>CM075695.1:7500-1387083 GCA_037954015.1 Psophocarpus tetragonolobus | reverse complement strand
AACTTTATATTTGAAATTCAGGTACTGAAACTGAAGTGAGGGAGATTGTTGGCAATTATGATGAAAGGGGCCAACAAGAGGGAAAGTGTCTCTTGTTGGTATTTGGCTAATAATGAGCTTATAAGTAGCAAGGGCATGCAATTGCATATATATGAGGGCAACATGTCAAATTGAGCTTATATAATATTATATTTATAGAGGTGAGATACTCACGAGGCAGGTGGTAGTTGCAAGTTAAGGGTCAAATGGTGAATGATGTTTATCAATTATCGATCATAGTACCCCCCCGCTCACGGACCAAAGTGAGCTCAGGACAAAATTTTCATTTTCTTATGATAAAGTCAAAAGTAGTCCCGTGAAACCATCGCACTGCTTTCAGGGATAGAAAAATGGACAAGTTTCCCGGCAACCAAGCAGAATGTGCGGAAACTAGTGACGCCAGGGTTTATTTACAATCACAATTGAGGAATGTCGTGCACACAAAAAATTAACACTTCCTATTCCTTCACATTCAAAAATTAAAACAACCTCTAAACTCAAACTACTAGTTCTAATATGCCATTCTTCAGCCATGATTTCCACGAATTCTCGTGTTCATAAAAGCAAAATGGTTTTGAAGAGTAGGAAATTGTCAACTTGTTCAATTATAGATATACTGCCCTGCACATATAAAAAATTTACAAACAAAACGAGTGTCACACTCACACACGTACGACAAGGAAAAACACAAGAAAATAATATTTTGAATAAGAGACACTATTAATGCCGTGCTTTTTCTCTTGCCATATGCAGATTACATAGCCAAAAAGGCCAGAATTTGTTCAGATAAACCAAAGCTTTAATCGGAGTGGTTCTGTTCTGCGAGCAATCTTCCTTGTTGGCGGAGCATGTCATAATAAGGGCATGTTTCAAAGAGTTCTTTCAAAAATATATAATAAAAACATGCGAAACTTTTTATAAAGTTTGTAAAAATTTCGCATCATTTAAAAATAGATTATAGCAAAATATTTTTTTATTTTTAATATTTGCCTCTCCAAAAAATTTTTCTCGAGTTCCTATGCCTAAGGAATTTACTGTACATGATAAAACCACTTAGCTACAATTTATCATTATTTCTGTACGTTGGGTAGTTCGTATCTTTTTTATTCTTTAGACTTGATTGTGTGTGAGTTGGAAGCCCAACAGGTACGGTACCTGCGAAAGACACTTCGACGCTCAAGTGAGTGTAGTGTTCGGTTTGGAGTAATAGATAAAATATTGATAGTGATGTCGTTTACCTCGATATTGTTACCTATTTATAGGGATGGACTGGGTCATTGCTTGTTGAGTCTTTCTTAAACTGTCTATACTTAGGTAATACAGCTTTAACATAGGTTTTCGGTTAATAATTAAGATTTGTGTTAATTAAACTTGATCCGCTACAAGCCTAATATCCCTGGCCGAATATGGTATCCTACCGGAACCATATGTTGAGGCCGAGCTCCCTATATATAGTTGTCGAGGTCTTTGGCCAAGGCTGAAGTGTGTCAATCCTGTTCACTTGCCCCCAGTTTCAGTCGTGGCGCAGCAAAAACCGAAGTTTCAAGAGACAAGTAAGAAACTCAGAAAAGAGGAGTAGAATGGCAGAGATATCGGTTAAGGTGGAAACCTTGTGGCGCCAGGTGTTAGAGGGCAGGAAACCAAAGAGGCAAGGGATCTGAATCGTTGCTGAAGACGGAGGGGTGAGGAGTTGAAAGGGCCTGGAATTTGGATCGTTAATCTGGAGAGGCTTGGATGGTGGGGATCTGTCGCTTCATCTGGGTTTTTCTGGCTATATATAGGGGTGATTCTCAGCCGCTCTTCACCAAATTTTCTACCCTCTGAGTCAAGATCTTTAAATCCTTCCCGACCTAGTATCTCATCTGCGAAAGAGAAACAAAAAGGTACGTCGTTCTGAAAATGTCTTCCTCTTTCTTTACTAGTTCTGATCCTTCTTCTTCTTCCTTTTCTCGGGGTGACGCCTCAGACCAACTGAAGTCACCCCCTCTCGAGAGGATAACAATGTTTGTTCTGCTACCTGTCCTCTTCCTGTGCCGACCACGGTAACCAAAACTGAGGTTGGGCTCGTTCCTCCTGAGGGGCTACCGAATTTGGAGGCCCCTGGTTGTAGGGGAGTGGGGAACCCCAAAAAGGAGTTTCACCCTATTGAAGACCCCAAGTACAACTGGGTGGACGGGAAGGTTGCTGCCTATTACTCTCCCTATAATACGAATAAAGTTTTATTAGCCTTCTTGAGGAGCGTGGAATTGTGTCCCTTCGAGAGGGCCGAGGATTTTCCTTTATTCATTCGTCGCTGTCGAAATGGTAGCTTCGACGAGTTTGACTTCATTTATCGTCATAAAGGTGCGGAGGACAAGTTCAAGTTTTTCTATGTCCATGATTGCATGTTCCGAGACCTTACAGTCCAACTTCTGTTTGACAACTTTACCATAGGAGTTCTCCGCATTCTCAACACCGCTTTTTCACAATTACATCTGAACGCCTATGCATATCTCCAGGCGTTCAGGGCCTTGTCTCTGTTTACACATGTTAGGGTCAGTCCCTGTCTGTTCTTGTGCCACTTCACTACTCGTCCCCATGAGAAGTGCAAGTGGGTGTCTTTGTACCAAAATTCAAAACATCCTCTTCTCCAACTATACTCCACCTCCTATAAAAATTTTAAGACCAGGTTCTTCAAACTCTTGGTTGATCCAGAGACCGGTCTTAAGCATTTTTGTGACCGAAACGGGAAAAGGTTGTTCCCTTTCTACTAGCAGTGAGCATCGAGGAGGTATGATTTCTATCCTGTGGAATTGCTCACGGCCAAGGAAGTGAAAGGAGTTGTCTTTCTAGATTCACTTCCTCAGTGCCTCCCAGTCAGGAGATTGATAAAGTTGTTCCAATCTCCCACACATTTTGAGAACTTAGAAAGTGAGTAGTCAAACACAATGTACACTTTGCTCATGTTTTTAATTTGTTTACTTGTCGCGTATATGTTTCGGTCTAATGGTTGTGTTGCATTATACAGGTATAATCATGGATGGGGGAAGGAATGTGATTGACTTCTGGAAGAGCAGACATGTTTTAGTTGAATTGTCCTCGGATGACGAGAAAGGCACTTTCCAGGAGATCTTTGAGTTAGACCCGTTGTCGAAGGATCCTCCTGCCGACATTCTCCCTCCTGCCCCTGAAGCTGCCCGGGTGAGGTCCAAGCCCAAACAAAAGGAGACAAAGAAGGGGAAAGATAAGGAGAAGAGGAAGGGTCGAGAGGGGAAGAAGTTTTCTTCTAATAAATCTAAGAAGCCAAGGACTGAAAACCCCTCCTTCAACCTTGTCGTTCCTTCAACCATAATAAGTTCGTCATTTTTTAGTGAGGATTTTGATCCCCTTGCCGTCATGTGCCAAGTTAGAGAAAATTTATCTGAGATGGGCCAGACACACATGATCAACATTGATCCCACTCTCCACTGGGTCCATTACTGTGAGCTATCGGCCCGCATGCAAGCTTCGGGCTGTCATCTATTCGTCACCGAGACCACTAAGTTGTGTTAACAACTGAAGCATTTTGAGGAGTCGGTAGAAGCGGCCACAAAGGCCGTAGACTCCCTTAATGTTGAGGTCGTTGAACTGAAAGAGAAAACCAGCGTAATGATCTTGATTGAAGAGCACAATGCGGTTCTTAAGGAAAAAGACAAGAGGATTAAGGAGGCGTTGGAGATGTACAAAGAAGCCAACGTTGCCCATGAGCAAAGTGAGAAGAGTCACGAGTCGCTGAGTCGTATCTTCCCTTGTGTTATGTAGTTTGCAATTTCCTTTCGCCAGCCATGTGGTATGTTTAACTTCCCTTATAAATCCTGCTTCCTTGAGCTTGTCGACATCTTCCTTAGCTATTTTCGACCTCTCGGCCCCTATTTTTCACCTCCTTTTGGCCACGATTTAGCCAGAGTGCATACCAATAATTTGTGAGACAAGAAGTAGGTGTTAATTCTTGGCATGTTGACAGGTGTCCAAGTAAACAGGTCAGCATTCTCTTGTACCACTGCCATGATCTCCTTTTGGTTCTTCTCGGGAAGAGAGGAGCCGAGATAAGTGACCTGAGTTACTGTCTTTCCAATTCTAATGGGTTGGATATCCCACATGGGCTCTACGTCATCAAGTCTAGGGTCGAGGTCTAAACTCACAAGGTTTGGGTATGCAAGCATATTGACAGCATGAGTTCTCTGCTTTTCTTCCCAGGGTTGAATCTTAAGGTTGGCCAAATAACATTCTCTAGCAGCTCTTTGATCGATGTGAATCGTAATGACCTTTCCTTCCTATGATGAGAACTTCATGGCTAGGTGAGGTGTAGATACCACGACTCCTAATTTGCTAAGGGAGGGTTTTCCTAGCAGTATATTGTATGAAGTGTTTGCTTGAACCATAATGTATCTGATTTTTATCATTCGGTTTTGCCCCTTCTCGGTTCTGAACCTGGTATACAGGTCAATGCAACCTCTTGTTGTCACTTTTTCCCCAGCAAAGCCAATGAGTGGTTCGTTATAAGGCATCAACTGTTCAAATGTTATGTCGAGCTCCTGAAACGTCTTCCAGTAAAGCACATCGGCCAAACTCCCTTGGTCTATGAAGGTCTTCTTCACAAATGCAATTGGATATTTCGACATTGATAACCATGGGATCGTCCTACACAGGGTCTACAACCAGAAAGTCCTCATCTGTAAACGTGATGGCTAACCATGGGATCGTCGGGTTCGCATGCCTTTTTCACGAAGATGACATAGCTTCTCTGCTAGCGAACCTTCCTGTTATGGTATTTATCACCTTATTTGGGGAGCCAGGTTGGTAAGCCATTCCTCTCTCTCGGGATCTGCTTTGACTTCTGCTCCTATTCTTATACCCCATGTGATGATAATGCTCACGTGCATCTTCTCGACGTCCTCGATCTTGTTTTCTCTAGTAAGTTCTGACGGCAGGGGCGTCAGGATAATAACTTGGCTGATAAACAAAGTTTTTCAAATGGCCCTACTGAATGAGGTCCTCAATCTTATCTCTTAATGTTGAACACTCTTTGGTAGAATACCCTTTGTTTCGATGGTATCGACAATGTTTAGTGGCATCTGCTCTTGGAGGGGTGTTAGCCCTTCTCGGCATAACCAAAAGATCAACAGACAATGCTTGTTATAGCACCTTTGACCGTGAGGCGTTCAGGGGGAGTGTAATGATTGTACTTTGATCCTTTAGGTGGTCTGTCATTGAATTGTTCATTTCTCTTTCCTTTGTCTGCTCTCTCCCCCTTTGGGCGTGAACCGGGAATGGTTTCTTAGTCCCTTTTCTGGAATGCCTGTAATTCTTCAATTTCAATGAAAGAAACAACCTGGCTTCTCGTTTCCTCCATACTCCTTGGGGGAACATGAATCATACTCTTGGAAAAATCTTCTGGCTGCAAGTTGGTCAGGAATGTGTGAAGGGTGACTTCTGGTTGCAAGTTTTTTATGCTTAATGCAGTTTTCCCGAAGCGGTCTATGAATGACCTGAGGGGTTCCCTTTTTTTCTGCCTTATGGTGGTCAGCGCTTGAAAGGTGAATCGATAGGACTGGGATGTGGCGAATTGGTTTCCAAACTTGGCAACTAGGGTCTGAAAGCTATCTACTGAGCTCTAGGGGAAGCTGAATAAACCAATTCAAGGTCGGCCTCTGAAGAGACATCTGGAATATTTTACATAAGGCGGTCTAGTCCTTTGTATACATTCTCACCTGGGTCATGAAGGCTGCCAAGTGATTATCGGGGTCTGAGGTCCCATCATACTTTTCAAGGGAGACATGCTTCCAATTTTCGGGAAGTGGTGTTTCCATTATTTCGAGTGTGAACGGGTGGTGCAGTCTGACCAATAAGGGCGTTACCTCGACTTGCTGAGGTGTATGGCTCAAAAGCCCGACAGGGGACTATCTATTGGTTTGAGGCCGTGATGAGGTTGGGATTCTGCAGGGGTTGCTGATAAGTCCTGCGGGTGTCGGCTTCTTGTAGGCGCTGCCGATTCTCCTTCATGCGACTTTTCACCTGCATAGTCTGAACTATCACCCTTTGCCTTATGTCTCCCCTTGATCTCAGTTATTTCTCACACATCTCAGTTACTTCTTCCCTCAGTAGTCTGATGACTTCGGCCAGACTTGACTCGTTTACCACCTCAGGATTACCCGTTGTGGTTTTGGTCCCTGCTCCCTCGTAAGTTTGGTTCTTAGGTCCTTATCTATTGTTTCTAGTTCTCGCCATGGTTAGTCAGTAGTTGTTGTTGGTGGGATCTAAAGTTTTACTTCAGGCCCCACGGTGGGCGCCAAAATGTTCCTGTACGTTGGGTAGCTCGTATCTTCCTTGTTACTCTTCTGACTTGACTGTGCGTGAGTTGGAAGTTGAACAGGTGCAGTACCTGCAAAAGACACTCTGACGCTCAAGTCAGTGCAGTGTTCGATTTGAAGTAATAGATAAAATATTGATCAGTGATGTCGTTTACCTCGATACTGTTACCTATTTATAGGGATGGATTGAGTTTTTGCTTGTTGGGCCTTCCTTAACAATTTGTATTTAGGTAATACAACCTTAACATAGGTTTTCGGCTAAAATTAAGATTTGTGTTAATTAAACTTGATCTGCCGCAAGCCGAATATCCCTGGCTGAATATGGTATCCAACCCAAGCCATGTGTTGAGGCTGAGGTCTCTATATATAGTTGTCGAAGTCTTCGGCTAAGACTGAAATGTGTCTATCCTATTCAATCAATGTTAGCTGTGTTGTTTAGCCCATAATTGATGGAAGAAATAAAAAATATATTGTCCTTTGTTAACTAATATTTTTGTTTCCAATTGATTTGATAAAAAAAATAGTTATGTCATATTTAGTGTTTAAAATTGCAATGTAAAATTGAAAAGAGTTTATAGATTTTTCTCTCATAAAATGATAAAATTATATCTTCTTTCAATTTTTTTATTTAATTATAAGTATTATTTTGAGTAATCCTATTCAAGTATTATAGGGTCATTATGGACAACAACTCCCTTGATGGTTATTACATATGACTTAATAAAATTTTTATATTTCTTTTTATATATAATAGAAAAAGGCAATCTTATTTTTAAAAAGGAAATATTGAGATTTTTTTCTCAAATTGTAAGTTTAAAACATTTTAAGAATTAAAATCAATTTTCAATTTTTTCTAGTTTTAAAAAATTATCACTAATATTGTAAAAAAAATTATTATTTTCTTTAAAAATTCACTACGAAGATTTAAGGTTATTCCAACCATACTTTTATGAAGAGTTTTAACTTCGGTAATTTTTTTAATTAGAGGGTTTTGGTACTCCTATGACGTGGACCAAACATTTTATGCCACATGATTAATGAATCTATGCTATTGGGATATTTTTAATTTCTTTTATTTAGAGGACTTAATAAAAACTTTAAATTATTACTTTTATTTTAATTAAAAATTAAAAATAAGTTTATAAATTTATTTTTAAATTCCCAAAAGTCAATTTTATTTTTTTTTTTGCAATTTCTATCCTTCATTATCAAAACCGTATTTTGGTGCTTAGTTAGCAATTAAATTTTCTATCTTCTTCTTTTGTATAGACACGATGTTATCTCATTCTTTCGTTGTATGAATTGTTACTGCTCAAGTTTACATCTTGTGATTCTATTGTTGCTTAGCTTTTTTGCAACCCACTCTATTTTGTTCTGAGTATAAAATAGTAAGTTCAATTGTGTGTTTTTTAATTATTAATTTGTGATACATGTTCTCTGAAATTAGTTTTTTGTTCAAATTAATTTAGAATTTTTTCCTCTTGTTCTTGTGATTTTTTTATAACCATGTTATTAGTATAGAATAATTATTGCTAGTAATAATGTTTAGCTCTAGTAGGTTTGCTCTATATCTAAATCTAAAGTGACATAACAAAAATTCAAACTCTAGACTACTTAGTTAAATAACACAAATTGCAAGCACTTGAGTCAACAAATGCAAATGAAACAAAAAGACTTCAACTTAATTGATTCGAAAATTCAAATTTTAAAATTTAAACCTTATAATCCATCAACTAAATTCGAATTAAATCAGACTTAATATGAGTTGTAGAACAAAGTGAATAGTCATTTGCCTAGTGCATGATCGTTCATTTTATTCAATTTATTTTACTTTAAAAGTATTTTAAAAGTAAAAAAATATAACTTAAAAAATATAAATGATTTATTAATTATTATTTTTTATTATCTAATAAAAAACATATTTATAAAATAAAAAATTATATTATAAAATAAAATTTTTAAAAATTTAAGTATAAATACTATTATTTGACCTAGTTTTTCTTTTCTTAAAAGTAACTTTTAAGTTAACCATTGAGTCAAATAATATTTCATGTATTTTTTTTTACATATAAACTAGCTAAATTACCTTAACATTTTTTTGAAAAACATTCGCATTTTCTATTACATTGGAACGTAAAAAATTACTTTCTTGAATAGGTAAATTCTACAAAAATACATTTCAAATAATATTCTAAAACATCTCTTTCCAAAACTTAAAATTTTACAATGGTCATTCCAAAATATAAAGAAAATACATTATCATTCCTAAATGTACTTTAATAATAGTTGACTTCGGAATACATTTTTTATAGTATATTTCAAAAATGTCAACACCAAAATATATGGGTTTTAGGATAAATAATATGAAATGTATTTTTTTTTTCGGATTTATGTATTCTCAAATGTATTTTTACATTCGAAAACAGGTGATACGGAATATTATATATATATGTTTTATAAAAAAATGCCAGGATAGAATATGATTTTTTTATTAGAAGAAGATGGATGCAAAAATTAAGCCGATGGAGTAAGTACCATTCCTAATGAGTAAGGTGAAAAGCCTTATTACACAACCTAAGTGGATGCAAAAGTATCTTGGAAACAAAAGTAATTTACACAAAAGTGTAATTAAGTTTACATTAATGTTAATTTACCACTCTTCATGAATAAAAGGTTATAATTAACCATATGTTGAACACAATCCTTTTCTCTTTAAACAAAGTATTGAAAAATTCATTTTATTTTCCTTTTATTCTTTTTTATTTTTACTTAATGACAAACACAGTATCTGAACTATTTTTAATTTAAATGTGATCAAAATTTTCAATCCAATCTCAACTTACGCTATGGAGTTGGTAGAGGTTGAATTTTAAACATGTTTTTGCCAAATAAGCCCTTTATTATTTTTTGAAATAAATGCTTTTTAGACAAGAGGGTTATAATGTTGTATATAATTAAAAAAGAGATAAATTATTAACAAAATGTGACACAGAAACAGATAAAAAAGAAGTTGTAGGCGGGGCTGTTAAATGCAATGGTTGAAGTTTGAAGGGTTAAGCAAAGATGCAGTTTGGGGTTTGGGGGAGCGGGTGAAGTGGCGTGTGAATGAAAATTGAAAAGGGTAGACGGTGGCAGAAAGTGAATGAGAAGTGCAGGAGTTGGTGAGTGTGATTGATGAAAGCTTTACGTGTGACAGCGAATCAATTTGTAACAACTGCGTCGACAGCCACTGAGTTGCATTTGCATTGAGCCCTTCAATGCACTCAACACGACACTATTTGAAATCACTGTACACTGCAGACACAGCAAAATGCATGGAGAAACAACGCCAGATCACTGTTGTTTCTGCCACCACGGTAATAATATTTGTACTTGCTAACAATTTTAATCATAATTATTATGTATTTATATGTTTATATTCACATTTCTCAATTAATATTTTTCATATAATTCAACATAATATGATTAATAAATAAATTAACATATTATTTTAAAATATTATATAATTATACATAATTTTTTTATTATAATATTAAATAATGTTATAAAAATTATTTATAAGTAACTTATTTTTTTGTAAATTTTCTTTTTATTTATTAATTTTCATAAAATATATTATATTTTTTTTATTCTATAATTATATTACTTATAGATTATATTACAAATAATATTTTTACTTAATTATAAATTTATAATTATGTAGTATTATATATATATATATATATATATATGTGTGTGTGTGGTGGTGTGGACAGGACGAATTAAGTACATCTAACTCATATTTGCATAGTTTTATGCCGATCCAAACTCACTCGTATCCATTATACAGTAATTATAGTATTTTTAAGAGTATGGCCGAGATCTATTTTGCCATGAAGCTGTCTGATTGTTTAGGTTTTTAGAAATAATTTTGAGAGAAAAGAAGTCGAATAGACGTGTTTGATTGGGTGAATTTACAAGAGAAATAGTTATAAAGGGGTGTTATTTGTTTTGATGTCATCTGTTATATTATTTTATATTTTCTTTCATACCTTATCTCTTTTTAAAAGTATAATATTTTATATTATATATATATTTTTTTAATTCATAACCAAACAGTCAAACACACTTTAGTGATGTAAAAGAACAAAGGCTAATAAAATCAGACGTACCTATATACAACCCTGAATGTTGAAAAACAAAATCCAATAAACAAGCCTAGATGCAGCGCAACCGAAGTAGTAAATGTCACTCCTCTTAACTCATATAATCCAAAAAGCAAGGTTACGTGTTAATTTAAATATAAGTAATTTATGTTATTTTAGTGTGTGTGAGTATATAGAGTGTCTTCGGTTAAAGGCTCTACAAGTACCATACCCGAGTTCTCCATGCAAATCTAAAAAATACTGTCCATATTAAGCAGTCAAAAAACAAATAGTAATAAACAGAACAAACATACTAGGAAATTGTAAATTAATTAGAGTCCACAACTGCAGAAAAGAACAAATTAATGTCAGAGTACTAGAAGTAGGGAATCCAAAAAGATCGGGGCCACTTCACCTTTTCTAAACTAAGAGTAAGAGAGCAAATACAATACACTTTTTTACTTTAGTAATTTATTATACGGTCGAATTTTAAAAATTTCACCTTACTAAAACAATAGAGAGCAAATTCAATATACTATTTCACTATTTTATTGTTTTTTTCTTTATTTTTAATAATACGGTCATCAGTTATGGATTTAGTCACTCTTAAGTATCTCACCTCTCTTTTTAAGAAAATATATTTATTCCCTACAGACACGAGCGGAGTCACAAAATTTATTTGAAGGTTAAGATAAACATTAAAAAATATATATTATTTTATATTAAAAAATTTAGATAATTATATTGTATATAAACTCTCTATATTATATACAATTTTTTAATATCTATATTTTTTATTTTTGTAAGTTTTTTATCATAGTGTCTCTTATTGTGTTTTATTTTATTTTTATATTATTAATAACATTAATTTATATATATAATTTATTTTATTTTAAAATTAAAAAAGTTATATAAGATTTTAATAAATTTTAAACTAATTTATAAATTTGGAGGGACCGTTAGGTCCCTCTTTCACTGTGCTCTTGTCTCGAGATTCAACATATATTACTAATTTATTTATAATAATTAAATATTTTTTTTAATGTTTGAAAAATAAAATTGTTTTCTAAAAGAAATTATTTAATAAATATTATTTAGGATGTGAAAATAATTTTTTTATGTTTTAATTGCAGTCTTTTCACTTTTTTAATTTTTAAAACTAAAAAATTAAAATTAATTTTAAAAAATATTTTAATAAATTCTAACTAAATAAATTTTTAGTTTTTAAATATTAAAATATTAAAAACAGTATTATAAAACTATTCTAAACAAACATTTAATCCTTTAACATATTCTCACTTAATGAAACAACTTGGTTATTGTTTGATCATACATATAACATAAACAACTACCGAGGTGTGTGTACTGTGTGCAGATTTCAGCGGTCTATGTAAGCGGTTTTAGTGATTCGATTTACAGTATTATAAAAAATATTTTCACACGTGAATAGTCCTTGAATTTGACATTTAATGAGTTTGTTTAATTGATTTGATTTCATTTTTTAGTTTTTGAAAATAATTTTTAAAAATTATTTTTTGAAAAAAAAACAATTTATTTAATAAGTGTTATTTAAAAATTGTTTTGAAGAGATGAAATTGAAAAAAAATATACATATTTACAAAATCAATAATGAAAAGTAAAAAAATAATATATTCTTCCTTATTTTGAATTTTTTTTAAAAAAAAAACTAAAAAATAAAACTACATTTTTTAGTTTTTAAAAACTAAAAAATCAAAATTATTTTAAGAAATAGTTTAATTAGTATACACCACAACTCTTTATTTATATGACTTTTAAAATATTAACAGATAAGAGTTGTAATTTAATGATATTACTAATTAAATTTGGATGGATTCCAAAGTTATCACTTGTATGGTATGTGAATCGGTTTGAGAGTTATCACTTATATGTAACCTAACTACGTGTACATACAATTTTTATTAGTGTTTTGCAAAAAGAATAACAAACTCTAAGATTTTCTTCGTCGTTTAGTATTGGTAAAAATTGCTCTCAAGAGTGGAGAAACAAGAACGGTTGTCGGATTTTTTTCAGCATGAAGATAAAATGGATTTGCCAGATTAACAAGATGATCTGGTGATGGAGTTTGAGTGAGAACGCCATGGGCATTGTTTTGACTTGAATTCACCATGGTCGATGAGAAATCTGAGCAAGAGATGAAGAGAATTTGCTTGTGGAAAACGAAGAAGATTCTTATATCTAATACCATATTAGTGTTTTGCAGAGAGAATAATAAACTCACAAAAGTAGAAAAAACCTCAATTGCTTATTAGATCAACTAAACGGAAAAGCTACATGGATCTAGCTATATATATTGACAAAAAAACAGTCTAACAACCTCTAATAGAATGTAACAACTACTAACAAACATTATAGAAAATCTATTTCTAATAGTTTTTTAATTAATTTTGAAACTATTTTCAATTTAATCTCTCAATTTTATCTATCCATTAAGTGACTCACGTTGACTATCATGTCTCAAAAAATTGGAGGCGAATAATGACATACAAGGTTAGAAACATTAAGCACATTGTAATTAGGTTACACAAACAAGTTATTGATGAGTTAATTAACATTCCTATTAGGTTTCTTATATACTCTTGAATTGAAAGTGTGGTCACCCACATTTCCACCAGACTCGATTTAGAGACCTAAAACTAGTGTCATCCAGATTGGACCAAGTCAAGGACGTGTCACGACACCATCTAGTTGGGACCTCTTGCAAAATCTTAAAAATCCATATTATTAACATGGAGAAAGCGAAATGTCAATTGAGTCTAAGAGTAAAGCTTCAAAAGGGTGTGATTATTTTGAATGGTTTAATCCTATCGTGAGTCCAAGGAAAATAAGATCATAGTTAGCTTAATGAGAATGATTGAAGAAGTTTAGCAATTATCAAAGGACATAAGAAAATCAATGCAAAGTTGAAGCAAGGAAGATATGTTGGCTTGAGTGTAATTGTATATTGCTTTATTGTAATTATGCTTACGGTCTCAGTGGCGAATTGCTAATTATCTAGAAGTTGGGAATGTTTGTAGCATAGTTTCATATTCAAGGAATTGGCTTTCTAGGAATTGGGTTCCACGATAAAGGTACCAATTCTTTGTGTTTAGTCATAAATGTATACTCTCCTTGTTCTATGGCTGGAAAAAGAAAGGTGTGGAAAGATCTTTTAATGACTAAACGAGGTTTTTCTCAAGCTTTATGGTGTATTGGATGGGATGTCAATGTGGTAACAAGCAAGTCATAAGTCAAGAGATACAATTCGTGTCACTCACCAGTAGAAATGTAAGAATTTTTGGAGTTCATCAGGCTCATGGAGGTGGAAGACATCTCAGTTTATAGAAAGCAATTTGCTTGGATTGTTGCGAATGGGTCCTCATATAGCAGGTTAAACAGATTTCTGATCTCTCAAAATCTCTCAAGGGTTGTGCGATGTTTGGTATATATCTTCTTAATGGATCTAGTACAAAGAATTTTTGGACCACTGTTGGATTTTGCTGAAAGACAATTTGCAAAATTAGGGCGCTAAGCTATTTAAATTTTTTTATTATTGGCTGCAATATCTTGCATTCTATGGATTTGGTAAAAAAATTTTAGCTACATCACTAGGCCTCAGGAAAATTCATACTAAGCCTCAAGAATAAGTTGCAGGGGTTTAAAGGGGTTATTAAGCAATGGCATAAAGATGATATGTGTAAAGCCAAATCATTTTTAACTCAAAAGATTCAAGAGTTGGATGGTGTCGATTAAGATCTTTTAGTTGGGTCTGCTAACACGAATATGGCAAGGAAATACGTACTTACTGAGTATTGTAGTAAAGTTAGGGAAATGGAGAGCATAATCCTACAGAAGTCAAGAATTTGTTGGGCAGTGGAGGTGACTATAATTCTAATTACTTTCATAAGTGCTACAGGTCGAGGTGTGTCCATAATCAGATTTTAGCGGTGTAATCTAAGTGAGGGTGGGTAGAAGTGGTTAATAAAGTGAAGTCAATGGTGTTGATGCATTATGAGGAAGTGTTTACAGAAAAACCTTTCATGAGGCCTAACTTGGATGGGATGGAATTCCCCTAAATCTCAGAGTGTGATAGTATTTTGGTAGAGGCTCCTTTTTCTATGGAGAAGGTCAAGGAAGCAGTGTGGTCTTGTGAAGGAAGACAAAGTTCGGGCCCAGATGATTATGGTATGGACTTTTACAAAGCTTTCAGGAGATAGTTGGGGACGACCTAACAAAGGCGGTACAAGAATTTCATGGTTTCAAGAAACTCTCTAAGGCAGTGACATAATTTTTCATAGCACTAATACCGAAGGTTAGAAGTCCTTAGGAATTTTCTCATTATTGATCTATCTCTTTGATATCTAGTGTGAATAAGATAATCTAAAAAATTTAGCTTTTAGATCGAAGAGAGTGTTAGGGGGGACACATCTAGATGTTAGACAACTTTTTTACCTGGAAGGTCAATTGGCAACAATGTTCTGGCAACTAATGAGGTTATTGATTGAGCTTATAGGCTTAAAAATAATGTTTCCTTTTTAAGGTGAATTTTGAAAAAAGCATATGGCTCAGTCAATTGGTAATTTTTAGATTACATGTTTTGCAGGTTAGACTTTGGTCGGAAGTGGAGGAATTGGATATAAGCTATAATCAGGAATACTTACACCTTTATTGTGGTCAATAGAAGCCCTACGCTAAATTTCAGGCTAGGAAAGACATTAAGCAAGGTGACCCACTGTTGTCGCTTTTATTCTTGGTGTTGGCGAAAGGTTTAGCGAGGTTGGTTAGATAAACAATTTAGGATAGAGGTTTTAGGGAAGTCTTATTGGGGGCTGAGGCACAATACTCATTATTATAATATGTAGATAACTCAATTTTCTTGGGAAAAACGGATTTTTGAACATTGTGGAACCTAAAGGTAATCTTAAGAGCTTTTGAAATGGCTTTGGAGTTAAAAATTAATTTCCATAAGAGTCAATTGTTGGGATTAAATGTTGATCCCTTTTTTCCCATGTTGTTAGTTGTCTCTTGAATTGTAGTGTAAGCTCTCCTCCCTTTAAGTTTTTGGGGATTTTGGTTATGATGAACCCTAGGTGTAGTACTTTACAAAAACCAACAGTAGACTAGTTTAAAAAGAGATTGACGAGGTGGAAAGGAAAAAACATGTCATTTGTTGGTGAGTTGATAATGTTAAACTCATTTCTTACAAGGCTCCAAAAAAAGTTGTCAGGGTGCTCACGAGGTTATAATGTAACCTTTTTGGGGAGGTTGCATTGAGGATCAAAGAATTACTTGGGTAAATTGGTAAAAAGAGTATGTCTACCAAAAAAAGAAGGTGGCTTGAGGGTCAAATACTTAGCAAAGCTTAATCTAAAGCCTGTTTGCCAAGTGGAGATGGAGGTTCTTAAATGATACTGCTGCTATTTGGAGCTCAATTTTAAAGTCTAGATATGGTCATTTTCAAATTTATCCACAAACCATTGTAGGGTCAAAGTGTTCTATTTGGTGGAGGGATGTGTGGGGAATTGGTAATGATGATATGATATTTCCTGGATGGTTTTCAAATAATATTAGCAGGAAATTGGGGATGAGACTCAGATTCTCTTTTGGAATCATAATTGGCTAGGTGGAGGGCCTCTACACAGGATAGCTTTCCTTGACTGTTTTCTGTGGCACATGACAAGAACGTTACTATACATGATATGAAAGAGTCTTCATCTGAGGGGTTTTGTTGGAGATGGGTGTAGCGAAAAGATCTGTTTGTTTGGGAAAAGGAATCATTACTATCTCTGGAGGCATTACTGCAAAATGTGTAGTTTGGTCAGCAGGTTCATGATAATTGGTCTTGCTCATTTGGTGGCGACTCTCATTTTTCTGTTACAGGTGTATATAGAACTCTGTGAGCAGACACAAATGGAGGCAACAACTTAAATGTTGGTAATTCTATGCTTAAATGACTTTGGAAGGATAAATTGCCTTCCAGAGTGATTACCTTCTCTTGAAAACTGTTGTTGAACAGATTACCCAATTGTTGAAAACCTAGTGAAAAAAGGGAGTGAAGATTGAGTAGGATATTCAAAGTTGTGCTCTATGCAAGGACGAGTCAAAGGATTGCAAGCACCTATTCTTATTGTGTAAGACCTCCCAACCCTTATGGTATAGGGTGATAAATTGGTTGGGTGTGATTATTTCAACTAAGTAACCTAGCTAATTCTTATGTAAGACCTCCCAACCCTTATGGTATAGGGTGATAAATTGTTTGGGTGTGATTATTTCAACTAAGTAACCTAGCTAATTCTTATGTAAGACCTCCTAACCCTTATGGTATAGGGTGATAAATTGGTTGGGTGTGATTATTTCAACTAAGTAACCTAGCTAATTCTTGGGTTGTATGTAGACATAAGTCTAACTGTAAGTTTCTGTTTTGACATGTTTGTTGGGGCGTATGGATATCTAAAAACTCTATTATTTTTTAAAATAAGACGGTGGAGTCTTTGGAGATATTTAGTTTTGTTCAACTTATCTCTTGGAAATGGTTGGCTTGCATAGGGATAATGCTTTTTTAGATTGGTGTATTAATCCTCTTCACTGTCTAAAGATGGGATAATTTAGTTTTTTCGATATATGTTACAGGTCTTGAGTATTCACATGTATATTTTGGGTAATTGAATAGTTTATACATGTCTTTTATCTGCGTAGATGATGCAAACTTACCGAAACATTTTGTCTCACTTTGTTAATATATTGATGCTTCTTCTTTTTTTTTAAAAAAAAAAAAACAAACTTATGCTTGTAATTGTTGTAAGAGAAGGTTGATTAACCTTGTATTAAGTATTTTTTTATGTAAATGACAAAGTATATGCCACTTTGCATAACGTGTTAATTATGTTTATGAAGTTGTTAATAAATTAGTAATAAATGGTATTTTAGTTTTGGTTACATTCTCGATTTTATTTGAACAATAACATATTTATGGATTTTGTCTTTGATCAAATAACAATATACGAATGAAATATAGTAATATACAAACACTATAATGAATTGGCTTTAAAAACAATATTTAATAAATTGTAAAAAGATGATACTGTATTAATTCGTCATGGTCATGTTCTTTTGGGCATAATGTGACTAACCATATGACTATTATTACACAAATTATTACAAACTGGCTAAAAATTGTTTAAAATACACAACCCAAACTGCTAATAACATAAGGCATTACAAAAAAAAAAAAAAAGTTGTCCACAAAATAGTGTCGTAGCATTAAGAATAACAAAATAGTAAAAATATTTAAAGTGGAGCACGACTGATGTGGTGGTGCAAATGATTCCTAAGTTGGAGCAAAGGACTGATGTGCTGCTACAATTGATTGCTAAGTTGGACCATGGGCTTCATGTGTTGCTGCTGTTGATTGTTGAGTTGGACCATGGGCTTCATGTGCTGTTGCAATTGCTTGCTGAGTTGGAGCATGAGCTTGATGTGTTGGTGCATATTTTGTTCCCCTAGTAAAAGCACCATTTGATGATTTGTTCTTCCTTTGTTTAGCCATGTCAGGATTAGCAATTCTGGAGCCCTTCCTTTTTAGATTTCGACACAAAGAAATATAATTTTTTATTTTATTTTTCTCGCAAAACATCTTCAGCTGTCAATCAGATTATAAGGTTTTCAACTCATAAGAATTCATTTTTTATTGTATCAACCATACCGGTCTAACAGTTACTCCCATTTAATTAAGTACATTCTCATATTTAACCAAAAGAACTTCTATGGAATCTTATACCTATTTTATCTTTAATGAACTCAATAAGCCACACAGAAAAAATCTATTTCATAAGTAGTTTTATTAGTTAGAATGTACCATGTTAACCACAAGCTTGAGTAATCTCGCATTCTCACTGCTCATTTATTTGTTAATTAGTCAGTATAAAGATGAGAGTGTAAATTATGTCATTCTTCAAAGCAGACATCGGGAAGAGACAAAAAGCTGGAATAAATCAAGAATGATCTTTTGAGATGAGTTGAAACTTGAAACAAAGTAGATGAAAGATACAGTAAGTATTGAATAACTGCAACAAGTAAAGATAACAAAATTAATGCTCGTGTTTGTAGCTATAACAAGGATGCCACCAATGTTCTGATGGGAAGGTAACAGGCATAACAGAAGTTTCACAAATTGGAAGGTTAAGGTAGAGAAAAACAAGTAGCCAAGCAGAGATACGGAAACCAAAACATGAATAATTCAACAAAATTATAACCAAAGTCTAGAATAGTTCTCAAGTAAGAAACAAATTACATAGATAACACAGACACATTTGGGTGAGAAAAGTATAGGGTTATTTTCTTGAAGAAGTAAGTAAGCAAGACGTGTACGAGTATGACTGAATAAGAGCAACATCAATAGGAAAGCCAATTTGACCGTGCAGAAAAGAGGGAAACAATGCTCCTTAATAATTACATACTATTTACTTACAATTTTCATGTTTTGGAAACCACCAACAAAATTGTCATAAACTGAATTATCATGAAAGCTGCATATTGCTTATTTTACATAGAAAAACATCAATCAAGTCGTCAAGTTGTTTTTCTCCCTACTATTTTCCTTTCGAACAATTTTTTTATGCGATTTCAATCAATTTTCTTTCACTGAAGGACTAGTCACTTTCAGTTTCGCAATGGGCTTCAGCTTTTATATCAGTTGATAAAATTCTCTTTTTCCTCATGATATAAGAACAAAGCTAAAAAATTACTCCCTTGTAATCATCATCGAACAGAATGTGCAAAAGCCAGACAAGGATAAGATTTGAAACAAAAAGAAAGGTTGAAATTAAGGTTTGATTAATTTGATTTTGTTTTTTAGTTGATGAAAAGAGTTTTTAAAAATTATTTTCTTGAAGAAGAGAAAAAAATGCACATAAATTAAATTCTAAACCTAAATTTCTAGTTACATCTATTTTTAAGCTAAAATAAAAGAAAACAAGGTCTTAAATAAGAAATAATTATGATAATTGTTCTATTTTATCTATGTAAAAATAGGTAAATTAGACAGTTATTATAGGGTACAGTTGCCCTCTAAGTGTATTTTGTATGCATTAAGTTTCTGACTCTGTTGTGAGAGATTAGATTGTGTCCAGTTTTTAGTTAAATTAATTTAAAAAAATTGAATAATTTTTTTCTTCTTTTAATATACACTTTGCTAATATTTTATGTTCCTGTATTTGCTTTTGTTTATCTTATTTTTATCTTACTATTTTCTCTTTTCTATTTAGTATTTTATTTTTATTTTTATTTATTTTATTGAGTCGTTACGATTTAACCATTTTCTCTGCATGAATAATTTATACACATTGAGACTTGCAACTTTCTTATTCTCATCAAAATGGAAGAGTTTTGGATTGATTCAGATCATTGCCAGAGCACAGCATTCGCACTTGGGATGAATGCTTTAAAAGATTGTTGAAGAAGTATTTCTTTGCCACCAAATATGATCAGCTGCAGAGAAATTGCAAACTTCGCTAATTAAAAACAAGAATCTCTGGCTAAAACTTTGGAATTGAGGCAATTCATAATGTTTTCTATAGTAACCCTTTCTCTATTTTGATGTACTGTGTGATTATTAGGGTGTTTGATTATACATTACTCATGTGTGGCTAATATCTTTTTTTTAGGGTTGTGATATAAACTCTGTGATTCCCCCTGGTACTTTGCATTATCATTCAATGGTTAATTTGCTTATTATCTATTTACTTGTTATATCTTAATTGTTTGAATAGTCATGATCAATGTTATTTCAACAATCGATCTGGGAAGCAAGTAGGTTATCGCTTTAGTAGAATTAACCAAATTTATTGGGAAACTTCCAATTGGACAAAAAGAAACCGATCCTAGCTTGAAATCTTGTATAGTCAAACTATATAACAAATTATGGTTATAAAGTAGTGTGAATGACCAAACACACCAAAGTAATTTATTAGTGAACAATGAATAACAAGGAATGATATTTTTAGTAAATAGGGGGTAAAGACATTGTAGTGAAAATCACAACACTATGTGTTAATCCATTGAATTCTAACTTCATTATTCTCTTCTTGTTTGCACACTACTTTGAATTTGAATCATCGCACACTCACATATTAAATCGTTGTTTCTCTTAATTGTTCTTTTATTCCCTAAAGTGAATTATTTGAGAATTTGATCTAATCCTTTGGATACAATATCCAAACTTAGGTTCAGTATTATTATTGAGTAGAGTATGCTTACCCTTAAGCACTCATATTTTATGCATCAACTACTCATAGTAGTTCATCTTTTTTAGTTTTTAAAAAACATAACTATTTTTTAAAATTATTTTAAAAACACTAACTAAACAGTTTTTTTTTTTAATTTTTAACACTAAAAATATTTTTATAAGTTCTTGTTTGGCTGGAGTTTTATAAAAATTAAAAAAACCTATTTGGTCAGTGTTTTCTTAAAATAATTTTAAAAGATAATTTTGTGTTTTTAGTTTTTAAAAACTAAAAAAGTGAAACATCTTTAAGTAGTTTTATTTTTTATTTTTTATTTTTTTAAAAACTCTAATCACAAGCATAATATGTTGTTTTTGCTTTTCATTAACAACACTTCTGTAAATATAGACAATCTTTCTTATCTTCACGTCTCTACAATCATTTTCAAACAACACTTATCAAACAAATTTTTATCTTCTCTTCTTCCAAAAAACAATTCTTAGAAATTATTTTACAAAATTTTTTCAAAAATTAAAAAACAAAATCAAGTCAATCAAATCCTAAAACTCCAGCCAAACAAAAACTAACATTTTATATAAAGTTATTTAACGTATAATTTGAATATGCATAATTTCAACTACACATATTTACTTATAGAAAATAATTGTGTAAAATTAACAAGAAACCTATTTTTTCTTAAATGACATTAAAAAAAATTATTCTAGTCACTCATGATATTTTGTAAAATTACATAAATTCTTTTTATTTATTGTATTCTACACTAACCCGTTTTATAATTTAGATAACATTGCGTGAATGCTATTTTGTACATTACATTAACCCTTTCATAGTTTTTGAAAAATATTAAACTGTATTCTCTTTTAAGAAAAGTTGCAATAAATATTAAGAAACAAAAAGATATTTGTGTAATTTAAATTTTTTTAATGAACAGAGTAATTTATTCTAAAAAAAATAAAACTTTAAAATACAGGCAAAAAACTAGAAACCAGGGCAGGTTATAGAATGAGAGTTTTCAAGAGGAAAATAGAAACGATTTTCCTTTGATGAGAAAACAGGTGAATGTCAAGCTAGAAGGAAACTAACTGAAGGTCCCTCAGTAAATCAGATCAATGTACAAAGGTTATATTTTTTTTTTGTTTGAAAGGAATACAAATGTTAGGTATGATATAAAAAAAAAGTACAATCATGTATTTACATAGTAGAGTCGGTGGGTTTAGACTCATATTTTATTTTATTCATAACATGGCTAAGAGAGTTCAGTCTCAATTCTCAAAAGCTTAGCATTTGTAATTGTTGATTGATATAGACAAGCAAGTTACTAATTACGTTACGTGAATACGGAAGTTTTATAGGCTTAGCTTTTTTGGCACTACTACTTGAATAGGATGCTGACAAAGCCTTAAATAATTCTAAGTTAGCAATAGGGGTCCTCTCTTTCTCAGCTACATTTCAGACCTATGACTATGAGGCAGTGTTCTGTTCTGTTCTGTTCTGTCCTATCTTGGAAGCCAAGTAAATTGGCAACGTAGAAAATGACAGAAACACAACATGGTCCCCTCCCCAACTTCCCTGACCATAAAACAACAAGCAAAAGCATGAAGAATCAACCTTCCAGCTTTCTGAGACTGAAAAGTAGATCGGAACAGTGCTATGATCATTTGATCTCTGTGCCATGCAAAAAGCAAAGAGCAAAAGTTTGGATACCTTCTGCACACTCTTGGTTCTAGTTCTAGGATTCTCAATCTGTGACTCTGAACCTTCATAAATAACATGGATACAAAATACCAAATGAAATGCTTTCTTTACTTTAGTAAAACAACGGCTTTCATATTTTTTAAATTAGGGTACATTTTCATTTGTACTTAAAATGTCCCTTATGTTGTGTTCAATTATCAGAGCACCACACCATTGTGGCACTCCTTGAAAATAATATGGAAACGTTGATTCTTCTACGAGGGGTTGGTTTTACCAATCTTTCTAGAATTACATCAACTCAACAATTCAATTCAATTTCCGTACTTAGATTAGATTAGCTAATTAATGTGTATTTGATGTTCCATTAAGAGAGTTAATGAACATTTTTCTAAACAACTCCCACCTCCAAAAAAAAAAATTCTTTATGTTTTTTATCTCACGACGTGCAACGGTTTTCCTTAGCATCCATTATCAATTTCACGGAAGCCACAGATATTTTAATGCAAAATGTCTGGTTAAAATTAAGTTAGATACACCAAAGTTTAATATTTCAAAATTAATCATAACCAAAACAAATACAAACATAATTTATGTATGAAATTATAAGATTAATGTGGTGGTAATAGAAAAAAAGAAGAAGAAATCATTGAATTTTAACAAAATACTAATATTATCAACTAATATTTATCTATAAAAATATTTGTCTACAAGAAATGTTGGAATATCTATTATGTTAAATCAGTGTTTGTACCCTTTCTATCATCTTCAGCACTCATTGCTTAACAATTGTTTATGTTAAGATAATGTTCCTTAACTTTTTGTATACCACTTAGATCAAATCTACTTGTCTGGTTAGGTTGCTTAAAATTAAGTTTTATTTCTTCTATCAGCAACTATTATTGGATAAAAAATATTCTCTTGCCTGGTTGCTTAAAGCTATGTAATTAAGCAGCATGAGTTTGCTGAACTTGATAGGACATTGTGGAGGCCAATTAACAGGAGATCAGAAACTCAAAATGGGTTGCTTAAATTGCACTTATTAGAGATGCTCTAACTGTTGCACCAAATGGCCAATAGTATTATTAACAATAGTAATTAATGTGTTTGTAGTTTGTACTCCTCTTCCAGGATGCAAATTGTGATTTATGAAGCATCTCATTCAGTAATTCAGGAAAGACACAACAATAATGTGTGCGCACAAGAGTCAATGCATTCAGATGGCACTACTCCTTTTACGATATTGACAAGATTCCTTATTCATCATAATGCATAAGATACGTTCCTTGTCCTTACAAAATTGCCTGCACATAATACAACCAATCATCCACGATATTACAAGGGAATATCTACACATATCTACGTGTATATTTTTGTAAGGTTCGTGATTTACATCGCTTTTATGAAGTGTGGCCAACAAGAATGAGCAACCAAGTAAAAACAGAGGCTTTGTCTATCTATTTACTTTGGTGGTACAAATTTCCATAATTCCCTTGAAAACAATAAATCTTTTGCCAACCCTTCACACAACAAACTCGTGCAATAGGTGAGGATTGTCAAACTTGTTTTGTTGCTTTCCAGGGTCTGTGAAATGGTAATCTAGCAAATCAGCTTCTGGGGAAGAAGCCAAGGTTTTCTTAAGTCTTTTGTGCATGTCATCATTGGACACGCCAAATCCTTCACTTTCACAGTTCCTCAATTCCAATGCAAGAGACACATGTGCACCCACAGCAATGTTACCTAACTCTGATAAATCATATGTAGCAGAAGTTGAAGTCATTAAGCAGCCATCACCGTAGTAAGGACCACTGTTGTTGTTCATATTGATCCTTTGGTCACCTTGCAATTTCCCAATTGTATGATCCATAGCATTTTCTCCATGATCACTACCTTGGATCCCTTTATCCAACTCTGAGGCATGATCCAACGTCACCGCATGATGCACACTATCTTGTGTTACTAAGTTGTCCTGGGACGACTCTTCCCTTTTATTGTCAGAAGCTTGAACATCATCCCTAGGAACTTTCACTGTGTTCTCTGCAGATAATAGATTGCTGCTCATCTCAGAGTCACCAAATTCTTCTTTGTACATTTCTTCTACCATTGGCTTCCAAAGTCGCACCCTTGCATTAATGAACCAATTTGCTACCTACATGACCCAAACGAAGATTAACAAGCACGGCACATCAGAAGCAAATTTTCAAGGAATACATTTAGACATTTAACTTTTAATTTGTTTGATTTAGTTTATGTTAAAAATATTAATTTCTGAGCACAGTATGTGTACAAAATATTTTCCCTGCAAACCAAGAAAAAATAACTTTTAAAGTAATTATTATAAAATATTTGTGATTAAATGAAAATAAAAAAATTTATTACATCATTGTTGCATAAAATATTTTTTATCACCTAATGGGAGTATTGCTTATCAATAAAAAAATTATTTTAACTTGGGTTATACAATTTTGAATTACTAAAAATTGGAAAGAGTTACTTATAAATGGGAGTTTTAGAAAAAGATGATTATTTCCCCACAATTAATCATTCACAAACATGAACTTGTACAAAGTCTAGAATATAGAAAACATAAATTATTGTACCTGGTTTCTTGTTAATCCAGTTTGCCTCGCCAGCATAATTTTCTCTGAATCCTTTGGATAACTGGTACCGAAAGAAATTTGGAAAACAATTATTAGACACAATATACCATAAATGAAAAAGCGAAACAAAATAAGTACAGGGCAGGAGGACTACGGATGAAGGAAGTGTTCAAAGAGCCATGCACGGAGTATTGAAACAGAGGTTTCAGGAAGTCCCCTCTGAGGCCTCCAAGCTTGACGCATTACACCAAGTTGCTGAAGGGCCTTTTGTTGTCGAAGTTGCTGATCAACATAGCGGAGACGAGGTATTCCCTCTTGTTCTCCAAGGCTCCTTTGAGTCACTTGAATTTGGCTGCTAATGGCATCACGCAAACACCGGAAGTGGCGCGATATTGTGCGCAAGGCAAGCGCTGTGTATGGTTCAGATGCTCCACAACCAGCCACCATATCAAAAGATGACACCACAATCTGCATCTGATGGCAGTATTGTCGGTATCTTTTATCTACCTGCCAGAAGAGTAAATAAAGGATTTAAGTATACACAGTTCAATCAAACATTAATGCAGCATACGTATAAAACTAACTAAATTGTATAACTGAAGATGTTTTACTCTAATCAATTCAATACTGTTACTGATCAGTGTAACGCAAATCATAGTAATATATAGCACTTTCAAAATACACTTTTCCAGGGAGGAAAATAACATAAAAGATTAAACAGTGGTACAACCTGTTAAGGAATAACTTTACACAAAAGCTTAAACTGTTAGGTAAAAAGCTTACTTCGAAAATGCTTTTTAAACGAATATTTCAAGGAAAACAATATCTTTTCCTCCTTATGTTCTCTTAGAAAAAAATGTTTTGGACTACAAAATAAACTAAACTAAAAATAATCTAGAAAACCAACTACATGAAATACAACAGAACTAGGGACTGACCAAGGCAATTATATCAACAGAATAGAAAAGGACCGTAATTCAATGCTACAAAGTCTACAGGTTTACCTCATCCAACATGGACAAAAGTTTTGTCTTCTTGTCCAACAAATTCTGTCTTTCCGCAGGTGATAGCTCAGATGAAGAGTTTGCAGCAGAACCATTGGGGCTTGAGGATTTTTGCACAGATTGGCTGGTAGATTTTCCATCAGAATCTTTGCCTCCATTTAAACCAATATCACGGAAACTCCTTTGCTCCTCCAAACCAGTTTGCTGTAAAGCCTTTCGGACATTAACTATTTCATCAAGCAACTCCTGTGCTGCTTTGAGATATTGTGAGTTCAAGACATTGTTGGAAAAACCTTGTGAGCCATCACTTTGGCCTTCACTGAGGCACATTAAGGGGTGTAGATTATACAAACCCTCCCTTTTGTGAAATCCTCCAGAAGCTAAAGATGCCATGCACTCAGCATTTCTAAATTCCGTTTGTAGGCTGGTCTCATCATCTTTTAGAGATGATGTGCCCTTTAAATTTGGGACAGAAGCAGTCATTAGTGAGGAGAAACTGCTTCCGGTATACTGATATGGAAAGGTAGGAACAGATGCAATAGAAGGCATCACTGAGCCAAGGCTAAGAGACAAGCCTTGGTTCTGTACATTTTGCTCACTGTCCACAAGCCCCAACTGTGTTGTCCTTGGAATAACATGGGAATCTCCGGCATTAGCAAAAGAGTCTGGATCACCCGCACTGGCAGCATTGGAATGTCCATCAATAGGCTGCATAGTCATTGTGTTCCTCATGGAATTGATGAACTTCAACTCAGTTTGTCCTTCTATAGTTTCACTGTAATTATGCGGTAAAAGAGGATTCCCAGATAATATACCGGCATAAGACCCTGAAGAAAAGGCCTGATTCGGATACATTGTAAAATTAGCAATTGAAATTCAGATACTTGTTTCAGGTCCCTTCAGAGCTGTGCACATATCCTTCACCGCTTAGGTTTGAGAAACCAGTAATATGCCTGAGCTAAATATATAATGTTATCTCTGCTACAAGATTTTATTCACTGAGGTGATGATGTTCCTCAAACAAAAGCTTATCACAATAGAGTACCTAAATTGAGTTAAAATAATTCAAAGGGAGGAAAAGGTTAATGAAGAGAAAGATTAATAAAATTGAAGGCACGTAAGATCAAAGGAAAAGATTACGTTGTTATAAAGAAAAAGTACCACATCATAAGCAATCAGAGACACATTTATCACTATTCATATTTCATAGCATATATAATATATGCATAGTATAAGTAACAGTGCGGCTTCAATCATTAACTTCAAAACATGGGCTTAAACTTCAAAGGAAGTGAGAAATTATGGAGGGGTTTAACCAAACGCGTACTTTCATCACCTTAAGGTGACCATGGATTAAGAAAAGAAAGGCTTGTTTTGCCCTGTTAAGTAAAATGACCAAAGGAAGCTTCTTTAATTTTAATTTTTTTTGTTTTTGCTCGCTGTAAGTCAAAAATGGAGGTACGAGGTAGCAGAAATCGAAGTAAACAAACATGAAAAACAAACAAAACAGAATAAAAGGTGTGAAACCGAAACCCCATAAACATAGTTGGCTTCAAAGTTCAAACCCTATGGTAGTTGAATGTGAAAACCATAGAAACCAGGTGAGGTGAAGAACACACAACAAAAGTGAGACTGAAAACTGAAAAGAAGCCTCAAGAGAAGCACTGCAGAGGTCAATAAAAAACAGAAGACAATCATGAGAGAAAAATCAGAGTCCTTTGAAGCAGAATTTAACTTTTCCAGTCCACAGTTGCTTTTACATTCTAATTTCTGCTTTTAATCATGAAAACCCCACCACCACTCCTGTTAGAACAAGCGTTTTTGACCATGAGAAGTACCATCAACCATCATAAACAACAGTGCACCAGCAGCAGCATCATCATAATCTTAAGCTCCTTATTTTTTAAACTTTTTTTCTCATTCTGCACTGTGGTTGACAAAAGCGAAACACAGGAAGAAGAAGAAAAAGAGAGAGGAGATGAAAGAAAAGAGAAGTACCTGAAACTGAAAGAGAAAGGGAGATGCAGAGTGTAGTAGGAAGAGAAACAAAGAAGGGTAAGAGAAGAGGTTAAGAGCAAAAATTACAGACAAGAATCCACAGTTTGGGGAAGTTCAGACAAGTGGCAATCCCAAGACATATAAATTTCAAAATTATCTTTGGAACAAACAGCGGCACCAACCAATGAACAAAAAAGATTATTATTAATTAAATATAAAAAAATTGCTTACTTCCACACGTCAACTTCTTATTATTTATTTCTGTTAAATTAAAATTAAAATAAATCCATGCATGGTCTGTTAAACTAATGTTTTTCGTGGCAACATTAGTAGTTTCAATATGGGTTTATTGACATTGTCAGTGGAAAATTTATTACAGACGACGCTGTGAAGTGATTGATTCGGTGTTGTTTCATAAGTTGAGAAAAGAAAAAGAAAGAATGTTTTTGAAAAAGTTAAAAAAAAATATTATTCTAATAAAATATTATATATATGGTTGTTTATTTATTATTTTATTATTAATAATTATTAAAATAATTTTTATTTTAATAAATTTATTTAAAAATAATTAATTTTATTTGGATATAAACATCGGTTATATAGTAAGAGAGTGTAAAACAATAGAGAGAAAACTAACTTGTTGAAAATAATTATAGATTATAAATTTATAATTTTAAAATAAGTTTTTTAAAGAATTCTTTAAATTAATTTCAATTTTTAAATATTTATTTTATTTTTTGAAACAAATTATAACATAAAAACATATTATAATTTTTCCAAACACATTCGATGATTATCGGCATTTTTTTATGAATTTTAGAAGAATTTGAATAATTTTTTTTGTCTTATACGTATTGAATTTTTGCATTAAAAATAAAATGAAATTATAAAATTTTACAACATTCACATATTTTATATTTTGAATTTTAATAATTTATTATATAAATTCATAAAAGTTTAAAAAATTGAATGAGTTTATAAGATGTTAATGAGTTTCATATATTTTTTATGTTAGAGTACATGCATTTTAAATTAAATCAACATGATTGATACAAAAATTTCAATCTTCTCGAACATTTTGTGTATTTTAAATTGAATTTCAAAACTTTTATAAAATGCAACTATTTTCTTTTTAGTTTTTGTCAAAAAATTAGTTTAAAGGTATATATTGTAAGACCGTATCAATTATAATTGTCAAGATGAATTGAGCTATCTATAATAGTAAGGCCGTATCAATTTAGTTTAAAATAATAAATTTTGGATAGTTTATGATAATTTATTTTTAAATTTTATAATTTTAAAAATAAAAATTACTCAAATGATATTATCCACTAAAAATATATATTTACAACATGAAATATTAGTTTAAAAATATAAATAGTATTTAAATGATATCAAGTAAGAAAACATATTTTATAAAATGAAAATCAAACCAAACAAAATTTAAAACTTTAGAAAGAAAAAAACCATATTCACATAATAATGAAAATATAATGTAGGTGGGTTAAACTAATCTACCATGAGTTCAACATGTGTAAGTTGAGTGATATAAAGTTAACTCGTTTTTTCTACTGTTAGTTTGTTTTCAAAATAGGTAACCTAGTCTTATTTAAATTGGTGGTGGGTCAAACTAACTAATAAATTTTGTCTATTTTTATAAGTTTAGTATAATTGTGGTGGTGATAACAACAATAATAATAATAATCTGATGTGGTGACAATGTCAGTGTCAGTTATAATAACAATTCAATGACAGTGAAGCAATTTAATGACAATGAAACAATAATGATAGTTTTATAATAGAAATTTTCTATTAACAAATTATGTAAAATACTTTAAAAATTATTTGAAATAACATTCCATCAAAATTTTAATATTTTTAAAAATTTGAATAACTTTTTAATTCCTAAAAAGTAGTGTTTAGTTTGGGTCTTTAAAGAGTTTTTATTTTTACTTTTAGTCGTTTAAAGTTTTTATTTTTTGCTTTAAAAAAATAACATTATAAGATGTCAAAGTAACACTATTAGTCCAACAACTTATTATATCATTAGAAAGTATGATGACATGCATATATATATTTAGAAAAATACCACCAAAAATAGTTAATCAGGTTATTTAGTAAAAATTAATCATCAATATATTTGGTGAATTGTATAAATGTTATATTGGTAAAAAAATTATTAATAAAAAAAAGAACACAACAATAGGATAAATTTTTATCAATAATCTATAAAAAATAATTTACACTTAAATTTTGTATAAATTAAATTGTTTAAATATTCTCTCAATTTCATTGCCGCTTAATAAAATTATATAACTTAAAAAATTATATTAATTCTCGTTATAATTTTTTTTCATATTTAATTTGGTAGTGATATCTCCAAAATCATGTAAAAAAACTGAAATAACATGCATTTTATTTTATTAAAATTAATATCTTGTATAATTATAACTATATAACATGTGGATTAATTGAAAAATAATTAAATATATTTTTTTCCATTAAATACATAATTATATATCTAATTTTTTTTGTTGATCTTCTTAATAGAATTAAATCAAGAATAATTCGCACACCCACTCAACCAACATAATTATATATCTATAAGTATATGTATTTATTTTCTTTATATGAGATTAACACATATATAATTATTATTATATATTTTTTATTATAAATGGTTTAATTCAAGGAACCGTATCTTCAAAAATAAAATTGTTCATACGGTTGTATAGAATTAAAAAAAGATGTCTTTTCGGCAACCACTACTTAATTGTATTAATAATTTTATTTTAAAATTAATTAATTAAAAATAAAAAAAAATTTAAGTTCATTAATTCTTCCAACCGTTAAAACAAATTGTGGTATTTCAGGATTGAAATGATATATACCCAAAATTTGTATTTTAAACTTTTATTATGGAAGTTGTTTTATAGATATTGTTGAAAACAATAAATTTTTATTAATATTTTAAAGTGACAAATAATTTGAAGCAATTAATATAGAATTAACTCCACTAAAACCCAAACATTGTTGTAAAGCTAGTTTCTTCAACGTTTGTAAAATAATTTTTTCTATAAGCCTTTGTAGAGTAAAAATTAAAATGTTTTGTGGTTAGTATTTTGATTTTGTTTAAAAGGATAACAGAATATTTGAATGGAGGAATAATTGTTTAAAAAGGAAAATGGGTACTGGAAAAGATGGATGAAAAAATGAGTAGGGATTATGACATGTGAGTTTAATAAAGAATTGTAGTAAGTAGATAATAGGAATTAGGAAGGTGTGTGGCGTGAGCGATATGATATAGAGCAATTGAAAATTGAATAGACGAAGGAAGTCGGTGGTTGATTGCTTGGAACTTGGAAGTTAGAAATGTTCAAAACCGTAACAACCAGTTGGTGGACCTGTAACCCTTTTCCCTCTTAAACCGTAATCTTCTGTTACTGTTACTGTTACTGTTCCTGTTCCGTTAGGACGAACATCAACAGAGAACAACATTTTTTAACACAAACTGTCTCTGTCTCATTAATAAAAATGAGAGGATATCAAGGTTGGCTGGATTCCCTATTTCAAGTAGGTGAAAGTGACAAAATCACGCTTCTACGTGTATCATTCATCATTCATCATTCATCATTCATCATTAATCTCTTCTAACCCCACTGATCCACCACACGCCATCTCTTATTAATCTCTAATTATTATTATTAGCTCGACTGCTGTTATTACAAAATAAACTATACCACTTTTCTCAAGGGAATACAATAACCTCATCCATGCCTCATTCTCTGCCTTCTACACTGCTATTCCACCCTTTACTTTTTACTAATTTGTAATTACTTTCTTTCTTTATATTAGTCTAATTTATTTTGTTTTTTAAGTATTACTAATTTTACTATTAAGATTGGCTTAATAATGTTTACCAACGTTGAATATAAAAAAAAATAAATGATTTTGCTATTTAAATTCTTTAGATTCTGATAGATTATTTCAATTCCTCAATTTTTTTTCTTTACACTCAACTCCAGTTTATAAAACTAAAAGTCATGTTATAGCAGGCATGACACATGGTGTATAACATATATATATATATAAATATAATTTACTCTTTTTTATCCACATTTTATTTCTAATTTTATTTTTATATCTATTTAAAATTTTTAAAAAAAATTATTTTATTAAAATCAAAATCTTTTGGTGTCCATATTTTATGAATCATTTTAAATATTTTATGACTTTTCTTATTTCCATAAGTATAACTTCTCTCATATTAATAAATTGACATTTTCACATGTTTTATCTTACCACGAATCAATCTTCTTAAACATCAATAATATATGTATACATTTAATCATAAATATTTTTAATAAAAATGCAAATACACAGTCAAGATAACATTTTTAATTCTATTCAAACTCTTTCTCTCTCCATTTTCTCAAATTCATATCAATTCTGACATATTAGTTGATAATCTGACATATTTCTATCATATTATCATAAACAAAAAAATATAAAAATTAACAAAATATATTTCAAAACATATTAAACTATTATACATAAAATAACACAGTAAACTATTTATATCCTTTTATATTATTATAAAATATATTAAATTAAAATTTTTAAAATTGTTATAACATATTAAAATAAAAATAGAAATAAACGTGTGTGGATGATAACTGAAAATGATAAATGATAACTTAATTGTTTTAAAATCATGTAAAAATTATTATTCTTAAATGTCCAAACTCCTTCTTTTCAATTACTCAGTTTTTACCTAGATTCTGATAAAGGTTATTTCAATTAAGTTATCATTCATAATTTTTACGTAGGTATAAAACAGTTAAGTTATTAAAATAAAGTAAATTATCTTTACATCTCTATTATTTATATCGATTACAACCATTTATATGTATATTTTCTTTTCATTTTGACCAATAAAAAACTTCTACTCTTTCTTAATGGCGTCGCAACCTTGGTCCATTACTGTATTCAAATCGTTAGGTACCTTGTCATATGAAAGACACGTGATATTTAATAAAATTTAAAAGATACAAATACTTTTTCTCCTTTCCTTAAACTTCCTAAACCCACCTTCTTCAAAATTTGGGACACAAGTTTTGTACCATTCTAGATTGAAATTAACTTCATAAAATGAGTTTACGTAGATTTTTTTTACATCAATGGTGCTAATAATTGCATTAGCCGTTTTGATTTTCATAAGTGATTAAGCATTTTGAGTGAGCCATGAAACAATCACAATGTACATTTGATTACACATCTAAATGAAGAGTATCAAATGTAAATTTTGAAAAATATAAGTGATGCTTGTGTACTATATGAAAAAAAATAAAAAAGAGGGTAAGTATAACATTTTTAAGAGTTTTAATGCTAATGGTGTACTAGTTTTAAAAACTTGTGTAATGTCAATCAAGGGGTGCATGGATAATAGTTGTAACAATTAAGGTGGTGCATGTGTTATAATATTAATAGTTAAGGGCTTATAAAAAAATATTAATAGTTAAAGGGTGCATATGTAACAAAATTAAAAACTAAAAGATGTTTGTCTTTGATGTATAACTAAAATTAACATCAATAACACCAAATTCCAAATTAAAATTTCTGAAAACAGTTTTCAGTTCTTAAAGTGAATCACACTGAATGAACCTCATTGATCCCATTCGATTTCTTCAACGACACACAAACCCCCAATTTCAAAGCAAGAAATCAACAACAAATTATTTGTGGAGAAATTTGTTTTAATATTTAAATTAATCAATTTTCACAAAAATTCTAAAATCAAACAAATTTATATTTATTTAAGAAATTTTAAAATTAAGAAATGAGTGAATTCTTTTTTATTTAAATTAGCACTAATAATACTTTCAACTGAAAAATCATGAATGATAACTTAATTGTTTTAAATTCATGTAAAAATTATTGTTCTTTATTGTTAATCTTCATATTAAAAGAAAAGAAGAATTTCAAGTGAGATGTACTCAAATTTGTTCACCAAAAGTTTGAAAAATAAGCAATCTCAATTATTAAAGACATGTAAATAAATAAACATAAAGACAAATGACAATAAAGAAAAGTGCAGAAAAGATAAACTACACTAAAGTTATGGAAATAACATATATCTCAATCTTTTCATTCCTTGTCATTATCGTAGACGTCCTAAGTTTAGTAAATTTTTTGTAAGTGTTTTCATCTCTAAAATTGACACAGTAAAGAGTACTTATAAATATTTTTACGACAAATATTTGACATATATGCTTACAAGATATTATTATTGTATTTCTAACGGAAATAAACTTTCTAAAATTGGCCAACGAAAATTAACTTTTGTTTTTTAGCCTTAATCTTCTTTCCTTCATGTTTATATTCTTCAATGTCTTCTAATCATGTATTGAATCTTGAAATTTCTCTAAGTATCAATTTAGTCTTCGATTTTTGCCTTTATATTGATCTTTGTATATGTGCATATAACTTTGCTTACGTCACTTGTATCGAATAGGGATGATAATCATGCCACCCAGTGAATACCACCTCGATTTTAACGAGGAAAACGTTCCACCCCCGCCTAAGATAATCGAGAATGGAAACAAGTGTAGTTTGTTAGTCACTGTCCCGTCCCTTCTTCTGCCTTGCTTTTATGTTTTACATTTAATTATATGTTAAACAAAATCTCGCATACTTATATACAAATCTACACCTATGTGGACTATTAAAACTAAAATATAATAACATATAATTTATTTAATAAATTATAAATAAATTTAAATATAAATTATAAAAAAAATAATATAACAGGGTATCCGTAGAAATACCCAAACCTAAAAATACCCAACAGAATTAAAATTTGATACTTGTTCCCGTCCCCCACTTTCCTCAGACAAGGATGGGGAGGACAAACCCTTCCTTACCTCATCTCATTGTCATCCCTAGTCTTGAGAAAAGGGTTATTCAAGGGTGTCCCCTTTTTCATTTTCTCGAGAAAATAGGTCTTCTGGAGGCTCTCACTCGTTGTTTCCTCCATTTTATCTCGAGTCTAGTCTACAAGTCCTATTGACCATTTTAATGCTTTCCAACCTTGATTTTTGCACTTTATTTATCATTTGGCACCTTTGAGGGTTTTTTTTAGACAGAATTTAATAATAACTATAAGATTAAATTTAATAAAATTATAAGATTAAATTTAGGTGTGTTTGTTTATTAAAAGTGATGAAGTGACATCTTATAAGATCAAATTAATAATAATCATAGTATTAAATTTAATGGTATTTATTGATTTAATATGTAATTTATCTATTAACTATAAATTTGTGTATTTTATAAATTAAGTTTACAACATATACAGGAGAGGCCATTTTTAAAAAATGATATAATATATTTGTATCTAATTGTTTTTTTGTAAATTAAGTTTACAACATATACAAGAGAGGCTATTTTCAAAAAATAACAGAACATATTTATATGTAAAATTATTATTTTTTTAAAACATTTTTCATCCTATAAATATAGAATTTTATTTGATAACACATATTTGATACAGAAACTATTATATAAACTACTAAATAGTTGACAAGTTATTTTGATTGATTAATTAGTTAACTTAACCAACTTATTTGATAAATAAATTTATTTGAATAAGTTATAATTTTATTTCCATAAGATATTTTTATTTAATGCATCGATGAGACCATGACCAACTATTTAGCACAACATATCAATAAAACTTTGGCAACAGAGGGTGAGGTGTGAATAAACTACATCTATCCACCGTTTTCTTGGTTGTTAATTGGCTCCTTCCAAATTGAAAAGATATCTATTGCTGTCGTCTGTAAGATTTAAACTCGCATTCGTAATCATATATACATGCAATTGAACCAAGACAATTAACCAAATGGACTTCTATAATGTGAGAGGCCTTTCAGCAACCCAGATGTATAGACTTTTTTCTTTTCGCACTTACCTTGTTTCTAATGGCACCTAACAATAATACAAAATTACCTTAAATACCCCTTTATTTTTTAAACCCTCAGAAAATCTACTTCTTACTAGTGTCTCTGTTGGTTCCGGTAATTTGAGTTTTTTCCCATTTCTAGTGAGTGTTCGAGAAAGTGAAGATAAATATTTTATTCTTTTCTCGTAAATTTTTTTCTACTACATTATTTCTCAAAAAATCATAATAAAAAATTCTTCAAAAAATATTAATTTAAAATCTCATGAAAAAATAATAAATTAATAATTATTCTAGATTAAGGGACCTAGAAGCTTCAAATTCCAGACTTCTATTAAAAAATTATAAATATAAACTTTCTACAAACCATACAATCCGAACACAAAAAATAAATTTCTCTGAATGGGCTGATAAAAAAAAATCATTCCAAATCAATTAATTCAAAAATTAAAGTTCAGTCCTTTTCAGACGCAATCCCAACCATAGCATAACAGCACATAGAAACGTTACCTCTTTTATTAACAATTATGTAATCAAAACAAGTAAAAGAAACTTACTGAGGAGTTGCATTGGGATTGAAAGATTGGAGCATCTGAGGGTCGGAGATCGACAGGGATTGAATAACTTGAGTTTCGGATTCTATTGGGATTGAAATTTCTGATTAACTGTCTTGAAATGGTTTGTTTTTTTATGACTGAATTGGAGAGGTTATTTCATTCAACTGATTTGAAGATTTCTATTTTTTATGACTGAATGAATTGTATTATTCGTACAAACTTGTATTTTAATTTCGGACGGGATAATCCGAAGCTTAAAATTTAAGGATTCCAAATCATTCGGATATAATAATTATTAATTTTTTGTGAAATTTTAAAATTAATATTTTTTTATTATTTTGAAGAATTTTTATTATGCAATTTTTTTTAGAAAATAATATAGAAGAAAAAATGTAGCAAATTTATAAGAAAAGAACAAAAAATTTCCCTTCACTCTCTCAAACGCGATTAAGAAACAGAAGAAAAATCAAATTATTGGAACCAACAATTGCCTACAAACGCAGTGAAGAGAAAAAAATAGTAAAAATAGATTTTTTGAAGGTTTTAAAAGTAAAGAGGCATTTTGGATAGTTTATATTATTGATAGGTGCAATTGTAAATTGGATAGGTGCAAAAAGAAAAATTCCTCATGTAAGGGTGACCCTGTTCTCAAGCCTCAAAGTTTCATAAAATTCTATAATTTTAATGCAAGATTTACCACAATAATCAAAACAAACTTTAACAGCTGATGAATCAATTAAAAATTTACAATAAAATAAGATAAAAATAACGCTTACAATAATTCTTCTTTTAAAATGATTTTTAATTTTCTTTTGTAGAAAAACGATTTAGGTAATTCAAGTTATATTGGCTTCTAGAGACAGAGCAAGTCTCAACTCTCAAAATATTTACAGAAATGCTTACAATTACTTATCAAATGAGATCCTCACATCACAAAGTAGATTCAAATTTCGTATAATATATGAACTCTTTTGGACCAATCTTTATTATAAATAAAACTCAATAGAATTAATGTACTAAATTGGTGTATCATGTGTTAATAAATCAATAAATTTCATCTCCAGCTATATAAAATATAAAAAAATTTATTAAATAATATGATCTTTATTAACATGTTGAAATAGGAGACACCTATTTTTATTGCTACTTATTCGAATCTTGCTCCATCCTTTCCCTCCATCCCGTTATGTTTTTTTCTTTTGGAAGATTTCACTCTGGCTATGTGCATTTTGCCTGTTAAAAAAATATATATATAGCATACTGAAACTCTTAAATGTTACGTATAAAATTAAAATACACTCTTGATAAAGCATGGCTAAGCTATCACGTTCTCCTTGTATTTTTGGCATTTTGCTGTGTCTAATAATGTCATACAAACTCCACAAATTGAAGTTTCTAACATTTCTGAATAATGTTGCTCAAGTGACCCGGGTCTTCCTTTTGGGAGAAGAAGGAAAATTTCTCAATGATGTTGGAATTTGAAACAAATAATTTATATGCGCCGCGAGGAATTGATTTCTCAAATTGCACTTATGGAGGATTTTTCAGGATAAGTACACTAAACTAAACTTCAAAATCTCATTATCAATATCTTTATTGTTTCACTTCTTGATGATGCTAGGATTATGTATTAGAAACTCTCCAGGACTCGGTATCCCTTTAATCGGAATGAAACGTCAGGGTCGGGTAGGTACTTTAGTAAGTCAGCTTGCTGAAGATAGGATCAGATATGGGTTGACGCATGGGAAAAAAGAAACTACTACGTGAAAAGACTCTTCCACCCTTGGCAAGTAAAGGAGAAATCCTAAAATTTATGAAGGCCCAAACCCAAATAACAAGGTCCTATAAATAGTAAAGCACTGGTACAGGTCTTACTACTAGATTATTGTATTACTTTTTGTTGATACATTGCACTTTTCCAGTACGATAGTTGACCCATCTCTGACTTGAGCGTTAAAGTGTTTTTGCAGGTACCCCACCTGTATCGGCCCAGAGCAGCTATTGAATTGGAATCTAGGAGTGCAGGGTGGAAGGCTCGATAAGTGTGTGTGTGCAAGAACAGTTGGCGCCCACCATAGTGCCGAGTAAAATGTATCCTCAGTATCGAAGAGAAGATTGAGTGAGTAACGCAATGGTGACCATGAAGAGCAATACAGGAGAGGCACGCGATCCTCGCATGAGAAGCCAACTCACCAAGCCCTGGGGAATAAGGGAGACACATCTTGCATGAAGATCTTCAATAGATGTAGTAGGATATGACAAAGCTTAAGGAGGAACATGAGAGGTTGTGAGGAGCAGTCCACAATCTGAAGTGAGGAGATGAAGATGAAGTGATTTCTCAACACCAAGGGTCGATGCAACCCTTGCGTTTGACTAGATAATCATCCCCCCTAGGGCCACCCTGTCAGGCCACACTGCTAAATCTCGATCTTTGCCTACTAAGGTTACAACAGAGGTTAAGTCTCGTGCTACTGGAACCCCAAGGACATTGATATGCATCATCCTTTTGTCCCAGGAATTATAGAGACTCACATGCCCAGTAAATGGAAGCAACCCTCCTTCGAGTATAATTAGGAGTGTGCATGGATTGGATATTTAAAAATTCAATCCATATCCAATCCAAATCCAATTAACTGAATATGAATTTAATCCATATCCGTTTAATTAGATTTAATTGGATTGGATTTTTTGAAAATGGTTTAAAACCGGTTTATAATTAGAATCCAATTTTATTTTAAATATGTTTTTTAGCAAATTTCAATAGAGACTTTTTATTTAAATTTTTTCTTATCACAACTATAAGTAATATTAAAAAAATTTAATTATATGTAACCATACAACTTATTTGATTTATAGAAAAAATAATTTTTATAAAAAATGTGTGATTATGTCCATTTTAACATCTATAGCAATTATGTGATTATGTCCATTTTAACATCTATCGCAATTATGTGATTATACCCACAAATATGTAAGACACTCACTAGAACATTAACTGTATTTGGAGTAAAAATATATATAATATCTCCATCCACCACCTTCCATATCCAATATTACTATCATAACTAAGATTAGGAAGAGCACAATAAAAAAGGGTATCCAATATGTGTGAATTCTAAAGATTTAGGCAATTAAAATAGACCGGTCTAAGTTATACATCAGTATACGTATACGTAATATATTGCACACACATGTTAAATTATCCATCACTTTTCTTTTGTTAAATATTAAAATGATATTTTATTCCCATTCCCATTGGTTACACTCCCAAATTCAAAGAAACTTCCACATAAAGCAGGTGAACCGAAAAATTAGATACTAACGTCCATATTTAATTACTTATTGACTGGAAAGACATTCTGAATTGGAATACAACTTCGAAGAAAATGAGATAAAAATATTTGACTCACTCCTTTTTGACTTATGTCTTTTAACTACTTTCTTTCATCTCCCAGTGGAGCCATATTTGAAGTATAGTCCATAGCCATATGAGTATATAAAATCGCACATGTCAAGGTAATTCCAGTTGTATCGAAGAATTGCAAACGAGTCCATATATGGCTTTCTTGAAGTTTGCTTACCTCTTTACCCTTATTAGCTTCATCAGTTTGGTAACCACCGAAGCACAGGGCTATAAGTATAGTTTGGTAACTCACCTTTTGGATTTTTAAAATTCTAGATAAATATTTAATCCATATCCAATTAATTAGATTGGATGTAAAATCCAAAAAATGGATTTGGATATAAATTCAATCCATTAAAATGAATTGGTTTTACATATCTAGATTTTTTTGACACCGTTAAGTATAGTGGAGAGATTGACCTGGAGAGGCACATCAATGCTTTCGTAGCGCGAGCCAGACTATATACCACCTCGAATGCAATATTGTGCAAGGTCATTTCCACCTGCTTGGTTGGCCCAACTTTAGACTGCTTCGTTCATCTTCTAGTCCGGTCTGTCTCTTCCTTTGAAGAGCTCTTGACCCGGTTTGTAAATAAATTCGTCCCATGACGCCCTTAACGACTAACCTTGTTGGCACTTATTAGTTATCGCCAAGGAAAAACTGAGTCATTGCATGACTTCATGGACTACTATGACAAGACCATAGTGCAAATCAAGGATCTTTCTCCAAATACGACTATCCTTATGTTCATTGTAGCCTTCCAACCGGGTAAGCTGTTTGACTATTTGTGTTTGGATCATGTGTCCACCGTAGAAGAATTAAGGCTCTGAGTAACTACATATATGGAGATGGAGGAAATAGAGAAATCATGTGTCAGGGCTCACGCGATTGGAGCCAGCAAAAAGGACAATGATGCCAGCCAGGAGGAGGGACGACCTGAACCCTCTAAAAAGAAGGCTTTCCTAACCAAGTACGATCACTATGCCTCGCTTTATGCTAGAAAAGCCTGGGTGTTAGAACATGCACTGTTTTTTGAACTTATGTCATTCCCCAAAAAGGCTCATAGCTGACAAAGCGAAGAAGTGCAACTATCATAAGAACCATGGCCACTTGACTGGAGAGTGTGTGGCATTACGTGACAAGATTGAAGACCTAATTAAGACTGGTCATCTAAGAAATTACATCCGAGAAGACCTCAGACTAGTGCATGACTAGAGGCACAGGAGAAGCCCAAATCGAAGAGGTAATAGGAGGAGTCCTGATCGGAATAGGACAAAACGAGATTATGAAAGGAATCGTTCGAAGAATGATAGAAGAAGGAGTCGAAGTTGCCCCAAGGAAAGACCGACGGAAGTGACTAGGAACGAAGGAGCAAAAGGGTGATAAACACCATTTTTAGAGACTTTACTGGTGGAGTAAGTAAGTTGTTCGCCAGGAAAAAACATCTCTAGCATGTTAAAGCTGTTAATGTGGTCAACTATAGTGGAGGCCTTCGAATCCTGAATATCACTTTTATCAACAGAGACTTCAAGGCCATTGACCTAATGCAGGATGATCCCACAGTAATCAACATTGGGATTACAAATTGTATCATCCGAAAAACGTTGGTTGATCAGGGAAGCTCAACTGACATTCTATATTGGAAAACATGTAAGCAATTAGAAATCCCAGAGGAGGAGCTAATGTCGTATGACGAACCTTTAATTGGGTTTGCCGGAGAAAGGGTGAACATAAAGGGTTGTATTGACCTGTTTATTAGGTTCGGGTTGGAGGAAGAAGGTGAGAGGGTAATAAAGGTCTGGTATATAGTCATTCCCGCGCAGTACCTCTTACAATGTACTCTTGGGCTGACCCTCCCTAAATACGCTAGGGACCATAGTCTCAACACCTCATTTGGTGATGAAATTTTTGTTAGTTTAAGGTAGAATTGTTACAATACATGTAGATTAGTGAACAACCTGAAAATGTTATATGACCAGTCTTAAGATGACTTTGGTTGTAGAGGAGAATACGCCCCAGATCAATTGGTGGTTGTGGGTAAGGCCCAAGCCAAAGAGGTGGTAGATTTGGACCCTAGATTGAACACTGATTACCACACTAGACCAATTGTTCCTAATGAACCCTTTTAGATTGGTCCTCGGCTCAAGCAGACCATGAACATAGGCTCCAACCTATTAGAGGAAATAAGGCAGACCATAGTGAAAGAGGTACAACGAAATGTAGATCTGTTTTCCTGGTCCGCAACGGACATGTCAGGGATAGATCCAAATTTCCATTGTCATAAGTTAGTCATCAACCCCCATGCTAGGTTAGTGGTGCAAAGAGAAAGGAAGATGGGGGGAGATAGAAGTAAGGTTGTACTAGAAGAGACGACAAAGTTAATTAAGCCAGGATTCTTCTGAGAAAATCCAGTACTCCACATGGTTGGCCAACATGGTGATGGTTAATAAAGCAAACGACAAATGAAGAATGTGCACAAATTTTACTAATTTGAACAAATCTTGCCCAAAGGATGTATACCCTTTCCTGAACATTGACACCTTCGTCAACTATGCAGCTAAGCATTAATTACTTAGCTTTTTGGATGCTTACTCGGGATACAACCAGATCCAGATGCATCCAACCAATTAGTCCAAGACCACCTTCATCACTAATGAAGCCAATTTCTCTTACTTGGTCATGCTTTTCGGGTTAAAAAATGTCGGGGCTACCAATTAAAAATTGATGGATAAAATATTTCGATCAATGATAAGGAAGTCCTTAAAAGTGTATGTGGAAAATATGGTGAAGTCAGAGACACCCAAGGGCCATACTTAGAACATGAGACTAAATCCCAAAAAGTGCGTGTTTGGTGTCCAAGGCAAGAAATTTTTGGGATTTATGTTGACAAACCAGGGAGTGTCAAGCCATATTGGATATGCAATCCTCAAAGATCCCCAAGGAAGTATGGTGACTGATAGGCTAGCTAACAGCTTTGGCCCGATTTTTGCCATGCCTGGTCGAGGCCACTCGACTTATGCCGCAGTTGTTAAAGAAGGTTGCTCATTTCACATGGATGATTGAGTGCGAGCTAGCTTTTCAAAAGCTCAAGTAGGTGTTATCCACCCCACCAATCCTGACAAAGTTTGACCAACAACTGGGATAATTTTATACATAACGGTCACTTCACACCATCAACGCTATCCTAGTTCAATCTCGAGGGCCTGAAGATGTCCCAATCTATTTTATTAGCAAAACCCTCAAGGAAGCGGAAGAAGGGTACTAGGTCATTAAGAAATAAGCATCAGTGATTGTCACAGTGACAAGAGGTTGCACTAGTCTTTCCAAGGGCAACAAATAGCCATAAGACTATTTACCCTATAACAAATATATTGCAAAAACTTGAGTTGGCTAGAATGATGATCGGATGAGTTGTGGAGCTTTCAGAATTTAATCTTTAATATGAGCCAAGGGGACGACCAATTAAAGTGCAGGCCTTAGCAGACTTCATTGTAGAAATGAGACCTAAAGGAGCATTTGTCGGAGCCTGATGGACCCTTTAGGTAGACAAATCTTCAAACAGGCAAGGCAGTGGAGTCAGGGTGATCTTGGAAGGACGAAAGGATTGGTATTGGAACAAGCGTTAAGATTCAACTTTAGGGCATCCAACAACCAAGTAGAATACGAAGCCTTAGTAGCCTGGTTGCAATTGGCCCAAGACGTAGGAGCAGAGCGGGTAAGGTGTTTCACAAGCTCACAAGTTATGGCAGAGCAAGTAAATGACATTTTTCAGGTCAAGGAGACTATGCTCTTACAGTATTACCACTTTATAAAGCATATTAGAGAATGCTTTGTTGAGTTGGAAGTCTGGCACATTCCTTAGGAACAAAACGCTAAGAGGAAAAGTCAGCTGCAAACATCCTTATTTTTGGAGATTAGCCAACCCAACATAATGCAAATTCGAGTACATCAGGTCTCTTAGGAAGAGTTGGAAGATTGTCGAATGCCTATCCGGGAGTACTTACAACAAGGGCAAGTCTTAGCTAACCTGGAAAAAACTCAAACCATGAGAATGAGGAGCACTTGCTACTTGTGGTTGGGACTAGAATTATTTAAAAGGAGCGTTACTGGACCAATGCTAAAATGCTTAGGGCCCGACCAGAGACATTACATATTGTGGGAGATTCATGAAGGAATGTGTGGCACTCACTCTGGAGGGAAGAACGATAGCAGCCAAGGTTCTTAGGGTTGAGTATTACTGGTAAACTCTTAGAGTAGATTGTGTAACATTTGTCAAGAAACTTATACCTTGTCAGAAGTTTGGGAGTCTAACACATTAGCCAACGGGGGACCTAGCACTCATATTGGCTCCCTGGCCATTTGCAGTATGGTGGTCATCGACCACTGACCACTATTACAACTTCAAATGTACAAAAATTCCTTTGGAAGAATGTCATCACCCGGTTTGACACTCCAACAATGCTAATTTCTAACAACGGACTATAGTTTCCAGATAAAAAGCTAAAGGATTTCCTTTTTGGCCTTAGGCTTAAACATCAATTCTCCTCAGTCGAGCATCCCCAAAATAATAGACAGGTCGAAGCAACAAACAAAGTTATCTTGAGAGAACTCCGAAAAAGGTTGGGGGAAACGAAAGGAGCCTGGGCAGATGAAGTGTCAAAGGTACTTTGGCCATATAGATGTACCCCCATTCTACCACCGACGAAACCCTTACTGGTCAGTCTACGGAACAAATGTTATGTTGCTAATTGAGGTCAATGAGCCTTCTTTCCGACGAACTAAAATAAAACCCTAGAGCTTTATTGAAGGGGACTTGGTATAGAGAGCCACATGGGAAGCAGGCAAGGACAACCAGCATGGAAAGTTAGCTGCTAATTAGAAAGTCCCTTCTGGATTGTCCAAAGTTTGCCACATTGAGTCTACCTAGAACTTGGAATGGAAAACACCTAAAGTACTATTTCAATTAAGTTACATGCAAAAATAAAACTGGTGTACTCTTTTCTTGAATTCAACTTTTTTTCCTTTATAAAAAAGTGAGGGGGATTTTCAGTTGAGCAGGTTTTTAATGAGACACCCTTATCAATATAATAAAGTTGTCCTGACATTCCTACCAAATATGAGTATCTTGTGACAAATATATGTATGTAACAAGGTTACCCTCCCTGTCAAATAGCCTGGGCAAGGCAGTAACATTAATAAAGACGCGAGGTTATCCTCCTGGTTAAACAGCCCGAGTAAAGCAATAACATTAATAAAGACGCAAAGTTACCTTCCTGGTTAAACGACCCAGATAAGGCAGTGGCTAAAGTCAATAAAAACGCGAAGTCACCCTCCCAGGTAACAGCCCAAATAAGGTAGTAACTAAAGACAATAAAGTGCAAGGTTATCCTCTCGGTCAATAAAAATCTTATATATATATATATATATATATATATATATATATATATATATATATATATATATATATATATATATATAAAAGCTAGAAAAAATGAGTATTTACTGATCCAAATAAAACAAAAAGCATAAACTTCCCCTCATTATAAGCAACATCAGTTCCCCTCGATGACTCCTCCAACCATGTGCACTTCCTCTGACCTCTCGGGCTCTTCCTCAGCATTATTCCTATCATCCCTAATCTCGGTAGTCCTAGTTGCCCCACCCGAGTTGAAATAACGAAGAGCATGAGCATCGGGCGGTAGGGATTTTGGAACCTTAGTAAAGAAAAAGAATTTCACATTGAAGAAATCCCTCATCCCATCAAATTCAAACCCTTAAGGGATTTGATAGAACTCTTCGGCCTATCGAACCACCCGAATGAACTCAACATGATGCTCAATAACTATGGACTTCTTCCCCTTTTCCATCCATGCTTGGAACTCAGTCTTGGACTTTTCCCTGGCTTGGACAACCTTGTCATGCTCCTCAGTCATCTTGGTCAACGAATCAAAGAGCTCTTTTACCTTGAGCTCTAGTAAGGCCCGGTCATCTTTGACTCAGCGGGCTCAAGTGTTAGCAGCATCCTTCTGTTTTTTCAGATCCCTCACTTGTTGCAGCAATGCCTAATTATTTGCAGATATCTTGGAGGAAGTCTTTATAGTAGACTTCGAAGTATACTCTGTGTCTCTCAACTTCTACCTTATATCTTTAGCTTTAGATCAAGGAGTCATCACAAGGTAACGCACCAGCTTGAGCCAGCTTGGGCAGTTAGCTCGCAATAGTGCTTCTAGGCAACGACATCTTCAGTAGCAAACAAGGCCTAGTGAACTAAGATGGAAACTTTATCTACGATCATTTGAGTAGCCAGATCATAAGACTCACCAAAAAGGCCTTTGGTGCATAAAGGCATAAGAATGGCGAGGAAGGAAGAAGCTTCCATCTGGTGTTTCAATCTTTTAGACGAATCCCTTCATCCCTTGAGGTTGCCTCTTGGAGCTAGGTTTAGACTTTTGTTTCCTAGGCTTCACAGGAGGGGTTGTGGGAGGAATAACATCCACAACAGGCTCTATGAGGTCGTGGTTCGACTCCACCTAAATGCCCTTTCGTTGTCTAAAGTTTATTCTCAGAAGAGACTGAGCGTGGATCTCGGAACGGAAGTCCAAGAGAATTGTCTCGTCATCGTTGCAAAACATCTTGATTATTCCTACAAAACAAACTTGGTAAGTAGACGCACTGAAAATCACAAGGCAAGACAAACCCGACTTAAACAAGATGTGATCCCTTACCTTCCAAATCCCAGACTAGGTTGGGATAGCGTCAAAGGTAAACCACCCAAGAGTCGGGAAGGCACTTTGTAGCAACATCAAGAAATTCGTATCTTTCTTCTCCTGCTCTGGGAGCATTTCAAAAGGCAAGATTAATAAGCAGGGTGGTTCTGATTGGCAACTAAAGGGGAATAGAGGCTTCCTTTCCCGGTTGTAAAAGAAGTTTGTCACACGGTTTGACTTTAGATCTAGTTTCATAAACTTAGACTTCTAGTCCTTGCAGAGAAAGTAAAAACCTTAAGCAAAGGACGACCCACCATGCGACTAACTGAAGACCATTGAACCGGGGTGATAGGAGAGGTTTGGTAAAAATGTAAGAAAAGGCTCAAAGTGGCATCGATATAGCAAATACAACACAAATTCCTGAAAGCTTGTATGGCAACCCATACATTGGGATGAATCTGGGTAAGAATGTAATTCATGATATACAATACATCCATGGTGAATTGGTTGAAAGAGATTTCTACATCTAGGTTTTTAAACAGACAAGTATACACATAAAAGTAATCATCTTGGCCTACTAAACGAGGGTTGCTAAAGATGAAGTCTGACTCTAAAGTCCCATAACTCCAGCACACCCTCAACATAAAGGGACACAATGCTGAGTCGACAAGAGAACAGAAAAGGAAGGCATCATAAAAGCACACATGGTCACCTTGGGCCATTATTTGAGAATGATACTTGGCTACCTCGACAATTATCCATTCGAACCCATCAATAGAGCAATGAGGGTATTATCGGCCTTTTTAGTGGAGGAATACTCCCCTTGAGAGGGGTACTCCCTTGCGGAACCCCCAACAGAAGAGGTGGAAGATTCCTCTACTATCGGATCTGGAGAACCGACCCTTACTAGCGTAAGAGGGCTGACAACTGAGGGAGGAGAAACATCCCTTACAGAGGAACTAGACCTAGAAGCCATATATAGAAAACAAAAGGCATGGAAACTAGGAGTACCTAAACAGAAGAAGGAGAAACCCGAGAGTTTTGAGCGGAGGAGAGTTAGAGTAAAGTGGGGGAGCCACCCCTCTCCTATTTATAAAAAGGAGGCCCACGATAAACCAAGGTGCAGAACCATCTGAACCGTCAGATTTACTAGGATCAATGACACGCGAACATCATTTTTTTGCGTTTTGCTGCACCTTTTGTCTTATATTATCCTATTTGAGCAACAATAGTGTTCAATAGTAAAAGGGTAGGGAAAACCCCTAGTAAAATTGCGTGAAAGCGTAAGGGAGACCCCTCCCCCTTCTAAACCAAACTTCAAAATCTTACTATAACGTCTTCGTTGCTTTACTTCTCAACGCTGGTAGGGTTGTGTACCAGAGGACCCTTTGGGACCGGTATACTAAACCAAACTTCAAAATCCCATTATGAACGTCTTTGTTGCTTCAGCCTTCAACACTGGTAGGGTTATGTATTGGAGAACCCTTTGGGATCGGTATCCCTTGGGTTGGAATAAAACTCCATGGCCGGGTAAGCCCTCGAGTAAGTTAGTTTGCTAAAGATAAGATCTATGTATGGGTTAATGCATGAGAAAAACGAAACCTACTACGTGAAAAGACTCGTGTACCCTTGGAAGGTAAGAGAGAAACCCTGAAATTTATGCAGAAGCAAGCCCAGATAACAACGTCCTATAAATAGTAAACCATTGGTACAGTTCTGACTAGTACATTACTATATTACTTTCTTCCTAACACATTATACTTTTCTAGCACAATAGTTTAACCATCTCTGACTTGAGCGTCAGAGTACTTTTGCAGGTACCTTACCTGTATAAGCCTAAAGCAGCTATTGAATTAGAATCTCACAGCGCAGGGTGAAAGGCTCAATAAGTGTGTGTAAGAAAAACACTCTTACTAACATTAACGCCTTTGTCTTCATGCTTGACGCGTAGAATATAGAAAAAGTTCTAGGCTTGGAGCTTGTCATTTAACCATGAAGATAATTTGCGTTCAAGTGTTCAACAAGATCCAATTAATATGTGTCTGTGTTTGTGCATGCATGCGTGAGTGTGTGTGCGATCCACTAACGTTCATTAGAAGTATTATTAATGGTTTTAACAAATATTTAATTGAAGTGCTAGGTAATCAAATTATTGTTAGTGGAAACCGTTGAGGCATTGTGACAAACAACACATTTACATTTTAAGTTTATAGAAGTTCCAAGCTTTGATATACCAAGTCTTACCCACAGATTAAAGAATGAAAAGGAAATCCATAACCACTATCTAGCACGAATTGGACTAAACACTATTTATGACATGTTTATTTGCTAAGCAAAGCCAACGAACAAATATCTTCACTTAATTTGCTATTTACTTTATCTTTTTGTGTGAACTATGCACTAGAGTGTCATCATTAACACTCATTAGCATATTATGGCCAAGTGTTTTAGATGATTGAGGAAGGAGACTGTGAATAGGAGCTTATTCTCTAGTTTTAAAATGTGAAAACAAAAAGTTGATATCAATAATGGATTGATGAGGGAAGGTGAAAAAGAAATTGTTCTCTAATTCTAAGGTGCAGGAACAAAGAGTTGATGCAAATTTATTTTAATATGTGAATGATACCCTCTTTATATGTTTGCAATAAAGACAATATTTCAATCTTTGAATTCATGGCATCACTTAAGGTAATTTTTTTCTAAAGCTATTTTGCCTCTATTGGACTGGAAATCCTAGGTTAGCTTCAACTTGGCAATCAATTATTGACAAATTTTACTAGAAAGTTGGCTAGTTGGAAAAACAAAGTGTTTTTTTTAGGGAAAAATGAATTTCATTAACTCAGTCTTTGGGTCTTTACCTTTGTTTCTCTAAATTGCATGTGTTGGTTGTAATAAAACTATTAGTTTACAAAGGAATTTGTTGTGTGAGAATGAGCATGAGAGGTCAAAGATTGGCAAATTAGTTGGAAGAAGAAGTGTCAACCAAAAAAAAGTGTGGATTAGGCATAAAACATTTTTTGCATTCAATGAGCATACTTGGTTGGTGGAAGTGAGAGATGTTTGCGAAAAAGAATTTTGGAAGAACATATTAAACTCAAAATATAGACGATAAATGAGCCTTCTAAGAGAGAAAGCACCAAATTATCATCAATTTGGTGCTGTATGTGAAAGCCAAAGTAACTTAAAAAGGTTTGATAAAAATGTGGAGTGGAAAGTAGGTGAGGGAGATAAAGGATGCATTTTTTTCATTATTCAACAAACTTGACATACAAGACAATATTTGGCCTCTTGTTCTCCAATCATCCAAATAAAATCTTAACTTTCTTATGGAACATGAAAGTTCCACCAAAATTTGATGATGATTACTAAAAATTCATGTAATAATACACAAAATTCACAATCATTTACACTTCTTATGTTTACGGACTTTGAACTTGCCTCTTGTTTCTTTAAACTCCATCTTAGGGTGTAATTTAGATACAAGTTTATTTTATTTCAGAATAATATGCTTGTTTAGAGAAATTCTCATACAGGAACATAAGTTGAATAATGAAAAGAGCAAGAAGGGATGCACAGGATGCAAGGAAATTGAATAGGGACACCTCTGAAAAGCCAGAAGCTCACATAGACCTCGCTCAAGCGGCTGCTTGAGCGAGCACTGCACATTGAAGGATTCCAAAGCCACTCTTATCAAACTGCTTAAGCGAGCCCTGCATAAACGAGCCTAAAAGCCTCTGTGCTCACTTAAGCAAGTCATCAGATCACTCAAGCGATGTTATCTTAATGCACTCAAGTGAGGAAGCAAGCACTTAAGTGAGCCTACGAAACTTTGTCACATTAGCCCTAATACAAATAACTCATGTTTTAGGGAATAATGTATCTCATTTTCTATTTTAAACTTTGTACGACTCTATACTGATTGAGAGAGACTCAGAGGCTAGTTTAGATGCTATAGGAACTGTGTATCCTAACTGAGCTAAGGCATTCCTCCATGGATTCCACGAGGAACTAACCCTCCTATTGTTGGAGTTTGATATAATAATGATTTTTTTCATGTAATAAAGTAATTTCTCCTTTCAATTCAGTAATTTTTTTTTTCTTTGTATTTCATTTATTATCTATTTAAGATTGACAACCTTATTGAATGATTTAGTTAATTTGATTGTGAACCAAGAGACACTCTTGAATTAAGAACTCTTAAGAACAAATGATAAATTATATGTCTAGGAATATGATATAACTTGTCAGTTACTTTTGAGTCTGAATCTGTAAGTAATGCAATTTCTCCAATTTTATGAGTCAAGGGATTGAAAGTAAGATTGAGAATATTAATAAGATTAGGCCTAATTTTTTTTCTCGGAATAAACTGTAAGATAAAGATAATTCTCGTGATATAAACTAAACAATTGATTGCGAGAATGCTCTTTGTACTTAGTATTGGTTGTTGGTGAAGTCAAACTTCGGTAATGCTCTCAAACTTACTATTAATTCATACTTTGCATGCCAAATCTTCAATTAATGACCTTTTCTATTACTATTTACATTCTTGCCATTCTTACACCAATTTCTTGGTCCAAGCAATTCACTCAAACTAATCTAGTTATTGCATGATTTCATATAAATACGACTTGATTGTAAGCTAATTGATATCTATAATTGTTTTTGTTGCAATAATTTCCTTTAACAAAATGGTGTTGTTGTTGAGGAATCATGTTCCAATAACTTGGATAAGTTTAGTGCAAGTGGTTAGACATTAAAATTCCTTCATTATTTATTTATTTAATTAATTGTGCTACGTCTTGGCACTAGAAGCAAAATAACTCTTGAGCAACTGTTGCACAACCTAGAAATAAAAAAGACTACTAGTTGCATTAGCCAACAAACCAAGAGGGAGTGGTGACAAGTCATTCAAGTTGCTTAGGATGTAAATCAGTTGATTCTTGAAAATGTGCTGGCTCCATTACTTGAAGAGTGAGGAATCATGGCAGAGGAACAACCAGGAAACAATGCTCACAGGACATTGGCAGATCATGTCACCACCAATGTCCCACACTACTACTCTAATATCGCTCAACCTAGGAAGAATGACATGGTCTTTGAAATTAAGTCGACTTTACTATCCCTTATAGGCACATCCATTCACAGGGTTGGATAGTGAAAACCCCTATAGTCATCTAGCAACTTTCTATGACTTATGCAACATTATAGGAGTACTTCAAGCTGAAAAAGAAGATTTGTACATGTAATTGTTCCCATTCTCCCTTACTAGAAGAGCAAAGAAAAGGAAGAAGAAGAAAAGTGAAGGCAAGAAGGAAGGGAAAATGAAGGAAGTAGAGAAGACTCCAATGCGAAGTAGATAGAAGAGGGTTCATCATCCTCATAAAGTTTAAAATTCTATCTATGATTTACTCTTTTTTTCATTTGAATAAATGCAAATCTTTTTTATGTATGATTTTTCTTAAATTAAAAAATTACTTTTTTTTCATTATGGTTCCATTCAATGATTGATTAAACAAACTAATGGTGAGTATGAAATTGGCATCTTTTCTATGATGTTTGTGTGCTTGATAATTAGTATATAAAATTCCTATTGTTGTGAGAATAGAACCATAATTCATTGATGCATGTGATGGTGCTTGATTCTCCACGACATATTTGTTGCTTGCTTTAGGTGAAAAGGGTTAAGACCCTATTTGTTAAATAAAACTCTTGGTCATTTAACTCGCCTTTAAAATAATAATCTCTTGGTCCCATTTTGAGCCTTAAAGATAAACTTGTTCTTTGATGTATAAACCTTTGAGCATGGGGAAGAAAATAAATTTTGAACCTTGTCTTAAGATGAATAAGGTCTGACATTAAGTTTGAGGTATTTTTTTGGACACCTAATGAAGATAAAAATGGTACTCCAAAGGTAGAAGATGATTATGATTTTTAATGAAAAAATAATAGCACCCTTGTCTCATAGCATGTAAAGAAAAAAAAGAGAGAAAAGGAAAGGAAATAATAATAATAATATAAAATGCAAGTGAAATAAAGTAAGATTGGGTGTATAAAAATGGTATGGGCCTATAGATGAACTTAGGGTACATTGATGACATTATTATATATGAGTAGTTGGTTAATTCCTTGTATTGTCTCACATTTTGAGACCTTTGAATTTGAATAAAAAACAAGAATTTACTGATAGCCTAAAGTTCTTTGTGATTCACCCTTACATGCTAATAAAATTTGGACCATGAGATGAAAATCAAGATGAACATGTGTAGTAGAAATGTGTAGTTGAGTGGTTGAGTGATACATTTGAAAGGAATATTTGCTTGAGAGTAGAGCCATAAGGTTATAGCATTGATGCATCTTTGTGCTTGTTTAAAAGTATGCAATAATCTTGTTTTGTGGACACCTTATAAACAGACTATGATGTTCACTATTTTCATGGAAAGCATGTGCATTAGACAATGTTGTTCCTTGTCTTTTGTTTAAATTGTTACTTGAAGACAAAAAATGTTCTAAGTTTGGGGTGGCGATGATTGCCGAAAATTCATGTAATAATATACAAAATTTGCAATCATTTACATTTCTTATGCTTATGAACCTTGAATTTTTCTCTTGTTTCTTTAAATTCTATCTAAGGGTGTAATTTAGGTTGAAATTTATTTTATTTGAGAATAATATGTTTGTTTGGAGAAATTCTTATACAAGAACAAGTTGAACATTGAAAAAAGTAAGAAAGATTGCATAGGATACAATGAAATTGAACAAGAATGCTTAAGAAGCTTTCACATACTTTGCTCAAGCGACGATTAGATTCGCTTGAGCAATCTCTGTACATGGAAGGATTTCATATCATTATGCTTATTTAAATAGACCATCAAATTGCTTAAGTGAACCTCGTGTGGATAAGTCTAAAAGCTAATCAAATCACCAGACCCTAAACCCATTTTTTATGGTTAAAAAAAAGTTAACAAAAAAGGACATGTAAGTTGAATATCTAACCTAATCTATCTAAGAGGATGAGTTAAATGATCAGTAATTCAGTATTGAACTATGTATAATAGTATAAATAAATAGAGTTTAATTGGTATACATTGTCAGTATAAAAGATTTTTACACTGACATTCAATCATGACTTTTTATTTATATAATTTTTAAAGTACTAATGAGTAAAGTCAACAAATTTACCATAAATAAAAGATTGTGATTGAATGACAGTGTGAAAAACTTTACATTTACCGTGTATATCAATTAAAATTTAAATAAATATCTCCAGTACATCTATTGAACTAAGAATATATATAACACTGTAAATAAATATATCTAGAAGCACGAAAAAATATAAGATTAAAAAAACTATCAATTTAAAGTACTGCATATAATTTATAATTGTTCTGTCACGTTATAATTAGTAAATTAATCTTAACTTATATACTCTAGCTAAATCCAAACATATATACTTGATATCTAAATATGATTACACATAACTACCAATTATTTAGGTAGCAACAGATATATTAAGATAAATTAGCCTCACCTATAATTGTAAGGCTCCACCCATGGTACTAGATGTAATGCTTCGTTAGTACCATCATTACTCAGTCAAAATCTCTTTTAATTTCAACATCAAAATCCTTATATTGCCATAATTCGTAATTATCAAAGTGACGTCCTATCTAAATGCGGTCCTATTTCTTCTGAGTCACGTCACATTATAATGAAAAATTAATTTAATACGTAGTTGGATTAATTAAAAATTTAATAATAATCAATTGATATCTAATTATGATTACACTGTGAGCTAAAAACGAAATTTGAACATTAAATATGAATTCCTTGGTAGTGGTTGCTATTAACTTTAATGGTGGCGTAGGAGCCGGGAGGGAGAAGAGGTCCGGTTGTTGGGTTGAGTGGGACAACCGATGAGAGGGAGTGACATCACCATTCAGGAATGAAGAGAATAAAAGGGGCGGCTACACTCTTTATTTCCCTCTTCTGCACAACTCAAAAACGGAATTTACAATTTTTTATTTTTACTTATTGGTGAATGAAATATTAATATATCATCAATGATAATACATAGAAAGGAAAACAATTGTAAACTCTTTTACTTCCATAGCCATGCACAGTTGAATAGCAAAAACTTTTACAAATTTTTTTGTTTTTCCTACTATGCATCACAAAAAAAAAAAAAAAAAAACTCTGCTCAGTTAGTAAAATATGTCTTTTATTGTTTGTTTAAAAGAAAAATTAAAATATGCTCAATTAATGTGAAATAATTTCTATTTGATTATTAATTTTGAGATTTATTTTTAAATATACTATTATTCAGTTTTAAATACACAATTGTTTCAAATAGATACTATTATAACTCATAAAAAATACAAGTTTAAAGAAAAACTTAATTAATAGTTAATAGATTTTTCATCTTTATAATTTATTAATATATAAATTATTGAATATTTTCTTCAAAAAATTAATATATAAATATATTAATATTTCTTTGTTAAAGTGTAAAATTTATTTTAAAATTTGAAATAAATATTGTTTTAAATAACTAAAAAAATTGAAGTAAATATTGTTTTAATTTTTATAATTAAAATTATTTAAAATTTTAATTTATAATTTGCAAAATAATTTTGGATATGTTCTAACTTTTTTTTAGAATGGAAGGCGCAACTAATAAAATAATTTGCAAAATAATTTTGGATATGTTCTAACATTTTTTTTAGCATGGAAGACGCAACTAATAAAAGAGAAAAAAAGTACAAAAATAAATGAGTGTGAAATTGTCTTAATTTGATTATTAATTTTGACATTGAGTTATAAATACATAATTATTTCAACTAAATACTATTATAACTCCTAAAAAATACAAGTTTAAAGAAAAGCTTAATTAGTAGTTAATGAATTTTTTATCTTTATAATTTATTAATATACTTAATATTTTCTTGAAAAAATTAATTTATAAATATATTTAATATTTCCTTGTTTATGTGTGAAATTTATTTTAAAATTTTAAATTTTAAATAAATATTATTTTAATTATTGTTTTAAATTTGAAAATTGAAATGAATATTGTTTTAAATTTGAAACAAATATTGTTTTAAATTTTATAGTTAAATTTATTTAAAATTTTAATTATTTTGATTTATAATTATCAAAATAAATTGAGATATGTTGCAACATATTTTTTTTAAATGGAAGTCACAGCTAAAAAAATGAAAAGAAGTACAGAAATAAGTTGTCATTTATTTATTTTTCTTAATTAAAAAAAACATGTTTGAAATATTTGTTTATGATATTTTTTATTTTCTTTTTTTTCTTTTATATTGAATTTATTTTTTTTAATACTGTATTTAAAATTTTCTAGTTTAAATATCATTATAGATAATTAATTATTCAATAACCATATTGACTTTTTGTTTTAATTTATGATTTTACAATTTTTTTTCTTTGGCAATGGTTTGACAGGGAGTAAACAAATTTGTAAATTTTTTTACTCTCCGACAAATGGTGGCTAGAGAGATAAAAAAATAATAAATATACTAAAAATTTAATTCATTAATAAATTATATAATTATACTAAAAAAATGAGAAATTAAATTATTCTACTAAACAATAAAAAATTAAATAATTATACTACGCTACAATAACCAAATATTTAATTAATAACTATACTAAATACATAATTCATTAAGTAAATTAATATAATAAAAATTTAATTATTATAATAAAAAATAATAAAAAAATAAAAATATTTAAAATAATAAATTAAGTATGCTAAAAATTAATTAAATTACTATACTAAAAAGAAAGAAATTATATAACTATATAATTAACTACACTAACCAAATATTTAATTAAATAATTGTAATAAACATGTAATTCATTATGTAAATTAATATAATAAACATATATTTATTATAATAAAAAGTAATAAATTAAATAATTATGCTAAAAATAATAAATTAGGTACACTAAAAATTAATTAAATTATTATACTAAAAAACTAAGAAATTAGATTATTATATTAAAAAAATTAAATATTATGGTACGTGCATATACTAACAAAGAGGAGGAGAGAGAGAGGACGAGGTAAAAAAAAGGTGAATAAAGAGGAGAGAGTGAAGGTGGAAAAAATTATGTAAAGACATAGGAGAGAGGGGGAACATGATAAAATGAGAATTTAGAGAAACTTTTTAAAATAGTAGGTATTACTTCAAATTAGGGTACATGTTAATTCAAATTTCCAAAAATAATTAATAAAAGAGAGAAAATTTTAAAAAATGTGGAATCTTTTATTTCTTGACACCTGAGAGTTGAAAATGATTTTTTATGATGATAACCAAATGAAAATTTACTTCTTATTATACAAGAATCTCTAAAATAAAATTAATTTTTTTAACAATTTTAAAAAGTATTTTTTAAGGACAAACAAACTAGTCCTGCATCTTTATATAACAAAGTAGATAATGTAAGTTTAAGATAATCAAGGACTACTCAGATATCTACTTTTAAAGTTTTAATACTTAACAAATAAATTTACTGATTCTAGACAATTAATAAAATATCAAATTTTATGATCTTAAAACACTTTTTGTAAGTCTCACATTTAAGTTTAAGGAAGAAGAGAGTAAAAAATATTTATTTCTTGAAATGTGTGTTGATATTTAATGATTTTGTACAAAATTATATCTTCAGTGGGGATATTATATCTTCAACTCCAATAATTGATCTTGGTAAGATTAGATTTTGGGATCTAAGATTAAACCCAAAGATTAACTATGGAAGATACTTTAAATAAATTTAGACTTTTAAGTTACTTTTAATCATTATTTTTATTTTTATTAAACAAGTTTGCACTTAGTTCCTATTTTTTTGAGTGTCTTGTATTTTTAATCTTTTTTTATCCTTTAAACATTTAAAATAGGCTTTAAATTGTTTTAAAAAATAATTTAAATGACATTATACAAAATCCAAAACAAAGCAAAAATTTAATTAGAAATATTCTAAAACAAAATAAGTATTGTCCAATCAATTGTACATTATGGTGAGTGACCCACAATTCTTAGAAGTTAGAAACATTGTATTTGTCTATTATTATTTCTACAACTTTAACAATAAAAAGAAAATAAAAATATATGAAATATGATCATGAATGTGATAGAAGATATAAGAATGCAATAATATTATAAAAATCCTATACTGTTAGCAGAACTCAATTTCTTGCCCCACCTCCAATTAAGTAGTATATCATACTATTTTTTTTTACAACCCAATTTATTTTAAAGCCAATCGGAGTTATCATTTGTTTAAAAATAAGCGCTTCCTTTGTCGGCAAAAGAAAAAATGGTACTCGTTTGCAAAAGTTGAAGACCAAAATATTGGACCGTGTGATTCCAATTTCTAGTTTAGTAGTGGCTTATTCTAGCTGTGTGCGTTAAAGCGCTTCTTAACCTACCTACCATTCTAATGTCAGAAACGCTATTTAGCACGAAAATATATTGCACGAAATACTGTAACTGGAATGCAAATATGAAAGATTATCTATTTTTCAAATAAAATTTAATTTAAAAGGTTAGAAGTACATAAAATTCATTTTGACAAATACCACAATGGTGCATAAGTTACAAAAACAGTTCGTACAGGTACAAATAGCATTTTTGTTCTAATATTTGCGTTTTCATGTAGCTATTAACATTGTGAAGATGAGTTTGGAAGTAGCATATATTAATTTTTTTTGTTGAACAATGATTCGAACAGTTTAAGAAAACCAGTAGCTTTATATGTTTACTGAACTGCATTATTCTCTCTAACTTTAATTCATTTATTTTATTTTTTAGGAAGATCGAGAGATAAAAAGATAAATATAAAAGACTTGTATGCGAAACTCAACTCATTTTCTTTCCATTTTTTACGTATTTATCTTTTACTAAAGAAACTCATCATAAATTTCAATCCATAAAAACAAACTCTTAATGTAAAGGGAAAACTAATTGTACTTACCCAAAAATCTAGAAAAAATTCTCTACAAATCCATCAAATAGGTCTTTGAAAGTGCAACGTCGGGATCAGTTGTTACTTTTATCCTGAGACATATATGATCAATATGTTTTTACTTCAGACTTTAAGTACTTATTTGTTATTTATTTTGAGTAGAATGTACAATACTTATTTATTATTTTTATCCTGAGACATATATGATCAATATGTTTTTACTTCAAACTTTGAGTACTTATTTTTTTAATTATGTTATCTAAGATGATTGTAATAAGTTTTCTAAAATAGTTGTTGTATTCATATGTGACAGTTGGTCTTACTTTAGAAACAATTAATAAAATCTTATGTTGTAAGGTTTGATCAAGTATATGAAAATGTCTCAAGTTACCTTAATAAAATTATCTAATTGAAGTAAACTTTGAAGTAAGTGTGAAGACTAGGTACAGGTTGGATAACCTCCACCTCAAAAGTAATTATAACAAAATGGGGGAAGGGAAATGACATCCAAATACTACACTAAGTAATTATTGTACTATTAACTACCAAATTTATAAAGAAAATATACAATGTTGCAATTTGTTAAGAAAATATCCATGGTCAGCACATTGGCACCATGTATGCATGAATTATATATATACTGACGAGTGTCGTTATCTAATTTCGTCTGCGGCATTAAATAGCACGCACCGACACTCAAGGAAAGGAAACATCCCATCCACAAGTATAACGATCTTGCTGTTGCATTTGTAGTTCAGTACAATGAGAATTGAAATAGAACATTGCAGAGAGACAAACAACCATGTCTCGCGCTTCTGTCTCCTCGTTACTTTTATATCTTCCATAACATTTCAAAATATAATAATACACAAATTACAAATTAATATATACTGGCATTGGCTTTTCCTTTAATAATTTTCAGTACTTGAAAGAGACCCAGAAACGGAAATTGTCTTCGGGTTAGAAATTTGAAGCCAAAAACTAGATTTATTTTAAGGGGTTCACATTTCCTAAATAAACATATCGTCTTTTTATGCACACAAGTCTGAAGATAGAATTATGACCTACATACTTTAATTAGTTAAGTTTATTTGCCTATTATGTTCGTGTGGGCAAGAGTTTTTCTAGCTACAACCGACACGTATTTGGTAGTTTGATGAATAGTACTTTTGATTTGCACACAGCGTATTGGAAGGAAGAAGTCAATAACAGTTGCCAAATTATTAGTTGTAACTTTCTTTTTCTAATGATGCCACGGGCTTAGGTAAAGAAAATACGTGATGCCAGTTACTATAAATATTAATTAAAGTAACAGTGATAACATTTAAATTTTAACCTGGTACAGCTAACAGCGTCGGTTTCTCTTTCTATTTCTTTCTGCCACCAAAATAAAATATGTTTGATTCTTCCTTCGCCAAGACACCTAATTAAAAAGAAAATAAAACAAATACATAATCATGGCATTTGCACATGTACTCTATATTTTTATGCCATCATAATATGCCGATAGTAACTACGCAAGCATATTCTAATTGGAAGAAAAAACAAAGATAAAACTACGAAAAAGAAAAGGACTAAGTATACAAAAACAAGATAAAAAAGAAAAAGACAAGGCCAAACTGATCATTAATATATATTAGAATTCGGGGTGTTCCTTACCGCAGATTGAATATAAAGAAGATGACATTTAACGATCTATTGATATTTTTACTTTTTATATACCAAAATTAAAATAAGCTTCAATTCTTTATCATGATCAAAGAGTACTACATATGTCATCCAATGTACTACATAATCGTTTGGGTGTGTCGTTAAACCAAATTTCAATAAAATAAAATCTACTAATAATTGTTATTATAGTTAGGCTTAATTATAGTGTCTTTTTTCTGATTTATCAATCTTTAGCATTTTGTCTCCTATTTTTAAATTATGACATTATGTTTCTAATTTTTTAAATTATTAAATTTGTAACTAGTAATCGACATTGATAATTTAATGAATTTAATTAGTATATACTAATTGTATAGAAGAGTTTTACGTTCAATCATAATTATATATTTATATGACTTTTAAAGTATTAATTGGTAAAGTCCGTATCATAAATAAAATATTATAATTTAATGTTAGTGTAAAAATTGATACACTCATAATGCATATTAATTAAATTCTAATTAAATAAAAAAAATTAACTTGCACCCAACAATAATTTAATGATATAATAAATCTTAATTATTGTGATTTAAAGATGATTTAATTAATTAAAACAATTTTCTCATTATCTAAATTACTTTTAAATCAAATAATTAAGGTATGTTAATTTATTAAATTAATATCAAATTAGTGTTAGGTATAAGTCAATATTTGTGTTATTTAATAGGTCAATGTGGATTCACTGACGGTTTATGTACGAATTCAAAAATTTTAAAACTAGGATACAATGTTATGATTTAAAAATAAAAAGCAAAATGTCAAAAATTGAAAAAAAAAAAGAGGATATAAAGTATAATTAAGCCTTATGCTTATTATGGTATAGCTATTTTGAGATCAACCAATTAAAGAATATATCAGTTGATGTCATAACGGATTGAGAGGTTTAATGGCTAAAATATCACTTAAAAAAATATTTCTATTGGTGAAAAAAATATGGTAAAACAATTACTTAAAAGATATAAATCTTTTCTATACAAGAAACTAATAATGGATTTAGTCAAATTTGTTTCTTAAATCCTGGTAAAGAAGAAGACATTCTTATAACAAACATTGAGACAAATGACACTTAAGCCACTTGAGAACAAATAATGATATGTATCCCATTGTGATTGAATATCCCATGAAAAAGTTTAACAAAATAAAAATGTCATTTCTTAAGTTTTGCTAGCACTATAGTTTATCTTAATCAATTTTCAATTCTAATGCTTTCATATGGTGTGGAAGTATTGGATCTTGCATTACTGAGAGATGAGATTTATAGTTAAGTTTTATGAGAAAACCTAACAAATTATAAACTTTTTAATAATTTTCATATTCCTTATAAGTGGTATATGATTGTAGGATATACTTGATGAAATAACCTATATAAGTAAGTGAGCTGCTGCTTATATGAGATATTGACAAGATTTGTAAAACACTCATGAATACTAGACAAGCACATGATGATGCATAAAATATGACCGCTTAAGGGCAAGCAGACCTTACATAGTAATGATAGCAGACGTAAGCCCAAATATTGTACCCAAAGGATTATATCTAGTTCTCAAATAATTAAATTCAAACAATAAAAGACCCATTTTCAAAAAACAATAATGACCTAAGGTTGTGATGGTTCAAACTCAAACTCAAAACAGGAAGAGAGTAATAACTTTAAAATTAAATGAATTAAGACCTAAGGTTGTGATTTTATAATGTTTTTACCTTCTATTTACTAAGTAATCTCATTCACTTTTATTCATTGATCACAAATATTTTACCAAAATTCTTGTGGTGTGTTTAGTTATTCACATCACACTATAACCCTAAAGTGTTTTTCAATTTGGTCATGAGAGAATTCACAATTAGGATCAATTTCTTTTTTACTAATCAATTCAAGGTACGCCCGATGGATATGCTCAATCCTATCAAAGCGCTGACCTACTTGCTTTCTATATTAATTATTCAAATATCAATGACCATGACTATTCAAAAAATTAATAATTATAGTGGAGAAACAAATTAATCACTGAATAACATTGGTAATGTTGGTGAATTAACTCAATCCAAAAGAAAGAATTATTGATATGGAGCATTGCTAATTGACTCAATACAAAGCTTCCTTGTTATTTTTTGCCTCCAGGTCACATATTTAACTCTTCTTTCGAGCCAAAGTTAGTCCCCATTTGTCTCTCATCTTCTGGTATATATAGAAACTGTTTAGGTTTTTAGCACGTTTGTGTTAATAATTGCTTTAAAAAAAAGTCCCACTTTTCTTTCTATTTCTTAAATACCTGTTTAAAGTGACATTAAACACTAAAAAATGAGTTTTTTCAATAAATATAAAATTCTTTTCTTACAAATAGATATTAAATATGATAAAAAATAGGGGTAAGAAATCAGTTTATCACATGACCTAAAAGCACAACATCACACTAACGATAATGATTCTAGAGTGTAATGTGATTATTAAACCACTAGCACATGTCAAGTGGTTTAGGCTCTATAGCTTGCTAGACCTACCATGTTATTTGTCATGTCTTATTAGTCTAAAATAAAACTTTTTTTAATAAAATAAAATATTATCAATAGTAAATTTTCATCTGAGTATAATTTAATTTATATCTTGTTTCTTTCTCATATTATATCTTGTTGTGATATGATTTTATAGTCTATTATTTTGTATTATATGAGCCTTTAAATAAAATATTTCTTAATCTCTTATAAATTCATCTTGTCTACTGATGCATAAAATATGATTGCTCTAGAACAACTGCACCCTATGCAGTAGTAACAATCAACCTAAGTTTAAATATCATATCCAAAGGACCAGAAGTAATTCTCAAATAATTCAATTCAAAAATAAAAGAACAATTTAAGAAAACAATGACATAATAAGTGTGTGTTGTCAATTTTTCAAATTATGAGTAGAATGCAAATAAATAAAGAGTAATAAGTTTAGAAGTTAATAGATTAAGGCTTAGGGTTGTGAATTCCACTACAATATGTTTACCTCCTATTTACTAAGCAAATTCATTATTGTTATTCATTTATCACTAATAGTTTACTGAAAATTGTTATTGTGTGTTTGGTCATTCATATAGATATTTTAACGCTAAATTATTTCCAGTTTGGTCATGTAGGAATTCAAATTAGGATCATTTCATTTTAACCAAATAGAGGTTTGCTTGATAAATTTGGTCAATTCTATTGGAGTAACAAATCTACTTGCTTCACAGGTCAATTATTCAATATCAATGGTCATGACTATTCAAACAATTAAGATGTTAACAAATAAAATAGTGAAACAAATTAATCATTGAATGATATTGCAAGGTATAGGAGGAATCACAAAGAGTTTATATCACAACCCTAGAAAAAGGAGATTAACAAGATATGGGTAATGAAAAACCAAACATTCTAAGAATTACACATTACATCAATAAAGAAAGAATTATTGATACGGAACATTGTGAATTGACTCAATCCAAAACTTGTTTATCGCTCCTCGCCTCTAGGTTATAGATCTAACTCTTCATCCGAGCCAAAAAGCAAGTCCCCTTTTCTCTTCTTCTGGAATTTATAGAAATGTTTTGTCATCTTTTAAGCACGGGTGTTGTAGCAAGCACGATTGTGCTATTTTGGCAGACATCTTAAATATTCAAGTAGCACGGTCGTGCTATATTCAGAATGGAGATGCTAAAAGCATAGCACGACCATGCTAAATTAAAAAGCATGATTGTGTTTCTTCTGAATGAGTTTTGGGCTAAGTTGACTTAGCACGACTGTGTTGTAGTGAATCTTCAACAATTACTCTATAAAAGTCCAATTTTGCCCCTTTTTTCTTTCCATTTCTTAAGTACTATCTAAAGTGAGAATAAACACTAAAAAATGAGTTTTGCAATAAATATGCATTCTTTCCTACAAATAGACATTAAATATTGTAAAAATATGGGTCAAAAATTGGTTTATCATCTAGAAAGAACTTAAATTATTATTAAATAAAAGTGGACTATATATGTAATATTAAAAATTTTTATTTTAATTTAATTTTTCACTATAATATATAAATTTGTCTCACTATCTTGCCGCTATTATCATTTAAGCTAATGAATTTTATAATTTTTTTAATCACAAGTATCATTTTGTTATGTTTGAACCTTGTGTGATCATTATGGGAGACAAACTCTCTCTAGAGTAGTTAACAACTATATATCTAGAACTTGAATTTGAGACTACTAGTTAATAGATATGTAAAATTTAGAAAGTAACACACTAGTTCATTATGGGAGGGAGAGAGGGAAGAAAGGAGAAAAAAAAAATAGCAAAAATATGTCAAATTTACATAATAACTCACTACCTAAGTAGTCATTACCTATTGAGAAAGAAATATGAGAGTAACATATACGAGAGTAAAAATTAAATTTGAATAATATAGTTATATATAAATAGTCGAGATTTAATGTTTATAATAACTTAAAAAACTATGTGAGTTTTTTGGAAAAAATATTATGACTTTTAAATAGTCACATCAGATTAAATCTTCACTATTCAAATTCATATATGATTATACTATCTAAATTCAATTCTCTCACTTTCATGTAAGTTAAGTTTTTCTTATATAATATGTCCTAATATATAATATATCTAATGACCTATAACTTATAAAAAAAATATCTAATACCAATATATAGACATATAGTACATCAAATTGACATATCAACTAAAAAATTATTTTTTTATTATTATTTCATATTTTTTATATAACTAAAAATAATTAACTAATTTAAATTTGATATAATTTATAATAATAAGATTTTATTTAAATTATTAAAGAATAATAATTATCAACCTAACGTAGTGAAGGCAATCGGTCAAAATATATGAGTTAAAAGGTCTTAATATTTAGTGTATACATTAAGACTTAAGAATATTTCATGATGAAAATAAAAAAAAAATTATAAAAAATGCTATTAAATGAGAATAATGTAATAGAAAGTTTAATGAATTATTGATCATAACTTCCAAAAAGATGTATTGTTTATTTTTTTATGTATATTATACCATTAGATTTACTCTCATAAAAGGTAGAAAGTATGTTTAATTGACAAAAAAATCCAAGAAATTGTTAAAATGTCCATGAGATTTGCATGATAAAGAAACAATATTAAGATTAGATTGACAAATATATTTAATAAAATTCACATTTTTTATACACTTACTAAAGGTTTGATAAATTTATTTCCTGACTTGTAAAAAGTCTACGTCATTGAAAAAAATAAAAAAAAATGTCAAACTGTCCTTGAGTTCTGTATGATAAAAAAATAATATTAATATAAAATTGATAAATATAGCTTATAAAATTGATGGGTTTTTTATACACTTACCAAAGGTTTTGAAAAACCTCTTTAAAGACCACATTGGTGGTTGTGGTTGAGGCTTTTCCATCTTTATTATGTATAAAAATCTTCAACCCTTTTTTTTACTTTGAACTCTAGAAAATGCAACATATAATTGTCCATGACTAAACACGAGTCTAGGCAAATATACACCAACATTTTGTAGTGATTGAACTTAAGATCGGTTAATGGTCATAACATATGAAACAATAGAAGAACCTTAAGATCGGTTAATTGTCATAACATATGAAACAATAGAAGAAATTGTCTTCTTATAAGCTTGAAAAGTTAAGGTGACTGAGAAAGAGATAAAGACATTCTAGGAATGTAAGTTAAACTTCCAATGTTCTTTCCAGAAATTATCTTTGCTTCAATGACATGGTTGACAAGTCTAATGATTATTAATCTAGTTCCATTGCAAAGACTTTCATATTGGTCTAGATTCCTCAACAACATTATTGGCGCCTCACTCTTCAATTTGGTCCTATGAGTAGGAAGTCAAAATATCTTTAATGTATTAAAAAATTCTAGAGTAATTGCATTGCATCAAGTGGTGAACTTTCATCTGAATCATGTCAACAAAATATGAGCTAAGAAATTGTCGTTAGGAATCAATGATAAAATATAATTATTGATTTCATCAACTGTGTCAATATTTGAAGCTAAAATAGCTCTAGACTACAAGAACTCTTCATTATTGTATTGTTGCACCAAATCTAGGTACGTGCTTTGAACTGTATGTATCGAATCATCAAAATCAGTGATTAAAAATTTAGATGAAATTTTTATTTCTGCATAATTGTCATTTGGTTCTGACAATTTCTCATTAGCTACACATAATAACCAATTAGAAAATTGTTTAAGCACTTGAACATTTGTGTTATTGACATTACTTTGTAGACACAAATTTTTAGTGAAGATCAAAACTTGACCATATTCCCACAAATAGGAAGCACTAATTGTAGCATTTACAATGTCATATCTACCTTCCTCTTGGAGTAACAAGAAAAATTTGTTTGAAATCTAAAAGAAAAAACAACCTTTATTCCAAATGGAGAACCCGTTATTAGAAAAGCTCATAAAGATGACAATTAGAGCAACATTTTAAATAATAATAATATATAAATAGTCAAAATTTAATGTTTATAACTACTTAAAAATTTATATAAGTTTTTAAAAAGACATTGTAACCTTTTAAATAGTCACATTTGACTATTCTCTCATATACTATCTAAATTCCATTCTCTTTTAACCTTTTCTTGTATAATATATCCTCTTTCTATATATAATTACCATCCTTGTATATACTTTATTAATTTGAGACGAATTTATTTAAGATAAATAATATTTTTTTATTGCACAAATATATAATATATCTAATGACCTATAACTTATAAAAAAATCTAATGACCAATATTTAGACATATAGTACATAAAATATTAACTAAAAAGAATTACTTTTGATCATTATTATAATTATTATTTATAAAAAATAAAAACAAATATGGATATAGAGTATACATTTACTCTTCTCTTATAGAGAAAAAAGGCAAAATGAGGAGTACAGGAATGCGAAATATATCACGTGACATGAAAGCTAAAACCCCACGAGACAAGGGCATGAGGAACTCACAACAGTCATTTTTGTGGTGTTGAGAGAGAATAATTGATGAGTTAAAGGGAACGGTATTATTGCCATTATCCACAACGCGCATTCACGCTGGGTCTATACTGCACATGCAAACAACTAGTATGGGTGCAAGCAACCCCCTCGCCATACCAAAGGATGGAGTATACAAATTGTGAGATGATTAGCATTGTTGCATTATTAAATTCAAGACCAAGGTCCTTTTCAGGAAAAGCATATCCGATCCATTATTACCTAAAATAAAAAAATAAATTATAAATAGATGTTAAGGGTTACTTGTTAATATATTAAAATTTATTAACAAAAGAATTTAAATTTAACATTATTCTCTACTTTTTTTTTTACGTAAATCTGTCATTCAACTAACTTTATAATTCTTAAAAACAAAAACTATAATAAAAATAATTTATCAAAATAATTTAAATTAAAAAATACTAATGATTAAAAGAGGAAGTGATAAGATGATGGTTAAAAATTGAAGTGTTATCTCAGTTTTTGTTATGAAAAATGGGGGTTTAGACATAAGAAAATTTAAAATAATGCAAATTAAAAAATTACTAACTTGGGATAATAATTATTTTTAAATGAAAGATTCATAATTAATAAGAATTTGTTTTCAACATCACACATATTATCAAAATAATAATTTTTTATCAATAAATTTTAATAATTATTATCGAAATAAATTATATGTGTAATACTTCTAAAATGAAAAAAAAAAGAAGCTAGATAAAGAATTGAAGACATTATAAATATACATGAATGCATCAATTTCACTATGTTATAGTTGACTTTCATCTCATGTTTCTTCTTGTCTTTTTTTAGATTTTCATCGTATCAAATTTATCATTTTTTTTTATTTCTTCTCTTTATGCTTTCGCTCAAAATGTGGTGCACATTTATAAACTTTCAAAGAAATGTGACCCAAACTAAGTTGCACAAACATAAGTGATACTATAGATGTGTATAACACATAACGTGATGCCATATGGCTTGATAAGTGTAATTATTTATCATTTTTTATATAATTAAGCTGTAATTATTGTATCATGTTATTGACGTATATAAAATTAAATAGTTGTCACTTATCTAGGTGTTTAAAAACATTTGACATCATGTGACTTGACAAGTGTAACTTATCTTATTAATTTACAATAAATTACGTGTTATTATGCTTTTAAGTATACAAAAATATTGAATTTGGATCTCTAACGACTGATTGTTTCTAATCCTCTCCTACCAAATTTTTTTCATCGAATTTAACGAGTGGAAGAAATTAATTCGAATTAAAAATTATAAATTTATATTTAAAAGGCAATACTTTATGAATACTATATTGAATAATATTTGCATCAATTATATATAAAATTAAATTTCACAATAAATAAATATTTTTAAATATTTAACTATATTATAATAAAATTAATATTTTACATATTTTATAATAGTCTAAAATATAGTTTATCTAAATAAAAATATGTAAAAAATTAAGAACTAAAATAAAAACCCAAAATTTTAGTAAACATGGAATAAAATCATGAAAAAATAAATAAAAACTATGAACAAGAATATTGACAGAGTAAAATTATAGTTTAATTTAAATTTTAATTACATAAGCGTATATATAAAAAAATTAATTACAAAAAGTAAGTATTTATTATGAATAACCTAAATTATATGTAAATTCATAAACACGGTAATATTATCTTTTCAATATAAATTTATAATTTTTAATCTTAATTAATCTCATATGCTCATTAAATTTAATAGCTAAAAATTTGGTTGGAAAATGTAGAAGACATTTTATTGTTGGAGAGAGTCTAGCTAAAAAATATTTGACATAATAATTGACATATTTTTATGGAATATGACAAGTGTAACTGAGTATTACTTTATTAACGTGTATAATATAAAAATTTAGATCATCTTTTTCTACTTCCAACATTATTTTAACTGTTGGATAATAGATCAAATTTTAAGTTATTAATACTATTTTTTTTACCACGTGCTTATTTAAAAACTGTAGAATTATGGTAGAAAAATTATTGATTATTATCAATGTAAAAATTTTTAAACATTTAATCACAATTGTTTATTTATGATAAGTTTACAACTATTCATTTATAGTAAGTTTGATGATTTTATCAATTAATATTTTAAAAATTATATAAATAAATAATTATAATTCAAGGTAAACATAAAACTCTTTTACACTAGTACGTCTAGTTATTAATAAGTAAAAAAAAATTGACATGTTATCATGCATCAAAGTGTATCAAAATAATTTAATAAAAGAGTGAATAAAAGCAATACTTTTTTTTACAAAAATGAAAATAATGCGTTTGTTGTTATATAAGGTGTTACAACACATATAAGCATATAAAATCTATTTGCCTTATTTAAAAATTTAATTTTAATATATTGTAATTAATCTAGTTATTTTTTAAGAGGTTAATGATTAGTTTTGTTAGTAATATTAGTTATTAATAAGGTCAAATTTTAATTTTCAATTAATTTAGCTATTTGAGTTATTTAAAATTTTTATTACTAACAATTAATAAAGAGATTATTGTTAACCAAAACTATGTTTTGCCATGAAACTATAACATTCAAAACAAAACAAAAATTAGAAAAAGACTATTGTGCAATGATTACATGAATACAATGGATTAGATTCAACTTTTCCAAAATCATGGTTGAAAGTCAAAAATAATAAATATTACTTTGTCAGTTTCTTTTTATAATACTCGGTTATCTTATTCGTTGGGATTGTGAAAAATAGATAAATGTAATTATTTTTTTGATAATATTGGTAGTAGTATACTAGTATTAAATTTCTACTCAATTTATATATTTTTCAAAATTATCCCAAACATTAATAAAGATATACTTTTATTTTTATTAGAATTAACTCTTTTAATCTCTTTCATCAATAATATTTTATTATTTTATTTGTTATGGATCATGTGAATGGTAATAAATTTCCAAATGTTCTTTATACAAGACAAAGTCAAACTATAAAAAAGTCTAAAATAGTAATACATATACTTATTATTTATTGTAATGAAAATATTCATATTTAAAGGCTTTTTAAAAAATAATTAAGGTAAGAAATATTATAAATTAATTTTATAAAAAAATATATGAAAGAGTATTATTTTTTATTTATAAAATACTATATTAGTCACATTAAATACATATATTCTTATATACTATATGTATAAACAGAAAACACGCTACTATATATTTATGTTGACACAAAATAATTTTATAAAACCATATTATCAATTCTACAAAATATATATATATATATATATATATATATATATATATATATATATATATATATATATCCAAACAAGTGTGTATTTCCTTGCATTTAAAGGATAAAACTGTTATTGTAGATAAAAGTTTATATTTCTGCATTCGTAAAATTTGGTTATATAATATTACATATCTACTAGCTAGGAAAATGTCAATTACAGATTAAATATAAAATTCTTAACCCTACTTGACTCAAAATTACATACTAAAAATTCAAATTTACAACCTCTTACTAGGTCATCACACGTTTAGTATTAAATATTTTTATGATTTTACCTATTAAAAATATATTTTTTAATTTTTTTAGGTTTCATTAATATTACCTCTAATATTAATTTTAAGTAACTTAAATAAAAATTGTTTAAAAATAACTTTAATTATATTTTTAGATTACAAAATTAAGAAATCAAAATCCAATTTGACTGGAATTTAGATTTAAATTAAACATATTTTGTTAAAAAATTATGACAATTCTATATATTTGGGTTTTACGCTGTAGGAAAAAAAAAGGTAATTAGTGATTAAGAATAATTTTTTATTTTTATCAAACATGGTTATTTATTTTAATAGATATTTCATAAGATAAAAATTTACATGATAAAGCTATCAAAATAAGCGAATTTCTATTTTATATCTTCCTAGAGCAAAATCTACAAAGATTTTTTGTTTTTATGGATATTCCACAATATTGTGAAACAATCTCAATGTACTTTCTTTTTTGTGTATTTTCCATGTCTTTATGGATGGTGTCACACCTATGTAGATGAATGTGTAATGTATTTTTTCTTTTAGTGTATCTCTCATACTTATGTAGAATGTTCCACCATGTTATGGACAAGCTTTGGATGGGGATTCTGATCGGGTTACCTTTAGGTGTTCCTTATTAACAGTGACACGTGAGAGATCTTACCTTTATACCCAAAAATATGCAAAAGGAACAACTCTCATTTTGTCACTACATTTTGAGCATTTCTCCCTTGCAGTGCTCCTTATTTTCTCTCTTTGCATGTCTCTCACACATTTGTGAATGTGTCACATTGGTATGGTAAAATACCTTATGCATTTTCTCTTCTACCACACCTTTGTGGGATGTTCCCCATCATTGTGGACAAAAATTCTTATACACTTTCTCTTTTAGTGCATTTCTCATACATTTGTTGGAAAATCTCTCATGCACTTTCTTTTTTACGGTATCTCACACACTTCTTTGAGATGTTCCACATTGTTATGGAATACCAATTATGCACTTTTTCTTTCGGTGCATATCTCACATATTTATGAACATAGTCACATCTCACATCACAGTTGGAAATTTTCTAATGCATTTTCTTTTTCAGCATGTCTCTCAAACCTTTTTTAACATATCCACAACGTTGTGGTGGATGTAATACTAATAGAAATAAATTTTTTATTTTATCTTCAATTAGGCTTAGATCGATGACAATTAGCAAAATTATTTAATATATTTTTTAAGGAAAAAAAATTGTTTTTTAATGCACAACAAAGATAGTGTAAATAACTTATCATTACATAAAATATAATTTTGGTATCTAAGCAACTTATTAGTGGTCTCAACTCTCAAGAACTGAATAATAAATTATTTAATTCCTAAATCATTAACAATTTTTTCTTCATAATATCAAGTACTCTTCACTTTTTTCCTTGATAATGATAAATCAATTTTTCAAGTTCTCTCTAAAATGTATAATTTTGATGCTTATCTTAGAAATTTAAAGAATTAAAAAAATATATAATTTTTAGGTCCATGGCTAACCCTAACCCATAGGACTTTGTAGGCTTTTTTGCCATGTGGACCATTTATATGTATGGTCCATTTGGCCCTAATTCATGTGGACCAAGACTAAATGAATTAGACTGATTCATTTAGCTAGTCTACATTGAGTACATGATGCGTAAAATATAATTGTTTAAGGGCAAACGTACCCTATGCAGTAGTAATAGTGGACCTAAGTCCAGATATGGTACCCAAGGAACCAGATTTAGTTCTCAAATAATTCAATTTAGAAGATAAAAGAGCAAATTAGATAAGAGGGTAATGTAAGTTGATGGTTTAGAATCATAGTAGATTTTTAAACAGGAGAAAGTAATAAGTTTGGAAGTCAATGATTTAACACCTAGGACTGTGATTTCCATTACAATGTTCTTACACCCTATTTACTAAGCAATCTCATTCTTTGTTATTCATTGATCACCAATACCAAGATTGTTATGATGTGTATGGTCATTCACACCACACTATAACGCTAACTTGTTATCCAATTTGATCATGTAAGACTCTAAATTAGGATAGTTCCCTTATTAATCAATTGGGGGTTTACCCAATAAATTTGATCAATTATATTGGAACAAACTCAATCGACTCACAATTCAATCATTCAACATCAATGGTCATGAATATTCAAACAATTAATATATTAACAAATAAAATAGCAAAACAATTTAATCACTGAATGACATAGAAAAACAATGCAAAATACGAGGGGGAACCACAGAAAGTTTAACACAACCCTAGAAAAAGGGGAATTAGCCCAACATGGGTAATGAAAATCAAAACATCCCATGAATTACACAATGCATCAATTATAAAAGAAAGAATCACTTATACCAAGCAATGTGAATTGACTCAATCTAAAACTTGTTTCCTATTCCTTGTCTCTGGCTGAAAAATATAAGGGATTGATTAATTTGTTTTTGGTTTTTAGTATTTGAAAAGAGTTTTCAAGAATTGTTTTAAAAAATTATTTTTGGAAGAAAAGAAAAAAAACTTGTTTGACAAGTTTTATTTGAAAACTGTTTTGAAGATGTAAAAATGGACAAACTTATTCATATTTATTATAATTTCATTAATAAAAAGGAAAAAACAACATATTCTTATTATATTTTGAGTTTTCAAAACAAAAATAGAAAACTGAAAAGCAAAACTACTTTCAGTTATTCTTGTTTTTTAGTTTTTAAAACTAAAAAATCAGAACTCTTTTCGAAAACTGTTTTAGAAAACTACCCAAACAAGTTTTTTAGTTTTTAAAAGCTAAAATACTGAAAACCGTTTTATAAAACTGTTGCCAAACAAGTACTAACTCTTTGTTCAAAACCAAAATGAGTCTCTTTTGTTTCTCTTATTTTGATATTCATAGGAAGGGTTTGAGCTTTTATAGTAGGAGTGTGCTCGAATGAAACACGACTATGTTTGTTTTAGCATTTTTCTAGCAATCTTGGTAACCACGTTCATGGTACAGGTAAACACAATCATGCTTGAGGATTTTTGTTTCTTCTAATTGACTTTTTGGGTTGTGTTGACCTAGTACAACTGTGCTTAATTAAGCAATATCATGTTGTTTAGATATTCAATAATTGCTCTAAAAGAGTTTGATTTTGCCTATTTTTTCTTTCTATTTCTTAGTTTCATATCTAGAGTGAGAATAAATGTTAAAAAATGACTTTTTTCAACAAATATATTTTTTTTATTTACAAATAGGTATTAAACATGATAAAAATATGGTCAAAATTCGGTTTATTACTACCTTAATTAATTATATTTACATAGCTACTGTTTACTATTTTCATAAATAACAAAAAATAATTTATATAATTATATACCAATATTAGTAAATAGTGTTACGAGGTTAATAAGATGTTTGATGATAATTAATTTTATCTCATAAGAATAGTGCAATGGGAATATTGCAGTCTATGACACATTTAAATATGCTTAACTATTGATTAATAAGATTACAACGTTATAAACTAATCTATGTGTTACCTATGTAACTAAATATAATAAATTTTATTTTACAAGTGATTAAAAACAAATTAAATTTAAATTATTAATATTTGATTAATAATGCCATTAACTTATTAAAATCTTTAATATAGGTTAGCTTTATTTCACAAAACTAAATCTAGAGAAGTATTAAAGAAGACCAATTTTTTTACACAATTATTTAAATATATAATTTTTAGTAAATAATAATTTTCACAAAAATATTTCCTATAAAATTTAAAATTAAAGATAATGTCTATTTTAGAAGAAAATTAAGATAATATTAACTTAATATTTAAATTTTTATTAATAATTTTAATTTTTTTTTCTCATGTATACAAAGCGTCTTGGAGGAGGACCCTCCTTGCTACATCTGGATCTGTCACTGAGTGCTATGTAATTATTAAAATGTTCAATAATAATCAACCACATATAAAATACAATTAACTATAGGTATGTACATAATTAATTAGACTTGCTAAACGGAGTGAAATGGATTTTGTGGATGAACTATTTTTTATAGGTCCCTGAATGTTTAATGTACTATCACTAAGTTCGTCACATTATCAAAACGTTAATGTAATTTTTCTATAACTTTAGTCCAATCGTTAAACCAACTTTCATTATTGAAATTAAAATTCATGAATAACATGTGACAATTTAGTGCTACGAATTAATTAATAGTATACACATTGAGCTTCTAGTTAAAAACAAAATACACAAATGTTAATTTTGATGAAAGTTTTTATTTTTAATAACAGGAATAAAATGATAAAAACATCATACTTTCAATACTTATATGAAACATTAATATTTTGAAAGACTTAAATCACAATGGATTACACTGTGAAAGAAGCGTATCAGCAGAGAAAGAAAACGATGCGCCTCAAAAAAAGAGAAAGGAAATTTAATTCAGCACAAATCCAATCTGAATGATTTATTATCACGGATAAAAAGGATTATACACAGAAGATGGAAAAGAAAACGAAATGAAAAACGGTTGAATAGACAACAAACAGAAAAACAGAAAACAGAAAAACAGTTACAGGCAGTTACAAAGATAACGGTCATAACAAAAAAACGGAACCCTGTGGAGGAGGACACAGGGGTGTGGGCCAGATTACAATGGTTGCTGAGAGCCCCCCTCAAGCTGGGAATGAATATTGAGAATTCCCAGCTTGGAACAGGAGACTCGGAAGAGATGAGGAGAGAGAGGCTTGGTGAACAAATCAACCAATTGCATGGATGAAGAAATCGGGAGAAGTTTGATCAGGCCAGAGGCAGTCTTGTCAAGAACTATATGACAGTCAATGTCAATGTGTTTGGTCTGTTCGTGGAAGACTTGATTGGAAGCGATCTGCAAAGCATTAGCATTGTCACAAAAGAGTAAAGAAGGGCGCAGGAAAGGAACACGGAGGCTGTCAAGGAGGAAAGTAAGCCACTGAAGTTCACAAGTGGTGGAAGCCAAGGCACGATACTCAGCCTCTGAAGAGCTTTTCGAGACAGTGTCTTGATTCTTGGAATGCCAGGAAATGAGAGAGTGTCCAAGATAAACAGAAAAGTCAGTGATGCTACGACGAGTATCGGGGCAGCCAACCCAATCCAAATCACTAAAGGCATTCATTTGAAAAGAGCTGGTGCTGGGAAAGAAAAGACCTGAACCAGGGGCTTGTTTCAGATATCGAAGGGTGTGGAAAGAGGTTTTGAAGTGAACATCAGTTGGGGCAGACATGTATTGACTAAGTTGTTGAACAGCAAAGGCAATATCAGGGCGGGTGGTGGTTAGATAAATGAGACGGCCAACGAGGCGTTGATAGGGGGATGGGTCAGGGAGAAGGACACCAGAGGCAGAGTGAAGACGAGCAGTGTAATTGATGGGGGTGGAGGCGGGTTTGCAAGCAAGCATATCAGTGTCTGAAAGGAGGTCAAGAGTGTACTTGCGCTGGCAAAGATGAATGCCAGAGTGTGAACGAGCAACCTCGAGACCAAGGAGAAATTTTAAGTTACCCAAGTTCTTGATGCAAAAAGTGAGGTCAAGGAGATGAGTAATACAGCGAATTTCGCTAAGATTATTACCAGCAAGGATGATGTCATCCACATAAACCAAAAGAGCAATAGTGGTGGAGTTAGAGAATTTGAGGAACAGAGAATGGTCGACAGTGGAATGATGGTAGCCTACAGAGAGAAGAAAGGAAGAGAGGCGAGCAAACCATTGACGACTAGCTTGCTTGAGGCCGTAGAGAGAGCGTTGTAGCTTGCAAACTCGGCCAGGCTGAGAAGGAAGACTAGGAGGGACACGCATGTAGACTTCTTCAAGAAGCTCGCCATGTAAGAAGGCATTGTTGATGTCGAGTTGTTTTAAATGCCATGACTGAATAGAGGCAATAGCAAGGAGGACGCAAACAGTGGTGAGTTTGGCGACAGGGGAAAAAGTGTCAAGAAAGTCGAGTCCCTCCAACTGATTGTAGCCTTTAGCAAAAAGGCGAGCTTTATGGCATTCGATGGAGCCATCAGAGTTGAATTTCGTTTTAAAAATCCAGTGACAACCAATGGCAGTGAGTTTCCATGTATCATTTGCGATAAGGGCATCAAGTTCATCCTGCATAGCCTTAAGTCAACAATCCTGCGTAGAAGCTTCAGCATACGTGCAAGGAGTGGGATTGGAAGAAATAGAGCAGAAAAAGTGATGAAAAGAAGGAGATAAATGAGAATAAGAAATGCAGGAAGAAAGAGGGTATTGAATACTTGAGGTGTGCGAATCATGGGAGGAAGATGGTATAAAAGCAGAAGCATAACAGTGAAAGTCTTTGAGATAAGTGGGAGGGAGTTTGAGGTGAGTTGAAAAACGGGTGGAAGTGGGGAGGGGAGAAGAATCATTGTGGGGGAAGAGGCGGCTGTAAGGAGTGGCAGGTGGCAGGAGGACAATGGGGTAGAGAGTAGGAGGTGGGATCAGCAGGGAGGGAGACAGCTGGCTGGGGGGAAGAGACAGCTGGCTAAGGGGAGGAGACAGCTGGATGAGGAGAAGGATCAGGTATAGAATGCAAGGGAGATGAGGGTGGGACATGTGTGGATAAGGAGGACAGGTGGAAAGGAGAGTGAGCATGCAAAGGCACATGGAAGGGGTCAGTAAAGACAGACAGTTAGGGGAGAAAAGAATCGCAGGGAGGAGTGGTTAGATAAGGAAATTGGGTTTCGTGGAAAATGGCATGGCGAGAAATGAGAAGCTGATTAGTATGGAGATTGTACAATAAGTATCCTTTGGTGTAATCCTGGAAACCCATAAAAACACAAGGATGTTCCCGAGGTCGAGTTTGCTGCTATTGGCTGATAAAGTGGAGGCATAACTTAAACACCCAAAAACTCGAAGTGCCTCAATATCACAGTGTGTGCCAAAAAGACGGAGGTAGGGTGACTCATTGTGAAGGTAGGGTGAGGGAATGCAATTAATTAAAAATGCAGAATGATGTAATGCAAAAGACCAAAACAAAGAAGGCAGATGACTTTGAAAAAGTAAAGCACGAGTAACGTTAAGAAGATGCTGGTGTTTGCGCTCAACTATCCTATTTTGTTGGGGAATCTCATTGCATGAGGTATGATGAAAAATTCCTTTACTTTGATAAAATTGATGCATGGAAAACTCTCGGCCATTGTCAGAACGAATGGCTTTAACAGTAGCCTGAAATTGGGTCTGTGCATATGTGATGAATGAAGTGATATGCTGACGAATGTCTGCCTTGGAATGCATCAAATAAACCCAGGTGTACCTAGAATAATCATCTACAATAGTAAGAAAATATTTGTATCCTTGCATGGCATTGATGGAGCAAGGGCCCCATATGTCCATATGCACTAAATCAAAAGGATGCAGAGTGCGAGAATGACTAGAAGGAAAGGGAAGGTGTTTTTGTTTAGCATGAGGGCAAATGTTACATATGAAATTAGAGGCACTAGTATTATTTATGGAAATACATTCGTAATATTGGGACATAATAGCAAGTCTTTTGGGTGATAAGTGACCAAGTCTGAAATGCCACAGGTGAGCGGGCTGAGTAGTGCAGTGAGGATGGGTTACATTGGTCAAATCAAGGATGGTCTGAGAAGGTTTAATGTTGAGTATGTAGAGCCCATGTGATGCTTCAGCTATACCAATCTTCCTCCTAGATTGCACATCCTGTATGACATATTCGAATTGTGAGAAAATGAGTTCACAATTGAGATTACGAGCTAATTGAGATATAGAGATGAGATTATATGCGAATGATGGGATGAACAAAACATTATTAAGAAATAAGTCAGGACTGAAGGTAATGGTACCTGAATGAGTAGCTGTGACAGATTGACCATTAGGCAGTTTAACAAGAATAGGACTAATCATCTGATAATGTGAGTAGTAAGATAGGGAAGAAGACACATGATCAGTGGCCCCTGAATCAAGGATCCAGGTGGCGGCACTACTAGATTTACAAGTGTGGACAGTGTGTGACTTGTGCATATGAATACCTTGGGTTTGGATATTGCAGGAAGGGGCTGAACTAAGTTGGTTGACATGATTGGAATCGAGAATGGTGGGAGTGGGGGCTGCTGAACTTTTCATGCTGGGTTGTTGGATTAAGGCCATGACGGCCTGATATTCCCTTGAAGAAAGCTTGTGATCACGAGTTTCACTGCCGGGATTGTGCTGTTTCGATTGATGATCATCCTTCACTTCATCTGTTCTAATTTGGTTGATGCTTGGAGTTTTCCCATAAAGTTGATGGCCTGGAGGAAATCCATGCTTTCGATAACAGATATCTACGGTGTGACCCGTTCTCCCACAGTAGGTACAAGTCTTGCTCCCTCTACTTGATCCATTACTCGGGCCATTTCTGTTTTTGTTAGATGGGAATCCATGCTTTCTGAAACACACTCCTTCCGAATGTCCACTTCGGCCACAGAAGCTGCACACTTGACCATTGACATTTCCTGCACTGCTATTCAAGTTTCTATGTCCTCCACTTACGGCAGCAGCAAAACTATGCCCTTCATGTTGTCGCTCCTGCTGAACAACATACGAGAAGATCTTGGAGATAGAGGGAAGTGGTTCCATAATCAGAATATTAGACTTCACATTGTTGAAGTTTTCATTTAATCTCTTAAAAACTACATGGCTTGATCCTCACTTTTTCTTTCAGCTATTGATTCAACAACTCCACATAGGCATTTGGTCGAACAGCTACAGGTTGGATTAGGGCAAAAACTATCCAGCTCATCCCACACAGTCCCGAGCTTGGTGAAGTACTGAGTGACTGAGGAGTCACCTTGTCTGATAGAAGAGCCTCCAGCTATAAGTCAGAAATGCGAATTTGATCTCCTTGCGAGTACCTAGCTCGAAGGTCTGTCCAGATTGCGTCTGCCCTATCCATCCAGATTATGCTCTGTTGAATTTGGGGAGTGACCGAATGCAAGATCCAAGAGACCACCATGTCGTTGCACCTTCTCCAAGCCGCATGGAGTCTATTGTGTTCTTCAGGTTCGTGAGCCTTTCCATTAACAAGTTCGATTTTGTTTTTGGCACTTAAAGCAGTCATCATTGCTTTGCACCAGGAGTTATAAGTTTTGTCATCAAGAAGAGGAGTAACCAGAACAATAGCAGGATTCTCACCTGGATGAAGGTACAAAAAACTGTGTGGGTTCACTGCAAGGTCAAGGTCTTCGATGACCGTGGCCGAAGATGAAGAAGCCATTCGCAACCGTCGTGAAATATCAGAGCTGGCACAACAGAGCATTTCTCTTGGAAATGATCTGATACCATGTGAAAGAAGCGTATCAGCAGAGAAAGAAAACGAAGCGCCTCAGAAAAAAAGAAAGGAAATTTGATTCAGCACAAAACGAATCTGAATGATTTATTATCACAGATCAAAAAGATTATATACAGAAGATGGAAAAGAAAACGAAACGAAAAACAATTGAATAGAGCAACAAACAGAAAAACAGAAAGACAGTTACAGGCAATTACAAAGATAACGGTCATAACAGAAAGATGAAACCCTATGAAGGAGGACTCAGGGGTGTGGGCCAGATTACAATGGTTGCTGAGATATACTTTCAAGACAAAGTGGTAGTTTATTGGATATTTTTCATGTGTAGGAATATCATTGTAACTACTAGTACTACCCTATCCTTTTACATTTTCAAGGAAAACTAAGTTCAAATTTGAAATTTCTCACTGTTTAACTCTTTAACTGAAAGCAAAGTAACGAAGAACTATAACATGATGAAATGGAGCGCGACAGAATGATGGTCTTCTTCGTTGCAAAACAAATTTTTTATTTTTTGACTAATTGTTTGTGGCTTTTTTTTTTACATAAAAAAAATTTCCCAATGACTCACCTTCTATAGTATTTACATAAATAAATTTTTTAACATAATTTTTTTTATTTAAAATCATATAAATCTTATAAGGAGTTTTTTTATATTTGTCTTTTTAGTCAATTTTTTAAATTTATTTTTTATTTATGAATGTTTTTTAAATCATGAATTTTAAAATTAAATTTTTTTAATCAATTTTTTATATTATATTTTTAATCATTTTGGTAAATTTTTTTCTTTTTTTGTATATAAAAAAGAAAGTCAAATGTTCGTTGCTGTAAATGCCGTTGTTGTAAAGTTGAAGACTTAAGCAATAAATAAGGTTTTGATTAAAAAAGCAAAAGAATAAGCTTTTGTAGTTCTGAAACTCTGCGACAGAAGCAAAACAGTACAAATATCAAAACAAAACATAAATAGTAAAAAAAAAACACAATTCCCTGACATGTGTGGAACTCTCTCTAGCATTAGTTGGTACCACTGCTAGCAGAAAGAATCACAGACAAAAAAGCACAATAGTCATAGATAGGTACATTGTTTTAGATCAGATTCAAAGGTAAGGCACAGACAACAGAACCCATACCTCACACACTCTCTCTCTGTGTCTTATATAGTTTCAAAACTTTCCCTCCACTCAGTTGTAGGGGATAAAGAAATCAAGAAGCTATGGAAACCAACTCAGTTTCCAAGCTTCTGGTACTTGTCTTCACTGTTCTGGTTGTAGGTTCTGAGTTGATCCACTGCAGTGTCACCTATGATAGGAAGGCCATTATCATCAATGGCCAAAGGAGAATCCTCATCTCTGGCTCCATTCACTACCCCAGAAGCTCCCCTGAAGTATGTATATTATATATGTCGTTAATGACTATTCTCCCTTTTCTTCCTACATTTTTGTTTTGATTTGTTTATTCTTGTGTTTCTTAGTTGTTTGTTTGAAATGCGTCGTTGCAGATGTGGGAGGATATTATTCAGAAGGCGAAAGATGGAGGCCTTGATGTCATTGACACTTATGTATTCTGGAATGTTCATGAACCATCTCGTGGAAATGTACCACTCTGGAATCTGGATCTTCATTTAATTGAATCCAGTTTCAAATTCTCAAGTACCATCTGACACTGTGTTATTCTGTGGTGTTGGAATTGCAGTACAATTTTGAAGGGAGGTACGATCTGGTACGTTTCATTAAGACAGTGCAAAGGGTGGGGCTCTATGTCCATCTTCGCATTGGACCTTATGTGTGCGCTGAGTGGAACTTTGGGTGGGTACATGCATTTTCAACTTTCCCTTGTGGATTTCTTTCGAATGCTTAATCACATTATTCTTTAATGGTATAGAGGATTTCCTGTTTGGTTGAAGTTTGTTCCTGGCATCAGCTTCAGAACAGATAATGGCCCTTTCAAGGTTGAACTTCAATTTAAATTTCTGCTTTATTATACCCTTTATGTCAGAGTATCTCTGTCTACTCAAGTTCAATGTGAAAAAGATACTTCTTTTTTATTGTTTTTACTTTTAGGCTGCAATGCAAGGTTTCACTCAGAAAATAGTCCAGATGATGAAGAATGAAAAGCTATTTCAATCTCAGGGTGGTCCAATTATTCTTTCTCAGGTAGTTTACTTTCACCTTTTTTAGCATAGTTGCATAATATCTGAAAGTGTTTCTTCAAAAATTGCCTCCCACATGCTATCTTTAGGATAATTCTATCTTCGTTTTCTCAAAAATTCTGAGATCCTAAGCTCGTTAATTATGGTTAAAAATTTTCGCATTAGTCAAATACACAAAAATCCTGGAGTGGATCTGGACCTCACAAAATTCATTGCTAATATATCACTACTTGAAGATGAAATCTGAAATTTGTCTCGGTTTTTGTTTGAAATTTCTAGATTGAGAACGAGTATGGACCACAAGACAAGTCATTGGGAGCTGCAGGTAAAGCATACACAAGCTGGGCTGCAAAAATGGCTGTTGGATTGGGTACAGGAGTCCCCTGGGTGATGTGCAAGCAAGATGATGCCCCAGATCCAGTGGTGAGTCATCTCATGCTCTTAGCTGCCTTAATCAGTCATTAGCTTCAGTTGTTACACTAATAGTCGGGAATGACTTTAATAATAGTCTTTCCCTCTTTCTTTAAGTTCATTAGTAGATTTTAATTAATAGTTCATCCGATTCTTCTCAACAGATAAACACGTGTAACGGTTTTTATTGTGATTATTTCTCTCCAAATAAACCATACAAACCTAGCCTTTGGACTGAGTCTTGGAGTGGCTGGTAAGCTATATACTGTTGTTTTTTGAATTGGTTGATGTGAAACTTTGGATACTGTCTTCTTAATTCTTTACCCTTTTGATCTTCTTTTCTCTTCTTCCTATTCCCTTTTGGACTTTAGGTTTACAGAATTTGGTGGTCCAATTTACCAGCGACCAGTTCAGGATCTTGCTTTTGCAGTTGCTCGGTTCATACAGAAGGGTGGTTCATTTGTCAATTATTACATGGTTGATCTTATTCAACGATTATTTCTCATTTATACAAAACATACGTTGTCTTAATTTGTAAATATAAGTATTACTCATGGGGTTAATGACTAATGATAGTACCATGGAGGAACTAATTTTGGACGATCAGCTGGCGGGCCATTCATAACTACGAGCTATGACTATGATGCTCCAATTGATGAATACGGTCAGATAATTATGCGTTCAAAACATCCTGAAAGATTCTTTGATTACTTTGTTTTCACCATGAAATCACTTTGCATCATGTAGAACATTTAATTGTAATTTCCTAAACAATGATTTCTTTTTTGGGGTGTGTTCTAATGACAACCAAGCCTACGGAATAATACCCCTTAATTATTCAAGAAAAAATAATCAAAATATAGTTGCATATACACACTGAATTTTGTTTGACCTGTTAATAAGATAGCTTAGGCTCATTCTCATAATCTGTTCTATCCTCTTCAGTACACTAGAAAATTGTAATAGAGTGCTTTACTGTGTTCAGGTTTGATCCGGGAACCTAAATATGGTCATTTGAAGGACCTTCATAATGCTATTAAGAAATGTGAACAAGCTTTGGTTTCTTCAGACCCCACTGTTACATCATTAGGATCGTATGAGCAGGTCAGTTGCCTCCGATTTAAAGCTATAACCTCATCTAGTTGTGTACTTCTTTTAAGATAAACTGCTTTCATGGCGACAACCATGATCCATATCTTAATTATCTTCCAGGCTCATGTGTTCTCTTCAAAAAATGGAGCATGTGCAGCTTTTCTAGCAAACTACCATTCAAATTCTGCTGCAAGAGTGACGTTCAATAACAGGAAATATGACTTGCCTCCTTGGTCTATAAGCATCCTCCCTGATTGTAGAACAGATGTATTCAACACTGCAAGAGTAAGAATGATTAAAGGGGCCTTTTAACCTATCTTTATTAAGTATGATGGATGCTATTGTTGTTCCATCAAGTATTTCTTCTCAGCTCTGACCTTGGCATCAAGTTATTGATTGGATTTTATGTCTTCATGAAGGTGAGATTTCAAACTTCACTGATACAAATGTTGCCCAGCAATTCTAAGTTGTTCTCATGGGAGACCTATGATGAAGATGTATCTTCGATAGCAGAAAGTTCCAAGATTACAGTTTCTGGACTACTAGAACAGATCAATGCCACCAGAGATACTAGTGACTATCTATGGTATATAACCAGGTAAGCTACTTGATATATAGATTATTTTCTAGATTTTCCAACAGCAATCAAATGAATCCAAAGTCATTTCGGGTCGCTTGCATATAGAAAAGTAAGAAATTCATTGTCGTCCGTTATAACACAACGTTTCAAACAAGATTGCCTCTCAAGGAGGATACCTTGAGAAAATAAAAAATAATAATAATAACACGAAGCAGTTTCAAGCAGATTCTTTTTTTTTCCCCTTTAATGGAGCAGAAGAAAATTTTATTTTCTAAAAAGGTTCTTGAATTTTTTTCATGTCTTCTGTCTTTCTTACTTGAAATCCTTTTAGCTCTCAAATTAATGAAATTCTTTGGCATATAGCTCTTATTCACTTCTTGATTCTCTGTACTTGAAAACTTACTGTTTTCTGGTTTGCATGCCACAGTGTAGACATAAGTTCATCAGAATCCTTTCTTAGAGGAAGGAACAAACCTAGCCTTACTGTGCATTCAGCAGGCCATGCTGTCCACGTGTTTATTAATGGTCAATTTTCAGGTTTGTTGTTAAAGTTGATAGTTCGTATGCTGGAAATCTAAGTTCAACCAAGATGAGATGATTTCTATTTCCTTTTACAGGCTCCGCTTTTGGGACATCAAGTGAAGACAGAAGTTGCACATTTAATGGTCCTGTGAACCTACGTGCGGGAACTAATAAAATAGCACTTCTCAGTGTAGCTGTTGGATTACCCGTTAGTACCTTTTGTACTCCAATTTGTATTTGATTAACCCTTTGCACTGCTTGAATGTTTTAATGTGTGTATGCTAGGCAGTTTTCACAGACATTGATAGCTTTTGTTCTTTTCTTCTCCCTAGAATGTCGGATTCCATTTTGAAACTTGGAAGACTGGGATCACTGGAGTTTTGCTTCATGGTCTTGACCACGGACAGAAAGACTTAACTTGGCAAAAATGGTCATACCAGGTCTGATGCGCACAAATCTAACTTACGTATACAAATTATTCATTAAACATGAAGAGAAAATAGTTTCTAACTACCGCATCTAAATTCTAATAACACAGATTGGCCTAAAAGGAGAGGCTATGAATTTGGTGTCTCCCGATAGGGTCTCATCTGTTGACTGGGTGAGAGACTCAGAAGATGTCCGAAGCCAGTCACAGTTGAAATGGCACAAGGTAAGAATTGTTAATGTTTTATAATAGAACAACATCTTCTGCAGTACATAGCGAGAAGCTTACCATTGTTCTTGGAACCTTCAGGCTTATTTCAATGCACCTAATGGAATTGAACCATTGGCCTTGGACCTCAGCAGTATGGGAAAGGGTCAGGTATGGATCAATGGACAGAGCATAGGAAGATATTGGATGGTTTATGCAAAGGGTGCCTGTAATTCTTGCAACTATGCTGGGACATACCGGCCTGCAAAGTGCCAACTTGGCTGTGGACAACCTACCCAACAATGGTACTATTTTTCTTTAAAACAATTCAACTTCGACATACATCCTTATCCTTAGGAAAATTCTACTCACTTAACACTCCATAACTGTTTGTGTCAAAAATCACACACACCTTTACGCACATTGCTGAGTCATTGTGTTTCTAACTAGTTTTCCATAAGTGTTTTTAGAAAAAGATAAAATGAATTAAACATTTATAATTTAAAATGAACTTAAGCATTTCAACTTATATGGATATACTCTCATCTAACTTTTCCAAACCAAGATGCAATAATTGATTTTAACTTGTGAACATTGTTAATTCATTTTTCTTTTCTATTTATTTTTTCTTGTAAGTATTTACTAAAAAAATTATTCAAACATGGTGAATAATCAATATCTGGCAGAGAGTAAAACAGTAGTGTGCAGGGAGTTGTATGCATTATTTTGGTCGTGTGATTAGCGCTATTCCATGTCAGAGTACTGATAATAAGACAACCATTTCCATACAAAATTACGAATGCACACAGCACACTGTTGAATGAGTCCAAAACTATTCTATTTTTAAGTCCCTGCCGTGAATATTGTACAATGGAAGAGTTTACTTACTCACAATCTGTTTGGAATTTTATAGGTATCACGTGCCAAGATCCTGGTTAAAGCCAACAAATAACTTGATAGTAGTATTAGAGGAGTTGGGTGGGAATCCTTGGAAAATAGCCCTGCTAAAAAGGACAATACATACTCCAGCAACTAGTGAACCCGATTCAAAGAACTGAAAGAACGTGAACATGAGTAGTCATATGGTATTCGACAGGACAACATGCAATGGGACCTTAGTTAAGAATTGGTTGTTTATTTGTGCAGTTCTCTGGCTTCCATTTACATCACATGTTGAGGAAATAAGTTAATGTTTGTTATCTTAAGATAATTGAGCTCCACTTACAACGGGGTTTAGTTCAACCGTTGATGTGTTCATCTCCAATTCTACGTCTTGCATCAAGAATGAGCATGGCAGATGATACAAAAGAGAAAATTACAAAATTCAAACGTGTGCTTTTATTCACTCGTGTAATTTGTATATCTCAATACATCCGATGCAGTTATTTAGGTGGTTATTCACCTACTCGTCAATCATCACCCAAAGAGACCACCACTGAGTTCCGATTTGGTTGAAGAATATTTTTATTTTCACTTTTACTTACAAAAATGTTACATATTTTGTATTTTGACTTCTATTTTCTTCATTCAAACAAGATTAATTAATTTTAAATCACCTTTTTAACAAATTTATTAAAAAAATAATTATAATTATAATTGATTATATATATAATCAATTGAAATAATATAATTTTTTCAATTTTCTCAAATGTATTCTTAATAATCATTATGAAAAAAAAAATGAAAAGTTCATATGAGAGAAAAGTTTAAACGAAAAAATCTACTAAAAATTATCCTCCTTCTATATAAATTAAGATTAGGATAAGACATCTTAAAAAAAGATAAGATAATAAAGAATATTAAGAGTGAATCATTCAAACATCTTTTAACATCATTTGTAGGAGTAACGTAAACATACAGGAATACTGAACAAAGACAATGTAAACAAAGACAACTTTCATGGAGTTGGTAGCAATTACGGTTCTCAATAAAATCGAAGAAAATATAAACAAAGACAACTTCCAACTACCTTATGATATTCAATGACATGCACATTGGAGAACAAGAAACAAGCTCACAGTGACACCAAAATTCGTGGGTATTTATGAGAAACGACTACTTTGTTACCATTTGAAGGAACACGAGTATTACTAACACACTCATTTTAACACATTATTATGAGTTTAAATTTATTAAAAACTATAAAATTAGAAGAGAATGTCATTTAATAACAAGTGGGACTCATGTAATTTGTTGTTTTCCATAAATTTCAATCAATCATATAAAGTGTGTTAAAAATAGTATGTTAAAAATAAAGAATGTGTTGTTAGCATTTCTCTTAAAAGAAATTCAAATTTCAAAACCTGCAAATCAAGAAGATAACCATGGCTCAGTTAGGTATAAGCCCATTGAGAGCAATATCAGTAGATGCATACAAAATAAGCATACCTTATGCATTAGTAATGGTGAACCTTAAGTTCGGATATGGTACCCAAAAAAATAGGATAATGAATATCAAGAATTAAACATTCTTGTATTTTTTAGGAAGTAAATTAGATAAAATTTGAATTGAATAAAAAGAAATTAAAATAAAGAAAAGAAAAGAATGGGTTGGAACAAAGATCCTTGTTTGGTCATACACTCACATTGGAAGCTAAGAAACATAGTTTTGTCATATAATGAATCTTAACTCTTTCACTTTGTGTCTATTAACCAATCAAGAGTAGTCAGTCACATCCTAATCAATACGCACCAATTCACACAGAAGAAATTAGATCATACATCTAATGCATTGCTAAAATTGTAACACAATAATATAATCTTGAAAGAAGCATTGTGCAATAATTAATTAAAAATCAATCAGAAAGGTTCCACACAAAGGTGCATCATAATCTAAAACAATTACAAGAAAAAATAAAGAATAGTGCAAGGACCTCATAGACAAAGTTTCTTATGACTCATTTCTATCCAATCTTTCTCCTAATTCTTGAGCCTCTTCCTAAGCCGTAGGGTTAAACCCCTTGAGACTAACAAGATAAAACCTAAAACTAAAAAAAAAAAAAGAAACCTTAATATTCAAAAGTGCTTTAGAAAATCTAATTTTTGCTTTATATATAATTTTAGTGCAATTGCACTGTTCTTCAAGTCCATGAGCCTTGGAATATGGGCTAAGCATGACTATCTAAATGTTCATTCTCACTTTCCGAAAGCACCAAAATTTGTTGGATGACTATAATTCAAAAGATCTAGAGAAAATTGCAAAAGTGGAAAAAGGGGTATATATCTTACTCCGGGAGGGAAAGCATGTCTACTAAGATCAATCATTTCATTCATACTTTTATTCTATCTATCTTTCTATATGGTGCCCAAAAAGGTTACTAAGAAAATAACAAGTATGCAAAAGAAGATTTTTTTTGGGGGAGAAAAAATGGAAAGCAAAAGATATCTTGGATCAAGTGGAGTCACATTTGCGCAAAAAAGGAGAATAGATTTCTGGGAATCAAGGATATTATTGCATTCAATAAAGCCCTCATTTCCAAATGGAGATGGAGATTAATGATTAAGAAGGATGTTATCTAGACACAAGTTGTAGAAGAAAAGTATAAAGAGGTAAAAAATGTGTTTTTTGGTGTAAAATTAAGAAACGACTCTACTTGGTGGAAAGGTATGATATCTCTTACGGAAGGGAATCAAGAATACAAATGGTTTAAGAATAAAGCTAACAGAATAATTGGTATGGGTTATTCGTTTTTGTTCTAGCAATTGAAAGAAAGGTTTCATTGGTTATCCGCACTACAAAATGCATACTACCTAACATGGGAATATGGCAAGGTAACATATGGAGACAGGATTTAACATGGAGGAAAGAGTTAAGGATCACTAACAAACTCTCGGTACAAGAATTTATTGGTCTAATTCAGACTTATAGTCCAAAAAGAGATATAATAAATCGATGAGGTTGGAGTGGACCTCAATCCCAATTCTTCTTAAACAGTGATACTTTCAAGTTGATAAACTCTAATGTTATTGAAACTGCATGAAGCTCATTCTGACTTATTTTGGCGACTAAGGCTCTTTCAAAAGTACAGCTCTTCAGATGGTGAGCCATGATAGGTAAAAAAGCAATAAAGGATAAATTATTGAGGTAAAGCAAATCAATCCAAGATGAGTAGCATGCAATATGCGCTTTTTGTTCTATTGTATAGAAACATATGACAATGTTTCATTCTAAAGTCCCTTTGTCTACTTCGTTTGGGGATTTTTCACATAAACAAAGTTATAGGCGAGAATATTTACGATTTGGTTGTAGTCAACCGAAAATTTACCAAAATGTTGTAATTGTATCAATCAAAGATCTAAAACATCAAAGCAATTGGTATTTTTGGCAAAGTCATGTGAGTACATTAGCATTTTTGCTGAGTTTGACTGACATATACAATAGGATTTCACGTTTCCAAGAGCCAGAACCCAAAAATGCAATTTGATTTGACTGACATATACACATGCAGTGTGACTGCTAAAAATGCCAAAGCAATTGACATTTACGGCGCCCCCTGATTGTTTTATGATAACCATAAGCCAACTACTTAATCGGAGAAGTACATCCACGATCCCACTCCCATCATCTCTTTTGTCTCACATTCCCACTCCCACCATCACATGTCTGCTTTCCAAACACCCAGATTGGTTCTCAAAAAGGTTTTGGCCAAATCTCAACAAAAAAGGGTGGAATGGTTGTTAGAAAAGGCATTGGAAGGCTTGCATTTTTCATTCAATCATCTTGATTTTTAGCTTCGCTTTCAAAACTCCTAACTCCTCTTATGTATATCAGATATTAGGAGCGACTTGAACAACTTGGATCCCTTCCTATTATTGGATCACTCTTCAGGTACAATTACAAATACCCCACCTCTCCTTCTATCCAACCCAACATCATTACTGCTACTGCTATCTATTTTTATTTTTAACACCATCTCTTTCATTTTCCAGTATCTGCCCCTGCAGGATTTCTTGATCATCCTTACAGAGGTTTTTCACTCATACTTTACTTTCCTTCCAATTTCCTTATATTTCGTTATATTCTCTGTCCTTATATTTTCGTTTCTAAACTACGAGACTATCACCTACATGTTAGAGGTATACTTACATTTCACCTCAAATTCAATTCAATTCCCAATGTAATTTTTTGTTGGATTTCAGTGGAGGTACAACTCACTAAGATTTTGCTAGACACAAGGGTACAATAAGAATCGGTAATGTTCGGGTATGGTGTGAATGTTACTGAAAGAGCAAGTGAACAACATTAATTGGGCAGACACACATGTATTGGGGACACAAAAAATGCTAAATTTTTGGGTTTGGACTCCGAGAAATGTGAGATTCTCCTATATATGTCAGTTCAACTCAGCAAAAAATGTCAATTGATGTTTTGGATCTGTGACTAGTTCAACAACATCATTTTGATAAATTTTCGGTTTATTGCACCAAAATCGTACATATTCCCGCAATAACTCTCTGTATGTGAAAAAACCCTTTGTTTGGCAAGCATGCTACTAATGGCTAAGAGTGCAAGTGGTAGTGTTGCCTTCAATCCCTTCTAACCAATCTGAATATCACACGTCATGATTCCCAAACTTTAAATTAAAAAAGATTTGGTCCACACTTTGCCTGGAAATAGTTTGGTTGTTTTGGTTTTATTTGAATAGGTGAGTTTTAAGAGAATTCAAATATTTTCACATAGTGTACTTGATATGATTTTATATAGGCCTTGTTACTTCATGTTTGAATGGAAAAAACAAACTCTATTTTGTTAAAAAAACAATCACTTAGAAAAGGATAATAGTATAGATGTTGCAATAATTATGTTTTGTATATATAAGATGGTTGGTTCCCAAAATGAAGTTTCTTTTGTCTTGTTTGCCTTAGAAAAACACAGTTGTAAAAGTAACATTTAAATACTACCATTCCATTTTATAGCTATTTTGATCAATATTAACATCAGTTATTATCAGAGATAGAGGGTAATAAAGGTATAGAATTTTTTATATAAGTTATATTACATTATGTAAAATTTGAGTTACTCATTTGAGTAATATCCATTTTTCAGTTTTATTCATTTTTTTTTCTCTCTTTCTTTTCTTTAACAACTTTTTGTTAGATATTTTTCTCTCTTCTTTCTCTTGATCCATGACTTTCCACAAGGTATCAGAGCATTTTTTACCCTTTTTTTCTCCACTGCTTCATCAATCTTTTTAGTAGTTACAGTGCCCCATTTTCTTTTCCTTTCCCTCGTCGATCTCTATTTTGATTTTTCACCGAAGAAGCTCATAAGAGACCTTAACCTTTTCCCTTCTCATGATGTCAACATCCTTCGCCACCCAATTCTGAACCCAACAACATCGTAAAAAAACCCCTCAGTTCCCTAATTTGGTGCTTCAAACTCTAACATTTCCCTCCATGACTTGACTAACTGTGTTGGCTATTATCATATTCGCCATTCTCATGCTGTTAGGATGTTCTACTTTCTTCTTTGAATCATAGATCAATAATAAGGATCCTATTGTGATTTGGTTGACTGGGGGCTGGTTGTAGCACTGAATTAGCTATGTTTTATGAGAATGCCCTCATTCTAGATTCGCTAGAATCGATTGAGAGGCTCCACAAACGGATTTTGATGCCTTTGTTCAGTTCTTTAATGTTTTCTCTTGCACACCAACTATTTGGTGATTTGTTTCATTATTGATTTGGGAAGAATTTTGGTTTGGCACAAATTTTCTTGGAATTTGGTTGATAATAATTTTTTCAGTTGGTGCTCACATGGTGTTTGGTCTTAATCCTCTTTGAAGTCAGTTTGTGTCCATGGTGGTTAAGCATTGTGTTGAACTTCTGTTATGATGGTTAAAGATTTTTTTCTTGATTATTAGCTTCTGCTTATGATGGTTAAGCATTTCATTAACTTGTGCTTCTTATGTGTCTATAACTTCCCCCCAGAACCTACCCCCAAACCTAGAGTAGCTAGATGGGAAATTAAAATTAAGCCTTATTCATACATTGGCTTCTCAGGTACGAAATGAGCCACTTCAAAAAGGTTCATTGCTTCGACCCAGAATATGATTAATCCAGCATGCGCTACATGGGCCCCTAGTAGTTTACTGGATAAATTGATAAGTCGTGCGTTCTCGACCCACCAAGAAAAAGCAGTAGTTTCTTGGTCACAACCAGTTAAAGCTAAAGATAGTGGTTAAACTCTGAAGAATAGTTTCTGCTTGATGGTTAAGCTTTAGTTTCTTATTTTTTGCACTTGTAATTGGGATTCTCTTGATTTTTTTTTATGTATTTTCCTTCGAAGTTTAATTGTATTTTCTTTTCTTCTTTTTTTTGTATTGTCTTACTCATTTCAAGTTTAAAATGCTAAATAACACTTCCAACTTGTGAGATATATTAGAGATAAAGGGTAATAGATGTATAGAATTTTCTATATAAATCATATTACACTATGTAAAATTTGAGTTACTCATAACATTCAATTTTTTCAGTTTTATTCATTTTTTCTTTTCTTTTCTTTTCTGTAACAACTTTTTTTAGATTTTTTTATCCGGATACATGACTTTTGACCGTTATAATACTATATAGTTTATAAAAAAAAATATCATTACATAGGAGTCAAAGTACCCTTTCCATTCTCGTGAATCCTGCACAAAAAAAAAAAAAGAAGCTTCCATTTTGGACCTGTTTTGATCAGCCCAGACAATAGCAAGTGTCACAGTCTCACTCTATTTACTCAAAAGTACTGTACCCTTCCATCTGGGAGCAAATAAATTATTTTCATAACAATAAAATAAAAAGTATAGAACACACGTCTATATGTTTTTATAAATTCTATTCATTTGTTAATACGAGTTAGTTGCTAAATTGCCATTTAATCATAAAAAAAAAAGACATTGCAACGTTTATTTTTATAACTCATGTTTTAAAAATGCAAACTGGTTTAAAAGTATTATAATGCATTATTCTTGATCTTCTTCATATGATGATACTTCAAGCATTAGCAGCAGCAGAGACATGCTTGGCTATGGTCTGTTGCAGCTCTTCCTTTTTAGCAGCCACAACCTTGTCCACGAGATTGCCTTCTTTAAAAAAGAGGAAAGTTGGCATAGCCTCAATGGACCATTTCTCAGCAACAGGCTGAAATCATCAATGCAATGCAATCGCAATCGCAGAATTATCAATAAATTGTATAATTTTGTCTCCTTATTTTAACAATTTTCGAGATTTTATTGTTTATTTTAAAAATTTACAATTTTTGTTGTCAATTTTTTTCAAACAAGTTACAAACATAGAAGAAATAATCCAATATTGTAAGTGAAAACTCTGTAAGTGAATAATTAATTATTTGATCCCATTTATAATGGTTAACATTTGAAAAATGAGTTTGAATAAAATTGTTTTTTTTTTAAAAATTGAAAAACCTTGTGACATTTGTTCTGACAGTAGTGTAAAAATATATTTGATTACTATTTAGAAAATATTTTCACAGAAAATATTTTCAAAAAAACAATTCAAAATAGAAAAAAAATGTTTTCAAAAGTTAATATTATGCGAAAACATAATAACAATATTATAATTATATAAAAAATAATATATAAATATTTTTTAAACTATGTATACAAATAATTTATAATATTTTTTCTAAAAAATTGATTAAATTTAATAATATTATTTTTTGAAAATAAAAATTATCAAACGAAAACAAATATATTTCTGAAGGTTAAAAACTTGAAAATAAAAACAGTTTTCAAAAAATGAAAATAAAATATTTTTCTCAAACTAAATGCCTGCATAATTTTTCAATTTTAAATAGAAGAACAAAAATTAAACCTATATTTTATTTTTAATTAAAACATATATAAGTATTTACCCTCAGTTCATCCACATCTACCTTGAGGAAGAGCACTTCAGGTATTTTCTTGGCAAGCTCTGCAAGATAGGGAGCAATAAAACGGCATGGACCACACCAGGAAGCAGTGAAATCCACCACAATCTAGTAATAATAAACAACACATAAGGAAAAGGGATGGTGAAAAGACAATAGTATTCATACATAATAATTTATCTTTACATTATTCATGGTATCTTACACTCTTTACTTTATTCATGGTATGTTACACTTCTATCCCTCCCTTACTTGTTTTTCTCTTATTTAAGAAAAAGTTAAAAAGATAGTATTTCTGTTATGAGTCGACATTGATAGAGTTTACCACATTCAAGGTGAAAAGGCACGTCGAGGAGTTAATGGAGGAAGGTGTTTATAAATGATTCTTAACGTTTATTCCTAAACAATGTGTATGGAAACAACCTCCCACTGGTGGTCAAGGGGTGTGAGAGCATGGGTTCGAGCTCCATGGTGGGCGCCAATATTCTTACCTTGGGTCCCAATATATCATTAGGGTCATCTTGTCTGACGTATTATCTGCTTTGGAGCTCACTGACTCCTATTACAGTTTTGTCCCGAAAAAACACCTCGAGAGTTAAGAAAGGAAGGTATATAAACAACCATTGTCATCAATTTCTAAATAGTATGAGACTTTGAGTGTGTAGAAAAACAAATAGAATAGAGAAAATTTCTCTGTTTAATATGATAAGTAGTAAAAAAGAAAGTAGGGAGTTTCAAGTTGGAGGGTACAATCTTATTGAAAAAGAAAATTAAAAAGAGTTTCCTTTTCTCCGTTTCTTGACCAAACCTATGCTAAAAATTAAATGTCTTTGGAAATATGGAAACCACACGGATCACTAATGATTTTTGAAACAGGACAATACAAAAATTAATAAAATAATTAAGATAAATTTTATCTTTAATTCTTATAAACATGACTTTAATTAATTTCAATCAGAAGTTTGTTTGTGCCCCTCCCCTCTCGTCCCCTTGTGTAAGTATTTTCCTTATAATTTGTGCATATTTTTATAAGTATGGAGTAGTTTTCTTGTAAGGTATCTTCGGATGCCTTAAGCAATAAATATTTAAAGATGCGATGATCATTTAAAGGCTTATCATATGTTAATTAAGTTTACTTTCCATCAAGTGTATAAGCAGATGTCTAACCGGCTCTACCAGATTCAGTAGCTTATAAACTTGTTTCTATCAAGATTATACGAAGATGTCTAACCGGCTCTGCCAGATTCAGCATCGTATAATTTTGGTTCTCATTTTTTTTATATATATGGTTATCTTTTGTATGGTTTTCTCCTCTTCTTTCTCATCTTCTTCTCTCTCTCTTCTCTTGGTATCAGAGTCTTGTTTTTTCCAAGGACAGGATCTTTTATCATGTATATCTAATTTTTCTTATTGAAAATAGATATCTGTCAAAGGTGTATAGTGTTTGCTAGGATACCCTTGGTAGTTGAAGGGCAGTGATGGCCAGTAGAGAGCATTTGTAAGTCTCTAGTTTCCTACCTCGATGGGTTGAGAAACATGTGTAGCTTGCGACACCAAGTTCAGATATATATTCTCATGAAGTTTTTTTTAAAAAAAAAGAAGAGTTTTTTTACTTTACTGATAAGCCTTATGATCTTTTATATTTTTTAATATTTATTGCTTTATAATGTATTCTGTGGATACCTTATCTTTCTGCTTCTTCTTATCTCTACTGCTTTTCCTGCGTTTTTCACTTTCTTTGCTCTTACCTTTCATTCTCATACTACTTTATTTTTACAAATAAATGGCTAATATACAACCTTTTAATGGAAAAGAATACAAATCAGCTCTTGCAACTGTAGAAACTTTAACAAAATCCCCTCTAGTGGGATATACAAAACCTACTAATGATACAGATTTTGTTCACACAGTATTAATTGGACAAAATAACACAATAATAGCTTTACTAGAAGAAGTTTCTAGAAAACTAACAAATCTTATAGATTCAAGTAAAAACGGAAATATATCTGAAGATATAAATGGTCTAGTTAATAAAATTTCTAGACTATCTTTAGAAACCAATAGACATACTAGAACAGTATGTAAAAACACTCATAAAATTGTCAAAGTAATAGCAAAAACAGACATAGCTGAATCTAGTAACAAGAATCAGTATAAAAAGGAGGACAACACCTTTAACAAAGATAAAACTGTCAGTTAAAATATGAATTTAAGACCAAATAACAGTTCACAAACACAATTACAAGATGTTTCTATGGATAGTACACCCAATAGAAATAAAATAACAGAGAGGTTTCCAGGAACTTCTCAAAGATTAAGTGAACATCAAACTAGAAGACAAGATCTCATACAACATCCAGGAATCTTGGATAGATTTCTAAACAGAAGAAGAACTACTAACGTCAGAAGACTAGAAGACTTAGTAGACATACACCAAAACACAGAAATAGGATCAAATTCAAGGATAGATTCTTTGAACCCTAGACAATTATATAATATAGGATGGTTAAGTTCTGAAAGAACTAGTCTTTACAGATATAGGAGGATAGAAGATTTTCATCTTCCTGATAATACATATGAGATAATTTCTTTAATATCTCAACAAATAGCTACACAGCTCCTGAATCAACATGGGAGATATGTCCACTTGAGATTAATTACTATAGGAGTTAGATCCCTAGCTAGACATATGATTGGCGCGAGAGCTTTAATAGTTCTCCATGACACTAGATTTCAAAATAATAATTCTCAAAGTATAATTGGAATCTTAGAGGTTAACTTAAATCAGTCCATCTCATTAATATACTTGGCTCCAAACTTTACACTCACCCTTCCAGACTTTGTTAATCATATTAGTCTAGAAGTACAAACCATAGGTTTTGGAACAAATTGGTTAAGAGATAACCTACGTTTAAATATTACCTTCATAGGAAGAATAAGTAATTATATTTCTTCCATGTATAGAATTAACACTAGACCATTAGAAGAAGTAATAAGCTCTGTTGGTACACAATTTTTACCAGCTCAGGCATTTACAAGAAGAAATAAGGGTCATATGTGGCAAACTCATTTACAAAGGAATGAATGAAATCCCATCACAAATCCTAATTCTGCTATCATACATAATAGATCTAGAGGCCTTAGTGTAAGCTTCACAGAATACAGAAATACTCCCCTTATGGATTTAGAACAAAACAGAAGGGATAGTACATCCACTATTCCCAATAATGATCATATTTGTATGATGAACCTCATAGACAGTGATGATGAAGAAGATGATGACATGACTGAAGAAGAATGGAATCATCATCAAGCAAACATAGTCATGCTTAGGCAAGGAACTATAGACAACCTTGGGATAGGTTTTTAAATAACCCTAACTGGGAACCATGAGATGATTTTCCCCCTGAACATAATGAAGTAATAAGTCTTCAAGAAAATGAAGAAGATGATGAAATTGATGATATTGTCAAAACATTTTTACAAAAATTAAAAATTGAAGAAAAATTGAAGAAAAAGAATTTTCCTATCAATTTATAAATAATTTAGAAGAAGATGCCTGTTCTACAATATCTGAAAATACAAAAGTAGGACTCATAAATGAATATGAAGAATCTACTACCACAAATTATAGGTTGGATCCTGCTGGTACACAAAATTATAATCAAGGATTCCTTCCCAGAAAAACTATACAAAATATTGTCCTTAGTAATAATAAATACATATCACATGGTAAAAGATTACCAGTGGAACCAAATTTTCAAATTCCAAATTTACTTCTAAACATAGGAGGTATAGATTCCCAACTCCTTCCAGCATATATAGAACAATGGACTGCTGCTGTAATCCGTGATTATGGCATACATCATGAGAAAGATGTACAGTCTTCTCAAGAAATGATCGCAAAAGGAGAAACAAATCTCGGCGATATTGCTATATCTGGATGAGAATCTTTTAAGAAAAATTTTCCTAATGATCTAAACACATTGGTTATCGAACCAGAACCAAACATTTATAATTTCTGTTCCCTAATAGTTGAGTTAAAGTCATTAAGCTGCATTAGTATTTGAACTCAATGAGTGTTTCAAAAAGTGTCGAGTCTAATTACTATGTTGTAATGAATATTTATGTTCAGGAAGAACATAAATGTGTACGTATACTTGTGAATTGTGTTGAATGAGAATAGTATTAATTTTTGCATATTATTATTTACTTGCACTCTTATGTTGTAAATTTTACCCTTGTTTGTATGCATATTTTGCATGATTGTAATGATCGTACTTTGTACGGAAACAGATAAGAGGAGGGAAGGCATGATTGACAGAATTAAGGAAGACATTATAACAAGAGTATAGTAAGGACAAAAGTGTCTGTTTTGTTTTGTGAACAATATGTGTATAGTTGAAATACTTGTTTTATGTAATTAACTTAAGGAATTTAGTGCCTTCAGATTATATGGATATGTAAGATATGAAGTTAGTATGTTTGGTAGGATTTATAGTGTAGTTGTTGTGGAGATGGTTAGTTTTGGCAGAGAATTTTGCAGTTAAGGTTCTGTATTTCAGCAAAGTCTTGTTGGACGAGAGAATTCGCCCAACAAAAAGATGTCTCTATGGGGTATTTTCATGGTTCTGTATCATCTACGTGTCTCGTTCAACGCAAAGTACTCTGTGTCACCATTTTCAAGTGATTTTTTACCCAACTACACATCTTATTGGCTGAAATCCCTTCTCTGGAAAACCATAGCTGAGACCTCTCGCTGGGCCACATATGTCGTTGGGGGAGGTACCTTAGTTCTTGCTAAGTGACATATCATGCTGGACGAACTGTTTAGTATATGATCTTTCATATTGTTTGTAAATTTTTGTATTTTTAGTATAATTTTATATTTAAATGGATGTATTAGGATTGTAAATTATATTAATTGTATTAAAATTTATTAGGATGTTACAAAAAGGCAGTCAAGATACTTGGTAAGGGAACTAAGACAGTGTGCACTTGACACACTTCTGGAATAACCGAACCTTGTCTAAGTAGTGTAATCTTAGTATAGTTTGATAATCCATATTTATCCCTGATTGGGTCAAAACCTTAATCACATAGTCCAAGTTCAAATGTAGCTATAAATAAGGGTAATGAATCATGTTTGATAAGTTTTTCCCATTACTAAGACCAATGGTAATTTATAAACATTTTTTTCCCTTAATCCACAAAAGAGTCTTTTCAGAATAATAAAATGATAGTATCAATAAGTTTCAAAACAAACAATACCTTAGACATAGAGATCTAATAATGTCCCAACATTGATAGTAGGAAGGATATTGAAATTAAAAGAAACACTAATAAAATACATAATATAAAGTATAAAATTAAATTGGAATAAAATGACTGTTAATTATATTTTTAAATTAATAAATAACAAGCATATCCACAAGGTATTGATGTGAGGGTAACTAAATAAAAATCAACTAACTAGAATTGAGTTTGGAAGAAGTAAAAAACTAAAATTACTCGTACTTATTTACAGTGATTGGAGAGTATCCATAGCCAACAGTTAATAATTTTTGTTTTTTATGTATATCAAAGTTAACGTTATTAACCCTGATTGAACACATGTTAGAGAATTATATAACATTTGACAGGTGGAGGAGAGAAAATATGGGTATTGGTATCTTGAAGTCCAACAATTGAGGTATGGGTGAGGTGGAAAAGGGCCCATTATAGATATTGGGCCGGACGATGATTGGGGGAACACGTGGAATATCCTAAACCACTTAGAAACTATATCCATCCACATTCTCTAAAAATCTGCAGTTAGGGATAAAATAAAACAAATGAACAAGAATGAGAATTGACAAGTGATATGAAGAAAGAGGCAGGACCCTCAATTTGGCAGTCTCAAGTCTGCAGCTTGGGAAAACAATGTGTCGAAAAAGGACACCCGGGCACGACCATGTCAACCCTTAACCACACAGCACTAACTAGTGCATTCCCTCCCTGTCACTTATTCTACATCTCTAAATCATGGCATTCCCATTGTCACAGCTGGCACCATGTGCTTATCTATTCCACAACAACCACTCTTTAAGTTGTTTTACAAGTAACAGTAACAGTAACAGTAACAGTCTAAGGGTGTTCCGGCGTCGGAGGAGTGTTGAGATGGTGGTGAGATGCTCGGCGTGGGAGAAGGAGGAGGCGGTGGAGCTCCCTCTCTTCCCTCTCCCGCTGGTGCTCTTCCCAGGGGCGATCCTCCCCCTACAGATCTTCGAGTTCCGGTACCGCATGATGATGCAGACGCTCATGCACACGGATCTCCGCGTGGGAGTGATATACAACGACGCCGTATCGGGGAGGGCCCAAGTGGGTTGCGTGGGAGAAGTGGTGAAACAGGAGCGGCTGGTGGACGACAGGTTCTTTATAGTGTGCAAGGGGCAGGAGCGGTTCCGAGTGAAGGAGGTGGTGCGCACGAGGCCCTACCTGGTGGGCCGGGTCACGTGGCTCGAGGACAGGCCCTCCCACTCCCAGAATGCTGGTCCTGACCTGGAGGGCCTGGCGCGTGAGGTCGAGGGCTACATGAAGGACGTCATTAGGTTGTCCAACCGGTTGGGTGGGAAGGCTGAGAACGAAAAGGAGATTGGGGACTTGAGACGGAACCTCTTTCCGACTCCTTTTTCTTTCTTTGTTGGAAGCACCTTTGAGGGTGCCCCAAGGGAGCAACAGGCCCTGCTCGAGTTGGAGGACACTGCCACCAGGTTGAAGAGGGAGAAGGACACGCTCAAGAACACCCTTAATTACCTCACTGCCGCTTCTGCTGTCAAAGACGCCTTTCCTTCTTCTTCATGACTCATCTCCACCACCGGATACAACTACAACTACAACTACAACTACAACTACAACTACAATTACAATACAACTTCTATTTTTTTTATGCCTCCTTTCATCTTACTACTTTAAATCCCTCATACCATCACGACCCACCACCCACCACCCACCACCCTATCATAGTAAATATAATTTTGCCCATTATTTTATATATTTTCTCTACTCTACACCCTCTTTCTCTTAACCATCCATCCACCAAAACGATACTCAAGGAGAAAACTCAAATAATAATTAAGGTTATCCTTAACTATATTATTACAATTTCATTTTCATAATTTCTATAATCTTTCAATCAAATAATATGCAGATTAAAACAAGTATAGAACAAGTCTTCATTAAAGGAATACATGAGTATATGTAGAGTTTATCAAATCTACTTGTATGACTCCAGTTAGTTTACTTCAATTCGAACCTTGATACTTTTAGTAGCTAACCACATTTAGGAACTTTTGCAGAGGTTTTCGTTCTAATTTTCATTTTGAAGGATAGGCTAGGGTAAGGAAACCTTTATTATGCTAGCTGCAGTCTGCAAGAGATCGAAGTTGTAATGATTTTGTCCGGAAGATGAGAATTTTTAATGAATTTAATTGGTATAGATTATTATTGTATTTATAACTTTTTATTTTTATTTTTAAAGTAGTAACCAGTTAATGAATTTAATATTTAAATGAAGAATTATATTGAATGTTAGAATAATTTAGACTGAAAAATGTATATAAGTTAAACTCAATATTAATTGTATCTTCATCATTTAATAATCACTGGTTCATTGATGACGGGTTGAAATAGTAATGCAACTCCATATATTACATCGCGTGACATGAGTACGTGTGAACTTTAGAATTTCTTTTTACCATCTCATATAGATGCATATTATTCATTGATGTTGCTGATGATTAATTTCTTTAGAAAATCAAGTGCGTCACTTTTAATGGGATTATTTTTTTTTCTTATTCATAAAATTTGTGTCCAGAGTTTAGTGGCTGATTTATATGTAATACCGAAGAATCAAAATACATATTTGATTTTTCCTTGACCCACATTTCCTTTGTAAAATGTAGTGGTGCACTTTGGTACATGTGGTAAAGCTGATTAAAAGGAGTCAAGACACGTGGATCAACTTAGCTACCATGACTACGGTCTGGTGTGGATAAAAAAAAAAGTTTACATCGAACTAGAAAAACATAATTTGACCTATTTAGGATAGGGATCATATAGGTTTAATTCGGGTGAATTCGTATTAAACTTACTTTTAATTATATTTTATTTTAATTATAAATTTGTATTTTATATAATCATTTTTTAAATTTTAAATTACATAATTAAATAGAAAATAATTTTTCTTAATATTAAATAAAGGCTTAAAAATAACTTTTTATTTTTTAGTGGGTTGGTGGGTTAACCCATATAACCCACCAACCCGTGGTTGGTCGAGCTGGACTAGCAAATTGAGCAGGAAAGGAGAAACGAAATGGGTTGGGTTGACTTATTTTTTTGTGGGTTAAGGTGGATTAACCCATATGGGTCGGACTAACCAATTTTGACAACTCTGTGGAAGGAACACAAATTTGTCTATCTATTAATTGTTGTCCATGTGGACAAGAAATTGACTTTCTTGATCGGTGTATTTACCAATTTGTCCTTACTTCATTATAGTTAGAAATTGCACAAAATCACATGAACAACTTCATTCTTTCAATTCTAGAGAGGAAGACGATAAAGTAACAAGTAACAAGCAAAACAAGTGTAAAGTGTGAAGAAGAGGGAGAAGAAAGTGACCTTAACAAACAACCACCTTACTCGTCCTTGGGGATTGGAGGAGGAAGAACATGAGAAGAAACTAAGCAAGAGCTAATAGGGACAACCGAGACACCAAGCATCCATTACCATGTACCAAGAAGTTCAATAAAAGCAAGGTTTATTAGGTTTGAAACAAACTATCCACCGATTATCATCAGCACATTTGTGCTTACTAATGCTTCCTTTATTTTCGATGAGGATGCTTCTACAATATATACTGCAGTGGTCACTGAAGTTATGCCCATGCTTAAACCTAATAGAAGTTGTCCCACTATTAGAACATAAGGATCCAGAGCAGTCACCACTATAATTGCTCCATGAATCGCAATATGTTAAAACACAGACCATAAATAGCGTGGAAGAGCATATCAACAATGTTTTTTTTTTTTTTGCAATTTCTAACTACCATGAAGTAAGGGCAAATTGGTAAACACAAACCAATCAAGAAAGTCAATCTCTTGCTGACATAGACAAAAAATAATACATCAACCAATGTGTATCCAATACGTCACAAAATGTACTATATTCTACAAACGAAATGTGTAGTGAGAAAAACGGTATATATCTTGTCTAAACCAGCATAATATTTTAGGGCTAGAATTGTGATTTGTGAAGCTACTATTTAAAGAATTTTTTAGACGTAAATATTATTTTTAAAAGTTTAAAAAATATTTTTAATACATGTAAATTGCATGTTTTAATTTTAATACAAACTTTTTAATTTTATTTATTTTGTCGTTAACATTTTTTTTTAATCTAGTTTAATTTAACTAATGATGTGGCTAACGAAAGTATTGTCATTTTCATGATATATATATTTTTCAAAATTACAAACTTTTTCAAGTACCAAAACTAAAATATAAATAAAAGTTAGTATCAAAACTATCATATTTTTATATCATAGGTACAAAAATTATTTAATCATCATTATCATTACATTACACATTATTAGAGAAATTTTGTAGTTTAGTGAAATAACTCTATACAAAAATATTTCTTTGTTTTTTGAATTGACTAAATGAAATCTATGTTAAAAAAACTTAAATATTTTTTTCATGTGAAATTTTTCTTTATGATGAGTCTCCAATCTTTTTTTGGGTTCTTAAAGATTTTAAGATAATACTTTAAATTATTTTAAAAAAGTGATTAAGTAACACTTAATGAACTCGAAATAAAATTATAAATTATTTGGAATTCAAGAGAAACAATAAATTTGTAGGAAATCAACACAAAGTTTACTAATATGTTAAGAACATAAAATATGTTTAATCTTAAAATAATGTATGATGCATTGAAAATGATAATTAACTTTTTTATAGCTTGCATAATTTTTTGAGACCTATAAAATAAATTATTTTGGTTTTAAAACCAACCTTTTATTTATATTTTTATTTTGGTACCAGAAAAATTTTGTTTTTGAAGAAGTACTTGTTATGAAACACGAATGTTGATAAAACAACTTTAAATAATATAGAGTTGATAGCATTGACACTTTTATTAACAACATCATCTATTAATAAAAGACATTTAACGACAAGTATCAATTTAAAAATTTGAAAAATGATAGGTACTAAAAATAATAATTAAAGTTTAAGTACTCAAATAAAAAATGCAATTATACATGTATTAGAAAGATATTTAATTCTTTTTTAAAAAAGAAAGACTATTTAAGCCTAAATTTTATTTAAGTTGTACTATTCAAATAAAATTACCCCAATAATTATTGTGAGTATTTATGGGTCAAATTCAGTGGAGTTTGGTTAAATTTGTGTTCCAATCCAATTAAACATATTGGGTTAGATCAATTGAGGAAGTTTTTAGCCATACCCAACTCAATTCAATCATCAACCTATTGAATCAAGTAAAGTTTATCATATCAATTAAGTGAAGTTTCTTAAATTTTAAATTTGAAAACAATTTTAAATAATTTTTTGAAAGCATAATGTAAATACTTATACAAATTTTTAAATTTGATGTAACATTATCATTTTACTCATGGTCGAATACTAATATAAAATAAAACAGATGAATACAATTAGTAAAACACTTATATAAAATAATTTAATATTAGAGTATCTTTATTGGTGTATTTCTCACAAGTTGCTTAGGTGGATCCCATATTTGACACATCAATAATTTTTATTTTATCTAATTTAAAAAAAAAATTTCTCTAGTGGTGCACCACCACTGCACCCTTAAAATTTGCTTATTTAAGTTAAGTGAGTCCTATACTTGGTATGATTTTTTTAAGTTAAGTAAAACTTGCTTGTTTAAGCAACAATTTCTTATTTGAATCTCTACATCATCCGTCTCTATTGGTCATTATGAAATAATCATAAATTGCTTATCAAGAGAACTGATTTAAGCAATGTTAATAAGATAATTTTAATTCAAAATTAAGATAAATATCAATACAAAATAACATGAAACAATATTAATTAAAATTCAAGGTTAGACACAAACCTGTTGTTGGAGAATTTGATATGAGATTCAAATGTCCATGTAGGAGTTGTTGTTGTTCATTCATTCATTCAAGTCAAATGATGTCACCCGTGTGTAGTAATTGCATAACTTATTCCCCAAGTCATACATCAATATGTCTTGATCGAGTAAGATCAAATTTGACCCAAATGCTCTTGTGACTAAACCCTGATTGTTTAAATCATGTATGGTCGGAGTAGGTAGGTGAGATTCACAAGCTACATGGGCTTATTAACACCTCTAACTAAGACTAGTGATTGCTAAAAAAACATTGTTACAATCAATGTTGTCACACGTCTGCCTCATTAATTTAGGAACTAATATAACCCCTTAAATAGATTGATTATGCATTCGTTTAATTTGGTTTGACTCGATGTTTGGAAATTGAGCTAATAATTTAGTTAACTCAAACGAGTGTACACTTTAGTTTTTTTCTTTCTTTTTTAGATGAACAACGTCATACCTACATATTTCTTTATCTTTTTTTGTGACTTATATTTTTACTTGTATTTATATTATCTGATCTAGCTAGGTTATTGTTTAAAAAATAATTATTTTTTGTTAGAGGAACCACATTAATTTGTTTAAATTTGATAACACATTAAAATGTCATACATATTTAGAATACTAAAAACTTACTAATGGTGATGCAAAACATAAAAGAAAAATAAAAACGCAAGTACGATAACTTAAAAGAAAAATAAATAGCAATAATCAAAACAACACGTTTAGATGAGGATATCTAAATATGTACTTGATTCATGTTCTAGTTTAATAGGAAGATAAACACTCATCTTCAACAAAGGGTATATTATAATGTTTTTAAGAATAATTTTAATCAAAAACATGATTTTAAAAAATAATACGAGAGAGAAACAATATATTGTAATATATTTTTTTAGGGGTAGAGTAGATACATAAATAATAAATGTAAAATAATACCATAACTTTAAAATTATGTTTTCACAAATTGTTTCTAAGCCAATCAATATAATTTATTTCCATCTCTTCATTTTTGTTTCTTTCATGCATTCCTAACATAAAATTAATGGTATAATGATGTTGCTAATTGCTTTATTTTATTATGTTGCATTGAAGAAAAATATTATAACTAAAAAATAATGCAAATTAAAATAGTCTTATGTCATCTTTAATGAAAGTTGCTGAAGTGTTTTCACAAATAATAAATGTAAAATAATACTATGGACCATAACTTTAAAATTGTTTTCACAAATTGTTTCTAAGCCAAACAATATAATTTTTTTCCATCTCTTCATTTTTGTTTCTTTCATGCATTCCTAACATAAAATTAACGGTATAATGATGTTGCTAATTGCTTTATTTTATTATGTTGCATTGAAGAAAAATATTATAACTAAAAAATAATGCAAATTAAAATAGTCTTATGTCATCTTTAATGAAAGTTACTGAAGTGTTTTTTAACAAGAGAAAATATGAAATTTACATTGAAAAAAATTCATACGGAGAAGTGAGTTTTTTTGGAAAAGAAAGTTTCTTATGTAAAAAAGTTTCTTAACATTTAATTAATTACCATTAATTCATAATAAAAAATATAAAGTGAGTTTTTAAATTTTTTTTCATGATTTTTATCATTAAAATAAATCTATAAATTATTTTTTAAGAGTTAAATGAGATTACAAGAACAGAAAAATGCTATAAAAATAATTACAAACATTAATTTAAAAATTAAGAAATTCTGGCTTGCCAGGTATGCCTTATCTTATGCATTTTATTATGATTAGAAATATATCCAACATTGAAGACAGAATGAATTATTAAATGATGATGACGTCGTATATAATGACAAGAGTTTAAAGTTTAAACTTTTATCCCACGCCTAACTTTGTGATGGAGAAAACTCTCAATTGTTTTCTTTTAAAATTATATCTATCATTATACTTCTCTGGTTTTTTCAAGTGTGGTGTAAGATTTAATTGAAGAAATAAATGTTTATAAAAAAAATTGAACAAACAAATAAAGATATTAATTTTTTTATCTTAAGAAATTTTACAGTTAAAATCAATATTGAAATATATGTTTTAAAAAAAATAATATTATTTTAAATTCCAACGACAGTTAAATAGAAAAAAAAATCTAATATTTAAATAGAAAAATAGTTCCCCCCCACCCCCCCAAATTGTAGTTATTATTTACCTTACCATCACTTCATTTTTTTTTTAAAATTTTATTGTTAGGTGTGATAAATTTTTTGAAATATTAATATGGTAACAATTTCATTTTTTAACTAATTAATCTAGCAAAAAACAATTTCAAAACTCTTTTTTTTCACAAGAACAATTTCAAAACTCAATATGATAATACACGTTAGTTATTTAAAAATATTACATTGATATTTATTTACTTGACATTACACGACAGATTGTTATTGGGTAATCTATTTTAAGATGTAATAATCTAATTGATTTATTTAATTAAAACACATGCTTGTTGTAATAATATTAATTTATTATATTTAATGTAATCACGTGTATATTATTATTATTATTATTAATTGAGGAAGTTTGAAGAGAAAAAATGAATATACTATTGTCACGTGACATCTATCTATATGACAAAATCTTCTTTTAAATTATTATTATTATTATTATAACCTATGTTCCTTTTTTAATTGTCAAGACTTTCAAAAACTATTTTATTTTATTTAACTTTCATTTTCAAAATTCTAAAAAAAAGTAATATTAATTTTTTAAGGATTGTTTTTTGAAAGGCAATTTTTTAAGGATATAGTTATTATTTATTCGTCATGTTTTCATTATTTTATCCATGGAATAAATTCTGGTAAGAAGCTTTAATGGTTTGTTGATTATTCCAATTTAATCATAAAGAACCCTTAATTAATTCGAATATAATGGCAAAAACATAATGTAACAATAAAAATGGGATTTTGTAATTAATGGTTATTACACTTTATTGAGGCCGAGGGTGCGGTGTTGCGGTCCCGGTTTGTGGCGGCGGCGGCTTCATTTGTATTTCGTACCCTCTGTGCAGCTGAGAGCAGAGTAGAGGAACTTACATTTACGGGAACGTGACACGTGTTGTAATAATAATAATAATAATAATAATAATAATACCCTTTCTTTCTTCTTCTCTTTCAGTTTCACACTGCTCTGCTTTGGTCCCCTTTCTCAATCCACCTGCAACCATGGACGTTGATCCTCGCCAATACGAACAAATTGTACGTTTCTTCTTCTCCTTTATCTATTGCGCCTCCATTCTTCCCTTACAATCCCCCTTTCATTTTCATTTTACTATCCTTCCTTTGCTATATTTATGTACCACACATTAATCTCACACAATCCTAAGTCCTAACAACACTGCATTTTGTTGATTTTCAAACTTTTCACTGCTACTTCTGCTAGGATTGTGTGTTTAACAGTCATTGATGGGTTCTCATTTTAGCGTGAATTACGAGCCCTAAAATACAATTCAATCACAACAGCGCATGGACTGGTTCACAATTATTGATATCTAGGCTGTGTTCTGCTTTCACGAAATGGAAAATGTGCTATGAAAATTATTGTATACTTGCTTTGCTACAGCAAAATGTGTTAAGGTTTAAAGAAGATTGTTACATTTGTTTTTACTCCATTCCACAAATTTTGGTACTCATTTTGCATCAAAGTAAGCCTAAAATGATTTTCATCTGCAGTAGTCAGTTGAAAGCAATAACCTATCTATCCCCTCCTAATCTTCGACCACAGGGGAATGCAGTGTTTATTTTGAATTCTATTCAATCCCTAGATTCTTGTTACGAGTGTTTAGTTTGTGATGCATTGGTCTCGATATGTCTGAAATCAAGTGAAATTATGAATTCATGATTTCATATGCACAGCATGTCTGCATTTTTACCCTATGTGTTGTAACCTGTTTTGCAGTTTGCACAGGAAGGGTTTGTAGTATATGATATGTTGTATATATTTTGGGTGTTGCATTGTATTTTTTATTTGAAATCTACTTCTTGCTTAAGTATTCTTCTATCATATTTTATTTGTCTTTGTTAAGAAATAAACAGTTGCTGTTTTCAAAATGTTTGAAGATCTGAGGTAGTTGGGATTTGTTGAGGCTTGATTTGTTGTTGATTGTGTATCTGCCAGCTTCTGCAATAGTATTTCAATTAAAGGAGCTCCTTTTTAGCTGTGGTTTTTGAATTTCTGACATTTTCTGGGAATTTCCACTGAAATTGAGCTCATGCAGTTATTACTCCTAACAGAACTGTTGAATACATGTTTACTAGCTTATTATTAGGTGTTTTACTGGGTTTCTGTGGGATACTCTGATTTTTTTGTTATGTACTTGTATTATTGCTCTTGTCAAAACTTCTGGTACTAATTTAATTTCTGTACATATTTTGTCACATGTATATATTTACAGGCTATAAATGAAAATGATGTCCACAACATCATTCTGTCATATCTTATACATAATTGCTACAAAGAGTCATCAGAGTCATTCATTGCTTGCACTGGGATGAAACAGCCTGCAGATCATTTGGAGAACATGGAAAAACGAAAGAGTAGGATTATTGTTGTCTTTCAGTGTAAATGGCTGCTTGAACTTTTGGTTGCTTCATTTGCTTGTCAATTTCATATTTTATTTGCTTGTGCACTTCAAACCTACCTTAGTTATTGCTGTTGAAAAATTCCTATCCTATAAAACATGATCACTGGATCAGTGTTGTCAAATGGCATTGCCATGGTGGAATGGTGCAGCTAATTATTTGCAAACTGCCATAGGAAATTTGTCAAGGGCCCCCCTCTATGATAGTGTCACAGCCGCAATGGCGTGTTTATATGGTGGTATTTTGGCCTTCTGCCATATTTTGCCATCTGCCATTGGTAACACTTCAGTAACTTCACTGGATCAGAGGATCTCATATAGAAGGATGGCGAATCAATTTTTGCTCTTAATGCTACTTGAAAGATCTGTGGGTTTTTGGACGATATTGGATTTGTTGTTTAACTTTTGAAAGAAAAAGTAATTCTTAAAAAAAGAAGTTCTCTGCTTTTTTCAAGAAGCAAATAGGATTTGCTTATTGAAAAAAGCTGAAAATTGCACAGAAGAAATTTAGACAACAGAAAAAATAAAAGAAAATGGCTTATTTGATTAAAACAAACAGTTTCTTTTAGAAAAATAAGCTTAAACAAAAAGATCATTGTCTGATTTTTGTTAAATATACACTTTTTTTGCATGCCTCTGATCTAACATATATTGTTGCCTTCTCTTTTCAATATTTCCTTCCTCCTGCCTACTTTGATAGCAGAGGATGTTGGGAATTGCTTCTGAAATCTAAATTGTTTTTAATTGGAGCATATTATATTATAGGTAGTAAGGCCTCCTTGACAGTAAATTTCATTAATTGTTAGGAATCTTGCACTATGCACTGGAGGGAAATGCACTTAAAGCTATTGAGCTCACTGAACAGCTGGCACAGGATATTCTAGATAAAAATAAAGATTTGCTGTTTGATCTTCTAAGCCTTCATTTTGTAGGCCTTGTCTGCTCTAGAAAATGGTGAGATGAGATTAATTTTGCTCCGAATAGAGCATGTTGCAAACTTATTGCTTTCATAGAGTCTCATGTTATTGGCAGGGCAGAAGCTTTGGAGTTTGCTCAGACCAAGTTGGGTCCTTTTGGGAATGAGCTAAAATATAGGGAAAAAATTGAAGTATGTTTTCCTTTTGCTAAGAATTTATTGATACATGTCTGCGTCTAAGGTTGAAGTAAACATAAAGCTGCCCTTGTTTCAGGATTTTATGTCCCTTCTTGCTTATGAGAATCCAATGGAATCCCCAATGTTTCATCTGATTAGTTTAGACTATCGCCAACAGGTTGCGGATAGTTTGAATCAAACTATTCTCAGTAGGTTAACTTTACTATACTCTTTATATTTGATATCTGGTATCGCAAATCTCAATACTTTTTTCTATCTATCCCTGCTAATTTGATTTGTCGTTGTCTTTTTTTATTTCTTTCCTTGATGTTGGTGATCACCAGCATACTTTAACTGTCCCAGCCACACAGCCATGGAGCGGCTTATACAACAGACCTCAGTAGTTAGACAATGCTTAAGCCTTGAGGTTAGGCAATTGATAATTTTCCCGTTTCAGTTTTACTTTTTGATGGCTGCATATGTTGGCTATTTTCCCCTTAATAGCTCTTGCAATTTAAGCTTTGGCAATTCTTTGCTCATGTATTTTTAAGTGAGAGCACGTAAGCATCCGTACACAAGTGCTGACAATAGATGTAACTACTTTATTGTCCTCAAATTAAATTACTCAGAGTTTCAAACTGGTTCTCTCATTTGCTGGTTGCAGGATGGGCCTCCACCATTTTCCTTGAAGGATTTTCTTAGAAGTCGATGAAAAGCACATATACCTTTTTGCCACACAAGGGATTGGTGCACGCATGATTTGATCACTAGTTTAAACTGTAAAGTTGTCTTCATATACTACTCTTGTATAAATTTTTTAGTAGCAGGCTATATAGATCTTTTTGGTCACACTGCATTCATTAGATAGTGTTTTACATGAAAATGGAGAAAATTGCAATTTCTACCGGATTTCTCTAAGGAATTTCGTCTAATTTGTGGCCTTGAGATGTCATTCTTCCTCAATTTGCCACATTTTAGATTGTATTCAATCCTTTGTGAGGTTTAACTGACGCAACCAAATACATTTTTCTTGTCATGCTCTGATGTTTGATACGAAACACGTCTACATCATTTGGCTACATTCTATTATAATTTATAACTATTATAATGCTATTTTATTCTGGTTTTACTTTGAGTCATTTTAAAAGAAAGTCTTTGGGAACTAGTTTATAAAAGGCTAAATTACCATCGATACCCCTCTATTTAGGGAGTAGCTTACTTTGTGCTTGTCATGGTTATATTGTAATTAAGAGTTAATTAAAATTTAATTGATTATTTGAAAATGCTAATTTTAAAAATATAAAAAACATGTATTATGGCAGGAATTGAACCATGTTCTAGGGGAAGAAAAGCTAAAGCCAATCTGCTAGATCAAAGGTCATAACCTATTTTATTTTGCAATTCCAATGTATTTAAACTAATCAATAGCAATGTTAATTTTTAAAATATAAAAAAGTTGAGCAAGCCTGGAATTGAACTCAGGTCTAGAAGTTTAAATGCTAAAGCCATACCACTAGACCGAAATTTTAATTTCAACTTTTAATTCTTAATTTTAGTTTCAAAATCACAAATAAAATATATAACATAAAATGATCTACAATAGATTTAAAATTAAAATATACAAATAAAATATAAAATCTAATTAAAAATAAAAGATAGAAATTAAAATTTAAATTAAAAGTTAAAAACTATAAATTAAAGTAACAACTAAAACTTAAATATAAAATTAAAAATTAAAAAAAATAAACTTATTCTAATAAATTTAACATAAAATCAAGCTAAGTAGTTTTTAGAATTTAAAAAAGTTTCTTTATTTAAAAAATTTACAACATAAATAACCAAGAATAGTAAAACAAAACAAAGGAAAAGAGACAATAAAATCAAAGTTGACTTACTATCTAGTGGTATCGTCTTAAAATCTCACAATTTCTAAGTTCAAATCTTACTTTGTCAGTTTTAATATAAAATTAATGTTGTCACATGATTAGTTTAATTAAATTTGAATCTAAAAAAAAAAACTAATATTGGCTTTTGGTCTAGTGGTATAACTTTAGCCATTAAACTTTTAGACCTCGGTTCAATTACAGCCTTGCTCAACTTTTTTATATTTTTAAAATTAACATTAGAATTGCAAAATAAAATAGGTTCTGACCTTTAGTCTAGTGGATTGACTTTAGTTTTCCTTTTCCCTAGGATCTGGGTTTGATTCATGCCATGGTACATTTTTTTATATTTTTAAAATTAGCATTTCCAAATAATAAATTAAACTTTTGAAAAAGTTGGAAGACAGGGGCATAAAATGAGCTATCTCCTAAATAGAGGGGCACCGTGGTAATTTAGCCTTTATAAAAATAGTAAGTTAGATTGTCTTTTATTTTAAGAATCTCTTTTAAACTTTTTAATAGTCTTTGTAAAAGTATTTTATACCTCTATTTATTTCAAACATGTTTATTTAAGATAATTTATAATAAAATGGCACCCTAACAAATTATACTATTCTTGTCAAAACAGATTAATCTATTAGTGCATTCTAATTAGATTAATTACTTAAAAATTATATCTTATATATGACTTTTAAATTAATTATGATGAAAACTGTTTTATTTTTTATGATGAAAATTCTAAAATTTTATTATACTTGACAATGTACGATTTTATATATTTTTCACCAAAAATATGATTATATTTTTGTAATTAATTATATGAATAACCAATTGTTATAATCAATTACAATTAAACTAATTTTTCTTTGAGTAAGTTTTTCGAAAAGTAGTTTTAATTATTTTATATATTATAAAAAAAGTTTTACAGAATTAATATGTAAAATGTTAGGACATTTTGCGTGTGGATAATAATGTGTTTGAGGATAAAAAGACTATTGAAAAAAAAATATAAATCATTGAAAAGTAGTATTTTTTTTTTCAAAAATTTCAGCTGATATCATAAATACACGGATTATTTTCCTTTTTCTTTTTTTGTCTTTCTAAGAACAGTTGAAGTTTCCAAATTTTTTATGTCGCAAACATTAGTAGACTACTTAAAAAAAACTAGATGATTACACATTAGTGTTTAAGTGAGATGTTGGATAGATTTTATAATACTATAATTAATTAAGATATTAAATTCATCTTACAACTGTCTTCATACTTTTTTGCATATTCACTCACTGTTCCAATCCCAAACATTGTTCAAGGAAACAAACAGGTAGCAAAATTGGGATAATGGTGTCTCCTTCATATTGCAACATTCCATTACGGGAAACGCCCTTCTTTTCCACTCTCTTGCTCCCACCTACTCACTCATTCTCTTCTTCCGTTTCTGTTTCTCTCCGTCAATTAACACTGTCCGTTGCGTATAATAGTGTCCAGTTCCAACAAAGACGCAGCTATAAAAATTACAAATGGAAAACGGTACGGTGCGGTGTTACCAGCGCGGACGCATCTCCTCCGTCGTTGTCGTTGGCGAAGGAGCCTCACAAGTATTTCGACCACGTAATCATCACAGTTCGCGGGGGTGACGGAGGACACGGCGCGGTGCTGAACCAGAGAGAGGAACAGGATAAGGGGAAGAAGAAAGGAAAAGGCTCTTTGAAGAGGGACTTCGACGGATCTCTCTTACTCCCTATGGGAGGCCACGGAGGGGACGTGGTCATCTACGCCGACGAGGCCAAAGACACGCTGCTCGAGTTTCACAACAAAAGCCGCTATCACGCTAAGCGCGGTGGCAATGTTGCTGCCATGGGCGTTTTGACCTCCACCTTGCGCGATGGACTTGCTGCCCCAACTCTTCGAATTCCTGTTCCTGTAGGTTTGTATGCTCTGCTTTATCTCTCCAATTCTCATAATTTCTTACCCTCTTTGTCAATTCTCATTCCTATCCCGCATCAACTTTAAAATAGGTTTACTCTCTATCTGTACAATCATCAACGGTAGTTTCTCCATGAATCACTGTATCAAAAACCTTTATACATTCTACTGTATATGTTATTTACCGTCGATTCTCGCTGTCAATATAGGTAATTTTTAACCCCTATTAAAAAAATGAAAATAAGGATGTTGGATTAAGTCGCAAAGCTAAGGGTGTTGAAATTTTCATTTTAATTTCTGAAGCTCCAAAGTCAACAATTTAGTGTTCAAAGGCAACATTGCAAGTTGCAGAGAAAGGGAAAAAATAGCTTTAGCTCGGTTGTTGTTGTTCACCACCCTTAAGATGTTCGTTTACATTAAAATGAACAGATTAAATTGTCACACATTCATGTTTTAGAAGAAGAGAGTGTAATTTTTTAAATTAGAGGGAAGAACAATGTTATTTAAGTATTTTCTAAGAGAGGATATTGTAATTTACTCTTCAAAAAAATGTCAACAAAGAGTGAAAAAAAAAAATCAAACATCCCTTGTTTGGTTAGAGAAAATGACTTTGTTCATTATTTTCTGTTTTCACTAATAATTACAAAAATATCACTTTGTTTTCATTTTATTTATTGTTTGTACAGAAAGGTGAAAACAAACCTTTGAAATTAGAAACATGGTGAAAATAAAATAATGTTTTGTGATTATTAATGAAATTTGGAAACATTTTTCTGAAACCAAACAGGCATTGCCGCATCAGCTTGTGGTTGGTTTGTTTTCTTTGCTTTCATTTTGAATCTGTATGTATTTAATATAATTACTAAAAAGGTCAACTTGTTTTCATTCTGGTTCTTAATTTCGCAAAGCAAATGCTGAAAATAGCCTCTGATTAATTAAATCTGATTGCAATCATTGAGTTATATAAATATTCAGGTACAGTTGTGAAAAGCAAACGAGGGAAGATGTTGGCTGATCTAGTACAACCTGGTGATGAAGTTCTTGTTGCAAGGGGAGGACAAGGAGGGGTAATATCCATGTTTAATATTCATGTAGAATCTGCTGTTTTGTTAGTGTTTTGATTTTTGAAATGGGCTAATTTAATCCATTAAAGACATTGCTGGATTGTTTATTAGTGTGAGATAAGTTGCCCTGTTTCAGAAAATGAAATAATTTGACCATTGAAGTTCATGCATACATACAAATAATAAACTCAAATAATTTGGGCTCATCAGGAAGGTTGTTGCCTTATGACCTTAAAGTCAGGTCATGGATTTAAATCTTCGCATTGACCTCTTTGGTTGTTGGGGTAAGGATGTATACATCGACCCTCCTAGATTCCATTAGGTTGGAATATTGTGCAGTGGACTGCCTTTTTACATATTTATTCATGGCATAAACCTATCTCCAGTTTGTTATTTTAATATTTTTGCACTTTACACCTTAATCTGAATTTTCTTTTTTGCCTGCCCAGATTAGCTTATTAGAAATGCCACAACATAAAAGGAAAAGGATGATGGCTCTGATCACTAATATGATGAGAGATGAATCAGACAAGGTGACGTTTATCAAGTATTTGTGTATGCAATGAAATATTTCTTTTAGTGTCATCCTTGGATAGATATCATTTGTAACCTCATGTAGTGACAAATCTCTGCAAACTGAATACCTTATCAATGATATAATAATAGGGTTCTTCCCTTGCTGTCTCTGTTGAATTAGAGTTTATTCGAATTTTGCAATACATAACGAGTGACCAATTATTTTGTCCACAATGCATGCTCATTTGTCACTATTTTTTCTATTGGGTTTTGTCAGGAAAGAAATTGTCTTGAATCTGGAAACAGTTGATCAGTAGGATCCGAAATTTATGCATTAGCAAGTCGTATTCCTTTCTCTCCATAAGATATAACATCATCATTTTAAAATTTCTGCAGATTTTAATTCACGGTCAACCTGGGGAGGAATTTAAGTTGGAGTTGATCCTACGGGTTGTTGCTGACGTTGGCCTGATTGTAAGTTTTGCATCTATACATAATGCCCTATTTATTTAGTAACAGGTTGTCTCACTTCTATCTTCACAATAACTATATAATATATGGAATCTTGATTCTGATGAATAATTTTTAGTGTCTTGTCTACATCAAGGCTGGAAGGTAATTTTGTCATCGCTGGGAAACTAAAATATTAGTTTTTCCATGGCCTGGTGTTTGAGAAACATGTTGAGGAGCGGTGTACTAAAAAGATTCAGTGTTTTTTTTTTCCTTGTATGAAATTATGTTTGTTTGGTGAGCAGAGGTCAGCTGTATATTGGTTGTTTCTTTTTGTCCTCCAGATGTTTTCACTCAATCATTTGCTCAAGATCAAGTTAATCTTATTGTAGGGGCTTCCAAATGCTGGGAAATCAACACTTCTGGCAGCCATTACTCTTGCAAAACCTGATATTGCTGATTATCCTTTTACAACATTAATGCCAAATCTTGGACGCCTTGGTGGTGATCCCAGCTTGGGAGCAGGAATGTATTCATCAGAGGCTACATTGGCAGATTTGCCTGGTCTCATAGAAGGTGCTCACTTAGGAAAGGTATGGAATATTTTTGTTCTTGTCAAATATCCCCATTTTAAACTATTGAGATGCTAAATATGAAGTCTTTATCTTTTGCTTTTAGGGTCTTGGTCGCAATTTTTTGAGGCATCTCAGGAGGACCCGGCTATTGGTCCATGTTGTTGATGCTGCCTCTGAGAATCCTATAAATGACTACAAAACTGTCAGAGAAGTATGCACGTTACCCTTTACTAGAAAATATATTTCTTTATCCACTCATACTCAGGTTTTTTATGAGTTCGACAGTTTTATTTGAAGTTGTGGGTTATTTATTTACACCCTTCTAACAATTAGAGGGGAGTTTATTTGGAAAATTGATCTTGCTATCTCTGGTTAATTTGATCTTAAAAATTATCTTTTTGTAAGTCATGTTAAGATGTTTTATTAATTATTATTGATGATCACAACTCTCTTGTTTGTTGTCTTAGTGTTTAGAGTCAGCTAGGCAAAGTATGCAGATAAATATCTAATTTAAATAATTTGGAGTCAGACTAGATTTTCTCGTTGTAATGAGTTTCCCTCTTTTATCTGTTTTTAATCCTGCCTGTGCTCTCTCCATGGCAATTCTACTGTTCTGCAGGAGTTGCGCATGTATAATCCTGAGTACCTTGAACGACCATACGTCGTAGTTTTGAATAAGATTGACCTACCAGAGGTATGTGATGTTGGAGCCTCTATGGGTTTAATTTTATCTTTTAATTTTCTTTTATCTTGTAAAGGGAGGGGCCATTGTGTCGTTTGGCAAGGGCCATGTACATTAAAGAAATATGCTAAAGTATGTCATGTAACAAATGCTCTCCTGATTATCTGATTATAATTCTAGGCAAAGGACAGGCTTCAGTCATTGAGTCAAGAAATTATGAGAATTGGCAACGATGGTGCTGCTTCCGAACCAAAACCAAGCTCTGAAGTTCCAGCTCAATTGTCTGATGTAACAGAGAGGAAGGAAAAAAGACTTGAGGACTATCCACGACCTCACTCTGTTGTTGGAGTTAGTGTTCTGTAAGTGCTTGACAGATTGTTTTATATTTTCTTTTTTGAAGTGTTCTCAACTTGACAATTTGTTTTATGTTTTTTTTAGTTGTTTTCTTCACACAATAGTAATGGTGTGGAATATTTATTCTATTATACTTCTAATAGTACCACATTGACTTTGGTTAATATTTTTTGTTGGTTGCAGAAAGGGTGTCAGGATCAACGAGATGTTAAAGGAGATAAGGTTGGCTTTAAGGAAGTGCTCAGATTCCAATAAAGCATTGGCTTTCAGTGTGCCACCTTGAGAATTGCGTGTTACATACTTTATTAAACAATATTGCAGTTCAACGAGGCTTTTAGGCAAAAGACTACACATAAGCTGGTTTTGGGAGTAATTTGACTTTACCATAGAGCAAAGATTAAGAAAATTATTACCAGTATTTTTAAGAGAACCATCCTTATGAGATTAACAGTGACTGATAGTCAAGTTGTACTCACGTGGATTAAACAATCTTACTTGACAAGTTATTCATTTGTAGTAAAAATGTAAAGGTTTATGCAATATGTATGCCATTATGTATATTTCATATTGTAAGAGGCTATGTCAAGTATAATAGAAATGTTGGTTTACGTGTTACCATTGTTAATTTGTAAAAACAAAATAAGCTATGATGGAGTATTGAATTATGTAAAAATATGTCCAAGGTAAAAAACCTTTTCTACTCGTCTTAATCGGGACATCAAAGATATTATAATATCTCTATGAGGTGTGAATAGATAATATGAACATCAACCATATTTTCCTGCGTCTGTGCAACGTGTTACATGTTTTCATGTAACTGGCAAATGGTAGTTCTGTCAGCCAGGAGCAAAATAGTCGCCTTATTTTGAGTATAAAGCTTGGAATATAGTGAAACTGCATATTTGGACGGACATGTAAGTATACGGTGTATAAGTTATCTGAATATACAAAAAACAAAAAAACAAACAAATAAAAAGTTAGGCGATAAACATAGGAGTCATGGTTTTGGAAATTTCATTGGACAAAAAAAAACGATGAATTGTACTTGTAACTGTTCTCTTGCTGATGCTTCTACCGTACAAAGAGGAGGGTGATACCAAATCTTGTTGTACACTCTTCACGCATAAATCAAGATGGCCTGTGTGTATAAAAGAATTAAGTAATATAATATCTGTAGACCACTTCATATCAAGTTTCACCATCTATAGCTGTTATCGTAATTGTTAAAGTTTTGAGTAGAGGCAAATTCATAGTGATGACAACTAGACACTTGAGTTCTTTTTTGTATATATATATATTTTTTTAATTTATAAGTGCATTTGAAGGATACTCTAAATTGTTCTTCTGTATATTTTAGACTTTCCAGGAAAACAAAAGAAAGGAAACTAACCAGTGTGACTATGTGAATGCAAAATGCTTATCAATAAAATAGTAAACACAAGGTAAACTGTATCAATTTTGATGAACTGACATGTGTCGCCAGTTGCACTTGTTCTGTCTCAGTCCATTAGATCTGGTTTTGGCTCTTTCAATGTACAGAGAGACCAGTTTCCAATACCCTGCACTTTGGAAAAATTAGGATCAGTTTCTTTTGGCTTTGTTATTTCATGTAATTACTTTTTATTACTTATGGCTTGCTGGTCATAGTTATCGTGAACCGTTTCTTTCAAATGTCACCGCACTCACCCAATAGTAAATGACTATATCCAAATTCAAATTAATTTCAAAGAAAAAAACAAAAACATTTAAAGATAAACTCACTTATTCTGCAGAAACCGCTTTCTCTCTCTTACAGCTTTAATTTTCTTTCTTATCTTTCATTATTTTTATTCAACATATTTATGGCTCATTAATTAAAACATAATAAAAAAATTAAAAGAAATAAATAAAGTGAGCGAAAATCCTACTCTCGATTGTTCGCCAGCTGAGTATGTATACAAACGAAGGCACGAGCCAAGTGTGTGAGAGAGAAATCAACAGTGAGGCTCATAGTTGACACGATTAGCCTGGTTCATCATGCCAAGTAGCTACTTAAGTCGACTAAGAGCCACGTTTCAAACACTTGTGTTACTATTTACTCTCTCTCATACATTTCTTATCCCAATATAAATAGCCCTCGTCACCCTCATTTCTATTTATCAAAAAACAAAGGCAAGAGTTTACATATCTCAGTATTTTTGTCCATACCCCCACTGGGTGTGTGAAGAACAATGCTGAAATCAGGCATGGGAATTCAGGAGAGGAAGCAGGTGAAAAAATCTGCACAGGCCAGTTCAAGAAAGGGGTGTATGAGGGGCAAAGGAGGCCCTGAGAATGCCAGTTGCACCTACAAAGGTGTGAGACAGAGAACTTGGGGAAAGTGGGTTGCTGAAATCCGTGAACCCAACCGTGGTGCACGTCTCTGGCTTGGTACATTCGAGACCTCTCGTGACGCTGCCTTGGCCTACGATGCTGCTGCACGAAAGCTTTATGGATCTGATGCCAAACTCAACCTTCCAGAACTTGCTGTGCCTGTGCCTGTGCCTGTGCCTGTGCCTGTTCCTGTTCCTGTGCCCATGCCCATGAATTCTCCTCAGTCAGTGCCCAATCCTTCTCCCAACAATCAGATTCCGCAAATGCAACAACAGCCTCAGGTTTATCACAACAACTTTGATGTCGTTGGCAACCTTGTCTCTTCTGATCTCAATAACAACATGAATTCTGTGATCCCCTTGTCTTCTCAGCCCATTTCTGATGCAGTTCCCATGTATACCAGCGACCCTTTTGTTTCTTTTCCACCAGTCACCACCAACTCTTTTCCGGCAGAAACAAACAACTCTTTCGTCTCTTTCCCATCAGCATCAGAAACCGTGCCAGTGCCAGTGCCAACGGAGAATTACTCCATTCCCGTGGACAAGAACGAGGTCTGGGGCACAACCACTGCCCAGAATGTCCCCATGTTTGATGAATCCATCTGGACTGAAGCTGCTATGTCTCTTGATTTTCCGTTTATTGCAGATGATGGATTTTTCGCTGCTGGAAACTTCTCTGATGTGGCTGCGTGGGACTCTCCGCAGACTCCTTGGTGCATGTAAATTGTCATCAAGTTAAACTATCTCATGAGACATGATAGTAATAGTAATAAAGTATGTCTCATCATAATAGAACAGTTCATAGATAAAGATATTATGTGGTGTATATGTCTGTAATTAACTAGGTATATATTGCTTCTATGATAATATACATGTCTATCTTATGGTGCTGTTAAACTTCCTCTTGCTAGAGGACGTCCTATGGCGCGAATCATTTGTATTATATTATCATAGTATTATTATAAGCATTATATAAACATATTATTGATATCATATTATATAATCTCTGTCTTGATCTTGAAGTCTCTCTTTAAAAGTCTTTGAGAGGAATTCGCGCTGCAAACCTATCCTTGTACAACTAGTAATGGATATCATATTATATACTTAAGGTAATGTAAATCATGTTATGGAACCCTACTCTTATAAATATTTTATACTATGTACATTTCAATAATATTATATTACGGTACGTATTATACGTACAAAAATTACTTTATACATAGAATGGTGGTGGAAAAGAGTGTTAACAACTATATCTGAATAACATTATCTCTAAAGAACATGGAGCATGTACAGTGACAGATTCTACATTGAAAATGAAAGTGTTAATCATTTTATCTTTTACGATTATATTATACCTAAATATTAGGTTATCGTATTGAAGAAATACTGTGGAATGATAGTAACCCTAATTTGAAAGGTTATAATATTCTTAAAGGTGAATATTATCTAATAACAGTGTTAAGGAAATGTATTCTGAAGACTAATAGAGACTTCAAATACAATGTGAGGAATTAGACTTGATTAGTGTTGCAATAGTTTGTCCATACATATGTTTCATCTATGTAAATAATCTTATATTTTCTAATATTATGTATGAGCAACAAGAATATTTTTGTGTAGGCATATTTTGTTTGAAATAGCATTAGTTTCACTTAATAACTATTTTTATATATTTTTTATTAATTTTATTTCCTTACATTAAAGGATTTGGTCTTAAATATTGCACTTTATCAGTACTTTTTTTTCCAATGTTTCAAACAATATCAATAATGTATGGGCTTATAGAAAAACATAACAATAATGTATGTTTCTAATTCTTTTATTCTATCCACCTAAGATTATAAATTTACACTTTTATTTTGCATATAAGTTTAGGCTTAATATTCATTGCTACTTTTTAAAAACATTGATAAATAAAGAAATATTGATAAAAAATTTTCAATAAAAAGATATAAGTGCTTTAAAATAAATGATTTATTTATAAGTTATTTTATAAAAATATTTTTTTTAATTTTTTAATGAAATTACAAAAATATTTTTTTAAATGTATTAGTTTTCTATTTATTATAAAACAGTTTCTACATCACTAATTTAAGTAATTCTTAAAAAGTTGTGTATAACATTTTTAACTTTGTTTTTTTTTTAAATTTCAATCAAAACATGTAAAATATTATAGTAAGGATTTATTTTATTTAGATAAGTGAATAAAAATTTAAACAAGATATAACGGGAGCAGGTGGATAACTTAGTTTTCTCTGTATATATTTTAGATATTCCAAATGTAAAGGTGCTTTTTTTTTTTTTTTTTTATAGGCAAATCCATCTGTAAAGGTGTATATATATAGTTTTAAAAGACATGCTCATACGATTTATAAAACATATTTTATCCAGGACATACGAACAATTCTGTATAAGTTTGGTGATTAATTATTAGAATATCTTTATAACCTCAGTTCTGAATCTTCCAACAAGTAATTGATTCAAGAGTTTATAAAATTTAGGTTTTTACATTCTATTCTTGTATTTTGAAATATTTCATGATTAGATAAATTACAGCTAGACCAAAAATAAAACCATAAAATGTACATATGAAGTTATATAAATATGCCATGCTTAATTACAGAATTTTAACAAGTTACCTTGATACTATAGAGCTGTCATTACTAATTACAATACATAGATATATAATTCTATTATTTACTTCGTTCTACATGTTTTTGTAGCAAATATATATTTAACCATCCTTATACCAGATAACATACAAATATTGTTGTCATTATAATAGTTATTTAAATTATAATTTATATTTATTGCATATATTTTTAAATTATAATTTACAATTTAAAGATATAAATTTTAAAATTATTTAATTATTAAATTGACTACTTTTAATAAAGTAAAATACAATTGTATAATTTTTTCCTTTATCGAATTATATTTATAATATAATAAAAATCTTATTTTATTTTTAAGATATTAATTAAACTAGTAAAATTCAAATTATTATTTTATATTATTAGAATTCCAAAGATAAATTTATATTTAAACCCTTTTATTGATAATAAAAAATACATTTAACTGATTAATTATGTACATACGTGACTACCAATTTTCATCAAATTCGTTCACTTAGATAATTGTATCACCCGTCAAATCTACCTTTTCAGTTAGAGTTGCATGTTAGCTCTTTGAAATTCATTCATCAAATCTTTCAGGATTTCCATTAAGTTTTCTTTTGGTGCAAATATGAGAATGAAAGAAGAACGATACAATATAATAACACTTATGAATACAAAAGACCTAGAAAAGTAAAACACATACATTTACAATTATTAATTAACTTTCCATGTTCTTCCTTTAGTTGTATGATACTTACTTGCAATAACTTCCCTCAGATCACACTAACTGCAACTTTTACCTAAAATAAAAAATAATTAATGTTACTCAATTACAAATATCAAATAGAAAAATATTAATTGAAGTATTAAAAGATATTATAGTTTATCCATGTAATTGAAATAGTTGCACATTCACAATGTGATCCAAGGTTCTTAATTTATTCTTTTTAGCTTCATACTTTATGTCACTTTTAAGAAGTCTACTTATTTTTTATTTGATAAATTTATATGAATTCAAATTAGTCTTAAACTTCATATTTTTGCACTTCAAATAAGAATCATTTTTCATCTTATATGAATTCAAATTAGTCTTATACTTCATATTATGTCTAGGCTCTATAGTAGGGAGGAATATTGAGAAGAACTAATTTTAAAGTTAAGAATCATCCTCATATTTCTATTAAAGGTGCTTTAAGTACATTTACAATGACAAATTTATTTATGGATTTTTAAATAACTTTTTGTAGGTTCATTAGTGTTATATAGGATTAAAAATTTATTCTAAATTTTTCATGTAATGGTATAATCTATATATTTGAGTTATTAACCCATTTTTAATTATCTTATAATGAATCTACATTTTAAAACAAGAACATTTTTAATTATCTTATCATGATCTACATTTAAAAAAAAAGAAGTGATCTTTCCAATATAGATCCTACAATCTACAATTACGGTTAAGAATCACTCTAATATGCCTTCAAAAATTGTTTTAAGCATTTTATGTTACATTTTCAACATAAATTCAATGATAATTAATAAAATCTAATATTTTTATGATGCATATATGGAATAATGTTTTTTAATACATTAAGTTGAAATCTCACTCAAGAATTTTAATTTTTATTCATTTTTTATTAGAAAAAGTTTTACATTAACATTTTATTACTATTTTTTTTAATAATACATTTGTTATTAAAACTTAAAAAGTTAAACTAATAAAAAGTTATAATTAAACCTGTATGAAACTGTTTTACCCGTCACAAGTTAATTAAACTCTTTCTATATTACAAACTTTGACATCCAAATGTGAACTCAGAATTAGAAACAAATTCAGGAAAAGATAAGGAAGTAAATGTATATGTTTGGCAGGTATACGTTATTGAGCCAAAAGAATCCTGACCAATAAATATCATAATAATTACACTTCAAAGCCCATTTATTGCTTTCACATCATCAAAAGCAAAGAGATTAAATTGCAACGGACATAAAAAAAATCTTAATCATGCATATATTCATCATAACTTTTAAATTAAATTTAAATTCAACATTTTATTCTAAGAAATCGAAATCTCGACCAGGAATCGTGATTCTTTCTGCACTTTAAATCCTTCATAAAGGGGCTGGAGATCACAAATAAGAAATCAAAATTAATTAAAAGAAAATTATACAAATTTATTTTTTATGCTACTGCTTCTTAATTTATACATGAGTAAAAAAGTTATTTTGTGTAGTGGACTTAAATACGAGTGATTTAATCAGTTTTATTCTATTTAGTGTTATTATTCTTAAAATTCATTTATTTAATTGTAATTACTATTTTTTTTATTCATTATGTATAAAACCATTGAAGTAGAGCATCTTACAAATAGTTTTATTACATATCATTAATTTAAATTATGATAAATAATTTTTTAATATATATAAATGTAAGCATTTTTACTTATAAATCGAGTAAGAAGAATTCTAAGCAATATTATCCTAGCAATTAAAGTTTAGAATGCATTTATTGTTTGTATATTATCCAAGGCAAAAGTGAATATTTCAAGGAAGTTATCTAAAAAAACACAAATCTATAAGGTCCAATGTCATTTGTCATAGGATAAAACTTAGATAAGTATCTTAGGCATTTTTACCATTGTCTAATTAGAATTGAAATTTCATCTAAGCAATTCACTTAATTCTTTTAAGGTAGGCATTTGTCATGTAGATTATTGAGGTAAAACTCTAATTATAATTGAAAAATAATATAAACAATTATTGCATTGTATTTGAGTTTCTTCTAGAATTAATCTAGAGAATTGTGGTAAAGTTCATTTGTGAGAAAAATGAGGAAAGAGAATGTGTGTTCGATCCTTTTTATTAACAAAATTAATATATTAATTACTAATATTTATCTATAAAAAATATTTAGAGAATTGAAAAATAATAAGAAAGTTCCTACTAACACACTCTCAAATGCTCTTTTTTCAACATACTTTTAATATTGGTTAAGATTTATTCAAAATTACAAAATTGCGTAATCCTACTTTTTACTTAACAAGACTTACTCATTTTTGTAATTTTTGAAAAAAAAATAATTAATAAAAATATGTGTTCTAGCACCTTCAAAGAATAAATAAAAAAATAAAATTTATAAATGACAATGAATTAAAGATGTGTCCTTATGATATGGTAGAACCATAATCAACAATGTTAGACAACATATTTACAATATCCTTATAAACCACTTATCCCTATATATTGAAAAATGAAAATATTTGAGCTTTAATCAAAATATTGATTTAAATAGAGTCTATTGAATACACAATACAATCTCTTGTTTAATAACAAGGTAAAATTATCTTCCTCATTATCATTTATCTTAATTGGGATAATGAGCATAATCTTCAGGGTTTGACCTTCCTTGGTAAGAAATTTAAATGCATATACAAATCATGATGCCTAATTGCAGGATAGCTAAAATAATTGGCTATAACAAATTTCACATTTTTGTTACCTTTGTTTACCACATGATGATTTACGTAACTATAAGTCTTTCTAATCAACCACTCCTAATAAATTATAGAGTAAGAATTGATAACATGTAATTTGCTTGAGATGACCTCACTTGAATTACCTTAGCAAACCTAGAATGAAAATTTGCATAATTTAAACTTTAAAATAAGGCACGGTAGGAAACAACATACACAGTTACACATCCATCTAATAAGGCTTAATCCTAATAGGTTGTTAAAACTTAAGTAGAGGCCACAATACGTCTAACTTGTAATGCAATAGAATCTTCTTTAATTTGTGTTACGGTTTGCTTATTAAAACATGTATTATATTTCTTGATTTAAAAAGTATATATTTCTAACACTTAAAAATGTATGACTATTGTTTGATTATTTTAATTTTTATTTTCTATAAAACAACATGATTTTTTTTTCTTATTCTCAATTTCCTTTACTGTCCTCGAGGTTGTAAACTAAATTGTAAAAAGGAGAAATATTGTCACTATCATTTGGAGAAAATTAATCAAAGATATAGATATTAGAGTCAGGGCTTTTCAAAAATAAGTTATAATTAGCATTAATCATTAAACATTTGTAAAAAAATTACATATTTGATAATTTTGACTATTCTAATTGTGTAGAGTACATTTTTCTAATAAAAAAAAATTGTGTTAGGTATCTAATTCCTTAGGATTAGTATGTTGTGACATCTTTTATTTCTATTCATTTTTGTTACATAAATTATGAAAACCATTTAGACTTTAATAAAAGGAGTTGCAAAATAAGTAAGAGTTAGGTATTAACGACTTAATTTTCCTTCACCATCTTTTTCTTTGAAGTCATTTGGGTTGGACCAAGGTGCATACCTTGAATAGTCATTGAAGAATAATAGTTTCAATGATTATGACAATGGTTGGGACAGAAAACAAAAGTGATGGGTTATACCCATTTTGTTATCAAATCAGTGGATACATAGTATCTTTTTCCTTGAAGTCATTTGGGTTGGACCAAGGTGCATACCTTGAATGGTCATTGAAGAATAATAGTTTCAATGATTATGACAATGGTCAGGATAGAAAATAAAAGTGATGGGTTATACCATTTTGTTACCAACTCAGTGTATACATAGTATCTAGTAGTAGATGCCTACATATTGGCTATTGGTAAACTTGTCTAATTAGCATCACAAAACCTAGATATTTAGGTATATTTCATCTCCTCATGCAACAACTCTTACATAGGATCCTTTTTAATATATCTAAGAATGTAAATCATAACATTCCAATTATCAATGTGAATGTTTTGCATGAATTGGCTCACAACCATGACTACAATAGAGATATCAAATCTTGTATTTGTGAAATTGAGTTTACCTTGCTCTGCCATTAATTTTTTATTTGAGTTGACAGGATTATTAACGATCTTACAATCACCTTTGTTGATATTTTGACTAGTCCTTAAAAAGGACTTTGAGTTTAGTTTATCTGTTCCAAGCTTGGAGCATTAAATTTATTTGTTTCAACTTGAGGGAGCGTTGAACCAATTTATATATTTTAGATTAATATATGTCACTTTAAGTCCTATCTATTTTTTTCTTTTGTTCTGCTAGCCATCTAACAGGGTGCATTAGTCTACACCTTTACTTACTTTATATTATCATTTTGTCACATATATACTTGTTGAGAAAATACATCAATTGAGAAAATACTTGTTGATTTTTTCCATATTCAAAATCTTAAGCTATAGAAAAATACATTATTATTTCATTCTATACCTTGAGGGAGTGTTGAAACCAATTTATATATTTTAAATTAATATATGACACTTTAAGTCCTATATATTTTTTTCTTTTATCTTGCTATCATATAACAAGGTGCATTAGTCTATACCTTTGCTTACTTTGTACTAACCTTTTATCACATATATATAACATACATCAACTAAGAAAATACTTGTTGATTTTTTCCATATTCAAAATCTTAACCTATAGAAAAGTACATTATTATTTCGTTCTATAAATGGTTTTATATTATGTAAATGGATTGCTAAGAGAAGGTGAAATTATGGCTAAGATTCAATATTTAAGATGGAAATAAGCTTCTAATATTTGTAACAATTATTAACAATTATTGGAAAGAATCAAAGAATTCTTGTGTAGTAGTATTCTATAGAGGTATATTTGCATTGTTCTGACAAGTTCGAGTAAACAAAATGATAAGATGACTTTACCAACAGAAAACGATAATTTATTATGTTGTTTTCAACTCACATGCATTATCACAAAAGAAATATAGTCTAGGTTGTCTTATAATATCCATATATAGTGAATGCAAATGATAATTATTGAAGTTAACTCTTCTATGTCAAATTTTTATCCATTAATTTTTTCTATTTGATTCCAATAAAAAATTTGTGATGAGTTCAAACTCTCAAGCATTTGTTTCATTTTATCACGCTAGTGTATACAAATTTTCATTAAAAAAAATTATCCTATCTTTATATATCTAAACTCAAAGATTATAAAAAAAATAATTCATTATGAATAAGGTCCGTTTGGAAGAGTTTATTTATAACTTATTTGAGCTTATCTTATCATATAAATACTTATATAAGTGTTTTGATAAATTTATAAAAACACTTATATAGGGTTCACAAGCTGTTTTAAGTTTATTAGAGTAGCTTTTTGGAAAAAAAAAATGTTTGAAGCTTATTGAAAATTCGCACTCCTTTCGACTCTTACCTCTCACTTTTTTGTTTCTCCCATAATTAAAACTTGTTACTGAGCCTTTTTTCATCTCTCTCCTGCTCCCTCTCCCTATCTCTCAATATTTATCTCAGTCTTTCTCTCTCTCTCTCTCTCTCTCTCTATATATATATATATATATATATATATATATATATATATATATATATATATTCATACACTTTATTTTTACATAAGAGCTTCTAAAATTGTGTATCCAAACACAAATAGCTTATTGAATTTAAGAGTTAATATTATAAACTCTTATGTAATAAGTTTTTATTGAATAAGCTCTTATACTATAAATTCTTTCAAATAAGAACAAAGTGGGATGATCACGAGACTAAGATATATAGAACTTTTGACTTTACTAAGCCACATACTAAAATAATATAATAGATGTTGATTGGAACTAACTTAAGAAAATTTATCCCAAATTATTTTTAAGAAATTGTTTATAAAATTAAATTAGATTTAATAAATTGACTTTTTTGAACTAAAAGCAATGACCAACCTTTAAAAATTGATAATCATTAGAGTGTCCACCCACTTCTTGTTAAATCAACAAATTAAAAATATTTTACCTTTGTTAAATTCATCTAATTTAAAATATAATTTGTTTGAAAATTGATATAAAGGCAAAATAGTTATTAATATTCTCCTTTCACATAATGATTAAATTGACATATTAACAATGTAATAATATAAGCTTAAATTTTCACATTTGTATACAGTTGAAATTTAAAATTTCAAAGAATATTGATTAAAACAAAATATCAAAATATGCAAAAAAATACATGATAGAAAAAAAAGTTAATCTTTATAACCATTTGGAGCAACTATGTCATTTGTAAACAGAGTAAGATATGAATTCATCTCATTATAAGGGGTCTTTCCAAAAGAACAAAATAGACAAGATACATATAAATGTTATAATCAAAATTGAAAATTGTAAACATGGAGATAGATAAAAAAAGGAAATGCAATGCATTTTTGAATAATTATATACCATTTTTCATATTCTATAGCAAAATTAACAATATGATAACATTACATATTTCTAGATTGATATAGTTATAAAAAAATAGGATAATCAATTACTAATATAACATTGTATGTTTCCATATCATTTAACTTACCTTTTTTCCTTCATAAAGTTGATAATTAGTATTTAGATGATTTGGTAGGATATGTGGTTGGCACATAGTTGGTGAGTATTATTCTGTAAATATAGATGTAGAAAAAAAAAAGTTAGTATAATCAAATATAAAAATGCAAGAAACGAAAGAAACATGAAGAAAATATAAAAAAGAAAAAACCATTGAATGTGTGGATTAATTCATATAAAGTTGTTCAAGCCTAATCAATAGTTTTGACTTTGAATTATGCTTATGTAAATGCACTAAATAATCAAAAGCAATGGTCATTCATAATGGTCTTACTCAACTTAAGCATGATAACCTCCTATAAAAGGGACATTTGGTTTATAAAATAATAAAAATCATTAAATCAACTGTGAGAAAAAAGTAAATAAATAGAATCCTCTCATATGGATAAAATGTGAAGTAAAAGAAGAAAAAATACCTTACAAATGCAAGCTAATTTGACTCACAATTGACCCAAAATAAGATTGGATGATAACTGACATTAATCTTTTAAAGTGGTTGATATGAAATAACAAACACTAGAGTAAGCAAAAAAACATTTAAACTGTGTGTCTTAATCTTATTGTAACAAGTAATTATTGAAAATACCAAATAATATGTATATTCTTTATCTTCAATAATGAAGAAACAACTTAGTAATAAGAAGTTATTCAAATTAATCTATTGGTTTTAAATTCAAACCTTAGATATCATTTGAATTATATTACATTCTTACTCAACTCATAATTGTGTTTCCTAAAGTATTACTATGGCATGATACAAACAAACAAAACTTTGAGAAGATAAACATGGCTAAAGAAATCAATGAAATAGGGGGTGATAGTTTAAGTCATAAAACAACAACAAAATTATTAAGACTATAAAAATTAAACATGAGACTAAACATAAAATTAAATACATATGTCAGAAAAAAAGATATACTCAAACTTGTCAAAGAGCTAAAGAAAGAAATAACTCAAAGAAGTGTGGTTAAAATTTATCATATTTAGTTAACAACTACAGAAAGGTGAAAATTATAGTCACATAAGAAAGTTGTAAATTTTTGTAAAAGAAATAAGCATGAGATATAGGGAGATGTAAAAATTATAATACATAATTAAAAGTGAATAATAGAATGTTGATGAATGAAAAATCTTAAATGTAACTAGTTTAGATGAAAAAATTACCCTTGGGATAAAAACTTACCAGCACCACATACACATAGAGGGAGAAATAAAATTATTGAGGCATAAAAAGAGAATTTGAAAGACTTTAGTTTTGGTAAATAATACAGTTTTAATCAATTTTGTGAAAATCATATTTGACATGCTCATTTGATAGGTCTAGTTAGATCGAATATCTAGTTAACATAAAACATTGGTTTAACTAGTTCGTGCTCAAGAAAAATCGATGATTCTTCAATTCACAACAAAAGAGCAAAAAGAAACATTTGTGCACTAGTATATGTAAAAAATTGTTGCAATTGTGCACACTGAAATTGCTACAACTGGTAGTGCTAAAACTAAAATGGGGAATGCGAGAGATAGAAAAATATATAATTAGAATAAAAGGAGAAAAACAAAGAAACAAATTATGAGTGCCTGTATCTTCAAATGACAAATGTGAACGATGAACCTATCAAACTTCAGCTTGGCGGCTGATGACATGCGATATCTTCTATTCTTAAGATTTTAGGGTTTCATAAATGGGTTGTTCATAACCAAAAACCTATAAAAAAGTTATTTTATATTGCTACATAATAAATTAATAATTTTTAATCATTGTAAATTTCTTTATTCTATACTGTAAATGTTGAGGCCTATAATATTAGCTTATGATTACTATAGCCCACAAATGTCATCTTGAATAATTTAATTGTATATTTAAATCAATTTAATAGTTATAAATTTCTCTATTAAAGTAATTTTTTATCTCATATGAATAAAAAATTATCCATGTAATATTTTTTATTATCTCCATGTAATATTAATATAACTATTATATACTTAATAATTATAAAATTAATATTAATAGAATTATTAGTATTAATATATAAATAATTTGTGTACTAATTTATTGTAAAAATAAATATATGTGATACTTACTCTTGATTCTCATCATTTAGTTTCTTGAAATCGTAATGGTTAAGATTAGTTATTTATTTAAACTATCAAATTTAAAAAAAAATTATTGATTTACTTTTGTACCTAAAAACATCTAGAGTAGACATAATGTTCAAATGTCTATGTGTGAAAGATTTTGATATGGTCTAAGGGATGTTTATTTATCAGCGATTAAAAGAATCTTCTGTTATATCATTAGAACAACTAACTTTAGACTTTGCTATAAGAAAAAAGAAAGTGTTCCATTAAAAGAATTTTGTGATGTTGACTTTGTTGGGGATCAAGTTAGAAAGAAAGAGCACTAATGGAGCATGTCACTTTATTTGTGGCAATCTAGTGAAGTGAACTTGCAAAAATCAGGAGACCATAACCCTCTCAACAACAAAGGTTAAAAACATAATAGTTGTTCATTGTTGCTCTTATCTACTATGGATAAAAAACCAACGAAAAGACTACAATGTCTACAAGAGTACAATTCTTATTTATTATAATAATGAAGCAACTATTAAATTTTCAAAGAAAATAATCATTCATTCACACGAAAACATTGAAATTAAGCATCATTTTATAAGAGTTCACGCCCAAAAGTGTGAAGTGGATCAACACCGTGTTCCTACAAAAGATCAACTTGCAGATATTTTTACAAACCCCTTGATAAGAACATATAGTTCATTTAAGGATATTTCTAGGAATGGTCTTTATAAAAAGATTGATTAATTTCCATATTAGTTTAACATATTTATTTAATGTGTAAGATAGATTGTTTGACGAGTCATAAATCATTTATTTCCAACATGCATAATTTATATGTTAGAATATACACGCTTTGAATATTTGTTGAATTCACCAACAGGTGATGAGTTACTAGGCTCGTTTTGGGTGATTTTTGGTTTCTAGTCTTGAAATTTATAAAAATAAAAACTAATTTTTGTTTTAAATTTTCAAAATTTTTAATATAATATTGTTTTGATGCTTGTACCACTGAGTCTGAGTCATTTAAGTCTTGTGAACAAAAGAATAGAATGAACTCAAATGCATACCAATTGAAATGGATGAATGATGGAAACTTATCTCTAATAATTTTATTTCTATTTTGAATGATATTCAATCACGAGGTCAAAAAATTAGTTACTTTAGATTTTCATTTAATCATTAGTTGTGATTCTTATCGATTAGTAGAACTATATATAGATAGATAATTAGGATTATCTTTATTAATATGAAAAGTTAGCTTGACATTGCTAATTGCTTTTAGGTGTCATGTTGGGTTGCCACCAAAATGACAAAATTTGAGAACTTCAAATGAAACTTTACCTCCAATGTGGTAAATGAAAATTATCTATTTAAGTACCATGTTTGGTTCTTGGGTGATATATATTACATACTGGACTTGGTGCTTTGAGTATATATTTTGGAGGTCACTTACAAGGTGGTATGATACTTACAAACTTACTATTTTACAAACAAGTTTATAGGTTGACAAGACCACATAAACTTGTATGCGTTGAACTGTGCCTAGGAGAAGTGAAAGCTATCTGTGGAGGATGTTGTAAGTATGCAGTTATTGAGAAGACTCTAGTTTCCTAATTTATTCAATGAGATCAATTTAGTTCAAAGGTTGTTTTTTTTTTCTTTTGGGTTTACTACCTAAAACATTAATAGTTTAATTTGTTTCACGTAACAAAATCCGTTACATAATCTTTAATATTGTATCAACACTTATTTGTGATGTATCCAAACCTTAAAATATTATTAAAATCTAATACAATACTACTACATGTAAAAACATAAGCACTTATAATATAGAAATATATAAATATTGTTCCTTAGTTCAACCATGGAAATTGACTACTTCATGGATCAAATTAATACACGTATTGTATATGCTGGTCAACAATGAGGTGACTATTAGAAGGTAATAAGGTTATTTTTAGAACTATAATTATAATTTTGGTAAATTAAATTATTGAAATCTTAGGTGTTATGTTCTAGTTCTTTTCATCCTTAAAATCCTTTGAAACTAGAACTATGAGTATAATGTGCATTTTAAATAATGTGTTTTTTTAGTAAAAAAATAATAATTTTATATTGTAATTGACTTGGATGATTGAATGTTGAAGTAATAAAGATTTTAATGCATAAGGAGGTGCCGTGATTGCAATCTATTGAGCTTTAATTGGTGGACACTTGACAAGAAAGCATCAATGTTGGTTATCATGTTCAGCTTTATTAATGCAAAAAACTTTTGCACTCCCCTTGATCTTTCTCTTTGAGGTTCCAAGCACCATGAAATGGATGATGGAGGGAAAGAAAATGGAGGTGGGGCGTCACTCTCAAAGAGAGATAAACCAAAGTGTTTAGGTTTACTACAAAAGGAAGGAACCTTTAATAAAAACCAACTTAGAAGAGATTCCTCAAAAGAGAGGTTTCTCAAGACTTTTTACTAAGAATGTGTTCACAAAGAGACTATTTTCATTCAACTTTAAAGGTGAGATTTACAATGAGGGAGAATGAGTATATGTAGCCCAATGGGAGAGCTTGGACACACTTTTTTAGGCAATGTGAACTTGGGCTTAATTAGGATTAAGATTGATTAACCCAAGTCTTAGGCCTTAAGTGAGACACCTAAGTTCACCCCATGGGTGCAATTAGCAACTCCTAAATAGAATGGGCTAGCCCAAAATCATGTCTTGACTTATGCACCCATTCTAAGCTTACTCCTCCTTTCTAACTAAAAACACTTATACCTTCTACACTAAAATGAAGATGACCGAAAATACATGGCCTTACGGGAATTAAAAACACGCTTCTATTTAGCTAACTAAAATAAAATATTTACAAGTTAAAAATAATGAAAAGTATGACTTCAAATATTCAATGAGCTTTCATCCATGTCATGCCTTCCTTTAATCTTCCTAACCATGATGCATACTAGGTGGGATTGCATCACTTATGGCAAAGTCTTAAAGCACGCACTGTCACATTTTTTTTATTACTCTAGGAAAAACCACTAATAGGGAAGGTACCTTGATAAATTTCCTTTTGACATGATACATGAGATTTATTATCCCACTCTTGTTCTTTATTTTTGCTTTATAAGTCATCTCGACACACTTGAGACCTCCCTTGTAGTAATGTGGCATGACACCCTTACACCATACTTTCATGTGTCTGACACAATTATATTTAATTTCAATTATTTATTTTAGTTATGTGATTAAAACTTAATTAATTTTAAGATTCCTCTTCCTTTTTTAATTCACATCAATTTTCATAACTCACATTAATTAATAGATAATCACCAAGTGGATATTATGATATTAGTTTAAGGAAAAATTGTTCATTCAATTTTGAAAATTTTCATAAATATTAGTTCAAATTTATCGAAAAATGTATGTTTATACAAATTATTTTAGTCAATTATAATATATGTTAGAAGAGTATGTTAGTAGTATGAGTGGAATTGTTGAAATCGGTCAAGATGTTTAGTTTATGTTTTGTTTTAACCCAAATCAATTTTCATGATTTACCTTATTAGAAATTATAGCACTAGCATTCCCTATTATGGACATTATGTATGTGATCCTTGAACATACACTCAATTATTAAAATTAATTTGTAATGAATGTATGGTGTTAATTAAACTAGTCTTTATATTTTTTTACACAAGGCTTGATTTGACCAAAGAATGCATACTTAAGGACTTCAAACATAATTTTTCTTATTGTTATTGAAGGCCAAATATGATTAAGGTTATATATTTTCAAAACTAATTTGACTATTAAGGTAATAATGAACATAAAAGGCCATTAATTAATAAACACATGTCATCAACACTAAATTAATTAGTAATCTACGTAGGCATTCACAAGGTTAAGTCTTATGCTTGACATTGGCACATTCTCTAAATTCATTAGTAATCCACTCTCTATTACTACTTTGCATCATTAGTTAATTAATCTATCATTTATGATAATTTAAATTTTGAATGCTATGGAATATTTTTGTATTTTTTATTCCTATATTTAATTGTATGTATCTTGCTAAGTCATGTTTTGGAGTGGAACCTTAATTGAAAGGACTTGATTTGTATATGTGATTTTGGAACCACTTGGACTCAATTTTTTAATTGTTCTATTGTGTAAAGGTATGAAACCTCAATAGTAACTTGAGAAAATTGAACAGGGATTGCTTTCAGCAAATGACTTGGTTACTAATTTAGTGATTTAATCACCAAGTTGATGGTCTACTCATCTTATAGATTAGTTACTCTCCGCATGTTTAACATTCAAAAGTTAGGAAAAGAAAATAACTTATATGTGTGTGTGTGATATTTTGTAACTAAGGAAGTGTTTAAGGTTGATAAACCTACGAAGGAGTTTAGAAATAAAATCTATGTCTAACGTTTATTACTTATAAGGATATATTTCATCTCTACAACATCTTATGATTTATGAATAGTATAATTGTGGTTGAAAATTACAATTTGAAATCATAGTTTTGTCTTAATTAAATTAAATTATATAAGGTAAAAAATAACTTAAACTTAAGTAATAGATTTAATCACTAATGGAATTGTTCTAAACAATAATAAATAGTAGCTTACTTTTAGAATTTTGTGGTTTAATTTAATACACTTGGTTTCTTGGTGATCAATTGTGTTTTGTGGTATTAATTTATTATTATTGTATACAATACAATGGTTAAGACATGAGATTTTCCTTTTGGTTTGCAGTTACACAACTAGCAAAGTAGATACAGGTTCCAATATGTAACTAAAGCAATGTGTCTAACTTGTAGAATCCTAACTTGTAGAATCAAGAAGGTGATTTATCATTTATTATTAGTAGTAAATAAGTTATGAAAATGATGTTTTTGTCTATGCTTACATGAATTCAACAAGCAACTTTTTCACTCTTAATGTGTCTTTATAGTTGATAAAGTTCTGACCATATGACATAACTATTGTTCTGTATACCAACATTTTTAGTTAAATGTACTTTTTAACAAAGCAAAACATAAAAAGAACTTACTTTAAACTTTAAGTAGTATTTAAGTGGTTAAAGAGTTTAAATTTTAAAATGTATTATTATTATGTAGTTGGTGCATTCTCAAGCTTGATATCCATTGCTTTAGAAAAATGGCATTGCTTGCTTAAAAAATGTTATTCCCTGTAGTTGGCTAAATGGTAGTGATTAAACAAATTCAACTACTTATATAGTAGAACCATGATACCAAATTTAACAGGTGACCCTAGTAGGAGAATTGTTGGTATTTCTAGATTTTTTTAGACATAATATAGGAAATATAGTAGATCTTGTGACACAAGGAATACATTTTTAGAAGGAGATGTAATTTTTGCAAAAAATATAAGGATTAAATGTTTTCTACTATTTAATTTTGTTTTACTAAGATCCTAGATTAGTAGTTTAGAAGAGAATAATACTCAAGTTTCTTAACTATTAATAAGTCCCAATTTATATTCATTCCATATCTCTATTTATGATATCTTGTGAAGGTTGAAAGACTTAAAAAGTCATTATAGTTTGTTTTTTTTAGAATGCAACTTTTTAAAATGGCATTGCATCTAACAATGTTTTGTCTCTTTAAAATCTTTATTTTTTAACTTATATTTTTTTATTTGTTGTAGGTATTTTATGATATTAAAGAATTTTTTATATAGATATCATTGAAGGGATTCACTCTCTAAAGACTAGATATTTGGTTGAAATTAAAAGGTCTTTACACTTATTTAGAAACAGTTCTTAGAACATACACTTTAATTTTGTTTATGACTATTTAATTTTAGTGCTTTAATTGTAGGGTATTTTTGTTTATATAAATAAATGTATATTTAAACAATATAACAATTTCACATATGAAGTGTTGCTTAGTTATTGATTGTATTGAACTCATTTATTGATGTATATCAATTTAATCAAATTTATTTAAGGTTGTATAATCTGTTTGAAAAATCTATTCTTGTAATTTATAAGTTTGTAGAAAAGGTCATGTAGATTTCATTTTGTGTCTTCCTTCTCTACTCCATATATTATTCAAGATAAAAATTGCAACAACAAATATTCTAATCTATGTCTTTATCAACCATCATGATATACATGATTGAAGTTGCGATGGATGCTATGAAGGTTTACATTATACATAATGGAAGACACAAAAAATCAAGGTTAGAGTTAAGGGCTTGTACTTTTCCAAAGACAAAACCCCACCACTTCCATAGACCTCATTTTCTTGATTTTGAGATTTCTTAGTTTGGTTTGGTTTAATTTTGAGAAAAGGTGATCTATGGCTGTTAATTAAGATTGAAAAACACTAAGAAAATTTATAAAAATTTTATGAGATAAATTATATGTAATTAAATTATGAGTAATTAATAGAGTAAGGAGATTATCCAAAGACTTCTTAAGTTTTTTATGGTAAAGATTATAATGATGATGTTAGTTTCTCTAAATTCAAATTAGTTTACAAAATTTTTGTAAGATTGTAAAATATTCCAATTTTATGCATATAACATGTTTAGAAAATTTCGAAACCAGTGACTTGAAAACTTGGTTTGACCATGGACCGGGTTTGTGCCCAAAAGGGTATTAAATTAATTTGAGTTTAGACCAAGGGCAACACACATAGAGGGACTTAGAAGCAACTCTAAACAACACCATTTTTATTTTTATTTTGGTCCATAAGTTTTTTTTTTCAATTTTTGGTCCTAACGTTTGAAAGAAAATCTCACTTCAATCATTTTCATTATTTTCAACAACAGTTAATTCATTTCTCAAGATCAACTACCATATTGCGGAACCCTTTGTTAATTCCGTATAGACTAGTCTCACGAAGACATCAAGATCAAGGTAGTGTCTTTGTGACACTTCTTCCAGTTTGGTAGGATTTGTGATAATTTACAGTATGATTGACAACAATTTTTTTATGATATGTATGACTGAGTAGTTTATAAGGTTCAAGGGAAGTATATGAAAAAATTATTAAATATTCTCAAATTATTACGTAATTTATAGTTTTAATTAGTCATAATATAATATAAAATTATTTAATTAATTTATCTTGTAAATTATGTTATTAAATAATTATATGTTATATCAATCGATTCAAATCATAGGACTATTTAATAATTTCTTGACTAAAAGATATTTCTAAAATCATTAAGATATTTCACATTTGTATCTTTTTCATAAGTGTGTTCAACAATAGTTATATCAATATTTTTTTTATTGCATCTTGGGACAAGATTGAATTTGATTGAAAATGTAAATGATAAAATTATTTTTTTTCTTAAAGAGAAAATTAAATAAAAGTCTAAATATAAAAGCTAAAAGTTTAATTTAACCTTCAATTTAAATCATATATATATATATATATATATATATATATATATATTCTTGATATTTTGAGTCGATGTGTTAAATGATAAAATTAATTTATAGTACTTTTTTAATGAATAATTTATCTTAAGAGTTCATATTGTTTTTTTAACAAAGTATAAAATATTTTTTTTATAGTACTTTTTTAATGAATAATTTATCTTAAGAGTTCATATTGTTTTTTTAACAAAGTATAAAATATTTTTTTGGCTAAACAAGTAAAGAACGTATACTTTTTGTTTAAAATATATTAAAAAATTCTCGTCTTATTTTTTGTTTTAATCTAATCTTTTAAGTTTTGGAAGTTTGTGTCTAAAAAAAAAAAAAAAAAGTTTTGAAAGTTTATTTTGGTCCTTAGAAGTATTGATAGGTTTAATTAAGTGGACTTCCAATAGATTTTGTTTTAGGTGTTTGAGGTTTCAATTTGTTTGTTTTGTGACAGTATATTAGCAAGTTGGAGACCCTGTTGCATTACATTAACGAAAAAGAGGCGTTTTGGCATAGTGATTGGTTGGCAATAATCAAATATGGAAGCAAGAAAAGAAGGAAGAGTGTGAGTGTGAAAGGGGAAAGATGTTGGAAGCAAAGGATGCACTGTTACGCTGTTGTTTTGTTTCTCCACTCAAAATTCTCTGCGACTCTCTCACAATTTTACGCACCAACAAGCTCCTATTTTGTTCAATCCTCTTCTTCACAACGCTCCCTCTCTCCTTCCTAACCTTTACCCTCACAATCTCCACCCACGCCCTCCGCAACCACGTGTTCCACCTAGAAGCTGTGGCGCGCGTAGCCTCCACGCGCGTCGAGGCGCGCCACATCTGGCACGAGTCTCGCGTCGATGCCCTTTCGCTCCTTCGCACGCGCGCTCTCTTCACCCTCCTCTGCTTTCCTCTCTCCCTTGCTGCCGCCGTCTCCGCCGTCCACGCCACCGTCTCTGCCGTCCAAGCCAGACCCGCCACAGTGAGGGGCGCCAACTGGAAGCGCCCCGCGGCCACCGTCCTCTTCGTCTACCTGGTCCTCATGGCCTTCGCCCCCGTGCCCGGTGCCCTCGCCGCAGCAACGGTGGGATCGCTGCTGTGGGCTCGGCTGGTGGCTCGGGCAATCGGCTCGTGCGCAGATGTGTACCTGATGGCGGTGCTGAGTATGGGCCTCGTGGTATCCGTGGCAGAGGACAGGGTTGGGTGGGAGGCTATTCGGGTCGGATCGGGTTTGATGGAAGGAAGGAGGCTATGCGGGTGGATCATTTCGGCTTTGTTTGTTTTGGTTTCGGGTTTGATAAATAGGAAGATGGAATTGTTATTGGAGAATCAGGATTCTGCAGAGATTGGTGTTTGGGACAAAAGTGTTTTGATTTGTTGGTATGCTTTGGTTGTGCTGGTGAGTTACGTTGTTACTACTGTGTTTTATTGGGATAGCCGAAGGAGACACGACAACGCCATCAAGGAACCCCAAGACGATCAAATTGAAGACTGCGTTGCCAATTCATCCCAGCTGTAATTTTTATTTTATTTTATGTACTACTACTATTTGACTGACTTAGCTCAAATAAGTACATTTTTAATCGAAAATGAAAATGATGCCATGGTCACATTTGAGCATCTGTTAAATGCTAATATTTTTGTCATGTGTTACGAGCGAGCACTGTTTTACTATTTTTGCAGTATTTCTTACGAGTACTATGTTTTAAATTACTAACTGTGTTAATTATTTTTTTTTATATAATTACCCAAAAATGTCCCAGAATAATTTTCTGTGCAATAATTGTATTCTAAAACTCTAGAAATATCAGGAACGAAAAATGGTGGGCAGTGAATAAAGTTCTTGGCTGATTGGCATGCACAAGTTGCCAAGTAGTTGGTTTAGCTTTTTCATAGACTTGGCGTGGTGGCGACAAGTACTTGCTTTATTTACCTTCAATTCTTAGTAGTAACTTCAAACTTCTTTATGTGTACTCACAGGAGTTGAAAGATTAGGTGCAATTCTACCTATTAAGTCAGATATTTATAGAGTCATATGCGAACAAGTTTTTGACATTATTTTATATATATCACATCAATTATTAAAATAGAAAAAAAAAACTCTCATTCCGTGTTTTTGGATTTGTGAAAGGAACTAATTAATTTCAAGCACCACAATAAATTTAATTGAAAATTAATAACACCACTTACGACTTCAAATATATAAAAAAAGTTATTTTATACTTTTTTAATATTTTTAATTTATATGAACATGTAATATATTATTCTTCAGAAGATTGAATGAAACAATATTATCTATGACTTGATTAATTATAAAATCATTATATGTAAACATTACTTAACAGTGTTAAGGAAATGTGTCGAATACTACGATTTGCATCGTAACTTAATTAGTTATAATGTTCGTCAAATTTCTTATATATAAAAAATATTATATTTTGTAATGTACAATAAATAATGATATTTTTATAATCATTAAATAAAGATATTTTATCTACAATTTTACTGATTAATGATTTTTAATGTGTGCGCACCAACCTTAATAAATATTTTTTGAAAGGAAGAAAATACTAATTTTGATTTATAAATATTTTTATATTTTTTTACAGGACATTTGATGGGTGAGATTTTTTACTTTCTTGAAAATGTTTAGCATTTATTTTAATAAATAACATATCCAGAAAGTAAGGTTTCACAATATATTTTTTTAGTTAAGTGTGTATCCAAAACTCTTTGCAAATTTAATTTTTTAAGTACAATAAAATATCATTTTTTTAAGATCATTAAATGTGATAAATAATTAAAATTTTTAATAAAAATATCATATTACTCTAAATAATTTAATGAGATAAGTCTTTAAAATATTGATATAAATATTTCTAGAAATGTTTATAAGAAACCAAATCTGTTTTTTTTTTAGAATAATAAGAATATTAAAAAAATAAATTTCTCTTCTGCGAAATCTTCTTTAAAGGTTGCATAATTTTTATAAAAGTTTAATTGGTATACACGGTTGATGTAAAGATTTTTACACTGACATTCAATCACAATACTTCATTCATGATAGATTGGTTAACTTTACTCATTACTACTTTAAAAGTCACATAAATGAAAAGTCATGATTAAATGTGAGTGTAAAAAATCCTTTAAACTGACCGTGTATACCAATTAAACTCTATTTGAAATATATAAAAACTTATTGAATTGCATATAAATAAACTAACAATTTTTTAATAATAAATTAACAGTTAATACCCTCTCGCCTCTATCTATATAAATCAAATTATTTTAAAAGTGAATTTAAAATAATTATTTTTCATTTTATCTTCTTTTAATATAATGGTATCTCTAATATATCTTATTAATAATAAGAATATTTTTAAAGTGATTTTAGACTTAATAACTAAATTATGCTTGAGTTGTTTATAAGAGTTAGCATGAGAGCAAAACTTGTAAAGAGTCGTATGAGTTACTTAAAATTATTTGAATTAAATACTTTTCTAAGTTTTTTTTATAAGCAACTAACATTATAAATGTTAGTTATATATAATTCTAATTAACAAATTATACACATTTAACCATTAATTAAAAGAAAATAAACATAAATATCCTATAATAAAAAGAATTACTCTTAAGAATAATTTATTGTTTGTTCTCTCATTAATTAGTTGTGTGGAAGTCATAAAACAATTTCTTAAATTCTCATATTTTTTTCTTCACTAAAATATCTTTTTTCACTTCTCAATGTAGTGTGGTAAATATATAATAAGATTAGGTAAGGAATTTTTCTTTTCAATTAGGATAAATATCTAGATATTTTCTTGATATTAAAAATGATATTTACATGATGTTATTTTTATTTTAAAGATATTTACAAAAAAATTTAAAAAAAAATCTGATTTACTTTTAAAATATTTAGATATTTTATAAATGATGTGTAAATTGCTTCGGATGAGTATTATGTATTAATCATACTTGTCTAAAGTAATATAATATTCTTGATAAGTATTCCTTGTCCTCAAGTAAGATACACGGCTAGAATTTCATTTATTATCTATGGATTTTCTTCAAAAAATCCTAGAAAATTCATTTCCTATGGTTTTATTTGCGAAAAATATTCTCAGTTAAAACCTTTATGGATAATTTTTATTTGCGGAAAAATATATCTGTAGAAAATTTCTTGTGACTTTTTATGCCCAAATAATTGCAGGAAATTCACCTATGATTTTAAAAAAAAATGCAAAAAAATGAATAAATATATTTTCAAAAACAGCCGGTAAGTTACCTGTTTTTTTTTTTAAATCCCTAGAAGTTATCTGTGGATTTTTCAAAGTTTTTTTTTAGGAATTCTATGTTTTTTTAAAAACTTAAATAAATACTTTAAAAAAATATTTAAAAGATATTAAATATATTTATAATATCTAAGTATACATTTTTTCTTGGTACCAAATGTAACATGTGAACTTCCATGATCTACTTTTTGGATAAATCCTTCTAAATAACTTCCTCAACTAGTTGCATCAAAGCTTTGACGCCCTTCTTTATAAACTTCAAAATTTTTTCAACTTCATGGATGTGGAACTTTTAAATGTGTCAGGAGAGAGGTGACGCTTTTGGGGTAGCATATACTGCTTCAAGATAGCGCTGATAGAGAGCATGGTGAAGACAATGAGGAGCACGAGGTTAGGGTTTTGGGCAAGAGACTCTGACTAGAAGGTAAGTCAAAATAACGTTTTCTATGTATAACTGAATGTCTTTCAAAAAGATCCACAATGCAGTAAGTTTTGCATTTGCTTAAAACCAACTCTTGGGCAATAAAAATAACAATTTGTCCCAATTTAACTTATCAAAGCAAAAGATAGATAGATTTATGAATCCCAACCCTTAGCCTTTGTGCAATTTAATCCTCTTTATTTCACTTATAATTGTGAGTATTCCTATTCTCCATTCTCATTAAGTATATTTATTTTGAATTCTAAATTGTGGTTAATGTAGACAGGAATATTTTACAAATGACTGGCCTGCACTTTATTTTTCTTATTAATCTAGTTTTTAACTTCCCCAATTTGATATATGCACCGTTTATTTTATAACTAGTTTGAATAATAACTTGGTTGTGTGTTTTTATTCTTTACCCATTAAATCGCTAATTAGGATATTTGTTTTCATTTTAGTGTTACCAACTTTGTGAATGACTACAGCAAAGTGTGGGGTTTGTCCCAACTGACAAGTTCAACTAAGTTTTGAGTTGAACAAGTGAAATAACTTACGTATTGGGATTTTCTCTTTTCAAAGAATTAGATAAAATTTTATGGATGTTCAGGTGGTTGCTTAAAGCGGGAGATTTCCAATTTTCATTTATCTTGCTATTATTATAATGTTGAAGCTGCTAACTAAATATATATACTCAATTTGTTTAATGTGCAGCTAATGTAAATGAGATGAGTACGCATGGGTCTCTCCTTTGTCTTTGCAGTATGGATTGGTGGGGAAAAAATAAGTGAATCTCGAGGCTATAATCATGTTAATTTGTGGACAGTAGTATAAATGAAATATGAATTAGTTTTTGTTGTTTTTCCTCATCAAGTTTCTTTCATATTTTCATTTTCAGTTCACACTTACTGCAATTCATCTCTGACTTGCGATTGAGTCTTTAACCTTATTCTGGCTTAGGTGTTGGTGTTTCTGGCCAGTAGTGGTGTCTTTCTTCCTTGGTCACTTTCTTGAGGTTAACAATTGCAGAGACCAGCTTATGGGTGAGGTCTAACTCTGACAGAACTTAATTGCCCAAAATGCAGACACTTGGATGTGTATGAGAAATCATTGTCTATTTTCTTACTCACGTCGATTAACCCACTCACCTACATATATGAATGTGCCATCATAAAATTGTCAAAGACGCAATTCACATTAACTTTCAATTATTGTTTCAGATTCTAATTTCATTATGATGGTATGTGTAGAGTAATAAGTTAATACTCTATCTCTTTGTTATTTTTATTAGTTTGATTATTATTCTTATATTAATAGTTATCAATTTGTTATGATACTGATAATTATTTAACTTATCAGTTTGTATTCAACATCTATATAAGAACAGTATCAAAACACTTTAATTAATGATTGAAATAATATCAACTTCATCTATTACTTTGTCATTATTTTATATGCTTCCACCCTGTATGATATAAAGGATCTTGTGGAATTTAACACCACTACTCAACTTCCTATCAAATTAAACTCCTCCATTTATCCCTTGTGGTATCAACATTTATTCATTCTCTGTTGGTAGCCCATTACCTTGACGGCTACATCACACCTTGTCCCCCAAAACAATTAACGTTGTCTCTAGTGTGTCTTTTAACCAATCTTATAATTTTTGGATTCATGAAGATCGATACCTTTACATCACCTTACTTGGTTCATGCAATACTAAGGCCCGCCTAGTCATGTCCATGGAAAAAACATCACGAGCTGCTTGGTTGTCAGCGTGGCTTTGTCATTCACTCTCGCTCCCGTGTCATGTCCCTTAAAGAGCGTTTGAATTCTAGCACCAAGGGCTAAGGAGTTATCCTTGATAGGCCACACTATTGATAAAATCGATCTGGTCATTCATGCTTTTAGTGGCCTTCATCCTTCTTTTCGTGAGTTCAAGGTCTCCATACTTACTCGCGACACACCAATCTCATTTGATGAGTTGTTTGTCGAGTTGTTGGATTATTAAAAATATCGTAAACATAATGAACATTTCAACCACCAAACTTCCATCACTGTCAACTATGTTAATTGAGGACGCTTCCACCGTTCCAACAAGGGGCATCACCATAATCACTCATATAGCTCATACGCTTCCTTTGGAAAATATAACAACAATTCTTCCTCCACCTTTAAAATTATTTGCCAACTCTACTCCAAGAAGGGGCACAATGCTCAAACTTGCTACAAATTCACTAAGAACAATTGATGGTCTTCCAACCTTGCTGTGCAACCCTTGCCATTATTCCACCGCTTGAATGATTATTTGACTCTGATGTTTTACATCACATCACCAATAACCTCAACAATCTCCTTGATGTCTACCTATACTGGTAATCATAAACTCCATGTGGCAAATGGTATGTTCCTTCTTATTACACATGTTGGTTCTACTACACTTTACCCACTTATACATTCCTTTATCACTCACCAATGTCTTATATGCTCCTTGAGTCACCCAAAATATTATATATGTGTCTCAATTATGCAATTTTAACGACGTTTTCATTGAATTTTTCTCCCTTCTTTTCAAGGTAAAGGATTTAAGCATAGGGGCAATTCTCTTTCAAGGTTCAAATGATGACCATGTTTATTAACTCCCACTCACATCAACCATTTCATCGTATCTATTCAACTACCTCTACCTTATTTTCAACACGTTGGCATACCCGACTTGGTCATCCTTCTTCTCATGTCTTACAAGTCAAATAAAATTTCTTTTCATGACTCAGTCAATAAATGTACTCATTGCATAACAAATAAGAATAATAAGTTACCTTTTAATAAGTCATCTTTATATAGTTTTTATCTCCTAGAAATTATATATTCTGATGTCTGGGGATCATCCCTTTCACTTCAATAGATAATTTTGGTATTATGTGATTTTTATTGACCATTTTTTCAAGTATTTGTGGTTGTTCCTTATGAAATTAAAATTTGATGTGACAATCATTTTGCCTATGTTAAAAAATATTGCTCAAAATCAATTCACCTACAAAATTAAAAATTTTTATTCTAATAATGGTGATTAAACTTAAATCTTTTTTTAAAAATCATAGCATAACTCATTTAACAACATCACCACATACACCAGAGTGGAATGACCTCTGTGAAAGAAAACACTGTCATTGCTTAAACCACAAGATGTCTCCTTCATCACGCTTTTTTCCCCCAAGGTTTTTGTCATTTGTCATCCAAACGTTTGCGTATCTTATTAATCATCTCCCCACCCCAACCTTGAACATGAATTCACCACATTACACCTTGTTTCATAGTCAACCCAATTACACAAAACTCAAGTCCTTCAAGTGTTTGTGCTTCCTATGACTAAAACCATACACCTCTAATAAGCTTCAATCACGCTTTAAATCTTGTGTCTTTCTTGGGTACAACCTAATTCAAAGTACGTATATTTGTTACACGTTTCAAGCCTCATAAGTTCTACTATTCCTGTCATGTATAGTTCTTGAAAGATATCTATTTGTTCTCTCAAACTAATTCCACCTCTCAATCTCATCAATCCCATAATCTCAACCCTATTGCCAACAATTTCTCAAATTCACTACCTCTCACTATTCTCCATAAACCACAACCAAATTCAACTCTTATTCACAACCCTCAACCCACTTCTTCTATTACAACAGAACCCCCACGTCCTTCTCTTCCCACATCACCTACCTCTCCCAACCTCATCACCTTACCAAATTCAGATCTCAATAACCACTCCTTTCTCAACCTCTCCTACAACCGCTTACCTCCAGTCACCTTATGCAAATGAGCTCAAATAGTGGAATCTACAAACATAAAAAGGCTAACCTTGTCACCAAATATCCTCTACCCAATTTCACATAACCAACTTGTGCATCCTAGACACTTAAGTCACCAGAGTGACAACAAGCAATGAGTGATGAATTCATGGCTCTCATGAATAATGGAACCTAGACCTTAGTTCCTCCTCGTCCCTATTACAACCTGATTGGAAATAAATGGGTGTTTAGACTCAAGCGGAGTCCTGATGACTCTATGTCACGGTATAAGGCAAGGTTAGTGGCAAAGGGATTTCACCAACAACGAGGAATTGATTTCAAGGACATCTTCAGTCCCATGATTAAGCCCCAAACAATCAAGTTGGTGTTATGCCTTGCTATATCTCGTGGCTGGTCCCTTACCCAAATGGATGTCAATAATACCTTTTTACATGGCACTATACAGGAGGATATATACATGCCTCAATATGTTCACTCCTCCTTACCCAATTATGTCTGCAAGCTTCATAATATATGGGCTCAAACAAGCCCCTCGAGCATGGTTTCATTTCCTATGTGAGTTTTTGTAGCACCAAGGTTTCACTTATGCCAAATCAGATCCATTATTACTTATTTTTTAGTTTATGTTGATGATTTATTACTCACAGGAAACAATACAAGTTTTCTTTGTCAGTTTAAGATATCTTTTGCAACCAAATTTTCCCTCAAAGACATGGAGCAACCGAGTCACTTTCTTGGTGTTGAGATCATACCTACCACCTCTGGTCTCTTCCTAACTCAACATCATTACATAAGGGATCTTTTACAATAAGCTAACATGATTGATTCAAAGTCTGTGTCAAAACCCATGGCCACATCCTTCTCTTCTAACCCTGATCCGAACACCACAACTTGTGGTAGTAGTCTCTTTTACAATATCATTGGCTTCCTGCATTATCTAGTTGTTACACATCTAGATGTAGCATTTTTCGTTAACAAACTTACTCAACGCATGAAGTCTCCTACTGCCCTTCACATGCAAGCACTGAAACATATTCTAGATTGTCTCAAATCCACTATCTGTCATGGTTGCATCACAACAAGTCATCAAATTAACACATCTCTGCATTTTGTCATGCAGATTGGGGTGGGAAAACAATAGAAGAAGGTCCACTGGAGCTTTCTTGATCTATTTTGACCCCAACGCCATATCCTGGTCATGCAAGAAGCAACCTACAATTGCCTGATCATCTACTGAGGCGAAGTGTTGCACAATTGCCACTACCATTGCTGAAGTTCTCTGGCTGCAACAATTACTCTGCAAACTTGGAGTTTCTATCCCTACACAAATAATCTTTTCTGATAATATTGGAGCTACTTATCTATGTGCTAATCCTATATTCTATTCACGGATGAAACACATTGCCATAGACTTTCACTTTGTTTGTGAATTAGTTATAAAGAAGAAGCTTAATGTTTAACATGTCTCTACAGTTACCAGCTTGCAGACCTACTCACTAAGTCACTTTCATCTTTCGCGATATCACTTTCTCAAATCCAAGATTGGCGTTATTGAAGATTCCTCGATCTTGTGGGAGCATGTAAGACAACTTACTATGTATCTTTAAATTTGTTATTTTTCAATTGTTATTTTTATCAGTTTGTTATTACTACACTAATACTAATAATTATCAGTTTGTTATTATACTCATAATTATTTAGCTTATTAGTTTGTATTCAACACCTATATAATTACAACCTCTATGTACTCTAATTCATTATTAAAATAATATCATCTTCTTCTGTTATTTTTCTATTATTCTATAGTACAGTATGCTCTTATTGTTTCCTATTTGGAACCTGTTCTACAGTAAGCACTATGTTGCAGTTTTTATGTGTCGAAATATTAGATTGCCACCTGTCTTGGTTGGAAATTCATTTTGGAGCACTTATTATTAAAATTATATTTCCAATTTAGGAAGTGGAAAATTAAAAAGTGTTTTCTCATACTGGCTTATCTGTTTACTTAGTTGTTGAAAAAGGGTTAAATTAGATGATTTTGAATTGTTGGCTTCTACCAGGATTGATTGTTTAGAATTATTTGCATTAATGCTTATTTTAAGCTACTTTGATCTTGAAATGAAAACATCATGGTGAACATAGCCTAATAAACAAATGTAATTTTTAGGAATCTATTATAGATATTTTTTGTCATAAAGACGACCTTCTTTTTCTAGCAATGAGTGACTAGTGTTGTATCAAACATTTACTATTATTTTTATCTGTTCTAAGCACATGTAGAGAATTGAAGAAGTTGAATTTGAATTTAGTTTTGTTTGAGAATTTATAATCTCGTGAAATATTAGTATAGATTAACTTTTTAGCTATGCAATTATGAACCTTCTACACAATTTAATTCATATGAACTTAATTAGATTATTTTAAATTAAGCAAAAATCTAATTAGAATTTGAAATAAATAAATTCTTATAATTTTAACAAATTGTAAATAAATAATTATTATAATTTAAAATTTCCTGCCAATTTAAATTTGCAAGAAAACCCCTAGGAATTTCCTGCAAATTTTGAAATCCACAAAAAATTTCTAGAGTTTTTTTTCGCATGAAATTCCAAAGAAAAGTTACCTACCATTTTTAAAACCGTAGGAAATTACTTACAAATTTTAAAATCCACAGAAAACTTTCCTAGGGATTTTTTTTTTCGATAGGAAATTTCTACAAGTTATTTCCCCCTAAAACACTTCAGGAAATATTTGCAAATTTTTCCCCCCAACAAAAACCACAGGAAATAAGTACTTTTCTAGTAGTGATAGTGTCAAATGGAATACTTATGAATGACACACCAACACTCAAGTCAGATAATTACCTCAATACTTAAACAACTATTTATATTTATACCAGGTTAATGGGCCTTTAACGTGTTAGCATTTATCAAAATAACTAAGAATTAGGTAATATGGGAGTAATTCAGTTTTACCTATTAACTAAGTGTGTTTGAGGTGCGATTTTGAGTCTAAAATTAGTTCAAACCAAACTACAAAAAATAAGTGTGTGCAGTTTAATTTGGTTTAAATTAATTATAACATTCGAACCAAACCAAACTTTTGTGCTTTGATTTGGTTTTGTTTAGTTTTACAGTTTAAAATTTTATTACTAAGTATAAAAAATATAATAGAAAAATTTATTTTCAAAATTATATAAAAATTTAATCGCTTTAAACATTACATAAAAGTAACAATCATTAAAGTTAAAGTATAAACAATCAATTCATTTAAACATTACATTTAATTAGTTGGGTAACAAATTGTATCCAATGAAATGAAATCAAATAATTTTGTTAAAATATTTATTCATTAACTAATATATATTAGTTAAATATACTATTAAAGATTAAGTCAAAATCATAGAACCCTACAAAATAATGAGTGATTGTATATGTCTTCTTCAGATATGCTAAGAAAACTAAAGATGATTTGGTTTGATTTGATGTAGTTTTAACATTTCAAACTATAAACCGAACTAAATTGTGTGGTTTAGAAATTACAAAAACAAAAACACTCAAAATTAAATCGATTTTTTGCAATTTTTGGTTTATGTGGTTCGATTTTTGTAACATCCTAAAAATCTAATACAAATAATATAATTTATCATTCTATTAAGTCTATTCCAATAGTAAATTATACACTCAAAATATTAAAATTTTCAAAGAATTAAAATAAATCACATCTTAAACACCTTGCTTTGTGACAAGTGTCGTCTAGCAAAAAGCTTGCGTTAGAGCATTCCAAATAAGGAATGTCGCTTAGCGAGATGCATCACTAGATGAAAAACTCTAGAAATATTGACAGAGAAAACTTTGTATTGAGTGAGACCTGTTACTGAGCACAAAACCATAAAATTGCCTAACATAAGTAACTTTGCGTTGGATGAGAGTTACCGCCCAGTGAAACTTATCAAAATACTACAAAACCAGCTGCATAAATCTTAACTAATCCAAACTACCAATGTATAAGTTTCAACCTCCTAAAATAAACATTAACATAATAAAGAAATATTCATTTACTTACTTACAAATCTAACTTTCCTTACATTGTCTTCACAAATTTACATAGATAACATTTATTTTTATTTCATAATTCTAATATAATCCCAACACATTAAAAAATCTAACATCTAATATATACAAGTCATCTACCATTACAAACAAAATATCTCAACTCTCAAGTCATCCAATCTCCTCAAACCTCAAGATAATTGTCTTTCTGCTTTAACACTGCCATTTGCTCCTTGCAAAGCATGATCATCACAGTTATACAAAAAACACACATAATGTAAGGGTAAACATATTAACACAGGAAATCCAATTAAATGAAGATAAATTATAATTCAATATTATTATCAAACACATGAGCACACTTATGTTCCTCTTGAACATAAGCTATCAGTATAACATGATAATATGACATGATGTTTTCTAGAATACCCATTGAGTTCAGATACCAAGGTGACATAATGAGTTATCCCAATTAGTGTCTAGAGTTCATCTGACCTGTATGACAACCAACTAAATTCTAAACATACTCATCTATCTGACAATCACCCCATGTTTGGCTGACGTTTACCTTACCCATATGATAATTAGTTGTAATCTAAGTATATTCCTCAGGTATCCCCACTTAATCTAATACCAAGATCACAATGTAATTCACATTTGCACCCCTACTTATCTAGCATCATGGATTACATTGACTTTTGATGTATCCTAACTTAATGCACTACATATATATCATCCAAGCTAAGTTACCCCTTTGTAACTGCCCACATTCAACAATCCAACATATCATCTCTTCAACATACATCACATTTAACATGTATCACAACAACATGCATCATAACAACACAATTTCATTTAACACCAAAGCTCAAGATTGAAAGCATCAATTTCTCCACATTTACAAATTAAATAACAATCAACCCAATCAAAATTCATTTCAGAATAATACCTCAATCATTCACATACAATAGTAATTAAATATTCTTAAAACACAATTCCTTAAGTTGAAACCAACAATTTAGCTTACCTTACCTATTTCTCCTATGATTTGATTGGAGAAAGGAAAAGAACCCAAAAATAATTCCTACAAAGTTCAATTAGAGACTCCTCAAAACTTAATAAAAACCCCAAAATCAAAGAAGATATGAAAAGTTGAAGTTTCAAGGTTGAATCCCTTTAATGAACATGCATGGACCTTAGAGAAAATAAAATTGATTCATGAAAGAAAATTCAAACTTACCTACTAGGATCAACAACCAAAATCGGGAGAAATGATAGGAATTTTTCTATATTTTGCTAAAGAATGGAACCACATGCAAATGAGAGAAAGTTCCACTTAAAGACAGAACGAGTGAGTTAAGATAATGGAGAAGAATAAAATGATTGGGATTGAGGGTGTACCTAGTAACTCAAATTTTCTATTTGCACCCTCCTTAAAAACTAATCCAAATACCTTAATTCAAAAGAATAAATACTTTTCTCACCTTTTAACTTATTGGATTCACTCATTCATATTCCATTATTTATAAATCACTTAAATCAAATTACATTCATAATTAAATAAACACATTTATTATAATAAAACTTAGATGAAAATATCTCAACAAAATATTCGGTAATTAATAAATTAATTAAACTTAAATTAATTTAGTTTTTTCTTTATAATTATTTCACACTTATATCAATTTAATAAAAATCAGGTCTTCCAATTTTCGGTTTTAAACATCCTTAATATAAACCTTTCAAGTGATGTTAATTAATGATTATCATTTTTGTTTAATGTTCAGGTCTTGTTCATACGCGTTTTATTGGTCCAAGACTGAACACCTTCTTACGTAGCTCTGCAGGTGGATGCTTGTACTATGACTTTGCTCTTTGGGGTGGTTGACTATGGAATACCTCTTTTTGCTAAGTCTTGTAGATGAGTTTCCGTGCTGAAAACAGTATATGCATGGTCTTCAATGTAGTAGCTGCCATGTTTGGCTCTTGTTAGACCATATACTTCGTACATCTTGTAGACGATGATGATGAGTTCCGGTGCTGAAGATAGTATACACACGCGATCTTCCGTGTAGCCATAGGGTGAATACCCTTTAGCATAATTGGCTCTTGTTGTTGGGCCCGTATACTCTATATACTTCTATCAATATTAAAAAATTAAAATAAGAAAAAAACGTAAACTTTTGTAATTATATATCTATTTATCACTAAAAACACAGCCAATATACATCTAATCCTTTTTTGTTGTTTTATTAAAGCAAATTTTTAAATGTTGACATCTTATGGGGATGGAGGGGTCACAGAAGTAATGTTTGATTGAAAGATTGAGTACAATTGCAAGTGAAAATTAAAAAAGGAAATTAAGAGGGAAATGAATTCTTTTATAGTAATTAGTGATGTCATTGATCATTATGGTAGACATTTGCTTCCTCCTAATTATAGTGAGAAGACAATTACGGCTCTGGTTGACACTACAACAGTATGCTTACCTTGGTAATTTAAATTTAAATTTAAAGAAGAAGGGGTACTTTAAAACACTTCAGAAGGATGCGTAGAAAAATAGCAAACCAAGCAAAGGAAATAGATAGCCCTGACTTGATCAGAAAAGGAAAAGCATCAATTAGATCATCTCAATAAAGTAAACTTTCAGGAAAAAGGGGGATTAACTTAATAAATGATCATGGATCTCAATGATTCACGTATAGCCTTTAAGGATATGATCTTGGGATCTGTTAGTTGAATATGCTTATAAATTTCACCAAGAACTTTGTCGAGTTGTCCGTGTCTTGGGAAGAATTAACAATGGCATGTTTAGCTTGTAGCCTCATGGCAGTATCTTACCAACTCTTTATATTGGTTTTATTTAGTTGTCAGATTTTATAGCGACATAATGGGGACAATGGAAATTAAGCTGACTGGTCTATCCTACAACAACACGACATAATCTATAATTAGATTCAACTTAACCTATGTAAGTCAGCGTAGTTAGAACTCGCCAAGGTACAAAAGAAGTAAATTAACCTCTAGAAAATATCTCGTGCACTCACATTATATATGCTTCCATTTTGAACTTATTTCTTGCGCCTGTATTTATAGTTTATACATTATGGAAGAGAATTTAAGTCTGGGGCTTATAAAAAAAAATTAAGTGTGGGAAGCTTTGCAGGGTCTTTGCCTCTTCTATTTCATGTCATATGATGATATATCATAAATAATAATAATTTATCTTCCCATGACCCAAGAAACAAAATTTCTTTTAATAAATCAAACCATAAATTAATTTAACATACAAAAGCATACGGGGGAATTTAGGCTGTAGGCCCCACTTTAAGTGGCATCCACCGATACAATCAATCCCACAATTCTCTCATTCTAAATGTCCTACTAGAAAAGCATGTGAATATAAAAAATAAAAAAAGAAATAAAGAAAGAAAGGAAAAGATAAAAAGCGGATCGAACACACAGAAGCTTGCTAACACAAGGCAGTAGTAGTAACGTATAACTGGCATCATTTTCCCCCTTTGTTTTTGTTCTTGTCATCAGAGAATGGTGTTGTAGTTTGAAGTTGGAATTTTGTTGTTCAAACATTTTCTGTTGATGAAGAAAGGAGTGGCTGAGTAAGTGATGCTTTGGCATGGCTTGCGGGCCTGATGATGCTGTGCTCCGCCGTGGATGCAATCGCAAGCTCTTCCCTTGCAAACTTCCTCTCTTCACTTTTACCCCACAAGACAAAGTACAGTCCCGCTACAATCAACACTGCTCCTATAATCCTATATAATATATATGACATCACAAAGCCAAGAAACAAATTACAACTAAAATTATTATTTTACGAAAAAAAGTAAATGGAGAGGGAGCAAAAAGTAACCAAGCACACGAGACACAATCTTCTGTTCAATTAATATGTCCTATGCTGTATAATTCTTCTAACTTTTGTAACCATCCGGAATGTAGAATCATTCGGCTGAGGCCCCTTTTCAGGTCTCACCGAAAGGTAACAACAAATTAAACTGTACCTCTAGCTTCTTGTCGTTTACTGGCTGTTCTCATTTTCTATGTCTCCAGACAACAACAACAAAAATACCCTTCATCATACTTTAGTCATTTCGGACTCAGCATATTACATGAAATACCCGGTCAAAGTTATCAAGCATATTGAAAAATGAAATTATTGTTTAGTATGAATATTTCGATTGGGACCTCCTGGGCGAGTCAAGGAAATTTTAATTTCTTCTTTGAAAAATAAGCTCATTCCTAAACTTGTAAATTAGTTTTAATCACATACAAATACAACCTTTTGTTGTTAATTAACCTTTATGTTTAAGACATTATATGATGGATGCATGATGAAGAAAAGGAGAAGGATAGCAGGAACTAACCCTCCCAAGTAGAACTCTTCTCCTAATGCAATGGTAGCCATGATGGCGACAACAAAAGTCTGAACAGGTTGATAGACTGCAACAAACACGGGGCCACCTCTGTCAATGCACCATATTTGTACAGCGAAAGCAATTCCGGATGCCACCACTCCCTGCAACCCCATCATCAAAATTCAAATAAAACAACTTAATTAGTTTCCTTCTCATTTCACCGTCAATAAATGTACATGTGTTCCTTCCATTATTCACGCAGAACATCATTCCGAACCACTTTTGGACTATATATCATGTCATTGTCACACCTCAGACCAATGCAATTATATATATGCAGCACTTTTGAAATTAATTACTTTTAACTAAAAACTAGCTAGCTACAAAAACGATCAGCTTTTATTCACTTCCGTGTCAAGTTGTTAACTTATAATGGAAGAATCATGTTAATTTATCTATGACTCACAAGACAGACTCGCTCTCTGCTGGTCACTTTATGTATTTATACATGACTTTCTGACAAATTACGCCAATTTTTTAAAAATCAAATTATTCTAACCATTGAATAAATAATGAGAAATAATTTATTTTATCTTATTTTTATTAATATTAAAGACTATAATTTTTAATTCTTTAAGCATAATTAATATGATTTAGAAAAGTATATTTGATATAAGGATGAGAAAGGTGACAGAATTCTTAGTAACTGTAACAGTAATTATTTGAGTTTAACGGGTATATAAAGGTGGTATGTTGATTTATATATTTTATTTATATGAGTTTTAAAATATTAATTGGTAAAGTTAATAAAATATTATAAATATATAATTATGATTAAATATTAACATAAAACTTTGTAAATTATGGGTATATGCTAATTAAATTCTAATTATTTATATAATTTTACCGAGAACAATACTTATATTATAGATTTTATTTTTAGTTACATTTGAAATAATAAAAATAATTTATAAAAATGAAAAAACATAGTGGGATCAATTGTCCTGAAGATTCTAAAGCAAATCGGTCCTTGGCAAATATATTCCTTAGTATTGTTTAAATTTTATTAAAAATTATAAAATCATGAATGAAACTTGTTAAATTAAAAGTGAGGCCTAAAATTTTATTATTTTTAATAAACTATAATTTAATAACCACAAACTGTATCGATGGAAAGAATATTGCTAAACAGTTGCAATTTGAGCTTAACAACTGATGGTGAAATTACAGTGAATTAGATGTAAAACTGTAATTTTAATTATAAATACTGATAATTATTGTAGTTTTTAATATGGTATTTAGTGGTTGAAGAATTTATTTGTATAGAAGTGACTAACCGCGTATAAAATAGTGAAAGCTTCTGCACCAGAGTGGAAAAGCCAAGCCTGGGCGTCTCTTTCAAAGAGGAAAGCAATAAGCAGAAACTGCAAGAGTCCAAAGAAACAGGTGTAGGAAGTGACAGAGAGGCGAGCCGGGTACTTCTTCAGAACTGGTGCTTGCAACACAAGCCAACCAGACCATGACAAACAATGGCCAATGAGGTACAAGCAGCCAAGGGTCCAGTTCTTACCCTTTGCATCTCCCAGTGACCCCAACTCAAATACAAATACCTCTCTTTTGTTGCTGCTGTTCACACGACTTGCTGGGCTATATATTGTTGGACCTTTGTAAAGTGTGATCACAGTGGCCCCAACCACACATAACACTGTTCCCGCCACCTTAGCCACCCCATCTTTTCTGTTCAGTCTCACTTGCTCTATCCTAAATTTCCATAACAATCTTTTCTCATTATTTTTTATATATATGCTTAAAAATAATACTTTATTTTATTCATTAATTAATTAAGCTCTTGCCTGAATACGGCTGCCATGAGGAATGTAATGGCTGGGACTGAGTTCTGTATTGCTGATGCGAAGGTAGGGGATGTGTTCTCCAACCCAAGCAAGTAGAAACCTTGGTTTGCTGTAATCCTGTTAAGATTAATTGTATACTATCAAAGGACAGTCCTAAATTCTAATTTATTATTTTGAAAACCACAGACAAGAAAGGTTTTAATTTAGTTATTACATTTGAATTTTTATTTTTTATATGTTATAATCTTGGATGGTTTGATAATTAGACATACCCGACAAGTGCGAGAAGAAAGAACTGGCAGATGAAGTTTAAAGTCATGGCTGGCCTGTCCTTCCTGGACAAAAGAAAAGAAACACGGGAAAATAACAAAGTTGCACGTGAGATTGATGAATAGATATATAGATAATTAATTTGAAACAGTAAAAAAACATATGAACATTATTTATTATATGAACAACAGAGAATGGAACAGAAATTTGTTGGAAGATGAATTAGTTAAAAGAGTAGTACTAACTTTTCGAAGAAATAGGCAAAAGGAAGAAGGAGAAGCAAGGCAATGATGTTCCTATAGACAGGGAAAACAAGTTTGCTGACGCCCATGTTAAGTGCAGCTCTTGAGACGACATGGAATCCAGCATAGCCAAACTGCAAGGCCAACATGGCCGCATGCAGCTGCGTTCTTTCGGGAATGGAACACCACATTCTCTTGTTAGAGGCTGAGCCTAAATCAGCCATTGGACAAGTTATCACACTATGTAACCACTAAATTAATTCAGACCTGGCTAGTCTAAGAAAAAGAAGGCTAGGATAGGAAGTGGTGAAGAGAAAACGAGAGAAGGGGGCCTATAAATATTGTGAAGTGTGAGTAGAGATCCTCCACCCGCAAACCATAAAAAAAGGAATTTACAAAATTAAGGGCTCCTCTGAAAAGTCGAATAGTTTTTGTTTCTAGTATTTAAAAATTAAAAATATAAATAAACCTATTGTTTTTCAGTTTTCTCTTATGTTTTTAAAATTTAAAATAGAATTAGAATAGATTGTTTTTTCCTTTTTATTAATGATATTTTTGTAAGTATGAATAAATTTTTACATTTTCATGTTTTTAAAATAGTTTTCAAATAGAGTTTAATTGGTATACACTAATATTAATAAATTTTTACATTGACATTTAATCATGAATTTTTATTTATGTGACTTTTAAAATAGCAATGAATAAAGTCAATAAATTTACTATTAATAAGTTGTTTTTTTTTTTCAAAACACAATTTTTGAAAACTTTTTTCAAAAACAAAAAAACAAAATCAAACAAGCAAGATCTCAGTTATGAAACTTGCAAGAGTTTAATTAGTATGCAATAAAAGTATAAAAGCATATAAAGTGTATATGTATTATTTTCTAAAAGAATATTACATCGACGTTTAATCACATCTTTTTATTTATATGGCTTTTAAATTATTAATTAATAAAGTCAAAAACTTATTATAAATTAAAGGTTATATTTAAATATCAACCTACATTTTCTCATTATATACTAATTAAACTCGTTAAATAAATATATTATATTTGGGTCTTTTTAAATATCAATTTTTTAAAATAAATTTATTCATTAAAATCCGGAAAGATACGCCAGTCAAGTAACATAAGAATATCAATCTTTTTAAATAAATTTGTTCATTCTAAATTATTGTAAAAAATTAATATATATATATATATATATATATAAAAGTATTTCATCATAATAATTAAGTAATTATAAGTACTTATTACGTATTACTTAAATATTAAATATTTTCACAAATATGATTTTAATTTTTAATTCTAAAATATAAAATAAAATATATAATTTTTTTGTGATATAAATTATATAAATTTATAATACATACAATAAAATATAAAATACATTTAAATATAAAATCTTAAATCTAAATTCTTAAATAATTACATTCTTTTTATTTATAATTTTTTATAAATAATATAATTTTTATTAAAAAATTAATTATACCAAAATTCATGAAGTGTCACGTATTAAATTACTAAATCATAAGTTTTGTAGATCTGAAAAAATCCCGATATTTAAATAAATATAAAATTTTCATCCATAAGCATAAGAAAGTTAAAAAGATGACTTTAGAATAGAAGTAACAGTAGTTGGCCCACAATCTCCCTAAAAAGAAGTTATGTCAACTGTTGGTACGCTTGGAATGTTTTTAGTTGTCTCCCACATATTCTCTAATTCTGCCCTGTTTCTTTGGTTGACAGGACAACTCCCACTGCTCCTGGCTTCAAATTTAAAAAAAAATAAAAAATAAAAACCAAATAGATTCGTCTTAAAAATTAGAAGATATTCTATGAGAATTATTTAGATAAATTGATTAATAATAAAAATATTATTTTAATATGAATTTTATAATAAAAGCCTTGAGTATTTAGTTTTTTTAATTTTAAGTATCTAATATTTAAGGAATTATATTAAAATAATATTTTTTATTATAAATAAATTTCATTGAAGATGTTGCGAGTACCTATAAAAGTGAGGTTGGAGCTCCCACTTTTTTAAAACAATCAATTTATCTTATAAGGGTAGTTTAATTGGTAATACACGTTGAGTTTGTGAGACATGATTTAAGTTTGATTCCTATAAAATAAAGGTTTTTGCAGTGCAGTTTGATTCAATTCTTATTGTAAAAGTCACCCAAATCAAACAAGAAAATAAATGTTATTTGGTTTGGTTGAGTTTGAAAGTATTATAAAATCCGAACCATCCTTAATAGTTTGATTTAGTTTGATCTTTTAGTTTTGAAAATATGTTATTAAGTATTATTTAATATGATTTGTAATAATTCTAAGAATACTTAAATAATTTGTTTTACTTTGAGAATTATTTAAATATCTATTGGTAATTTAATGAAAATCAATCTCACTGCAAAGCTACCTAAAAAATAAAATTTTTGCACATATTTAACTACTATAAATTATAAATGTGCTATTAGCCATTATTTTTTTTCCTACATGACTATGTTTGTAATATGAATCATGTTATGTCTTTCAAACTAGGCACTATTTAGAAGAAGAAATATAGAAATTATATATATTGTGGTACGATTCAATTGAAGTTTGTTTTCAAATCTTCAGTCACTAACCTAACCGAATTGTACTCTTTAGAAATTTAATAAACTAAATAAAACACAAACCATTCAGTCTTTTGTCAATTTTTTATTTTTAGTTTGAGTTGATTTGGTCTTAAAGATCCTATTACAACATACACTCTTAGAAAGGAGTGCGGACGAAGGAGCCATAAATGTGGTTAAATCCCGAACTGTGATTATAGTATTATTAATAAAAAAACAAGCAAATTTATATTTGAATATTTTTATTATATAAAAATAATTTAGAAGTGAAGTTTAATGTAAAATTTTTAATCCAACACAAAAGTTGTTTTAAATTGCTTGAATTCAAAATTAATTTTAGACTTAACTAGGTCAAGATAATTTAATAAGATAAATCTCAACTAATTCCAACCCAAAAATTTATATTAATTAGTTAGGATGATTGATTTTATTTGGATTGAAAAACTATAAAGTTGATTATTTGTTTCAATTTTTGAATTTTGATACTAATTGTAATATTAGAAAAATCTAATATAGATAGTACGACTTACTATGTTTATCGAAGATTGTTTTCAATTGTAAATTTTACTCAAAACATTAAAATTTTAGACAAGTTAAGAAAATAACATTTTGAACATCTCGCTCTCAATAAGGATCATGAACATCTCGCCCAAAAACAAGTGTTGTCTGTGTTATAGTATTTTAGTGAAGGAATGTCGCTCATTGAGACATATCGTTCGGCAAAAAATCCCAAAAATACCTGGTAGAGAAAATTTTCTACTAAGTGAGATTTGTCATTAGACGTAAAACCATAAACAACTTTTCATTGGACGAGAACTACCACCCAGCAAAACTTTACAAAAAAACATAGATTACATTATGCATAGAAACCAGGACATTGAGACTCAACCATATTCCATAGTTTCATATGAATTTAAGTATGCTAACATACACTTAGTACAAAGCACCTTACAAATTACTGCTTAAAAACTAACAACATAAAAAATACATTAATTTGTTAAGACCATAACTCCTATGGTAATTTTTACTATATACATATAAGTCAAAAAGTTATAAGACATCAAAATCTGCAACTTCCTAGATATCCAAAACTTCTGAGATATCCATATACCCTCCTTTACCATCTGACCCAATTCTGACAACCAGTATATGAATATATCCCTCAAGTACCTTCACTTGATCCGGTCCCGTGATCCCAAAGACCTTACTTTGTAATCTTAACTCAATATACATATTATATTATATTATATTATATATATATATATATATATATATATATATATATATAAAAACCAAGCCTAAATTACCCACTCTAATAGCACACATTGACCATCCATTACATAATCAAATTCATACATGCATCATAACAATACTAAAGAATACAGATTTATTGACACTCAAATCAAGATCAAAACTCAAATAACTCACAATTACTTGCAATAACACAATATTCCATAAGAATTTCCTAGATTAAAATCATAATGATCTTCTTTTACTTATTTCTCCTTTTGAATTTGAAGAGGGAGAGTAACCAGCTGTAGAAATTACTCAAAACCTAGCAAAAATAACCAAAACCCAAGAGAATTGTAAGAAATTGGGATTTAAAAATTGTTTTCCCTTTAAAGGAGATGATTAAACCTTATAGAGAAGAAAAATAACTCGATGAAGTAGAATAAAACTTAATCACTTTAATCAATTATCAACAAAAAGAGAAATGGGAGGAATTTTCTTAGATTTCAAAGTTAGATCGTCTCGCATGCAAGAAGGAAAAGGAATAAGTTAGAAATGGAGAATGAGAATGATGAAGGATAAAAGAGGCAAAGAAGAAAAGAAAAAGGTAAATAAAAGTAGAAGAAATGTGGTCGTGTTTAGTATTTTCATTTGTTAACCACAACCCCCTCACAAACAAATTTTTGTAAAATCAAACTAAATACCCAAGTCCAAAAAGAGTAATTATTTCTCTCACCTCTAATTTACTAAAATCGTTCACCTATATTCCATTTTTATAATTCATTCAAATCAAATCACATTCATAAGTATTTTCTTTCTTTGTATATAAATCACATTAGTATTTACAATCAACTATTCTATTAATTAATTTATTAGTTATACTTAAATTAAATTTAGTTTCTCTTTTTAATTATTTCATACATTTATATTATTTTAATAAAAACATGTCATTATACTAATTGTTCAAATTGAACCAATTCATTTAATTGAATGACATATTTTATTTTTATACTTTTATTAATCATTTTACCGATTGTAATAAGAAATAAAATCCATTATTAATTTTTAATTTTATTTTAGGCTATTAAGAGTCTGAATTAAGGTCTATATTTGAAAAAATAGAAAAAGTAGTTGATGGTAGTTAGTAGTTGAACTGTTAAATTGGTTTATTAAATCATAAGTATTTAATAAACTTATATATGAAAATTATTGAAAATGTAAAATGACAAAAAAATATAAGAAATTTTTACTTTATATATAAAAGATTAAAAAGAAAATCTAATAAATTTTTACTCTTTATTACAAAATTTTAAAAGTCTAATAAACATCGAAAGAAAAAAAAACATAAAAAAGTTAAAAACTAGAAGTTAGACTAATTAACATAACTAATGACAAAGTTAAAAAGTTAGTGGCTAAAATTTTAACTTATTTATTAAATTGTAAGTGTATACTAATTACCGGTTGAAAAGATGAATATAAAATAATTTGATAAATTGTAATTAGTATACACTTACAATTTAATAAATAAGTTAAAATTTTAGCCACTAACTTTTTAAAAAATAGCTAAATAAAAATTATTTACTAAATAGCTAAATAAAAATAGCTAAATAACTATTAAAAAATATTTACTAAATAGTCAAACAATTTTTTAACTAATAAAAAATTATAAATTAGCTAAAATATTTTGTCAAATATCATCAAGGTTAATTTGATAAATAATAATTTAATATTATTTTTTTCTATTTTTAATATTTTAATTTAATTTTTATTATTTTAACAGTAAATCTATGACCAAATCTAAACTAACTTAAACCATTGGTAGCAATTAAAATTGATTAGTTCAATTAAAATATACTTTAAAATTGTTAAATATCTAACTCAATTGTTAAAAAAGCTTAATTTGTATGTAAATAGATAGGAGTTAGTGACTGTTTTTTCTCTAAATTGTATCATTAAGACCGTGAGAGTTATTCTATATAAATGGGTCCTCACAAGTTTTTCAACTTGCATATATTAGTATGTTTAATCCACATAATATAAGTATTTTTACATAATAATTAATTAATTACATGATTTATATTTAGTATCTAGTCATTATTTCATTAAAGCATTTGACGCTTATTTCATTAAAGCTCTGACATTATAAAGATTTTTGTACTAACATTCAATTACAACCCTTCATTCATAGTAAATTTGTTGACTTTAGTCATTACTACTTTAAAAGTCACGTACATGAAAAGTCATTATTGCATATCACAATCCTTTCTTCATAGTAAATTTGTTGATTTTAGTCATTACTATCGAAAACTTCCTTAATTAACTTTTTATTTTTAATAAATTGATAATTTCTTTTAAATCTAAAGTAATACTACATCAATATCATTAGTGAACTACAATATAAAGAACTAGATTGCTATGTGTTTTGGATAAAAATTCCAATAATTTTTTTGTAATTTATTGTTTTATTTATTAATTTTTATATTATTTTTAGATTTTTAAAGTTTTTTCATACTATTCCCTCCATCTCATTATAGTAGAGGTAAAATTTACTATGTAATCTTCACATCTTAATAAAATAAATTTATTCTTTAAGTGTGAGTGAAAAATATTTTGATTAATTAGTATAAAGATCATCTGCATTCGTGGATAGTTTTGATTTTTAAAGTAAAAGTCTTTTGAATCAAATAAAAAAATTAAGTATGATTTGATTGGAAAGTATTATAAAATTTGAAACAAATCAAAGAAATCCTTATAAGTTTGATTTAATTTGGTTTTTGCTGTTTTAAAAATACGTTATTAATTAAATATTATTTAACATAATTTCTATTACTTTAAATAATAGTTAAATAATTGTTTTAATTTGAGAATTATTTAAATATCTATTGCTAATTTATTAAAAATCAACTTTACTCTAAACTTATCTAGAAAATAAAATTTAATCTCATATCTAACTAGTAAAAAATATAGTAGTACTAGTTACTATTATTTATTTTCCGCAAGGCTGTATTTATAACATGAACCATGTCACATCTTTTAAATTAGGCATTATTTGTGAGAGAAAAAATATAAGAGTTATGAATTTGCAGTTTGGTTGGATTTGGCTTGATTTTCAAATCTCAAAAAAATTTAATAAGTTTAAAAATTTGTGTTTTAAACAAATCCAAATTTGTCGTAAACCAAATTGAAACTTGTGTTTTAAAAATTTAATAAATCAAACAAATCCAAACAGTTTTTATTTTTTAATCATTTTTTATTTTTGGATAAGTTTTTAGTTTGAGTTGGTTTGATTTTGAACGCCTCTAATAAAGATTAACCTTTTGACAAGATATAAAAATGAATTATATATCATGTTTGTAATATAAGCTCATGATAATTATATGAAAATTATTAATAGAATCTAATAATTAAATAAATAAGAATTAATGTTAATTAAATAAAATATATATGTACAACTTAATTTGTATCCCAAATAATAATTAAGCAATGCCCTTTATATAACTTAATTTTCTTTTGTGGAAAGATTGTTGGTATTATTTAAAACCACGTTCGGGGTGGTTCTGAGTTTCTAATTTTGAAAATAGAAACTTGTTTGTCAAGAATGATTCTGTTTTGGTTTTTTTACTTATTTTTAAAAGAGTTTTCACTTAATTTTAAAAACAATAAATTTTGATTTTCAAGTTTCTATTTTGATTTAAGTTCATTAATTGACATCACTTGTCTCCAATGACCGTCACCTCTGACCAGAAGTCACGGCCGCTACTTTCGATCGGCGGTCACCAACCCTCACCTCTGACTAGCAGTAATTGGTTGTCACCTCCGATCGATGTTCACCAGTAATAGTCATCGGCCACGACTTCCGACTTACGGTCATTGGCTACTATCTTCAACCGATGGTGACTGCCACCTACGATCAACGGGCACCGGCTATCACCTTCAACCGATGGTCACCAACCGTCACATCTGACTGGCAATCACCAGTTTACACCTCCAACCATCGGTCACTGGCCATCACCTTCGACCAGCGATCACTAACTGCTACTTTCAATCATCGCTCACCGACTGCTACCTCTAACCACAGTCACCAACCACCATCTTCGATTGTCGATGACAGACTGCTACCTCCAACTAGTATTTTAGTTAAGATTTTAAAATAATATTTTAAATTTAAAAACAAAAATTTATTTTAAAAGTTTGAAACTTAAAGCTAAAATTAGTTTTTATTTTTATAAATTCTAAAGCTAGAAACTAAAAACATCACGAAGAGGATCTAACATATTGACAGGTTATGGTTTGGCAGCATGCGATTAAATGATAATAATTGAGTAATGACCTCGCCGTCTTCCACACATAAAGACGAGAAGTTGTAGAAAATTGACTTATTCCAGCCCTCCTAAATGGAAAAAAAAATGCAAAACCACAAATTCAACAGGATCGTAGTATTTGTTCTAGGATTGTCGCCTTTCCTTTAATCTCACTTATGATGTATTTTTTACAGTATTGTAGTTAAGTATTTACATATTCATTAGTTAACAGACTACATGAATATAAATTTGTACATAGAAATTTGGTGTTATAATTATATTATATATATATATATATATATATATATATAATTTTGTTTAAAACAAAAGTGGAGAAAGAAAAAACCTTCTCCACCCTAAATTTTTTAAATGACAAAAATCATAATCCAAATCGTTCAACACAAATTTTCTTGTTTAATATTAGGACAGAAAACGGGTGAGTGAGTATCATAAAAGCGAGTGTGATTGTTATAGTTAATAAAGATGCTTAGGGTGGTGGGTGTTGGACCCCTTTCGCATTCCCTCTCTTCTCATCATTCCTGGCTTTCAAACCCCACACTACCAATTCCTGTTTTCATTCTTTCTTTTTTTTAATGCACAGTTCCAGTATGTAGTAAAGATATCTTTTTAAAATTATATTTATTGGTTATAAATGGATAAATTATTTTTATAATTAATTAATCTATCTCACAGACACCAATATAAATATAATTCTAATCTTGATCAATATGTTTTTACATAGAAAGGCTCACCAAGAAAATTGGTGTTCACATACAATTTAGTTTAATTTTTGGGTAAAAGAATCCTTTAACCCAAATATAAAAATAACATAAATATAAATCAATCTATTTACCGTTTGATTTGCATTAATATGATGATTGTTTTATGAATAAAAATAATTTTATGGTGTTATACAGAAAGACTCTGGAAGAGAATCTAGATACCCACCACTTGCTAGTTGCTACTCACTTACGGGTTTCACCCTACCAGCTACCACCACTTTTCCGTGCTCCAATAATACGTTATCATCAACTATATGGTACTCACCTATATATGATATGATACTCTATTTTCTTTTTTTTTCTAATTAAACTAAAGGATTTTTCATTTAGCAATATTTTTTGAGTTTAACGACCAATTTTTTATAATATAAAATAATTTTACATTACTAATCAACTAGTATAATAGTTTACATAAAATATTAAGATATTTAATACATAAAATATTGATAATATTTATATTTTAAAATTTAGTTATATTATAAATTAAATTTTATTACATTTTGATGTATAATGTTCATTTAATTTTAAATTGAATTTTCAAATAAAAGATTAATAATTTAACTTAATAGAAAAATACAGTCACGTAATATTATAAACGATGTATATTTAAAAATATACATTTTTATTAAATTTAAAATTATACATTATACATTATTTGACATATATAATTGTCATTAAAAATTATCAATATAATTTTAATACATTTTATTTTATATGTAATTGTCATTATTTGACAGCTGAATAATATTATACTAATAATATATAAATACCTTAACTCTTATATATATAATTAATTGCTAATTATAAAATTAAACAATTCACAAAGCCGTACAGGTACATTTTTATAATGTTAACCATTAATTTATTTTATAATGTGAACCATTTTTTGCTAATGATTACACTGCTAAAGTATTACAATGGCGCCTGACTGTAACAATGTAGATCAGAGTATAAATCGATAGACAGAGGACCCGGAAAATAAAGCAAGGTATCATAATTTCGCATATACGAAGGTTAGCATTACGCAAGCTGATTTAAAGCATCAATCTCAATGTAACCAAAAAGAAAAGAGAAAAACCATTGATCGACAAGCTGTAACCAAATCTCATGAATAAATAATGATAGTGTCATAGTAGTTTGAGGACCTTCTTTAAGTCGATCCATCATTATTCATAAAAAAATTTGTACAAAATGATGCTTAATACAATTTGTGTCCTGAATTCATAAAGAATTGAATCAATTGTATATTTTACTTCTTTAAGAAATATTTAAACTACACTTAGACCTTTATTTTCCTTTTCAGTTTCGATTTAAATTACACTTAATTAATATATATTCAATACATACGTACGTAAATTACATCATTGAAATTTATACACTCACTTAGAGTTTAATTTACACAATTATTTAACCACAATTCTTAATTTATAATAAATTGATTGAGTTTATTAATTAATCTTTTAAAAAATGGTACAGAAAAAGACATCTGATTTAACTTAAGTGTAAATATATATCATTCAACTCTAAGTTTAATACTTCTATTTTATACGAATACGTTATAGGTATACCTAAACTATTTATCGGTAATTTTTGAATTCAATATTATTGAATTCAATGTATTATTAAAGATAGGTCGTCTCCATCTTGTTGTTTTTGGGCATGATTTGAAAAAGTGAAACTTGGAATGCATTGCCCTTTAGTATGCAAAAAAGTAGCAGGCTGCGGCAAATTCCAGGATTCGTTTTCCTTTTCAATATCTGCTTTCTTGTTTTATGCTACATGTATGCCGGGTAATTAAGAATTAAGTAACTAATTAATTAAGTGGAAAAAACTGCAGTGTCACTCTCACTATATAGGAATAGATTGGACTGAAAGAAGTGTTTGTGTTTCCACTTAGCTAGGTTCCCACGCCCAAAATTAGCACCATGTGTGTGGGTTGGTTCCGGAAACCAACCTCCTCTCTTTGACAGACATGCTGCCCCCCCTCAAACCAGACCACCATCATTCTACAATATTCAAAGAAAAGAACCTCATTGATTAATATATCAGACCTTTCCATCTCTCCAAAAAAATAAAATAACTTTCTTTTTAATGTCCTGCTATCTGACAGCTACCAACGTTTTACTGAAATGTATTATAAAAGTCAGTGTATCCAAGTTGGATTAGAGTTAGAAAAAAGAGAGGATATATCACACAAAAATCAAAATTTGTAAAAAACAATCATTTTCATTCTCTCATGTAACTTTCAATAAATTGGTCCTAATGAACCGCATGCTTGATTTCTTTTGCTTTCGAAGGTGCGGAACATATTTTTGAGCAACAAACTATTATGTAACTATATCTTTTATTTTTATTTTGAAATCAAGTCCTTTTATATGGGTGTAAATAATATTCCAAACTCCAATTTGAAGTGAATGTGTCTAACGGATACAGGTACACTGAAAGTAAGAGTAAAGGTCCTAATACTTTTTAGAAAGTACTTTTACCTCAAACATACTTTTCATCTACATTTTCCAACATTCGTTATGTTATTATCATAATTTTAATCAATTTTTATATCTTAAATTAGAGTTCTTGAATGTCTAGATATATTTCTATTACTAAGATATGTAAATTCGTAATTATTTATCACTTATTTTATATTATTATAATTAATAATTTAAAATTTAATCTTTTCTAAATAATTATGTTATTGGTGTAAAGTATTACCAACTTTATCAATGACTATCTACCTTTAATAAAATTTATCCTTTTTGTAACATTTTTTTTTAAAAAAATATAAAAATAATAAAGTGTAATTTATATTAGTAGACTTAAATTAGTTTGCATTTATTAAAATAATTAATTTTTATGAATAAATAAACAAATGTTAATAAAGATAATTTTAAGGTTAAGTTTGAGTCAGCTATTAGAAATTTAATCCATGATAATTTAGAATAAATCAAAGGGGGTTAAGGTATTAATGCATCCATTGTATTTGACTTGTGACAGTTGAGAGAGATGTAAAGGAAATCTTATCGGTGGAGCTGGAGGACCATTGTTGAGATGCTTCAAAACACACCTCTCACATATGAGATCAATAAGGTAAAGGAGAGTGAGAAATTATCTCTCGTGTGCCATATATAAGGAATGTGGGTGATGAAATGATCCCTATATCTTATTCAATGTATGTTATTGAAAGATTATAAACATCTGAAACGAATACTGATAACAGTTTTATGCATGATTGTGGTTATCTTCTAACCATGTCTTATTGAATTGTTTTGATAAACTATTGCTTTCAATGTGCCTATTAAAAATAAAAGTGAAGACTTTTCACTACAAACCAAGTTAAGGCATCTATGAAAGAAAATGCCCAAGTATACATGATACTAACTTCTTTAGATTTTGAGAGTGAAATGGTTGTAAGTAAATTACCTGTAGCAAGTTTCGTGCAGTGTTCCATGAGAATATGTCTAGTTTACCACATGAGTGTGAAGTATGGTTCACCTTAGAACTTGCTCTTGGTATTGTACCCATGTTTGTAACACATTATATGATATCTTCCTTGAAGTTGGTTGAGCTTAAGAAATAATTGGCAGTTGCTAGAAAAATAGTTTGTAAGGCTTAGTGTGTCACCCTAGGAAACCATAATCTTAAATGTGTGAATATAGAGAGTTTTCTTTGTTTAGTATAGTACTTTGGGTTTATAAAAGGTTTTCAAAGTTAGTTTTGCATTTTACCAAGTTGACTCATAAGGGCTAAGCTTTTGTGTGAGATGTCAAGTGTGATGGTGTCTTTCAAGGTCTTACGGAAAATTTAACTCTTGCATTTCTTTTAGTTTTATTACACATTAAGAATTTTTTGTAGTGTTATAATATTCGCCTAAGATGAGCTTATATGAAGCTCTAATATTGGAAGGTGATATTGTAGCTTATGCTTTTACATGTATTGAAAAACCCGTGAGGGAAACTACCATATCCATGACCTTGAGTTAGTCATTGCAATTTTTACCCTCAAGTTATGCAAGCATTACACACTATTTGTTTATATATATTGTTCTATATTTGAGGTGCTTAGCGACCATAAGAGCGTCAAATACTTGTTTGTAGGTGACCCCACTATTAAAAACATTAAGCAATTTATTTACTCCCTAAAATAAAATATTTAATATTTAATATTTTTATTATTTTGTAAGCTCGTAATTTTGTAATTTTTTCTTAGTTAAAAAATAATTATTGATAATTTTAATAAATAAAATATCTTCTCAGTTGACCTTTTTTAATTTATTTAATAATTAATCCAATAAAATGTTTTTATTAGCTTAAAAAATATTACTTTAAGCCTTAAAAAATTAATATTTGATTTAGGCTCAAGAGTATGTTGGGTTGGCAACATTTGTTTGATAAGAGAGAGTTGAACATAAGTTACAATAGATGGTTAGGATTTCTTAAGAACTTTGATTTTGAGCTCAACTATTACCTTATTAAAGTTAATGTGGGAGTTGAAAATAATATATTTTTTTATATTTTTGGTAATCAATTTAAAAATTGTCTTAATTTGATTAAAAAGATAGAACAATAAGATTATAATATTTTTTTTAAAAAAAAAATTGTTGTATATTAGTGAAACTATATGCATTTTTCAAAACTTATCTCATCTTTGGGGTAGCTTTGAATTTTTTGTTTTGACTTTTGAATATATCTTGAAAATAGAAACGTGTTCAATCAAATTGGTTTCTATTTGATTCTTTTAGTTATTTTCAAAATAATTTTTATCCAATTTCAAAAACAATAAAATTTGGTTTTGAGATTTTTTTTGTGTTTTTATTCAAATTTATCACATGATGTTAATTGTCACCACCTTCGATCGTCGGTTGCTACTTATGATCTATCATTAGTTGCCACTTTCGATAGTCAGTCATTGACTTTCACCTTTGATAATTATTCACTAGCCTCTATCTTTGACCGTCGATTATCAGTCATCACCTCCATTTGCTAGCTATCAATCTCTACCTCCAATCACAGGCATTGACTGCCACCTATAATCATTGGCACTGACTACCACCTATAACCATTAACACAAGTTGTCACCTCCAACCTCTAATCACCATCTTCAATTGTCGGTCATTGACATCCACCTTCAACTATCAATTGTCCATATTAACAACTAAAATTTGATATATAGAAAAAACTACCAATTGCCTATCTTTAGTCTATGAGCAAGAAGAATTTTAATGGGTTAAGATTTGTAACAATGTTTTAAATGTAAATAACAAACAAAAATATTTTTACAGGGCTATCTTGTCAAGTTTCTTAGAGAAAGTTGTCTTGCATCTCTAGGTGTTCTCTACCTACCAACTGTGTCGGTGTTGGGTATAGGTACCCATTTGTTGAAGGTCGTTCGAGCTTTTCCTGTGAATATGACATGAATTACTTTAGCGTTGTAGCGCCTGGTAGTTGAACTTTGGCTCGAAGTATTTTTTCTAGCTCTTATTACCTTGAAAAAGTAGGGGCACCTTCCTTCCTTGAACCAATAACATTTTTTGCCTAACTTAGCTCCCTCGGCCTCTCAAGACCAAAATTTAAAATTTTAAAATCAAAACTAATTTTCATTTTTATAAATCTAAAAAGTATAAATCAAAAGTAATGTCGAAGGTGGCCTTAAATTTGGTACAAAGGTAATTTTTCACAAATTGAAAGATGTTTGCTTTTATTTAGATTTTATTTTTATCCATTGTTTTTGCATTGAAACATCCAAACAACATTTTAAACTTTAGGCTTAATTAAACGCTTTTATTCTCGGAATTTTTAATTTTTAATATTTTGTCTTTTATTTTTAAATCATGAAATTGTTTTCCAATTTCAAAAATTTTTTAATTTATGCTCAATCATTTTAAATGGACTAAAAGTGATAAACTTTGCTGACAGATTATAATAATTTAATAATGTGATAACTATAACTATGTAATTTAAAAGAAATTTGAATAATAAAAATAATTATAATTAATTAAATCATATTTAAATAAAAAATTAATAATCATCACATCATTAAATTACGGTTATATGTCAATAAGCGTTTTTCATTTATTAGTCAACATCAATTTACTAACAAATATAAATTTAGCAATTTTTTCATAATTTAAAAATGAAAGGAAAAATGTAAAAAAATAAAAAAATAGAAAATGTAATTAACCGTTAACTTTAGTACAAAGATTCACCATTATATTTTTTATATTAAATAACTACAAAAAATATGATGATTATTAGGAAGGGTGTTGTGTATTGAAAGGAACAGTGAACCTGGGCAGACTGCAATGTTTGCACGAGCTTTCATCCTTTTGGGTCGCATAAGTACATTACTGGCAGCTATTCTATAAATTGAGTGTGCACGGGAGAATCCTCAAAAGATCCACCCACGCCACGAGAGAATCTTCACTGTGTTCTGTCAAGTGTCATCGACTTGCATTTCAACTATTCTTAGGACTTAGTACTTAGGACTTAGAAGTTAGGAGTTAAGAGTTACCACCTACAACTTAGGACCTACTGCTCATTCCTTCCTTCTACTACTCACTTCTGTTTCCACTTACGAGTTCCCTTATTTTCACTTCAAATGAAGAAAACCTATTAATATTTTTTGAATCAAAACATAAAAACAAATGCTTCTAGTTTAACGAGGATGAACCCAACATGAACCAGAATTTTGTAAACGTTTAACTATCCATTGCATATTGATCTTTCCGTAAACGTGAATCGAAATCTTTCTTTTCATATCTTTTTAATTATTTGAAATACCGTATATATCTTTTTATGTAACTACTGCATTTACCTTAGTCTATATTATATATTCTAGCAAAAATAAAATATTTGTATTCATATTTCTATTTTTATATGTTATAAAAATTTTAGAATTTTAATTTAATATATATTTTTATAATATGACAGAATAAATTAATTCACTTGTTATTTTGTTTATAATAATTTTAGTTTAATATTTTTTTTATGTTAACATGATAGAAACATGTCACATCATCAACAAATATGTAAATTTGTAATGAATATGAGAAAATGGAGAGAGAATAGAGTTTGAATAAAAGTAAACATATTTTCTTCCATGTGTATTCACATTTCTATAAAAAATATAAATTATTGAAGGTATAAATATATTAATGATATTTAAGGAAGGTTGATTTGTTCTAAGATAAAACTTGTGATAATGTGCATTTATTAATGTGAGAAAAGTTATAAAATATTTAGAAAGGTTAAATAGTAATAAAATATAAGCATCAAAATGTCTTATTCTCATTATATATTATAATATATATATATATATATATATATATGTGTATTATATTATATTATAAAGTATAGATAGTAAAACAATTATATATTTTAGATATTTTAATGTTTGAGAGGATTTTTTTTAAGATTATTAGGTTGATCTAATTGCAAAGTTTACGTTTGGGAATGAGAGATTGTAGGTTTGAATCCTTCTTTTCCTAAAGTAATTTATTTTTTAATTTTTAAATCGATATAAGGGTGGAATAAATATTTTGAAAAGTGAACATCAAAAGTGAAATTTTCTTTATTAATAGTATAGAAATATATATATATATATATATATATATATATATATATATATATGTTGGATATAAATGTTCTAAAGTAATTTTTTTCTTAAGGTTATTAGGTTGATTTATTGAAAAAGTTTATGTTGAGGGAGAGAGAGGTTGTGAGTTTGAATCCCTCATTTGCCAAAGTAATTTACATTTTAACTTTTGAATCGGTATAAGGGTAAAATAAGTATTTTAAAAAATATTTATAAAAAGGGGATTCTTTTATTAATAGTAAGTATAGATAATATCTATATATATATATATATATATATATATATATGAGTTTAATTGGTATACACTGTCAGACAGTCAATCACAACCCTTCATTCATGGTAAGTTTGTTCACTTAATTAATTCGTACTTTAAAAATCACATAAATAAAAAGTTATGATTCAACGTCGATGTAAAAATCATTTACACCGACAGTGTATATCAATTAAATTCTATATATATTATGGATTATAGATAGTAGAATAATTATATATATTGGATATAAATGTTTTAAAGCAATTTTGGGGAGGCAGAGGTTGTGGTTTGAATTCTTCTTTAGACAAAGTAATTTATTTTTAAATTTTCAAATAAGTATAAGGTAAAATATGCATTTTGAAAGTTGACATAAAAAGAGAATTATCTTTGTTAGTAGTAGTAGTATATATATATATATATATATATATATATATATATATATATATATTATAGGTAGTACAACAATTTTGTATGTTAGATATAAATGTTTTAAAGTAGTGTTTTTCTTGGGGTGTTCAGGTTAATCTAATGACAAAGTTTATGTTTGAGGGGATAAAGGTTGTGGAGTTGAATCCATCCTTTGTCAAAGTAATTTATTTTTTAATTTTCAAATCAGTATAAGAGTAAAAATATATTTTGAAAAATGGACCTAGGGAATTCTCTTTATTAATAGTGTATATATATATATATATATTAAATAATTATATTTTATATTACTTAATTATTTCTTAAATGATTATACTAATTGTTTAAGATTCTGATGAATTAATTTTAATAAGTTAAATACTGTTTTTAATATTTTAATTAATAAAAATTAAAATTTATTTTGTAATTATTTTTTCATTAAAATTATTTTTTCTTCACTTAAAACTTATTTACTAATTATTTACTAATTATTTTACCTTAAAAGAGATGAGCGCCTAATGTGCAACACAACAATTTATTATGAGTTTAATGTACTTAAGTTTTTTAAGACGTCAATAAAAAATTAATTCAATCACAATAATTATGAAATTGAACGAAATAAATAACAATATAAAATTATTTTATATTATCCTTTAATAACTATTTTACTTTATTTATATAAATTATGCAAGAAAGTCAATATGAAGCAATAGTAAGTAAGAATTAGTAAAGGAGTCCAAATTTTATTTTATGTGTTTTTTCAAACTAACATATAACATCTTATTAAAATCTATTAATTGCTATGTTTTTTATATGTGACATTAAAATATATATATATATATATATTATAATAATAATAATAATAATAATAATAATAATAATAATAATAAAATTTCAAATCTATGGGTGAAGAGCACTTGAGTCTAATCCCTAAAGTCGTACACACTCATATCAGTAATTAAATATTTATGATAACAAAAATGTTAGCAATATACTATTATTAGATTTTAATAATTGCAACTAAAATTCTATATTTTTCTATACTTTTAATTTATTTTAAAAATATATATTTTCATAAATAAAATTGTATTTATTGTAAAACTAAAATATATTTTAAATTTACTTAAAAATATTTTTTATCCAAATATATAATTTTTATTTATTTTAAAATATTGTTCATAATCAGTTTAATTATGTAAAAGATTTTAATTAATATGCATTGACAGTATGAAAGAGTTTTAAATTGTCGTCCAATTACAATTTTTTATATGCACTGACAGTGTAAAACATTTTTAATTGATGAATTTAATTAGTATACACTGATATAGTAAAAGAATTTTACATCGACATTCAATCACAACTCTTCATTTGTATAACTTTTAAATAAAGTCAACAAATTTACGATAAATGAAGAATTGCGATTAAATGTCAGTGTAAAACTTTTTACATTGACAATATACAATCCTTCTCCTCTTAATGATAAAGTCAACAAAAAAAACTTACCATAAACGAATGATAGTGTAAAACTTTGATTTTACACAATCCTTTTCTCTATTTAAAATTCTCAAATTTTGAATGGGTTAATCTTATGGTGACACAAGTTGAATGCTCTATCTCGAATACAATAATAATAATAATAATAATAATAATAATAATAATAATAATAATAATAATAATAATATTATTATTATTATTATTATTATTATTATTATTATTATTATTACTTAAAAAATACTTGAGTACGAATCGCTATGAACCTTTCGAAATATACGTGACAAGGTTGGAGGAATACCTTGATATCTTCTAGAATCAAAGGGGGAAAATCTGCAAGAGAGGACTTCGACGCTCAAGTCAGTAAATGAGCAAACGAGAGAGAGCAGGAGAGGTTAAGGTGTAATTTTTTTTCCTAAATGAATTCATGACACGTACCTCTTGCCTTGTTTTTCTAGTAAAAGGTGCAGTTATTACTTGACGGTCAATACTTGTCTCCCTTGTGCATTCCTTTTATCCAGTGTGTTTGACTTTTACCCAACAGGTAATTTTTAGGTCATGCTTTGCTTTATCGAGAGTGATGCTAATTGGTGATTATGCTGATTTATCTTATTGTTTAACTTAATAATTAATTATTTGTTTTGTGGGAGTTTAGATTTTGTTTGACCGAAATTCTTTGGGATTTTATTTCCTTTCCTTTTTAGGATTATATTATATTTCAAATTTCGGATGTACTGAAATCCGAAATCCATTATATGGAGCCTTTTTTCCTATCATTCTTTTGTTTATATACTTTTCAGTTTTCGCCTATGCCGAAATCCGAAGTCTCTTTGGGTAGTTCTTTAGGTGTAGTTCTTCTTCTTCTAATAATAATAATAATAATAATAATAATAATAATAATAATAATAATAATAATAATAGTAATAATAATAATAATAATAATTATTATTATTATTATTATTATTATTATTACTACTACTTTAATTTTATTCAGTAATTTATTCACACAACTATATAATTTTTTTAAAAAAAATTTAGGGCTTGTGCAATTTTATGACTTTTCTCTGGACACTTTGGGTGACTGAAGAAGTATATTTCTCCTGTTGTGGCTATTTAGTTGGAGTATTTTCTAGAAAAATTGAGAAAATTATTCCACAAATACAAGACAAACTATTGAAAAATGAAAAACTGGTTTTTAGAAAACTACAAAACTAGGCAAAGTAGTTTTTCAGATTTGAAAAACTAGAAAACACATATGCAACCCCTTTGAATTCCCTTATCGTTTCCACATGGCCTTCGCTCCATCTCTCACATGTCCCTTACTCTATTATTCTATTTTTCTAAATTGAAAAATTGGAAGTTTTGAATACGTTTTCTCGGTTTTCTATACTTTTTTAAGAAATAGAAAATTTGAAAAACTTTTTAGAAAGCTTAAAAATAAAAACTAAAATTTTTTTCTCTAAGAGAAAAACACTTGCACACTACAAAATTTTTACAGTGACACTCTTTACACTAACAGTCAATTACAATCCAATGGTGCGTTTGGATGAGGAGTTTTAAGAGGGCAATTCATTTCATTTTGAAATTTCAAATGTTTTATGATGAAATACGCTATTTGGATGAGAATTTTAAAAAAATAATTTGAAATTCTAAGAATTTTAGAAAACATTTTGATTAGTTAAAATAGTAGTATTTCAATTTTCTTACAAAAAGTAAGAATTTGAACTTCTTCAAACTTACTTTTCTTTTACTAAAATCTGTTGAATTTATATTTTACTTGATATCAGCTACGGTGACAAAACGGGGCGAGCTAAGTGGACCGACCCATTAGTCCACCCTTATTTTTGACAGGTTGAGTTAGTGTTTTAGCCCATTAGCCTATTTTGGCTGCCCTGCCTAACATGTCAATTTTGTAGGCAAAAGACAGGGTCAAGCAGGGCTGCCAACCCAACAATCTTATGTTTTATTTTAAAAATTATAATATTTATATAAATAATTAGAATAATTACAATTAAAAAAATTATTAAGTAGAACTTATAAAAATGACTTTGTTAAGAAAATAAAATAAAATTTGTCATGAATTTATTTGTTATTTATTTATTAATAATATAATATTTTCAAAAAAATAAAATCAATTATGCAAGGTTTACTTTTTGTGATTTTCGTATTTATTTTTTTAAAATCATGACTTTTTGGAGAAACTGTTTTTTTCCAATGAAATTTTATATTATTTTTTAAAAATAGATTTTTTTTAAAACATTATTTAATAAAATAAATTTTTATTTTTAGTAGGAATTGAAATACTCTGTCTAGATAAGAAATTTAAATTTCAATAAAATTGAATTATCTTATAAAAAAAATTAAAAAAAAAATCATTTGAATTGAAAGGATTTCAAATTTAATGTATTTTAAATTCTTTATATTTATAAAATTATCTATCCAAACATAATATTAATGTATAATAAATTTATTAACTTGAACATTAATATTTTAAAAATATATAAATATAGAGTTATGATTAAATTATAACATAAAATTCTTTTAAATTGGTGCATTATAGTTAAGTTATTAGGAGTATATGAGAAAACTAAATGCATTTTATTTGAGAAAATACTTTTTGTTTTCATTTTCTAAAAACTGTTTTCATTCTCAAATTTTTAACATTCAAAATATATGTTTGTTTTCACTTGATATTTCTATTTTCAAAAAATAATATTGTTAAATTTAATCAATTATAGAAAAAATATTATAAATTATTTACATATATAGTTTAAAACATATTTATATATTATTTTTTTATATAATTACAATATTGTTATTAAGTTTTTATATACTGTTAACTTTTGAAAACACTGAAAATAAATTTTTTCTGTTTTGTGTTTTCAATTATTTTTGAAAATGTTTTCAATTAAAATATTTTCTAAATTGTAATTAAACATATTTTCACTATTTTTTATTTATTTTATTAAAAAATAAAAACAGAAAACAGACAACACAAACATCACCTTAATTCTAGTCATAAAAGAAATCAGAACTTACAATCTAAAATATAAGAATAATATTATTATATGAATTATATTGAAACAACATACAACAACCCCTTCTCCTCTAAAAGTAGCCAAAATTATTATTTGTATGTCTTTCATATGATAATCATGATATAGATTGAATTATTTGGATTTTTTAAAAATTAAATTATATTGAAATTACAAGGACTCTGTCTCAAGTTATAAAGATACTAAACATAAAACTTGAAAAATTAGTTATAAGTGTATAATAAAATTAACTTATCAACTATTTAAAAATTATAAAATGACAAAGACATAATTATAATATATTTTAATAATATAAAAATTTTAAACATAAATTTATTACAATTTAAATTATAAATACTATAATTACATATTTAAATTATAATTTTCTATAACTACATATTTAAATTATAAATTACTATAATTACATATTTAAATTATAATTTTCTATAACTACATATTTAAATTATAAATTACTATAATTATATATTTAAGTTATAAATTTCTATAATTATATATTTAAATTATAAATGACTGTAATTATAGATTTAAATTATAATTTTTATAATTAAAATATTTAAATTACATATTTAATTATAATTTTATATAATTACATATATAAATTATAATTATCATAATTACATTATTTAAATTATAATAAAAGAGAGTGAAATGAATGAAAAACACAAAAGTAAAAGTTGTGACATGTGAGGAGAGAAATCATTGGAGAAATAATTAATTAATTAATGAAAAGTAAAATTCTAAAAGAAAATAAGCTAGTAGTTGAAAATATAAATTCTTTTAAATTAATTGTAGTAGTTTTTAAAAAAACTAGTAGTTACTTAAAAAAATTACTAACTTTTTACTTACTAAACGAAACTTTTTTTTATAAGCCAAATTAATATTATTACTTTAAAAACTAAAGAGGCCATCAATTACAAGGAGTGTTTGTTCATCCAAATTACAATCATACCATTAACAATAAAGACATTAAGCACAAAACATGGGATTGATAACCCATTCAGCAAAAGAGTACTATGTTAATTTTGTTACGCGTTGCCACATGTTTAATTGAACTGCTTGAATTATGTCATTGATCTCCATCCGTTGTCCTTAAAAATCATTGCATTATGAGTTTTTCAAACCTATCAAATTCCTGCATACCAAATGAAAATCGCATCAAATTTTTGGATCCTTGGACAAAACCTTGCATTTGGTAGTAATGGTCTCTACATTCGTTGTGGAGTTGATACGATTTTCCCTCAGTTGCATAATTTATACCACATCAAAGTAGCCATTGAACAACTGAAGAAGATATGTGAACCCGTTTCCAATGTCTTCCCACAAAATGCACATCTTAAACCATCCTCACCCAATATGTGCCGCTATTTAAATGATCCCTATTGAGTAAGCGATTTGCATCCCATCTCCACTCAAACTTATTGAACTAAGTTAAAACCATTTCAATTAACAAGAATGTCAAGCAAAACAGACTCTTAAAAAAAAAAAACATATTGGAACTTTACCCGGATAACTTATTTAACTTTCTTAATTTTTGGATTTTTTGTTATATTCTTATATTATCTTTTATGCAACAGTTGTTTGACAAACTTATGTGTGAACGATAAAAACCGTAATTACTATATTTAATCCATGTTAACTTGAGTAATATAGCAAATAGCTTTTCCAATTCAAGAATGAAGGAAATGCGGTCCGTAGTCAATTGGAAGAAATTATGAGTAAGTAATAATAATGTTATAAGAAACTAATGATATCCACTGACCTGAAAATTGCACGCATATGTTGGTTGGTTTAAGGATGTTTGCATGGGACAATACTAAAGAGGGATGATTAAAGTGTTGAAAAAGAGAAGGAATCATAGATGAAATCAAATCAATTACCAATTGGATTCTCCCGAGGGATGCTATTCCTCTTCATGCCCAACATCATGTTGAAACGCTTCCAAATTTTGACAACGCAAAAGCCAGCCTGGTACTATGCTTTAACGGTGAGCTACATTCGTTTCTCATTAATCAATGTGCTCAGTTTATTTTTATGTTTTTTGTCATTTACTTTAGTACGTCTTCTGTAACAATCTTTTAAATTAAAAACGTACTAAGTTTTTACAATTTCACCATGTAAGAAATGTTTTGAGAGATGATAACTTCCTAATTTTATAGTTTATTAAATAATTTATTGTAAAGTATTTTCAAGTCTAATATGAATATATATTGTGCTAAACAATACAAATTCTTAAGATTTTGTTTGACAGAGAGGCTAGAAATAAAGAAGATGAAATTGAGAAAAATATAAGAATTAATTTTAATAGTAAAAGAGTAAAGCAAGGTACATTAAATATGTTGAGTGTTTAACATACTTTTTAATAAACATTTTATTATTAATTAAAATTTATTAAAAATTACAAAATAATGATAGAGATACATTAAATGAGTTGTGAGTAGCGGTAAGTATACGGACTCAAAGTCGCGGACTGGTCACAGGCCTCCAAATCTGTGCGGGCTTTGTGGGCTAAATTCGCGAGACTCACTGGCTTGACCCATTACCTGTTTAAAGGGGCAAAATTGTTATTTAGGCTATCAACTTGTGTTAATATTGTGACTTTTTTTTGTTGTAAATTTGTGGTATTTTACATTTTTAATATTGAAACTATTTAATGTTTTAGATTATTATAAATAATGATATAATTTTTAGTATCTTATATTATAATTTAGTTAGTTTAAAAAATATTAGATATTTTTTAATTATTTAAAAAATGTGTATAAGCAGGCCCGCATACCAGTTCATTAAGCTCGTGAACTTCACAACCCAGATACAAACTCGCAAAAAAAGACCATTTATTTTAGCGGATCGGATTTATCCAGCCCGTTTAAAATGCAGGTTTCGTGGGTCAGACTTAAAACAGGCCAAATGAATCCGTATACCCACCCCTAGTTGTGAGTGTTAAGTGTTTTTTACACTTTTGGCAAGTACACAAGTGGTATGTAGTATTTGGTAAATATATCAGGTCTTCTTCTCAAGGACTTAGAAAATAATATAGAATTTTAATTATCCTTATTAAAACTTGTAAAAGTGGGTTTATGGATTTTATGTTGAAAAATAACTAAAAGAAGATAAAATAAAAATGAGCAAGGTAAAAGTTAAGAAGAGATTAATGAGAAGAGATGTTTGGATCAAATTTTACCTATCTCACTTCTATACAATCCTCAAATTTTAAATACATCCCTTCAATGTTAATGGATTCAATAAATCATTCCAAGTTGATTCCTCAAACAAGGAAATTCTAAGGATCCTATTTCAACATAATTTTTTTACTACTAATACTAGAAACATTACATTAAAATTGGAAATTTAACCAACTAACTAATCCAAAGTCATTCCTAACATTTAAAGCCGTTGGGTGAAGTGATTCATGTCAGATGTAGAAAACATTTTTCAACCAAATTCTAAATCTTAAATCATCAAATAAGTGGTTATTTTATCAAGACATTAAAAACAGAATCAAATCATTAACATGAGATAATAGAATATATATATATATATATATATATATATATATATATATATATATATATAAATCAATAGACATTACAAAGAGTTTGATAAATTACATCAATCCCAATAAGAAAAAGATTAGCTATCCATGTCAATGAGTATTCTTAAAGACAAAAGATGAAGGATGGATCGACCACTTCCTTTCAAGTAGCTAAGCTTCCCTTTCTCTTCGTCTTTGCATTTTTCCGTTGGTCTCTGTTCAACTTCATACCAAGCTGTTTTTCTCTTGAACCTTGCTACCCTTTTTATAGCTTGAGTTTGGATGTCATTGTTGAGCAAATATTATTTCGCTAAGCGAAATTGGATTCCAAATTAAATTGGTTGAGCAAAGATGGACCTGCTCAGCAAATGACAACGTTTTTTAGCTACTTTTCAGCTATTCGCTCAGTGAGAGAAGCTCAGTTAAGCAAATTTCTAGGTTTGGATCTTTCGCTCAATTAAACATCCTTCGCTTAGTGAAAGATAATTCTTAATGGTGAAGCAAGCTCATTTCGTTGATTGAATCAAATTTCGCTTAGTGAAATTCCTATTCAATAATGCACTTGTTTCTCGAGCAAATTCGCTGAGTGGATTCTTAAGGCACTTGTTTCAAAATTTCCTTAATATGTATGTTGAATATAGTGACAAATTTTACATTCAGAAAAGGAGAGGTTGTGAGTTAAAATCTCTCATTTGCCAAAATAATTATCTTTATTTTTCAAATCAATATAAAGGTAGAATAGATATTTTGATAAGTGGACATCAAAAGAGAAATTCCCTTTATTAATGGTATATATATATATATATATATATATATATATATATATATATATATATATATATATATATAGTAGAACAATGATGTATGTTGGATATAAATGTTTTAAAGTAATTTTTTTCTTAAGGTTATCAAGTTATCTAGTGGAAAAATTTATGTTTGGGGAGAGAGAGGTTATGAGTTCAAATTCTACCTTTGCCAAAGTAATTTATTTTTTAATTTTCGAATCGGTATAAGGGTAAAATATGTATTTTTAAAAGTGAATATCAAAAGGGAATTTCCTTTATTAATAGTACGTATAGATAATACACACACATATATATATATATATATATATATATATATATTTATATGTATGAGTTTAATTAGTATACAATATCAATATAAAGATTTTTACACTGACATTCAATCACAACACTGTCAATGTAAAGATTTTTTACACTGACATTCAATCACGACCCTTCTTTCATGGTAAGTTTGTTGAATTTATTAATCAGTACTTTAAAATTCACATAAATCAAAAGTTATGATTGAATGTCAGTGTAAAAGTTTACACTGACAGTGTATATCAATTAAACTCTCTCTCTCTATATATATATATATGTGTGTGTGTGTGTATATATATTATAAATTAGAGATAATAGAATAATTGTGTATGTTGGATATAAATGTTTTAAAGTAATTTTTTTTCTTAAAGTTATAAGATTGATCTAGTGATAGTTTATGTTTGGGGAGACAAAGGTTGTGGTTTGAATTCCTCCTTTGACAAAGTAGTTTATTTTTAAATTTTTAAATAGGTATAAGGATAGAATATGTATTTTGAATAGTGAATATCAAAAAGAAAATTCTCTTTATTAAAAGTATAGATAATATATATATATATATATATATATATATATATATATATATATATATATTATAGATAGTAGAACAATTTTGTATGTTGGATATAAATGTTTTAAAGTAATTTTTGTCTTAAGATTATCATGTTGATTTAGTGGTAAAATTTACTTTTGGGGAAAGAGGGATTGTGAGTTTGAATTGTCACATCACAAATTTATTTATACTATTTACATAATAGATTCTCTTAATAATTATTTAAATTACTATTATTTATATTTCCAAATACTAAGATATAAAATTTTTATTACATTATACTCAATATTAAATCATACATTCAACACTTTTAAAGTTTAAAATAAAATATAACATAGTACACACAATGTCAGTTTGCCTGACGAACCTCGTCACTTGATGAGACCTAGGGTAGCAAAACCTCTACTGCCAAAACCAACTTACTTGTTGACATATAATTCTACATACTTATAACATGCATGTCATAATTCGTATATCTCTTTACACCATGTTTATACAACTTCTATATAAAAATAATGATCGCATAAACTTAACGACAATGTCTCTAAATTCAAATAATAGTATTTCTACACAACTCTCTTATAAACAGATTCAACAATAAAATAACATCCTCTGAGACTTCCAACCACAATCCGACATACTTCACTCTAGAGCATCTTGCCTATCTGCATCATCACTATTATCTACTCACGTGCAAAGCTCGATAATCACAGTTATTCAGAAAACACAAACATTACAAGAGTAAACTTATATAAAATGCAATATACCATTACATCAGTCATAAAACATCGTTACACAAAATTTATATTTAGTACCATCAACACACATTCACTAATAATAAACAATCAATCAATCACTCTTATGCTCCACATGAACATAAATACTCACAACCAACCAATAATACTTATGCTCCACCTAAACATAAACATTCACAATCAATCAATCAATCACACTTATGCTCCACTTGAAATAAAACTTCACAACCAATGAATCACATTTATGCTCCACCTGAACATACACATTCACAACCAATCAATCACACTTATACTCCACCTGAACATACACATTCACAGCCAATCAATCACACTTATGCTCCACCTGAATATACACATTCACAGCCAATCAATCACACTTATGCTCCACCTGAACGTAAACTTTCACAACTAAATTTAATTATCTTCACTATATTAAATTAAATATAACTAAATATTTAATTCTTCGTAATATTTATTTTCCTTTCAAGAATAATCTATTAATTAAACTGGTCCTTATATGAATCTTTTATTTGCCAAAGTAATTTATTTTTTAATTTTCAAATTGGTAAATGGTAGAATAAATATTTTAAAAAATAGAAACATAAAAAGAGAATACCTTTTATTAATAATATAAATTTAATTAAATGACATACCATTATTATTGATTGATTTTAAATTAATAAGGCATTTCTCATGTTATAATTATTACTAACCTTTCTCCTTTTCATTATTGTGATGTCGGTACTAGGTTTAGAAATGATCCGAAAGTTAAAGCTAACTTAATGAACTAGATAAGAGGCTACGTGTCTATGAAAGAAGAAAGAAGAGTTAGTTAGCTTAACTGCCTTAGCAGTTAGGAAAGGCGGGAAAGGGGTTGTATAAATAAGTCTGGTGTTTTGGTTAGAGGGGATTTTTGGACTTACCAAGTCTATAGGAGGGAGGTTAGGCTCTCATAGGGCAATATACATTGTATTCTTTGCTCTTAATAATACAAAGAGAGGTTATAATAATATCAAGTTGATTTATGAACTTTGTATTTCAACTCAAACTCAACTAGATCTAACTTTTTTGTTTAACTTATTTATGAGCTTTGTATTTCCATTCAAACTTAACTCAATTTTTATTTCTTTAACTTATTTTTAACTTGTTTAGTTCACGAATTGAGTTAAAAAAATCAATTACTAAATCAAGCTTTGAACAATTTTTAAGTTGGAGTGCTAATCTTCACACTATTTTAATTCGTTGTTATTTATTCATATCACTGTCCCATGTAAATGAAAATCAGTATTTAAAGAAGATATAAGGTGAGTTTGTTTACATTTTTTTGATAAAAAATACTTAAATATAATAAATACTTATTGTAATCTTTTTAGATGTTTGGATAAATTTTTATTAAAAAAGCAGAAACTAAAAAAAAAAAAAACCTAAAAATAAGTTATTTCGAGAAGCTACCCAATACTCCAATAGAAACTTAAATTTAGAAAACATCAAGGTATCTTTAATTAATTTTTTTATAACCGTAACCAAATATATAAAAGACTATTTTTTTAATATTAAAATAAGTTATACATAAATTACTTATTTTTTAATTTAAACAAACTCATACATTATCTTTCATATGAATTTGTCTTTCGTATAGTCTCTTGTGACTATTCTGATTAGGAATGTCAAAATAAAAATCGAATTCAATTTAACTTTTGTATAATCTCAAGAATTTTTTTTTTTATAATATAAACATGAGAATTGTGATTCTGATCCAATTTTAATTCTATTAAAATAGAAATTCTGATTATAATTTAGCGCGACAATTGAACTATTATATTATACCAATATACGGAAAGAGAGAATAAAATATAGAGATAGAGTTTTTAAAATAAGAACAAAATAAAGATATATATTTTTTAAATTAAGAAAATTTAATTGAATTATGTAAACTAATTATTAATTGGACATCGTCTATCAAAATCAAACTTAATCATATAGGAAGTTTTCATTTTAACAATTAAATATACAGGAATAGATTATATATTTAAATTTAATAAATATTAGGAAAATTAAATAAATATAAAATATTAGATATAAGAAAATTTCCATGAAGAATTTAATATCTATGTATTGTGAATAGAAATATTTTACAATGTTAACTATAATAATAATAATAATAATAATAATAATAATAATAATAATAATAATAATAATAATAATAATAATAATAATAATAAAATAAATGTTGATATGATTTTAGGGATATATAGTCAAATAAAAGTTAAAGATATTATCATTCATGTAGTTGATTAATAACAACATTTTTTTATACTACTAGTGGATATATACTAATGAGTAATGATATCTGTCTATCTATATATATATATATATTATTTACTTTTATATAAATATTTTTATATTATTGTGTAATGATATAAAGTATCTATCAACTTTTTTTTATAACTTGTTTGAGTTTGAAAATTTTGATCATTCATTTATAGTTAAAAGTTTTAGTATTTTTTTTCATTCATAAAACTCAAATTTAAAATCTTCCTTAAAGGAAGGAGTTTAGTTGCCCTAAAAACAACTATTTGTTTACCCTGTATAAATTATTTAGAAACAACAAATTAATCAAAGATTCTCACTTAAAAAAGATAGATCAAATTTAATGTAACAAATTTATCGGATACGCACGAATTGGATCATCCCTTGCTATGCGTGCGCTAAACAAAGTAGTAGTATTATTTTTAGTTGAAAGCAAAAATGAATGCTTAAATTAATAAAAATTAAAAATATATAACTTTAAAGGTGATTTGATAATTATTCCAAAAGAAAATTATTGAATAAAAAAACTTTAAAGATGAGTATTATAAAAAACAAATGTACCATTAAAAAATGATAATAAATTATATGTACAATCAGTTATTTTACAATTGATTGTAATGATAATAAAATTTTGTTTGGATAAATTTGTTAAAAATTAATTTAAAAATAATTAATTTTTTTTGGATAAAAAAATTACTTTTATAAGGTAAATTAGTAAATTACGCAAAAAAAGTTGTTAAAAAATAATAGTAAATTAATAATTTTCCACTTCTTAAAAACAACTTATTTTTTAAAATATTTTTTTCTAAATTTAAATTTTGTTTTTAAATATCCACCTTATTTTTCAAAATAATTTATCATCATCTTGATTATAATATTTTTCAATCACAAACTCTTGTAAAAGGTTATTTTGCCTTAACTAAAAGTCTTGGATGTGAACTCTAAATATTCAATTTCATTAAATAGTCGAAGAAGAGTTTGGAGTTTGCCATCTAAAAAAAAGTACATGTCATTATAAATATTTACACCTTTGGAACATTTAATATTTTCTCTTGAAAGTAGGGTGGTATCTTGTGGCAATATTTTTTTTTTTTGCCTTTGATAATTTCTCTTACACCCTATTTTGGATGTGTAGTTTTTATTTCGGATTGGGTTTTTTGAGGTGTAACATGGACGTACAGGGAAAAATTATGAGAAATCTCCATATCTTGCCCAACAGTTCGGAATCCAAAGATGACATTAAGAAAGCATTATTTAAGGCCTTTACTGTTTACACTCCAAGTATTAATAAATACACCGAATTTTCTTTCAACCTTACATGAATATCCTTATGTTTAAGTAGTATTCTAATTCTTCTTGTTTCGTAAATCCCTTTCATAATAATGGAAATAAATTTCGAAATACATATCAATTCTAAAAAGTAACTTTTAAAACAAAATAAATTTTAGAAAATAATTTTGGATATATTAATTCAGAAAGTAATTTTTGTTAATAAAAAAATATTGACGTCAAATTTGAATACCTAAATGAGAAGCACGATTGCCATTGATGACGAGACCCACAAAATCAAATTTTTATGTAAATGTTAGATTCTGTAAATTTAATAGAAAATATAATATTATGCAATGAATATGGAGAAATATGGTTCAAAATAAGAGTTTAGAAAAAAAATAAAAATAATATATAGGGAAATTAATATTTAAATAATAAAAAATATGAGGTGTAAAAATAGAGTTTAAAAGGTATTATAAAATATAATAAAAGTGATAAATTTGGTGCACATAGTAAATATCAAGTGTAACCAACAAAAGACAATATTTGAAAATATGCTTTCAAGGGTGGGCCGAATTTCTTGATAAATTTTGGTGAAGGCCCAATTTCTTTATTAATTCCATTTTTCTGAAAGTTAAGAAAGTCCATCATATAACTGACCTTGATATTCGAAAAAATGTCTGGTATGGCATCAATTTATTAGAAAAAATATTTTATTATAATTAAACTGATTTTAAATTGAATAAATAAATGATAATTTTCTATTTAATTTAAATTATATTGAGATATTAAAATGTAGATAATATAAGGGAAAAAAAAACGAATTAAGGATATTTTTAAATAGCAAATATAAACAAGATGTCAAGTTTTCAATGGATTAAGCATGTTTGAACGAAGTAAAATTCTAAGGACAAAAGTAGAAAAGAAATCACATTTTTCATTGTTTAGTTAACAAATGAAAGTAGAAAAAAAAGAGCATCCAAAGTGATTATCCTTTTGGCGGCTGTTAAAGGATCGATTGCTCACAACTAAACCCTAAACAATTATAGAACATGAATATATTTGAATTTAGTTTCATTCTCTATACTCTATAGATACTTTCTAAAAACAAACCGGAAAAGGTGGTTAAAATTTTAATTTAGATGTATACAATCGAACTGTTAGAAGTTCTTATACAGTATATCTTCTGTATGTATTATATTCTTCCGGATATTTTCTCCTTTTTAGTGGGCCTTCTCCTCTACTATTTGAATTGCATAGAGGAAATGCATTTTTTACGTACATAATATATAATTATAAAAAGGTTATTTCAATAATGTTTGACTATAAAACAAAATAACGTTATCATTATTATAAGCGAGGTTTGTTGAAAATTAAATAATGTTTTATAAAACAAAAAAATCTTACGCATTTTGCGTACATGAGACGGACACGTATTTTATTAATGGCTGAGGAGTGCACTCCGAAGATGTAGAAAAGGACGCCTATACCAAAAGGACACGCGTCCAAATTTGATTCGCTATCCTTTTATTAAAATTACTTCAATTCCGACTTCTTAATCCATTCCCCGAACTCCCCCTTTTGACTTGCTCGATGGCTCGCTACACCCTCGTAGGTCTCCTGCTCTTCGCCGCCGCCGCCGCCGCCGCCGCCGCCGCAGCGGCCAACACCGACGCGGACGACATCCTGATCCGTCAGGTGGTACCGGACGGCGAGGGAGAGGACCATCTTCTGAACGCGGAGCACCACTTCGCGAGCTTCAAGGCCAAGTTCGGAAAGACCTACGCCACCAAAGAGGAGCACGATCATCGCTTCGGCGTCTTCAAATCAAACCTACGAAGGGCGAAGCTGCACGCCAAGCTCGACCCCTCCGCCGTCCACGGCGTCACTAAATTCTCCGATCTGACTCAGGCGGAGTTCGAACGGCAGTATCTGGGCCTTAAGCCTCTCCGGTTGCCGATGCACGCTCAGAAGGCTCCCATCCTCCCCACCAATGATCTCCCCACGGATTTCGATTGGCGAGACAAAGGAGCAGTCACTAACGTGAAGAACCAGGTTATTATGGTCACTAACTCTATTTTCCGATTATTTTTTATTTGACCTAAAATTGAAGTTCTTGTTCAGGGGTCTTGTGGTTCCTGCTGGTCTTTCAGCACCACCGGTGCGTTGGAAGGAGCCCATTTTCTGGCCACTGGTGAGCTAGTCAGCCTTAGCGAGCAACAACTTGTGGATTGCGACCACGTGGTTAGTTTCTCTCTTCTTTTAGGGCCAATCTTGTAATTTCATTTTAAAGGAATCTTATTTTCTTTTCAACTTCACTTTCATATTCTTCTGCTAGCTTAGCTCAATGTTTCCAAATTTCATTTTATTTCAAGTTAATCAATTTATGTTTTTACATGTTACATGTTTTAGTCTAATGTTAATAACAGAACTTAAGGATGAACCTTTTTTTCTATTCTTTTTTCATCAATTGTGGATCCCCCGATATTTTCTCTATGTGGGATCAAACTAGCTTATTTTTCATCTTTATTTTGGATAATCTAAAATGCGTCTAAGGAGGCGTTGTTATCAAATTGCTTTACATTATTTGTTTCTGTTTAACGTATGTTAACAATATGGAAAGCATAGCTCTTAGTAAATGATTGCTGTTTTTTTAATCCGTGATAATAAATTATTTTGATCAGAATATGATGACCTGAACTTATAATAGTATAGTGAAGAGGTGATGTTGTCCACCTTAAGCTAACACACTTCAAAATAATTGCTGTATCCGTGTTAAACATGTTTTCAGATTTGACATTTCAGATATTATTCTACTAATTTACAGTTTTTTTAAAACTTTTTTACTCAACGATTATATTAATATTAAATACTAGAACATCGAATGATGATATCTAATAGAACTAGAACATCGATGAATATGATGAGCTATATAACTTTTGGACATTGAATTTCTTTTGTAAATTAAGATTTGTATTGTTTTTTTCCTTGTTAATTTTTATGCTGATTTTCAACGCTCTAATGTAACTGTTGTACTCTATACCCGGTTCGTGTAATATGGTATTTGTGTCTTGATCGTATCTGTACCTTGTAGCTGTTAAGACAGTAAAATACTAAAATTAACCCACCATCCTGATATATAATTATGGATTGACGTCTGTGAATCTCTTCCAGTGTGATCCAGAACAATATGGAGCGTGTGACTCAGGCTGTAACGGTGGGTTGATGAACAACGCATTTGAGTACATACTCGAGTCTGGAGGAGTGCAAAGAGAAGAGGATTATCCATACACTGGAAGAGATGGAACCTGCAAATTTGACAAAACCAAAATTGCAGCATCTGTATCTAATTTCAGTGTGATTTCCCTTGACGAAGATCAAATTGCTGCAAACCTAGTGAAGAATGGCCCTCTTGCAGGTAGCTTAATTGTTCTCTGTAGACGAAATGACTTGGCTCCCTAATTTACTTTCCCCCATTTCCCCTCCACAGAGGAATTTAGAAATATCTGTTTGATCATTCCTTTTTTTCTTAAAGGAAAAAAGTAGTAGACGCTGATTTAAAGGCAAATAAGAGAAATACTGACCTTTGCTTTGCTTGGTACAGTTGGTATCAATGCAGTTTTTATGCAGACATATATAGGTGGCGTCTCATGCCCATACATCTGTGGGAGGCATTTAGATCATGGAGTTCTACTAGTGGGTTATGGTGAAGGTGCTTATGCTCCCATTCGTTTTAAGAACAAGCCTTACTGGATCATTAAGAATTCATGGGGGGAGAACTGGGGAGAGAATGGATATTACAAGATCTGCAGAGGTAGAAATGTATGCGGAGTGGATTCCATGGTCTCAACTGTAGCTGCTATATATCCATCCAGCCAATAAACACAAGGCTATGCCTGATTGTGCTTGTGTGATGTGATACTCGATTAGGGGAGTTTGTATAAATATTTAAGTTGTGAACTTTACGCATTATTACTGATAAAAAATTATCTCCATATAGGATAAGGAATGGTACAATCATGTTAGTATATAGTATATATGTAATGTGTAATTCTGCATGCTTGCTAGTCCAGTGCTGTTGTCCATTGTTATGGCCATTTGGTATAGTAAATGAATTGGAAATACTTCACAGTACAGAATTTTATTACCTTTCCATAATTTGTAGTACATATTTGAAATGTCGGGGTAATTTAACTGGGAAAACTAGCTGAAGAGAACAGGTGAAAATCAGGTGATAAAATGATTTCTCTGGCGGATGGTATTGATTTCTTTTAGTTAATTGAATAACCATGAATGAGATTCGGAGATCAACTGATAGAATTAACAATGATCATGTAGAAATTGATACCCTAAGGTGATAGATTAGAGATTACAAACAAGCGTGACGAAATACTGGATATACAACTGGGAAATCCAATGCTACGATTAACGTTTGGTCCGCAAAATGGTGGAAGACGAGCCCATCAATTTTAGTGGAAGTGCTTCATAATGTAACAGTGGAATACTTACTACTGATTATGCGTCAGTTTCGCATAATGATTGAACAAATATACGTACTGCTTTCAACGTTGGTTCTCACTATTACGAATGTGTAGTGCCACGCTTACCCAAAAGGATTCAAGCAAATAATTTTGATTTGCATTTTTAACTTTTGATTCTATCTAGAATTGATTCTATAGTGAACCAACTTGAAAGTTCTGTTGGATTAATAATTAGATTTTACTCTTGATTTGTTTTTAAAATAAAAATATATCTAAAAACAAATTACAATATCTAAAAATCAATTTATCAATTTTCGACAATCAGTTTTTCCCTGTACCTTTGATACATTTACCTTTTAGTTTCAGCAGTCATAAATTAAATCAATTTTGAGGTCCATCCAAACATGCCCCCCTCAGCTGCATTGGATCCTTTAGCTCGTCATTTATATTTACTATTAATAAAGAAAATTTTTCTTGTAATTTTTTAAAATACTTATTCTATTATTATATTTATTTAAAAATTAAAAATAAATTATTTTACATTCAACGTTTATATCTAACATACTTAATTACTCTACCATCTATAATTTATGTTTAATTATCTATACTATTAATAAAAAAAGATATTTATCATGTTATTATATTTCTATCATGTTATTATAAACAAAAAAATATACAAATTAAAAAAAAATATTTTATTATATTATACATAAAATGACATAATCAACTATTTATTTTTATATTGTTATTAAAAAATATATTAAACTAAAATCCTAAATTTATTATAACATTAAAATAGAAATATAAGCACACATGCGTCACAGCACCTCTAATTTCGTTAATATTAGTAAAATGGACTCGTTATGTGTAGGCATGAATTCAGCCTTAATATTACTTTATATTAACATGTTAAGCACCAGAAATAAGAGTTAATTCTAATAGATCTGGCATGCAGAGATTACCTTGGTACAAGGTAAGCAACATCTGAATTTCCGTAGTGATAAATAGTCTACCTAAGCTATCTTTCAAAACTTTGCATTCAAGAATTAAAAACGATTATATATAAAATAAAAATAGTTAAAGCTTTGGATTTTTGGAAGGACTTTATAAATAAATAAAAAAATTGAAATATGATTAAGAGTGTATTTTTCTTATCAAATTAGTTGAAAGTTGAAAAATCATATGAAATGTTAGTTCAGCTTGATAAGCAAAAATCTAGTAGTTTATTTAAGTATAACTACTAGTTTTTTTTAAGTTACTTTCTTTTATAATTTTCTCTTCATTAATGAATTGTCTCCCTTTTTTTTATTGACACATCACAAATTTGTAATACAATTTTTATAATTTAAATATGAGTTTAATTAGTATGTAAGAAAAATTTAAAATAGTTTTATACTGACGTTCAATCACAACTCTGTATTATGTGTCTTTCTCAAATATTAATAGATAAAGTTAACAAATTTAGTATAAATACAAAGTTGTGATTGTAAAATACTAATTAAATTGTTTAAATATTTAAGATCTAATATTAATATTATTAAAATATATAATTATAAAAATTTATAATTTAAATATATAATTATAGTGATTTAAATATGTAATTATAAAAGTTATAATTTAAATATGTAATTAAAGTAATTTATAATTTAAATATGTAATTATATAAAATTATAATTTAAATTTATAATTATATTAATTTAAAATTAAATAATTAATTATACAAATTTATAATTTTAAATATGTAATTATAAAAATTTATAATTTAAATATGTCATTATAGTAATTTATAATTTAGATATATAATTATAGAAATTTATAATTTAAATATGTAATTATAATAATTTATAGTTTAAATATATAAGCAATTTATATTATTAAAATATGTTATAATAATTTTAAATACCTTATTATTAATCTAATTTATTTATCATTCTAGTTTTACTAAATATTTATAATTAATTTTTACCTATAATAATTTTTTTTAAGTTAGTTTTGATGAAGTGTTGCACATCTGAAATTGTTGTTGCTGATTAGATAAAAATGTTAGAGAGCATAGCCTCTACGTCTAGTCTTAAACTGCAGGTTCTTTTCTTCCGCGAGGGGGCGGAACGCCAAGTCCAAGGCTCTTGTTTCAACTTTCAACCGCAACTCGTATGATAAACAAGGTTGTATGTAGGGATCGATACCCTCTTCCGCATATATCGCAACAACTTTATCTCCCGTTAAAAACTAAAGCTACTGAAGAAGAGGATTAGTAACCTATTTTTAAAACACTTCTTCTAGCATATTTTTATTTTTAATTAAAATTTATTGAAAATTATAAAAGTAGGAGAAAGTCATTATTTGATCTTAAATCCTCGTTTAGTGTACTTCCTTCAATTTCTTCTTTAGCGGCTCTCTTCTTCTATATCATGGACTAAATTAAGGTCACTTTAAAGCTGTATTCAATTCTTACAAATCAAAATACATGCCGATATAAAACCAAATTATTTTGTAATACTAACTAGTATTTGGAAACTATGGTCCTGCCTCGTCAATAAGTGATGCAAATGAAAATGGGAAGAACGTAATCATCCCCCTCATAAATCTTGGAGACTCTCCCCAGTGAGGCCTCAAAGCATACAATCAAGCACTCAATGATTTCCTTTACCAGACACGCCAACACTTGCAAAATGAAAATACTAATTAATGCCAACAATATTCTTAAACCTGCATCACACACACAAGGGCTTTTATTAAGATGTCAGATAATGCTCCTTACTGTCTCACCACTCGCATAATATATATAAAGAACTTACCATGATCTGGACTAAAAGGACGAAGAAATTAAAAGTAAGGATATAAATGCTTAACTTTAGGTCTATCTGTAAAAGTTAATTATAAGCGAAACATATTAAATGAGTAACTCTTGGTCAAAGACAACACTAGACAAATCTGAATGAGTTCCAATAAAAAGACCAAAATGTGAAGAAGAAATGGTATGTAAGGATTAAATGCATCTAGAGACTTCAAGGCCCATCCATAAAAAGCAGAAATGATACGAGAGCACTTTGTCAAAGAAAAGATTTGACAACTATAAATGAGCTATACTGAAACGAGCAAAAAATGAAGTTTGTAAAAAACGAGAATATAAAGCACTTAGCTTAGTGTTGCATTTCATTGCCAGTGCATGTAATTAAGTCAGAAGATAAACATGTTAAAGATAACCTAAAAACTGTTGGGACAAAAATATCACAAGAAGTTTTTATAACTATCTAAAAAGTTATAAACTTTTTCATTTATATCATAACTCACTCTCTCATTTACGAGGATTAATCTTTTTAGATTGACAATTTTTTATCTCTTAAATTCTATCTATAAAATTAACATTATAATCTTAATTGAGAAAACAAATATATAATTTATAAATAATATTTTTAAAATTTAAACAAATTATAAAGATAAAATAATATATTTCTTTACACACATTTTAAATTAAAATAATTTAAATTGTTTTTCAATAAAACCAGTTTAATTATAAAAATTCTATAACTTGATTAGTGCTAAATACAATCTATTAAAAAAACTAAATAAATCTCAATAATATTAGAAACGAGTATAACTGGATTGAACTAAATACTTGTGTATAACTGTAAAAAAAAAGCACTAAATACTAGTGTATATCCCATCATAAATTTCTAAATGATATCAATCTCAGTTTTAGTTTAATTAGGAATTGAAGCAAATAGGTATATTATTATTCAAACAAAGCAGGCAAGTTTGAGGGAGTTTCCATTATCTGTTACCATCAATCAAAATAATCTCTCTGTAGATTCTAGAAGGCGTTGGGTAAAACATTTGATTAGAAATTCAAACGAAAAAAGCATCACCTTGTTTAGGAGATTCAAATTTCAGCACACAATGTCATCCCCTCACGGTTAACATGCTCTCAGTTTGATTTGCAGTTCTAGATTTGTTTATAATGTTTTTAACTTAAAGGACTATTCAGTTTTATTTTTTAGTTTTTAAAAAGAGTTTTTAAGAATAATTTTTAAAAATTATTTTAAAAAAAAAACAGAAAAAACTTGTTTGACAAGTGTTATTTGAAAACTATTTTGAAGATGTAAAAATTGAAAAACTTGTTAATGTTTATTAGAATTTCATTAATGAAAGCAAAAAACAATATATTCTGATTGTATTTTAAGTTTTCAAAACAAAAACTGAAAACTGAAAAGCAAAACTACTTTCAGCTGTTCCAGTTTTTTAGTTTTTAAAAACTAAAAAACCAAAACTGTTTTCGAAAACTGTTTTCAGAAAACACTATCCAAACAAGTATTTTAGTTTTTAAAAACTAAAATACTGAAAATAGTTTTATAGAACTGTTGCCAAACAAGTACCAAGTGTCCCTTTCGTCTTACATCTTTCCTTCGCCCAATATTTCAAATTATTTTTATTTTTATGTTAGTAAAAAAATATAATACTATTCTACTAAAAAAATTAATAAATCATTAATATATTAAATTTTATAATTAATTCAATCATCACATATAAAATAATTTTTAATAGAAATTAGAACATTTTTTTTTGTATAATTTAACTGTGTAGGTTTAAAATTAAGTTGGATATATATTCATCAATATAGACATCGGCAAACACTCCTTAACATTTGAATAATATGAAGTAATTTTACTTTAAAGAACAATTAAAAGAATAAAATAATATTTTTTTCATTGTTACAATTAAAAGAATAAGTTAATTTATCATCATAACTTAAGAAACTTTTTTTTCTCTCACTCAATTAACTTGTCACAAAGCCTTAAATTTATTATAGAACTCAAATTCATTAGTTAAAATTGATGGATCTCTCTTAGATCATCAATAATTCTATAAATATTTAATTATATCTAGTGTTTATTTTACTAGTATCCTGAGGTTTTAAATATCAGAAATTAGAATGAATATAATAAATATATGATTAGTTACTATGGTAATGTCATGTTAAAGACAAAATTATATTCTTTTTGAGAATTTTCTATTGAAAAACTAATGTAATTATCAACAATTAATTAAGAAACCTTCTTTAAGTTAGTTCAACGGTCATTCATATATATATATATATATATATATAGAACTGTCAAAATAGACTGGACTAGATGAAATGGACTAGATTGAACTTGAAAAACCTAAACTCACATAAAACCAAACTTAATTGAGTGCAAACTTAATTGAACAACCCATAATGAATATGATTAGATCGGTTTGACCTATTTTTTTTAGCTTAACCCCTATGAGCTAGATCGAGTCCAATAACCTAGGTTAACAACTATATCATTTATATGTTAATTGATAAATGAGATTTATTGATATTCATCAAATGAATATTATATATATATATATATATATATATATTTATAATATGTTATAAATAATAATCAATCGTAAATAATTTAGATTAAATTATAAGAGACATGTTTTATATTTATTACAATCTCTACCATGATAATAAGTGTTTAATTTTAAGCAAGACCAATTATTAAATAATTTATTTTATTAAAATTAATATAAATATAATAAAAATATTTATTATTAATACTTTGAGTACATGATAATAGCACTTTTCCGCTGATTCCTCAACATAAGTTTATAGAACAAATGTTGGAAAAAGTTACTATATTGAAAAATAAGGTAATAGCATTTCAAATTTTCATTAAAGTTGAGTAACGTGTAGAATCTAGTAAATAGGTTTGAATTTGGGACTATTTCATGTTCGTTTTATGGCTATGGTTCTGTTCCCATTCTGATTTTAAAGGAAAAAACTCCGGTTGTTGGTCTCTATCTTATCCTTGTTCCAGGTCTCCACTAAGATAATCAAGAATAAAGAAGAGTGTATGTTTGATAGTCAAAACTAGGTAGCCTTGGGATCAAAAGACTTCATGACTTCAACCTGACGCTCCTCATGAGGTTGGGTTGGGACCTAATAAATAAGCCTGAAGCGCTTTGGTTCCAAGTCATGCACTCGAAACATCGATGTGGTGACAGTGGAGTCCCGAAAATAAAAAGAAAGCAAAATTCGTCTAATGCTTGGCGTGGAATCATAGCTACTGGCAGCTGTGCTAAGTGGGGTGAGATGGATTCTGGGAAATGGAAGGAAAATTGAGTTCTGGAAGCATCATTGGCAATCTGCTTTTGCAATCGTTTAGCGCATATGTTAAGAATGGGGGCTGGCATGTTAACTTGATACGACGGTTCCTCCCTAGTGAACTCATAAATGAAATCCTGAATCACCCTTATGGAAATGAGGACCTTGGAGCATACCACCCAAGTTTGATTTGGCAATAGCATGGCCCTTCGCGTGCAAAACTGTTTTTGTGGACAGTAATGCGTGCTGAGCTCAAGACGAACAACAAGAGGATTAGATGCTCCATTGGAACTAATGCTTTGTGCCCCTTTGCCAAGCCACTAACGAATATGAGATTCACATTCTGCGGGACTGCAAGGTCACTAGCAGAGTTTGGGAGAGCCTAAAAAATTACCAATGGTCTACGGATTTGAAGAGTTGGGTAATGGACAATCTAAAACAAACCAGGAATAGAGACTTCCATCTCATCTTTGGAATCACCCTTTGGTCAATCTAGAATGATAGAAATTATGTTACCATGAGTAATAAGCCTTTTTGTATGCAAACTCATACACACAATCTACAGAATCGTTTTAGATATCAAGAATATAATAAACACATGCCCCAGATACAACAAACATACTGCACTAAGGCTCAAAAAGGGTGGGTCAAATGTAATGTGGATGGCTCGTTCCAGTGAGGTGGTCGTTGGGTTTCTTGTGGCAGAGTTTTCAGGGATGAGAATAGGTCATGGATCCACGAGTTTGGTTGTAATTTGGGCACTGGGATGACAATCTATTTGCTGAATTACAAGCCATTGGCACTGCTATGCAAATAGCAAAGGAGAAAGGCATGAGCAAGCTGTGGGTGGAGAGTGATTCTAGTGTAGCAGTGCAACTCATTGATAAAGGCTACCACACTTCACACATGCATCCGCCCCTGCTAAATGCGATCAAGCAACTCAGTAGCCAGCCATGGCAGGTCCAAGTTATGCATGGGCTACATGAAGGCAATAGAGTAGCAAATTGCCTTGCGAAGCCTTCATAGCTTTGATAATCCTCCCCAAAGATATATATTTCAATGCTCTGCCATGACTTGCTTGGGATTAGTCTCCCACGTAGAGTAATAGTGTACTTTTTTTTTGTTTTTTCTGGCCCTTGGGTCTCAACACTACAGAAAAAAAAAGAGTTACCAACAAAGTTGTTTGTAAGTAAAATTTTTAGTTTTATTAATTTTATATTTTTATAATATAAAACTTTTATTAATATAAAAATAATAAAAATATAAAATTTATTATATAAATTTTTTAATTTTATTAATTTTATTTTTTATAATATAAAACTATTTTATTAATTTTAAAAATATAAATTTATAATATAAAATATACAATATATAAAAATATAAAATTATAACATATAAAACTTTTTAAAAATTTTTTCTATGGATAAGACTCTTTGCAAATGGAATTTTTTTTTCCTTCTACAAAAGAGGGTGTTCATGGAAGGAAAAAAAAAATTCTTCTACAAAATCCTATTCTTGAAACAAGTTATTTTATTTTTTTATTTTAACTAAATAAGTGAGGGTATATTTACCTTTTTCAAGATTAGCAGATGAGAAATGAAAAATGAGTAAGTGGAAAATAAAATTCCCTTCAAAACACGACCTTTTTAGCCTAATCTATTTAGCCCACGTGCTAAGCAAATCCAACCCTCAAGTCCCACATTATTTAAATGGTAATGTACATTTAAATTTTTAAATAAATTTTATTGATATTAATTAAAAAATATTAAATTATTTTAGGAATGACAATAAATAAAGTCTAAATAGGATACTATAGTACTCATTTCATATGTGCATATGACAAATAGGCTTGTTCTTGGACGCATACCCATGTAGGCAACATCTTCAATCTCATCCTCATACCGGTTGAATATTTATATCCATACACACCCATGCAACTTGCACTTTTGTTATATATAGAGATAATATCATATAAGTAACCACAAACCGTATCCAAATTCAACAAAGATAAATAACTTAACAGAATAAGAGTTATAAGGTGGTTCAATTAGTAAAAGTAGAAAAAGACTCAAGAAAGGTTACAAGTTAGATGTCAAACTAAAATGCTAACAATACTAACATTTGACTGATAAAAAAAACTCAAAAGTCATTAAATTTAAATTGTAACTATTTAATAAAAATGATTAAAATTGAACATTAAATTAATAAATATATGATAATTGTTTATCATTTAGCACATTAAATAAAATAAATACATAGTAATTTATATATATATATATATATATATATATATATATATATATATATATATAGTGAAAAAATAAAATTTATATAAGAGTGAGAGGAGTCAGTCTTAGCCATTGAGAGATAAGACAGAAAAATATCCAAAAAATCTTAGTTATTGAGAGATGAGAGAAAAAAAAAGTGATAAATAATAGATGTTGGAAGACAGAGAATGAATGATTGATATCAATTGTTAATTTTTATTTTAGTGGCTGAGATTTGCTCTTCCCACTCTGATATAAATTTCATTATCTCACTAGATACGTTCCCTCTCTATATATATATATTGAGAAAGTCTAAGTTATGTGACAGTTAGATAATCAAATCTACCCTATTGAGAGATGAGAGAAGAATAATAAAAAAATCTCAGCAGCCATTGAGATAAAAAAGTGACAGATAATAAATGCTAAAAGAGAGAGAATGAGCAGATGATCTCAACCATTAAGTTTTATTTGAATGACTGAGATTTACTCTCCTCACATTCATAAATTTGGCTTTTTTACTAGAAATGTCCCACCTACACCCACCCATAGATGCACAGCCACACTCATACCCATATCACGTACATCCTGCATCATATCACCTCACTAATAAGTAATATTCTTCTCCCACCATCACCGTTGCTACCACCCATTGTCGCCACCACCACTCCCATCACCTCCTTCGTTGCCACCGGTGGTGGTGACGATAATGGTAGTGGTGAGAGTGGTGGTGGCGACATTGGTGATGGGAGAAGACTATTACTAATTGGTGGGGTGATACAGTGGATGATGCACGTGATATTTTTAAGTTGACTATTTTAATCTAAACTCTTTATTTAAATTTGAAGGACTACAAAATATTCTTATCATTATCACATAAGAACATCACTCTCTTGTGACACACCCCTATATATATGTGACATATCTAATAAGAACCAAATTTATATTAGAGTGAGATGAGCAAATTTGAGCCATTGAGAGAGAAAAGTGAAGAATATTTGAAATATTTTGGCCATTAAAAGAGGAGAGAGAAAAAAGAGTAACAAATAATAAATGTTGGAAGAGAAAGAATGAATTGTTCTCTCATTCCATAGATAATATATATAGTGCAAACTAAGTACCATAGTATCCATCCTCACATAAATTTAACAAATTTAGACCCGTTCCATAACCAGATCCAAATTGCAAGTATTTGTTAGCCTCACTAGAAGGTATTTTTGTGAGTATTGTCAAATCTAATATTTTTCTCTCTCAAGATCATTTAGATGAATTTTTGAAAAAAAAAACCTAATTAAAAATGATAAAAAAAATTTAATATATTAAAATATTGATTAAATAAAGAGTTTTGAACTAAATATTTTTTTTTATTTTTTGCATTTTACCCTGTTTAACCCATAAATTATTTGAGGTAAATACAAACTTGACGTATCGAAGTATATTAAAATTGGACGAATTTTGTGAATTGTCGAGGTTTATAGGCTCAAACACGAAGCAGGCGTTTGTTTGTCCAACGCTAATACAGAGTAATACATTCTTTCACTCTTTTTAATTACGAGTTTATGTAAACAATTTTATTTTATTTATTTAATTTTTATTAAATAAATAGGGTACTCATTCTATTATCTATTTTTGACTCTTTTAAGATATCCATCTCTTCAATTAGATTTTAACTTTTCCAGCTAATATATAAGTTTTAGCAATCTTATTAGTTTCAAGTAGTTTATAAAGCTAGTAATTTTATGAAATATAATCTAAATATATGTAAATATTCTATGTAAAATTTATATTTATATATTTATTGATTTTTTTTAAAATTTTTATAGGGTACTCATTCTATTATCTACTTTTGACTGAGTCCCTTTTAAGAGATCCATCTTCTGTAATAGTCGAGTCAAAGTGTAGTTTTGCTAAAACTCATCAGCGTGGACGACGACAGGTACCTAAGCATTGTCGGTTCCTAGTCGCAGTGCTACATTACTCAACCAAAATTTGCTTGACATTTTTAAGATTGAAATAATAATAATTTACATAATTTGAAACGATAAGGGCCGGTTTGTCGGAGCGTGTCAATTTCAATGGTTGAGTTTTTCTAGCACAGAAAACTTGTATATATTGTAAAGAGTACATCATGTGAAAGTATACTAGTACAGGATGAAATGATGAGATAATTAAAGTGTTTTCTTAAAGAAGATGTTGCAGTAAAAAATTAATGCCCCTCCTATTTATGTAATTAAGCTAGCTACCCCCAGGCAATAAACTTCAACTAGTTTAATATTTGATAATTAAAGGTTAAGTGAGATAGAATTGTACTGTATATGCAAATTTGAATAGGTAGGAATATTGTTTTTCCAGAACTAGTTGTTGAACATATTTGGATCTCACTGATATTCACATGTCACATGCAAAGTTGGTGCAGTAGCTGAGTGTGTTTGGACCACTGCGTAGCTGAGCAGATATCAAGCAGAGGGAAAAACAGCTCTCTGGTATGCCCCGCGCTACGACCTATATTCCATTCTATTCATTGCACAAACCCTAGGCTGTGACCATCATATCAAACCCTAGCTCTCTTGCTGAAAAAATCTAGCAATTTTCAACTATACACAACTTATCAAACAACAGTAAACACGGTATGAATAACCATTCTTCCGACATGCATTGTCCGGATTAAGACCAGGAAGACCTGAAATGGCCCGTGAATTGTGTACCCGACGTTAATGTTTGTGAGTGAATTATACAACAATCTTTATTTGGGATTTTTCTTCCCTTTGAAAACCTTAATTGACGTCAATAGTGATTGATTTATCACGTTGATTTCTTTATCACTACCATATGTTGTAGCCAGCGCAATCTCAGGACATATAATAACATTTGGTGTCATTTGCCGAATAATTAACTGTCCAACATATCAATGTTCGCGGGTACATTTAAATTTGGCACGAATAAGTCAATTTCATGTGGGCGATGGACGTGTCCTATCAAATAATTGTTGACCCCAACTCAAAGACAGCAAAGCAGACATTCAAACATTTTATTACCCAAAAATCACATTATATGGTATTAAAACGACCTTCTTTCCTTGCATTGGATCGAAGAAAAACAGTTCAAGTCAGTTAAGCGTACTTTCTATTTGCCTCCTCGCTGCTTATTGTAGTTTCCTTTTCTTTATGCTGCTGCTAATTCTTGTTTCCTAACTTCAATTTAAAACCCATTCCTTAATGGTTTCTTCTGCCGTACCTAAAATAATTACCATATGTATGATTTTCTTTATCGTTAAAAAAATGAATTTTTAAAAATATCAATTATAGATTATTTTAAATATAAGATAAACTGCTATAAATATACTCTTAATCCTCTTGTAGAATAATTCGTCACTTTTCAACGTGTTAATTATTAATTGATAAGCAAAAAGAATCTATCCATGGAGTATGTTGAAATTGTGAACAAATAATATTTTACCCATTTTGAAATAATCTTCATTTAAAATTTAAAATTGAAAAGTTAGACATCTTTAATTTAAAGAGATTCTAGTAAATTGTATTTGATTAAATTGCCTTTTCGTCCCTAATTATATAGTCACTGACCATAGTGCCCAAAAATATAATGCCTCGTATTGTGTGCGCGGTTCCATAAATTAAATCAGTGTATAAAACGTCGCTGGCATGGGGAACTATATTTTTCGAAGCACAGGATTTGAGCACCCAAAAAAGAAAGGAATATATAATTGTATGACTAGGCATTTGACTAGACAGTATGTCGTCTAGCCTTGAAAAGGTTCCTACTTATCATCGCAATCAGAAACTAAATCCATGCCCTAGCTAGTTTGAGAAGAGTGAATAATTCTTTTATAAGTATCAAAAAATTTTCCTAATATAAGATCGTATGATATGCTATTAATTGTTTGCAAATAATTAACACAGCATATCACTATCTTATTTATTGTTTGAATCCTATAAAACAAATACAATTGTAAAATAAAACCCACCAAAAGTTAATGGACCAGTTGGATTTAACTCAAGAAAAAGGATGCAGCGTGATTTTGAATATAATCTTACCACACGAAATCCGTAATAAAACTTTAGATGACACACCAGACTCAGGACATTCTTGTCTCGCTTTTTTTTTTTTCACATCTAATAATTGTCATAAGTACATATCTAATAAAACATCACATAAATTAAAAATTTTATAACAATGTTGTATCTTTATCCTAAATATATATATATATATACACACAGGGAGACATCCACTTAATTCAATAATAAGTTTAACACACTCTTCATCTTAATTCTATATCTAATAATAAAAATTAATTATTTATTACAATTATTAGATTTCAGTAAAATAAAAAATAAAAATAAAAATGAGAAATAAATTTTTTAAAATTACTTTTGAAGTAAATAGATAATTAAATAATGTTTAAAATCATCTTATTTTTTTAGGATGGGTTGAGATAAAGGATGGAGAGAAATAGAGAGGGAATATAGAGAGAAAAACTAATAGATTGTGATATAATAAAACGATAGACAGATAATATCATTCGGTTTTAGCTGAACTGTTTACGATCGAAATTAAGTTTCTGCAGGGATAAAAGTTTTTAGGGCATAAAAACTACGATCTCAACATGCACAAAGATAATAATATGATGATATTTTCCCTTAGAAGTTGAAAACTCACTATCAACAATATTCGTGTTATTTTATCTTGTCTCTCAATGAATTGAGAAGGCTTATGGAAACAATCATCTAATAATTCTAGCTATAGTCTAATTATAGCTACGTGTTCTCTCTTAAATCTCTATTAACATCCAGGATAAGGTTTATTACATTAATTTTGAACATAATTTTATTTCGATGCATTTTACTATTAGCTTTAGATTGAAAGTACACGTTTTATGCAATCGATTCGATCGCATACATTGAAATTGATTTATGTGATTTACTTTTCTTCTCTCTCTTTTCTTTGAGCGTGCTCAGCATAAGTAAAGGCTAACTCTTTTCACTTTGACACTTGTCTCTATGTCCCCTCCAAAACCCACAAATTAAACTGAGTCAGTTTAATTTAAACCTTAATATAATAAAATAAAAAAGATTCTTCACGATTAATAGATGTTAGCAGAAGAGGAATAAATTGTGATTTCAATTCCAAGATATGGAAGAAGGGATAAGAACCAGAGATAGGGTGCGATGCAGCTTTGTGTAGCTACATGAACATGATCCCACAAATCTGGAAGAGAGATGATTTGGGGAATAATATAAAGAAAAGTCATTGAAAGAGGTTGGTTATTATAAATACAAAAGAACAAAAGTATAGATGAAGAAGAAAGAGACGGCTATGGTCTCAATCAGATGAAGGTTGTGCAGCACATGTTATGGGTCAGTTATTACAAAACAATGGAAATTTTCGTAAAGTTTTCTGGTTCTTCCTTATGAACTAAAACCAGCAGTCTACGGAAGTATCATTAACCCTATCATATCATATGTACCTTGACCTATATCGTTGGTGGCAGTGGCCACTTGTATGCAATATGAACACACCTCACATGCACATACTTTGAGAAGCATTAAACATTATGTGCCAAAGAAGAATCCTTTTCCAACACTAGCATAAGGAATAGACATCCATGGAAGATGGATGTCTATTCCAGTGGCCAATTTTATTGGTGTTTCAGGGAAGTAGTTGGTGTAAATGGTAGTTGTAATTCTCCATATATGTGTAATACAATTATGCAACGCATGCAGATCGCTCGGAGGAGGAAAAAGGTATAATAGAAAAGAAAGTGAAGCTCATCCCATGCCAGTGGTTTCACTTTTGGGACTGGTCTGCAGTTGCAAAGTGTGCTAATGCATGGGAGACAAAGAAAAGACGCACCTGTTTCTCACCCCAGAAATCGTGCAAAGAATTCTATGCTTAACCAAACACGAAACCTATTTCCTTCCATTTTCATCGGGCAAACCAACGGATAAACGGGGAAAAGCGGCTTCGAGTTCATCACCAACCGCAATGCCTCACTCATGAATATTAATCCACAAAATAAAATACTATATAAACAAAACAAATTGTTAATGACATAATAATAATAATAAAAATGCACACATCCAAATGCCGCCTGCTCCAAAGAAAAGGCACCACGGCTAGTGAAATCAATATATATATATATATATGTAGCCTAATTAGAGTATATGATTTACTCTAGAATTCAGAATGAGGAGTGAGTATTTCGATAACAACAAAACAACATGAAAATCTGAACTGAGATTCGGACAAAACAAAGAAAACAAACATCCCAGCCACCCTTTAATTTGGTGAATCATCGTCGACGTAATCATTTATGAACTCTTAACTAGTCTAGCTAGTAGCTACTTCAGCTGATGATGTTAGGAACTTAAGATGCACATATAACACCCAACAACCTTAACCATAGTAAGAGTCCATGAGGATGAAATACCCCGGTTTCAACTTTCAATCATTATTAGATAGACAGAGAGAGAGAGAGAGAGAGAGAAACGTCCTTAGGATCGTGGGGGTGGGAAGAATTGCGTACCAGCCATGAAAGCATTCATCGGAGCCGTGTAGAGTGAAGCGTCAAAAGGGTTTCCGCTTGTTGTGGCGGTGGTTGTTGCTGCTATGAGACTTAGTGGCTGAGGTTCACCGCCGCCACCGGAGGAACCCTCACAACCTGCACTCCCGTAAGGACCATCTGCTCCTTGATCGTAGAGAATTCCCTTGAACACGTGCCCACCTATGTTCACTGCTGTTTGATACGCGTAACGCTCATCTGGTGCATCCATTGCACTAACTTTCACACACCGAAACACCGCTGGAGAGTTTAGCTCTGGTGGAAATTGCCCCAGCTCCAACCCTAACCAACAAATCAGAATCACATAACTAAACAATTCATGTAATACACAAACAAACTACCTAGCTTCTCCTTTTTCCTTTTCTTTTCCCTCAGTTCGAGGGGGGTGTGAAATTAAGAAGCAGCGTCAACTCTAACGGATCACATGGATTTAATTTTGTTTGTTTAACTTATTAACAGTAATGGCATAAGGAAAGAAGAGAGAGAGAGACAGAAAAAGCAAGGTGATGGGTGACCATGGACTATGGAGTAGAATTTCATTTTCAGCGTGAACTGATATGGACTAGCTGTTAGGTATCCTCGATGTCTCGGTGTATCTTAATTTCTTTCGCAATAATATGTCGCCATATAGACTCCAGTAGCTATATAGTTGAAAATTCTTCACTAACCTATACACCTCTTCACCCCAGAGAACATATTCACTGAAGAGTCTAAAAGTCTGATAAATAGTGAAGAAACCTCAGGTCTTAAGAGACTTAGACCCCTGAAAAGAAAGAAGGGTTTTCCTTTTCATAAACTTTTCTAAGCATGTTATGGTATCGTAGAAATTTGTTTACCTGTGGTGGTGATAGGAACAGGAGCGCAAGCGAGAGAACCAGCAGCAGCACCTTCGATACTTTCTCTGTGTCGTTTAGAATGGTCTCCACGAAACTGTGGTTGTTGATTTTGTTGCTGCAATACAGCGAGTTGTTGCTGTCGTTCACGGCGTTTGGCCGCAGGAACCCAAGTGCTCTTAACGTGCGTTTGGCACTGAAACCCTCGACTCTTGCAGCAAGTTCTGCATCTGAGGTGTTGACAGTCTTTCTTGGCCTGGTTGCCACAGTCCTGACAGTTCATGCCGCCGCCTCCTACGCCGGCACCGGACCTCATCACCGTGAAGCCGAACCGGTTGGACTCATCCGAGAAAGAGACAGAAACGTCGTCGTTAACGTTGTTGGAGGAGCTGTTGTTGTTGTTCCTGCGACTAGGACCGACCCCGAAGGAGTAGTAGTTGCTCAAGTTCTGATGGTACGAGGATTGTGGCCATATCTCGAACCCCTTGTTGTAGATCTCCTCGTTGACGTTCCTGAACAAAAATTGACTGTTATTACCGGGGTTAACGTTGTCTTCTCTTTGATCCTCTTCCTGTTCTGCCTTGTTATGCCTTCCTCCTAGAGAGAAGAAGCCAGCCATAATCTATTGTTGCACTCTACGATCCCCAATTCAGAGATAATATCCATATCAGAACAAGAACCTTCGGGAATCTTAAAACAGTTCTTCACAGGTTTATATATTATCAGACACACCACACAGCTGTATTAATATTTTTGGGGGTTCAAGTGTAAAGTGTGGCTTTAATTTGCTGACTAATAATAATACTTATTAATTTTCACCCACTCAAACTTTATTTATTTTTGTTTTGTGGGTCTTGTTGACTCTCTCACTGTGGCGAGGCCTTGTGGGGGCGTCTCAAGTATGATCTTCTGATCTGGTTGGGTTTTTTCGCAGCTTTTGAGGAAAACTGTTTCTTAAAAACACAAAAAATAAAATTAATAAAAAAAGGAAAACAATAAATGTTTGGTTAATTGGGTTGAGTTGGTGTTCCCTCGGCGCAATTATGGCACGGAATTAGAGTCTGTGCTACGCCGCCATGACAACTGCACCCATCCACTCTACTGTAGAAAATCTCATAACTGCGGGAGAATTAGAATACAGACTGGCTTTGTTGCTGTTGCGGGTGATGTTGTTGGTGTGTTTGTGCCTCACTCATAGATTCAGATTCAGACTGAGACTGAGACTCAAACTCAAACTCAAACTCAAACTCAGACTCAGACTCAGAGTGTGTGCGTGGGGGAACAACAAAATCTGTCACTGCCAACTTGAATAAATCTGAGCTCTTTCTTTGACCATCCAACGGTGAAGGGTTACCCACGTGTCGCATCACTGGCTTTTGCTTATTCGTCCTTGCACCGGAAAACCCGCTAGTACTTTCTCTGACTCTCCCCATAATTAAGATTGTTTTCTTCCGATTTTTATGTTATGAAGCGATATATGTATCCAGGACTGGAAAGCGAATACGCTGCGTCACGCACATGCACTTGCGTCCCTCACACGTCCCCATCACCGTTCAACCCTTCCCCTCCCAGTTCATTTTTCCTTAATGCACCATGCACCCGCTTTTTCGACCTTCTTAAAAAAAATTCTCATTTTAATCACTTCAATTAATATTCTCCTACAAATTGCTCCACTAAACCCCTTCTGAACCGATTATCTTCAAAATATATGCTGTCTGTCTTTCAATTTTTCTCACATATACCATATTATTTTTTGTAACTATTGTAAAACTCAGTAAAATTATAATTCCTAATACTAATATCATCGATAATCAAGGATCAATAGTATAACATTTTCTAGCTAAATTAATATCTCAATTTCGAATCATAATAAACATTTAACTCTATCACATTTTCAACGAAACAGATTTATGACTTACAATTGTTCAACTTCAAATAGGGTTGTCTTCGTGAAAATACATGCCATATTAAAGTATGAATATTTTAACTGATAAAACAAGGAAAAATTCCAAGTAGTATATTAACAAAAATTTCAATATCTTAAACAAGCTTTAAAATAGGAGATAAAAATTTATGTACTAGTATAAAACTAATTTATAATGACATTCAATAGCAATCTTGATTACACGACTTTAAAAATGTTTCTTAAATTCTCATTTAACATATTATCATAAAATATTATAATTAAATAAGCATAAAAAATTATTTACAATCACATTGCACGACTCTTTTCTCTTAAATTCAACACAATTTAATGAAAATGGTAACTAAAAATAAGTATTTATTTTCAATTATAATTTTATCGAAATATTTATATTTTTATCCATCAACACAAATCAATGACATATGTTTTCTTATATAACTCAATGACTTTTTAATCTAAAAAAATTATATATACTTTGTCAATTAGTAGATAAAATTATAAAAATAATTAATTAATTTTAATAACTAAAACTTATGATTATTAAAAGGAAATATTTAGAATCACGAGGACTAAAATATCATATAAATTAAAATATAGAATCAAAAAGTAAAATTAATTCTCAATTATTTGTATGAGGTGAACGTTGTCAACGTATAAAATTCCAAATTAGATTATAAAAATTTCAAATTCAATTACTTTAAATTTTAAACATAAGATGCAATGAAACATATCCAAATTAAAGAGGCTTTGATTGATTTTAATTGCTCTAAATTAGTTTAAATTTTTTTATCATGATAATATATTGAGAATCAAATATAAGTGTTCGTACATTTACCTAAATTTTGTAGCTACCACTAAGTTAGCTTAAAATAATATAATAATTTACTTCATTTTAAAATGTAATAATAACTAAATATATAAGTATTTGGTAATTGGTAGTCCTCTATTAAACTAATTTTATTGAACACGGATCATTCTTTTCAAAATAAAATCTAAAATGAATTAGAAAAGAATGTTACTATATATCATTGATTTAAGTGAAAAAAAAAAAAAAACTTTAAAAAGTTTATAGGTGATGTCACTGACACACTAATAACTTCCGTATGTTTGATTATTAAAGCAATTAGCATAAGATAAACAAATTTATTCTGGGGTGTAGTGAAATTTTACCTGGCTAGTGCCTGTATTTGCAGTTTACTTATATGCATGCCAATCTGGTCGCGTGCCTCGTATTCCACTCAAAATTTTTGGCGTAATCATGATATGATTGACGCTCAATTTCACATAATGTTAATTGCTGGATTTTGGGAATATTAGAATTTGCGAATTAATGCGTCCAGGTCTACACGTGCTTGCTACCCGACAACGCTCTCGCTAATTACTTTCTCTGTTAAAAAATAGTTCCAGTTAATATATATAGAATCATTTTAAGTTGAAGTTACTCATCCATTTCACCTTTTTAGTGTACTTGGAAATAAACTGCGCGCTTTAGTTAAATTCACACTTCAATTCTAGGCCTCCCATTGTGGAACATGCATCACGCTAAAACCTCGAACAATATCATTATAATTTTTTCACGTTTCATGATTACCATATTGGACGGTGTATATATTTCTATTTGACATTGTTTTTATGGAATCTCATTGACATTTTTGCTTCCATTCCACAGCTCCGGGTAAATTCATGGTTTTCCAATCCTGTTTAAAGTGTCATTATGAGAGTGATAGATGGAAGAGTCTGACTTCGTAACGCGTAACGTAACACACGTTACTTGACGCGTTATCCCAAGACCTATACCAACATTTTGAAGTAAAATGCAATGACTTTTCAATGCTATGTATGACACATTTTAAACAAACTTTAATGAGTTTAAATAATTCAAATTTTGCCATTTTAAATGGGTTGACATACATGCACATATATAAATGCCAATAAAAGATCGCTAAGCTGCAGTGAGCTACCATGCATTAACTCCTTCCTATCCAAAAACTGAGAGGATGAACCGAATCCGTTTGTAACAATGGCAATTCCTCAGTGCCTCCCAAAGGAGGGTATATTTGTTGTCCATAGGAAAAAAATAAATGTTACTCAACTGTTTTATTATTAATGTGTTTATACGTCATCCTTGTTTGATAAATTATATTTTACAACTTTGTAGAAAGCGAGAGGCACACACAGAGTAACAGAAAACAAAAAAAAGGGTGTGCGCTTATTAGAGACAACGGAGGTAGCAGGGCAACCCCCTTACTTAATTAAGTAGCAGCAGTAATTAACAGTATGAGAGCGGTGTCCACGGACTCAAAATCAAATGCAAATTAAAACCTCTACCAGTGATTCACTAGCACGTGAACCGCCCCAAAATCTAATTAATTAATTAATTAATTTAAGACCACTAATAATTGGCTTCAATAATATAACTACTGGACCAGGTAACAACAAAGGACCCCGTCTCATCGGCTGCGCTCCACTGCCGTACACTATTTTCTTTTTTCTTTTTCTTCACTCATATTTCAGTTGCATCAATCATTAAAAATATTTCTAAATATTTACTACCTCAAGCTTCAACTTGACACTCTACTTGCTTAAAATTTTTCACTCCATCGACCAACACTATTATATCATTCCCAAAGCCAAACTTTGTATTATAAATTGAATTGTTATTAGGGGCCCGAGGAAACAAATCATCTTTCCTTCACCAACTATTACTGCTACCATTATTTGGCCGCCCCGTTGTCCACTATGTCACACTCTCGCACTCTCAAGTAACTTTGTAGTATTTCTTTCAACCATGATTAATTAATTTCTCCCCCCCCCTTTTTTTTTCTTTTAGTAACTTTTGGCTGTTTTGTTTTTGTTTTCTTCTCTGCGGCATTAAAGATGCAGACCATGACTCTTGAATAATTTATAATTATGAAGTGGCCCAATTGAAAATGATGCTCCCAATCTTGATGGTGCGTTTTCGCAACATGGAAGTCTCAACAGGTCAACAATTAATACCTTTTTGGAAAGACAACATAACATTATGGAAAATGTACCCCGTAAACAAACTGGTTTAGCTGAAGACCTAGGCACAAGTGATTAGACTTAATTAATCTGAATCAATGACTACAAAGTAGATGATATGACTCGTAGATTTATAACTAATTGTTAATTGGAAATGAGGCATATTAATAAAAATCATCAAGCAAGGCGTATTATTATGATGGGGTGGTAATTGGCAAAAGCCAAAAGAGTTAAAGAATTGAGAAGACGTATCTTTTGCGGTTTCAATTTTCAAAATTGAGAAGAGTAACTTTCCTCTTTTCACTGCTCTTTCTGTCTTGCAAACTCCTTCACCCCAATTTAGACTAAATCATGATTGAATTATAGACCAATTTGAAGGTCGGTTTGGGCTGGCCCAATGAGATACAACTTCTTTAAGTAGCCATCATTGTCCATTTCTTTTCTTCTTCATTTAACCCATAGAATCATGAATTACACATAATGGATGACGATAGCTTAACGAGTCTAGTTACCCTACTAGCCCTGTTTTACCGTATTAGCCTTTCAAAAACGATTTATTATCACTTTTATTTCCTTATTGTGATTTTTTTTTTTCTGAAAACATTCTTTGCAAAAGAGTTTATATTATATAAACAACTAATTTATTAAGCAATTTTTTTTATTCTGAAAACATATGTTTATTACACAATTTGTTAAATGACCTTTTAAAATCAAGAAATAAGAATTCAGTTTATAGTAGTGTTTCTAACCCTTTAGGTATAGAGCAAATCATCTTAGAAAGATAATAAATGTGTACTCTCAAAAGTTTTTAACAAAAGTTAGTCATTGTTTTTACTAGGATTTATTCATGCAATACAATGGTTAAAAAAATAGTAGTGTTTCTAAAACTCAACCGTTAATTGTATTGTTACTAATTTACAATTCATTAGTTTAACTGTAATTGACGTGCTAATAGTTATATGTATATATTTTTTTGTAGTATAATTATATGTATATATAATATTATATAATATATTTGGTAATTAATTAATTAATATAAAATTCTAAGAAAATAAATTAAGTAAAATTTTAAAGAGAAAAATAGTATATACTAATAATATAAATAGTTTTACATTGTGATAATTCAATCACAATCTATCAAGTAGAGAGTAAGTTTGTTCACTTTATTAATAAATGTCTAAATGTTATACAAGTGGTATGTTTAATTAAATGATAGTCAATGTATAACCTTTAACCCAATTTTAAATGTATAAGGGAATCATATTACATGTCATACAAGATAAAAAAATTCACCATAAGTAGTTTAAAAATAAAAAATTATATACAAATTGATAATATGAAACTTTATTTAATTTAAAAGTATTTTCAAGCATGTATCTTAAAAAATAAAAGTATTCTTTAACACTCTTTTAGGTTGGAAGAGAGGGAAGAGATTTAAAAAAAAAATTATGTTTTAATTGTTCAATTTTCTTGACAGGATTGAGGAGACTAAAATTCGTCCTCACCAAATTTTATGTTTCATCTAATATTAGGAGAATTTGGAGAGAAATGAAAGTCAATTAATAAATTTTATATATTTTTACTTAATTACTCTCAACCTTTTTATAATTAAATTTAGAATAAACTCTTAAATATCTCAAAAATGTTAGAAGTGACTAAAGTCATTCAAAAATATTTGAAGTAGGTTAGTTCTTAAGTTTTTTTAATATTATGTAAATTAGTTTCTAAAACACTTTAAATAGCGTTTTTAAAATAAAAGTGTTATTTAAGTGTTTTAACAATCAATTTGCAGAACAATATAGTTACTAAGAGACAAATTTGCTTAAAAATCTAAGTGTTGTTGTATCTAGATTTCAAGCACCAATACGGTGGTTTACTCATTAAATTAGGGTTTAATATATAGACTCTCTATCTTTCATAAAATTTATTAAATAATCTATACTATTAACAAGGAGAATTTCCTTTTAATATTCACTTTTCAAAATACATATTTTATCTTTATAACTATTTAAAAATTAAAAAATAAAATATTTTTTCAAATGAGGAATTCAAACACATGACCTCTACCCCCCCTCCCCCTCCAATATAAATTGTCACAAGATCAACCTTATAATTTTATGAAAAATAGCACATTAAAATATTTATATCCAACATCCATAATTGTTCTGCTATTAATAATCTATAATATATATATATATATATATATATATATATATATATATATATATACATATTATCTATACTATTAATAAAGAGAATTTCTCTTTTGATGCCCAATTTTCAAAATATTTATTCTACCCTTGTATTTATTTAAAAATTAAAAATTAAACTATTTTGTTAAAGGAAGGATTCAAACTCACAACTTCTACTCCCCAAACACTTAGCCACTAGATTAACCTTAACCTTATAAAATGAGTACTTTAAAACATTTATATGTAACATCCATAATTGTTCTACTATCAAAAAGCTATAATCTATAATATATATATATATATATATATATATATATATATTATACTATTAATAAAGTGAATTCCTTTTTTGATGTCTACTTTTCAAAATACTTGTTCTACTTTATACCTATTTGAAAATTAAAAAATAAACTACTTTGTTAAAGGAGTGACTCAAACCCACAATCTCTACCTCTCAAACATAAACTTTACCACTAAATCAACCTTAAAAAAATTACTTTAAAAAATTATATCTAACATCCACAATTGTTCTACTATAAAAAAAATCTATAATTTATAATATTATATATATATATATATATATTATTTATACTATTAATAAAGAAAATTCCGCCTTTTGATGTTCACTTTTCAAAATACCTATTTTACCATTATACCTATTTGAAAATTAAAAATAAATTATTTTGCCATAGGAGGGATTCGAACCCAACCTCTTCCTCGCCAAATGTAAACATTGCCACTAGATTAACCTTATAAGCTTCAGAACAAAATTACTTTAAAACATTTATATCCATCATACTTAATTATTCTACTATCTATAATCTATATGAATAATCAATAATCTATACTATTATATTTTATATCATCTATTACTATTAATTAAGAGAATTTCCCCTTTTGATGTTCACTTTTCAAAATATTTATTTTAGCCTTATACATATTTGAAAATTAAAAAATAAATTATTTTGTCATAGGAGAGATTCAAACCCACAACCTTTGTCTTACCAAATGTAAATTTTGCCACTAAATCAACCTTATAACCTTAAAAACTAAATTATTTTAAAATTTTATATCTAACATACTTAATTGCCTACTATCTATAATCTATATGTATAATCAATAAACTATAATATTATATTATGTATACTATAAATAAAGGAAATTCTCCGTTTTGATGTTCACTTTTCAAAATACCTATTTTACCCTTATACCTATTTGAAAATTAAAAAATATACTATTTTATCATAGGAGAGATTTGAACCCACAACCTCTCTTTCACCAAATGTAAACATTGCCACTAGATCAATCTTATAACATTAAGAACAAAATTACTTTGAAACATTTATATCCAAGATACTGAATTGTCCTACTATCTATAATTTATATGTATAATCAATAATCTATACTATTATATTTTATATTATTTATACTATTAATAAAGAGATTTCCCCCTTTTGATATCCACTTTTAAAAATACCAATTCTACCATTTTTAAAAAAACAAAAAGAAAAAACTGTTTTGCTCCAAGAGAGATTCAAACTCACGATATCTCCCTCTCGCATATATAGACTTTGCCACTAGATCAACCTTATAACTTTAAAAAAAAACTACTTTAAAATATTTGTATCCAACATACATAATTGTCATATTGTATCTATAATATTATATTATATACTATATCTATACTATTAATAAAGATCTGATGTCTACCTTTTAAAATACCTATTCTACCCTTTTTAAAAAACAAAACAAAAAAACTATTTTGTTAAAAGAGAGATTTGAATATGTGATCTCTCTGTCCCCCTTATATGAACTTTGTCACCAGATTAACCCTATAATTTTAAGCAAAAAACTGCTTTAAAATATTGATATCCAACATACATAATTGTCCTAATATATAATCTATAATATATTAATATTTTATAGTATATAATATGAAGTTTAATTAATATGCATTGACAGTGTAAAAGAATATTACATTGACATTTAGTTATATCTTTTCATTTATATGACTTTTAAAATTATAGTTTATTTAGTATGCACTGACAATGTAAAAAATATTACACTAACATTTAATCACATCTTTTTATTTATATGACTCTTAAAATATTAATGGGTAAAATCAACAAACTTATCATAAATTAAGGGTTGTGATTGAATGTCAATGTAAAAAGTTTTTACACTGATAGTTCATACTAATTAAACTCTTAAAATTAAGCCATTCTAGAAAATCCAACAAATTAAGACATGTTTCTACCATGTGTGGTGTTACAGTTTGGATATACAATAACATTTAATCACATATTTTTATTTTATAGGAACATGTTTCTATCATGTTATCATAAACAAAAATATAAAAATTAACAAAATATATTTCAAAACATGTGTCACGTAGTAATCTATTTCAAAACACTGAATTATTTATATTCTATCATATTATTAAAAACATTTTAAATTAAAACACTAAAATTGTTATAACATAGCAAAATAGAAATGTGAATACATAGGTGCAGGTTTTCGATAGTATTATATAATGAGAACAGACATAACAATTTTTTTTATTTTATTCAAGTTTTTTCCTCTCCTAATTTTCTTAAATTCATTGCGAATTTGTCAAATTCGTTGATGATATGACATATTTCTATCATGCATATTATAATAAATAGACAAATATAAAAATTAACAAAATATATTTCAAAACATACTAAACTAAGATTATTATACGCAAAATGACATAGTGAATTATTTATATTCTATTATTTTATTGCAAAACATATTAAATTAAAACTTTAAAATTGTTATAACATATCAAAATAAAAATGTGAATAACACCTGTTTGTTTGCTAGTAATATATAATGAGAATATGACATTTTATCTCACATTAGTAAATACACATCTTTACAAGTTCTACCTTACCACAAATCAGCCTTCTTTGAACATCATTAATATATGTATCTTTGATCATAGATATTTTTAATAGTAATACAAATAGACACGTGCGATAATATATTTAATTTTATTCAAACTTTCTTTTCTCTCCATTTTCTCAAATTCATTGCAAAAAATTTTATATATTCGCTGATGATTTAATATGTTTCTATCATGTTAACATAAACAAAAAACATACAAAATTTAAACTATTGTACACAAAATGATACAATGAATTATTTTTATTTTATCATGTTATTAGAAAATATATTAAATTAAAACTCTAAAATTGTTATGACATATCAATATAAAAATACGAATACACAAGCACGACAATGTCTATGTTTTCGCTAGTCTCCATAATTGTCACTGGTGTCCAAACCTCATTCAAAATAAAGTAAAAAATTCATATATGTAATTCTTATGTCCCGACAACAATGTGGATATTTTCATAGAGACATGGGAGACACACTGGAATAGAACATTAGCAATTTTCCCACAATATTGTGGAACATTCCATACCAAAGATGTGAGATGTGCCAGAAGAAAAAGTGATATCTCACAATAGTGTGGGAGTCACACACTCAAAGAGAAAGTGCATTATACATTTTATCAATTGACACAATCCACAAAAGTATGAGAGAGATTATAACTTATATGTAAATAAATAACCAAGTATATCACTTTTAAAATATAATAATAAAAAAAAAATTAAATGTAAAATTTTCCCCATCTTTATAAATCAAATAAATATAGAATTATTTCATCTCTTTCCTTCTATTGAATTAAATATATTATGTAATTTAGTAGTTTTGATTCCTTTTCTTTTCTTAATTAATCAAAGATAGCTTAAAACAATTTTTTTAAGAGTTATTCAAAATAAGATTTCAAACCAATTTCCTAACATTGGTTATTTTCCAACTTTCGCTATTTTGTGAATGGCTTGGCCTATTTTCTATTGGTTTAATTGATATACACTGTAATTGTAAAAATTTTTACAAATTACAATCCTTCATTTATGGTAAATATATTGATTTTACTTATTACTACTTTAAAAGTCATATAAATAAGACATCATGATTGAATGTCAGTATAAAAATTTTTTACACTAAGAGTGTATACCAATTAAACTCATTTTGTATTTGTTTTTTTGTTCTTCAGACTTTCTATGCTGTATGAATCAATGAGTTGATTGGTCCATGGTCAAATTACTCGAATTGGTTGGATTAATATTGTAGTTTTTTTTAAAGAAATAATGCTTTATATTATAACAGAATTTCTTGTATATATTAGATGAGAAAAAAAGTATGTGGTTTTTTTTTTAAAAAATAAATATGTGTTCGACAGAGCTAACTTAACAGTTTTTTTTTTATTTTAAATAATAGTTATGTATCAAACCTTATATATATATATATATATATATATGTAATATATATATATATATATATATAAATATAATATGTGTGTTTGTGTATTATTTTCTAAAAAATTAATAGTAAATATTTTTTTATTAAATCTAAAACTTAAGTTTTACTTATTTTATTTTTCAATGAGTGCTGATGAAACGAAAAGTAATCTTATTAAAAAAAATATGCAGGGCTCTATTGGAAAAAAAAAAACCTACTCACTTGTTTTAACAAACTATATTTTATTTTAGTTTTTTAGTTTTAACACTAATGTTAAAATAGTTTTCCTTAATAAATATATTCTATGTTAATTAAAAATGTTATTTTTTAAAGATAAAAATTATATCTGAAGTAATGGAATAAATCTCAAAATCTTAAGACATTGAGTCATTTAGATATTTATCAAATGTGAGTTCATTTAGTGTAGTATGCTATATATAATTTCACCTTAAGTGGAAGTTATTTCCATTCATGAATATTAATTATATGAGGATATTAGAGCTTAACTCTTATTTATATATATATATATATATATATATATATATATATATATATATATTAAATATTAGTGTTGTTAATAATTTTTTTTATTAGCAGTGAACTTAACTTTTGTCATTAATGTATTCTAAATACTTACATTGTTAATTATTTTATATTAGTGAAACACATTGTTTGACCTTTACATTGTCAAAAAAGACATTTTCTAAAATTATTTTCCAAACATGATCTAAGCAAAATTAAGATTAATATGCTTCGTAGGTTCTTTTTACTGGAGCTTTGTTTCTATTTATTTTTGTTTATAAAATAAGGATTCATTATCAATTTTTCTATGACCTAATCAAAGTTGATCTTCATGTTGTACAATTGGCTTCTAATACCATTAGTTATGAAATACAAGAAGGTGAAATATTAAAAAAATTATCACTAGTTAACTTTAAGTAAACTATGCAAGAAAATGTAACCTAGGTTGGATCATTAAAGGAAAAAAGGTGAGATATGTAACGGTGACGAATCTTTCTACTAAAAAAAAAAATTAACAAATTAATAGTTAACATTTATCAATAAAAAAGTCAATTAAACAAATGAGCTCAACATCATATCATAGAAAAACCTTAAAATATTAGATTTATGAGTTCTAATGCTTTTATATTTCTCAATTTTTTATATCTCAATCCTAATTTAAATTTTCCAACTCCTAGGTATTCTCCCGCAATAACTATACATATATATAACATAAAAAATTAATAAAAATATATTTATTTTTTAAATATTAACTAAGAATGATCCTATCAAATTTGACTTTAATAAGATCAATTTATGGATTTACATTTTTTTTTTTGCAAATGTGATTATTTCTAAATTGATCCAACATTTAATTTTTAATATTTTTATTTTATATATGTAATTATTAGGTTTTAAATAGCAAGAAACTCAACAAAATAAAAAAAAGTTAAATTTGTTAAAAATCAAGATTTAACAAAGTCATCGTTACAGTTTTAGTCTTTTAGAATTTATTTAGTTTTTTGTTTTTATATAGTACCTAATGTATTTTATTTGTTTCTTTTTAACCATTTGTCTGTTATATTGAAGAACAAGTATATGTTGAAACATTTTTATTCGGAATGATTTATTTTTTATGTTTTATAAAAAAAAAAATACATCCAGTTTTTCTTTGTATCCTGATTAATCCAATTTTATATGTCGACTTATAAAAAATCCAATCCATTGTTTCCTTGATTTGACTGAATTAAATCACTATTTTTTAATAAATTTAATATGATTTAATTGGATTAAAATTGATTAGATCAAATTTTATTTTATTCTAAATTTGATCTAATTCGATCTGTGAACATTCATAATCCTAATAAATTTTTTGGCCAACTAAGTTAACAGATGAAAATTCTCTTTTCCAAATTCAATCTAAATTTCATGTAAAAGAAAATCATTAAATAACATAACATTTCTTAATTTTTGGAGACAAAAATTGAGACATAAATTAAAAATAGAAGATTTTCATATCTAAGCTAACACCCAAACTAGACCAATCAATTGCTCACCTGGATAAGAAGAAAAGTTAAAGAAAATATATAGAACCAAACCAAACCTAGCAAACACTAACAAAATTTTGTATTGAAAAAGATATGATCTATTTTGGCCAAAATCATAGTAAAAAAGAGGATATGATATCCCAACTTAAAAAAAAAAAAAAAAATTTAAAGCAACACAATCAGTAAGTTTAATTGTCCTCACATGAGTTTCCTTCTCTACATATATGAGAAAGTCTAAATATCATAGAAACCATAGAATAATATTGTAAATAGAAACAAAAATTTGATATTTTTTTATAAGTTAAGATATGCTTTTGAAAATAAAGATAAAGCAAAAGTTATATTTCAATTCAAACAAAAATGCAGATTCATAACGCACTCAATATGAGAGTAGTATGAGAATTTTGATGAATGACACCACTCTCAAAAATTTAGTTGGATGCTATGCACAATTTGTTGAATGTCTACCTGTGGATTTTTTAAAATTACAGAGTTATGCGCTTGTCACAGATGCCAAATGTTCACGAACCAAACAAAAGACCATGCTTGCCTTTGCTCTTGAGAGCTGCCAATGAGACCGACCCAAGAATTGATAACGATGACTCTTCACCTCAGTCAAGAAGGCCGAGGAGATTCCCCACCAATAACACAATGACTGCCACACTTGATATGCTAATGGACACTTGATAAAAAAGGTAAACCCCTGTTTCCACCTCCTCACCACACAAACCACACACCTCATTATCAAACTAAGGTTTCCTTTACTGCACCAAATTAGGCCTAGTTGACAACCTATCCCTGTCCAATTGCCAGATCAGGAAAGATTTTTTTGCCGAAACACCTTTTGTCCAGAAAAGCTTAAAAAACCAATGAGATTGAGGTGAGAAATCTTCATTCAATGTCTTGTAAGCAGATGTCACCGTGTATTGCCCCGAGCTTTCCATGTCCCACACTCATCTATCAGGAACACCTCGCAGCATAACTCCATTAAGCTTTTGTTTTAACTCTTTCAACAACACCTCCTCCAATGCAAACAGTTGACGTCTCCATAACCACCTCCACCCATGGTCCATCACGACCATTTCCTTCACTGGGACATGTTTGTTTAGCACCAAAGCATATAACTTGTGATAATTGATACATAGTTTCTGCTCCCCTAACCACCTTTCCTTCCAAAAAAGAGTGTCACATCCATCTCTCAACTCATGCTTCACATGACTTGACCACCACTCCCCTAAACCTTGCCTCTCCTGTTCTATGATTTGTAAATACTTCCCATTCCCCATCATCACACAAATACTTCGCTCTTACCACTTTATCCCACACACTACTAGGTTCCACTTTTAGACTCTATTTTCACTACCCAACAAAGCTAAATTAAAAGCCCTAATATCCCTCAGCCCTAAACCACCCACATCCTTTTCCCTATATACATTATCCCAAGACACCTAACTCATTTTCTTTTTAACCCTGGTCTCACCCCATAGAAAATTTGGAAACAAAGATTGAAGATTAGATGATACCATGTAGAGCTTTGAAGAAAGAAAAGAAGTAGATCAAAAGAGTAAACAAGACAGATTTTATCAGCACCAAACGTCCCGCAAATGATAGATGTTTATTCTCTTATGAAGCTATTCGTTGTTTTACCACCTTAAGCATTGGGGACCACTTCTCTAACTGAGATGGATTGGCACCGAATGAGAGACCAAGATATTTAAAAGGAAGTGACCTCACCCTACAATTTAGCAACATTGAGGTTGTTGCCAACCGTTCTAAATTCACGTTCACCCCAAAAAGATTACTCTTATAGAAATTGGCTTTTAGACCCGACACAATCTCAAAATTTTGTGACACCACTTTTACTACTTCCATGGACTTCCAATCCCTCTTAGCTAGAAGAAGAGTGTCATTTGCAAACTGAAGATGAGATATAACGACTCCTTCTTGATTCAACTCATGTCTTTTCTACAATCCAATAGATATAACTTCCTTCACCATTTGACTTAATCCCTTCACAACCAAGAAAAAAAGGAACAATGATAAAGGATCACCTTGCGTGAGCCCTCTAGATACGCCAAACTCCTTTGTAGAAATGCCATTAAGCAACACAAAAATTCTTAATGTACTAACACACTCCTTGATCCATTTAATCCAAATTGGTCCAAACCCCATTCATTTCATAACATGCCACAAATATTGCCAACTCACCGAGTCATAAGCCTTTTCAAAATCCATCTTTAAGCACATTAAATCTTCCTTTCGCCTCCTCACATCATTCCTCACTTCATTCACTACTAAAATTTGATATTATTATCAACGCATTCTAGTAAATAATAAAGAGAAAAATACTTATGGTCTTATGCAGTGCTAGTGTAAAACATTTTACACTGACAATCAATCATGTCCCTTTATATATGACAAATTTGTTGACTCTACTAATTAATACTTTAAAAGTCATATAAATTATGTGTTGTGATTAAACACACGTGTAGAACTTTTTTATACTATTAGTTCATAGGTGTTAAACTCAATAATAAATGGTGCGGTTTTAGATTAATTTAAAATCTACTTATTTTTATGCTTTTACCATGTTTATTTAATGTATTATATATTTTTAAAGAACTATATATATATATATTCATATTGTCTATAATGATTTGTTAAGGTATTTAGTTCAATTAGTTGAGCATGGTATATGAGTTCTTATAAACCACTTGAAATTATTATCAATTTCAGGAAAAAAAGAAAAACTTTATAATAATTCTATTTTGTTTGAATAAGAATGAATCTTGTAAACAATACTTATTATATGTGTAAAAGAATATCTACGTTGATCTTATTTTAATCACTCATTAATGGATAGTAAACTAAATTAATTACCCTATAAAAACTATAAATTACTTATATATCTTTATTCATCGAATAAACATTTTGAAAGCATGAATTTGTAAAACGCTATGAATTATGACAACTGAGAAAAAAATTATTATATACAAATAAAAAAATATAGATTTGTTCTAAAATTATTAATGTGGCGAAAATTTAAGAAACAAAGTTAATCTGAAACAATTTAAAAGTTTATTTTTTATAAAATATCATCTATCTTATTTGTAGAAATATAGTTTTAAAAATCGATATGGTAAATACATTGTTGATAGTGGAAAAACAAGTTATTAATTGACTATATAATCTAGTTTATATTAAAATATATAAAAATTTTATACTTATTTTAAAAAAACTAAAAAAGTCATTATTCGCGGCAGCCTAGACACTTTTTAAACACAACAAATCAAATAAATAACATAAAAAATATATCAACAATTGTATTGAAACAATAAAGGGACGTTGTTTGGAATAAAAGAAAAAGTTGTGTAACTTAATTCAGGTCAATGGTTTAATTTCCAATTCAATAACAAATTTAACTAAGTCACACTAAGTTGTACCAAATCACATTGAATTATTTCCATGATGGAACTAATAACTTATTTGACTCGGTTGGGTCACAAATTCACAGTCGACTATTTAGTTCAATTCATTTTTTAAAACTATATATAAGAAAATAAAACCGAAATAAATAAGATAAAAATAGAGAAAATTTTCTTTTATTCTTATTATTTCTAAGTAGAAACTAGAAACGTTATCTTCAGATTTCTAGTAATGTTATCCTTTTCAATGCAAGTGTGTCCCATGGCAGCATCCGTTCTGCTCTCGAGCCTTGCGCTTGCTTTCTTCTGTTCAAACTTCAAATGGTCCAACTTTAGTATCTGCATGTCCATATGCATGCAAGACTGCACTTCTTATCAATTTTTTTTTATTCTATCTCAAATATCATTTCTTTTCCTCACAAAATAAACGTTATTTTATTTTAAATACTTTGATTTTTCTTAAAACTTATTTAAAAGCGTGAAATTTATATAGTTTTTTAATGAAAAGCATGAAAAATAAATTTATAAGTTTATTACATATTTATATAAGATCTTATTTTTGGTTTGTCACTACATCATATATGTGTTGTTAAAAAATAATTCAATAATAAAAAATATAATAATTAATCGAGCACTAAGTTAATGCTTAATAGTTGATAGTACAGTCCTCAGAACATGGGTGCAACGAGAGCTTTTTATTTGATAACAATAAAAATGTGCGATGAATGTAGATTTACGTCAATTGGAAACAAAATTTGACGTGAGATGGTCCCCATGTCCCAATAGATATAGTTATAGTTATAGGGGGTTGGTCCAAATGACCCTGCATGTGAGTGAATGATGGTAGATAAGAATATAGATTTTAGAAAAATTATTATTATATACTATTTTTCAGTGTAAGTGGCAGGAGGAAAAAGTATTTAAATAAATAAATAGATAAATAAATGATGTGATGTGATAAAAAAGTAAAAGAAAATAAAAATATTTTCAAAGTGTACGAATATTATTCTTTTAGATTATCTAGGGTTATAGACCAAGATTGGATCATAGGTTTCTCTTTAAGTGGATCATTGGCCTCTCGGCCGATAAATTGTCATCATGTCTCAACGAAGGTAACACAAACTTTACCCACAATGTCTTTTCTCTCTTTTTCTTTTTTCTCTTCTCATTTTTTAGTTTAATTCAAATTTCAAAAAATACACCTTTTAGTTTTTGTTATCAACTCCTTACGTTACGATTCACAAGCGTGACGACAGAAGAAGATTTTTTTTTTCTCTCTCTTAATTTGCATTTTTTAAGTGCTGTATACATTAGTGAAATGGTGCATAGTATATGATTATGAAATCCATCAGTAAATGTAACGTAACAAGTTTTCAAAGTTTGTATTTTTGCTAAGCAGTTCTCAAAATATTCTTGGTCCATTCCTCTTTCAGTATTGTTGTGTCTCCTCCTTCTCTTTATATAATACGTAAGCATTTCTTTTTTCTTTTTTTATTGTATTTACAAAAACACTTCAACGTTTAAATAAAAATAATAAACTAATAAATAAGTAGAAGAGAATCTGATAAAATAGTATATATTTATAAAAGTACTATTTTTTTATATATAGATAATTTTGGCTAAATTAGGAGTTTTGAAACTTAATGTCACAGAAAAGTAAATATTAAACATGGTAATATTCTATAAGACAATAATTTTCTTACCTTTATTTCAAATATTCTTATTTATGAAGCATATTAGATAGCTACTCAGTCTAAGAATAATCAAATATTTCCTATAGATATTTTATCGTTGACAAGGTTATATATCTTTTTAGTCATTTGATGAAGTATTAGGAGGATTCACTTTAGGTAACACCAAATACTTTTACAAGTATTTAACATTGTCTACGTTGAACTCTCTTAAAAAGGTATTCAACTTCACCACTATTAGACCTTTTAACAAGTGTCCCAATCTCATCACCTATATCAAACCCCTCTTATGGGTTTTTGGCTTCGCCAACATCAAACCTTCTCAAGAGTGTTAAGTTTCTCATTCATCGAACCCCCTTAAAGAGTGCATGTCTTAGCATTGATTAGGACATGATCACAAAATAAACCAAGTTATCTACTGAATCTGTCATCTTTTGATAAAGTCCACCAGGTTCATGCCCAATAAAAAATGTATAAATAGGAGAGTGAAACTTTAAGTATAAATATGAAGTTACCTTACAAGAAAGGAAGTCATTTGATTTTATGAGAAAAAAGTGGGAGGTAGAACTAACTTAGAATATACTCACCTTGATAAAAATAAATTATCTTTGAACAAAAAGGCAAAGGAATTTGATACATGGAGAATAAGCCAAATATTTATTGCAATACTTTCAAAGAAAGTTGATTGAAAATTCATCTTTTTTCCATGCTTATAAAATAGATGTTGAAGATCAAATAACTAATATATGTTCTAGGTAGGTGTAATGATGCTTGTATGGATATTTTGATGATGTAGTTTCGCTTGGTTCAACATATTGCACAAATAGTTCACATAGACCATTAGTAGTCTTCCTAAGATTTAACCATAATCGAAAAAAATTTTGGGTGCATTATTGTATAATGAAAAATTATACTCATATAAGTAGCTTTTTGAGACTTTTTTTGGAGGCACATAAGTAGAAAGTGTCCAACAATATTTATTGACCAATAACAAGCAATGACAAAAGCATTACTTGAGGTTATGCCTAAATCTTACCATGGCCTATGTACATGTCACTTGATTCAAAATGGCATCAAGCATTTAGCCAACTTAATGAAGCTTGACTCTTATTTTCTACATGACTTTAATAAGTGCATGTATGACTACTAAGATGAAGAGTAATTTGAAGAAGGTTGAAGAACTGTTCTTGTAGGAAAAACTTGGTGTCAAAAAGTGTACATTTTGAAAGTGAAATGGACACATTGCTACATGAAGAAAGATTTAACTTTAGGATTATGAAACACTCAACTAAGTGAAAATTTTAATACTCACATAAAAAAGTTATATGAATGTGAATGTGGATATTATTAAGTTTTTAAAGAATTTTGATGAATTTATAGAAGAAATTAAAGCATATCAGGAACTAAAGTATGAATATGAAGCACACAAAAAAAATTCCAAGACTAAAGAACACATATTCGAATATCTTGCAACAAATGTTTAAGCTTTAGACTTCCTCTATTTTTTACAAGTTCCAACATGAATATAAATTGTTTGAAGCATATATTGTGAAAAGTGTGAACAAAAAATCATGTTTAGTTGAATATGTTATTTCTATTATAGGGGATTTAGGAGAATGATAAGTGTCTTTTGGTTTGGTATTGTTCTTATCATAAGTTTTAGAGCTTTAGCATACTTTGTTGTCACGGCTTGGTAGGTTTTATTCATATGGATATTTAAAAAATTGTATATCTTGTATGGAATAATTAATTAAAAAATAGATAAATTAAAATTCAACCAGAGAAGTATTGAGTCCATTATCTTACAATAAATGGTGAAAAGAATCTCAATTTTTATTATTCCAATTTTCCAATTAACTACACAAATTATCAATTAAAAGTAAATCATAAAAATAATGGATTTTTGCAACTTACAATTATAGTTGGAATTCAAAAGATGATTCCAATGTTTAGAACCTCATTTTCGCCTTTTGCATAAGAGAATTTTGAGGTGGTGCATGGTCTTAGAGTTGTAATACAAGTTGTGATTGTTTGATCTTTATCATCATTCTTGTTTTAAAATTAAATTTAAAGCACAAGGTATTGTTGTGCTTGTGCTTTACTAAGGCCTTAAGTCCAAAGGGTTTTTGTGTCAATAGTTGTGTCTGTGATGTAATTTGAAGCATTTGCTAAGCTCAAGCCTAATAACTTAAGCTTTTGGATTAATTGTATCTCTGTGTTTTCATTCTTTTATTACTTTATTCCTTTATTTCCTTTTTCAAATGTTTCTTTCTTTGTCATTATTTGTTGTGTTCATTCTTTTGTCCTTATTTGTTATCTTCTTTGTGCCTTCACACACACCCACATACGCACGCACGCACCTGCACACACACATATGTTTAACCACTGTATTGATTCCATACCATATTTTGCAATCAAGTAAATATATTTTTTGAAAAATCTTTATACCAACATATATTAATTTTTGTGACAATTGCTATATCACTTTTCCTTTTGCACACTTTTCCTTCATTGTGTTTGCATTGGTTGCTCTTGTTTATTCTTGATATAAAAGTTAGTCATTATAGGGAAATTTCACCCCACATTTGCAATCAAATAAATATATTTTTCGAAAAAACTTTATACCAACATATATTAATTTTTGTGACAATTGTTAAATTACTTTTTCTTTTGCACACCTTTCCTTCATTGTGTTTGCATTGGTTGGTCTTGCTTATTCTTGATATGAGAGTTAGTCATCATAGCGAAATTTCACCAAATTGGTGTGTGGTTTTGGCAAATTTTTACTAAAATGTTATTTTTGCCAAAATCATAGAAATGGTGTTGTTTGACCAATTGATAGAGTTTATGCCAAGTGAGATGACATCACCAACATGCAGTTATGTAGCCATGACTAGGAACCACCAACCAACTTAGATGATGTATCATTGTTTGCTTGTTTGACCAGTAATTGTTGGCTGCTCTTAAAAGCCAAAGATCCCCTTGTCAATCTTTTGTTGCGACTTTACTAGTCGGGCAAGGACATGCCATCTAAGTTGGCGGTTTTTGGTAATGGGTACGTAACTACATGTTAATCACACTATCTCACTTGGTGTGACTTTCGTTGATGGGTGAAACTACATCATTTATTTGATTTTCGCGAAAACAACACCATTTTGGTAAAAATTTGCCAAAACCACACCATCTGGGTTAAGGATGGCAATCATGCCCACCCCTGTTGGTACCACCCCGTCCTCGCCCTGATTTTGATAGGAAAACACATGTTATTGGTCTCTGCCCTGTCCCTGCCCTTACCTCTGTCTTACTTCTATGTTAAACAAAATTTCATATGTATTTTTTAATCTCACATGTCTGTGTACAAATCAACACCTGTGTAGACCTTTAAAACTAAAATATAGTTAATAAATTAACATATAATTTATAATTAATTAATAAATTAAATATAGTTAATAAGTTAATATATAATTTACTTAATAAATTATAAGTAAATTTAAATTTAAATTATAAAAAATAATATAACGAGGTACCTACAAGTTTACCTGAACTTGAAAATATCTTATGGGATGGGGGCAAAGATTAAAATTTTATACCTTCCCTCGCCCTTGCTTTGCACTTTTTTAGGACGGGGAGGGCCAAACTTGCCCCCATCTTGCTCCATTGTCATCCCTGATCCGGGTTAAATTGTCATCATTGTAGAGTGCTAGGGAATAGTGATATCGTAATGATAATTGAGGTCCTCAAATGTCACAAATCATATTATTGCTACTTGTTTGTCTTGTTCTTTTTTTCCCTTTATACTCCTTTCTCTGGGCCTTTAAAGTTCAAAGCTAAACTTATAGAAACATAAATTGAAAACTTGTTTCTATAGAGTGACTTCAAAAGCTAACTATATATATAATTTATTATTTATTATATGTAAGTTATCATTACTAAAAGTTTTACCCCCTTATACTTGAAACAAGCAAAATGCTAGGTCTTCTACATTCCGTTGGAGAGTGTCTTCCCCTCTTTTAGCACTTTCAATATAAGAAATGGACAGACTATGCATTTCATTGATTCTCTAGTTGTATATTCTTTATCAACATTTATATAAGAATAGTTGAACAACACTTATGTAAAACTAGATTAGTTTTATACATTTAATAATTAATAATTTCTCATAAAAATGTTCCATTAATTGAATTCTATTGACTTGTAGATCTTTTATTGTTAAATTTCATAACAATTTCAAATAGGTTTATATCGTTTATTCTAATATAATATACTTTATATAATCTTTAGGTTAGCAAAAATTCAATTTTACCCCTTCTAAATTTTTTATACTTATTCAAAACAAGGATTTTTTTTGTAATTACATGTTTTATAGGCATGCATTAAATTGGATTTTATTTGCAACGATTTGAAAACTACAATCAATGTAGTTGTCAATGATTTGAGATCACGGTCAAATTATATATAGCATGCATTAATTTGGATTTTATTTGCCAAATCCCAAAAAATTATTAAAATATTGTAATTGATACAACTGCTAAAAATATTAAAACAATAAAATGTGTTCCTACCCTCAGTGACTTCTATCATGGTTTTTTCCTGAAAAGACGTCTTGATAGGTTAAGGGAAGATGATATTTATAAATGACTCATGGCCTCAATTCCTAAGCAATGTGAGACTTCGGGTGTGTATTAGAACAAGTCCCCCAGTCATAACCAAGGGATGTGAGAGCGTAGATTTTGACCCCACGGTGGGTGTCAATGTTCCTACCGTCAGTCCTATACATCGTTAGGTCACCTTTTCTTAGGTATTGTTCACTTTAGAGTTCGGTGGCTCCTATTACGGTTTTGTCCTAAAAAGACACCTGAGTGGGTTGAGGTGTGCGTGGCTTTTGGAGGTTGGCAAGGTAGGTTTCCGAATTCTTGACATTTGTTGCACTTGTGAATGCCCTAGTAGTTGTTGAGTACGGTAGGTAGTAGAATGTTACTTTGAGTAACTTGGGGACCATAGTTTTGGCTCCATTGTGAAACCTACATATTCCTTTGTGTAGCTCGCATGGATTCAAGGACTTCTTTATTTTGTGTCTCTACGCCCACATTGCGTGTGAAAAGATGGGGCGGATAGAAGCACTAAAAAACTATTTATTTTTATGTTTCTCAATCCTGGAATACATTTTTTTTCTACTTCTTCTATATCTCTTCTTTTAGCAAAATCATAAGTACCTTTATAACTCAAATCTATTTTTTTTTTTTGTCTTCTCTTTCCCTTATACAATATTTTATATTTTTCCAATTTTTTGTAGGGTTTAAAGGATCATTCTGAAAGCATACACCCGTAATTATTTGTTGGAAGCTGTAAGTTAAGTTTTTCACATTTTCTTTTTTCCATGTCAAGGTTTGAGTGGAATCTGATTCTTTTTTTTCCCTATTTCTTCTTTGTCTCTTACACATTTTTTTTCTTTTGATTTTGAGTATGGTTTGAGGTATCAAAGACAAGAAATATAAGTGCAAAAGTGAAAGTCTTCTTCTTGAAAGCATACATCAAAAGATATTTTGTGGAAGCAGTAAAGTGATGTTATGACATTTTTTTTCATGTCAATGGTTGGTTTGAAATTGTTATATTATGAATTGGAGGCTTTAAATTGATAGCTTCATATTAAGTTCATATAGTTTGTCTTGGCTTTGTGCATGTTATGATATTAGGAATAATTGTTATAGTCTGGGTTATGGGTTTGAGTTCATTTGATTTTTTTTTTCAATTTACAAATTTTCCACTTTGTTGGAAAAAATAGATTTTAAACAAATTAGTAGTGTTAAGGTAAAATTTTCATATGTGATTTTTTCTTAGACAACAATAACAATCGCAAAAAACAAAATGGCCACTTGCTCCTATTAGCAGTGCTTCTAGCTAGCTAATTTATAAACAAATTAGTGTGATTGCATCTTAGCATTTGGTTTTTCAATAAATCATGTTCCTGATTGCAACTTGAAAATAATTTCAAAAGAAATGCTTTGTTTTTATTTTATATTGATTATAACTACAACCTTGTACATACATTTGTGATTTATTTCTTTCCAGATTATTTGACACAATAGACATCATTCAGACTAAATACATTCCATATATGATCTATTAAACAATTTTTGGATTTGAAATCTTATTAATTCCATGCTTTTTATATCTTTGTTTTTTACATCTTATTGAAGGTTCAATTTGAAATTGTTTTTAATTAAGTGGTTTATGTCAATTTATTTAATTAGTTCTCAATTGTTAATGTAAATGACAATATAGAAGTGATTGTTACCTACATCTTGGTGATAAAAAAAGCTATTCTATCTGTGCTATACTAGGTAATTAACAAATTGATGGTAGAGTTTTAACTTTTATATCTATGACATTGTACTATCGGTCTTACTTTGGTAGTTGTTGTTACTACATGATTTCAATTTAATCTTTTCTCAAATTGATTGTGTATTTTAAAAATAAAATCTTAAGTAATACAATTTTTCAATGTTGCATTCTAAATTTACTTTTAATTTAGTTATAATGCAATTCAATATTTTAATTCATAATTTAGTAGTGATTTGCTTAGTTGTATCTTTTGGGGACAACGTGCTGTAAACTTCATGGCATATTGCGATTAAAAAAAGTACTCTGGATCTATAATTATTATTTTCATGCAAACCAGGATCAAATATGCATCATGTTAAAAAAAATATGTAATTAATTGGTATTTTTTTTTTCAATTGATCATCGTATTAACTATTTTATTTTATTGATAGGATCATATTACCCACCAATGGAATGATTTACAACTGATAATCAATGAAGACACAACAGAGATACATGCTTGCAAATAAAGGTTTAAATGTTTCTAAATATTAATTATTTTTCTACAATTATTTTTTTATCTAGAATTGATCAACTTATTGATTTTATCATATTTGGGAGTATGTAGTTATGTTAATCTCGATGATTCCCAACCATTATCAAATTAGACTCTAGACTCGATTGTTTGGAAGTTCTCAATTCTCTATGAGTCCACAATATTTTGAATTGGATAAGTTTATCTGCAAAATCAAAATGATTAACATTGGAGAAATGAATGAACTTAAAGAGTGAACTAAATTTGTATAATATTATAAATATTTTTCAAATCTAAAAGTCTATATTCTCTTATTTGATGTTTAATTTTGTGGTTAGGATAAATTTTTATAACTGTTTTGACTAACAACAACTTCATTGTAGGAAAAAATGGTTTGTGCTATTTTGTATCTAAGAAATGCAATAAGACTTTAAATCAAGATCAACCCTTTACATGTAACTCTGGAAAATACAATTAAATATTTTTTCCAAGGTTTATTACTTTACATTTTAATGCTATTCAATTTTTAGAATTAACTATATTTGTGATTTATCAAATAATTTTAATATACTAATTTGTCAATGTTTGTATTGACAGGAACATGCAAGGTATAAAAGTCTATGATAAGAAGATTGAATTTTTTGGAATGAGTCATATTTATAGTTTATAAAAAATTCAACTCTTAACCTTGTAAAATTAATGAAAAATGTATGCACCATCAAATTTAGCTACAAATGAATTATTTGCATCTGTTGTCTATTTTATTTGAGGGACATTTTACTTACATATATGTCAATAGCTTATAAAAGTGTAAATTGCAATTCAATCATCAAAAGATGTGCACCTAAATCTAATGAACGAGAAAGATAACTACAAGGAAAAGAAGGGAGGAGCATACTCACCATTGTTCATAGCAAATGAAGTGTTCCCACAAGATATTCATAAAATTTTTACATTCCCACGACTCATACCAATTCAAACTCATAAAAATTGTATAAAATTCATAAAAGTTTTAATTAAATTGAACCAACTCATACCAATATCCTAAATGCTTTTCTTTTATCATGAATTTCAGTTCAAGGCAACGCATATGTTGTTCCAATATCTACAATCTTTTGGTAGGATGTATTGTCTACATTATATTCAAGTGCAATGAGATTTTGCATGACTATCTCATAAAAGCAAGATACTTAATGAAGAATAGAAGCACATATGACGTTGCATTTATTTTTTAATTAGTTGAATACTTTTATGGTCTTACATCACTTACAACACCTCACCTCATATGATTATTCTTCAATTAAATACTTTTCGACCAAAGATACAATTAATTAGATTATTATTATTATTCTTTGTCTGCCTTATTAAAAAATTATTACTTTGTGTCTTATTCTAATATATTAAATTGTACCAAACTTATAGGGATTTATAATTTGTAAGTTAAATTGCATAATGTCTATTTAAATATAATAGTCTCTACTATTTCTCTTTTGTAACTTCAAATGCCAGTCAATTCTTGTTTCTCTTAACTTAGGCAATTACAGTTCGTGCAAAACTCATTTGATTTTCACTTGCTTTAACCACATATTACATGGATGGAAAAGTAAGTAGAAAGAGAAAGTAGAAAAATAAATTTGATTATTTTAATTTAATACAATTAAGTAGAAAAACGAAGTTTAGTTTTACAGCCAAACTCCTACTCTATCATGTTACTAAGTAAAGTTGTATGATTTTTGTCAAAAGATGTTTCAATTTTTGTCAAGGTCTTTTAAATAGTATTAAACTATTATTGTAATGAAGTTATTACGTTATTTTAGTTTGATAAACTTTGAGTGTTCCACCTAATATTTAACTTTTTAAGGTGTCAGATTATTAGTATAAACAAGTTCATACATAGTTCAGTTGTAGTTAATGATTAGCTTTTCTAAAGGTATCAAATTATTGCAAAAAAAAATAATTCAAATACAAAACAAAAATTTGTGCAGAATGTTAGGAGAAGCATACAAAAAGAGATATCCAAACTTCATTACTTGATGAGTTGAATGAATAGTGTTAAAAAATAACAAATTAGAAAGAATTTTTATAAAATGAAACCATAAATCATTCAAGATGAACGATCTATGAATTTGAATTGAAGGAGCACCAAAATAAATAATAAAAAATATGATAAAAATTGCATCTAAAATTTTGTCAATTATATATTCAAATGAATGCATCTTGTCTGTGTGTATGCACAAGTTACTTGCTAGTTTTTTTTAAAGAAATTAGGTGGAGGTTATGCATACACTTCTCATGCAAAACCTCTATCATTCCTCATCTCTTATTTCTCATTATGCATTTCTCACTTCTCCTGCCAAATCACCTTCATCCCTCATCTCTTATTTCTCATTTTTCCTCCTTTGTCTTGCTCTCTGAAAATTGATCACCTTCCCTTCCGATACCAACATGCCTCACTTAGGTTATACTTCAAAGCACCAATAGAGGCAGAAACTTAGCTTTTCGCATTTTCATTTTTTTTGCTTCTCAACACTTAAGTTCTTTTGCATAAGTTTTTGTTTAGTTAACAACTTTAATTGTTTTTTATTTACTCGTTGCCTACTTCTAATTTTAATTTCATTACCTAATTTTGTTTGGTGAGCTTAAAATTATTTTCTGTGTTGACATGGTATTAAGCTCATTTAGCTTTTGGGTACTCTCAAGTTCATCTACTTCAGGTATTTTCTTCATAATCCCTAAGTTAACACTTAATGTTGTGTTTGATTTCCTGTTATAGAATTTTTTTGTGGAAGTTGAATCATATTTTGATTTATCTTATTTGATGAAGTTGAACTGTTGTGTATAGCATGTGTTTTATAGTTATCATAAAGTAACGAACACCATATGTCTGAGAAAATGTATATGAAAAAGTTGGAAAGAGAAATAATAATTGAGGAGTTGTGATTGTGATTTCTAAAGCTTAAAGTTCCTCCAATGTGTGCATAACCATTTGCATAACTCTATTTTTGAAACTTGATTTATTCGTCCTGGAGTTGACACTATTTGGTTTAAGTAGAAAGGCATTCCTTCAAGTGATATGTGTCTTACAATTACAATGCATTCTCTCTATTTTTCAACTACGCATTACACTAACTATTTTTTTATGCCTCTATAGGTATATACCAACCAAAGTTCTTTTTTATCTTTTATGTATGGAGCCAGAAATGCCTTGGAATTTAACAATAATAACTTTCTGCTTTTGTCTTGCTTTTCTATTTAGTCATTTTAACGGATTACCTTCTAAATTTTTAAAATAAAAGTTTGTGTGGAATCTGGAATTGATCGTTTCTTGTTCACATTGCTTGTTCGAAATGAGTGCACTTAATTGCCTCATTTATCAGTTCTATGTATTGACATTTAAATGTTAAACTTTTGTTTCATATTTAAAATTTTTGATTATCATATGGATATAGCTCTATAGTTTGGACTCCATTCCAGTTCACCTCTACCTGGTTGTTAGTGTTGTTATTAAGGAAAGTGGTTGATGTATTGCAAAGGCGATTAAAGCCTTTAAGCTTTCATGAAGACATTTATAAGATTTGAAATTTGATGGTGTAAAAGTAGTTGGAAAACCAATCTTGTATATTGTAATGAAAAATACTCTCTTTAAATTTGTTCAGAATTGGATAAGAACCTAAAAAATATGAAGTTGAGGAATGACTGTAAGATCAAAATCTCTAATGCTCCATAACTATTAGAATAGTGACAACGCAAATTAGTTTGTCTTCCTATTTGACATTGCTCACTAAAGTTGTAGCCTTTCTATATCCTTCCATCGATATCTTTTATTATAATCTTTACTTCCTAGCAATGCTAACCTGTAATCTTTGTATATCATTTTGTATTTTTCTAATGCTAATTTCACTAGTGGCTGCTACATTTCAATTTTGATCTATGCTTGTCTAATTTATTTTTCTTTCTTGGTTGTTTTGATTTAACTTCATTTATTTGTTGATTGTAAAAGGCTCTGAGGCACTAGATTTTTCTTTCTTTGCTTTTTTTAATTAAGGCTCATTTCTCTAATTATTTTTTCCTTTTGGCATAATTATTTGTTGTTCTAGAATTGGACTACTAACTTGATAAGGATTAACTTTAGAATTAAAGTAGGGATGAAGAAAGGGACTTGAATTTGATATTTTTCTGTTTTCATAAAGATAGATGTTATAGAAGTTGGTTAGTGGTTCGTTATAGTTAGTTAAGGACAGAAATTTTTCTGTTTCAGCCTTCTAATTGATTGTAAGATCTTCTTCTGCCACTTTCCTTCTTCTCTGCCCTTTGTATATACACAAAATATGAATATCAGTTAGTGTATTAATTGTTGCTGATCTAATGAAACTTTGTTATTCTTGTTTACTCTCGTTTCCTTTTTCTTCTCCTACACTATCATTTTCGTTCTCAGCCAAAAATTTTCTATTATGGTATAGAGCTCTTCGCTTGAAGAGCTCTATTGCACCTTTTGATTTCACCCATGACTTTATCTTCTTCCAACATAAGTGGGTATCCTAGCCAATTATCCAATGCTCATAGCTTCCTATACCTACATCCGAATGAAAATCCAACAACGCCTCTTGTTTCACCTATTCTTGATTCTTTCAATTATCATTCATGGAGAAAATCCATGATTATGGCCCTAAGTGTGAAAAACAAGTTGGAGTTTATCAATGAAGGAACTAGAGAACTAGTAAGAGAAGATATATCTTATATGACATGGAAAAGATGTAGTGATATGGTAGCCTTGTGGATCATACATTTAGTTTCCCCTAACATTCGTCAAAGTATCATGTGGATAGATGATGCTGAAGAGATATGGAAGGATTTGAAATCAAGATATGCTCAAGGAGATCATTTACGTGTCTCAGATTTGCAGTTAGAAGCCTCATTGGTCAAGCAAGGAGATCTTACTGTGACGAAGTACTTCTCTAAACTTCGGATAGTTTGGGACAAATTGGAAAATCTCAAGTCTGATCCGACTTGTACATGGTTGATGAAATATACGTGTGAAGTTTCCTCTACCGTAGCTGAACGAAAAACTAGAGGATCATATGATGTAATTTCCTCGCGGTCTCAATGAACAATACGGTAATATGAAATCTCATATTCTCCTTATAGAACCATTGACACCTATTTCAAAAATTTTCTCTTATGTTGTGCAACAAGAGAGACAAATATAGAGTACAAATGTTGTGGCAAGTATAAACAACATTTTTTTTTTCTTTTGTATCCCTCCACCTCATTATATGTTTCAGTTTACTTGTACTCTCTCTTGACTTTTTATCTTGTCTTCATACAACTTAAAGATATTTGGTTTGCTTGTAGCATTTTTGCCTTGTTTGTTTTTTTGTTCCTTTGTTGAGGAAAGCACTATTGCCTTGTCTTAACTCTTAAAAGTTAAAATTAATATAAAAAATAAAAAAATTATAGGTAGAATAAATATAAATTTAAAAAAGTATGTATAGTTTTTTTAATCTTCCAATTTCTTTATAGTCTTCCAGTCATAATGCTGGATCCATTTTCAAATATCTTGATAATAAAAGCCTAAAATTTATATTTACCATGTCATAAAACTGCACGAATAAACTGCATGGCTTAATATGATTTGTGTAAAATATATATTAATTAAAAGTTAATAAAATGTAAAACTTTTTTTTTACGAAAATTTGTGTTGTGTGTATATGACAAAAGTGTTTTCGTCATAATAAGTGTTTCTGTTTTTATATTGACATGTTTTAAAATTCGGAGAAGTGGATAAAAGAGATGATAAAATATGTAAAGGATCAAGAAGTTAGTCACAACAACAATCAAAGTTATAGCCTTGTCTCAATCTTCCTCTACCTCATTTGAGAGGCTACTTTTTATTTGATCTCCTTTTTTTATGAGACTTTTATACGTCTTCTCTACCCAAACCCAATTCACTTAAGCAACATTCTACCATTTTTTATAATAGATATCATATCAACAATTATCTAGTATGTTTACTCGTCCAAAACAATACTTTTAATTCATGTTATTTTTACCCTCTTGTTGACCATTTTACTAACCAACACTCCAAAATCTAAAATCTTGATGCATGTTTTCATCTAGTAAGATATTAGATGATTTTAAATCTCTGTGAATCACATGGGGCTTACATCCATTATACAAATAGTCCAATCCTGTATTTTCAATTATCAACTACAATTGGTTATAAGAAAACAAAATAACTTTAGAACATTCGTGAAATTAGTGTTATATCTGTTTACCATTTGCTTCATCCATTGCAATGTTTAAGTCTTTGGATCCATTCTAAAATAGTTGGGTTTTTATTTGTGAAAGAAGTTAATATTTAGAAAGGTCTTATGAGAAACATCATCTAGTGTTGTGAAAAAAAAGAAAAATTGTCATGCAACAAGCATGTTTTCATCGTATTCAACATAAGCATCTGAATGTTGGAAAGCAATATGGTTTTATATTCTCTAAAATGAAGGATCTGTATATGATCTTGGCAAAACGACATACTCACAATACTAATAAATACAATCATAGTTAAGTTGACAAAAGGTTCTTATTAAAGGAGAGCATTTTGGATATATACTTACTAATTCTATTATTTTTCTGAGTACACTATTATAAGCTATATTAACTTTTGCAACCCTTTTCAAATGTATTGGTCAGGCCAACCGTTAAACATAAAACTAACACTCGGTGAAAGCAATTAAAAGAAAACAACACATTCTGAGCCTGCAACACTAAATTCTATTGGTTTTTCTTTAATCATATTATTTCAGTTTCACTAGCACCACCACCAGATACAACTTTCTCATAATCATATTCTTTGCTTTGGTTATTCTTTAATGTGGGGAGTGATAGGATTCCATGTGATCTAAGGCCATTTTTTATGTCATGTCTTGTCTCAGCATCTATAGACATTTAAGATAAATAGTTTCTTTGATTCATTATTTATTAATAACAATTGCTCACACTTAATCTCATTTTTTAATTTTTTTTCATATCAGAATCTGAGTTTTTTGCTTGACATTGTATTAAGCTTGTTTTCCTTATCTTCTTGGCACTTTCGAGCTCTTCTGCTTTGTAATCCCTAATTTATTTGTTTGATTGAATTCATATTTAAAAAAATGTAATATTGAACTTATTTTACTTCCTAGAATTGATAAAGGATAATTAATTGCATGCATCATATGCATAAAGCATTATCAATTTCATTCAAGTATGTTATTCACGAGTCAGTAACATGTGTAAAGTTAGAAACATATGCTGTTAGACAAAGTTCCTCACTTAATTAAAATCAACTCTTCTTTTATATTTTTGTGGGGAGACTTATCTATTATTTTATCTTTTTGTTATCTTCTTTGTTATGTCCCTACACAGTATGGCTAGTAGGTTCTATATAATAAGTACTACCAAATAAAAAAGGTTTTATTTTTCTTACTTGCTAAAGCATTAGGAACTAACGCATTAGGAACTAACTCTTGTGTTTTACAAAAAGCTTTGCAACTACTTTTATTAGCTTTTAAAAAAGCTACTTAGGAGGTCATTTTAGAAAACAAATATAACAAGCAAAAAAATAAAATTGTGACTAATCATTATTTACCATATATTTTTTATGACTCACTTTCATGATGGAAGAGAAAACCACTACAATTGGTGGTTCTCTGGCTAATAATAACCAGTTCTTTAATGATCTTGTGACCACAGAAAATAAAATTTAGAACAGAGAAGATACATAGCTAGTTACTACTTGCAATCTTTCAGTTTTGTGAAGAAAAAAACATTGTCAAGAACTAGTAAAAATAAATATCTTGAGTGGTGGACTATATTCTGATTCGTAAATAAATTAAAGGATAAAATAACATAATATTTCATGCATCTTATAATTTAAAATAGTAACCAATAATTGTCGTGCTCTATTTTTTGCATTTTATGATCTCTATAAAAATTGTATCATTTAAGCTTCAAAACCAATTATCCTTTTAGATAACTAAATGTTTGCTGCTTTTAAGCCAAAGATAGCGTTGTCTTTATCATCTAAAATTTCAAATGATAAATTCCTTACATAGTCTTTGCTGCCTAGAGTTTGGGAATCCATTGTGTTAAATCTAAAATTCATTGCCAAAAGTATAAGCACCATCAGATAACTTATTTTCAAAGTTGATGCTCTATTTCTTGAATTATTTTTTTATGACAAATAATTAAATTACTTTCTTACAATGATAGAGACAATAAATAGTTCTTTCTATTTTTTCACCATATTACCATAATTGTATTGGGCAGAATTGGTTCTTGTGTTATCCGAATACATCATTAGTTATTTTCTTTATTCACACTTCATTAGTTATTCTCATTTTTTAGATGTTCTTTTCATATCAAAATCTGCGTGTTCACATTTTAACAAGGTCATTTTGTTTAACTTGTTGTTACTCTCAGGTTCTTTTATTTTAGGTTTCTTGATTATCTCTAATTTATTTTTTATTACATCTAAGTCATTATGATTTTATTAGTCATTCTAAAATTAGTAGAATAAATGCTAATTTGTATCTCTATTTTTATTAAATTCATATTTTAAAAAAGACAACATTGAATTTGTTCCCACTCGAGAATACATATTAATAGGAGTTATCTATATTATTTAAGGGTCCTGTTAATTCTCTTGTTCTTAGATATGAAATCAGCTTCAGTCTGAGATGTCTTTTTCCCAATCGAGGTGGTGTAGCTACAACCATTCTGACGCTCAAGTTAGAGGTAATCACAGATGGGTGTAAGCGATAAAGTGTGAATAATTAGTTTTACCTGTACTACCTGACCTTTAATAGGCTTCGTGATGGGTCTGTGCTCGTGGACCTTGCTAATTGGGTCCAAGTACGAATTAATCACGTTTTAGTTTTAACCACCTGTTTATCAGATCATAACTATCTTTGTCTAAATATTTGAGGTGTACTCGAGTACTGCATGGTTTGTTGGTTAATTGTGTTTGTATATTGACATTTTTATAACTGAGGTGTTACCAGCATCTATACAAAACTCCAGATGATACCGAGATAACGCCTTTCGGGGTGTCCCCAATACACATGCCCCCCAGGCTCAAATGGGAACATGGACCATAATGAGCCGAATTTCAGAACACAATTAATATATGTCAAGGAATGCACGTGTTGCTGGGGAGACGACACATATGGGAATAGTAATCGTCGCGGTTCTAGGAAATTGGGGTGTTTAGAGTAGGCGCCTAGGCAGTCCCGCTCTTTGACAAGTGGATATCCAGGTACCGTCGATAATTGCGATCGAACGATTAGGTTTAACTGACGCGTGGCTACCCTTTCTAGCATGCTTCCTGACACTCTGAATTGCATTAGTATTTGATTATCCAAGATCCATCATCATACAAGTAACAAGTGCGTATCATGTCAAAGAGTTTGAGCACATTTTCCCATAATGGGTCATCATTCTCTGAGAAGGGAGAGTGCGAGAGTTCCAAGGTGGGTAGTCTGAACACTGATGGTCGTTCTACACGTGTTGAATGTGGCACCAAGCCAATTGCAACCTAATAGTTGGGTCACTCTACAGTCATCCCGAACGCTTTGTAGAGTGTTGTACATAGAGCCTAATCCTAGGATTTTCCTATGCCATTACTGTGTCCACCTAGGTGAAACCCTGACATGGGTCTCGTTGACTGGTTAGCATAATTTTTGTTTGTTCAATCCATATACCTCTTCCTTAAAGGATTTCAAGCGACAATTTTTCAAGGTCAGTGCTGGTCCTCAGGGCCATAAGTATATGTACAGTGAGTGGCCGAGGTCGCATATGTTGGAGACCAACTTAAATTTTTTTTCCATTTTGGACGATCTTTCCTGCCAACTTTTCACAAAGTTTGTACTGAAGTTAACATTATCTCCTGATCCTGACTCTGGGCTGAATAGTAAGTCATCATCATTAGCAAGTTACTTTCAGTTTGTAATTTTAACTTGGCTATTTTTTGTTGTTTTTGTAGGTGTTATGGCCAACAAAGTACTGAAGGGTTCTCGGTTCTCATTCAAGAAAATTCGTAAAGGTCAAACTCAAGAGAGCAAGAAAAAAGAGGTGGCAATGGGGACTGAGGGTGTTGGTTTTCTCGCCCTACTACCTCTACCGCCCGATAATACTAGGAAGAGAAAGGAACACAAGAAGAGGAAGGAGTTGGACAAGGGTGATAAATTTGGTGCCCTTTCTAAGAAGCTAACTCAAAAGACTCTAAATTTTGAGAAGTCGGCAGACTCGCCTAATACCTTTATGTCGGACAAATTCTTCTGCCTAAAACTAAGGATGAGGAAGAAAATAAAAATAATCGGCTACACCCCAGAGGAGCTTGAGCTGATTAACGGTCGAACAACTGAGGAGATTGCGACTAGCTAGACAGAACTGCAAGCCTGTGCATGGGTGTTGAGCCAAAGGCTAATCCAGGATGTGTTGAAGGATAAAGAAGAGGAGAAATTGAAGAAGGAGCTTTAGGAGTCCTACACGTCTCTTGCCGAAGTTCTATTGGCTAATACTGGCCTTTCTGAGGAGGTTGCTAATCTCGAAGCAAAAGTGAAAGTTGAGGAAGACAACCGCTTCTTTGCTGAAGCAACAACTGGAAATAGCATCGGATCAACCTACGAAGGCGAAATCTAACCTGGTAGAAGCATAAAAAAAGGAGGTCGCACTGGAAGCTAACAAAGCCTACATCATAGAAGAGGCCAAGGCAACCATTGAAATTATTCATATTGAAGGTTTTAAGAAGGTTGTTCACCATGCTTCCTTTCTCTACCAGGTCGATGTGACCCAATTTGATGTAGATCATGACATTTATGAGGGTTGCATGATTCCCGAGAAGGAGATCCCCGATCAAGACGCCGATTCTGAAACCACCACCGATGATGCTTCTCCTGCTTGACTTCTATTTTTAAAGATTTTGTTTTGTTTTTTAGTGGCTAGTTGTAATTGTTGTCGCTTAAAGACCATTGTTTTGTTGATAGTTAAGTATATTCTTCGTCAGTTATTGTTTTGTTATACCTCAGTGGGTCATTTGGCTCCCTTCTTGTAACTTATGTGCCATTTTAGGCTACTGATTAATGAGAAGTGCCCTTCGTTTATTTTTGGAGAATACAAGATTGTGTTTACTAGCTTGCTTGTTTGATTACTATTATTTGTTAAGTTATTGCCAAGGTGAGCATGCTTGATGTATTGTGTACTCATGTATGTGTTAAGATGATGTCGGTCCTACGTATGTGTTGATTTTTTCATTTGTTCTATTTCAAGGTGTTTGTTTATTCGTATGAACTATGGTTACATTAGTGGATGAATAATGTTCCTGATCCGATAGTTCATTGGTAAGAGTTGTTGTAAGTTTGAACGAGACTGCCCTTTCGAGAGTGTATCAGCTAGAGTTATTCATTTTATGGAAGTCCCTAGGCCAATGCGATATCAACATATTTTTCACTTTAAATTATAATTGAGCAGATAGTAGATTCGTAGAAGGTAGACTTGTTTCTATTAATAAAAAAGGGATGCCTCATTAAAACCTTCCCAGCCAAAACCCCTTTGGGAAAAAGACTGGTAGTAGGAAAAAGAGTATATCGGTCTACATTTCATAAACGAACTAACTATAATAAAATTTGAGGTGTGTTGCATTCCACAATCTCAGCAAGATTTGCCTGATAGGTGCTCCAGTTTATAGGCTTCATTGTCTAGACTTTGGTTGATTATGAAGGGTCCTTCCTAATTGATGAAAACTTCCCCTGTCCAGGCTCACATTAGGCTTCTCCTCGTATTCTCCAAATGAGGTCTCCTTTCTTGAAGGACCTCGGTTTAACCTTTGTGTTGTATTTCCTGGTAACGCTCTTCTTACATGTTTCCTCATGTATGACTGCCCTGTCTCTTAACTCCTGTGTTAAGTTCAACTCCACTAACATCTCATACCCATTGCCTTCGTGGTATAGTTGTCGCCGGAGCGAAGGTTCCTTTACCTCAATTGCGATTATGACGTTTGTGCCATACATGAAGCTTGACCCTTGTTTGAGAAACTTGGGCACCAAGTTTGATGATCTAAGGAGGGAATTGTTTCTCAATCCTCCTCCTTTAGATCTCTCCTTTTAATCCTAACCCTTCTTTTTTAGGTTATCTTGTTCAAGAGATTAGCTACCTCTATAAATAGGAGCTCCTCCCCTCACTTGTATTTTTTACACTTGAATTTAATCCTAGAGACCATATTGGTTGTGAGGTTCTCACCTTTGAGTATCCCCCCTTCTCTTTTGTGAGAGCTTGTAAGAGTTATCAAGGGACTCCTCCCTTGTGGCCTCTCCCCTTTCACTTATCAAACCTAGTATTTGTGGCACCTCACCCCATTCCTTTCCTCTCCATAAATCCATTTCCCTTCCAAGTGACCTTAGAAAGGATCCTTTGGGCACGTGATCATCAAAGATCACATCAAGATTGCTTGTAGATGTCTCCTCCGAGCTGAACTACTCGTGCCGCCTCTGGTGAATCCTCCCAATATGGTGTTAGTGACTCTCGTACGAGTACCTCTTCTATCTTGTTTTTGGTGTCTGTCCTAGGCTCTCTCCTCCATTTTTTTTCCTCTCGTCCTTGGCCTCGCTAGGTTCCTTAGGTTGTTCCTTGTTTTAGCTTTAGTTGACAAACTGTCTCAGGTGTCCAACTTGTATTAGTTCCTCGATTTTATCTTTGTGGGCTATGCACTCTTCTATAGTGTGACCATAATTACGGTGGTATCTACAATTCTTAGATTGATCCATATTCCGGGGTGTGGGAACCTTCTTAAATGACGGGATGAGCTTGGAACTAAGAGCTTCTTCTAGTATCTGAGTTTGATTAGTGGTGAGAGGGTTATAATGGGCATCCTTCTGTCCTATTTGTTCTATGGAGTCTTCTCTCGTTCTTTTCCCTCTATTGATGTCATCCTTTTGGTCCCTCTCTAATTTCTTAACCTAAGGTTGATTTTTGAACTCCGATAGCTCCTTCAGCTGCATGTACTTGGTTGCCCTCTTCCTCTTCATCCATGGACGCTGCCGACTTCTTGCAAAAATTGTCAGCGAACTTGTCAGGGCGTAAGGCAATGACCATGTGATGTAAGGCAACCTCGGGGTTGAGATTCCTTATGTTCAATGCAACTTTTCTAAATCATTCCATGAACACCCTCAAGGGTTCCTTTTTCTCCTGCTTGATTCCGACCAATGCTATAGAGGTTAGGTAGTGAGGTCAACTTGTTGAGAATTGGATACCAAAATTTGACACAAGTGTCTCAAAGCAATCAATAGTGTCAGGTGGTAGTCTAGTGAACTAACTTCATGTTCTTCCTTTCAATGAGGTTGGAAAACTCGACACAGTATCGCATCATTAATGGTATATAGGCTAACTTGTGTCACATAAACATCGATGTGTTCATCAGGATCTATGGTGCCATTGTATCTGTCTATAGTGAGGGTTTTCCAGTTATTTGGTAGGGGAACCTCCATGATTCCATCTATAAATGGATGTCTAACAAGGTATTACCATAGGGTCATTAGCCTGGGTGGCCCTTTCCCTTATGGTGCCTGTAAAGCGTGCATTTGGGACTAACATAGTGTGGAAATGTGGCCCTGACTCTGTCGTATATCGGTTTGGATCGAGGGTTGATATATATAATCTCGTGTCATGTTCAACCTCTCTAGCCTATTGCTGATACTGAAATTTTCCTACCTGAGTGCCTCTATCTCCTCCTGGTTACGCCTCTGTATGATCTTCAACCATTCCTCATTAAGTTTTCTCATCTGCTCTATCTCTTGTCGCAGTTGGGCTATCATAGTTTATGCGTTGGTGCCGTCTAGGGTTTCTTCCATCTAGGACGAGGTGTGCCAGACCTCATGCACTGTCACCTTATCAATGTTCCTTCTCGTCATCACATGTGCCGGAAAAGTTTTAACGAGCCCCAAGGTGGGCACCAATGTTCCCGACCCAAGAACTATACGTATTAATATGAGTCATATATGTTATTTAAGGGTCGCATTAATTCTCTTGTTCTTAGATGTGAAATCAGCTTCAATTTGAGATGTCTTCCTCCCAATCAAGGTGGTGTACCTGCAAGCACTCTAACGCTCAAGTTAGAAGTAATCACAGATGGTGTAAGCGATAAAATGTGAATAGTTTTAAACGTGCTACCTGCCCTTTATTTATAGGCTTCATGATGGGCTTACGCTCATGAACCTTGCTAATTGGGCCCCAAGTATGACTTAATCACATTTTAGTTTTAACCGTCTATTTATTATATCATAACTATCTTTGTTTGGATATCTGAGATGTACTCGGGTACCGCATCACCTGGTGGTTAATTATATTCAATATTGACATTTTGATGACCAAGATGTTACTGGCATCTAGACGAAACTCTAGATGATAACAAGATAACACCTTTAGGGGTGTCCCCCGTACAAAACTTGTTTTACTTCTTAGAATTGATAAAGAATATTTAATTTCATGCATATAAACTAATTAAAAATTGTATATAAAGTATGAATATATCATGGATATTTTGTTTATTTTTTCAGTTTATCATATAAAATGGATGAGAGTCGATACATTATAACTCTCATTATTAGAGAGGTTCTTAATTTGTATATTATGAATCAATGCATGAATATTTCTTACTTGTGTGACTTTGAATATATAGACAAATGAATTTCTCTTCATAAGCAAAAATTCTCTGCTAGCACAGGCTTTTAGCTCCATTTTGTTAACAGTATACTTCGTGCTAAATGCATTTGGATGACCTTGATCTTGATCTTCTTATACTCTAGATATCTCCCTGTAGGTATATCCCATCAATGCAATCCTTGATTATAGTGTTGGGTCCAACCTGAGGGGGTTAAACAGCGGGGAGATGTATAACCATGGGAATCGAGCCCATATATAAGAGAATATGACACTACCTTCAACTCAAAACCTTAAGGTATTAGGTTATGGTGCCTCCTGAAACCCTTATCAGGAGGACTTTCAATGAAGGAAATCCACCATCAACCTTAGCCGATCACCACCGTCAACCTTAGCCGATCACAACTTTTAATTTGTATATTATGAATCAATGTATGAATATTTCTTACTTGTGTGACTTTGAATATATAGACAAATGAATTTCTCTTCATAAGAAAAAATTCTCTGCTAGCACAGGCTTTTAGCTCCATTTTGTTAAATGGATACTTCGTGCTAAATGCATTTGGATGACCTTGATCTTGATCTTCTTATACTCTAGATATCTCCCTGTAGGTATATCCCATCAATGCAATCCTTGATTATAGTGTTGGGTCCAAACCGGGGAGATGTATAACCATGGGAATCGAGCCCATATATAAGAGAATATGACACTACCTTCAACCCAAAACCTTAAGGTATTAGGTTATGGTGCCTCCTGAAACCCTTATCAGAAGGACTTTTAATGAAGGAAATCCACCGTCAACCTTAGCCGATCACAATCGTCGGCTCTGATACCAGTTGTTAGGTCCAAACCGAGGGGGTTAAACATCGGGGAGATGTATAACCATGGGAATCAAAAGCCCATATATAAGAGAATATGACACCACCTTCAACCCAAAACCTTAAGGCATTAGATTATGGGTCTTTCTCACTTATATATTACTCAACTTCCCAATTTCTTACCAATGTGGGACTTCAACTCACACTTGCACTCCAACATATAGTTGTTTGGCTAATCATCACCAGTTTCACCTTACAAATATATATATATATATATATATATATATATATATGTATGTATATATATATATGTATGTATATATACACATAGAGAGAGGTGAAATTAAGTGTGTTTGCGCTAATCATCACCAGTTTCATTAATTAAACTAAATGAAGCAACAAGAAATAGGTGAAATAAAGTGTGTTTGATTTGATGAGGAGCTAAATTGATAGTCGATGTGCATGCAGGGTCTGATGTACACAAACACACTATAATAAAATTATTAATTAAGAATTATTAGAATTGATAAGTAAGTATTATTAAATTCATGATAAAAAGCAAACTATTTTTTAAATGGATAATACTTGCTCACACTTAATTTGATTTTTTAATTGTTTTTTTCATATCAGAATCATTGTGTTTAGCTTGTCGACATTATGCTAAGTTGGTTTTGCTTAACTTCTTGATACTCTCAAGTTCTTCTGGTTTAGGTTTCTTTATAATTCCTAATTTATTTATTTAGTTGCATCTAAGTCATTATGAATTTATTAATCATTCTCAAATAAGTAGAAAAAAAATTTAATTTGTACATCTATTTTTATTGAATTCATATTTTAAAAAAATGTGATATTTAACTTAATGCATATAAATTCATTAAATTGTATATAAAGTATTAATATATTATGGATATTTCATTTTATGTTTTTAGTTTATTGTATATTAAAGTTAGATTCATGATAATTCTCATAATAAATAGAAGTATATTAAAGGGGCTCTTAATTTTCTTGATTTTGCATTTAAAAAATCATCCAAGGATGGAAAAATTTTATACCCTTGTATCAAATTTGTTAATTGCACTATGCGCTCTCATATGGATGTTTGTGAGCACATAATTAGTAATGGGTTTCTAAAAGGATATGTTACCTGGATCGTTCATGTGAACAAATTGGCTCTTCTAGTTCTTTGTGCACATCTCAAGTAGAAGGGGAGTTTGATCGTGATATGGATACATTGATTCATGGTGCATTTGCAATGCATGAAATTAATGAGAATGATAATACAAATATAAACATGGGGATGAAGATTTTTTAGTATTCATGAATGAAGCTAATGTTCAATTGAAGAAAGCAATAGTTCAGAGAAGTTCTATTCACTATTAAGGGAGGGAGAGAAAAAGTTTTCTCCAAATTGTAAGAAGTTTAAAAACTTATCATTCATTGTACATTTGTATCACGTAAAGTGTCTAAATGGGTGGACCAACAAAAGTTTTTTAATATTGTTAGAATTGTTAAGTGATACTTTACTAGAACAAAATATTGTGCCCAAATCACTTTATGATACAAAGAAGATTATTTCAAGGTTAGGTCTATCCTATGAAAAAATTCATGTTTGTCCCAACAAGTTCATATTGTATAGGAAGGATTTGGCTAATGTTAAAAGCTGTCCTAAATGCAATTTCTCAAGATAGAAATGTAACTCTAATGATGTTGCATGTAGAAAAAAGATACTTGCAAAGATTCTTCATTGATTTCCTCTTATACCTAGACTACAAAGATTCTTCAGAGAAGTTCTTTTATGACATAGCATAATAATGGTCCAATTAAAGATGGACTTTTAAGGCATCTTGCTGATTCATTTGGTTGGAAGGATTTTTATCATTATTATCTTCAGTTTTCTTGTGACCTTCGTAACATTCGACTAGGTTTGGCTTCTGATGGTTTTAATCCTTTTAAAACTATGAAAATTTACTATATCACTTAACCTATTGTTATCTTGATTCCATATAATAGTACCTTGATTTTTACATGAACCTCCTATGGAAGAATTAAGAGAATTATGGGAAATTGGGGTAAAAACATTTTATGCATGTAAAAAAGAATCATTCTAAATGCATGCTGCAATTATATGAACTATTAATGGTTTCTCTCCATATGCAAATTTGTCTGGTTGGAGCATTGAAGGTCAATTTTTTTATCCATATTTTGGTTTTTAAACCACCTTAAAGTGGTTACATTATGTTAGAAAGTTTTGCTATATGTGTCATTGTTGTTGATTAGAGCTTGATTATAAGTGGAGATACGATAAAGTAGATTATGATGGAACCCAAGAGTTTAGAGCTCCACCTCGTCTACCTACTGGAGATTTTGTTTTGAGATAGATGGAAGATCATGGAATTGGAAAGTGGTCACCATGGAAAAAGAAGAGTATTTTTTTCACATTGGCTTATTGGCCACATAATGTTATTCGCCATAACCTAGATGCGATGCATATTGAGAAAAATATTTGTAATAACATTATTGAAACATTGTTGCATTTAGAAAAAAAAAGTCAAAGGATAATGATAAGGCACATTATGACCTTGTAGACATGAATATAAAAAGTCAATTACATCCAAAGATGCATCAAGAAAAGGTATCTTTTCACAATTATTTTATTAAATTGATTGGTGATGTTAATACTTAAAAGAGAAGTATATTGTTGATAAGTGATGAAGGAGAATGTTAAAATGAAGAGTGTATAAAGTGACTTCAATTTGATAATATCCAATAAAAAAATATAATGAAAATGGTCAATCATCTTTTGAATATAAAATGAATAAGAGATAGGTATTTGATTTCTCATTATTTTACATTATCATCATCATCATCATAATAATAATAATAATAATAATAATAATAATAATAATAATAATAATAATAATAATAATAATGATGATAATTGTAGGTATAGGTTATGTGACTTTTACCTACAGTATGATTAGGTAGCTATAATGATTTTTTTGTGACTTTTATCTACAATTTGATTTAATAGATATAAGTTAATGATTTTTACCTACAACATTTGTTTGTAGGTATAGGTTTATCATTTTTATCTACAAGTTAATACTTTTACCTACAGCTGAAAGTCGTAAGTATAAATTAATGATTTTTACCTAAGCACATTGTAGATTGTAGGTATTACTAATAGTGATAGTAAAATGTGACGGTAGGTAAAAATATATTTGTAGATAAAAACTATAATGATAAATTATTATTTGTCCTTATATCCCTGATCAAAGTTGATGACCTATAGCTCTACAGGTCAAATCTCTATACATTTACCTACACTTTTTGTAACTTTTAGTGATAATTTTTATGTGTAAGTACAAGTCATTTTTCTAGTAGTGAATGTTGTTTACCATTCCAAGAGATAGTAGGAAATGACACACAAATATCAGTATGAATAAGTTTTAGGATATTTGTACTCCTATTAGCACTTGACTTTTAATGTTTGTCTATTGCTCCTTGATACACTTATATAAACTTCAAAGTTTGTTAAATTAAGGGGATCAAGAATTTCATCCTACATGAGTCTTCCAATTCTTTGTTTAGATATATGACCTAAACATTTGAATCATAATATAGCAGAATTCTCATTAGCTAACTTTTGCCTTGTGCCACATAAGTGTAAGTTTTCATTAAATGATGAAATAGTATCAAGCAAATATAAGTTATCATTTAAAGATAAAGAACCAGTACCGATAAGATTTGAATTTTGACATAAACTAAATTAACTATTTTCAAATGAACAAGAATAACCAAATTTGTCCAATAAAGAAATAGAGATCAATTTTTGTCTAAATGACGGTAGAATATATGTTTCTTTAAAATCTAAATAATAATTCATTTTTAACAATAATCTAAAAGTTCTTATTGCTTCAACTTCAATTGATTTTCCATCACCAACATAAATATACTTTTCTACATCAATTGGCTTTTTCCAATTCAGCAACCTTGCATAGACACCCTTATGTGAGTAATAACACTAGAATATATCCACCGAGTATGTATGAGCACAAAAGTTAAGTTAAGCTCAGAACAAACAAAATTAAGAAGTATACATTTCTTTGCACATCAAGCATGATACTTGGGGCAAATTTTCTTGATGTGATCCTTCCTTTGGCAAAAGAAGCAAGTAATTTATTTCTAATGTGATGGACCACCTACAACTTCCTTATCCCTAAATGTTTCTGAAATTGCGGCTTCATTATCACAAGACTCGTGATTAGAACATTCCCATTTCTCAAAGTTTCTTTTATCCTCAATGAATCTTTCATCCATTAGATCAATGGTTCATTCCTTCCTAAGTGCATGATATCAATGCATGCAACCGAGAACAATCATAACATTTTCTTTACAATTCTTGAAGTTTATCTCATTCAGTGAAGGTAGTAAATTAATATTGATAGATATTGTAAAAGTAGAGAAATTAACTGAATAAAGATGAATAAATAATTAATCTGACATTCAGCATATGCCTAATATGCAATGAATTCAAATAATCAATCCTGCCAAATAATAGTCTTTCTTTGGACCGACATATTATTCACAAGGAAAACTTCATAATTATCATATATTCGTTACCCAGTATCCCAAATAATAACTTCCTTTGGGTTGATCATTATTCACATAAACAACAAACATACGATAATTTTCTTAATATTCCAGATAAATTAATATACACAAGAGAGACTATTTTGGTAACATCATGTTTGACGGAGTGTAATTGTTATAACATAGGTTCAATCCATGTTTTGACGTTTTGAAATTTTAATTTTATTACTGATAAAATAGAAAATAACAAGGATATAATGTTGCATATGGGAATCAAACCTGTCCCTCATAATGCTAGAAGAGGTGTGTTAACCACCACATTAGACAAACCATTTGATGATATTTTATTGCTAGAAAGACAATTAACACATCGTGAGGTTTCATATTTTGAAACTGATATGATGAAAAATTCATGTGTAACTAATTAGAGAAGGGAAACATATCTCGATTTATTCCAAAAATTTAAATGAATTTTAAATCTTCAATACTTGGAAGAAGATTCTAATTTCAACATGAAGCTTCTAAAATGAATCAACATGAAACTATTGTAATTGTAGACACAAGCACAATGAATAAAAAATTCATCACTTAATCATTTAACATAAAGGTGACTTCGATACCACTTGTTAGAAATTTAATAGAGAAACTTAAAATGATAATCATCATAATTAAAGAAATTTTATGCCAAAATCATAAAGAGAATAAACAAGATAAATAAATGTTGAAAACGTACCAACATCCATTAGTAAACTCGATGTATATCAAGTTGTAGGTTTGATCTTCGAAGTTTTATATGTACAATTTCTCTTGTTGAATAAATAGCTCCTCTTCTCTAACGATGAGATGTTAGAAAAGAAAATTGTAGATATAACTTGGGGCCATAATCTCATATAACAAGGATGCACTCTTTCATGAAGAGTTGTCTGCTTTAGAATTTCTTATTTGTTTTTCGCTCATCATAAAAAGAGAAATAATAATTGATATCTACACATTGGAAGACCTATACTAAGTGAGATATCATTAATCCCAAACATTAATCCTCATAAGACCACTCTAAATAGGATTAATATTTAGATAACTTATAACACATAATTAATGATAATATGTATGTCCATATATTAGAGAAACATCTTATGAGGATAATTTAGTAGGTGATTTAGGAAGATGGAAACAAAGAACTTAGGAATGAAATTTCAAATGGAAAAAAAGAATTCTTTGAATGGTGAAAGTGTAGGAAACTAAAATAAATTAAATAAATTTGATTTATTTAGTATTTTTTCATAAAATTTTCCAATTTGGTACTCGTGTTGTTAGCTCTTTAATAATATCATCTCTTTGGATTTGCTAAATAAAAATAGTACTTATTCATGAATTTAAAGATTCATTATATTTTTCTGATGCATGGATCTCAAATTTAATATCTTCTTATAGTTTTTAGAAATTGTTTGTTTAAATGTATGTCTGTTGTAGCAACAGGTGACTTATATATCTATAAACATTTATGTACACGAGTTAAGAAAATCCAAGAAAGGTAAAAAAACTTAAGTGATTTTTTTTATCTATAGAAATTAAATACATATAATATTTGCAGTAATTCAAGGATGTATCTTTTCAATCACAAATAAACATACAAATAAAAGACAAGTTTGAATACTTTGGTTTTCCATCTATCCTTTGTTATTTCCTTAAGTTATATCAAGACCTTACTTTGATTCTATCGAAAATGCCTCGTGCTTTCATTTTGTTTCCTAAACATACAAATCAAAGACTATTTTTGTAAGGGCAAATAAAAGACCATTATGATAAGTGACGAGTTCGTATGATAGCAATTTTTAGCTTCCTGGCATTTTTTTTTAATAAGTAAAAGAAATCTTATATATGATAAAGTTATGCAGAATGTCCAAAGAGTGCCTACTTAACATAATACACCTAAAAACATGTCACATTTTGCACAATGGAATAATTAAGTGCAAAAATGGTTTATAACCTATTCTACAAAAGAATAATTTGTTACATTAACATCAAATGGATTTCTTCTTAACATCAACGCATTCCTGGTCTTTTATAAGTGTCAAATACCAACAAACCATACAAAAGACTAAATTTGAGTCAAGCCTTTGGTCACATTAACTAACTCCTAGAATTGATAACAATACCTCGAACTTCATTGTGTAGCATGGTAGTAATTTCCCATCAGACACATAATTTGACCCATACTTGTGAACAGATAGCACACAATTCATGAACAAGTGTGATCCTATTTCCCCAACCTCTCCACATAGAACACATCCCATATTAGTTGTGACACAATTTTCTGTTTTTGCAAATTATCTCTAGTTAGCAATTTGTTCATATCCATCCTCCGAGCTAAACATTGAGCCTTAGGTCGAATCTCATTAACCCATAACCAATCTTAAAACACATCTTTATGAGAAGAGGATGTGGTAGAGAAGAATACCTTGTAATCCCACCTGACAGTATACACACCTTCCCTGTTAGCTAACCAAATCCACATATTCGAAGCTTCCTTCCTCAATTTGATACCCTTTAACTTGCATTATAACCCCTCTAATTTCTCTTCTCCCTAAGCAAATAACCCTTCCCCCAACTCCAGTTCCAACTTGGCCCATTACTTTTCATTGTGTATACACCCCAATTTTCTACTCACATTTTGGAACCGCCAACCCTTGTCCCCTTCCCCTTGACTGTCTATAAAATACAAATTTCTTGAACCACCCACCCCTCATATGGCTTCCCATACTTAGCCCTGAGTATTCTGATCCACCAACTATTGCTTTCCACCTTAAGTCACCACTAAAATAAGGATATGAAGAATTGATAAGTATAGAAGATTTGCACGAAATATCGAGATTCTCTTAAGAGAAAGGGTAGCCCTTTGTCACCAGTAAACTTGAACCAAAGTGTCTGGAAGTACAAAAAGACCCTCCAAAGGGATAAGAATGTTAATAGGTTCGAATTGATCTAATGATAAATTTGTTTAGAATTTTTTTATTCGGGTAAAAACTGAATTGAACCACTTGATATTTAATATTAATTTATTCAATTTATGGATTTGGAGTTTCAAATTTTTGAACTAAATCAAACCAAACCAATCAAATATATTTATTCTTTTAGTATTTTTAATTTTTACTTATTTATTAAGTGACCCATTAAGTATTGTTTTTTACCCACCTTAAATGCACCATTTGATGTATGTATTTATATATAACTTTATTTAATTAAACATTTAAGTAATTATGTTGGTGATTTTTTTTTTTAATTTGATGTATGATAAACACTTGTGTTTTTTAATTTATTTAATTGTTATATAACCTATTAATTTTAGGATAAATTGTTATTTTTGTTTTTTAAAAATAGATTTTGTCTTTATTTTTTTTATCGGATTTCAGGCAACCAAACCAACCTAATCATCATTAGATAATTTTTTTTACCACCCCTTATTTGTTATTCAAACCCCCAACATTTACAATTTTCCGCAAAACCCAACATATCCCCACCCTCTTTTTATAGTGCAAACACCCAAACTTCATGGATGCATGCACCTCTGTCCAACTCATTGAAAGAACATGTTGGTTTCTCCATTTTTTTTATCAAGTTTTGTCTCTCTACATTACTTTCTTCTTCTTTGAACATATACATTTTTTTATTTCTATTTTTAGAAACTTCCTTTGCCATGTCTCCTCACTTGCAAGACGAAAAAATATCTAAATGTTTTAAATTCACACAAAGCATTTTGGGTCACATGATCCGAAATTAACATAATTCATTTTGGATCAACTGATCCAAAATATATTATGTTAATTCTAAATCAGGTGATTCAAAATGCATCAGCGGACTTGACATATATTCTAGATAGGCAAATCTGGAATACACATAATGTATTTCATATTCATTAATTTGGAATATATTATGTAAATTTCAAATCAAGTAATCCGAAATTTTAAAATGCTTGCTCTTTTGTATTCCAAACTGATTATGTAAAATTGTGCCCAATTAGTATTGTGAATGAATTGATAAACATTTTTTTTCTATGCCAAAACTAAACCAAATTGTTGCATAAACACCCGTATTAAAAGATTTGACAAAAAATTGTACGATGGATCAAGGTGCTTATTTAATTATATTATTTATGTAGTACATTTTTAAGGTGCTCATTTTAATCTTATTATTTTTGCAGTGCTTCTTTTTTGGGGGATGGGGAGTACAGATTTGTGCAGGACTTGATGAAATGTTTGTCAAAATTTGTACTACAATAAGAATAAGAAAAGTTATGGTACATCAAAGATAAAACTCTTTTGAATATTAAAAACCCGAAATAGTAATCACTTTTAACCAGCAATATATAAATGCTAATTAACACGTGTAGATTCATTTTCTAAATAAAATATAAACCAGAATATCACATTTTTTATAACGTTAATATTTGTAGATTACGATTATTTTTAACAGTTTTTATTTTATTTTTATTTTATACTTTTTATTATATTATTACATTTAAATATGATTAATCATTTTAAGTCTTAAACGAGTTTTGATTTTTGAGTCTTAATAAATGACTAAATTTTGCGATAAATACCTAATAAATATTATAGTCCCAATATATATAATGGATACAATAAAATTATTTTTTTACTTGGGCATGTTGTTATGTCAACGCTAATTGATGATGTATTCTTTAATTAGACACATTATCATCTAAATTGGACAGCCACATTAAAAAGTCACACTATCATTTCTGTTAACAGGAAATTTACTAACAAAGAGAAGCTTAACCCAGGAGTCATTTTACATGTTCTGAAAACCAAAGGAAGATCAAAAGACAAGTTATCGCACTCACTAACTAAAGTGAACAATTCTACTCTAACACTTTCTATCTAATACATTTTTTCTAAAATAAATTTAATTAAATTCAACAAAAAATTCTTTGATATTTAAAGTGATTTTGTTTTATTTTTTAGTTTTTGAAAAAAGTTTTCAAAAATAATTTTCAAAAACTATTTTTGGAAAGAAGAGAAAAAAAACTTATTTGATAAGTATTATTTAAAAACTGTTTTAAAAATCTGAAAATAAAAGAACTTGTTCATGAAATTTCATTAATAAAAAATAAAAACAATATATTTTTATTATATTTTGAATTTTCAAAACAAAATAGAAGACTGAAAAATAAAATTACTTATAATTATTCTTGTTTTTTAGTTTTCAAAAACTGAAAACCAAAACAGTTTTCAGGAACTATTTTAAAAAAATAATAGTTACATGAATTTTTTAATTTTTAAATACTAAAATACTAAAAATAATTTTATAAAACTATTATAAAACAATTATTACATATGAGCTTACAAATCAATTAAAAACTTGTACCATTAAACCTAAAATTTTAAGAAAATCATATTATGTTAATATAAGAAGAATAACGGCAGAACCTCTGGTAACAATTTCAAAGTTGATCAAGGTTGTAATTATTTTTCACATGATTAGTTAGAACTTTTCAAATTCAAATTATTTGATATCTATGTTTTTATTTTTTTTATGTTTTTCTTGTTGACTCTTTCGTAATATAATTTGGATCACATGTTTTATGTTTTTCTTTGTTTATTTTTAATAATATTGTATGGCTTATAAAAAAAATTATTTATGATCAGTTTCCTTTCTTAACTTTTAATTTTTAATTTCTTGTGATTAGTTAGAGCTTTACAAATTCAAATATTATCATATGCTCATGGATAAATCTTCCATGTATTATAATTATTGAATAATAAACTCCTGATTATTAATTATTTCATTCTCTACACAGTATTAAAATAGCCTACTTGATCCTCCGATGTTTTCCCTATCCACCACTATACTTGTGGAACTCATCACTATCTCTACTCTTTCCATTAAACTTAGTTTCAATAATCAACATACATGGCACACTCAAATCACCCATTTGCTATAAGCTCATGACCTTCATGGGTTTAACACTATTAGCCCCACTTACATTAATTGGAAATGCCAAGATCACTACATGTTCCTCACTCTCCTTAGCACATGTGATCGTAACTCACAACTTGTTATGACCTCGACCACTTCTTACACAGTTGCATGGACACGAATAAATAAACACTATGCACTCCTATCATGTCTCTCAAACAAAACCTCTCATTTGTCACTAAAGAAACTTCCAACATCAGTTATTATTTGTGTTTCATTCGTCTGATAGCAGATGAAATTGCCCTTATCAATCATCCCATTGATGACCTTGATCTTGTAATTGTCGTTCTCAATGGCATTTGGTCCATCATTTTGCAGTGCCTCAATTTCCACAAGAGATACTCCCCTATTATTTGATTAACTATTTGACAAATTAGTGGACTTTGCAATTTTTATGCAGCGGGAAGAACGTCAACAATAATCATTTACAGCCAGTACAAACTACACAACACCACATTCTCTATAACATCTCAAATAATTACCAAAACAAATAACTTTTAGAATAAAAATAAATTCAATACTTAGCACAACACAATTATGTTTTCTCATCAAAATTCAAAACTTTCAAGAAATACAATTAAAAACATATCTTTCACACTCTTACTAAGCGAGTATAATCGCTCAACGAGTAACTAGGGTATCTCGTCCAATGAGAAACTAGGGTATTTCGCCCAACGACAAGGATTGTCGCACGAGGTACTTGAATTAAACTATTACAGTGAAGAAACTTTACTCAACAAGATGTACCGTTGGGCAAAAAAGTCATTAAATCCTGACAAGGGAAACTTTGTACTGGGCAAGACATCTTGTTGGACGCAAAACCAAGAAATTCACCAATAGAAACAAATTTTTGTTGGGAAAAACCCATGGCTCAGCGAGACTCTCAAAATTGTAGAACCTCTACCAAAACACAATTCAAAACAAGATTTACTAATTATATTCCAAGGATTACTGTACACATTCACAACATATCTCAATTTACTAGGGTATACTATGGCCCTGTGATCATACAAAGATGTTTAGACAACTTAAAACACTATACATAGCAAGTCTCATCTTTTCTTTTTTCTCATAATAAACATACATAGGAACTATATATCCTTATAAAAATCAAAAGACGATGCAAGTCCCACTGGCACATGTTTTCCTCAATCCTAATCGTTCCGATCTCTAACTTGTTTCTTGTGAAATTCGTTTCGTATAAAAATAAATATTTTAAAAAATAACAAATTATCACTTCTAAATCCAAAAACCAAACAAATTTATATTTATTTGAGAAAATTTTAGAATATCAAGGTGTACGCGTGTATGAATTCTTTTTTGTCAAATTGGTTTGTAATTAATTAAGCCTCAAATCATGAAATATTGACTTAGGAGACTCGAGTTTTGATGAAAACATGATTTTGTTCATTTAAGCACGGATTTAAGAAAAGTACTCCTAAACAAGAGGTAACTCAATATTGTCCACGAAAGATTGTTTGAAAAGCAATCAAATGTGCAGTAAAATAAATCAAATATGTTGTAAACCTCAAAGAGAAAACCTCAAAGTTTCTACTCTAATGAAAAGCAATAAATTGCATGAAATGTAAAGGAAGAACAATAATTGCAAAATGAACTGCTATTAAAGTGGTAAGAACATACATCTAAATCTCTTCACTCCTTGTCATGCCTAGGTGTACTCAGTTTAGTAAGATGTAATCAAATGTGTAGTAAAGTAAATGAAATGTGTTGTAAACCTCAAAGCGAAAATCTCAAAGCTTCTACTCTAACGAAAGGCAATAAATTGAATGAAATGTAAAGGAAGAACAATAAAGGAAATTTGCATAATGAACTGCCCTCAAAGTGGTAAAAACATACATTCGAATTTCTTCACTCTGCCATGCCTAGGCGTACTAAGTTTAGTAAATGTTCCAACCTTTTATTTTGGCAAGGGTGAAGAATATTTATAGAGATTTTTGTAACAAACACTTGTCCCTAAAAATATTATTTTATTCCTAATGGACACAAACTACCTATGACTCCTAAAAACCTCCAACAACTATCTTTAATGGATAGTACCTTCCTTGCTTGACTTTTGACTTTTATTTGTTGACTTTGTCTGACTCTCAAAATCCTTTTATTGCCCTTGACCTCCACATCCCTTTCACTTCTGATAAGTGTATTTAATCTTCTAATCTCGATCCCCTTTTGATTGCAACTCGAGCTATTGGTTTGATTGCCTCTCTCCTAAGTACTGTCTTAAGTACAATGTATTAACCTCGAAAATTCCCTTGTTTCTTAGCCTTCTTCTACATCTCCTCGATCTCGATTCTTCAAGCCAGATGATTGTCCTTTCTTGGTCTCGAGGCTTTTTCTTTTGGCCCAATACTATAATGTTTTGAGGCCCAATAAATATGGAAAAAATTTCCCATATTTATTTAACTTTATTTTCTTCACCCCCAACACAACTCCATCACTGATATCTTCTCCCTTCAAAGCACAATCATCACAGTCAAACAAAAAGCATAAACATGCAAGGGTGAGTTCATAATATCATATAAACAGCATATAAGTCAAGAATATTATAATTTCTAATTCATATTCATTACATAAAACTATCAAACAAGCCCATCACACTCAAACATATAGCCTTATGTTCTTTCTAAACATAAGCACTTCATATCACATAGCACAGAACAAAAAGCTTTCAAGAAAGTTTAACTACATTGAATTCGGATACCAAGGTGACCCATTTGACTTTCCCCTCATTGGTATCTAGTGTCTATCTTACCCATTTGATAACCAGTTGAAGTCTAGATATACTCATCTAATATCCAACTGATGTATAGTCTACCTAACCCCAATTTTGACATCCAATTGTTATTTACGTATATCCTACGGTGTATTATCGCCCTAGTAAGGCTCTAACACTAGTGCATCATCGTCTTAACAAGACCTTAGCATTGCATCATCACCCTAACAAGGCCCTAGCACTAGGATCGCTTGAATCGAGCATTGCATTCCTAATTCAATGTACCACATTGTTAAAGACTTGTCGAGGTCAATATCAAACAACTAGTTTTCCCCAAATTTGTAATATATGGAATGAGCTTAGGTCATCTCTTGAGGATACAAAACACATGTGGTTTAGATTTTATCAAGACCGTTAAAAACTATGGGGGGTTTGATGCTGAATTAAAAAAAAACTTGCAGAACAAGAAATTGAATTAAAATGAATACAAAGAACGAAAACACTTATTCGAGGTTCCTAGCGGTGTACTTGAGTAATCACAATTCTAATATTCATGCAAAATTGCATCAACTTACAAAGGTAATTCAATTGAATCGGATCACAAATCACAATCCCTAAATTCTCTTGAATTTTAAGAAATCTAATCAATTGAATTAGGTTCTCAATCAATGACCTAACTTTTTGCAATTCAAATTGATCAATCTGAATTAATCCCTAACCAAGTCGTATCAAAACCCAATCGAAAATCTACATGAATTGGAGAGGAGAAGAGAACAACAAAATGCAAAATTCTTAAGAAAAATAATGCACAAAAGATCGGAATCATACTCTTACTGTGCCATAGCATCAAAGACCTCAAATTGATTCAGAAATTAGCCTTCCATGAGAAGGAAGAGAAAATGAAACTTGTAGAGAAAGTTAAAGAAACAAATCTGAAAATTGAAAATTAAAATGACCTAAGTTATTACAAGTGATTATGAAAACTATTTATATTCTCTCACTAAACTTGTAAAAGAAGTTAAGATATCTAATCTAAAGAGGTCTGAACTAAAATGGGCTAAGGCCTAAACAAAATTAGTCTAAAAGAAATAGAAAATAAAACTAAAAATTATAATTTAAGAAAACTTACGAAAATACAAAAAAAAAAATATGAAAATGCAAAATAGCTAGCCCAATGCAAAGTCAAATCCAAGAAAGTTCACTAACCTACAAAATAAGAAGAAAAATATGAAAAAGGCTCACACATAGCCCAAATATGAAAATGAATTAAACAGAAAATTAAGAAACAATTACAGAGTTTGAAAAACTAAAGAGGATATAAAATGTGTATAATAAAATACTCTATCATCAAGAGCATTGTTACATTGATGACTCATATTTTGTGCTCACATTTATAGTCTTATTTCATCTTCTAAAATACTTCTTCTTTCCTTATTTCTTACATTTAGCATGTATTTGTATTTTTCCATAATAAATATGAGTTTTTGTAAATACTTAGTACTTTGACAACAGCTTTATAAAATTGTTTTCAGTATTTTAGTTTTTTAAAACTAAAAAACTTGTTTGGGTAGTGTTTTCTGAAAACAGTTTTCAAAAACACTTCTGTTTTCTCAGTTTTTAAAAACTAAAAAACAGGAATAGCTAAAAGTAGTTTTTCTTTTCAGTTTTGTATTTTTGTTTTAAAAACTCAAAATACAATAAGAAAATGTTGTTTTTTGCTTTTCATTAATGAAATTCTAATAAATATGAACAAGTTTTTTTCCATTTTTACATCTTCAAAACAGTTTTCAAATAACACTTACCAACAAGTTTTTTTTCTTTTCTTCCCAAAAACAGTTTTTGGAAACTATTCTTAAAAACTCTTTTCACAAACTAAAAAACAAAACCAAACCAATCAAGCTCTTACTATATACTATATTTTTACATTATATTTTTTATTTTTTTTTCTAACCTTTGTCTACTATTTTACAGTTTTTGATTAATTCATTTTGCATTGGATTCCTGACTTCATGAGCTTCACTTTTGACATATAGAACATGGTATTTGGTGCTCTGAGCTATTTTTAATAAATTGTAGAAGTTCAAGCAAAAAACATATTTTTTGTATATGATTCACTTGTACATTTAGCTTTGTATTAGGGCCATTTTCAGCCCAACCTTGGCCCATCCAATTTCCTTCATTCAAGATCATTGAGTAAAAAGGCCAAGGCACTGAGTTAGAAAAGGGGATAGTGAAGGGAGGAATTGATCATTTCTGCAATGTTCAGTCTTTTTCTTCCACATTGTGATCATGCTTTCATGATTGTATTCTCATATTGCATTACACAAAACACAACTTGCAAGATTTATTGATCACTCTGAGTTTGTTCTCTAATCTTGACTTTTAAAGTTTGCATTTCTTGATCAAGATTTGTATGTTTAAGCATGTATAATTCGATCGAATCATATATCAACTATTAATCACAAGAAAACACATTGATTAATTGATTTCCTTGAGTGCAAGGTTGGAACAAACTCAATTTATGAATTCAATTCCTTTTTCGATTTCGTTTTGTATTTCGCTTTACAATTCAATTTTGATTTGCATATAATTCAGTTTTTTGTTAATTCCGTTTTCCGTTTATGGTTTTCAATTGATTTCTTTGTTGATTCTTGTTGTCTTGATTTAATTACAGTTGCATTTAGTTGGTTAATACATTTTAAGATTTTGTCCACACTTACATTTCTATTTTTAATTTTGATAACCAAAGAAATCCCCCAACCTTAATTTGTTTTGGAAAAGTATGAAGTAAGGGACATGTGTGATATGTATCTTTAGGGGTTCGACCTAGGCCAGCCCTATATTGCATGTAGCTAGGGGGACTTAGTTGCTTTGACAGTTCATCACAACAAGAGCTTCGGCATACTTTCCTGTAACCACCGACATCACAATCCATCAATAAATCATATCATTAACTCCACATACTTTTTATCACCAACCAAACATAAATCACTTAATTTATGACCAAATAACCATCAACATATTCAAAACTTGAATCAAAACTAAAACACAATTAAAATCTAACAGATCATTCAGAGGTAACAAACATCATGTTCAAACTCAAAACACTTACCAAAATCTCAATCACTCACATTCAAATACATTCACACCTTCAAATTAAAGTTTTGCATAAATTAAAGATAGAAATCAAGCTCACCTTACTTATTTCTCTCTTTAAAAGGTGACTTCAAAGAAGAGAGAGAAATCCAACTGCAGAAATCACTCAAAACCTAACAAAAATCCCAAAACCAAAAGGAACCTAATAAATTGAGATTTTAAAGAGAATTCTGTTCCAATGAGAATGAATGAATTGAAAATAAACCAAAAAATATTCAAAGAATTAGGATTACACATGCCTATAATGATCAGCGCTCGAAATCAAGAATAATGAAAGAGATTTCCTCACTCTGAATGGCCACATGCAGAGAGAGATTTGGGTAAGGAGGGAGATAAGGGATATGCGAAGGAGAGACAAAGTGAAAGAGAAAAAGTGAAGGAGGAAAAAGAAAAAAGGAAAAGGAAAAATTAAAGGAACTGGAGCTGTGTTTAGAAATTCTCACTTGCTAGCCATAATCCTTTGTCATAATCAAGTTTATAAATATTTCTAATCAAAGGATTATGTATATATAAATATGTATTTCCCTTTGCTCCGAACCATATTCACTAGATTCCCGCAACACAAATAATGTCCCAAAGCAATACATAATAACAATATAATCAGTACAACTAATTATTCCTTAATTAATTGATTAATCATAATCAAGCTTCAATTTAATTTTCTCTTTTTATTTAATTCACACACTTTTAACATATATTTTTAAATCAAGACCTTACATTCTCAAGACTTCAGCTAAGGCAAGTGATTTCCTTATCCACACTCACCCAACCTAACTCTCTTATCTCCACGACCCAAAACCCAACACCCTTTTATCATATCCAAACCGCCACATCACCTAACAACAACCAACATATTATGATGCTACATAATTTATTAACCGACATTAAGTCACCCATCCATAACCACTATACCTCGATGCCACATAATCTAGCACATCCTTCCACAAATCAATCAAACCAAGATACTTTACACCCTCACCCCTATTAACTATATCAAAAAAACCATCTTATCCTAACTAGCCATTCTATACCACTGCACAATACCATTGAGTCGAATTGAAACTTACACACTTCTTTTGACAATTTCCATGCTCCAAAATCGCAACCACACTCTTACATCTTATGGTTACACGCTCCAAAATGGCATTTAAACCTAAATAGATACATATCACAACAACCAAATTTCCCATACCAAAACCATTTGATCCTTTTTGTCTCACTTATATGCTCTCAAAGTCCCAAAATGAAAGGTGGTCATGTCCAAAGAATTTATAACACTTATGAAGAATGAAACTTGGACCTTGGTTCTAAAGGAAAGACATTTTAATATTATTGGCAACAAATGGGTGTACCAAATCCAATGCAACACAAATAGCATTCTTGCTTGTTACAAAGCACAGTTGATGGCCAGACCACAATCAATAAAGTTCATTCTTTGTGTGTCTCTCTCAAAACACTACACTTAAGCCAAATGAATGTCAATAACACCTTCTTACATGACACTGTTGAAGAAGATATTTACATGTCTCAACCACCTGACTTCATTCATCCTCAATTTCCTGATCATGTCTACAAGTCGTATAAGGTGCTTTATGGCCTCAAGCAAGACCTTAGAGCTTGGTTAATTTTTTTGTTGTTGGCTTTATGCATTCATAGTCTAATACACCAATGTTTATCTACAATTGTGGTCCGATCACTGTTTACTTTCTTGTCTATGTTGATGATCTCTTACTCATAGGTAATAATTTGAACTTTCTCTCCGACTTCAAGTCATCTCTTCCAAAGAAATTCTCTCTCAAAGATCTTGACTCATTCAACCACTTCCTAGGTATTGAGATGGTTCCCACAACCAATGACTTATTTCTCAAACATCATAATTACATTTATTAAATACTACAAACATCCAACATGCAAGATGTCAAGCACTTTCAATGCCCATATCCATTTTCTATGACCTTGTTATCATGGACAAGAGTATCATTAACTTACTGACTCATTTCAATACCTCATTCACAATCAACCTGACATTACCTATATTGTCTCTAAGTTATCACAATACATGAAGGCTTCCACAATAATTCACATGTAGGTAGTCAATTATCTCATGTGTTATAAGACATTTTACATTATGGTCTTCACCATATACAATCAGTTGATCTCTAAATGAGTATTTTGTGATTCAAATTAGGGTGGTGATTCCTTTTATATGAAGCTCATTGGTGCCTACAGTATCTACCTTGGACCCAATGCCATCTCTTAGTCCTCCAAGAAGCAGAAAACAATTGCTAAGTAATCCATAGAGGTTGAATATTAAATTATTAGATTAACAACAATTGAAATTCTATGGCTATGGAACAATTCAAGGAACTTAGCCTTCCTCTCATGGTGAGTCACTCATCTATTTTGATAAAACTAGACGACATATCTTTATTCTAACCTAGTTTTCCATTCACACATGAAGAACCTCTCCATTGATTATCACTTTGTCTGTGACCTAGTTACCAAAAAGGAATGTACAGCATCACATAATAGATCTAGTTATAAAACCACTTGCATATACAAAACACAAATGGCTCATGTCCAAGATTAATGTTTCTTTCTCCACCACTTTCAGAGATGTGTTGGCATAATTAGTTAGAGCTTTTTAAATTCAAATATGTGTGATTGATTTCCTTTCCTATTTTTTAATATCTTGTGATTAGGACTTTTCAAATTCAAATATTATCTTATGCTCATGTATAAATATCTCATGTACTATAGTTATTAAGTAATAAGAAAACCCTAATTATTTCATTCTCTATAATTATAAGGATGACCAATTCATGTTGTTGTCTAGACATATTGATGTAATTAAAAGTTCATGTACTATAATTATTAAGTAATAAGAAAATCCAAATTATTTCATTATCCATAATTATAAGGGTGACTAATTCATCTTTTTGTCTAGACACATTGATGTAATTAAAAGGGAGATGGCACCTTCATTTCCTCTTACATCTCCTTCAAAGCTTGTTAAGAGTATCCTTTCACTATTTCAGCATGACTTGCAAATTAAACATCCCCTACATTTCATCCTAATGAGACTTCCTCAATGCAACAACATCCCATGAACCATCTCCACAAGCTTGTTGAGTATGTTTTGCCTGAAAGCCTTAAACTCAATAGAGTCAACCCTAAAAGCAAGGATTAGGTACAGGAAATGAGGGTAAGTCCTAGGAAAGGGGTGAGCATGGGCATGGTAATGAAGGTTTCTATATGAACAATAAGAAGAAAAAGAAGAGATAGAGGATCCAAAATTGGGAAGAGAATGACTATGAGAATTGGCATTAGGATTAGAGTTAGGGTTAGGTTTTCATTAGCAATAAAGAAAAGGATTGTACTGATGAAGAGGAGGCTGAGATTGAGAATGATAAAAATCTACAAGAAAAAAGGCATTTAACATCAGTTCTAAAAAACATACAACATTGGTTAAATTTCGATGTGATATCCATCGTAGTTGTATATTCGTCCATACAACATTGAAAGATCCCACACATGTGAGGTGAAGGGTACCGTACAAGACTTTTTCCTCTATGCTTATGTGCCTACCCTCTAATATTGCATTTGCAAATTTAGAGTCCACATTTAATATCTCTAGTTGGATTGAATCAAGATGTTGCTCTAGAGATGAATCAACAACTACTCTTTCTTCTCTTATGTGAATCCATTTCTCCTTGACAGTGAAGTCTAAATTTACAAGGTTGATGACTGAATTATATTGGCTCAATGATGCCTTTTATGATCATGGCTTGCATAAGTCTAGTGTGAAGATCATCTCAGCTTCTATCTGATTGATAAATCACCTTCACAACTTTTATTCCTATAATTATTGTTACCTTAAGGCTCAGGAAAAATGCATTATGCATGCATCTAAGTGGTTGTGCAATAGTAAATACATCCGGACTAGGCCCATGTTTAATAATTTAATCTTTTAGCCACCTAGCAACATCCAAGTCCACAAATCTGCAAAGGTCATCAATAAGCGTGTTGTACGTCATAACACTAGGAACTAGACTTTTGAATTAGAGTGTTATTCGAAACCAAATCCAGCATCCCAACAAAATACATCTCTATGAACAAAATAAACACAAATAACAACAACTTACAAAAGATTAACCTTCACAATTAAAATCATTGTTCAAAAATGCTTCATTCAGAGGCACACTATTCAGAGGTCACACTATTCAGAGTCCTAGTAAAGTACAAGAGTTGGAGATATTAAGACTTCTGCAGTAGAAACAATGGCAAAATGAGATAAGTTTACGTGAAGGAGAGGAGAATGTCTCACTGAGATGGAAAATAGAGAAAAGAGTATGAGAAGTGAAAAGAGTGAATGAGAGTGAAAGAGAATGAGACATGAAAAAGGACTAAATGAGAATGAAAGAAAATGTCCTAAACGTTAAAGAGAATGAGATGGAGGTTGAAGGGAGACATAAGGGATCGAGAGTGTGGGAGTAGGGTTGTAAGTCAAGTCCAAGTCACTATTGAGTGCCAAAGCATATAAAAAATTAAAATAAAATTAAAAATTGGAAATTAGAAATTCAAATTAAAAATTAAAAAAATAAAAACCAAAAATTAAAAACTAAAAATTAAAAATTAAAAATTAAAACTAAAATTTAAGAGCTAAAATTAAAAAATAAGGTGGATCAAGGAATGTGTGAAATCAACAAGTATGTTAGTATTGGTTAATGGTAGTCCTACAGAGGAGTTTAGGATTAGACATGGACTCAGACACGATGATTCGTTTTCACCTTTTCTGTTCCTAATAACAACCAAAGGTTTGAGCCAATTGATAAGGGTGGCAATGGGTTTGGATTTTTGGAGAAGTTATTAGGTAAGAAAGGAAAAAATCCATGTGTCCCATTATCAATTCATAGACAACATAATTTTGTTGGCACATGGTGATTGGGGATCGATAGGAGTAATCAAATCAATCCTGCAAAATTTTGAATTGTTATCTAGACTAAAAGTTAATTTTCACAAAAGCCAGATAATGGGAATTAACATGTCAGATAACTAGGTGGATTAAGCAGCGGCGATGCTGAATTGTAGAAAAGAAACTATCCCATTTAAGTATCTGGGTTTGTCAGTTGGTGATCAACCAAGGCAGGAGGCGATGTGGGAAGTGGTAGTGGATATCGTTCGAAGAAGACTTTCTTTATGGGAAAACAAGTCCATCTCATTGGCAGGAGGGGTAGTCCTTAACAAACCAGTTATCTCAACCTTACCTTTCTATTTCTTGTCGTTTTTCAAGGCACCAACAAGTATAATTGCAAAACTAGAGTCTCTTTAAAAGTTTTCTACGGGGAGGGAAATAAGGAGGAAGGGGTTTGTAAAAGAAAGGAGGAAAGAGGTTTGGGTTTGAAAGATGTAAGGAAGTTCAATATGCCACTTCTAGGAAAGCGGAAATAGGACTCTTAATGGATAAGGATAGTTTATGGGTGAAGGTTTTCTAGTCAAAATATGGGCAACTAGATGGATCATGGGCATTAAAGGGTAGAAATTGCTCTAGATTGTGAGTGGATTTGAAAGCAGTAAAGGATGTAAGGTCAAGTTACTTTGGGTGGAGGACTTAAAATGTGAAAGGTAGTGTGGGGGATAGTCACCACATGAAGTTTTGGCAAGACAGGTGGATAGGGGAGGAGTCTCCAGCTTAAGTTCCAAATATATAAGGTTATTCAAGATTGCAGCCCAGGAAAATATTTCAATCAAGGAGATGTATGAGGAGGGGTCCAGATGGAAATGGAGATGAAGGAGAGCATTATTTGCATGGGAGGAAGAACAATTGGACAAGTTAACAAATAGCCTGGATCAGGTTTACTATCGGAAGGAAAGCAAGACGAGTGACAGTGATTGGTAGATGTAAATGGAAGTTATATCGTATCTTCAGCATACTAGGTAGTATCAACTAACTCATCTCATAAAAGGGACATGTTCTTTGATGTTTTGTAGACAAAAGGGGTGTCACCAAAGGTTCAATGTCTCGGGTGGCAATTGGGTGCAAATAGGTTGTCAACTCGAGACAACCTATGCAAGTAGGGAATCTTTAAAGCGGAAGAGGTTGGGTGCATTTTTTGTGATGAACAGGTTGAAACAACACATCATTTGTTTGTGAGTTGCAGTACGGCCCATCGTGTGTGGGTAAAGTCAAGCTCTTGGTGGGGGGTGACAACAGTACTTCATAATGATCTTTGTACCCTTTGGCAGCAATATCTGGGTTTGGTGACGACTCAAAGAGGGTTAAAATGGCTTGATCATTCATTTGGTCTACAGATTTATGGCATATTTAGAAGACGAGGAATGCGGCAATACAAAAATAAATTTCTCCAAGTTGACGATATTATTCACAGAGTGGCAACTAAGCTCATGGGAATAGTGTTATGCAAGTCAAATTAGGCACACCTTTTGTGTTTAGTTTTTTTCCTTTAGTGTTTGAAGATTGTTTCTAAAATAGGCACACCTTATGCTCTACTAACACTTGTTTTATGAATAAAGTTTCTTTTGGTCGATAAAAAAATAATTAAAGGATAAAAATTTAAATTTAAAAATGAATAAAAATTTAAAACTAAAAGTTAAAATTAAAAAGTAAAAATTAAAAAGGAAAAAGTAAAACTTAAAAACTAAAAATTAAAAATTATTATAAATTATAACTTATTAATTATTTGACCTTCTATTTTATCAATTATTGAAATAATATAATTTTTTTAGTCATCCAAAATTTATATCATGATCTTTTTTTATATTTGAATATTTTTTTTTAAGTTTTTTATTTTTTTCCTTCTTCTTTCTCATATGCTTTTCAAAGAAGCCAATAACAAAGTGCTAATATATAGAAAAGAATGATGCATCTTAATTAGCCTTTCCTGATAAAAAAACAAAAAGAGTTGCGGATTTATTTTGAGATCCATCCGTGTCAATTGCACTATATATGGAAATTTTAGTTAAACAAAATAATAATATAAGGTCCCGCAAGACCCTACAAATGTAACTATCATGCCCTATTGAGGCTTTCAAGGACAACCATAATGAGAAAACAGTAGTGTGACGCACGAATGATCTATCAAACAACTACTAAGGGTATGGGAGAGGATTGCATATCTTCTTGACTTTGTTCTTTTACACCAGCTTCTAGTCTTCTACCATCCAATACCGTGTCCTCCCATTCCTCAATCAGATTACTACGAAACAATTAGTCCATATTGAAATTCAATATGGGTCCGTTAAATTTATCTAGCTCATCTATCCATAGTTTTAAAATATTTATAAAATAATATTAATGGTTCAGATTTTGATTATGACATCGGAGAAAATCTGAACCCATAAAAAAAGATTCTCGATCAACACGAACTGTAGACTACAATTGCCAACTTGGCTTCTAATTAATATTCCTTTATGCAAGAGGGTTTGAAGGGATTAAAAACAAACACCCACCAAAGAAAAAGAGATCGAGGGAGGAATAACAAACTATTTGACCTTGGTGATTTACTAGCTATATATCGCATTTGTTATTTCAATAACTGCTTATTTTCGTTTAATTAGTACTGGTTATTGATACTATATAATTGGAGTGATGGATTATTGATACCATATAATCACTGTTGCTATCACATTAACTTCTGATGGACCATTTTCTTTTGTCTACGCTTTTGTTAACTGTTCATTGTAGCAACCACTCAATTATTGCTATCAAGGCGCGCGATGTAAGAAAAAGAGAAATTTGGAGAAAGAACATTGGTAGAGGGACCTGAGATTGGTGCCTAAAAGAGTTCAATTTCGCTAATCAAGAATCAAATCAACCGTTAAAAATCAAGAGAAAAGAGTGGTATAAATATATTAATAATTTGGATTATTTGAGTAAAAAATTTTAATCAACAGCAACGGGGCTCGTTTTTTATGGAAAGTGTTATAAGAGGCCTTTGACAAGGCCAAGAGACACCCTGGCAAAGAGTGGTCAAGTTGGGGATGCCCTTTAATTTGTTTGTGTCGTAAAGTGTAAAAGAAACCTTATCCAAGGCATAGTATCCCATGTTTGAATTTGATGATTGAACAATGCACATAAACTAGGAAGAACCTATTCAGCAATTACCATTGCAAGCAGCGAGGAATTAAGCTAGCTAGTGTTGACAATGTCATCAAAGAATATTAATTGTTTGTTTGTTCTTGAGTTAGTTTTAATCAGTTCAATAATAAGCCCTTAGCAACAAAGAGTCTCAGTCCCACACACCTTGAGAATATTCTCTCATTTTATTAATGCATTAATTAGGTGTACATACCACGTATTGTGGATCTCCAAACCTAACCCCATACTTTACCAGAGGATGAATTAAGACAATCATGTTCCCGTCGGCCCACGTCAATTCATTTATATGCTTTCCCATGAGTTTTATTCGAGTATAAACTAAAGAATATTCATCACAGTTTCTTTCTCTTCTTTTTTCTTTTTTTCTTCACTCATAATGAATTTCTTTTAATATATACTACAACTTATTCAAACCTCTTTTAATTTTTAATAGAATTAGTGAAAATATAAAATTAAATTAAACTGTTCCAATCATATATAGCAGAATTGATAGAGACCGGTTCCAAATGCTCCACTATGGTTATATAGAATTGTTTGCTATCCTTTTTCTTTTAAAAAAAATTATATGAGATTTTCTTATAGAGAGCTGCTATATTGATCAAGCTAGGTTTCCATTTTATTGACTGAATTAGATTTAGAGAAGGGTTAAGCTAGATTTAAGATAAAGAAGGTAATCAAGACATTGATACTCTATATTTTTAATGATTCAATTCTTATGAAATTGTACTTTTTCAAATTAATTTGTTTAAAACAAAGGGTAGATTTTTATCTATGATTATGCTTATAATAAAAAATTGATTTATTAGTTTCTTGTAAGCTGTAATAACCTGAATGAAGTGCACTTGAAAATAATTTAATTATGAGATTATTGCTAAAGACCAAACACCTTTTAAGTTGAATGATACATGATTATAAGTATACAATAGATAATTATGGTAAGAATAGTGATGTTTTTTCATAGACCTTTATAAGTCAAAGATAAAATCATAAATAGTTTTATGATATTAGAATGCTATGTCCCATCAAACTTCTTGACACACGAGGCTGATAAAAAATAGAACTTCTTGACACGGGATTGGTTTATTCTATTTTGTATATGTATGAATGGTCTATTTTTATATTATTAAGCTGCTGATTACATGAAAACGAAATGATCGCTGAAAATCTACATTAGGGTAACTGCGTCTACAAGGGGACAAATAATTAAGGAAGATTATGACAAGAAACTCAAATAATTATCACACTACACCAGCTATATTAATTCATTGCCCTTATATAATATTTAAAATCGGTTTATAATTATTATAAAGTATACGATAAATTAAAAAATAGTCTATAGTGATATATATAGAGAAAGAGAAATTAAAGTATAATACTTTTATTTTTAAATAAAAATAAATTTTAGTTTATGTTTTATATGTTATTCTAATAATATCTAACAATGACTATAACGTAATTATTTTATTTAGACCACTGTTTGTGCACTCTGGCTTGTAACAGTCATTGGTCAAAATGAATCATTTAAAGAAATCTCAAACTTTAAACCTTGTAATATTACTCAAAAATTAATTTAAATTTTTAAAACAAAAAATAAAATAATTCATACTATTTTCTAGGAATAACAAATTAAATATAATACATAAATATTGAATTCATTATCCATGATGATAACATAAAAACAATCATATCAAGTAATCACAATACCTAAACAATAAACATCATAAAATAAGAGAAAAACACGTATACACGGTTAATGTAACAATTTTTTAATTGCATTCAATTACAACACTTTATATATAGTAAGTTTGTTGATTTTATCAATTAATATTTAAAAAGTCATATAATTAAAGGTAATGATTAAATGTCAGTATAAAATTTTTTTACCCTGCAATATATAAATGTTAAACTCATAAAATAATATATAACGATAATTAAACAATATAATTAACCAAAGAATGTTGGCTATATTGTAAATATAATTAATCAATTTGCAAGCCGTGTTCAATTTTGGCCTATATTCCTCGTTAAGACCTAATTTTTGTTTATTTTATCTTTTAACAATATATAATATATTAATATTATTATTTAATATATATTAATCTATGTTTTTAAAATTTATATATTTATATTTTTATTCGAGCCAACCCATGACTCGTCAAGCTAGTTTGACCCAAGTTCATTTACATAGTCGAATCAAAATGACTCGTTTTTATTTTAACCTTCTTTTTTAGAATCAAGTCTAGTCCATTTTGTAGGTTTGTGGATTGAACTGGTGAACCAGACCTATTTTGACAGTTCTATTTATTGTATTTCTAGTGCTTAATAAATATATGTTTATATTTTCACTTTATTCACATTTTAAATTTTGAACTAATTCAACTTCTCTTTAATTTAAGGTAATTTTTGTATTGTCTTAGTTACATTTAATGTACATATTTACATTAATACTAAAAATTATTTTTATATGTATATAGTGGAAAGAGTAATATAATAGCGGTGTAGAAAGAGGGAAAAAATAATTTATTTAATTTGCATAAAATCTTAAAAGAGTTATTTAAATGAGAAGAAAGTATTTATTGTTGTAAAAAAGGAAAAAGCAGAAAGGATGAAGGATGAAGGATGTTGGATGGTGAATTATGTTATGATAGTAGTGCTTCCTTTACAATTTGACCATATTTATCCATCTCAAATCTCAATCAGTTGCCACTTTTTGGGAGCATTGGCCAACCCACACGCTTCCTTTATTCTCCGTCTTCACAATGAAGATTGAGTGCGACGTCTGCAACAAACACGAGGCCTCCGTCTTCTGCACCGCCGATGAAGCGGCCCTCTGCGACGGATGCGACCACCGTGTCCACCATGCCAACAAACTGGCCTCCAAACACCAACGCTTCTCTCTTCTCCGCCCTTCCCCCAAGCAACACCCCCTCTGCGATGTTTGTCAGGTAATACGTTACAAATAATCACTTTTTTTATTTATTTATTTATTTATTTACTTACTTACTTACATACATACATACATACATGGTTTGTGTTGTAGGAGAGAAGAGCCTTCACGTTCTGTCAGCAAGACCGAGCGATTCTCTGCAAAGAGTGTGACGTGTCCATTCACTCTGCGAACCAACACACTCTTAAGCATGATAGGTTCCTTCTCACAGGCGTGAAACTCTCTGCCTCTGCTCTGCTTCGTTCATCACACACTTCCTCTGCCTCTCATTCAAACTCTTCCACCATCAACAACAACCTTGCTCTTTCTGTTCAAGGAACTGCTTCTGATTCCACTTCCCCTTCCACAACTGCTAGCACCATATCAGACTATTTTACTCAAACTCTTCCCGGTTGGCTGCTTGAAGACTTTCCCGATTCATTTTCTGTTCCCTTTGCTTTCTCCAAGGTTCAATTATGCCTTCCTATTCACTCGCTCATTACAATTTTTTCTTTTCACACTTTAACACACTTCTATAAGTCTTTTTGGTACTAATTTCTAATTACAATTAGATTTCTTGTAAGTAATCTATATCAACCAACGAGGTAAAGCTATAATTTCAACAACTTAACTAGTTATAAAAACTGTATTCAAGTTTTTACTCTCTTTTTTTATGTTATTTGTGCTTGAATCTGAGATTTGTAACGAATTGATGAACTGCTGCAGAGCGATGAAATGTTGCCACGGTTTGATGCTGAGGTGGAGGGGGATCTGGTTTCGTTCTCCACCGAGAACATGGGGATCTGGGTTCCTCAAGCACCGCCACCTCTTTTTTCTTCTTCACAGATGGATGGGGTGATTGCTCAAAGTGATAGCAACATCAAAGGTAGCAAATCGAGGTTGAAGGATGACAATTTCACTGTTCCACAGATTAGTCCTTCATCCAATTCCAAGAGAGCTAGATTTTCTATGGTAGAAACAAACAAACAAGGCTCAGTTTCCAATCTCGTGAGCCAGAATTGGCAACCCTCTTACCCTGCCTTGTAACTTACTCGCCCGTGTTTTCGATTTGGTTCCTTTTGACTTTTTTCTTTTTCTTTTTCGTCTTCCCTACCGGGCTGTGCTTTGAAGTTTTGATGAATTTGAGCACCTTTCTACATGTGATTGTAAATATAAACCTTTTCAAATGCATTTTGTTTTTGACACATTTTTAGAAGAGAAACAAGAGTCTACGGGCTTAATAGTTATGCATGTAGAGTATCATATCTTTTAAAACAGTTATAAAGTCATCCTAATGATAATTTTTGAAGATAATTATATAAAATATAGAAACAAATAAATAATGAACGGTTTATAATTGAATGAGAGCATGAAAATATATGGAGGGTTATGTTGTTTGAAATGAGTGGGAAGCTGGAAGAGGGTATTTCGGGGGGGGGCGGGAGGGTTTGTATTTTGTACCTTGTGTTATTGTTGTACCTTTTGGTGGCTGGGTTGTTGGATGTAGGGCAGATAGAAATAATGAATGAGAGAAAAGGAAGGGTGATGGATTGAACAGATGAATATGATGATGGTGATAGGATTGGCTAAAAGATAAGGACAGAGGGCCATGTTTGGTGAAAAGGGTTTGAATGGATGGCATATGGCTTTGTCTGATCGTAGGAAATTCATTTATAGGAGAAACCGTACCTTCATCATTGAGCTATTACCATTTCAAAAGAGGAAAATTGTTGCTATGGCTTCTACTCCAAATCTAAAGTACGTTCTTAGTTTCTATTTTTGCATCAAACACACACGGATACTACCTCTAATTAGTGCATGTCACTACCTTGACTTATAATTGTATTCATTTATTTATAATTATTGATGAACAAATTAATAAGTTGTACACTTTATTAATCATACCCAATTTTCTACAATGCATTGATTTTAGAAGACTAAGATCCCTGCATATGGACAGAGTCTGCCTTGTAGTTGCTCTGCTCGTACGCATTCGGACAATAGATACTGTGGATGGGTACCATAACTAGATTTTCCAGGGCAGATTTATCAACTTTTATAAAGATACAATGAAGATATGATTCTCCAAAAGGCTTCATATAAATTAAGATCAAAATGTGTGTACAACGCTACAACTACCAACCGCGTCTTGTGTGAAAGTGCTTCAAAATGTGGGATAATCTTACTTTACATAATCCAGTTAGAACCTCGAAGGATTATTATGAAATAATCCCTATCGGTCTACGTGATCAGTAATTAGTGATTTGTATCTATTTATACAAAAGTTAATTTTAGATATTATTTTTGTATTATAATAATAATTATTATTATTTTATTTAATTTTATTTTTGTTACGTAATTAAATATATATTGATTATATAAAATAAAATTTAAATCTGATTGGAAAAACTTTAGTCAAAAAGTTTATTCTTATCAATTTAGTTTATATTACTTACTTTTTTTTATTACTGTTTTTTATTAAAAAACAAATATTATCCTTGTGTGTTGTATTTGATAAATTTAATATATAGTAATTAAGTTTAAATTTGTCTCAATGTTTTCATGAAAAATATTCATCCTATTTATTATTTTTTATGTTCATAAATTAAGACATTAATAAATTATTTTAAGTTAGAAAATAAAAAATATGTTATAAATAAAATTATTATAATAAAAAATTATGATTCCACTATAAAAATTTTGATATTAATATTAGATAAATTGCCCATCCTATTCTTACATACTATTGTGATTTTAGATCAATTGTTTTCACTTGTAAAATAAGCGGAAAGTTTCTACATTTTTTAACATAAAGAAAAAAATTTATCCTATTTACTATATTTTACTAATATTTTTTTATTTTAATATACTGACATGTTCATAACATTGAATAAGAAAACATTGTAGATAAAAGAAAATCTCAATTCATTTATTTAAGTGAGAAGATAATGAATTAAAAATAATTATTCACTTAAAAATTAATTTTTGACATTAATTTTACATGAAAAAAAATAGCAAATAGTTTATTTAGATTTCATTTGAAGTTATTTGTGTTTAGATATTCCAATTTTAAAACACTTATATAAAAATAAGTTCTTTGAGAATATATATATATATATATATATATATATATATATATATAAAATAAAGAGAGAGGGGAGGGAGAGAGAGAGCAAGAGAGGGAGAGAGCGAAAGTAAGAAAGAGAGGAAGAGAGAGAGTAAGAGAAAGAGGGAGACTTCATAATAAGTTTTAATCATGAAAGGAACAAAAAAATGTGAGAGGTGAAAATTGAAGGAAATGCAAATTTTTATTAAGTTTAAAATATATTTTTTCAAAAAGCTAATCTAGATAACTTATTCAAATAAGCTTAAGACAGCTTATGAACCCTATATAAGTGTTTTTATAAATTTATCTAAATACTTGTATAAATACTTATATGATAAGATAAATTCAAATAAACTGTAAATAAGTTGTTCCAAATGGGTTTTAAGACTTATCTTGTAATATAACTACTTATGAGAGTGTTTGGACTTATTTAAACATGCAAAAGTTCAATTCTCATCACATTTTTTTCTTATTATTTTATTTTATTGCACTCATTTCTATCTGTCTCATTTTCTTGCCACTAGCAAAAAGTTTCCTTAGTTGGGATTAGGGTAGAACAAGGGTAGGTTTGGCCCTTCAAGTTCCTATCTCCAAAAAATGCAAAGTGAGAGCGGATATAAAGGAAACGAGTATGAAAATTTTAATTTTTGTCCTCGTCTCCGTCGAGTATTTTTGGGTTTGAGTATATTCACGGGTATCCCATTATATTATTTTTCGTAATTTAAATTTACTTATTATTTATTTATGGGTTAACATATTAATTATCTTTTTATGTAAGAAGTATATAACTACTCACAATGTATCTTTCAAAGCATTGTATCTCGCCACAGTGATGTGATTCTTATGTAATAATCATGTTTTAATTGTTCACAAGAGTGTAAATTTGTACATAAACAATTAGACATATATTAAAAATATATATATGAAATTTTGTGCAGCATAGAAGTAGGACAGGGGCAGGAACGAGAACCAACAACACAGGTTTTTTCCGTCAAAATAAGGACAAAAACAAATTGGTAGTGCGAGGGTGGGAATGATTATCATACCTAGGTTAATCTTGTCTATTAAAAATCTTTGCCATTGTCAATTAAAAATTATTTTTTTTATATTTTATGGTTAAATAATTTATTTTAATTGAATTATAATTTTTTTAAATTTATGATACTTAATTTTTTTATTTTCCAAACTAAAAATATATAGAAATATGGTAGTATTGATTATTTTTTTTTAGTTTCAATATTCTTGTGGCATTATGTGTAATTTTTTTTTTTTAATTATTTAGTTACTTTTAGTATTCTTAGTTTCATAAAATTTATAAAACGAGAAAAAAATTATAAGAACTTATAATATCCAAACACTTTTTTATAAGCAATTTTTACCGATCAAATAGCTTCTTAAATTTTAAGCACTGTAATATCAGTCCTTATGCTATAAGAACTTATTGAATAATATCTTAATTAAGTTGTTTATTCAAAAGCAAATGAGTTCCTAATTTAATATTTTCTGTATAATTAAATGAGTGATTTGGATCAATATTTTCTAAGAATAATTTTTTTTATTTTTATTAAGCATGGTTATTTATTTTGATAGCTCTATCGTAAGATAAAATTCAGTTTTGCTTTTTATTGATCATATAACCTATTAACTTTTGTAACTACCTAATAGTTACACATCTTACATCATAAGTGAAGTTAAAGTTTTTAGTATAAATTTCAAGAATAACCATGTATTCTTCACATATTATATGAAAATTCCTTCATTTCTTTTTACATATTACACCAGCACTTTTATGTTTTCTAAGTAAATAAAGATATCATATATAAATTTTGAAAAAAAATAAAAGACACGTGTATAGTTATGAAGAAATAAAGAGGTGCTAGTGTAATATATGAAAAATACAAGAAATATTCTTAAAGTTTAAAACAAGGTTGTGGTTACAAAAGTTAGAGATTTTGTAGTCACTTAGAAAAAGAAAAAAAAGATGCATAATTAATTAGTGCAACCTTCAAAAATATTGATGTAATTTTATCTAAATTTTTTTGTGAATATTTTCTCTAATTAGTGCAATCCTATTTATAGCAATTATTTTTTCTTTCTTTAAATATTATAAAAATTACATTTAAAAATTATATGATATATATTGTATCAATTTTTGTATCTTCTACTCTGACCTTACCTCAACCCCACACCCCAAGTTACAGCCCTTCTCACCGAGAACCATCTCAAGTTGCCCCTTGACACAAGCCCAATAACTAAAGGCTCATCTCCTTAAAAAAGGTAACTATGGACAAATCTACAAAAGATCGGTACAAAAAGGTAACCAAGTCTCATAGGTACGATATTCTATTCACACTCACTTTTATTCCAATGTTGAATTGGGCATTAGAATTTAGGGGTGTTCACAGGTTGGGTTAAGTTGAATTTTAGCAAACTCAAGACTCAACCCAATTATAATTCATCAAGTTAGGTTGGGTTGGGTCTTCATTTTTTTTTTTCATTAAACCAATCCAACCTAACCCACCATTGAACAGGTTGGGTTAATTAGATCACTATTTTATAAATTTTTTTTAAAGAATAAATTAAATATTTAGAATTTTTTTATATATTTTTTAGGATTTTTTTTTAAAGAATATAATATATTATTGTAACATAAAAATAAACAATAAAATATTAACTCTGATAGTGTGAAGAATCAATTCCCAAAAGAAGTTAAACTATTGTGTAAGTTCAATAAACTCGACAACTTGACTTGTAAACTTATAAGAGTTTACTTTATATAAAATAATAAAACAATATTCATAAATAATATACAATTAAATATTTCAACAATATAATATGTCAAAATACTAAATTATACATTTCACAATACTTAAATAACTAAGTCTAACAATGTATCACTATCTCATGACAAATATCAAATATGATAATAATGGTAAAACATTCTCATTGATGTTTGGTATGATTAAAAAATGAAAGTTAGTGTTAATCAATTTAAAAATGACACACTAAATCGAAGTATATTGAACTTTAAAGATGTATAAGATTAACCCCGTTTATTAACTCAATAACCCAGTAATAATCTCTAGAATTTACATAATTTGCTTAGAATATATAGAATTTATTAAAAAGAGAATTTACACACGAATTAAATGGCAAAATATAAGTGGACTTTCATAAGATTTAGAGAATTAACTCAAGAGTGTAATAATTATGAAAATATGTAATTTACTCTTATAAAAAAATAACAGAAAAAGCTATGGAGAATGAAAAACCACAAAGATATATTACATATAAAATTATCAATTACTGGTCACAAATGCAAATAAGGAGTATGGATATCCACCTTCTCACTAAAACTTACAGCAATACATGTTTTTTTTTTTTTGCTGAACCAATAGATGTTATTGTTAACAACATACCTAATGTTGATGAACAAAAATGGAAAAAGTAACATGCACTTAACGATCAGTTGTACAAACCAAACTCTCAAACCTGGTCGTCCACACAATTCCATACCTTGTAAAGGTAGCGATTTTGTAAATTTGGATTAGCAGTGAACATTAAATGATTAGGAAAAAAAAGAAAAAGGAGGAATGAGGAATTGGCTTAGGTAGCTGAGAGTTGAGTTGAGTATATTTACTCATGGTCGACGACAATGAGCCTTGCACATATGGTGACAGTCATAGAAACAAGGTCCACCGCAGTGAAGAGGACAGTCCAACCTCAATCCTCGGCACCTCGTTCTTGCCATGCATTCTGCAAACTCCCCCATTCTATACTCTTTCTTATAGTCATGTTCATAGTGCCTTCCACCCCTCACTCTTGGTTCACCTCCACACCCCCATTTCCACCATCCACCCCCTCCACCACCCCATCCCCATCCACCACTTCCTCCTCCTCCACCACCACCACCACCTCCTCCTCCTCCTCCTCCTCCTCCACCACCCCATCCCCATCTAAACCCTCCTCTATGATACCATCTATCTTTGCTTGTGTTGACCAAAACTTCATTCCAGGGAACATTGTGTTTTTCTTCATGTGAGACACTTGCAAAAGTGGCATTGCCTTGACTATGATGACCAGTCCCATTTTGCACCTCTTCACATTTAAGCCCAACAATTGTCACCACAAGGATTAAGCATAGAACCCCAAAACTCCTCAAGGCCACCATCCTTTTGACACGCTATAGACAAAAAGGAATGTTAAATCTGAACTAGTTGTGACTGTTCAATATATGATTTGCCATCAAGTCCCTACTTGATTGGATGAATGTATAAAATATTCCAAAACACTTTTAGATAGTAAAATTGACAAGCCTTAGCCTTCACTTTGTCCCCACAGGCAAAATATATCGTAGCAATGAGTTGTTCAAACACCCATGCCCATTGCTCTTTTTGCTTGGGATTGTTTCTCCAATGTTATTCTGCCACACCTTCCCCACTACTCCACTCGGGTAGAGATATTTCCTATTTCCTCAAAAGAATGCTTAATATATATTTCTTTATTAACAGCTTTAAGAAATCACCTTTGAAAGTTTCATCAAATATGATCAAAACTATATGCATAACAAAAACTTTACAATAATAATTCTAGTTGTTGAGATTTACTAAAAGTACTACAATTATTAAAAAAAAGAATACCAAACAGAAAATGCAGCATTGGATTGGTTTGTTTGTTTCATTAGCATAATTAAACTTTTCCAGTTTAATAAAAAGGGGAGTTCAGATAAAGTGGCAGTGGCACTTCTTTTAGCATGCAGCTGTTTTCTGATTGATGGCTAGCTAAAGTTCCCAACGATCAAAATCATACTACCAAAATCATAATAGAATGTTTCAAAATTCAAACAAAATGTCGATTCGAGAGAAAGTTTTATATTGCGCGATAAAGTAGTAATTAATGGAAATAAAAACATAATTGGCTCACAGTCTAGCCAATAAGATCCCATTTTGCTTTAAAAAAAAAAGAGATTCTCTCCATTTTTTTTTTCTCCATTTCTTTTTATTACTAAGTTTTTAAGATATAAATGTTACTTTCTATAAATTATATAATCTCTATTTAATTAATATTTTTAAAACTATAAGAAATAAAAGAAAATGAAAGGAAATGGATAAAAAAAGAAGAAAAAGATTCATTTCCATTTTAAAGGTACTTACTTAGTTTTATATGTATAATGTTCAAGTATTAGGGAATTTAGGGCAAAAGAATAATGGATGCATCATGTCATATGTCATGTGTAAACGAGAAAAGGTATTTGCATAGAATGGAGCCTTATTGGTTATGATGCAGCAGCGCCATCGAATTGCTTGGCCTTTAAGCATACGTCGACTCAGGAGAACGTATATATGATTAGACGTAGTAGAGACGATTGGAAAAAAGATAAATATATGCTCTGTTCTGCATAATGCATATACCATCACTCCCACATGCTTTATGCCTCCCACCAGCCACGTGATATCAATTATCAAGGTAACCAACTATAATGAATTTTTTGGTACAATCATGTGATGAATATATCAAAGTAACTACATTTTCTCCTTTTCAATCCTGCCATTTTTTTTGTCATTCTAGTGGGTGTACTGTGATGTTATCTTTGGGCAATTTTAAATTACACCTATTAAAATTTGAAATTACAGTTACTTAAGATGCATGTACTACAAATTTTTTAAGTCTTTTGAGAGAGACTTTTTCTTTCCGGAAAGTCCTTTTCATAGAGATGCAATTTTTTTTTAAAAAGTCTATGCAAAAATAAAAAATTTATATCTCTCTAGCATATATAAAGACTTTTAATAAGAGGTACAAATTTTTTTAATCTCTGAAAAAGTCTCTCCAAAAAATAGATTATACTCAACATAAGTATATTCAAGTTTCTTCATCTATTTCCAATTTTTATCTAATTATCCAGCTTTTGAAAATCAAAACGGTTGGTTCAACCGATCCAATTGAGAATCGGACTAGTGTCTAGTTCATTGTTTCCAAAAAAACTGGAGATACAAGAAACAGATCAGAAACCAATCAAAAATGGGATAATTAGGAATCGGACCCGTCCATTTTTTAAGGGTTAACCCATTTTTTAAAAAAAAATATAAAAAATCATAAAAATTAAAAATTTAGAATTTTTGAAATTTATGTACACAAATGAGAAATATTCTAATAAGGTCTTTGTGGAATAAAAAACATTTAAAAGGAATTTTTACAAATCATAAAGTGTTGATTAAATTTAGAATATAAATATCTCTAAATTCATTTTACACGATGTGAGACTTTACCTTTTTTTAATATTATAAAGACAACAACTCTTAAATGTATTATATTTGTGCATTATAAATCATATATAGCTTGTTTTTCTTAGTATATTACTATATTAGTAAAAATAAATATAAAAATCATATTTTATTGAATCTGTTTGAACTCCGAATCAACCCAGTACAACTTTTGAATGAACCCTGAACTCATACCTTCACTGGTTCAATGATCGGTCCAGTTTTGAAAACATTGTTAATTATAATTCCATTTCACATAATTCCATTTCTCTAATTATAGAGCATATAAACAACAAGTTGTATATGCTTTTCCCATTTTTATATATCAAGTTGTATATGTTTTTCCCATTTTTATATATCAAATTAGAAGAGAAATAGTATTTGCATTCTACCTAACAGATATTATTTATTGTGGGGATGTTTTTTACTCTCTAGAGGCCTTTATGGAGAGTAAAAAAAAATTCCCCACAATAAAATGTCACAAACATTATGTGGGTAGAAGGGTTTTTAAGGAGATAAGGAATTAGGGTTAGGAGTAAAATGGGAATAATGAAAAGAAAAAAAATTGAAAGAGTAGAGATTTGATTGGTTTGGTTTTGTTTTTTAGTTTTTTAAAAGATTTTTCAAAAACTATTTTCGAGAAGAAGAGAAAAAGAAAACTTATTTGATAAGTGATCTTTGAAAACTATTTTGAAGATGTGAAAATGAAAAAACTTGTTCATATTTACTTAAATTTCATTAATGAAAAGCAAAATATATTTTTATTGTATTTTGAGTTTTTAAAACAAAAATAGAAAACTAAAAAGCAAAATTACTTGCCGCTACTCTTATTTTTTAGTTTTTAAAAACTAAAAAACCAAAACTATTTTTAAAAATTGTTTAAAAACTAATAAGCAAACGAATTTTTTAATTTTTAAATACTAAAAACAGATTTATAAAATTTATTGTGAAACAAGTACTAAATGATTTTTAGAAAAGGGGTAGTGTAATTTAAATTCTCTTTCTTAAGACAACTTCCACACGTAATTAAAAGTTTCTTTTTTTAATATAATATATAATTGAACTCTTTTAGTGTAATGTTCTGTGTTACTTTATCTAATATAGTAATAATATTTATATTTCAAAAGAAAGAAATTAATTATTTACTAAACTACATATCCTCTATTTTTAAAGATTAAAATTATTATTTAAATATAGATAAAACATCTATTCAGGTACTAATTTTATTCGAAATCACAAAAGTCGTTCCCTTCGTTCCAAAATAAATATTGTGTTAATTAAAATATTTGTATCAAAATAAAGAGTAACTAAAAGAGTGTAAGTAGCATTTTTATCTAAAATAATAACTTGGTGACATTTTTTATACTCTTTTTGGCTTTTTATATAACATTTGAGCAAAACAAAATTAGTTGTGATTTCCCAAAATCAACAAAAGATTAAATATTTTTTTCATGCAGATTAAGATCTGGAATTACATAATGGCTTTTATTGAAATTTAAAATATTAATATATTTTTTATTACCGAGTTAAAATTTTAAGAGTTTAATTAGCATATACTGTCAGTGTAAATTTTTTAAAATAACATTCAATCATAATTATTAATTTATGATAAGTTTGTTGATTTTATCAATTAATATTTTAAAAGTCATATAAATAAAAAGATGTGATTAAATGTTAATATAATATTTTTTTACACGGTTAATATATATTAATTAAACTTAAATTTTAAACATCATATAAAAATAAAAAACTAAATTTGATAACTTTTAATGTAAATATGAATATCAATGCAACAACGCGTGCAATTAGACGTGTCAGTATATTGGGAGCACCCAATCTCCTATAAGATTTTGTAACGCCATAGTAGAACTTGAAGCAATCTAAATATCAAAAGGAGAAATTATATGTTCAACTATTTTTTTCGAGGCAAGTGTCAAACAAAATAAACTATTTTGAATAGTTGAAAAATGATTTTTTAATAATGTTTAAACCTACAACGATTGTTTCTGGCAGTGGAAAAATGAAGTTTGTTAACTCAATGGGTGCCAACAAGGCTCAAGACTGGGTTCTCGATTCCAAAAAGAAAGTTGATAACTCAATAACGAACTTTAGAAGGTAATCCTCATTGGTTTTTAAAATTTAAACCATGTTACGGTTAGTTAATTAATAGCCCTTTAAACATTACGAAAATATATAAAGTCCGCCTCATTTCTCCTGCACCTATTTCGAAAGTGTATTTTTTATTGTGTATTGAACTTTTCGAAGGTGTTATATGGAAGAAATTAGAGGGTACAGGGAGAAGTTTCCCAAATGATAAGCAGAGCCCATTTCTCCTTAGTACACAAGGATGAGGCTTTTTGACTAACACAAAATATACAAAAATATAGTGGTTAACAAAAAAATTAAAATAATATAACTCAACCCGTTTTCAAAGGTTAAATATGCTAAATAAAATGACATAATTGAAACAAATTGGCACAAAGAGCCATATATACCAAAGTAAATGATGTATTAAAATATCTGGAGTTATTATAGTCTCTTATAGTCCAATCAAAATATATCCATAAATGTTATTATATTTATTATAATGGTAAAAGTTATTTTTCAACTAAAAATATGGTGTTATTATAACAGAAAAAATTATAAAAAAAGTTATGAAAATATAACATTTTAGAATCAAGTATATTTATTATAATATAAATTAAAAAAGTTATGAACTTTTTTTTAATTTATATTATACTTTCGTTCCAATTATGAACTTTTTTATATTCTAAAATAATAAATATATGTTTGTTACAGTTATGAACTTTTTTAATTTATATTATACTTTTATTCCAGTTATGAATTTTTTTAATTTATATTATAATAAATATACTTGATTCTAAAATGTTATAAATAACCCTATTTTTAATTGAAAAATAATTTTTGCTGTTATAATAAATATGATAACTTTTACCATTATATTTTGATAACGTAATAATAATACTCATTTTAATAATAACATTTACTATTATATCATTTACTTTAGCATATTTGCCTCCTTGAGCCAGGCAAGAATCTCCAAATACGTCGTTCAAGGCATGTGATCTTGCTAAATACGCTGTTTTGTTTGACATATTTGACCTTTAATTGGTCATACTATCTATTAACCACTACATTTTCGTATTTTTTACAAAAATACATCAAGAAGTCCAAGGGACGGCTTAGAAGCTGAGTGGTATAACAAATTAAGAAAAATAAAAAAGATAATTGTGTGGTAGGCCACTTTATAATATTATTTTTATGAATGAATTAAAATTGCTATTACATTTCTTTCATGTGTAAAAAATAACATGTAAACTATAACATATAATTACAAAATATCATTTTCTTAGTATATGTTACATTCATAAGTTTATGACATATCAACATCAATATTTAATAAACTATGATACCCTACAAACTTAATTTTTTTAAAAAGATAAAGACACGAATTTGAACTCCAAGAGGAACTAAACTTAACCACATTAATAAAAAACAGAATTTAAGCTTTAATCCAGTACAACGATTTCTCGTTAAAGATAAAGATAACAAAATATGAAAACTAACAAATTCTATACATTTTTAAATCTATTAATTAGTTAGGACATGCTAAATTTTTCTAAAAGTACTTCAAGAAAAATAGAAAGAAAAAAATCAGACTTCTCTATAAGCTTTTTTAGAAAATATGAGAATTTTTTTAAACTAAATTTAACTAATATGCGAAAAGGTATATCATGATTTTTATACTGTAACTTTTAAAAAAATAGGTTAATACTTATATTATGACAGTAAAAAAGAATTTTATAATAACATTCAATAATAAACTTTTATGTATTATAAATTTATTAACTTTACCAATGATACTTCATGAAAGATTTGTGATTAGATCACAATGAAAAATCCTTTTACATGTCATTACACGTCTTTTTTCTCATTAAAAATTAGCTAAGTCCCCACATCATTTTTTCTCTTTTAACTGTTTACTTTGTATTTATTTTTTTTTCTAGAAATGCTTATGAGGCAATTATCTAAACAGGAAAATGTCAATTTTTATGAAGTTATCTCAAATTTCACACAACGTTTATTGAAGACCGGTTGAGGGTTACGCATTTGTTGAAGCTCTTTAAATTTTAATAGAATTGGAGTAGAATTTCAATACCTAAACAGTGCTATATATTCCATTTCGTAGTTTCTTTTTTCATTTTATTTCATTCTCCCCTCCAAACAAATGCAAGTAAAGAAAAGAGGGGGTTTGACTTTGACATCCTCGCAACGGCAGTATTTACAGCGTGACTATGATACGTGTTTAAAAAAATAACATATAAGAAAGTGGACGTAGGGTGATCGATTGAAAATGAAGGGTTATATATAACCTGATAGTTAGAAAAATGTACTCACGACTCAAGAACAGCTCCTTCAACGATTTTCCACTCTGGACCTGTAAAAGACATCTCATATCTTGTTGTGTAGGTTCTGCTATTAGAAGCATCATGTTGTGGGTGACCTACGGCATTGAGATGAGTAGACTCTTTGAGAGTTGTTTCAACAACTGCTCGGCGCCCATTCTGTGAAATGGTCACACTATCGATGGTGAGGTCCTCCAAGATGTAGTCATAGGACCAACCACGCTCTGCAATCTCAGCTGCACGATCACTCCATATCTTCAACATCTCACCGTCCAAAACCTACCAGATCTTAACTTTCAGCAAAACTTCGTACGCAAACAGATATCATATTCACTGCATAACTGCCTCAAGACTACAGTCAGCCAAAGAGCAACAAAACCGAACCAAAATGTTTTACAAACTGGGGTTACTGGTTCAGCTGATACAATTAATCGAAGAGAAGGGCTCATGTTATAATTAACGACATTTGATATGATTTGGGTTTCAAATCTTAAATAAAACTAAGTTCCTCTCTCAAACATTCAAAAGGATGGAAATGCAATAACCTAGACCAGTGTAAGTGATGGAGAGCAAAGGAGCCAGATTGGAGAGGAGACATGCCGCTGGTTATAAAACTGTTTTTTATATTTTTAAAAACTAAAAAACTTTTCTGGTTAGTGTTTTTTTAAAATAGTTTTCAAAAATAATTTTAATTTTTTAATCTTTAAAAACTAGAAAAAAAAACAAAAACCGTAAATAATTTTGCTTTACATTTTTGTAATTTTATTTTCACATTTCTAAAACAATTTTTTTCATTTTCACATTTCTAAAACAGTTTTCAAATATCACTTATTAAATAAGTTTTTTTTTTTCTCTTCTTCCAAAAACCAATTCTTAAAAACTATTTTTCAAACTTTTTTTAAAAATTAAAAAACTAAATCAACCTAATCATACCCATAGTTGTTGACTTTGTATAAGGTAGTCTACTTGTAAATAAACCACCATTAGTAATTCCAAGAATCTTGTCCGTTTAAAAAGTTGTATAATTGCCATTGCCATATTTAACATAACCACGGTGAGAAATCAGTTATGGATCATACTCGTGCTTAATTTTAAGCCCAATTTTATGCAGACCAGTTAAATTCCTTACCTCGTGCAACCTTCCGAGGCAATGGTCAGCTCCAAAAGCTTGGGATTTTATACTTTGCCACTTGCGAACTAGAGCTTCTGCAACCCTTGCATCCATTTTTGGTAGTTGTTCTCTTTTGTCATCCTCTCCCAAGGAACCTGCGCAGCAATAAGCAACTAACGCATAAAAGTTTACACCATGAACTTATAAAACCTAATTTTGGATCTGAGGCAAATGAATCATTCAGATCATCTACATCTAAGTATATGTACTAATCTTCCAAATTGCAGATGTCTCCAAAAACCATACCTAAGTTGATAGAATCTGATGCCATTGCTGAACCAGTCATTTTTCGAAGCATGGGTGAATCATTCCTAGTAGGTAAAAACTTTAAACCAACTAAAGTTACAAGTCCAATTACAACACCAGCACACATAATCTGCACACTTGCATTTTTAATTTCATCAGTAATAAATTCACCTTCACTTGTCTCAGTTGTATTTTTTATTCCGGAAACCTCAACATTGACTGAAGAATCCTGATCTGATAATATTAGAGGATTCTCACTTTCAGAAAAACCAAAATTATCCTTCTCGCCACTTTCTAGATGTTTCACAATTTGATCTTCAGAACCAACAGGAAATACTTTTTTCAATGCATTTATTACACTAGCCTGGACCTGACTAATAACAGCAGTAGCCTCAGCACCGATTTTTGCTATGGCTGCTGCAGCAGCTAAGGGTGAATGACTACCACCCTCCAACCTCTCTAGATATCTCAGCACTGTAGGGTCATCATAGTAATCTCCTAGCTTGAATCTTGTTTCATTTGTATCTCTAAACCTAGGAAAAACCACCTCCATCAACCATGTCTCCAACAAATTACAGAGTCCAGGAAGATCACTATCTTCATCCCCCTTTGCGTTTTCCATAATAAATTCTATAATAGATGGGTTTCTATAAGGAGAGTCATCAGCATCAAGTCCCAACCATGACCGACATTGATCAAGCTCCCCAACAAGCAGTGCACAGAGGCCCCTTTCTAATGCAAAATCAATCTCTCTCTTCTCCTTGGGTGTATAAACAGAGGGAGCATTCCTGACAGTTGTAACCTTAGTCTGTTGAAGTTGTTGGAACAAGTTATCGGCATCTTGGATAAGATGAGGCTTTTTACCCACAAAGGCTTGTGCAACCAGTGCAAGTGCAACTCCATATGCTTCAAAACTTTCAGCTGGAATATTACTTGGTGTGGCTACAAAAAGCTCAACCTGAAAAAGAAGATTGAGCATAAGAAAATGATAAATGTGATTTCTTTATAAATAAACACAGAAAAATTGAAAGAAAAGATGCAAAAATCATTGATGAACACCTGTTCAGCCGCTGTCATGTGTAAGAATGCCTCATTCATGAAGTCTTCACGGGTAAAACCCCCAGCAATTGCTGCTGCACCCCCTCCTCCAACAGCCCACAAAATGTTACGTACACCAAGAAGACCTTCCTGCCTCCGCACTCGATGTTCATCATCAAGAGGCAAGGCTAAAAGTTCCAAAACACAACGTGGGGTTATCTCTTCTAGTGTCTCATCTATTTGTGCTTGTAAATCTGGTGCTAGGCTGGTTGCTCCTTCCTCCTAAACGATCAGGTAGGTCATTGTACATCATATTGTAATGCAAATACAACATAGAAATCTTCCAGATATATTACATACATTATGTTATTGCACATTAAATACAAGAAAAAATGTAATTTTATAAATATAACAGTATAAAACTAAGATTCAAAAGAAATAATATACTTGACATGTTTTCCATTCACAAATTTCAACCTTGAAGATCATTATTGTCTATAAAAAAGCATATTGGCTTGCTTCAATATGCTTAATCCTACAACAGCACCAAATCAATTAGAGTGGGATAACATGACCAAAGAAGCAAAACTTAAATTGGGAAAAAATTGTATTGACTGTATAGAAGGGAGACACAGTACACAAGGGTCCACTCCACCTAGTAACCGTGGGTAGATCTACGCAACCTTAACCCTGTAACGATAGAGTTTACTTCTAGGATTTAAAAACCTATGACCTACAAGTCACAAAGCAACAACCTTAACCTTGCACCAATGCTAACCCTCATAAAAATTGTAATGAAAGAATGGGCCAAATTTAAAATGCACATACTCTATGGCTGGTTAGTATTCTTTAAGTACTTAACAAGTTACTCCCACCACTCCTTTCCAATTGTCATTTCCAAAGTCTATTATTCCCTCTTCTTCATCTAATTCTTGAATAATTTATACACTTATAGTAAATGAAATTATGAAACAAAAATTATGGTGGAGAGAATACTAATGTAACCAATTAGAAATTAATTAATATGAAGAAAAATCCAATAGAGAAAGTAACCGGTATATAAGGAATTTAAAACACAATTTCAATATAGAATATTAGTTAGGTCCTGTTTGAGTAAATTTCACTAGAAACACTTGTAAGATAAGAAATACAAAAAAAGAAAGAAAGTAAAAATAGCTTCTCCATAAGCTAAAATTAGCCTATCATAAACCAAAATGGAAAATCTCTCATATAACTTTTCTAAAAGATATGGAACTTTTTAGAAATTAGCCTATAGAGAAGTCTCAACCTTTTACAAAAACTTAGGGAACAGTTTCTTGATTTTTATTTTTTTTTTTTGTATTTTCTTTTAGAGAAACTAACCTAAATAGATCCTTAGAAGAATGCTAGCAACACTCTCTCATATACTCTCTTTTTAACACTTTCCCTTGGATTAGTGTAGGACAAATATTTGAATGCTCACTCGGGTTAGCGGGAAGTATGCTAGATAGACATTATTGAATAACACCTTTCGATGAGAGATATGAACAAGAAGCTTCGAGAAAACTAGTGTTTTCTGAATTATATGAAGCTAGTAAACAAACATCTAATCCATGGATATTTGAACCCAAGTATCCTGGAAAAGGCAGAATATTCGATGGAAGACCAGGGAATTCTTTTAAACAGCCTACTATAATGGGAAAGCCTTATATCTTGAAATTAATCCATCAAGTTGATGAGAAAATACATGGATGTTTTAGCTCGTGCACATCCGCACGTTCCTCTAAAGGAGACCTATGTCACAATCAGTCTACCCCGTTAGCCTTCCCGTCTTTCCCCGTTCCAAAATCCTCTTCTTTCATTCAACAAGCCCCCCTAGTAAAACAACAAACTAAAATAGGGACATATTCTTAATAACAAAAGTAAGGATTCCGTCCTATAAGATAAGGGCTTCTACCACGATCGCCCGTGAGTGCACCGGTGGCTCACCTTGAGGTAGAAATACCCATGTAGACGATAGCCCCTGAAAAGGCTATTGTGTAGGCATGCAGGCGACGGGTGCGACTCCATACGGTCAGATTAGGGCTAAATTTTCCTATTTTCTTTCCTTAGGGCCACTTTTATGCCAGGATTCCTCCTTTCTCAAGGCATTTTTTTAGACAAAAACTCCGTTTTTTTCCTTTTTTCAGATGGTAAATATTTCTCAGAACATGGAGTGTACTTTTGGAGAGATGGCTAAGTGGTTGATAGCCCCGATCTTAAAAACCAATATAGTTTGCAACAAAAAACTAGCGAGGGTTCGAATCCCTCTCTCTCCTCTTTCTCGATGAATAGATTTGTTTATTTTATTAGTTTCTATCTAATCTTTTTTTCGAGCTGGACTAGATTGGTTATGTATTAATTTTGATTTTATTATCTCATTAAGAAAAAAACCATTTTAAAATCAAATATTCAAGAATAATTCATAATTTAATATTTAACGGTTCCGATTTATCTTGATATTTTTTTTCTTGCATGACAGAAGGTGTAAGCTTATTTTGGCTGAATCCCGTGAAACCATTTCATAGAAGTTCATTGATATACTCTTTTTGCAAAGCAAATCGACTTCGATTCTTGAATAATCAATATCACTTTTGCTTCTATTGTAACAAAAGATTCCCTTTTTATGTGAAAAAGGCATGTATCAATAATTATGATTTTACGTATGGATAATTCCTCAATATGTTGTTCATTCGTTATTAGAAATCACCAATTTTGATGGGCATAGAGTATGTTGTTAACATTTCTCATATTAGCTATCATTGCCTTATGCACACCATAAAAAAGTTAAAAAATAATTTTAATATCAGAACACCATTTGGTATGAGTATATGACAAATTGGTTATTCACAAACAGCCATAATGGCACAGGGCAGATGTAAAAGGTGTTGATGTATTGTCCAACAAAATCACCACACTAAAAGATATAAATAAATAGGCACTTTCAGTTCAAAAGTTTACGATGTCAACCAATTAATAATCGTCCTTGGTTTGACATTCAAAGTAACTAATTAGTTATTAACTTATTATAAAAATAAACATACCACATACAGTGGTTTGATTCAATGACAATGTAAGACCTTAACACTACTATTATATGTATTATTTATTTCTTATAACATGTAAAGGAATGAACAGAGCAAGAAAGAGTGTGAATCACCTGCAAAAGCTTCAACGCCCTCTCAAGCATCTCACAGGCTGCAATGAAATCAGGAGGAGACAAAACCATAGCATCCCTTGACACATCAACAAAAGCCAGCGCCATAGCCAACACAACATCCTGCTTAAATGTCTTTGGCAACCTCTCTCTGAGCAAACCCTGTCCAATTTCAAGCACAAGCTCCGTCTCTCCAGCTTCCTGCAACACGCACAACGCTCCAGGAACCTACCAACCAACCATTTCAGCACCAACCAGAAATAAAACTACATTACATTAAGAAAAGGAATAGAAAATAGAAGCCTTAACCACACTTTTGGTCCCTACCATCGACATGTTATTTTGATTCCTCCAATTTGATCGTGCACTATTTTAGTTGTACAATTTTAAATTCAATGTTTAACGGGGACACTCACGTGGCACTCATACTGATGCAAACTCTACTGCATTACCGCCACATCAGCATTTCTCTTAACATTAAAAGAGTGACATGAAAATCAAATTCGCGAAAATAGAATGAATTACCTTGTCGAAAGGGATTTGAGTGAGAATGGCGGCGTCTTCGTCGTGGACAAGACTTTTATTGTACTCTCTTCTGGAAGCAGAGTCGGCTAGGGTTTCGCAAGCAGCTTGGAGGATTTGGCGGCGGCTAATTAAGGCGTCATTGCTGAAAGCATACTGAGGAGGCTTGGAGAACTTGGCCTCGTAGGCCCTGCGAATGCCGTCGCCGAGGAAATGTGATTCGGCGCCGAGGACGCGGTAGAGGTCCAGCGGAATCGAGACGTAGCGCTCCGGAGGATCAAGTCGAGGAGGGACGGAGGAGGGGCTGAGAGTGGCGCTGGAAGTGGCGTCGCCGAGGAATTGGAAATCGGCAATGAGGCGCTCCGCCCATTTGCTGGTGGCGCAGGTGGCGCCTCGCCCGGCGACGGAGGAGGAACGAAGCTTGTTAGGTTTAGTAGAACGGTGTATTGGGTATGGGCGGGGAGGGCAAAGACGGAGGCCAATGCGAGGAACTACAGTTTCCATTCAACTTAAACCCTGCTGCCTCCTTGCCTGCGGCACTATCGTATCGTAATTCGGAAGTCTCAATGATAAAAGTTTACCTCTATTTATTTTATATTTTTGCACATTTTATTCAAACGTAATCAAATAAATCCTTATTTTTTCAATTTTTACACTTTCTTTTATTCTCTTTGTAACTCTTTTTATTTTATTATTTATTTTTTTTTTATATAAATAATATTTGATCTCGATTCTTAAACTAGACTTTCCGTGTTCAAACTCGTAGCTAAGAGGCGTGAGAATTGATTGGAACCTCTACTAGCGTCAATGTTTTTATTATCAAGTCTGAGATATCATTAGAATCACCGTGCTTCTAACGCCAATATTCTTACCATCAAGTCTGAGACATCGTTAGAATCACCGCACATGAGGTAGGGTCTGCATGTTGCCTTTAGCTTAAGGGAGGAAGGTATAAAGCCTTGATTCCTACACAATATGAAACTTTTGGTGTACCAGAATAAACTCTCAATCGTGACTAAGGCACGTGAGTGTTGAGTATTGGGCTCCCTTCTTATGTGGAGAAAAAGTTCAAATTAAAAAACCCATTTGATATCTTATTTAAGTAAAGTGGAGAAAGTGTTTTGCAGGGCAGTGAGTTGAATAAAGAAAGCTACTAGAGAGACAAAACTATTCTCATCTTTACACAAAGTTGCAATCGTAAATTCTTCACTACAGATTCGTTTACCGTTGGATCAAGCTGATTTTGGGACAACATATTCAGAATGTATATTTCTTCATTCTGACCGTTCGGATCATTGAAAGACTTCTGTGTTGGGAGATATTCAGTTCGTATGGCAGCAATGTGCTTGAAGGTCTTCATTTTCTCTGTTCTCTATTTGTAAGCTTATTGCTTTGTTGGTGTTGACATTGATATTGTTGTTGACACTTGATTAAAACTCTTTTGTACTCTTTATTGATAATAGTGGAACTATTTCTTTTGTCTAGACGACCCGTGGTTTTTACCCTTGCTTTGATGGGTTTTCCACATTAAAATCTTGATATCTTATTCCAAAAATATCAGTGATTAGTTAATGTTATATTTTGTTATTGCTCCTCACAGATTCTTGCGGGGGATTTATTTCCGTTGCTTTGTTTACATTTGTTGCAAACTTATCTTATTGCCCCCATCAGAGTGGTATTAGAGCTCTTTGGTTTTGGTCTAAGGACTATTTGACTTGCTTAAATCATGGAGGCATATACAAAATTGGTTGCCTTGAATGGGACTAATTATCACTTGTGGAAGGGGAAGATGAAAGACTTGCTATTTGTGAAGAAAATGCATATTCCTGTTTTTGCTACTCAGAAGCCAGATTCTATGTCTGAAGAAGAGTGGGATTTTGAACACCAACAAGTATGTGATTTTATTCAGCAATTTCTAGAAGACAATGTTTATAATCACATTGCTAATGAGACACATGCGAGAACGTTGTGGGAGAAGATTGAGTCCTTGTATGCTTCTAAATCAGGGAATAATAAATTGTATTTGTTGAATTGTCTGATGAATTTGAAGTATAGGGAGAGTTTTTCTATTTCAGATCACTTGAATGAATTTCAAGGGCTCCTAGATCAGTTATCTGGTATGAGTATCAAATTTGATGATGAAGTTTTGGGACTATGGCTACTGAATACTTTACCTGAGTCTTGGGAGACATTTCGGGTTTCTACTACAAACTCAGCCCCTAATGATGTTGTTTCTTTGCAAGCGGCAAAGAGTGGTGCTCTTAATGAAGAGATGAGAAGGAAGGCACATGGTTCTTCATCTCAGCTTGAAGTACTTGTCACTGAAAACAGGGAGAAGTCAAAGAAAAGAACTAAAAGGAGTAGAGAAAAACGAAGGAGTAAGTCCAAGTTCAGATACAAGAATGTGGAGTGTCACTATTATCATAAGACAGAGCATATACAAAAATATTGTTTTATGAGAAAAAAGGAGAACAAAGATAAAAAGGGTAAGCAGAAAGAGAAGGATCATGATGATGATAATCGTGTTGCTACTGCTACTTGTGGGGACCTTGTTAATCTTCGTGACAATGAATTAGTTAATCTTGTGTCAGATGAGAGCATGTGGATTGTTGATAGTAGTGCTACACTGCATGTTACACCAAGGAAGGAATTCTTCACATCTTATACTTCTGGTGATTTTGGAGTATTGAAGATGGGTAATGATGGTGTGTCTCAGGTGATTGGTGTTCGTGATGTTTGCCTGCAAACCAACATGGGAGTGCAATTATTGCTCAGAGGAGTCAAACATGCTCCTGATGTTTGTTTTAATTTTATCTCTGTGCAGATGTTTGATGATAGTGGTTATGATAATTACTTTGGTTTTGGAAAGTAGAAACTCACCAAAGGTAACTTGGTTATGGCTAAAGGGGAAAAGATTTATAAACTGTATTGGACAAAAGCTTTGGTTACTAAAAATAGTGTGAATGTCGTAGATATAGAGGCATATTTGTGGCACCGAAGGCTTAGTCATATCAGTGAAAAAGGGTTGAACTGCTTAGTTAAAAAAGGATGTTCTTCAAGGGCTAAAAAATGCAGAATTGGAGAGATGTTCTCATTGCATGGCTGGCAAGCAAACTAGAGTATCCTTCAAGAAGCATCCTCCCTCAAGGAAGTCAGAGTTGTTGCAATTGGTGCACTCTGATGTTTGTGGTCCATTTAAGGTAAAATCCTTTAGTGATGCACTTTATTTTGTTACCTTTATTGATGATTGTTCCAGGAAGCTATGGGTCTATGTCTTGTAGAGAAAAGACCAAGTGCTAGAGAAATTTAAACAATTTCATGCTTTGGTTGAAAGAGAGTCAGGCAAGAAGCTGAAACGTATTCGTACTGACAATGGTGGTAAGTATTGTGGACCTTTTGATGTTTATTGCAAGCAGCATGGTATTGCACATGAGAAGACCCCTCCTAAAACTCCTCAGCTAAATGGTTTAGCAGAGAGGATGAACAGGACATTGCTTGAGAGAGTGAGATGTATGCTCTCAAATGCTAAATTACCTAAGCATTTTTGGGGTGAGGCATTGTATACAGCGGTGCATGTTATTAATCTCACTCCTACTATTATCTTGAATAGTGAAGTTCCAAATAAAATTTGGTTTGGGAAAAATGTGAGCTATGATCATTTGCATGTCTTTGGTTGCAAAGCGTTTGTTCATATTCCAAATGATGAAAGATCCAAGTTGGATGCGAAGACAATGCAGTGCATCTTCATTGGTTATGGTGAAGATGAATTTGGCTACAAGTTCTATGATCCTATTGAGAAGAAACTTGTTAGAAGTCGTGATGTACAATTCATTGAAGACCAAACCATTGAGGACATTAATAAGGTGGAGAAGACTACACTCGAAAAGGATAGAAATCTTACAGATATTGATCCTATGCAATCACCAATCAACAACTTGGAGATGAATTAAATGTTCCTATTAATGATGACCAGGAGAAACATGAGAGATCACCTGATGAGAATGTTTATGATGTACCTGAATCCTCTCAAGCCCAACTCAGGAGATCTAATAGATAGAGACAACCATCTACCAGGTATTCTTCTAATGAATATGTGAATTTGACTGATGATGGAGAACTTGAGTATTTTGAAGAGGCTTTGGAGAGTGAAGAAAAGCAACAGTGGCTGGATACAATGGAAGATGAGATGAAATACTTGCATGATAATCACACTTATGACTTGGTGAGATTGCCTAAGGGTAAGAGGGCATTAGAAAACAGGTGGATATTCAGGGTGAAACATGAGAATAATTCTATGTCTCCAAGGTATAAAGCTAGATTAGTGGTGAAAGGCTTTAGACAGAGAAAGGGTGTTGATTTCAATGAGATTTTCTCACTTGTGGTGAAGATGTCATCCATTAGAGCAGTTTTGAGTTTGGCAGCTATTCTTGATTTGGCGGTAGAGCAAATGGATGTGAAAATTGCTTTCCATCATGGTGATTTGGAGGAAAAAATTTATATGAAGCAACCTGATGGTTTCCAGGTTAAAGGCAAGGCAGGATATATGTGTAGACTGAGAAAGAGTCTATACGGTTTAAAGTAAGCTCCGAGGCAGTGATATAAGAAGTTTGAGTCTTTTATGTGTGAGCAGGGTTACAAAAAGACTACTTTTGATCATTGTGTCTTTGTTAGAAAGTTTTATGATGATGACTTTATTATCCTGTTATTGTATGTTGATGACATGCTTATTGTTGGGAGCAATGCTTCCATTATTAACATGTTGAAGAAGCAATTGGGTGAGTCATTTGCCATGAAAAACTTGGGAGCTGCTAAGCAGATTCTTGGTATAAGAATCATCCATGATAGAGAGAAGAGGAAATTGTGGCTATCACAGGAACACTATATTAAAAGGGTGCTGCAGAAATTCCAGATGGAAAAAGCAAAGGTTGTGAGAACTCCTCTTGCGACTCACTTTAAATTGAGTATTAAACACAGTCCTTCAAATGAAGCTGAAAAATTAGACATGGAGAAAGTTCCTTATGCTTCTGCAGTGGGTAGTTTGATGTATGCAATGTTGTGTACGAGACCTGATATTGCTCATGTTGTTGGTACAGTCAGTAGGTTTTTGTCAAACCCAGGTAGAAAGCATTAGAGAGTTTTGAAATGGATTTTGAGGTATCTTCATGGTACTATTGATAAGAAGCTTTGTTTGGGAGGTGATAAGCCTATTTTGGTGGGCTACTCAGACTCAGATATGGGTGGAGACATTGATTCCAGAAGGTTTATATGTGGTTATTTGATTAAGTTTGTAGGAGGAGTTGTGGCTTGGCAATCTAAGTTGCAAAAGTGTGTTGCTTTATCTACTACTGAGGCGGAGTTCATTGCAATTACTGAAGCATGCAAGGAGTTGCTATGGTTGAAGAAATTCTTGCGGGAGCTTGGTTTTGTGCAAGACAGCTATTCATTAGTAGCTGACAATCAGAGTGTTATCCATCTTGGTAAAAATTCAACTTTCCATTCTAAGTTCAAACATATTGATGTACGGTATCATTGGATACGTAATATTTTGGATGTTAAGTTGTTGGAGTTGGTTAAATTTCATACTGATGATAATGATGTTGATATGATAACTAAAGCACTGCCAAGAGGAAAGTTTGAAGTCTATTGTGAGATCGCCGGTTTGGCAGTTCTCTCCACATAGTCGTGAGGGGGAGATTTGTTGGGTATTGGGCTCCCTTCTTATGTGGAGAAAAAGCCCAAATTGAGAATTCCACTTGATATCTTATTTAAGTCAAGTGGAGAAAGTGTTTTGCAGGGTAGAGAGTTGAATAAAGAAAGCTACTAGAGAGACAAAACAATTTTCATCTTTACACAGAGCTGCAATTGTAAATTCTCCACTACAGATTCGTTTACCGTTGGATCAGGCTGCTTTTTGGACAACACGTTCAGAATGTATGTTTCTTCATTCTGACCGTTCGGATCATTGAAAGACTTCTGTGTTGGAAGATATTTAGTTCATATGGCATCACTGTGTTTGGAGGTCTTCATTTTCCCTGTTCTCTATTTGTAAGCTTATTGTGTTATTGGTATTGACATTGATATTGTTGTTGACACTTGATTAAAACTCTTTTGTACTCTTTATTGATAATGTGGAGCTATTTCTTTGGTCTGGACGACCCGTGATTTTTACCCTTGCTTTGAGGGGTTTTCCACATTAAAATCTTGATATCTTATTCCAAAAAGATCAGTGATTAGTTAGTATTATATTTTGTTATTGCTCCTCATAGATTCTTGCGAGGAATTTATTTCCGCTGCTTTGTTTACATTTGTTACAAACTTATCTTATTGCTCCCATCAGTAAAAGTGTGGGTTCTTGCCCCACAATGGGAATCAATGTTGCTATCGTCACTCTCGGAACATAGTTAAGATGGGTCAACTTATCGAAGCTATTATCTACTTTAGAACTCGATGGCTCTGTCACGGATTTGCCTTGAAAAGGTGCCTCAATGGGCTAAGGGAGTCATTGAGGTCTGTCATCTGCTTATTTTGGTACACCAGATATTACTTAAGAGTTGAGACCAAAAGTTAAGTTCAAGGGTTGTTTATAAACAGTTTCCTCTCTTAACCCACCTAAATGGTGTTGATAGAGTCATCTCCAAAACAAACAATATTTTTAATAAAAACACAATGGATATAGTTTCTCTTCTAGAATTTAACACTTTTACAAATAAATTTTTTATGCGTTTAAAAAAATTTCGAAATACTTCATTTTAAATTCATTCTGGAAAAATCCGCTGCACTATTTATTTCCAAAACTATCTTGTGAAAATATTTTCTAAAAAAATGGTAAAAAATTACAAAACAGGGGGGGGTTCAGTTTTGCAAATAGAGTCCCCTGTTGGATCAAGGATGAGGGAGATTTCACTTATGATTGAAATCCTATGCTGTTGCTTTCAAAATTCAAAGCCCATATTTAAAAATCGTGCACTTTTATGTTAATGCCGTCGAATTGAATTTGAATTTGCACTTGATGCAGTCATTAATGACCACAATATTTGTTTTGCTTTCCATTTACCGGATATGCAGACTATTATCAATTGGTAGTCTCTTACGATGATCCAGGTTTGTGTCGAGAAGAATTTTGTTGGGTTCTTAATACTGGATTCATGATTATTTTTATGTAGAGTATGAAAGGTTTTATTTCATAATTCAGGTATATATAATATATTCTGTTTTGTTTTAAAAAGAAAATAAATTATCAATTGGTGTCCCACCCACATGACAGGCTGCAGCTTCGGCCTATAGAAATTAGAAATCTGCTTACTATGGCTTTGTTATCCTATCCTCACTAAGAAGCGCACACCGCCAATTCCACGTCCTGTTGCATTCGTTGGGTTTCAATTATATTTATATTAATATAGAGCATTTACGTTGTAAAATAGTCCATCTTGCTAATGAATGACTATTTTTTTAGGCTAAAAGTGTTAAATTTTTTATCATAAAGTGAAAGATGTGCAATCACCCCGGCATTCTCGTAACATAAAATGATCTCAAAGCTATTGACAATACAAATCATGTCAATTAAACTATAGGATCAAGCTTCTATCCATGCGTACTCCATTTTTGTCTCTTACTCTTCAACTAAAACATATGGCTACGGCATAAATCATAGAGTTTAACATCCCTATACACGTTATATATATATATATATATATAAATAAATAAAAGTATAAAACAATTAAATCATATCACTACTCATTCTCCTCTTCATCATAAAACTAACATCAATACTATAACTGCCTCAAGCCTGCAGCATTAAAGAAGAAAAAAAAAAGTATAACTTTTAGTATCATGAGTCATTGATGCATAAAATATCATTTGTATAATAAATTATGTATGTGTTAAAATATTTATCATTGATTTTCTCACTAATAACTCAACTTGCTTTACCTTCTCAAATGAATTATATGTCATCAAGAGTGAGGATAAAAACCACAATAAAAGGCTCAGTAATATTCTTTGAAAAAATAACTTATTATGTTTGATCTCTTAAAAATTTTACACTGACATTTAATCCTAACTCTTTAGGTAATCAGTTATTGAAATTAAACTCATACTCTTTTGTACATATCAATATATTTTAAAATATTACTCTACATATGACCTTTTAATAATAACTATAGCAAAATAAAACGCACATGATTATTTTAACTAACTCATATGAAAACTAGCTATTTGTTTTTAGCTGTGTTATAAAAACCAGATTAAACTGGCCAGTTCAACCAAAAAATCGGTCTAGTAATCGGTTTGATCAACTCTTAAAACTGGTGGAAGTAAGAACCTGTATTAAAACCAGAAACCACCAGTCAAGAACCGGTGAAACCGATGGTTCACTGGTTCAACAGGCTTGCTATTTTTTTTTTTTGAATTTTTTTTTATTTTGCTAAATACACCCCTCATTTTTCTAAGGCAATAAATTTTTAATTAAAAATTAATAAAATGAGGTTTAACTTATTAATATGAATGTCTATTTAGTAAAATTACTTTTATCCTTTTATAATTATAACCTTAATAAAATAATATTTTTTTATTATTAATGTACTTTTTATTATTAAGATAAAATTACTTTTTATTATTAAGACCGGTTCAACCGCTAGTTCAATAACGGTTGAATCAATGAACCGTGAATCAGTGTCTTCACCGGTTGGATCACCGATCCGGTTTTAAAAATATAGGTTTTTGGAGAATATATATACTCTTTTATCAATTATATGAACCTTTTAATATCATTTTTTTCTTATCTTTCCTTTTCATTTTCTTATCTTAGAAAAATATTAACAACACACTCTAAACACTTTTTCTAACACACATTTCACTGTTAGTTAAATTGTTGAAATGAATCAAAATCTACAAAATAAAAAAATATTAAATGTAGGTATGAGTCTCGCCAAAATTTATATTTTTCAATAAAATTCAACCAATTATAAATAATAAGTTCAAAAGAGTATGTGAGGGTTGCTAGCATTTTTCTATAATTTTTTGTTGTTACATAACAAGCTATGACAAGCACATGTTTTATGTGCTTTTTTGAAGTTCGTGCAGGGGCTACACACCAAGTTGTTTTTTTTTAATTACACTTACAATTGTAAATACCATATAATCATAAATAGGGTATGGCTTGAATTAATAAAGGAATTTGATTTGTAAAAGAATATATAATCATAAACAGCACTGACCAAGATTATATACTCTATGCAGAGGTTAGCCCTTCAGGAAGAGATTCACTGTCTGGATCAGGCCTAAGAAACCTTCGACATGCATAAAACACAGCTGAATGGAAGCCAGATGGGTTGTCAATGAACACAAAGTGCCCGCCCTGCAACAAGTAAATGAAGTTTGTCAGTGCAAATAATATTTAGGTGACTTCTTCACTGTTTGAAGAAACAGGGAAAGTGATAGTACCTGGGGAACCCTAAGAATTTCACATGGAACCTTCATTTGTTTGCGAGCTTCTTGGGCCCCTTCATAATTCATCCAATCCTGAAAACCATATATGAAAGTGGTGGGCACCTTCCACTCCGAGGCACTGTGAAACCAGAACGATACGCTAGAATTAATGATCATCTGAAATATGAATGACATTGTTTTACTAATAACAACCATCCGGTTAAAGACATTATTTTTTAATGTAGAAGTGCAGAAATGAAATGTTAATGCAATAATCAATATAGCAGGAGGATGATCACCAAACCTGTGAAGAAGAGGCGATCTTGCGAGTGCTCCAAATGAAAATAGATATTTTAAGCACAACTCACCACTAGCTTTGGCTGCTAAAGTATGGTAAACATAATCTGTAAAGCAAAAAGAAAACACGGTTATGAGTACTCCAAAACAAAATATAGTCTTTCAGCTAAACCATGTATTGATGGTTATCTATCTCACCATACCTGTCAGTAATCTCGATTCAGATTCTGCCAGCATTTCCCCTGTTGTATATGTAACAAATCTGGCACTTGTATACTTGCGGACCATATCAGGACCCCAAGGACCTAAACCTCTGCCATAAAATATGAGAAAAAACATTAGACACAGATTATAATATATAAACAAATGTTTAACATATTAAAAGTAAAAAACACTAATAAAAACTAAAAAAAATGTTTGGTGCAGTCAAAAATAAAAAATAATGCACTTATACTTCCTCCAAGTAATCAGGAATGAGAAAGTATGCATAAAAGAGGATGGAGAAAAGAGGGAACCAGTAGTTCTACCTTATGATTTTCTGAGGGGTAAAATTAGATTCCCATATTTGGTTGAGGATTGATCCTTTCCATGTTGATAAGAACTTTGTAATTCTTTCTGATTCTGATGAAAATCCAGCAGGTCCCACCAAAATCAAGTGATTTACATGTTCGGGGTGCTATATATAAGTTTTACAATATACATCAGAACAACAATCTAAAAGAATTTTAGAAGAAACCCAAACAAGTCATTTTAATGCAATGTAGAAAGAAATTCACCTTTAGTGCGTACTTAGAAGCAACATAACCACCAAAAGAATGCCCAAGTAGTATAAAATTGGTCAGGTTTTTAGCCTTTCTCCATTCCTCAAAGGAATCAACGAACCACGCTTCAGTTTCTGTTGTATGAAGAAGAAATTCAGCATTTTGCCACAGTAACCTTTCATGTTAAGCAACAAGATTTAACATTCTAATTTATGGAACTGACCTTCTGTGCTTCTGCAGGTAAAGTCAGGCCTGCTAGATCCACCCCAACTGCAAAAGAAAAAAATAATATAATTGAAGAATGAGTTTGCACAAAATAGTAATTTAGAATGGAGAATGAAGTAAAGCAAAGGTCACCCAAGTTGATCAATAGCAATGACTCTGAAACGAGAAGCAAGGGCATCAAAATTGCGAAAAAAGAAACCCTGTGATGCTGCGTATCCATGAACCATGACGAGTGTAGGAGAATAATCCTTACTGTGAAATGTAACAGTGTTAATAAACCGCGGTTCATTGCGGGATGAATGGAACCATCTAACTCTGGAATCAGGTGGAGCAGAACCTATATTGACCTGTTCTTGAACATAAGGAGTCCTGCCATAATTATTTGTGAGTAATAATGGAGGTATGTCAAAACGATAGCGTTTGAGAAATCAGAATTATTCATTCAAAGGAAAAGACGTACTTGACGAGAGAAAGAAGGCGTTTTTCAGCGTTGATGATGTGATCGGTGGAAGAAGGGATCCAACGTAAGAAGGAAGGCCAAAAGGTACGCGAGGATTCCAGCTTGCTTTTGCCCATGTCTTCTGCCATTCTCGTTAACCAACGAGACCCTATTGTGTTCATCAAATCACTAATCAACCCTCTCTCTCTGTTTCCTTTCCGACCACGCTTTTTGCAAATCAGAATCCAACTTCCTTTTGACTATTATTACTGCCAAACACAAACCGGCTTAGGCATATGCTCTTTAGACCTCAATTCTACTCCTTTTCCTTTTAACTTTTAACTTTTAACTTTTAACTTTTAACAATACTTAATTTATTATATCAACTTACATCTCACCTCATCTATCCAATCACAAAAACACATTGGTTTTTTTTTTTTTTAAAAGAGTTTTGGAAAATAGTTTAAAAATTATTTTTTTTAAAAACATAAAAAAGATAAGTATTGTTTAATAACTATTTTAAATATATAAAAATAAAAAAAATTATTATATTTATCAAATTAATGAAAAATAAAAAACACACATTCTTTTTATATTTTGGATTTTTCAAACAAAAATAAAAATAAAAACTAAAATACATTTTAGAAAATAATTTTATTTTTATTTAAATTTAATAAAATTAAATTATGATAGCTAATTATTTTAATTAGTGTGAAAATGATTATTTCTGTTTATATTAATTTATGTAAATTATATTAGATAATTTTTATATAAATAAATTTATAATATTATAAATTAAATTATAATTAAAATATTTTTTAAATGACTATTCCTACACATAAATAATGTTTTGAATCTGATATATAATTTATACTGAGATACATTTTTTTTTACTATTGATAATATTTTAAAAGTATTAAATTTAAATTTAGAACAAAGATAAAAAGATAAAAAAAAAAGTTAATTATATATGCACCTCTCAAGTTTAATGTAATTATACATGCATTATTTGATTTTTTAACCATTACTTTTGCATCCATAAGGGGGTGCTAGTGTAAAATTTTAAAGGAGTACTATTGTAATGTTTTCAAACATATAGTGGGTACAACTAGAAACTAGAATGAATATATAAAAATAAAAGGTTATGTGTAATTAAAAAAAAAAGAAAAGAAATATACATAATTTACTTAAAAAATAACTCTTTAATATATACATAAAAGATTACAATAAGAGAAGTAGTCAAAGGAGAGTGATTTTATTTTTAACTCTTAAAATTCCTATCACGTAAAAAAAAAAAAACAAACTCTTGCAATATTTTATCAGATTTGAATTTAAGAATTGATTTAAAAAAAATGAAAAATAAAATTATAAAAGTAATTAAACCAATATAACCAAAATTAAAATAGCTTGCGAGCAACTTTAATTTTTCATATTCAATTCTTATATTTTACATTATTAAAAGTATGTTATTCAAGTTAATATTTTATAAAATAAACAAACATGTTCAAATTTCAAATTACATTGGATTAAGGTGAGTAGAGTTAAACTCATTTTTTAACTAATATTTCACGTTCAATCTTTGTAAATGAAAATGTAAGATTGTAAAACTATGATAATAACTTGGACTTGGTTCAATCCAAAGTTGTCAAATCTCAGTTAATCATATAAAGAACCAAGCAAGACATAGTTTCATGCCTCCACTAACCAGCTGAAATGCATGTGCACTTTGTAGTGCAGTCGATATTCCCCACCAGGAACATAATTATAACCAAAACTTGTTGATAAATAGGTATTGACTAGTTTTAAGCTCCTTTCTACACAATCCACACCACATTACTTTACATTGTAATATCCTTCACTTCACAAAATTATCCTTTATTTGCAGGATAATTTGCAACCTGTCAATATCAACCTCTACGCTAGTAATTAACCATTTGGTGGTACATCTTTAATCCATATAAGCTTGATGAACGCCCACTATAGCCAATATAATCTTGTATATTGATGCAACAAGATCCTTCTGCAACCCAATACCGTGTATTCTTACACTAAGTTATCCCGTCAAACTTTATTGTGAAATAATAAGTCAATAAATCATAAAAGTAACTTAACTAATATTATTTTTTGACAACATGAACTTTAACCAAAAACTATATATTTTACAAAACCTTAAAAAAAAATTATAAGAAAATTTAACCCAAAAAGTCCTATTTTTTTAGTGACAAACTTATATGTATAATTTTCATTTCACACAAAAGATAATATTAAATTTACACTATCATTTCACACACAAGCAGAGGATGGCGTGTAATTTATAAGAAAATTTAACCCAAAAAGTCCTATTTTTTTAGTGACAAACTTATAAGTATAATTTTCATTTGACACACAAGCAGAGGATGGCGTGTATAGCTCCCCGTGGTTAACATGTAACTTATTTTTTAAAATGATTCGGTACGATCAGTATAAAAAAAATACACCCTTGCACGACATTATATTTTGTTTTATGAGTGCACATTGCTACGAGATTTTTTATTACCCTTCCATACAATGTCCTATACTTTAGATAACTGGTTGAAATTTTCAAGAAAAATACTAACACGCTATTTATCACTATAATTGATTTAAATTTATTGGAAAAACACAAAATTAATGTGAATCTCACTTGTTATTAAACTACTCTCTCTTAAAGTTGTAATTTTCAATAAATGTCAACCAATGATGGAATGTATATGGTAGGAGGAGTGTATTAGAGGGTGTATTGTTAGCACTCCTCAATTTTCAAAATAAACGCATGTCTCAGGTTACACAGCAGAAGCTGAACTAGCTAAAAAAATGCATGAGCAATACGAATTGTTGAGGAAATAGGACGTGTAATTTGAGTTAAATGCATGATAGATCTATGAACGAGTGCCAGTTTCATCGTGTACATTTGAAAGCGCCACAACCTGTACTTACCTCCATTGGCTGATGCAACACTATATAGTTTTTTTTTTTTTGTTTTTTTTTGTTACAACATACAATATCTACAGTTTGATCTCCACATACAAGTCAGCGTCGGCAATTCAGCTAAAACAAATAAACTGCAACAAGCTTGTGATTCATCTTAGATGTAATTAGAGAGCCACGACTTACGAAGTATAGGAAAGCCTTAGAGCAATCCCACACCTAAAACAAATAAAATCATCATAAGCACGAAAATCTCAATACCAAGAGAACTTCATATTTTGACGTAAGGCAACTTCGAAGATATACGATAACATCATTTAAGCATTATACTGTATACGAGGATAACATTTATTTTTATATGAATGATATTATCAAATATCATCCTCTTGGATGAGAATACAAAAAGCCATCATCAAACCCTGTAGCATAAAGCCAAAATTATTATAACATGATAAACCAAAAACGAACTGAATCGTATACCCGTCAAATGCAGTTTCAAATGATACCGAATTATATCAGAAATGCATCCAAAATATAAGGCCGAGGATAATTTTCCATTGCGGTATGCAGGCAATTTGAAATACTATAACTAAAAGTAAGGGACATTCCCCTGGTGAATAAAAAAAAATATAACTTAGTAAACATCACAGAAATTAATAGCAACCAATATTTACTACAATAGGTGCAACCAATGAGGGGAATTCATAGGCTTTAACAATTGGGCGAGGGGGAAATTGCCTACAATACAAAGACAAAATGTACTCACCCCTAGAAACACCCAGCGGAATTTAATTTCCTGGCAGCAACATTTTTTAATCCAGTATTTCGTACTGCTGGCATGAAGACAATCTGCAGCAGAAACAAAAGCAATAGAATCATAACAATGTCATCCACCTCAACACTAATAGTTGCGATAAACATTAGAATGAAAGAAGGACATAAACACAATTAAGAAAACAGAAGACACCTGCAATTTGGCTGTGAAGAAGATAAGAAATTTGGCTGTGAAGAAGTAAGAGTTTCAATAAACATCAAAACACAGGGGAAAGACAGAATACCTAGTTCCTCCCATTGGTGATTGACATGATCTTTCTAGGCCTAGCAACCATAGAAGAGGTGTAAGCAATAATTAGTACACGAGAACGGCCAAGACAGAACAGCAGCCCACGAATTATACACAACAATATAAAAGACTTGAGCTGTTAGGCATTCCATGGCACAACTTTGAACCATTACTTAAATTGAAGAGCTCGTTTGCCAAGGAGGCAATAAATCTATTTAATCCATAAGCACACGTGGAATTTGCCTCAATTGTTTGTAAACAAACAGGATGCTCGTACATGGGCAACATAAACATACAAGACGAGAATGAGACAGGAGGAGAAAATAATTGGAGTAACAAAGTATCTTACAAAAGTTTGCACAATTCTTTCCCCACTTTGGAGAATGAAGAAAAAAAGTTAGTAATTGATGTTAAATAAGAAAAATGTTTCTAGTAGGACATAGAAATTGGATATGTATGCTTGTCATCACTAGAACAATAAGAAGCTGTACAAATAGAAGAAATTGATAAGGTCATTTAACGTCTTGCCCTTTAGAAACCCCTTTAATAAAAATGGGGTCTAGGTTTTAATTCCTCAGAGGTATAAACCTCAATGAAAGATGATATATTAAACGACAGATGAATGCAACCTGCTGTCATCTTCAAACCTGCCAATGCCCATTACCCGGAACATCTAACTGATATTTGCAACGAATCTGTTATAAGAGGTGGCGAAGCCTGTTTTACTGGCAATCTACCATCAGTATTCAGTATGCTGATCAAGGTTGCTAGGAGAAGCTGACAAGGAATTTCCATATAACCCACTTGATTTGAATCAATCAAGTTTTGTTTGTCTTTTTAATTGTACCTTCTTGATCATTTACATTGGCAGATTGAGGTGCTCATACGAGAACATACCCATGGCCAACATGCTCATACGAGAACTGGAGTAGGAAGAAAAACCAGAATTTGGCAACTGTTAAAAGGATGTACGACAAAGTACAGAGTATTCCATCCAAAGAACATTAAGATTTCATTTCTGGCTTCGTTGTCATGTGTCTCTCAATCAATATATCCACAAAGGAACGAATCTGCATGTTTGGCATCCAACGGAAACTTGGTGAGAAATAATATAGTTAAGAGAATGCCAGAAGCACATACGAGGCTCCAATAGCCTAACCATAATTAAACAAAAAAAATTATTTTGTTTCTATTTTTGACCCCAAAACAAACTTCTCTAACAAGAGTAATTTACTAATTTTTGAAAATCATATTAAAAAATATATCTCCCTTTTTCAGTTTTTGGAATAAAAAAATCAGAACATCTCTCAAGTTGTTTTAGTTTTCTACTTTCAGTTTTCTATTACTCAAAATATCAGAACATATTCCTCCACTCCCACTCTCTAAACATTAGTTTTTAACAATTGTTTTATAAAGTAATTCTTAAAAACTACAACAAATATGCAATGAAACACACCCTACCTTTGCAGCTAAACCCACCCCACCCCTCAAGAAGTTGGGGTATCAGTAAATCATGCCATCTTAAGTAACATGAATACCGTTTTACTAAAAGCCATATTAAAATCTTACAAAAGTAACAAAACTGAAAGTAACAAAAAATTACCTTATTCTTTCTCTTAAAATCTAGAAACTCAGGAACAGTCATGGCTTTTTCTGCATCAGTGGCTTGCTCCATGACCTGAAACTTGTACACAGAAAGTTACAAAAGATGAAGAGCATATTTCACGCATGATGATTAGATGATATTCTAGATCAGAAATTTGCTATAACCTCCTACCTATCAGATCCTAGTAACACTTTCTTAATTTAACAAATAGAAAGTGTTAGAGTAGATGGAAATATTAAAAAATATCATTCCATACCCCACCAAACCTTAGACTATCACTATCCTCTAGAATTAATTTCCCTGATTTATTATCTTAGGATTAATTACCATATATTCTTCACCTTATCATGATTTGTTTTCCTAATTAATTATGATTAAGATTAGAGTAACCAACTTTCAGTTTTTTGAATACATCAAACACATCAATACATTGTAATACATGTCAGTTAATATCAAATAGCATTTCATTTTCTTTTATCTCTCTTCCTCCCTCTATACCTTAAAAACATAGTTTCAACAGAAAGAAGCAAAAAAAAAAAAAAAAAAAAAAAAAAAAAAAAAAAAACAGAAAGAATCAAATAAGGGAAGGATAAAAATTACCTTTGTTGCACTTTTCTTCATTATAGCCTTGTATCCATCCTTGTCTAGTTTCCTTGCCTTATAAAGGGGCATAAGTAGTGATGCAACATAGTCCACAACAGCCTGTTTAATATGATCTGCTCCTCGGGAATGACTTTTTTGGGCCTCCTTATTGACAGTAACCTGTGAAATAGAACTCTCATTTGCAATACCCTCACGCTTCCAGCTAGGTGGCTTTGAACAGGCATTTGAATCCTCCTCGTCCTTCAAATTAATAGTTGGGTTAGAAAAAAAAGAATCAGCTGCAGCTGCTTGAGATTGCCATCTCTCTATGGCATGATAGTCTTTAATTGCAACACCGCCAGCTGTGTCAATCCAAGCTTTTGTATATATACTGCTGTCCCCAGCAACACTTTCCCCTGAGTGCTCTCTGAAATTCAAATGGCTGGCAATCTCATTTGAATGACTCCTCTGTGAGAGGCTATCAACAGGCATTCTGGAATTATCAAGGTTGACACAAGCAGCGGAGAAATCAACAGACCAGTCCCTAACTCTGCAATTCCTAGAATCAATCTCTGAAATACAATCTTGCCTTCCAAAAACACCACCAGACCATCTTTTTCTACTATCACACTCGTCATTTTGTGAAGACTGCTCACGTCTAGCAAATTTGTGGAATGAGGGTATCTTTGGAAGCTGTAACAATGTATTGCATCTGGCTTCTGCAGAGGCATATGCCTGCAAAGAAGAACCACTGAATCTTCTAACGAACATGGCAACCAATTAGAAAAAGGAAGCATAGGATCTAATCTATCAATTAAGACAATAATTTTGGATATTGTGTTACCAAAGCACTTGCCAGGAAAACAAATACTTCAGATAAAAAATACATTCACACAAAATAACAATGTCCTAATGACCTGGGAAATCCCACCTTTTCCTATGATCTTATCGGCCCATAAAATAGGAGTTTTCTTTCTTAATGAAGAAAACATTAAGAAAAAGAGTATTAGATATGGTGATTTTTATGACCCATTTCCCTTCTATATTCCAAACTCCAAGACCAAAATAGAATAGCCAAGAATTTTAACTTAAAAGTTTAAGGCAAAAAAAATTATAAAATTACCAACCTGTTTTAACTTTAATTTTATTGTTTTTCTTTAAACTTTAAGTAGTTTCTATGATTCAGAAAAGCTAAGCTAAACGCTATCCAAGTGTAAGTCTTTACAATTAGGGCTGGCAATAAAACCAGCAGGTTCACAACACAAATAGCTCAAAGCTAAAGTCCTGAGCCAGGGTTGTGAATCAAATGACTTGAACTTAGGCTGGACAATCTGATTTATTCAATAAACATGTTGACCTAAATTAAAATTAAAATTTAATAGATAATAAACAACCTTATCAAGTTAAATTTGAGTATAGGCTCATAATTCAACATGTAACTCTTTGAAACCCAAAATATCAAATACAAGCTTTAAAAGAAAGAGAACTAGTAGCTAAAGAACTGAGCTAAAAGATTTGCAACCTTGTTTGAGTCAAAATAAAGCTAACAAAACTGGCTTACATTTACGCGTACCATGTAAATTTGAATCCCAGCAAGACACTTTTACAGCTCAATCTCTTTAAAATTGACTGCACCTAAAAACTCATCATATTTTTATTTATGAAATCTAGAAAAATTATACTAGGGATAGTTATCAAACAATTTAACTTGTGACCATCAGCTGAGCTTCAGAAGCATCATAACAATAGATTATTAGATTCACAAAGTTAAAACTAAAGTTCCAAGGGAAACACACCTCAGCAGCAGCAAGAGCTTTAGCACGGGCAGCCTCTGCAGCAGCTATAGCAGCCTGTTCTTCTTCAGATATGGTATAGTGGTTATCCTCCTTCTCAGGAACTACTTTGTCTATTGAACCTTTAGACCTGGAAGAACTGACCTCATGCCTTGAGTCATATGCTGTTGGTTGTCTTCCTTGTTTTCCATGCAATTTCTTCACATGTGCAGTGGATGGTGAATTGCTTCCAGCAGAAATTCCTTTATTCTCAATATTACCATGATATGTGCTCAGAGGAGGCTTTCCCGAGGCTGAATCTTTTACAGATTTTCTCTTTGATAAATCTACAGCAGTTGTTTGTCTTGATAACTTCAATCCACCATTAGAAGCTTTTCCCTTGCGGAAAACTTCAAGCCATACATTGACCAACTGGCTTGCTATAGCCCGAATATCTCGACTAGTATGTACACAAACTTTTTCCTTCACTGTTTTCCCCATTCCTACACCAATAATAAAAAAGATAAACACAAATACAAGGGAAACAGCAGAGTGTAGACATTGTATTTCCATGTAACTCGATCCCAACAGAATCATCAGCAGCATAAATATATCTTCCACTTGATAATTCATAGTTTCATTAGGATGATTAGTGATAGGAATTGACAATAAAAAGAAGAGACAACTAGGTTTGATTTCAATTTAAACATATGTCTCTTAATATTGTACCAGAAAAGTTATTCCTGCCTCAACCAAAACCATGTCCCAGCGAGTTAATCAAGTAACCAACCATTTCTCCTTCAATAGTATTACTGATTAATTAAGATACAGAACAAAAATAAATTAAATATAAAAACCCACAAGCATTTGCATGGACGAAAATGTAAATTCATGCAATAAATAAATTGCAAAATAAATTAAAAAACACCTACCTGACAATCTTACAGCAAGAAGATCGGTTGAAACACGGACAAGAAGACGTAAACAGTGCCTCAAGAGTTGGGTACCATCCTTCCCCATTGAATCCTAATTGAGATTAGATATGAATCATGTCATATATCTAAAATTCCATAACCATAGCATGTTTGGTTTAGCTTAAATTTGGAGGAATAATGGCTTATTTTTCAGTAACTGTCTCACAAAAGTTACAAAACTGACAAATAAACTATTATTCTTCAAAAAAGCTTAACCAATACACACAAGATGTTTAACTTTTTAATAGTAAAAGTTGGATGTACAGTATCAAAAGTATATTATACAATAGATAGGAATAATGCATCAAGTGATATAATAATACCAGTATCCATGAATTGAGAATGGTTAGGCCCTCTTTACTTCCAGCAAAAGACTTCAAGTTTCCAACAGGAAGAGTTAGCAATTGCTTGGCCACATGCAATCGTCCAGCAGTGGTTTTTGTATTAAAGAACATTTCCCTTAACAAAGCTTCACGGGTTAAAATTTGAGCACCATCTAAAGAGTTCTTGTACATGATGTTAGAAAGTTCCACTGCATCAAGCCTCTTTATTATATCCCTAACTTCATCTCTTTCAGTGTCTAACTGTCCCCGTGCAGCTTCCAATGCCTCCACCTCTGCTATATAATCATTTCCTGAGTTCAATATATCAATTATGCGAACAGCCTCTCGTAGTCCACTCATCATTGCACCACCGACAGTATCTGGGTGCTCTTTGCAGGTTGCTTCACCAGCAAAAAACAAGCAGTTCTCAACTGGTCTCCCTAATATATCATAGTCTTCTCCTGATGCTCCAACAGCAACATAAGAATAAGCACCATAGCTAAAAGGATCCCTACCCCAATCAGTCACAACATAAGCAACAGGATCAGGAACTGAATCCTCACCAAAAAGTTTCCGGAGAACCTTCAATGCATGGTTAACATGATCAAAAGAGCTCAAGTTTTGACCATCTATAGCTGCCTTACCAACCACTAATGCTATAAGGACAGGAGCCCCAACTGTTTTCCTGACATTCCAGAACATAAAGCAGTGACCTCTACTGCTTCTCTCCTCAGCAGTTGCTCCAAAGTAGTCCACAGCATCATCCCAAAATACACTAGGAAACTCCAAAGCCACTTTATTTAGAACTCCAAAACCAAGACGTTGAACAGAAGAATATTTCCACGGTGGCAAAGCTGGGGAGAATTGTATAGTTTCAGCCTTCAAACAGCCAAGTGGAACAGTCACAAGGACAGCATCACCAATGAACTCACTGCCATTTGATGTAGAAACTTTAACTTTGTTACTCTGGCCAGGTTCCTTGATACCATATGACACATTTGTTACAACATGGTTCAAATGAACTGTTAGTCCTTCTCCCAGAGACTCAACAACAGAGCTGTAACCCCCTTTAATCATACAATGAGCCCCCCCAAAACCTCCATACACATCATCCTGATTCCAGTAGGGAAGAGAAACATCCTTAAGCAAAGCAGCACAGCCATACTCCAAATGAGCAAAGTGCCAATCCATAACCCTCCTCTCCTGAGAACTCAAAATTTCCTCATCAAGTTTTTTTTCAACAGTACTGTCTCTTTTGGAATCAAATGGAACATCTGCAGAATTATTTTGTTCAGTCTCTTCACTACTTTCAGAGCGTGCCATACGACGAATCTTAAGGGCATATTCTAAACCTTCTTCAAGAGACATTCTCATTGCTTGCTCACCTTTCTGAGCAACCACCAACACCATGTCATCAATAAGACTATTATACTCAGCCTCCAGTGCTTCATCCATATCTGCAGGAACTTTTTGCCCTGTCACTGTGTCATAAAGAGGGCAATCACTGTTCAACACTGTCAACTCAAGCCCTAACTGAGCACAAATCAATGACGAAGGATCTGGTCTTCTTTCAGTGGCCACATCAGCCTCAACACCGGTTATAATGCTAGCACCGAGGTCAACAGGGACAGAAAGAGATGAATGATCAGTAAATACACGACCCCCTATCCTACTCCTAGCCTCAAGCACAGTTACAGGAAATCCCTGGCGTTGCAAGTGGCGAGCAGCAGTTAGCCCAGCAGGACCAGCTCCAATGACAATTACTCCCTTCCTAGGATCTAAATCAGACTGCAGATTATCACCAACCTGATCACCTAAGGCAGAATTAATGCAGGTACAGTCATTGCTTTTCTCTTCAGCTACCAAAGGAGTCAATCTGCAATCATGAAAGTCGGAAGAAGGAACAGAACTGTCAGTAGTGCCACGTATAGTTCCATCCTGAAACTCAACGTTTTCCAGGTACGCAATTTTTTTTCTTTCTGCCTGTTGTGTCATGTATGATAAATCCATCTTCACTTCATTAGAATTGCCTTCTTTAGCTTCAGTTGTTAGGTCATCGCAATCCTTTGTTAGTCCATTGTTAATCTCATTGGAAGTACCAGACATTTTAGTCTGACCAACAAGAAAGGAAACTCCATCTTCAGAGTCAGCCATTGAAGCTGCAAGACTTTCCTCAAAACCTTTTTCTTTAACCAGTTTATAACAATGCCTTGCACTACTTCCAGCATTTTCCTTCTGAGAGGCAATTCCAACATTTATATAACCCTGCCAGAATGATTTTTAACAGTTTAAAGTTTCAAGTTTACCAGAAAATAAATACTATTATGATGTTCTCTTTTCAGACAAAAAAAACATCTTAAAGAAAAAGCACAGTTAGCCTTTGTTTGGTAACAAACTATTTTCAGGAAGTGGACATTTTTTCGTTTTAACTCTCAAAAAGCTTTTTTTTTGTGTGTGAATAACTCTTAAAAAGCTAACCAAATAAAAATGAGTATTCACTAACATACGCATAAATATATTCTAGTGTTGAAAAAGCAAGGTAAACGAAAAGTTATGGCTAAACATGATGAACAAACTTACATATTGATCAAGAAAAGCATAGACCTCCCTAATAAGAGAAGAACGAGGACTTCCATCCTCATATTGAGTATCACTAACACCACATTCAGCAAGGGGCAAGATTCGTGTGACATCTCTGTTCCAGAGACTTAAAATCTGATTTCTGCAATGCATTAAATTAAGTTAGGTGAAACTCACAACTGCAGGCTACCTAATTTAAAAGAAGTGTAACAAAGTGATGTTGAACAATCCAAAGAGTACTCCTCTTAGCATCATATTTCCTTGAAGTTTAGAGTACTCATCTATGACGAAGTGCTCTTATTCTTATAGCTCAAATATCATGTACTGCTTGAATGAAGGAAATTTATTATATAATGATTAAAAAAATGACTCAAAATGCCCAATTAACAACCCAACATTACCAAACACCCTGATAGGTAATTCCTATTATAAGCAAGAATAAGTTATTCAAAAACAGAATAAAATCCCTAAATAGCAAAAAATAATTACAAAAAAAAATCCTAATTACAAAATTAAAAACCATAAATAAGATAATGAAACTAAATAGTTCAATATATACATCACAAAATCATCAAATGAGTTAAAACTGATTAGAGGGAAAAAACAGAAGCCCAATATACAGCATATCCCAGTTTAAAAAATAAGATAGCACCTAAGAAGCTACTGTAATATTTTCATGGGAGTTTATAAAGACAACTTTACAGATTTTTCAAAGAGATTCTGAATTATAAAACAATAGCAGAAGAACTATTCGCATCACTTAAAGAAAAAATCAGAAGATAGCATCTTATCAAGAAATAGAGTGATGAAGATAGTATTATATTGGATATTGGATAGGTAGTAAAATATTAAAAAAATTATAGCCAACTTATCAATATAACAAGTTATAGTAGTTAAGGGTAGCAGATAGTGTATCACAAAAGAAATATCCCCAACTGACAGTACTGGCAGCAAATCATCTTGAAAATGTAGAAGAAAAGAAATAGTGATGAATAGATCTACTTAAATTTTTGTCTATTAATAGCCATCCCAAATAAACTTTTATAGGAGATAGAAGAGGGAAGAGATTGGGTGATGTTTTGATGTATGCCCAATGAAAAGAAAATATTATAAAGAGGAAATTATCACATAATATACAACTAAACATCAATTTCCATATAAACAGAAAGAAGGGGAGAAACATTCAGAACAACTAGGAAATAGGAATTGTAATCTTTTCCAGTTCCAAGCAAATACAGGAGGAAGGCGCTCAACCAGAAAAACATAACAAATATCAAATTGAGAAACAGACAATGAACAAAGAGAAGGGAAAACTTGAACCAACAAACAGGCATCCAACCAAATGTCCGTGATTATTTTTCTCTTTAGTATCATTTTAAAAAACCACTAACAAGTTATTCAGTTGCTAAATATACATGTGAATCATTAACCTGAAAAATAGTAACATACAGCAAAGTTCAATATCTAATTTTCATATTTAAAACTATGACCCAAGTTCAATCATCAGTCATGAATGTCAAAAACAGAGAAGTATCCTAATTTTCATATTTAAGCAACTAAAATAAATAACATATTTGATCATAAATTACAGAGAGTCAAAAACAATTCCCTGTATTTCAAGCACAAGACACCAAAAATCAAAATATTGAAGAAAGAAACCACTGCAAAAGGAAAACTGCAACCATTCTAAACACTTGGAAAAAACATTTGCAAGCAAATGCAAAGACATGTTTGATAACTTAACTACCTGCAATCCAAATATTCCTTGAGACCACCTTTGCGCTTCAAGATCTCCTTAAACTTTATTTTCTCGATTGGACCAGCTTTGCGGGCTTTCAGGCCAGCTGATACCGCTACTACTGCAACATTTTCTGAGTCTTCACCAGTATTTGAAGAGGAATCATGCTTCATTCTTGTTCTGAGAGTGCGGTCACCATCTGTCATAACTTGACTTTCATTTATAGCTTGATCATTAATTAAAATCTCCCAGTCAGCATCCCCCTCATATGTCATGTCCCCATGCTTACGCATTTTGGCCTTTCGTACTGCCCGGGGAATGGTTGATATCTTACTGTCGTTATCAGCAAAATCAGACACAGAGGCATGGTATTCTGCAGAGTTCCCATTTTCATCTGGAATTGAAGAATGAAGAGAGGATCCATCAGATTGAATTGGATCTAACACTGTGCTACATTTCAGAATTGAAGCAGTAGGTTCTTTTGGAATATTGCAAGTTTCTAGAGGTTTCTCGGGGTGATTTGAGTGGGCAGCTAATTCAGCTTCATTGGACACCATAGAAGATAAACTACCACTGACAATTACATCATTTATTTTAGATGAAAAACCTAAAACAAAATCTTTCATTTCAGCTTTTGTTTCTAAACTATTATAATGATATAAATTTCTGTCAGAAACAAACTCAGTTTCTGGTTTTCCACCTCCATCTACTTCCGCATAGCTTTCAGATAACTTTAGACCACCATTACTTGAGGATTCCTGGAAAACTTTTCCAGAAACCCTATTATTATTCTCATTCAAAATATTTTCAGTTGATTTAATCAAGGGTTCAGTGAGGCAAGAAGTTAAGGCATTTTGTTTCCCCGCAGATGCAGAAATGTCGGGTTCTGAATCACTGTTGCTCGCTTGTGCTAGTTCATCAGCCATTCTGTTCTTGGACTCTCCTACATCAGTAAATACTCTTTCCCCTTCCCCCACATTTGAGAGAGAGACAGTATCAACTATTTCATCATGTGACAAGGAAGATAACTTATTTAAACCACCACTGCGAACACTTTCCTGCAATGCAGCCTCCTTTTGGTCAGAATCACAACAGATATCCTCAACTTGTACACCCGGCAATGGTTCCCTATCTCCATGACAGCCATTGTTTGCCTGGGATGGTCCATTTGGAATGTCCAAACGACAATCGCCCTTGGAAGTTTCCTCTTCAAAATAGTCATCACCACACTTCTGATCATCCACCACAGATGCAACAAATGGTTCAGACGCTTGAAGCAAAGCATGAGCAGACACAACATTACCCTCAACCAATTTCGAGGCAGAAGCAGATCCAGATCTACTTTCAATCACAGAATCCACAGCTTCCACAAAAGCTTCAGGGCTCAACCCATTATCAACATTCTGAAATCCCCTTTTCTGCCTCAAACCCCCGCGAGATTTCCTAGCAGAACTAGACTGTGCCTTGTGGAAAATTGCAGACAATGAATCCTCCATGTGTTGATCAGAACAATCTTGCATCTGCATGTCCTCGTGACCAGGCAGCACCCCTTTCTGATCCTTACCCTTAGGTCCCAAAGCAACCAAATCTTCATCAGAGACATGCAAGGCAGGACTTGATCCTCTTGTAACCCCAGATCCCTGATCTTTCTTAGGACCCTTCAACCTCTTCCTAAAGCTAGCCAAGGTATCATTATCATCCATACCCCCAAAATCCTCCTTTTCCCTAACAGCAGCATCACTACAACTAGCCTTCTTCTTGGACCTCTTTAGCTTAAAGATTGACCCAATGGGCTCGTCGTCATCAGAGTCAAAACCAATTTCCTTTTTGGATCGCTTCTTCTTGGTCACAGACCTAACATCCTCTCCATCCATTTTGCAACCCTAGGTTTTGAACACAACAATTTCGAAACGATTCCTTTATGCCGTCACTTTCTTCCACTTCTCCATCACAAGGCCTCAATGAAAATAATCCAAATCCTTATCAAACAAAAACAAGTAATATTGTATTATAGATAGTGAAGAACCAAAAGCTAAATATGCAAAAACCCACCCACACTTAATGAGACAGGGAAAGGTAAATGTATATAAATGTATAAAAGGATAGGGAAAATTAGTGGGATTGTGGAACCTGTTTTGTTTTGTTGAATCCTTATAGAGAAGAGTGAAGTGCGCACGGTAACGAGTAACGGCTTCTTCCCACGGCAACACACAACTTTTGCTCTCTGTGACCTCAACCGTGACCACTGAGGGAGGAGAATAATAAGATTGGAACAAATACTTGGTAAATTATGTCTTTTATTTTATATTATATTATACTATCCTATGCTCAAAATTATTTAATCATCAACTCTATGTACTCCTTTAATGTAAAATTTTAAAAGATTAAAAAACACTTTTTTAGACTAAAATAACACCTACTACTTCCATTCATCTACTCGTTCATTCTATGGCAATTACATATATATATATATATATATATATATATATATATAAAATCTAATCCTTATATTAATTAATTGACAAGAATTAAAATTATCGGCGATTCATAATTTTAGGCCTTTTATCTATTCTTTGTTCTTTCTTTTGTTATGTTTTTTCTATTCTTTTGTATTTTATGTTTTTCTTTTATATTTTTCTTTAATATTAAAAATGTTATTTAATAATATTTTTAATTTAAAATTTTATGTTTTTTATTTTATATTTTTTCAAACATTAAAATTATTATTTAAGAATATTATTAAATTTAAATGTGATTTATTAAACATATTTTAAGATAGTATAAAATAATTTTAATATATTACTTTAAAAAACAACTTAAATTTAAATTTTTCCCTTTTGTTTTATATTTTTTCAGTAGCATTAAAAATTATTATTTAAGAATATTTTATATTTAAAATTAATTTATTAAATATATTTTTTACGAACAAATATTAATTGTTAATGTATTAGTTTTGTTAGTGGAATAATTGAGACTCACGACTTTTCTCTTCTTTTCACCACATATAAATTTTGTCACTAAATTAATTTTATAATTCTAATTTATTAAATATATTTAGTATATTAAAAAAATAATTTTTTTATGCTTTTTATTTTATTTTGATGTTTTTATTTAACATTAAATTATTATATAAGAATATTTTAAATTTAAAGTTAACTTATTAAATATTTTTATATATTATATAATGAATAATATCATAAATTAAATTAGTTTTTTATCTTTTATATTTATTTAACAGTAAAAATTATTTACGAATATTTAAATTTAAAATTAACTTATTAAATATTTTCATATATTAAAACATAATTTTAAATTACTTACTTAAAAATATCATAAATTAAATTATTTTTAATTTTTATTTTTAAATAAACAACAAATATTATGAAGATATTGTTATTAGACTTCTTTTTTTCTTTTTTTATTTTTTGTTAATTTTTTTTTTCCTTTTTTCTTACATGTTTTTTTTTTAATATTTTAATTTTTCTTGAATTTAACATTATTATTTACTAAACAAGTTGTTAAAAAACGGCGTCAATCTTTGTCTTGGTGTGTTGTAGGCTTGTAGCTCTTGAGGAGTTGGATTGTCATGTTGTTATAAAGACTCAGCCATTGGCTACTGATTGTCATGTTTTTGCTTTTTGCTTTTACTCCTTCTACAGGTGGGGCATGTTAATGTTGTGGCTCAACAATTGGAATATAACATCCAAGTTCAACATAAACTCCTCATAGGTAATTTCCATTTCTTGCAAAACTCTGACCTCGTCCTATCTTAAGGTACCTTCAAGGAGGAGCTCTTACTACCTCCTTTACTCTCAATAATGATAACTAGGTCAGATTCAAGTTTCATAGATGCACCTTTAAACTCTGCTACCACACTTACTACCTCCTTTACTCTCAATAAGATCAATCATGTTCAATGTTATTAAGCATGTTTACTCCCTAGTTTCACAAAGTATACTCATAAAAGTTAATTACATCTATTATATTAGTAAAGGAAGACTATTTCAGTTAATTGAATAGAATAGGTTGTCTGTAACGGTGGAGCTTGATTCAAAATTTTGGAGGTATTAAAATAAATTTAATTCATATATTTATTATAATTTAAATTATCTTTTTTTTTATTTAAATAAAGATTTTATTTCTCTTCAAAATTTATAATTTTTCTTCCCTAGTTTTAAAATCTATTATCTGGATTTGTATATCTGGATTTTTAATGTAATTGTAAAAAGTCTACAAATATGGAACATAAGTATGGTATAAACAAGTACAAGTATTTTAAATATAAAAATATAGGGATTTCTTAGTTTACACCAATTTATTTTTTAGAAAAAATAAATTAACAAATTATAATTATAAAGTTTTTAAAATACATTCATTGTGTAACTTGCCAAATTAGTTTGTCTAAAGTTTAAATGGGTGTAAATTAGCAAATCTTTATAATTATTAGGTTTACAAAGTTACATCCACTTATATTTTAAAAAGAATAAGTTAGCAAACTATGTCTATAAATTTATTTAAATACACTCAAAATATAAGTTGTTAACTTATTTATTATAAAAATAAGTATATGTAAGTTAATAAACTCTTAAAAATGTAATATTTTTATTAATTATATTTAGTTATTTAATACCTTATTTTATATCATTGTAAAAAAAAAATGGTGATTGAGGGCCATAGCTCCTCTGTCCCTTCAAAATTCTGCCCGTGAGTGCGTGAGTTATTATAAATTCATTCAGAGAGTCTTCAACTCTTACAAAGAGGATCAATAAAAAAATAATGTTTGGACGAATGCTTATAAAAAAATGTTTGGATGAATGTTTATAATATTAATTTTAAGTAAAATTAATTTTGCATAATTTATTATAATAAATTTGATTGTGAGATATGTGATTTGTGTTATGATATTTTATTATAAAAAGGTAAGTTTAGAATTAAATCTAGTATATTTTTTTTTATTTAATACAAGAGTTACTCGCTTCAATCCATAATTATTTCTAAATTTATAAGTAATTTTGAACTTTTATCTAACTTAAAACTAAAAAAAAGTTAAATATATCAAATTTATTTAAAATTAATTTTGACTACAGAATCAATTCTCATATACAAAACTAAAGAAACATTAAATAAATTTATATAATTGAGAATGGTCAAGAAATAATACCTCGACAAAACAAACTGTTCTATCAGAACAAAACGACCAACACTACAGAAATTTTTTTATAAGCTACCAGAGATCTTATTGAAATGAGGCCAATGTCAATTAGTATAATTGGAAACTCACAAAATAGAAATTCATAAGGTTTATAATAAACTATGAAAGAACAAATAACAGCTCAAAATTTGAAATCCACAAAATTGCCTTGCCTTAAACTTTAAAACCTATAAATCTAAAAATCACTGAGAACAACATCCGGTAAAAGAATTGCATATTTCAAATTGGCGGATCGCTACCAAAAAAAAAATCAGGGAGAACAAAAAAATATTATATAAAATTTTTAAAACAAAAATTATTATAAATATTTACAAAATTGATAACAATGTATTCTATCTTTTATCTTATATTTTATAATTTTTACATTTAAAAAAAAATTGTGGGAGCAATCCTTATTTTTACATAAAAATATTGACTCAAAGTAAAAATACATTCTCATGCTTGTTTGTTCCTCTCTTTAATGTGTTAAATTTCTTTTGTTGAAGTGAATAAATCCAATTTCACTTAGATGTGTTGGATTTTGATTTGCCTATTCAAGTTGAAAAATTATTGCTATTACTAATGTGAGTAGCAATGAAGAGAAAACCTATTATAAGGCTTGGGAAAAAGTCAATGAGACTTACCTTAAAGTTTATTAGAATGAGCATAGCACTAAAAGATGAGCTTTATGTAGAATTCTCTTACAGAAAAATTGTTTTCTTCTCTACTACTATTTTTTTAATGTCAATTTATGTTTTAGAATAATTTTCAAAATATACACATGAAACTACTATATATAACTATGCAAAATACCTTATCTACTATCACTATTTAAAATATAACAAGATAAATAATTATCTTATATGAATAAATTAAATAAATAAATATCAATTTGTTATATATTATTATTAATTTAAATAAAATATAATAGATATTATCTAACATAATTAATTTGAATATAAAAAGATAATTTATCTATCATTGCTAATTTATATGACAAATATGATTACATTCTCTAATATAATTAATTGAAATGTATAATAACCAATATATTATAAATTACTAAAATTATCACATTAAATGAATAAAAATAAATATATTATCTATTATGATTCATTTGAATAAAATAAGATATATATATATATATATATATATATATATATTATAATCGAATCAATTTGAATATAAGAAAATAATTACATTGCTAACTTAAATATGAAAAATATAAATATATTTTCTAATATAATTAATTAAAATATACATATGGAAATATAGTATATAAATATATTACAAATTATAAAATTCATCATATTATTTTAAATTCTTTAAAATTATTTAGGAACATCCACTGTGTCTAAATCTAGAAATTATTATCTTTATTTATCAAAATCTTATTATTTAAAATTACGAATTTTGGATTGCATCTCCATATCTATTTCGGTTGCAACTATATCTCTTGAAGTAACGGCACCTTATGAGTAAGGACAAAAAATGAGGGAAAAAACAACATCTAAGATTGTAAAGAGTTGTTGGTTCTCATATGACATTTAGGGTTTTCGTTTTACTTATTCATTAATTCTTCAATTGCGATGCCAAGACTCATACATGAAAGGTTGGTTTGAAATGTAGCATATCTAAGGACATCGGCATGGACAAACTTCATAGTATTAAGTGAAAGAAATGGTTAACTTTTTTTGTTGGCTAAATTATAATTTGGTGTATTTCAATTTATTTAATTGTTAACGTTTTTTCTCTTTATTTTTAATTGTTCATATTTTTTTGTTTTTCTTTTATAATTTGATAACATTTAAACCATTTGTTAGAAAATATTTTTTCATAAGAATAGGGAAATTTTATTTTTTTTAGAATTAGACTTTTGAATCTATTTTTTCCCCTTTAAAACTAAGTTTTAAGTTTTTTTACGCATGAGTTAACGTGAAATGTCATTTAATAAAGCACGTGAAAAGTCAACCTTAATAGTTTAATACAATTATCATTTACCAAATTATTTAAATGTCATCAAATTATAAAATAGAGAACAATTAAAAATAAAAAGACAATATATCACCAGTTGAATAAATTCAGGAACTCAAATTATAATTTAGCTTTTTTTGGAAAAGGATGACTATTGTCGACTGATTCAATTATTGCAGTAACCCTAAACCCACTTCAGGTCAAAGAGATCAACATTAGACAACTAATCAAAAACAAAATTAAGCAAAGAATTATTCTGGTTGTTGGCAAACCCCAACTTCGCAAACTCATCTGCTAGCGAATTTGTTTCTCATAAATGTACGTGAAATCACAATGTATGGTTTTCCAATTTCTTTTGATAATGTTCTCCACCATAGGGAAATATTCATTCTGGATACCATGAACTTTCTCCAATAACTTAATGTTGTTAAGTGAGTCTGATTCAACCGTTAAAACATGGAGTCCACTTTTATACGTCACTGTCAACACATAATGGCCATCAATTTAGCTTTACCAACATGAAAAAAAGGAATGGTATGGAAGAAACCAAGCAAGAACCTGCCTCGGTGGTCTCCTACTAAATCTCCAATAACGACTTTTGTGTGAAATCTACTGATAGTCGCATCACAGTTGATTTTCTCTACTGTAGTCGCATCACATTTGATTTTGAACATGCATGGGTGGGTGTTCATGATTAGGCGCCTGAAATCAACATATTCCACTCCATTATCCTTCAGAATTGCACCATGAAAACGATGAACATCCTTGAGCTCTTTGACAAGAACCTAAACTGAATGAATTATCTGATCCTTAACGATCCGCCTACCCTGAAAAACATGCTCATTCCTCCTCCACCACACTCGTTCTAGCACAATACTGAATGTTTGACTCCAACTCTGGTTATCTTTTAAATTTGACAATAGCCACAAGTTAATGTTCTGCTGGGTGTAAATATTTGGGGTGACATCTACTCCAATATTCCTCCATACTCTAATGATAGCCAGACAATCTCACAGGGCATGCAAAATGGATTCGCTCAATTATACACATATCGAGTAAAGAGGATTATTCGTCATATGCTTGTTCTACCTCAAGTCATTTATAGGTAAGACAATGCATGTTACCTTCCACAAAAGAATATGAATAAGCTCTTGTCCTTCCCACTTCCACCATGCCTAAAAAATGGGTTTGGGTTTACGCTCAATATTAATTTGCAAAAAAAGACTTTCATAGGTGGATCAGGTAGAGAATTTTCCATCTACTTCCAATGCCCAACAGGGGGCGTCAGCAACTTGGTCACTCTAGGGGATCAATAGTGCAAATATCATTCACCACAAGCCTTGGTAGGAGGCTATCTAATTTTAAACCTCCCAATAGTCATCTAGAGCCACAAAGAAACATACTTTATTAATAGGAAGCAAATTAAAATTTTCGTTACACCAATTAATTAGGGGACCTTGCCCTAACACCCAATTATCAGTCTAGAAATCAACATCTCTGCCATTTCTAACTCGCCATATTATATATTTAGTAACATTACTTTTGACTTTGGTAAGATCGCGCTAGAAATTTGTACCTTTGCGGTTTGAATCAATGCAAAGTTTAGACCGAATCACTTGGACCCACATCTTAGTCGATTTACTAAAGCAAACTCCAGCATGCTTTGGTTAGAAAAGCAAGATTATCTTGTCTAGTCTTCCTGAGTCCAAAGCCCCCTGCAGTTTTAGGCTTACAAAAAGCCTACCACTCCAGTTAGTGGACCTTGTTTGAAGGTTAAAATCACTCCAAAAACGAAGTCCTTGTATTTTTTTTATCAATCAAATTACAAATAAACATACACAAACGATTGGTTTGCATGACATACATAGGCAACTTTTTTGCCAAGTTAGCATTCCCGCAAAAAATAAGGTGTCCATTTTTATCAATAAATTACAAATAGATATAGCCAAAAGATTGGTTTGCATGACATATGTAGGCAATGCTTGTACAACTAATTTTGCCAAGGTTAACCTTCCTGCAAAGGATAAGGTGTCCTTTTCCAATTATTTAATCTCTTTTGAATTTTGTTAATGAGGAATTGGAGCATATCTTTGGACACACAATCCTGGTGGCTTGGAATGTCAAAGTACTTCCCCAGATGACAAGTTTGTTGGAATCCTCAGTGCAAGATACTTGTTCTTGCCTTTGCTTATGGACGTTAGTAGAGAAGAAAATCCATGTTTTATCTTACCTAACTTTCTGAACTAAAATACTACAAAAAAGTTTTAATATTTGGTTTATAATATTCACTTGTTCCATGGAGGCTTATGCAAAAAGTAAGAGATCACCTACAAAAGCTAAATAAGTTAAATTAGGTATGCCTCTAGATAGATAGATAAGCTTCCAAAGTTGTTTATTAACAATTATCTGAATCATATGAAACAAGTGTTAAACATAGAGAACAAAGATATAGGAAGAAACAGGATCTCCTCGTGAACCAACTCGAAAACAAAAATGTTTTAAGACCTCGTCATTTGTAACCATTACCATGCACGTAGTTGGAATGAAATGCTACCACATTAAATTGATAAACAAATAAAAAAAGTCAATATCATTTAATGTATCTTTTATAAAATTTAAACTTAGTTTACGATACACTTTTTCTAAAAAAACTCTAGAGAAATAATTAACTAGAACACTAAAAGTACTTATTAAATATTATTAATAAACAATTAATTTTACACAAATTCATAATTAATTGTGTTATTAAATGAATTATAATTTGTATAATTATTGATACATTTCTATTTTATTTAAAAGACAAGAATATCAATTAATATTTTATTTTAACTCAAAAAAACTTAAAAAAATAAAAATAAAATAATTTTAACTTTGTTTAACTATTTTTTCCATAATACTGAAAATTTGAAAATAAATGAAAATAAAAATATTAAAATAAGAAGAATATAAGATAAAAACAATAAATGTTATTGTTTTTAATTTTAAGTAACATTGAAATATAAAAAAATAAAATAACCTTAAAATTATTTTATGTTTAATTTTTTAATATATATTAAATAAAATATAAATTAAAATTGAATAACATCAATGAATATTTTATCTTTTAAATAAAATTAAAAAATTTGCTATTTTCTTCTATGTTACTGAAAATTAAAAATAAATAAAAATAAAATAACAAGAATATGAGATAAAACATTAAAATTATGTTGTTTTAATTCTCAGTAACAATAAAATATAAAAAAAATTAAAATTATCTTTAACTTTTTATATCAAATAAAATATCAATTAAAATTTGTTACATTAAATAAAATACAATTAAAACTCTTATGATATTAATGAAAATTTTTGTTTTTTAAATAAAATAAAAATAATAAATATTAAAACCAGAATTTATTAAACAACACACAACACAGTTAACTAATCATCTTTAATTAGTAAAAGTCACTAGCCTAAATTAAAAGATGGTACAAACTTCATAGTATTAAAAGATGATACTTTTGCCAAATACGCATAAATAATTTAGACTTAAATACATAGTAATATTTCTATTTTTTGTTAAATTTTAAACATTTTGTTTTAACATTTTAAAACCGTAATATTATATCTTAAATTTTAAAAAATGTTAATTATGAATATGTAAATCATTACTTATAAAAAATCAAATAATGTAAAACACAATTACTATTTAATAAAAAAATAAATTTAAAATTTTAAAATTTATATAAATATTACATGCCACGTGTTTTTAACCACTCATAGTCACTTCTAAAATATGAAAATATTTTTTTTATTAAAAAAATAATTATATATCAAGTAAGTATAACCTAATGTCTTAGTTAAGTCAAGCACTCACAATTAATCACAATTAACTATTGACAATTTACAATAGAAATATAATTCACACATTTTTTAAAATTTGAAACATAATATTCCATTTTAAAAGCTAGAACGATATTCATGACTATGTTAAGCTGCTTTGCTTTTTGTTTTTATTTACACCCAACAATGGTGATTCGATTTTTTTTTTTAAATTCATAGTTCTAGTCAACAATGGCGATAGGTTTTTATTTGGGGAAAATGTTGAAGATAGGGTCATTTCTGCATTTAAAAAAAAACACTAAACCAGCATATATTGAGCCAGTCAATTTAAATGGAAGGTTAGCAAATTTTGAGTTAAAGTTAACCAACGAAGAGATGCATAAACAAATTGGCAAGTGTTAATAAGTAATTTTAGAACACAATTGTCGTATGAGAACCTATTTATTGAAAGATTTCTGCCTAAGATGCTAAAGTTGATCATATAGGTATAAATTACTGCACTAAAACCATAAAAAAGAAGAAGAAAATGGTTTTAAGCTAAGCACGCTCTCCACGGATGCGGCGTGCAAGTTGAATATCCTTGGGCATGATGGTGACCCTCTTGGCGTGGATGGCACACAGGTTGGTGTCCTCAAACAAACCCACCAAATATGCCTCCGCAGCTTCCTGAAGAGCAAGAACGGCATGACTCTGAAACCTCAAATCAGTCTGCACAACATCATCATTTTTGCTGCTTAGTCACAACATAATTATATAAAATTCCAAAAAAGGCTTTCATATTATAGAACCTACCTTGAAATCTTGGGCGATTTCACGAACCAGACGCTGAAAGGGAAGCTTTCGGATCAGAAGCTCGGTACTCTTTTGGTATTTTCGAATTTCACTGAAATCGCAAAGAGAAAATTTCAATGACGTGCGATCAAATATGAGAAAGAAAAGGGAAATTACCGTAGAGCAACAGTTCCGGGGCGATAACGATGGGGCTTCTTAACTCCACCGGTTGTGGGTGCAGATTTCCTTGCAGCCTACACGAAATTTATTCAATTGTTAATTGAAGAAACGATTTTGTATAGTAATTCAAGAAAAATGAAACCCTAATAGAATACCTTTGTTGCAAGCTGCTTCCGAGGAGCCTTGCCTCCTGTTGACTTGCGAGCTGTTTGTTTTGTACGAGCCATCCGATGAAGACACAAAATTCAATTACCAATGTGGGATGTGAGAGAATAATAATTTGTATATTTATACAACTCTCTAATGCGAGCATTTAGTCGGTTTAATTGTTCACTTTCTTGGAATACCTCAACATTTTTCTTAATTTATCTTAATCCATGTGCTTTCTTCTCATTCGCTACATCGTCAACTCTCGGATTGCCACCTTGGAACTTTAATGTTCCTTTGTCATACCCCCATTCCAACACAATTAAACTATCTAACTACTGTATCGCCATCAAATAGTAAATCATAAAAAAAACAAAATTATTATTTTATATGAAAAATATATATTTTTTTAAAAATGAAATTCCATATAATTATTTTTTATAGTCTTGTTTATAAAAAAAAAATCTTAAATAGACAACACCAGGTCTGTAACAATCATTTATTAATAGCTTGTAAAAAAACTTTTAAAGACCTGGTAAAACAATAATATAAATAGATTCTCCTTGGAAAAAAAAAACCTGGTCATTTCTAGAAAGATTATTTAATTTAAAATATATATAAAACAATAATATAAATAGATTCTCCTTGAAAAAAAAATATCTTTTATGAAACCTTATTTATCTATTTATAGAAAGATTTATGAAAATATAATTTAATTTAAAATATATATAAAAAACAACAGACAAATTTTTCTTTCAAATTATAATCTTTTCATATTTTTTTTAAATGCAATTTCATATTCTAATTGTAATTTAAATTTTCGATACAATCTGTTTTTCCTCTCCTATTTGCTTCTATAATGGTATATAGATATGTTTCTCTATTTTCTATTACTCTTTAAAAAGAAACATAAAAAATTAAAGTGCAAATAATAAGATTATGATAAGTTCCAAAATTCAATAATTCAAGCATAACATCCTCCAATTTTTAAAATAAAAATTATATCATAAAACAAGTTAACAAAATAATTATCTAGATGTATAATAACTTAGCTACTTAGTAAATATAATCTTAAGCTAATATTTGATTTAAATAAAAAATTTATTATAATAAAGATTCATTTGAATAAAAAATAAGTTAATACAAATTATATTTAAATAAAATATTACAAATTTATTATTATGAAATTATTATTATACTTAAGATAAAATGTTTATTATATTTGAATTATAGTCCTTAACAATGATATAAAGGTTTACTCTATTTCACCTTAACATGTAATTATATTTATAAAAAATATATTTTATTTGTAGATATAATGTAGAATTTATCTGAGATGATCATAATTGAGATAAAAAAATAAAAATTTGAGAATCAATTAAAAAAATATAATATTATCTTTAAAATAATAGTAAGATAAGATAAATAATTATTTTATCAAAAAAAATGTCAAAGAGAATCAATCTTAAGTTATTAAATAAGATTAAGTATTTCCCGTTGGAAAGAAATTATAAACTAGTTAATTGTTCAAACGAGAATAGAGAAAAAAAAAATAAAGTAAGGTTATAAATTTGATTTTTAAGATATAAGTAAAAAGTTTTTTCAAACTCAAGGGTAATACAGTTTTATTTTTGGCATGAGATTCTCTAACATATAAATTAGAGTGCAAAAACATACTTAATTTGTTGTTGTTGCCTTATATTTTATTTACTTATAGTCTAATGATTTCAATAACTAATAATTATCCTATAAATTGATTTTGATTATCTGGTTGTAACATAATTCATTTTACATTGTATCATACATATACATATAAAGTTTGTGAAAATCAAGAATTCAGAATCGCATTATGTTGGGTATGCGCATAATCCTGTGAATAATATAGTAATATTTATTTTTAATTAATCTTTGTGAATTTAATTAATATTATCCATTTATATTTAAAAACATAGTATTGGCATAACATGATTTTACAGATGATTGTTATTTTAATATTATTTTGTTTTATATACCTCAACTTATAATGAAGATGAAATTTGACATATATCCACCTAAGATGGTATTATATATCTATATTTAATATAAGAAAGAAACTCAAGATACCTTTATAATAATTTTGAAAAGTCGATGAAATGTCATTAAATGGAATATGGAATACTAACTCATAAAACTTCAAAATATTAGAGATTATTTAGAATTAAAAAATATCATTACAATAAAAGTCTCTGAGAGCACAAGGTGTGCTAGTTACAAAAATACATTATATTTAGAATTAAATTATATTTTTATGAGTATGATCATTTTTATTTTAATTATGGGTAATCATAGTTAAATTTTTCTGGATTTCACAACAGCTAAGATCAACACTATTTACAAACATCTTTTGAAATTTGTTTTATTCAATAGGAATCAAATAAGACTTAAACAATTAATTTCTTTTAATTATTTTTTTCTTTAGGTTTGTAGAAATTTAACTATGTTATTTTAATATGTTGTGAAAGTAGTTTTTTTTTTTTAAAAAAAAAAATCAATTTTAGATTTTAGGAAGTGTGACACACTAACTTAGATATTAAGAGTGATCAATCAAATATTTAAGGGATGATGTGCATATTTATATATTAGACTTGCTCAATCCAATATCTAAAGGTTGTTTGCACATTCATGAAACAGAAAAAGATTATTAATAGGAAGAATTATCACTAAAGGGATCATATCTCAAAATCTTTAGTATTGAACTACTTGAATTTTGTAGGAACTAATGTTCACCATTTGTGATAGTTAATAGTTTATTAAAGTGAAGAGATAACTTTAATTGGTATAAAAGATTTCAATCATGATTATTAATACATGAACGATATAACTTGTAATGTAAAGTTATTATCTAGGTTAAATAAAGAAATTATTAAAATAGCAATTATTAGTACAATAGTTCATTAAACTATTCATTTCTTTTACATTAAAATGAATAAATTTGAAGACAGAATTCTTAAAAAGAGAAAAATATTATATCCTCAAAATTTTAAAATAAAAATTATCTTAAAAAATAAGTTAATAAAATGATTTTTTTAGATGTATAATAATTTAAATAATTAGTAATAATAATATTAAGTTATTATATAATTTAAATAAAAAAAATAATTATTATAAAGATTCACTTGAATAATAGGAATAAACAACCTATAACATCATAGTATAACTTGCAACTACTTTGAGTCATGCTGTCCACAAACATGTGGAGTCAATAAAAAAGGTGTTATTTTTTTATGTAACAATTTACCTCAACCACATTTGTCACAAATATGTGGCTTCAACCAGAAGTATGAGGTTTAGGCTTATAAATTATATTTTGAGTCATAAAGTAAAGTTCTACTTAATGAATATTCAGGATAAATAGTTTTTATTTAATAAGTCTAATTGGTATATAACTTTACATTGTGATTAAAGATCTTTATCTAATATATAAAAAGTTTTGAAGATATATTGTTTAGATATTCAATATATTTATTTTGTTTTTTACAGTTATAAAGAGTTAGGCTAAGACCCTGACGGAAATAGTTTACTTTATTAAAATTTTATAAGTTATTTGTATATACTAATTTAATAACATTATATGAAAACAAAATGCTTAACTACATCTATAGAAAATAAAGTATGTAAATTTACTTATATGAAAATCAGGTATTTGAATTCATTTATATACAAATAAAATGTTTAAATATAGTTATACATAAACTAATCAACCTAAGTGAGTCTTTATTTACAATAATTATTTGAGAGAATCTATAGTTGGCATTTTAATTGATGCAGTCAACACGCTTTTTATTTAAGTTGATTTGCTATTGCGAAGGAAATAGCGCCTTTATACGCTCTACCAACATGCACATACCATCTTCTCAAATTTATTTCAAGATTTTTTACAATCCAATGCTACAGGTGTAACTATTACTAGAGGTTTTTAATTCGATTTTCTCTACTGTATTTCAATACCAAATAAAACATTCAAACTCGTAGGCAATTACAAAATGTAATACTAGTTTATCACTAAACCGATTTTTAAACACAGAATTAATAAATAAAATAAAAAATTAATAAAACTATTCGGACGTGGGCATACAACGCATACTGCTTTTTCAAATCATCCAAGGAACAAGAAAACTTTATCTAATGAAAAATAATATTTCCAGTAATATTACTTTCCATAATATTTTGAAATTCTAAATTGAACTCTTACAAGTCCTACGGGGATGATTCACTATGCTAAACACCCTAAACTTCTGAATTTAGTTAGCCATGCTGCATATAAATTTTCCAGATTGGAAAATGAAAAGCAATCGAAATTTATTTCCAAATTTCATGGTTATCCAAGGCAAATAAGTTGTTAAAATTGTCATTATAAACAGGCAAAACACAAAACCTGAAACAAAAACTGGAATCACAGCTACAAAAAATGTAATAACCAACCCAAAGGCCAAAACAACCTCCAAATTCAATACGTAAAAGCAAGTGGCAGATTGCTTTGTAAATGACGCCTCTGAGCGTGTAATTTGTTTTTATGGAACGAAAGGCTGAGTGTCAGATTACAAATTTTCAGCACCTGCTATATCAGCCAGGGATAACTGTAAAATTATATCTCTCATCATTCACAGCACTTTTATGTCCAAAACCAAACAGACATATACAGTAACAAGTCAAGCGAATGAGACAAGCATGCCAAAGTAAAAAACAATAAAATCACTTTTAAATCAATTTAAGTAGCCTCAGACCGTCCTAGTTCAAAATTTTCCACAGAAAAATGCAAATTTTGCACTTCAGGCACATACAATATCTTCATCACTGGCTACATTACTAACTAGATAAATAACAACTTATTAATAAAAAAATCTACAACATTTGCAAATTGAGTTTGGAAACAACAACGAAAAATCAGTGCAAACACAAATATAAAAGAGAAGGCGCAGAATCAATATAGATTTAAATAAATGGGATGATAAAAATTAAAAAGGGGGCTAATGGGAAATCGATGATGAGAGTACGCGACATCAGATCTTCCTATTCAATGAAATGATATTCATTGCACTCAAATCAATGTTCGAGTTCTCAACAAATCGAAAGATTCATCATTTGGCCTCTTAGGCAGAAAGCAAATAGACAAAAACAAAATGATAGAGCAAAAACCCTTACGAATAGAGGAAAAGATTGGAGAAGTTGAAGGAAAGGGGAACGGCTAATGTGAACTAGGGTTTTGCAGGAAGGGGAGGGGGAAGCGTTGCTTTATAGGATGGGACATGGCTCGCTGATATCATACGGAAACCTAATTTCATAGCTGTCATTATTTGCAATTTTACAAGCACGCACCAATTGGGCCTTTTCGTTTTTCAACCTTCTGTATTTCTTTTTGCACCTTTATTTTTTAAATATCCAAGGTTGTTCTCTTTTCATGAAGTTGTATTTTCGGGGTTTAATATTTTTCTCTCTCTATATTGTGTTACAAATTACAATGTTACAGTAGCCTTAACTCTTATGTAATATTTTTATCATTTATGTTTGAGTTATGTAAGTTTTTTTGTGTTAAAGTTTTATCAAAAATAATTTTTTATTTTTGAAATTCAAAAACATTGTCTAGTCTTTGAATTTTATTTTTTTTATTACATTATTCATTTGTAAGTTCTGGTATATTTGATTGTACCAGATTTGAAATTTAAGATGGAAAGAATTAAGATTGAGGAGAAAAATAATTAATAAATTCAAAAATGTATTTTTTTATTGATGTTTTTAATCTGCTATATTTTGTTTAAGTTCTTGTGTATTTTGTGTAAAATATTTTCAATATTGTGTCATTGGTTGTTTTTATTTCTCCAATTTATATTTTTGGCATGCTTTTTTATCTTATACTATTTTTTAATGAAATTACAAACACTCAATTTTTTTTTGCTTCAAGCAAATATTCTAATAGTTTTTTCACTTTAATGATATTTTATAATTAAAGGAGATTGCCCCAATCCAATATCGATGTAAAAACTATGTTATTATATATTTAATTGAAATAATCAAAATTTTACAATTAAAATTATGATTATAGTATGATTTAATTTTAGAATGTAATTTATTTATCTATAATTTGAATGAATATCAAAACAAATTTGATGATATTTATTTTTCAATTAAATATAGATAATTAATACAGTTATACAATAATATACTGTGTTCATTTTGTTGGAATGTATATGGAAGAAAGGCTTTTGTTTTTTATTTGAACCAGGGTTCAATGAATTTTATTGTAATGATTTTCACAATTAATTGACGTAGGTAGTATATGTTAAGAAATAATATTTTTATTATTTAAAAATAATAATAATGGGACCAATAATAATATTGTCCACTGTCTCCAAAATCAACAATAATTTTCTCTTTTCTAACAATGAACGTACATTCATTGAAAATATAAAAAAAAAATAATTATAATTACTTGTAAATGAACATACATTAATTGAAAATTAAAAAATAAAGTTTTAGAAGAAAAGAGGATCTCTCAATTTAAAGGTAATTGAAGATATCCAATTGAATAAACATTAATGTTAGATTAGATTCAATTTAGAAGAAATAAACAAATATAAATTAGAATACATGTTAATATCTTTATCCTATGATCTAATTTAGGTTGGCATTTATTCAATCGGACACTCTCCAATTATCTCTAGATTGAGAGATTCATATTTTTTAAATTTTACCAAAAAAAAAAACAATAACTTTAAAATATTAATATAGGTATATTATTTTTTAACGTAATATATAATTTCTCTCCCACAATGTTTAAGAATTTAAATCTGTGTCTTATTAAGAATTCAAATTTAATATTGACTTTTCTTCTTATCTGAGAATGTTAATATGGAATTTTTAAAAATTAATACGAAATTAACATTTTTAATAGAAATTTAATGTTTTATAAGCCTAATAGAGTTTTAATTTATCACATTTTTTATATATTTATTACACATAGTATATTCTAAATAGTTTAATAACATTTTTTTATTGAGAGGTTAGTTTCACCTGGAATACTTAATCATAAATTAGTTTATGCTTATTTAAATTATCGTCTTTCTTTTGTATCTACAAAAAATAGAGAATATAGAGTTATAAATAACATAATTCATTCTCAATTACATTCTCTCATTTAGTTTTTTCATGCTTAACTACAATTTGAGTTAGAATTTATAGAGTATAAAAATTGGTGCAAAAACTGAAATAGTGATACAAGAACCAAAAGTCATTACTAGAATATTAAATTTAACTTTTTTTATAAGACTATTAGTAATATCAAAGATAAAAACATTAAAAAAAAAGAGTACAAAGCATGTATTCAAAATGTAGTAAATACAAATGACAAAAAAGTAATATTAAATTAAGTTAATGTTTTTTTTTCATAAAAAATAAAATAAATAATTATTGATGCATCTCCTCGAATTTAGTATAATTACCCATACTCTCTTACTTTTAGGTATTTATTACATTTGTACATCTCTTTTTAAAATAATATAATATTACAAATAAATTTATTACACATGTATCTTTGTATTTTGTATAATATTATAAATATAATAGAGTGTATATTCAATCAAACATGCCTAAAGTACTAAAACTTTGTCACAAAAAGTGGAGGGATAGAATGCATAATCACAAAATATTTTTAGTGAGGCTAGAGTTTAGTTAATAGAATACATATTTTGAGCTTAATCGTCTAAAGACTTGTTGCTTGGTAGGCTTTTGTTCCACCATAGTTTAATAAGTCGACAATAAATTATATTTAGGCTTGTGACGAAAAACATATTATAACCTCAATCATATAGGATTTCGAGTTTTAAAGACATACGTATCGTCTAAGGAGTAAATAACTTAACCTATATGGGTTGTTTGTAGGTAACATATATTACAAGGCATAAAAGTATATTTTTTCTTACAACACCACGTAATTACATAAGACATAATGTCTTTCTATAATTAAATTGACTTAAGAGGACGATAAATAACATTGTCATGATCCATCAATTACCATTACAACATCTTCTTACGTTCTAACTCAATATTTTTAGGTTTTTACTAATTGAAAAAAAATGACACATTAAAAAATTGAAAGATTAATTATAAAAAGATCAAGCAATCATCTTTAAAAAGGGTTATATTCTCTCTTTTTTTTTAAGAACAAAATGCATTTTTATGAATTAGCCAAACCCATAACCCATTGAACAAGGCTAAATTAGATTTTTTTTTTGTCTAAGTTTATATAAAATAAAACTTACTTCACCTGATTGATGAACGTGAATTAAAAAAAAAAAAAATCTTACCCAAATATGTTTGATTAAAATAGATCTGTATTTCTTGAGTGAAGTTTAAGCCCTTTAACCAATTTAATTGTTCCATTTGAACCAATATATTTTATATGGACATAAACTTCTTTAGTCTAACATTGCTTAGTTCATCCTACTATGAATCAGCCTCTCATGCATGATTTATTTTGTCACATGGTTACTTCTAACTTTACCGTGTTTTTAATTTCAATATTAACTAGTCAGTTTTGAATGTGCAAGTTTAAGTGGCTAACTATTTGTTTTGGAGAATATTCTTTAGCATCTTATATTTAAAGTGTTATCGGACATTTTCAATAAAATATATTTCATAAAAATTCATAGAAAATGAAAAAAACAAGGATTCTTTTCTTTGAAGTTTCAAAACTTTGAACTCTGAAGTGTGGCACAATGCAGCTCAAACTAATAAACCTAAGCATACCCAATATAAGGTAACCTATTTCACGTATAGTGAGCTGCTAGAAAAGGAATTTTTTAAATAAGTTTGAGTGTGTTGTATGGAAAATTTTAAGAACAATTAATTTCATTTTAGAATTTTAAATGTTTTGGAATAAAATACTTATTTGAATGAAAAATTTTTAAAAAATTTTAAATTTTAGGTATTTTGAAAAACATCTTAATGCCTTGTTTTAATAATTATTGGCATTCTTGTCTGGCTAGCAGTAGATCTGAGGGAATCATTCCTGGATGTGTTGTTTTCGTTAGATTGACATCCTCATTCAGCTTGAAAGGTAACCGTATGAAGAATTCTTCATTTCTCCATAGAGGACTGACATGGTTAAAGCCTTCATGACTATCAACATATAAGGAGAGAATTTTCCTTTTTATGCTTTCTAGCTCATTTGGAGGTTCTGATATAGAGAATAACCTCGGGGTGCTGATAAAGGGCTTATATTCTCTTCTAAGCCTTAAGCCATCTGGATGAATGAGAAGCCTTTGTGAAGCGGAGTATACATCCATCCCTATGAGGATATCTTTATGTGGTAATTTGCTTCCAATGACTTTGGACCAGACTATACAATCTAGAAAGAATTTTATCTCAATGGGTGTCTTGGTAACTAAGTCCGTCCTGAACATCTTTCCATCGGCTGCCACAAAGTGAAAAGTTTATTCTTTCCAATATCTCCTTGGAATAATGTATGGGTTCATCATGGTCTTTTGAGCTCCAGTGTCTATGAATGCGATTGCTTTTATGGGTTTCTCAAATTTAGAGGGCAGGATGTGAATCTCACAATTAGGTTGAGGTGAAGAGAGACTGCTGTTGTTTATCTCTTGTATGGAATAGACAGGGATAGACTCAGAGTCCGAAAAACTTTCTTCATCGGAGGATTCTTTCAGGGCAAAAACAGTCTCCTCATCTGCTGAGCTCTGTTCTAAGTAAACTGATTCTACCTCATCATCTCCTATGTCTAAAGATGAAATGAGCTTTATGGCCTTTTCTCTCTTGTTAGGACATGTCCTAGAGAAATGTCCTTTCTTCCCACAGATAAAACATTTTGATCTAGAGGATCGTCCTCTTATTTTCTTTTTCTTGAAAACTTTGAAGGGCTTCCTCTTCTTTTTCTGAGGAAATTTAAATGACTCCTTTTTTCTTTTCCCCTTTGAGCAGCTACATTTGTCTTTGCACTTGATTTCCAAGTAAGACTTTTTGCAAACTTTGTTGAATTTGCCCTTTTTATTCATAACATAAAAAAAGTATTGATGTTGCCTGCATAGCTTGTCTACCGCTTCCTGAGTAATTTGGTGAATCTGCCTCATTGTCATGGCAGAAAAATCTTTTTGTGCGGCCATAGCGATCCTATTGAGTTATGGCTCTAACTCAGCAGGAAGAGAGGCTACATATGTATTTTTTAGGCTCACATCATTAAGACCATTGAGAAGATAGAATATCCTCATCATTCTTTAGAAGTGTTGGTCTAAATCATTTATCTTTATGGAGCAGCACTTTATCTCAAAGAATTCTTGTCTCATCTTTCGTTCGATGATAGCTCCATCTCCAATAAATTCTTCATGTAAGGTTCCCAATACTGTAGCTGTTGAACTTAACTCATGGAACTGATTCTGGCGGACAACACCTATATTGTGATACCATTCTTTTAATGTGCCCGTCATCCTACAGCAGAATTCTTCAATGACGAGCAACACTTTATCTCAAAGAATTCTTGTCTTATCTTTCGTTCGATGATAGCTCCATCTCCAATAAATTCTTCATGTAAGGCTCCCAATACTGTAGCTGTTGAACTTAAATCATGGAACTGATTCTGGTGGACAACACCTATATTGTGATATCATTCTTTTAATGTGCCCGTCATCCTACAGCAAAATTCTTCAATGACTTTGTATGAATCAGTTTATTTCATTAGTTTAGTGTATAACCATGCACCAAACTCTATGAGCCTTCCTCTCTATTGGTCTGGAGGAAGATCATCCAAGGTAAACCAAGGACCACTGGTGGGTTTTGTTATCCCATTTCTTTGGGATTGACCTATTTCTTCTTCAGGAGGTTCATAAATAGGATCATTTCTTGTTTGTGAGCCTGCTGGGGTGGCCATCAAAATCTTGGATACGTCAGCATAGCCTTGTTCCTCATCTGTGCTGTCTGTTGAACTTGTACTTTCACCATCTGATGAATCTTGTTTTTTGGAGTCATTATGAGAATCACCACAAACTTCTATGGTGAGTTGAGAGTATGGATCTTGCGAATCCTGAAATATGTCTGTTTTGGGCAAAGAAAGTCTGTCTGGGGAGGAGAGTGGAGAATCCTAATTTCCTTCTGTGCTTTTGTCTTTGCTTTGGTAGATCGTGAACTAGATTCTGACCTTGATCTAGTCCGATATGCTAAAGTTGTGGGCAAAGTCCATGAGGACTGAACTGGTTTGTTGAGGAACAATGGAGTTGGCTGAGAGATAAACCTTGAAGTAGCTGGAGGTACAAAGGCATATGGATCAAGCAATAACATTTGTTTTTCTTTGATTTTTTGTTCAATCTGATCATCCAATTCTTTGATCTGAGCCTTTAATTGCCGTATCTCTTTTTCTTTTGCATGAGATGTTTGTCCAAAGGTAGTCTCTTTCTATTTCTTTTCTAGGCGAGAGATTTCAGAGGTTAATTGTTGATAATACCTCTTCATCTTTGTAGAAAGATGATTTAATCTTTCATTTGGAAAAATCCAAATGAGCTGAAATCCTATCCATTTTTTGGTCAAGTCTTTTGAGAATGGTGTTCTGGGCTTTAGCATTCTTAGATTGCCAATTTAATGCTTCTTCAGCTTGAGTGAGAGGTTTAGTCTTGCCATCCAGTCCTATCTCAGTAGATGAGATATTTGGCTTTGTAGTCAACTTGGTGACCGAAACTGTTTTTCTTTAAAGAGATGGGAAATCTTGCTCATAAGAAGTCTCGGTGAACATCATACAGGGAATTGCTTGACTGCATGGAGTTGGTGGAATAACGGGAGAGTGATTTCTCTCATTTTTCTGAGAAGGTGGAAGTTTTTCTTCTCTCAAATTTTCTTCCATCCTTTTGTGGATCCAAGAAGGATCTGGTCATTCTTAATGGTATAACCCTACCCAAGGTCTTTGGTCAGGGTCAGTAGGTCCCCTTTTGGAAAGAAAACCAAGTCTCCTTTGAGCAGAAGGAGGAGGTGTAGGTCTTCTTTGAGGAGGAGGATGAGGTTTGCAGTAATCATCATTCTCATCTCCCTCGTCACTGGAATCACTGGAGTACCCAGGGTTTTCTTTTTCTTCATCACTGGTGTCTCCAGATCTTTGCCAACAATCACATCTTGGGTCACACATGGATGGATCTACATCCATATGAAATGACCATCTATCTTGCCAGTATATATAGGCCTTCCATCTAAATGAACTCCCCATATGGGGATTCTTTTTTCTTTTGTGACCGGTTGTAGCATCATGGATTGGAAGATGGATGTTGATGTGCTAATGGGATTAGCTTCAGGATGTCTGAAGATGGTTCTGACTTCCCATCAACAGATCTTCTAAAAGTTGCTTCGGTAGACTGGATGTGCTTCTGATTTTCATGCAGTCTCTCGTAATTGGTTACCCACTGTAATTGGATGAGTTCCTTCAATTATTGCCTGGTGAACTTGAATGATAGAGGGAGTCTCTTCTTGATGGTTGGCTAAGACAAATAGTGCCCCATCATTACAGGATGGTAACGACAGGTTTACAGCATGGTTTTGCATCCGATAGATGATTTGGTGGTGCAAAGTAACAGTTAAGGCCTCAGATACCTGGTCGGCTCCAGTGATCTGTACTTGCACCTTTAGCCTATGGGACAAAGTAGGATCCCTTAGACTGTAGCTATAATTTGGAAATATAGTGAGAACTACACTTCCAGCATGCAAGGTGGTCAGCACCGTTCCTATCACAGCATTCTCATAGTGGAGATAGCTGGAGTCTAGCAGAGTGGTTATGGCAGAGACGGGAATACCTCTTCTTCCATGAAGAGAGAGGATTAGGCGAACAACCCCATAGTGTAAATGGGTGAAGCCTTTTGTAGTCCATAATCTGATGAGTTCCTTTGGAATCTCTATAGTAACATACTGTTCTTCAGTAGTGGCTACCAAAGAACACTGCTCCAGCTTGGAGGATTGGACATATTCCTTTTCGCTGGGTCTTCTGGTGGAGATCAATCGGGCAATAGATCTAAGAGTAGATCCTTGTCGGCGAAAAATATTGTAAGGACTAAGTAAAGGAGTTTAGGTCTCAGAGATCTGAGCATCCTCTGGAACATAAGAGTATTCGATGAGATTTTCTATTTTTGAGGAAAGAGTTTTTGTAATATTGTTTGGAAGAGAAAGCATAGAGTTTAACAGGACTGGTTGAACAGTGTCTGTGTTTGAGGTTGAGGTTTCCATGTGTTTAAGGTTTCTTTCCCTACTCGCTCCTATCATATCATCATATGACTCTGGCTTTAAGAAAGACAAGGAAATAAATCTTAAAATATTATAATAAATGTTTATTTTGTTTAAATAAATAAATTTTCTTAAAAAAATTAACAAAGCTCGCCCATTGTTGTAAGGTATGAACTTAATCTACAGTTAGTAGTATTTAAAAAGTAAAACAAAAAGAAGAGAAAATACAATACTTTGGAACTGTGTAAGTTAACAAACCAAAACTAAGCACAGGAAATGCATAAAAAATTTGGGCTTCATTTAGCTTTAACCTTAAGTTTCTAAGTCATAGAAAACATCCCAACAACTTTTGACAGGATGTATGTCAGACATACTACCTAATGCAACTTTATTTTAATTTCACTACCTTGTTTTGGACCATTCAAAATAGCCATTTCAACTAACTCATGAAGTCTGAACTTCAATCTAATGATCAGGTTCATGCAACTGCCTCACTAATCAATCAATAATGTTTTTTTTTTTAGAATTAAAGCGAAATTATATTAAAATTATAATAAATTACGGTTATTTTCTTCATATATATATATATATATATAAATATATATGCAACAGTTGATCTACACTATAATCACATTTAACTTTAAATATTGAATTATACTTTAAGAAATAAAACGTGCTCCATTTTATTCAATTTCAATATAAACAGACATTTTAATAATGATGAAAAACTATAAACCAGCATCTTATCATTATATTATATATACTAGGGTAGAAAAAGGCATCTTATATCATCATATATATTTAGGGTACGTAAGAAAAAGGCATGATCTTAAGACAAAATAATTTTGAATTTGTTACTAAATTACAAGTTAAAGTAGTTACAAATTATTTTCCTGATACCATAAATATAATTTCTTATCTTACTTTACATTATATACGAAAATTCATTATGGTTAATAACTAAGTTTTTTTTTATTATATGTGTAATTGGTAAGTATTTTATATTTAAGTCTCAATTAAAAAAGTTTATTTATAATTTATTTGAGTTTTTTTTATTCTCCTTTTATATATAAGATAGGAGTTGAAAACAGAGAGTTTATAACAACTCACACACCATGTTCAACCAACTAAACTAATCTCTTTTAATTATTTAAGTTTATCTTATTATATAGACACTTATACAAGTATTTAGATGAATTTATAAAAACACTTGTATATGATATTTAAAATATTTTATACTTATTTAAATAAGCCATCTATAACAGCTTTTTAATAAAAACTTTATGCTATCAAGGATTAAAATTTGCTGATAAAAAAAAACTTATAAACTCTCACCTCACATTTTTTATCCTCTCTCGATGTTAAAATTAGTTATTGAGTTTTTCTTTTTTATTATTAAAATATACTAAGTTTTTTTTTTCTCTCTCAATCTCTATATATATGGGAGATTATAATGGTGATATATTTTTTTACTCATCCGTGAAATTTTATTTTAAATATTTTTTATAATATATTTAGTTTATTTATTTATAATTTTTTTTATTTTAAAAAACAAATGCTTACAAGTGCATATTGCATGATGCATTCACACATTTTATATTTATATAATAAGTGTTTTTAAATTTGTATATCTAATAAATAATTTACTGAATTTAAAAGCTTATAATAATATAGTATAAATTTTTAAGTAAAAAACTTTTATCGAATAAATACTTAATTAAATTATTTATTCAAATGGGATCTTATACTAAAAGAAGAACTCAATCAAAATATAATTATTATAACTTTTTAAATAAAGACAAATATGCTAAGTTAAGAACAAGGTGAATTATGATATTATATAACATACAAAATTATTATTAATCAAATTATTATATAATATAAAAATTATGCAAAAAAAGTTATTTTTCTGATAAGCCTTATGATTTTCTAGATTCTTTAATATGTATTGTTTTACAGTGTATTCCGTGGGTACCTTACTTTTATTATCTACTTTTCTGCTGCTGCCCTCTTTTGCGCTTTTGCCTTTTCTTGTATCTGCTCTCTTTCTTTTCTTTTAATTTTTCTCCTACAAATTAAAATTTAACAAACACAAAACTTTACAAATGGCAAATATACAACCCATAAATGGGAAAAATTATAAATCAGCTCTTGCGGCTGTTGAACACTTAACAAAATCTCCCCCCATAGGATATACTAAACCAAACAAAGATACAAATTTTGTTCAAACCATAGTAGGATAAAACAATATAATAATAGCCTTGTTAGAAGAGGTTTCTAGAAAATTGTCAAATCTCACAGATTTAAACAAAGATAAAAATAATAATATATCAGATGATATAAATGATTTAGTTAATAAAGTTTATAGATTATCATTAGGAACAACCATACAATCTAAAAAAATTTGTAAAAATACTCACAAATATGTTAAAGTAATTGCAACAACAAACAAAGCTAAATCTAGTAATACAAATCAGACTACACAGGAGATCAATAACTCCAACAATGATAAATCTATTAGTTAAATATGAATTTTACACCAATAGTTAGCGGTGATTCATTAGAAAAAGAAATTGTATTAGAGAACTGTAAGTGTGAAAATCCAACAATTTCTGACACATGTAAATGTAATACAAAATTCTTATACATAATCGATGAAACAAAAGAAAACTATCTAATAGATAGCATACTAGATAATACAGCTGAAGCTTTTTCTTCGATAAAAATTTTGAAATCTATAAAATTCGAAAACATCCAACAAATTCTAGATCGACTAAATAAAACACATATAATAGGAGAAGACCCAACAAAATTCTGGGATAGAGATCCCATAAAATGTAAATTAGACATAATTAATCCAGATTTAATTATAAAAACAAAAGACATTCAATTTAACAACTGGGAACAGGAAGAATGTCAAAACCACATACAAAATTTATTAAAACTAAAGGTAATTGCACCAAGTATTATTCCTCACAGAAGTCCAGCTTTTATAGTTAATAAATCTTCTGAACAAAAACGGGGTAAATCAAGAATGATTTACAATTATAAAAGACTAAATGATAATACAGTAAAAGACAGATATTCTATTCCTTCTAAAGAAGTATTGATAAATCGAATTCAAGATGCTAAATGATTTTCTAAATTCGATCTAAAAAGTGGATTTCATCAAGTAAAAATGGATCCATAATCTATCAAATGGAGATTCTTTTCTTGTTCCGAAGGATTATTTGAATGGAATGTCATGCCATTCGGTCTAAAAATGCTCCTGCCATTTTTCAGCGTAAAATGGACAATATTTTCAAAAATGAAAAATCTTTTTCCTATGTCTATATAGCCGATATACTAGTATTTTCTAAAACAAAAGATGATCATTTTCTTCATCTAAAACATGTTTTATATAAATTGGAACATTATGGGTTAATTGTTTCAAAATCAAAAATGGAAATTTGTAAAAAATTTATTGAATTTTTAGGAACAGAAATTGGTAATGGAACTATAAAACTCCAATCGCATATTTCTTAAAAAATACAAGAATTTCCTGATAGAATGGAAGATATCAAAACACTTAGATCCTTTTTAGGATTATTAAATTATGCAAGAAGTTTTATTCCTAATTTAGGAAAATACACATCTTTTTTGTACAATAAAACTGCATTAAAAGGAGAAAGAAAATTCAACTCCGAAGATATAAAATTAGTACAAAAATTAAAACAAATGGTAATAAATTTACCAACTCTACAACTACCATTAGATTTAGACTATTTAGTAATTGAATGTGATGGTTGTGAACTTGGATGGGGAGCAATCCTCAAACGAAAGAAAAACAAACATTTATAAAAAACAGAAGAACAAATTTGTAGATATGCTTCTGGAAAATACACAACAAAACCAAAAATTTATAAAACAAGCACCGATTATGAAGTCAATGCTATAATACACGCAATGGACGCCTTCAAATTATTTTTAATTAATAAAAAAAAAACCATTAGAACAGACTGTGAAGCCATAGTCTCCTATGGAAAAAACCAACTTAATAATGACAAAAAACCACATAAAAGGTAGTTACTTTTAAAAGATTATATAAATTTTTCTGGAAAAAATATTTATTTTGAGCATATAAAAGGTTCTGACAATACTTTTGCTGATATATTGTCCAGGTATATCAAGTAAAGCCCCGACAAAGATCAACTTTGATCATCCTACACAAATCTCCATTTTTAATGGAAAATACAAAGAAAGGAGCGGTTGGCCCTAAACAAGTAAGATCACTCTTTCGGGTTGACCAATACACAAAATATGGCAAACAAGAATTGCCTATTCTTACAAATATCTACCAGTACCCTGGAAGAGACAACACAAACATCAAGCTTAATGTCTTGATAGACAACATTTGGAACATCCCAAAATACACATCAGAAAATGAATCTCAAGTCACAAAATTAAAACAAAGCATCATTTGCGCCTTATATAACTTTTGTGGACAAAACAATCAAGGAGTTGTTTTAACATCTCCATCCTCTCCATCAGGAAAAGGTTTTACACATTTTGCCCTAATAGATGGGTCTAACAAAGGGGTTTACACCTCATTCAGAGATCTCTCTGAAGTCAAACAAGACCAATTTTGGTCCACCTACAAAGACTTTTACTCTAAAGAAAAAGCTCAAATGGCAGTAAGACTTCAATCAATTGATGAAGAAAAAATCAAAACTGCCTTACAAATGGAACCCATAATCCAAACACAAACATATGCTGGTGCCACTAGTATTCCGCCCAGTCTTAACCCAAATATTCTTTTATCAAAATTTAACCTTCTTCAAGAATTCCTTTTTGAAGCATACTCAGAAGCCATAAAATTTAATGGCTTATTTGTTAAAATACAAACTTATTTCAATCATAAAACTGTTTGTGTCATCTCTTCTGACTACTGTAAATCAGTAACCAAAGACTCTACATGTCAAATAAAATATTTAGTCAGAAAAACTCACATAGATTTAGAAAATTTCGAACAATACCTACACAGAGATTTTCTCATCACTCCTATGTCATTCCTTGAAGTAGGATGTTTACACTCTATAATAATTCCTCCCACAGATAGGTTTCAGGCCTTATCATCCCCAATTAATTCAGTCATCAATGAAGTTCAAGCTGAACACATGCAAAAAGTGACTTTACAAATCAATACTTCTCTCAGAAGTATTATTCTTCAAGAAAGTGTTCCCACCCATGTTGTTAAACTATATACAGAAAGAAATCCCGAATTTCATTTCTTTCAAACAATAGAGCATGATGACTTAAAAGGTCTGTCTCTTAATAAGAATAAAACCTACCAATATAATCTCTGGAAGACACACACAAAAGGATCAAACTGGAATTTTTCTAAACATGATTCAGACACTTTAATCTTTCTAAAAGAAACACTTGACACCAAGCTCTATTGGAAAAAAAACATGGGATCAAAATTTCATCCTTTTCCTGCTGAAGTCAATCTTACTCTAGTTCGGCACTTTGAAAGAGAAAGAATCTTCAGGGAAATATATGAAGAAGCTGGCTGCTATGGCCAACAAACATCAGGAGCATCATGAGCCTTTTCTCTCCCTTCTGAAGCAGGAGATGATCAATCTCTTCCTGAACAAATGGACGAAGAGTTTCAAGATTTTACTGCATCCATCACTCGGTTGAAATAAAGTTTTTACCTGTGACACAGTAAATTTACCTTATGGTAATTGACTGAAGGGTAAAAACCGACACAGCAGGTTTCCGGTAATCAGGTGACCTATACAGCCGGTTTTCGGTTATACACTTTGTATATAAATTGGCCTTAAGTCTCTTATGCGGAGCAGGTCTTTAGACACACCCTCCCTCTCTCTCTCTAAACTCTCTCCCTTCTTTCTAAACTCTCCTCTTGTACACAGTCCTTCTCTGCAAGAAAATACGAAGATTTTCTTCACCCCTCCCCTCTTATGCAACAATATTATATTTAATTTTTAAAATATCAGTAGGCTATGATTAGTAAAACTTAAATTCTGTTATGAGATTAAAATGATATTTTCTTTAAATAATATTGATTTCAATATTTATGTCTAATTAAATTAATTTTACTCTTTAAATCATTCAAAGTTTGACTATAATATTATAAAATTAATAATTTTGTTATATACTTCATAATTATTAATTTTTTTTTATTTTATATTTTAAAATTAAAAAATAAACACATCATTGTAAAACAAATAAGTTAAATTAATAACTAAATTATATCACAATATTATATGAATTTATAAAATAAATAAATTAATCAAATTATTATATGTATTTGATTGTTTTTCAAATCCTGTGTGTGTTCTAATTAATGAAAAATTAATTTTATTTTTTGATTAAAATAATAAGTTGTTTTAAGTAATATCGGTTTCAACATTTTTGTATTTAATTACATTAATTTTAAAATTTAAATATTAAAAAATTGTTTATAAACTATAATGCTATAAATTTAATAATTTTATATACAACATAAATAGTCAAATAACTATGTTATTTTATATTTTAAAATAAAAATAAAAATTAAAAATTTGGTTTATCTTTTAATTTTTTTACTTAATAAAAATTTCATACAATTTTATAACTATTTATGAAATTATAAATATATTTAAGATTCTAAATATATTTTTCTTAAATATTCTTATTTTTTCTGCATTTTTAGAGAAGTTGATTAAGTATAAAACATATCTCTTAAAAAAAGTTTAAATTTCAGATATAGATATTCAAACATGTTTTAAAGTAAAAATAATTTATGCAAATCTTACTATAATATATATATATATATATATATATACACACTAAATAATCACATAATATTGTTTTCGTATTGATGGAAACTTAAATATATTATTCCAAGTTAAACTGATTTTTCATTTATTAACCGTTATTCACGTTATTATTTTTTAATCATGTTATATTTTGTTTGTTATATATTATTTAGATTTTGTAAATTATGAGTTATAATATATTAATTTTAAACTCTACGTAAGACTAATCTTCTTCGCTGTGATATTAAATTTTCTAATATTTAAATTCATATTGTGTTTATTATATTGGTATTTAAAATTTATCTATTTATTATTATGTTCTTAATTTACAATATTATATTTAATAAATTTTTATACTATTTATATATTAACCATTGTGTACTATAACAATTATTTCAGTGACTCATGTGTAGACACATTGACCTTATAATATAAAAATAATTATTTTTAAAATTTTATCTAGTACTGAAAATGTGATTGTTTTTCATGAAAATTTATTGTCTAAAATAACTTCTTAAGAAAATATGTATGTATTTAATATTTACTATTTTTTTATTTAAATAAATTATTTAAGACTTTTTTATGTTGATAAATTTAAATGAGTTTAATTTTTATGAATTAATAGTGTAAAAGAATTTTATATCTTTTATCATAACTTTTCATTTATATGTTTTTAAACGATTAAATATTAATTAGTAAAGTTAACAAATTTACCATATATGAATAATTCTGATTAAATGTGTACAAATCATTTTTTCAATTTAAATTTTTTTTATTAATTTACATTTTACAAATATATATAAATTTTTTAACATATAAATTACATATGAAATATAAATAACACATGGGATGGATAATTTTTATGAAAAAAAAATAAAATTACAAATGGTATGAAATTTTTTATAAAAAAAGAAAAAAACACTAACTCATATAATAAATAATATGATGTTACTTTTTAATTACTTAAAAAATTATGTTGTATAAATATAAATTTTTATTTTTCTTGCTTCCTTCTAACTTAACTAATTTATTTCATCAATAAATGTTTACACATTTAACTTATTTATTTCATCAAGAAATCTTTTACATATTGTGCATTGCACGGTCCAATAATCAGTAAACAAGCATTTTTTACCCCACAAAAGTAAACAAACATTTTAATGACCATAAAAACTGTAAATTATCATCCTATGTATATTTATTCTTTGCAAGTTCTTATTTCTGAATATTTAGTTATTGCTAACAGATCTATGACATTAAAATGGAATAAAATACAACATGTATTAGTATTGCACACGAGACTAACACAGTGTAATTTAAGTATCTATTAAAAGAAATGAATTGCATGTTATTTTATTTGTATATTATTAGTTATTCATAGTTTATCGATACTAATAATAAAAAAATAATCCTTTTTTGAGTACACATTGCTTAAACAAATTTTTCTTTTAACAAATCTTGAAAATATTCACCAATTACGACACCATTACAAAAAATAAATCCTTTACTGTGATGGTTGTTTACAGTTTTTAATTTTTTAATCAGAAACTTGAGTAAATATGCTATTACTATTAATAGAATAATGAAATGTTTTAATTTCATTAGAAAAAAACTTTTCTTCTTTTTTTTTTTTTACCTGGAAAGTTTAATTGACAAACTTGACGGTTACAAGCAAAATGTAGGTCAAGGTCAATAACGGGCTTGATTATTTGAACTTCTAAAATGAAGATAAAGTTTTATTTATACAGTCTTTTGTCTTTCACACCTAACCCTTCGTAGTCGAATCATATTGAAAAGGCCTATATTTAATTTATACTTAAAACTTAAAATGCAAGCTATATATTTCCTTGAGTCTTTGACTATTTGTTTGGCTAATTAAGATTTACCGTCAACTATGGTGGGTTGGGCAAATAGTCCATATTCCATTTAGACGTCTAAAATGAGACATAAGCTTGATGAAAATAAAAAAGTCAGAGTTATGAGACACAGAAACAGTGACGAATTTTAACCATGAATGTTCGAGAGTAAAAAAAATATATATTTTAAGAAAATAATAATTCCTTTAAAAAAAATTTATTTTTTAAAAAAATATAACAAGTTTGGGGAGAAAAATAAATATACTAAAAAACAATTATAATTTTTTTATAAAAATATATATTTATTAAAAAGAAAAAAAAAGTTTGAGGGCATCACTCTCCTCAACTCTTAAAAATATCTCCCACTACACAGAAAGGTCTAGATTTTATTTATGTATAAAATTTATTTAAAGTTCGAACCAATATTTTATTGAACGCTCATGTTGGGTCAATTATGACAATGGTGAATCAAGCCATAAAGCCTATATTCAATCTATACTTATAAAATTAAGCCTAAACCAAATTGTACGATTATGACAATCTAGTTATGAGGCTTTAATGAATAAATCCTAGATAATGACATTATTAGATTAAGCTAAAATTTAGGTGGCAATTTGCAATTTAAAGTGTCAACCCTAATTTTGTTGAGCAAGTTTGGGTGGGGTTAATCGGAAACTAGATGGCAAAAATAACCATGTACAATTTGAGCTTCTAAAGAGAAGCCCAAGTCTAGTTTGTGTGGACTTTTAGTGGGTTAAGTCTAGATCAATGCATGGTCAGATTGAAAAATAAAAAATAAAAAACACACTTTAAAACTAAAAGCTTTAAAGTCGCGACTGAGCCACCCATGAATATTTAAATGACCAAATTAACTCTAGAATTTGGCAAATTATATATGTCTGGTTGGGGTATGATTTGCTATTGCCTTTGTCTGCAATGATTTATTTTCAACGGCATATTGGCTTATGTCCGATAGGTAAGACGACAAAAGTTTTGGCTAGAGGTGGTGTGGTTGTGTAAAATGATATTATATTCACCAACTTGGAATGTCATTCTAATCCTGTTAATAGTAGGAATGTCAAAATCATTCACATTATTTACATTACAAATAAAATTAGGAGAATTGACGATATTATATATATATATATATATACACACCATAGATGGAGATAAAAATCAAGACATTCGCCCTGCGAATACGGTTAAATAATTGTGAATGATGAAATCATAAAATATTTTAATTAGTTACATTGTTAGTCACTATCTAGACTAATAGCCAAATATTATTTGTCTTTTATTTTAATTTAAAATGTTGCTTGTAAAATAAAAATGTAGTAAAATTTGTTCATAGTCTTTTATACTTTGATGATATTTTAATTAAAAATATGATTAAATACAAGCATAAAACATTTGCTATTTTGATTTATTGAAGAATTATGTTTTTTACCAAAAAAATCCTTATATAAAAAAGGAATTTACTTATACCAATGTGGGGTGCAGATTTTTCTTGCACGTGTAAATAATGAAAGATATATTTACATGGATATCGGCACTTATTTTAGATTTTATTTAACTAAAGTTTAATAAATTAAAATATAAATTTTACAGTAAAATGATTTTATTTTAAATACTTATTTATAAAACCTATTTTAAATAATTTTATAAAATTATTTAATGGTAAATCATAGACATATTTATTTATTTATAAATAAATAAGTAAAACTTATTTTAACTTATTAAAAATAATTTGGATAAAATCTAAAATTTAATTAATTAAAATATATTAATACCTCTAAAATTAGAAAAGTCAACCTAAAAATTGACATATTTATATTTATCAGCATAGTTATCTTCCTAACTAAAAGAGATTTAGAGACGATGGAATTGTCTAAAATAAAATAAAGATAAAAGAGACATAGAAAATGCCATGTACCTGCAGAAACTCGAAATTGACATTTTTTGTCATTTTTTTTCTTCATTTAGCCCTCTTGATATTTATTTGTACTTTTTTATTTATTCTGAGAGCACTGTGCCATTGAAAACCTTGACAAACCACTTTGCAGGTCACAAATTTTCTTATTTTTGTTCGTTAACCTTCATAAACCAAAATAATAAAAAAATGTATTTTTTCGTAAATATCATTCAAATAATAATCGCATAAATTTTTTAATAATTCAAATATATTTTTTATAGGCATAATTGAAATATTTTTAACACAATTTTTCTTTTAACTAATGCAGAATTGTAGACCTATCACTACTTAGTTAACATATTATGTCCGTCAGTTCAATATGCATGTTTTTTTTTTTTTATAATATTTCTTGTTAGTTCCTTAGATGAATCATTACTATTAAATTTTAATATTTTAAAAAAATAAAATTTACACTAACATTAAAACTTTCATTCAGAAACAACCGAACAAGCACAAAACGCGAAAAAAGAACAAATATAATTGTAAACAATTAGAAAAGGTGTTTATTACAAAGAACAAATGGACAAGTTCCAAGATTAAAAAAACAATTTGTTTAGAAAAATATTTATTACACAGAACATAATATTTTTTGTTAGATGCACATAACACGGAATCACAATTAGACGAAAGAATAAACACGTGTCAAAATATATGCACATAGATAAAACTTTATGCATATCTATTTATCATTTGATTGCATTACATATATTTATGTTGTGTTGATGAATATTTCCTATTGATTCACAATGGACAAAACACAAAAAGCTAAAAAGTACAAAAATATAAATTCATTAGTTGAGCTCTTTACCTTATTTATAGAAAGTTTGAGGGCATAAATCAATTAATAAAAAATAAGTAATGTATTTTATTATATAAAAGATGACTTATTGGTAAAAAAAAGTTAATTAATGTTGCATCAAATACCCTACCAAACAAATAAAATTAAATTACTACGAGAGATAGATATATTAACCTCCAATAAACATAATTATATTTATTATTCTCTGTCATAAGTTAATTCCTAAAATGTATGAGTTTACAAGTTTATAAATATTTAATAATGTAAATCGCATGTAAAATCGAAAGAATAGGAAACTTGGTAAAATTGAAGTATACTCCTAAAATCGAAATAAACTCAGTAAGATTGGAGTAAACTTGTGAACAAATTTATTGAGTGATGTTTTTTTATACTAATTCTAATTTTAAATATAATTTATTCTTATGCCTAAAAATGTTTTGAAATTTTGAGTGTTTCAATTTTAATTTCTACTTATTTACAGTAATTTAAATTTATTATGTGAATTTGAATTTTATTATATATGAAAAACTTTTAAATTTTATATGATTTATAATTATATTCTTAATAAATTAAATTCTTATAATTTTACGAGTGAAATTTATTAAATTATTCCGTGTACGGTAAACTCTCAACTGTGATGATGATAGTTAACTTTTTTGAAACAATTTACGTTATCTTCTTCAAATTGCAAAATTCAAATTTGTTTCTCCGTGGAAAGCTTTATGTTTTTATAAATACTTTTAAATCATTTGTAAATACTTATACCTATATTTTACAAGGCGTAGGTAATCGACTTGTGTCTTGTAAACCTTGAAAACATGTTTATAAAAGAGTCCAAAGAAGCTTTTTGTAAAAAAAAAAAAAAAAAACAACCTTATTGAAAAATTTCTTAGGTTGTTAGATTGAATAGATTAATAAAGACTACTGGACAGATAGTTTGAAGATGCTTTTAAAAGACTACCTATAACTCATTAAAGTTAGTGAAAGTTAAGATGAACTCGTAACAAAACGCTATATTTATTATTTTTTATTTAAAGATGAATTGCTTATTCTCATTTTCGAAAACGTTGAAAAACATACACGTCTTGTGAAAATTTTCTAAACACAATTCGATCATCTTGGTGTTTTTTTGGCAAACTCTTATTTCTTTATTTATTTGACTTTTAAGGTAAATGAATTTGACCGTGGGAGAAGCATAATTTTAATTTTTTTTTGTTGGGATAATTAATTATGAGTGGGGACTCAAAATTTATATACTATTTATCTATTAAAATTAATTTTCACTAAAACTTGAATATACTAATTCAGAATAAATTACAAGTGAATTTGTGTTTGACCTATGGTTATAAGTTAAAGTTTTGTCATGTAATTTCATTAAATATATATTTGACCAAAAAAAAAATAAATTGTCTTTTGGAAAAATCTTGCTTGACTTGCTTAAAACAATGTTTGGTTCGAACTTAATTAATTAGCATGTGCAAAAAAAATAATAGTGATATATAAAAAAAAATGTAAGATTTGACTTTGAATAATAGTGTTTTATTTTGGGAAGAAAACACTCAAAACAGGATTACATTCTAGTCCTAAGAACAGTTGGGACCGACTCACCGACGAAACACATCCATCAGGGGAATGGGGGTCAATACGATAACCCATCTTCAATAATACTGCTTTCCCAAAATTAATTTAGTTAAAAATTCGGCGTGAAATAAGGCAATATACACTGAATTCTTATTTTTAATTCACTTAATTTTACAATTAAATTCAATTAAAAATTCACATAAAAAAATATGAACGTTGATTCACTAAAATGCTGAAGAAATGTGACGTACGGAAACGCGTTTGTTGAGTCTCTGTCAAAGCAAGATGTAAAGTTGCTAAAGTATGTTGACTAACATGTAAGAATTTCCTATTATACATGGATTTCAAATCATTTAGATAACAAATAATTAATAAGGTAATTTTTATTTTGAATATTATTTAAAAACAAGAAGATATATACTTTTTACTGATGATTTTATATTAATTAAAAACAAAATATAAAATTTAAATTTTTTAAAAATGATAATGATACACAATGGATGATAGTTGGAAGTGAGTATCTTAAATTTATTTTAAACTATAAAAGATAAGTTAATAATAAATAAAAAAGAAGAGAAGGGAATCCGCGTGGAAGGAAGCTGACACGCGCAGGGCATTTATTTGATTGAGCAGGGATTAGAGAAGAAGTAAGAATTACATTTACTACTGTACCTAGTCAATTACTACCATGGTCATCTTCATCGGCGAAACACTCTCCGACATTTGAGCCTCTCATGTTTTTTCTCTGGAAACCTCTTCCGCACCACCGTGGATTTTTGCTGCTTCTGTAACACAAAGCAAAACACAGAGTCTCAGTCTGCTTCTAATATAGTTTACGCTCCTCCTTTTCCTTGTCCTCGTGCTGGTTACAAGATAGGGTTTGCGCCACTGCCCATGACCAGGTACACAAAGTACTGTGTTATTTAAATCTTTCATCAATTATTAACTGCTTTCTCTTTAGTCTACCCCTTCTAGGTGTCCCGATTTTAAACCTTTTTTTTTTTTTTTATATCTATTGAATATTTGGTGCGTAGGAGCTAGAAAGGAGGTTATGGAAGGTGCTGGTCAAAATAACATGAATCGAAATAGTTGTGTGTTTGGTTCATCATCGGGAGCAACTCTCAGGCCCCCAAATCGATTGAATAATGCTGTGCCTAATAATCAAGTGGGTGTTGCCGAGAATCAGAAACCCTATGGTATACCACCCTCTCACCCCAATACAAATATTTCACCTTCATCACCTTATCCTCAATTTTTTGCCTCCCAATCCAATTCGGTTTCGCAGCATTCCAGGTCTTTGTCTCAGCCCTCTTTTTTCTCTCTGGATTCCTTGCCCCCATTGAGTCCTTCCCCTTATAAAGAACCCTCTTTTTCTGACTCAATTTCCACCGATGTGTATGCTGAGGAAAGCTTGGTTACTTCTCATGCCCCTTTACCTAACCGTGGTCACGCCCTTCAGCTTGGCCATTCTCTTCCCCCGCGTAAAGGGCATAGGCGTTCTAGCAGTGATTCCCCTTTGGGAATCTCTGATTTTATTCAGTCTGCCCCCCCGTTGGTTCCCTCCAGGACTTGGTTTGATCGTGGCAATTCGGCTTCTAAGGGAAGGAACCCTGGTTTTGAGAAACCAATTCAGTTGGTCTTAAAGGAACCGATTAAGGATATGGACTGTGTTGATGTTGATGGTTTTGGTGGAGAACCTATGGTTGGAAGGAAAGAGGATGATGCACTGGATGATTTGTTTAGTGCATATATGAATTTGGACAATATTGATGGTCTGGATTTTTCTGGTATGGAGGATAAGGATTTGGATAGCAGAACTAGTGGTTCCAAGACAGTTGAGAGCAGTGATAATGAAGTTGAGAGTCATGCAAATGAAAAAGTGACTGGCGCTCAAGGAGCTAGTTCAAGCTGTTCTGAAGAGAGGAGGGAAGGAGTGAAGAGGAGTTCTAACGGAAACATTGCACCTGGTTCCCGCCACCGGAGAAGTTTCTCATTGGACAGCTCCATAGGAAGTTTTCATATTGGAGATGAATTGCCTGGGCTTCCTCCTTTGCAAAACCGAGTTGGTCAACACTCACCTAGCAGTTCGATAGATGGTAAAACTTCTGAAACAAACATCAAGTTTGGAAACGGTGAATTCAGCTCAGAGGAGCTAAAGAAAATAAAGGAAAATGATAAACTTGCTGAAATTGCCATGGCCGATCCTAAGCGTGCAAAAAGGTAATAATAGTATTCTCTTTGACTGTCTTTATGTCCCTTGCTTTGGAGGTAAAATACTAAGGCTGTAAAATATTTTTCTAGGATTTTGGCTAATCGTCTATCAGCTGCCCGCTCAAAAGAGCGGAAGATGCGTTACATTTCTGAATTAGAGCTCAAAGTCCAAACACTTCAGACAGAAACAACCACATTGTCTACTCAGTTTACCAAATTACAGGTCTGTGTTCCTACATTCTGAGTTGAGCCAATATTCCCTTTTCTTCTGTTTCTCAATGATATTTTATTGTGATTAATAATGTTTGCTTCTATAATTCATTTATTATTTTCTCTCTTTTCTTTTGTTTTGTGCTTGTCTACAGATGGATAATTCAGAGCTTAAAAGTGAGAATAATGAGTACAAATTGAGGATTCAAGCCTTGGAACAGCAGTCCCAACTGAAAGATGGTATGGATATACATTTTTCTTCTACCTTATGTATTAGCTCAAATCTTCTTTAGCTTGTTTCAGCCTATCAACTTTGAACTTTGTTAATTTTACACACGAATAACTTGTAGTTATGATCTGGTTCAATGATGTATGGTTTTCATTCAGTAAATGGATTTTTATGTGTGACAAAAAGTTATACTATATAATATTTTTTGAAGGTTTGTATAGACAAATTATTCAAACTTGTGCTGGTGACATGTAAGTGGCTGATGTTAATTGACTAAAACTTGAGTGATTTCTATCCAATTATGTTTGAGATCTCTGCACAACTGTGCCTTTGAAATCTACCTGTCTGATATAGGAATTTGATTTCATCTTGACTAATGCTTGTAAATTTGGAACCGCATATGAAAAGTGGTGTTTTTCTGAAGTTTTCGTTCAGTTGTTTGCATGTCATGGCCTCTTTAAAACTGCATATGAAAAAATGTTAGCATAGTGTTTTTCTTTTTTTGGATATTACCAGGAGGTATTTGGGGCTTTTATTTTTGCCATCGAACTAATCATGCTCCCATCAGGTTTTCCCATTTGAGAGAAAAGCGGTACCTTTATTCACAATTCTTTTCCCTATTCGGGGATCGAACCTTAATGATTAACGGACATGTTAGCTTAATGCCAAAATAGAAAGAAAAAAGAGAGAAAATGAGGATCAAGGTTCAAATGTTCTTTATGTTGTACATATGGCAAAATAATTGAACTTTTTATATTTGATGTTTTTTTTTTGGGGGGGTGGGGGGGTGTTCGATGGGAATTTTAAATGATTATTTTGGCATAAAAAAATCTTGTGGATTTTAAAATACTTTGTAGGAATATAGTGACTTATACGATTCCTTATGATAGTTTGGATTTTGATGGATTTATACAATGAATTCATAAGATTTTAATGGATTTCATATATTTTTTCAAAACATTCTAAGTTATAAAAATCAATGAAAAAGATTAGAAATAAATTATAAGGTTTGAATGGAGAAAAGTAAGTAAAACTAAAAAATTACAATATTTTAGGACATATTTGAGGTGATTCCTTATTAATTTTCAAAAGTTTAGAAAGTTACAGTCAATTTTTGTTTATAATTTCTTGTCACAAAATTAGTTTAAGGGTGTATATTGTGGTGGTGGTGAGCCGACAATGGTGGTGGTTCAGTGCCTATGGTGGTGATAGTCTGGTGGTAATGTCAATGGCGATGGTAGTGATCCAATGATAATGTCAGTGGTGATCCAATGATAATGTCAATGGTAATGATAATTTGATGATAGTTTTGACAAATATGATCGAATGATAGTGTGTATAAAGGTGGTGATCCATTGAAATAAGTAGGAAAAAAAGTCTAACAAATTCTCAATGTCTTTCGTGAGATTATTTGAAGATAATTTTTTGTTAAAAAGTCATATAAAATCTTTTGAAATCTATTTTAAATAACAAGAAATTTGTGTATTTTTAGTACCATAAGGCTTTTAACATATTCTAAAAAAATTTATTTAATACCCCATATTTTGTTGTTCTTTTTAAAAATCTTAAATTGAATAATACCACAAATTTTTTTAAAAAATACTTTATAATCCAAATTGAATACATACGTAATGGAAAATAGTGAAAAACTACATAAGCATCATTATTACCACAAACCTTCTGTTATCTTCATGCCTAATGCCTTTATCAGCTGTGATTGTTTTACTAGATGTTTCTAACAGCTTGAACTCGTAACTCAGAATATGGATCTCAATATCATCATCCTCTCCCTTCTTCAAATGCATTCACTGTGCTGACTTGTTTTTCTGTTGGAAATGAAATCTTTAGCTGTGCAACCAATCATTTGTGTGCTTATTTTGGCAGCCCTGAATGAGACCTTGGATGCTGAAGTGCGGCGTTTAAGACGCACAGTTGCAGAACTTGGTGGAGAGTCCCTTCTCTCAAGTCGCATGGCTCAACAGCTTGCTATTAGCCAACAAATGTTCCAGTTACAGCACCAGCAGCACCCTAGCCAGCTTAGACATGGCCAGCTACACAATAGCCATTCCCAGGAACAGACACAGACTCAGTCACAGCGCCACAATGGCAAAGCTACTGCCTGCTGATCGCATTGATTGTACATAGGCACTCTACTACCATGTATACTCAGTGTGATACGAATCAGAATGCCCATCAACAAAAGAGAAAATTCAAAAGACTAAGGAGGCAAAAGGAGCCAATGTGAAGGGAACTCTTATCTAATAAGGTTATAGTTCTTCTGCTTGTGCAATCCCCAAGGATATTATATATGAATACTCGGAATAAAGTGTATAATGGTTTATTTTATTGCATAAGATTTTTAGTTATTATTTGTAAATTTAATGATGATTGATTTTATAAGATTTATTTTAATTTATTTTTAAATTTTGTTTCTTCTTTATTTTATCAATATTCGATAATATTATAAAGTTTATCGAAACACCAATTTAATTTTCTTGAATCAGTCTTAAAATATGCATTCTTACATCTTTTTTTTCTTTTGTATTTTATTGAAACATTAACTTTTGTTTGTTTCGTCAGCCTTGCAAAGCAGGTCTGATACTCCAGTTAGGCATAAATATTTTTTGGTTCTCAAAAAACATTTTTATTGTTTGGTTCTTTCAATATTTTTTTAAATTTAATTCTTCGAAGATTTATTTTTTGTTTGATAAGTCCTTAGTTAAGTGACTTTGGGAGTTCAATGATTTCAAAGATTTATTACATCATTAGGAGTATGGAAAGATTCGGTTAATTTTTGAGATAAATTATATTTTTAATTTTCATTTATTCAATTTAAGATATTAAACACACTTATAAATGATTAAAAATTAAATTATTAAAATAAATCACGCCGGGTTATTGTGTTAATATCATCAAATTGTTAATATCATCGTTACGATTCAATTATTGGCAAAAGAAATTAAAATCAAAATCTTTTTGGAGCACAAGCAAAATAATATCTGTAAAGAACAATAGAAAAAGACGTGTAAAAAGTTTTGAATTGTCTGACTGTTATTTAATTATAAGAAGATTTTTAAAGTATTAATTGATAAAATATTAATTGATAAAATATAAATAATTAAATATTAATGTAAATTTTTTTATATGTTAATGTATAAGTATTAAATTTAAAAAACAGAAAAAGTTCTATTTTTTATGTACAAAAGTTATATAACACCTCGAGTTACTATAATTTATTTCCTATTTTTTTCTACCGTATTCATGTTATTACATAATTTAGAAAAATGAAGTTGAATTTGATTGAAATATTGGTATCTCTAAATGAAATAAATTTTTGTATAGTTAGAAATAAATTTTCGTTTAGTTATTATTATAAAATTATTTTTTAAATTTTTTTTAGAAGTAATTGTTTTTCTTCTTTCTTATTGCAACTGTTTTTTTTAGAAGTTACTTTGAGTTGTTTGTTGAAAATACAGAAAATTGATTTTTTTAAAAAATTTTATAAGTGATCTTAAAAAGTAATTTTAAAGAAAGAGACTCTTAGAATGATATGATATGAAAATATATATATATAATAAGGGGAGGGGGATGGTTTTGTATATATTGAGAAATGGCATGTGATAATTGATCAAAATAAGTTTTAGATTGAAATTGTGAGGGGTGGAATTGGCAGTGATAAAATGTGTGAACCAGATTGGGTGTCCATACCCATATGCTTCAATCATTGTTTCCTGTGTCAACAGTCTCCAAGCCTTTCAACCTCTTCTTCGTTTATAAATTCTTTCTCCCATTCTTCAACACTGCATTCATACCCCATTAAACCACCACGGTTGGTACGCTGCCGAGACCCAACCACATGATAATGATAAATGATTAGATGACTTATCCAGTATTGTCTACAAATTAATTAAATTAAATAACTAACCACTACTAATGCTGAACAAAACTAATCAATCACTTATCTTTAAATATTCTTTACTTTTTTTTAACAACATATTTAATCCTTGTATTTGTTTAGGGGCTAAATCATTTCATCGTTGTTCAACCTTGAACTGAGACACTCCAGAATCATGACAAGTCTAAGAACTTGTGACTTTCAGGTCCGAGGTCACAGAAACATCTTATACATATCTAATTAAACGTAGTTGTATTAAAACAAACTGATGGTTAGAGGTAAAATTTTAAACCCTAAACCCATCATATAACCTATAAATAAGAGTTAGGTGTCATAGTTACTTGAACTACTTATTAACGAACTTAATATATCACGGGACCTCAATAACAAATAATTATATACCTAAAACAAACATTATGTTATCTCAAGTCTTTACACATAAACAAACCTAATACAAGTTACGCTTTAATAATTAGTATTCAATTTCAACTTATTTATTCAAATCAAGTTAGCCCAAAGTTTGAGTTTTCTTATTTTAAAGCAAAAAATTTACGCTTTAATTTTGTATAACTTAATTATTTTTGTTTCTATCAAAACTATACTTTGACTAGTAAATAGAAATTTATTTGAATATTGTATTATGTGTAATATAGTTTATTATATTTTTCTTCATATTTTTATAAAAATATTAATCTCATTTGCCGTATTTAATCATGTTTATATTATAACTTTCAAATATTTTGTTGAGAATAATAGGCTAAATTGCAACGTATTGGTCCAATATTTTATTTCCATTTCTAGTCTATATTTTTTTTAAATTTGATAATTTTAGTCTCCTAATTTGATCTTTGTGATTTTAATATTCTAATTTTAATTAAAAAGTTGACATGTTATTAGGGTGAAAAACCGTGTCAACTTGCTCTACTTTTAGCTCATAAAAAATAAGGTAGGGTGAGTTAAATTGTCATCGTTAGGACATGAAAGTAGTTTGTCCTGTCCCTCAGGGAATATTTTTTTTTTTAAAAAAGATATATAAATTTTTATTTAAAAATTACATTTTATTTTTCAACAAAATCATATGTTTACAAAAGTAAATAAAAAAACCACAAAACATAAATATTACATAATTGGTTTTATTTTTTTTACAATGTTACAATTTTACAAAAAATTGAATAACAATTTTGTCAGAAAATTTATTTTATTTTCTTAACAAAATTATTTTTATAAGTTTTACTTAATAATTTATTTTATGTTTTAATTATTATAATTATTTTATTAATTTATATAAAAATATATTTTTTAAATAATATATAATATTGTTGCCTTGCCTTTTACTCGTTAAATTAATAGGCTAACGAGACATATTAAAGTGGATTGATGTATTGAAAACAAAAAACATTACCCGCCTACCAAAATGATGCGGATTGACATGCAAAAAACATAACAATATTATTAGCTCATGATTTACTCGTTTTGTCACCGTTACATGTTACAAATCTAGTCTTTCTATTTTTAACATTTTACAAAACATAAATGTTAACAAAATTATATATATATATTTTTTAAAATAGTCTACTAAACTTGCAAAATCAAAATAATGTCACTAAAATACCAACTAAATAACCATTTACATCGTTGGAGTTACTCTCACTTACCATACAATAAATTTATCAAAATTGAAGGTCTATGTAAACTTGTAAAAATTTAATAAATTCGACTCACAGACTTGTAAAAATTTATTTTATATAAAAAAATTATAAATAACATATAATTAAATATTTAAATAACATACTCAATCAAAATAATAAATCATACATTTTACAATAGTTAAATAACTAGATCTAGTAGTGGATCACTATCATATAATAAATTAAAAAATGTGATAATAATGGTAAAACATTGTCATTCATATTTGGTATTGTTAAAAAATAAAAATTTGATGTTATTAAAAGTGAATATTTTTTAATTTAAGAATAAGATACTAAATGAAAGTAGGTTAAACTTTAAACATGTATAAAATAAAATAATATAATTTGTTAACATGATGATTTGATAGTATACTCTAGAGTGAAATTTATCGAATTTATCTAGAATTTACTGTAAAAAAAATTTACATACAAGTTAATTCATAAAATCTAAATACATAAAAATTTAACTTGAGAGTTTGCTATCTCCGCAAATGTAAATCAATTGAAGATGTTGTTTTTAATTTAAACTATGGATTTTTAGTTTAAGTTCCGGTATGTAACATACTCAGATGAATTGTTTGCCACCCATACAAGGGAACAACGGTTTCTTAAATGAGCATTGGTACGTGTTTTTGAAAAAAAGTAAACAATCCATGTTATTAAAATTTTTTTATGCGTTATAATATTTTTGTTATGTTTATTACAAATATTTTTATCAGCATTAAATTAATATTTATTTTATAATACCAAATTAATTTATGTCATAAAAAAGTGAAATGTAAATAAAAATTATAAAAGCGTAAATTACTTCTAAGAATCTACCATTTAAGCAAAATATAAAAAGAAATAAAGTACATTGTTTATGAATGATGTGACATACTAAGTCCCATTTATAAAAACTATAGATGCTCTTAGAGCTACTATAACACACGTTGCTCCTGTTGTTTCGTACCATTACCAACAAAAAACTGATACTCATTAAAAAATGTGAGTTCTTTTTGTTATTTAAAGATTAGTATCGATATTTATGAAGAAAAAAAGTAACTCATGTTATTAAAGGTTTTTATGCATGTTAAAGTATCATTTATTAAAAATATTTTTATCTGTATCAAATTAATGTTTATTTATAAAAAAATAAATTAATTTTAAGTTGTCAAAATATGAAGTGTAAATAAAATTATAAAAATTGAATTGTTTATAAGAATTATCATTTGAATAAAATTTGTTAAAAAAAAAAGAAAGTATAAGTTAGATAAAAGTAATGTGGTTTGATGAATACAGTTTAAAATAAGATAAGAATCTTAGATTGTTTTTATAGAACTTGTAGATTCTTTTAACTACATCATTTATATGATTAATTCTCAGGTGGTAATAATAGTGAAATTAATAATAGAAAAATAATATTACAACACGTATGTAAAATATCACAATTATTTTAAATAATAATAATAAGGTTGACTAGTATTTATAAAATAAAAAATTAAACACATATACTCCAATATTATTATTATAGTTTCAAAAAATAAAGTAAATAATTTAACACCAACGATGTATGTAAATAGTGGTAATAAAATATAAACAATAATAACAAGTAATATTAACACTGTATCCTTGATTAAAAAATAACCACAGCAGTAAAATAGTACTCTATAAAGCATTTTCAATTCTTATAATAAATATATTTTAATATTATAATCTTGAAATGAAAATTATATAAACATAGTACTAATAATAAATATACAAAATACTTGAAATATATAACAAATTATAGTAAACTGATTTACAATCTTAAGAAAAAAAAATATAACTATAACCATGATAGAATATAATGGTCTGAAATGTAAAGTACTAGAAAATAATATTATAAAAAAAAAGTAAATAAACACAATAAACAATCAATAGTAATAAATAATTAATATATTATATTATTAAAACAGATACAAGACAAGATAGCTCATTAAAAATATAAAATAGTTTTATACAGCTATTTAATCATAAACTACAGTGCGTGATAAAATTATTTATTTTTACATTAATTATTTAAAAATTTGTAGAGCACCAATTCAATGATAGTGTACCACCATTAAAATTATTAAATAATAATATCAAAAGATGAAAAATTTAAAATATAACTTAAAAGATGTAAAGTAATTTTTTTTTTAAATTGATAAGAACAATATAAAAATAAATTATTAGATCAAAACATGTCAACTTTATTGTGTAGTACCTAATAATTTAAAATTTTAAAAAATTATTCAAATTAAGATCAACTTAATTAAATAGAATATAAAATTTAACATATCATAAATATATTTAAAAAATTAATAATTTTTTTACCAGTATTTTTAATATAAAAATTGTATATATATATATATCTTGAAAAATATGATGTAAATAAAAATAACAGTAATGAAAAAAAAAATTAATAGTAAACTAATACTTTAATCTAAAGAAAATAAAATATTACTAGAGTAATATATATGTAGTGTAAAATCTAAAAAATTAAAAAATAATAGTATCCTTTGAACAAAAACAAAAAATAATGAAAAGCTATAGATATTAATGAATCGTTCCTCTAATAAAAAACGAGTTATAAAATTGTTTTGTTTTAAAATTACAAAATATAGAAACGCGTGGGGCGAGTGAATGTTTGGACTAGGTTATTCTTCTTCTTCCCCCTCCAATCCTAACTTGTAAATTATACTCGTGTTCTGCCAAATCCAGCTTCCAAAATTGACGAGGAACAACGTATTTGGTGCTGTGAGAGGAGATACCTCCAATCGTTTTTCCATTCAGCAGGTACAGTGTTACATCCTCCTCTCCTCAACTCAACCCTACTTAATCAGTTTTGTTTCAGCGAACTCGATCGAATAATTTTGCTTTAATTATTAGGGTTTTGATACATGGCTGTGGATAATCCTGAGGATGGATTGAAGAAGTTGGAATACTTGTCGCTGGTGTCGAAGGTGTGCACCGAGTTGGAGTCCCACACCGGCACCGGTGACAAGGTTCTCGCTGAGTTCATCACCGAGTTGGGTCGATCTTCCGAGAATGTTAAGGAATTTGATGAGAAATTGAAGGAGAATGGTGCGGAGATGCCGGATTACTTTGTCCAAACGCTCCTCAAAATTATTCACGCCATTCTCCCTCCCAAGCCCAAGGATTCCAAGAAGGAGCGAGAGGCTGCCAACGGTAAGACCAAGTTCAAGGCTCTGGTCATTGCAGACGATAGGGACCGTGTCAAGGAGCTTCAGAAGGAGATAGAATCTGAGGCTAGAGAAAAGCAGAAAGAACGAGTTGGGGAAGATGATGGCTACATAGGTAGAGATAGAAGAGATAGGCGCAGAGATGGAGATGATAGAAGGGATTACAGAAGTGGGAGAGGCAGAGATGATGAAGATGATAGAAGGGATTACGGCAGAAGAGGAAGAGATAGAGACGATGAAGATGATAGAAGGGATTCTGGCAGAAGAGGAAGGGATAAATATGATAGGGATAGGGATAGAGATCGAGATCGTGATAGATACGAGAGGCGCTGGAGAGATGAATACGAAGCGGATGGGCATGGAAGGGAGAATGGAGATAGAGATGGTAATAGGAAGGTTTCACGGCATGCTTCTGGTGAACCTGAATTATATGCTGTATATAAAGGAAGAGTGTCCAGGGTAATGGAGACTGGTTGTTTTGTCCAGCTTGATGACTTTAGAGGAAAGGAGGGGTTGGTTCATGTTTCACAAATGGCCACCCGAAGAATCATTAATGCCAAGGATGTGGTCAAAAGGGATCAGGAGGTGTATGTAAAGGTGATCTCAGTTTCGGGTCAGAAGTTGTCACTTTCCATGAGGGACGTTGATCAACATACTGGCAAGGATCTTCTTCCATTGAAGAAGAGTTCTGAGGACGAGGCTCTGAGGATGAATCCGCAGGATTCAAAGGATGGGTGGGTTGCCAGGACAGGTCTTTCGGGTATAAGGATTGTGGAAGAAGATGATGTTGGTTCTTCACGGAGACCTTTGAAGAGAATGAGCTCTCCGGAGAGATGGGAAGCGAAACAGTTAATTGCTTCAGGTGTCTTGAGTGTTTCAGAGTATCCAACTTATGATGAGGAGGGAGATGGATTGCTGTACCAGGAGGAAAGTGCTGAGGAGGAGCTTGAGATTGAGTTGAATGAGGATGAACCTGCGTTCTTGCAAGGGCAGAGCAGATACTCAATGGATATGTCCCCGGTTAAGATTTTTAAGAATCCAGAAGGTTCTCTGGGTCGAGCTGCTGCACTCCAATCTGCACTTATAAAGGAACGGAGGGAAGTGCGAGAACAACAGCAACGAACTATGCTTGATTCTATTCCAAAGGATCTCAATCGGCCATGGGAAGACCCTATGCCAGAGTCAGGCGAAAGACATCTTGCTCAGGAGCTGAGGGGTGTTGGTTTATCAGCCTATGATATGCCAGAATGGAAGAAGGATGCCTATGGGAAAACCATCACCTTTGGCCAAAGGTCAAAGCTTTCTATTCAGGAGCAGAGACAGAGTTTGCCAATTTATAAGTTAAAAAAAGAATTGATTCAGGCTGTGCATGATAATCAGGTGTTGGTGGTTATTGGAGAAACTGGTTCAGGTAAGACCACTCAGGTCACGCAGTATCTTGCTGAAGCAGGTTACACCACGAAAGGCAAAATTGGATGTACTCAACCCCGTAGAGTGGCTGCAATGTCAGTTGCAAAGAGAGTTGCTGAAGAGTTTGGTTGTCGATTGGGAGAGGAAGTTGGTTATGCCATTCGGTTTGAGGATTGCACGGGACCAGACACTGTTATCAAGTACATGACAGATGGTATGCTTCTTAGGGAAATATTGGTTGATGAGAATTTGTCACAGTATTCAGTTATAATGCTTGATGAAGCCCACGAAAGAACTATTCATACTGATGTTCTTTTTGGACTGCTGAAACAGCTAGTGAAGCGTAGACCTGAATTGCGATTGATTGTCACATCTGCTACTCTGGATGCCGAGAAATTTTCAGGATATTTCTTCAACTGTAACATCTTTACTATTCCTGGTAGAACTTTCCCTGTAGAGATTCTTTATACTAAACAACCTGAAAGTGATTATTTAGATGCTGCTTTGATCACTGTCTTACATATCCACTTGACTGAGCCTGAGGGAGACGTTCTTCTTTTCTTGACTGGTCAAGAAGAGATTGATTTTGCTTGCCAATCTCTCTATGAAAGAATGAAGGGATTAGGTAAGAATGTTCCAGAGCTGATCATTTTACCGGTTTATAGTGCCCTTCCTAGTGAAATGCAGTCTAGAATATTTGAACCTGCTCCTCCTGGGAAAAGGAAAGTGGTTGTGGCTACTAACATTGCTGAGGCCTCTTTGACTATTGATGGTATATTTTATGTAATTGATCCTGGATTTGCTAAGCAAAATGTTTATAACCCAAAGCAAGGACTTGATTCATTGGTGATAACTCCAATTTCACAAGCATCAGCCAAACAAAGAGCTGGACGTGCAGGGCGTACTGGACCTGGGAAGTGCTATCGCCTCTATACTGAGAGTGCATATAGGAATGAGATGTCTCCCACTACCATTCCTGAGATTCAAAGGATAAATCTGGGGATGATTACTCTCAATATGAAAGCTATGGGGATAAATGATCTACTGTCCTTTGATTTCATGGATCCACCATCACCCCAAGCATTGATTTCTGCTATGGAGCAGCTTTACAGTCTAGGAGCATTGGATGAAGAGGGCCTTTTAACCAAATTAGGGAGGAAAATGGCAGAATTTCCTTTGGATCCACCGTTGTCCAAGATGTTGCTTGCCAGTGTGGACCTTGGATGTAGTGATGAGATTTTGACCATAATTGCTATGATCCAGACTGGCAATATTTTTTACAGACCAAGGGAAAAGCAAGCACAAGCAGATCAGAAGAGGGCAAAGTTTTTCCAGCCAGAAGGTGACCATCTTACACTACTTGCTGTGTATGAGGCTTGGAAAGCCAAGAATTTTTCTGGGCCCTGGTGTTTTGAGAACTTTGTTCAATCTCGATCCTTGAGAAGAGCACAGGATGTCAGGAAACAGCTTCTCACCATCATGGATAAGTATGATATCTATCTATACTTCTAAATATTTTATTTGCTTTGATTTCAGTTTTTTGTTTCTGCATTTGTGTTATTTTGGGATTGATACATTTACAATACACAAAATTATTAGGGTTCCCAGTGGTTTTACAAATGTTTTTGTTTTTCAATATAAAATTCTACGTATAGGGAGAATGGAAATTATTCTCTATGTAAGGGATACCCCGTGTTTTTTGACTTTGGCCTTCCTGTTCTCATGATTGTAACCAACATTTTGCTGTGGTTGGTAGTTCTTGTGTTGACTAGAGTCTCTTGCATTATTATTTGATCATGTTAAATTGCATTCTGAATCACTGGTATGGATATTTCAGGTACAAATTGGATGTAGTAAGTGCTGGAAAAAACTTCACCAAAGTGAGGAAGGCTATCACCGCAGGATTCTTTTTCCATGCTGCTCGAAAGGACCCCCAGGAAGGTTACCGAACCCTTGTTGAGAACCAGCCTGTGTATATCCATCCAAGTTCAGCTTTGTTCCAGAGACAGCCAGACTGGGTCATCTACCATGAGCTTGTAATGACAACTAAGGAATATATGCGTGAGGTCACTGTCATAGATCCCAAATGGCTTGTTGAGTTGGCTCCAAGATTTTTCAAAGTGGCAGATCCTACAAAGATGAGCAAGCGAAAGCGTCAGGAACGAATTGAACCACTTTATGATAGATACCACGAGCCAAATTCATGGCGATTGAGTAAACGCCGTGCATGATATGTAATTCATCTATGTCCTCTTAATGCAATGCTTTGGATACCTGAATATTTGCATTTGAAATTAAATGTAGCTTTTCATATATGATAATTTTAATGGAAATTTAGACATATTTTCATTTTTATTACTAGGAAGGCTTAAACTATGGTATAGGCAGTTTTTTTAAAATATTATTGTAGAAATTGGTTCAGATTACAATGTTAAGAATTCTAGTTTCATTAGTAGTTGCATAGTTCCTTGACTTATTTCTGTTTTCTAGATTCATTATTAATTTCTTCATTGTAATATTTAGTACCTTTTCATTTCTGCTCCTGATATATTAGTTTAATTGTTTGAATAAATAATAAATATACCAGATAGAACTGCCAAGTCTTCTATGGTCAAGACCTTGTTACTTAAAATTATCGATGTGTACCTCTACAGTGGAATTTGGAGCTTGGATGAATAGGTCAGTTCCACTGAAACTTGACTCGAGACAATCCCTTATTCTCTAAAAATTACCAGTGGTACAAAAGCTATTTGTCTTTGATGTTCAAAGATGTTATTCGTAACTGCTTAGTTCCATTGGGTGATAAAAATATTTTACTAAGGATTCTATTTTGGACATATTTGATGATTGGTTTCAGCTTTAGCTATTTGTTTTCTTTTGTTCTTTAATATTTCTATTAGATTAGAAATTTGGAAGGACTACTTTAGGTTGCTAATATGTTTTCTAGATGTTGATATCCATCTGATTCATATTTTCTTATTATAGCTTCATACAATTGCTAGTTGTTGATGTCTTGATATATGTTCTTAACTTCATATGCTATTTGGATAAACTCTTCAGTATCATTTTCATTTAAATGATGCTGATTTGCTGCAAAGGTTCATTTGGGAAGTGGTAATTATTAGGATATCCAAAGCATGGGTAGAATAGCATTATTGAAGCTAGTGTTTGAACTTCCCGATTGGCTTTGTATTTGCTAGACTCAATAAAATTGCATACATAAAGTAGGTTGTTTTATTTATATATTTTTTCTGGGTTAGACTAGAAAATGTGTTGCAATGGATAACAGCCAGTAAAAGAATATATGAAAAAGTCCCTCACAGAGGGTAACCTGTCTAAGTACACAATACACAGGCCTAAATCCCTAACTGATTCTTCTCTAAATTGCACATTTGCACTCAATACAACCCCAATTTTGAATGCAGAAACATATGGCATATACATATGGGTATACACATGTAACTGTAAAATGGTTACTAAACGCCGTAGTTACTGAACACATAACTACCATAATGTTAACATAACTGTTTTATCTGTATTTATAGAGTGACAGATGTATTATTGCATTGATCGTTAGCATTTAACTCAACTCTTATGGCTGTGCATCTAAAACTTGGGCAAATTATTCAAATGGAACATGACATCAACTCAAAGTTTGTTTGAAAAATTGACAATGATTATCTACATAAAAATTGACATAAATTTTGTCATCCTTTGATGAAAATGTGTTTGCTTAGTGCCTCTTCCATGTCTGCAAATGTATTAAATCATTAGCAATCTCCAACCTTTGGATTTTTAGTGTTGCCTATTCTTGTGGTCTTCTTGAGAATGTTCTCACATTGTATTAATTTGATAAAACTTGAGATGAAAAATTAAGCAGTAGGTCTGTAATGTTCGGTCAAATACTTGGTGACCATAAAAGTAGGAGCAAATACCCACATAATTGAGTATATCTCTTTAAAAGATTCCAATCTGAAAAAAAAAACGAATAATAAAATGACAGACTAAGGAAAGGCCTACAGGGGAATAATAGAGATACTTGAATGAAAAGCAAAACAAATGATATGTACGTGCCGAGCTGTTACCCCTGACTTGAATAATCAATAAACCGAACAGCCCTGTAGTCTCAAGATCTGAACCCGAGTTCTAGGCTACTGACTACTTATCTCGGACACAATTCACAATTGTCATTTTTTATGACTTCAAATTACAGATGCCTTGAATGCATATATTTCTTTTAAACATGATATTGAAACGAGACTTGGTGCTGTCCTATTTCCATTGATTCGAATTCTGTGCTTCACCTTGAAGTGATGGGTGTTTCTACTCTTGTTGAATTTGAATCCTTTCTATCTTTATTACAATTCATTAATTCTGTCCATGATCCATGAACCACCCTACCAACCTTTATTCATTCCTGTTAAGCTTTCATTTTCCTCTATCATTTACTTTATTAATTTCACTTTCTTGTCTGCAGATTAAGTTTTATCGATATCTATCTTGTGCATCCAAAGTTCTGGTTCTGTTGAAAATAAGGAAGTGAAGATATTCCTGAACAAGAATCCGTCTGCAGAATTTGTTTGCTTGAATTGGGAGAAAGATACTGATACCCTTAAAATGGAGTGCAGCAACAAAGGTGGACTTGCACTGGCGCATCAAGAATGTGCAGTTAAATGATTAACATTAAAGGCATCAGATCATATGATGTGTGCAAACAATTAGAACTATCGTGTCAGTCATGATCTGTTTGTATAACTGGCTCCTGGCTGCCCATTTGATATATTATTAGGAGCCTTGGTGTTACTAATTGGAGGATCAGTATTGGTTAGTTCTTATTACTAGTTACCTACTGATTACAAATGTCAGTTTTATTACTAGTTACCTACTGATTACAAGTGTCAGTTTTATTGAAAGGTTGCGGGAGGCACATTTTGAAAGAAGGCCAAGTTCAAAACATGAGCTGTATTTTCATACTTTTGTTTATTTTGATAGAGCAGAACTGACACGAGTAGTGCCTTTGTTTGTAGGCCATGAAAGGATGAGACCAACAATTGTAGTATTAAGTTGGATGCTTACGACTAAGGCATTGATATGTTGAAAAATAGAGTAGCATAAATTCTATGCTGAATTGGTTTTATAAAAAATTCAATACGAGACATATTTCCCTCGGAAAAATATTTTTTAAATAGGTTTTAGGAGAAAATGGTTTTAAATCACTTTCAAAACCAGATTTGGGCTTCTTACTGGTTTATAAACCAGTTCATATAAAATTCCCGCTCTACCACATTGTCGTTTATTTTAAACATTTTCTATTTTTGTTTTTACAAAAATAAGTGGTGATAATGTGTTTGGTTACAAAATATTTCTAGAAAATATTTTCAAAAATCAACTAAAAGTTTAATAACATTGTAATTATAACAAAGCTGTATAATAATGTGTTTAAAATTATATATTTATATAAATATTTATAATATTTTAATAAAATTGATTAAATTTAATAATTTTATTTTTAAAATAAAAGTATCAAATGAAAATAAACAATTTTATGAATGTTAAAAATTTAAAAATAAAAACTTTTTAAAACAATATTTTTTCAGAGCAAACGTTAATTTTTTGAATTTCTATTTAGTATATAAAATTTTTGTCGATAAGTATGCATTTTTCTGTCGAACAATTTAGTGACTATTATCCATGTTATCTTTGACAAACACGTGTCTAATATTTAGATTCCACATGTGTTATTTGTGACATATTTTTATTATTATTTTCTTCTATTGCATTTTAGTCTTCTATGAAAAAAGTTAGAGAAAAATAACAGGACATCGCGAGTTTTAACTTTATCTACTTTAAAAAAAAAGATTGTGTATTTTTATTTTTAAAAATTTGACAGTAATATTTAATTATAGTAAAATTATTAAGATTATTAATTAATACTTTAAAATTTATATAAAAAGTTGTAATTAAATATAAATATAAATATAAATTCGTCTTCCAATACTAATATATACTAATTAAATTAAATTGTATTTGTGATATAAAGAAAGAGGTTATTAATGGGAGTTAGTCTAAATATATTTAAAGTGGTATAAAACAGCATGTTTCCTATTTTCATAGCTGGACCACATAGTACGGTGGTGCACCCTAAGATTCACCTGTTAAACAAAAGACGGAACAATTTAAAAAACTCAAAATTAGAATGATGCGAGGCCCTAGGCAGATACCCTATTGGTTCTCCTCCCTCAGCACCTGCCTCCAATGTACTTCTCCTTTTCCTTCGTATCATCTGTATTAACATATTCTGTAAGAAGGTGTAACTTACAACGCCCTTTTTTTTCCTACTTACAGCAGCCTTTAGTTAGTAACCTTAATGTCTTGATTAATCATTTTTTTTATTTCATCTTGATCAATGTTTTAAGTATTAATTGGATTTTCTTTATTTTATTATTAATTACATTTTTTAATTTCAAAAGTGACTATTAAGTAATTATTTATATTTTTTTTAGTGAAAAAGATAGCTTCTTTCTATACGTTTTTTATGTACTTTTTAAAGTGTATCTACTGAGTCACATTAATAAAATATTGATTGTGTAAAACTTAATCATTTTTTTTTATGAGTGGGAAAAGATAAGACCAAACAAAACTACATTATTAAGCTAAGCTTATCAAGCAACATAATAGAAAGCACCTCCGAAGAAAAATCACTAAAACTTACTAACCTCTTGCACCTGCATGAGCTAACCACTTGGCACCACAATTCGCATTTCTAGAAATGTGATTGAAGTGAATTTGCCAAATGCTCCTTAATCAATTTATAAATAAAGGATTCTCTTAATCGAAGCGTCAATTATTACTTCATTTGACTTAGCTTTGACTGTTTTTTATTAAACTTGGACAGTACTATTATTATTCAATTAAAAAGTTCAAGATCACCGCAAAACATTATATAAATTTAAAATTATATGTTTATATGTTTTTTATTTATCTTTTTACTTTTATGACAAAATTATATTTTTAAGTATGACAAAAGATCACGTAATTTATTAAATGATAAAAATAATAAAAGTTGTACAATAATTAAAATAATAATATAAATTTAAAGGATAAATTTTATTAAAATGATTAATGTAACAATAAAAAGGAGCTGAACGAGAAATTTTATTAAAAATTTATAAATATAAAAAATTTATAAATTAGTACAAATTTAAATATTATTTTAAGTAATATAAATAGTGTTATTAATTAATGAAGTGATTTCGTTTGTTAATTTTTTTTTTTGTTTTCTTATCAAACAAGCTTATAATTTTATAAAATGAAAAATAACTTAACTAAATCATCAAATACATTTTTGAACTTTTGATTCTACTATTTGCGTTAAATTTTTTACCAGTTGTGCTGGTGGGCTAGCGCAAAACACTCTCCAAAGTATTTTACTAAAGAAAACTAATTTTTAAACAGAAAAATGATTGTGCGCGTAAAAATCAATTACCATATTTTATTTAAGGCAAATTTATTAATTTTGTCACTAAATATTATATAAATAAAGTGTAAAACTCCTGTTATTGCACGCTAATCAAAATCTTTCTTAAAATGTTAAATTTTTTTTTTTGAAAAGCTAAAATGCCATAATTTATTTTGACATTCGATACAGAAAATACACCAAATTAGTTATTCTTGATTCATAAAAGGCAACAAAAAATTTTCCTAAGGAAATTTACTACTAAAAAATTTTTGATAAAAAAAAACAGCAATTCCTTAAATTTATAGTAAGTCGTTCTCCAAAGTAATTATAACAAAAATACATACATAGAGGACATCTACCTATTCCAAGAACAAGTGAGTAAGTTTAAAAAATTTATTTTCAATTTTAATAATTTGTTTTTATAAAATTTAATAGTTAAAATTAATTATTTATAATTATTATTATATTTAAAAAAAATAGACCATGAGAATTGAGAATGAGTCCCTAAACTCATTTTTGGAATAAGTTTATCTTTTATATATATATAGCAACGTTGTTTATAAAGCATAAGTTTGTCAATTAAAAATTGCATGTTGACGATAGATCTCTTAACCTTTGTGCAGAAAATAATTTACCATAGATTTAATATCTGAGTAAGCAATTAGCCAGGTCTGGACTCTGGACCAAGACAAAACCCACACACTATAAAGTAACATGGAAAAAAAAGAGCATAACAGGCGCAACCGACAAGATTCCATTTGGATTTGATCTGGTTATATCTTTGAAATTAAGTTTTCTTACTTACTCCAAGTAAATCTAATTATTCACACACTCTCTGATTCAGTGACCCTCAACTCTTTCTCTGAAAGGACAAAGATGGGTTCAGTTTCTCTGAAAATAGGAGATGGAACAGCCAGATTCCAGAGAGCAACACTGTGTTCTTCAGCTGTTAACATTCTCATGATATTCTCTGTCATCACCACCAACCTCTTTGCTCTCTATGCCTTCACTGCTTCTCCAAAACACCCCCATCACCTCCTTCACCACCATGCCCACAAGAACATCTCCCTCATCTCCGAGCAGGTCTCACTCATTCTCCGAGAGATCGATTTGTCCCAGAAGAAACTGGCCCAGATGGAGAAAGAGCTTCTGGGATACGAAAGCATTGACCTTTCAAGACCCAACATTGCATCCGAGCTCAAACTCTTCCTCCTGCGCCACCAGCTCCCTCTAGGAAAAGACTCAAGAACTGGGATCACTGAGATGGTGCCATCTGTGGGCCACATCTGTGAGAAAAATTTAGACTTGTTGTCTCAGTTCATGAGTTACAAGGTTTTTGGAGCTTGCCCTGATGATTGGAGTGTGGCACAGAAGCTGATCTTAAAAGGGTGTGAGCCTTTGCCTAGGAGGAGGTGTTTTGCGAAGACTGTTTCCAAGGTAGGTTTGTATCCCTTCCCAGATTCTCTCTGGAAGCCTGTTGGTAATAAGACAGTTAACTGGAGTGGTCTTAATTGTAAGAATTTTGAGTGTTTAAATGGTAAGAAGTTGAGTAGGGAGTGCATTGGTTGCTTTGATTTGGCCCATGGCAATGAGAATGTTAAGTTTGTTAAGGCTAAGAGTAAGAATGATTTTCTAGTTGATGATGTGTTAGCGTTGGGAGGTGGAGGGGTTAGAATAGGGCTTGACATTGGTGGAGGGTCTGGATCCTTTGCTGCTAGAATGGCTGATAGCAATGTCACTGTGGTTACCAGCACTCTCAATGTTGATGCCCCATTCAATGAGTTCATTGCTGCAAGAGGGCTTTTTCCTCTTTACTTGAGCTTGGATCATAGGTTCCCTTTCTATGACAATGTGTTTGACTTGGTTCATGCTTCAAGTGGCTTGGATGTTGGAGGGAAGAGTGAGAAGTTGGAGTTTTTGATGTTTGATATTGATAGAGTTTTGAGGGCTGGCGGCTTGTTTTGGCTGGATAACTTCTTCTGTGCCAATGAAGAGAAGAAACAAGCTTTGACTAGGCTAATTGAAATGTTTGGATATAAAAAGTTGAAATGGGTTGTGGGAGAGAAGGTTGATAGTATTGGGTCTGGCAAACACGAATTTGTGTTATCTGCTGTCCTTCAGAAACCTGTTAGAGTTTAGAGGCTTATACAATAAACTGGAAGAATGAAGAATAATCTTGATTCGGTTATATCTCTTTTGCACATAATTTGTGCAAATGAATTGCTTCAAGCATCATCGTCAAATCCAAATATACTTGGAATAAGTGCAAGAATTGTTACGTTACCAATTGTAAACCAGCTTTTTGTGGTCACACATGTTCTGTATTTCAAGTTCTGTTTTATTATATTTCTTTAGTAGCTGTTTTGTAATTGATAAATTATTAGAAAGATGAAAAATGAATTACATTTTTTAAACTTATCTGCCTTAATCTTTATATTTGTAAGGATATAATTTTACTTTCATGACAGTGATGGATCCAATCATTCTGTTTTAAGATTAATTGGTCAACTGGTCTTGATTTTTTTTTTTTTTGAGATAGAGAAATATTAGATGTTGTTAGTTTTTTGTTTGTGAAAGAGATTCAATATTATGACCTCGCCCTCCCCTTACCAAGCCAGCCTTATAATTATGTTAACTATCTTGATGATTATGTTATATATGCCCATCGTTTTTGTTTTCTCTAGCCAACATTGCTTCATCGTGCGCTTGACCACTGCAATCTTTAGCACAATCCTTGAGGATTCTTTCACTTTTAAAAGAAATAATCTGCTGTAAATAGTTTTTAAACATAGTGGCACGTAGCTTCATTCAGAAAGGCTTGAACCCAGGCTTGATCTCTAGGTATAGCAAACAAAAATGTTATCAGTCATTTGCCTCTAACCATCTTGTTCATCCTATTCACTCTTCTAAACCAAAGATTCTAAAGTCAGCTCAAAAAGATAGTTGCCCGACTCTTAACGGAAGATACATTTATTAAGTTGTGCAAAAAATCTTGAAGATGCTAAATACTGAGGGCTGTATAGCAGTGATAGCGTATGAGTATTGATGACTTGCTGATTGGGTTTTGATATTCTATGAAACTGCTTAGTGTGCCTCTTCACCTCTTAGTCATGAAGTAAACCATTTCTATTTCATTGTTTACACTGACTTGATAAAACTATAATTTTCACTGAATGTGGAGATTGCGTCTAATCACAAGGATGCATTAAGGATTCAAACCTAAAAGGTGAACATGGAAAAGAGAGTTGATTGGTTTGAGGAACCAACAATGGTTGAAAACGAGACAGGAAATACAGAAAACACAAATTGAGTGGGTTGAGGAGTGCAAATAATTGATGTAGATTACCTGCTGTCAGAGAGATAAGTGGGGTATCTCTGCCCCTAATTTTATTTTCTAACCTTTAAAACTTAGTAATAAAAAATATAAGCAGAAAATATTTCAGTATTTTAGATCTTGGCTGCAGGGATAAATGTGTGAAATTTCACTGCAAAGAATCCAGGTCTGCAAATAACACATTCTCTAGTGTTATCTTTCTAGCACATTGTCTTCTATTGGTTAAAGTTAATGTGTATTAGAGAGTAAGTTGTTAAGCACTTTTCAATAGTTTGAAAAATGTTTTGTGGACATTCCATAGACATAGGGATAGAAAAGAGAAAAATGTAAATGTGATAAATGATACGACGGGATAAGGGAGAAATAGAATGTGTCGTGAGGGTATCCAGAAGTCAGAACTCGTTTAGAATATCCACTTCATATTCTTTGTTACCTAAATTTATTCTTCAAGTTTAATTTTCTGATTAGCATTGATAACTTACATACTTGCTGATAGGGTTTTAAAATTCTATGAAGCTGCTCCATGTGCCTCTTCACTTAGTAGTTATGAAGAATACCATTTCATTATTGATGTACCTACACAGAAAGGGGTAAAAATATCCTTCTGGTACAAATATCTTTTGAGTACTATAAGTATCCTCCGAGAACATCTATCCGCTGTGCCCTAAGATGCTAATGTAAGATTCGTTGAACTTGAAGTGAAGACAATTAAACTTGTAAAAGATTCTAATAGGTTCAAGTCAAGAAAAGTCTTGACTCATAATAGTAATGACGCAGTAAATTTGAGTCAAATAATAAATAGTTAAGTCAAATCTCATTCATTATTTCTAATTAATATCTAATTATTCTTAATTAATTGAGATTATTTTAATCTTTCTTAAAACTTTTTTCAAACTTATAGTTAAATTTGTTAAGTTATTGGTTGGACCTTAATACAAATTTGGTTAAGATTTATTTGAGACCTTATATGATTTGAATGAGTTGAGTCTATTTTCTATGTATGTTTAAATTCGTGACCTTCTTGAGATTGTAAAATATACTTCGTTACATTAGGATTCCGACTTACTATTCTTTATGCATCCTTTAACTAATCCAAAAGTATCTAAAGAGTTTATCTGGTATAATTCACATTATGTTTGACAAACTTACAAATTCTCATTGAAGGTAGAGATTGTGTTTTAATCATAGGAATGTATAAGGCTTCCAAGTTTAAACCTTAAAAGTGAACCTGAACGAGATAGTTGAGAGGACTGGGGTATAAACCAATACTCAGTAGTTGAAATGAGTAAGAATATAAAACCTAAAATTTGGTTGAGTAGTGCAAGCACTCCGTTCCATTAGTTGAAATTCATGTTAATCTTACAAAATAGATAATTAGATACACATATTTAGCAAGACCCACGTAAATTTAAGCGCGTGGAGTATGTTGCTACATTTATCAATCAATGTTGTTTGCAGCATCAATTTCATACTCCTTGTTACCTTAATTTAGGCATTTTATTTTTTGCACCCTCGTTTACTATTTGCACACCAAAATTTTAAATACGTAATTGCCCTTATCATTTTAAATACCTAATATTTCGGCAGCTTCCTCCCTCAACCTCCCTCTACTCTACTCACATAGTGGATCTTATCTCCGCTCATTTTTCTGCTCAATCGAGGTAGATAAAGGTATTATTATTTAATGTTACAAATTACATGCATTTTGTGGATCATAAGATTTGTAATAAGCTCATGCATATTATAAATCATGAGATTCACAATGTGTTTGTTAAACCTTAAGCATGCATATTGCGGATTATGAGATTCCATAACATGAATATGATATATTGGATCTATTAATCCACAATTTACCATATTCATATTATGAATCTCATAATCTGTAAAATGAATGCATGTTGTAGATCAATTAATCTACAACCTCAAGCGACAATACTTATGTGTGCATAGGAGATGAGCAAAGGCTAATGGTCATTTTGAAAATCTTTACTCATTGATTTGTATTATGAGTGCTAAGAACACATTTTTTGACATAATCCTCCTAACACATTCTCTATTATGGGTTGAAATTTAGTGAAAACTACAACATTAGGAGAGAAACTCATTTAATGATAGTCAGACCCACATAATTTGTTGTTTTGATAAATTTCAACCAATCATTTAGAGTGTGTTAGGAGGAGTGTGTTGCAATAATTTTTCTTTGTATTATTGCAGAAAGAGGTCAAGGGAGACAACTGTTGAAAAATTAGGGTTGCATGACAAACTAGGAAGCCTAAAAAAGGTAGGGACAATTTTAGTATTTTTATAATTATGGGTTCAAAACTTCAAATACTAAAATGGCTTGAAAAATAAAATTTCCTTAATTTTGATCAAGTCCAATTTGTGGCAAAAAAGCTACTGTCAAAATGGGTTTGGCCCGCAACCTACAAAATGGGTTAGGCTGGACTCTTACAAAGGAGACCCAAATAGAAGAGAGTCTTTTTAGTCCGACTATGTAAATGGACGTGAGTCAAACTGGCTTAGTGGGCACAAACGAGCCTGAATACAAATATAAATACATAAAATTTAAAAATACATATTAATAATATATATATATATATATAAATTACATATAAAAGTATATTTGATGTTATTTAATAATATATTTTTAACAAATCAAAATTATATTATTCTAAAATATATATTAAAAATACACATGTAAATATATATTTTTTTATTATTTTAGACTTATTTATAATATATTTTTTATTGATTTAATGTTATTTTGAATTGATTTGGACTTGTATTATAAAATAAGTTTTATTTTTTATAAAAATTTGCATTTTCATTTTTTTTAAAAGGCCCATTTTGGCTCAGTCATCCAATATAAAGCTAGACTGGGCTTAAAAATAAGTAGCTCGAACAAAGTATGAGTATTTTCTTTTAACACCCCCATTTGCTATTTGCACCCCTAAATTTTATATTTTTTTGTAAATTTCTAATATACCCTTATCCTTATTTGTTTTAAATTTTTCGAAATTATTTTTTATTTTATTGTCTTGTTGTGCTTTATCTTGCTACTCTTGTGTGCCAAACACAAATTCTCACATTCTGCCCTATTATAAATCCCTAATCATTCTTATAAAAGTAAAACACAATTTTATTCAGGTATGATTTTCTTGATTTAAAGTTTAGGGTTTAGGGTTTTAGGATTTATGATTGAGGGTTTGTTTACGTTTTTATTCGTATTACGTCGAGTGTTACAGTATTCCGAATCAATTGATCCGGAACTAACAATATTTACCCCAGACCACCTAGTTCGGAATATCATTTGATCCACTTTCAGATTAGTTGATCCGGAATATACGTAATATATTCCAGATCATGTTGTCTGGAACATACTTGTTGAATTTTATTTGCCTTCCAGATCATGTGATCAGGAATATACTAGTTGAATCTCATTTGCCTTCCGGATCATGTTATTCAGAATGTACTTTGTTATGCAAGTAGGGTAAGAAAAGAGGAGGGTATTTTTGGGTTTTGAAAAAAATTGTAAAGCCTGGGAGGTGCGAATAAAATATAGGGGGTATTAAAAGCAATTGCCCAAAATATGGGTTGATCCGACTTGGTCCATTTTGTTTGAAAAGCTCGATAGATCAAATCAGACCAACCCACTCAAATTGTCAACTCTAGAAGGTACCCTAGCTAATAATGGGCTGATTGGGCCATGGAAATTTGGTTTCTAATGATTATGGGAGTTAATTACGAGGAGTACAATGTACAAGTAAACTACTATCGGAGAATTTCTTCGTACACTCCCATAAGTTCTTTCTACACCTCCATAAATTCTTAATATGAAAACAGTAAAAATTTAATTACCACACACCTTTTTCTCTTTCTCTTTCGTCTACACTTCTCTTTCATTTGCTTCTCTTGCACGACTTTGTTTTTCTTCTTATTCTGCGTATTTGTGTTCATACCCTCTGCATTTGCTTTGTTCTTCCTGATTCAGGTTTGCATTTATCTTCTCTCGATACATTATGGAATCAAGTTTTTTTCAAAAAATCTTTACAAGTTTAGACACCCCTGTCTGGATTTGTAAAATAATTTTCAAATTTTTTTACAATTTTAGACACCCCTATTTGAATTTGTAAAATAATTTGTAAATCTTTTACTAGTCCGGATACCCCTTTCTGGAATTGTAAAAAATTTGACAAGTCCAGACACCCCTGTTAGGACTTGTAAAAAATTTGCAAAACTTTTAAAAAGTCCAGACACCCTTGTCCGGACTTGTAAAAAATTTTGCAAATTTGTTTATACGGTATGAATACTCTTGTCTGGACTTGTAAAAAAATTTGTCAAATTTTTTACAAGTCCAAACTTGTAAAAAAAATTTGCAAATCTTTTTACCTAGTATTAAACTTATTTTTTTACTTAATGGTGTTTGAGACTTTTCCTACATTTATGGAGATGTAGAAAGAAGTTATGGGAATGAAGGAAGAAATTCTCGTACTATTAATTGTCAAAATGTTTAGATACTAACACTTAGATTCATGAATTAAATATTTAAATAAATTACTCTCTTAATAATTATGCTATATAAATTAATTCTTAACTTACTTTAGAAAATGCTGTTAAAAATTTTTAAAACATTAACTAAAATGGGACTAATGTGTATATGGTTAACAAAATTGGGAAACTAATAAGTGAAAAAACATATTTTTCACAAATCTATCAATAACCTGTATGTTTTAAAATAAAATTTAATTTGTATACACTGGAAAAGTTTTTACACTAACATTTAATCATAATTTTTAATTTATTATAAATTTATTAATTTTATTCATTATTATTTTAAAAATCACTGATGAATAATTTACAACATATATCCATTAAACTCTTTAAAATATATCTTTTAGCATCACTTGTCGGTAAACAATGAAGCGCATTGATTAAACTTCATATAATACCCCTATCTTAAACTAGACATGTACCCATAATCTTTGTAATAACTTGAAGGTGAAGCTTTCTATTTAATTATGAAACCTTGTAGCTGAAGCTTTGTATTTTTAATTATAATAGTAACACCATTATTTGTTATGCTTCATTGCTGGGGCATGTGTATGAGTGGTAGCTGCACATGATGAGCATATGACAGTTGAGATGAATTATGTCAGAGTGGAGTTAAATCAATTAACTGACGCTTGTTTTTATCCTTTATGGCGCGTCAAAGGTGCATTAACCTTTGCCTGCTGTTGTCATTTTTTCTGAGGGGGCGGCGGGTATGTTAATGGCTGTGGCTGTGGCTGTGACTTTAGATGTGTACGCCATTAAAGAATCTTCTCATTGATGCATCCACTTTCGGAAATCTCAAAATGCATACCAGTTTCAAGATTTGTATGTGACTGATTAATATTATGGGAACTCTAGTAGCATTAAATTGAAATAAATGTTGTTGGCCCAGCTCGATTGCTTTTTCTGCTGTTAGTTTGCTTGAATGCAATAATTATTTCAAAAAAGAAAAATAGAAAACAAACAAATGGTCCACCAGCACATAGGAGAGAATTAACAGTGATTTCAACTTGATCAGTAATAACGATATTGAGTTCATTGGGTTAAATGATTTGTAAAAAAAGATATTTGATATCCTTAATGGTCTTAAATAAATTGTCTCTTGTAAGGATAATTGTGCTCTTATTAACAAAAATGGTGCTCAAGTATGGAACAATTTAAAATAGGAAGTATTTTAGTATTTGATAAATCTTTTACACATACGAATATAGAAAAGAATATTTCAATAGTTAGAGATATATATGTTCCTACGATGCTCATAGTATCTTGCTGATAAAACATGTTTATAGTTATGTTTTATCATTTTTATAAATGATTAAGCTTAAATAATTTTTTGTCTTTGAAGTTTTTAGTTCTGAAATTAATTTTCTTTTTTTATAAACGTTTGTTTATAAATTTCAATTTATTTGAATGTGTCAAATATAAAAATTAAAAATTAAAAAGATTAAGATTGAAGAAAACATCTTTTAATGGATACAAAATACAAAAACGTGTTCTCTTTTACCTTGAGAGATAAAAAATTTATGTACAAAGAAATTATTATATCTAAGTTTAAAACATTGAATTGTCTTGTATATGCCCATGCTTTCTACTTTCTAAGCAATAATCTGTCGTCTTTTTTTTTACTTGGAAAGGTCCCAAGAGTAATAATCATAAAGCATAATATTTTCACTTGTCAACAAGAATGTCTTACAACATCAGGTATGTAACACCCTTGACTCATAGGAACGTATTACAACTTTTGATTTGCAATAATGAAAAACTAAACTCTTCCATCTTCAAGGTTTGTTCCATACCTACTAATGTTCCAATAACGAGTGTCCTTTAGTTCATAATATATCACATGACACCCTTGTAAGGACAAGGTAATAATATAAGTTCTTCCACAACATATGCATTGGCTTTCGAAAAATTGCTTAGACAATAAATCCATTTGAGTCAAACCTTATGCAGCCACTTGATATATTCAAACATTCATCCCTTGCAAAGCTCCACTGTTTAGAAGCTTCATCCCCTCTTCACTCATCTGCTGAACTTCTGAAGGTGATAAAATTCTGATGCAACGGACACAGCCCACAAATTCCCTACAGAGCATTTTATTACATATCAGATTGACACACAAGATAACATTGTTCCCAAGGTTCTAAACCATAAGGATTATTATCGATTCAAAAAAATTCTAAGCATATTAAGTATATTATTAAACTTAAGTGAGGAATTTCCACATTACAAGAGCTAAGAAACTTACTCCCAAGGATCATCCCCAACAAGTAGAACATCACTCTCATAATCTACGTACACCAATTTCCATCCTGAACCTTTAGTGTCATTCAGTAGACCATCCAATCCAAACATGCATTCAATTGCACGGATCAACTCCTCATAGTTCTTGAAAGTAGTCACATCAATTGATCTTCCTACGGAACCTGCCTTTTGCACCTGTTAGAAACAAAAATCATGAAAGATATATATGATTTAAGATGTTGAACCAAATAATATAATGTACAAAATTTCATGAATCATGACAAAATAAAACCAAAGATCAATTAGCACTAGCATATATAGTATGAATGCAAATGAGGAAAGATTTTTCTTTATCTCCACGACAAACCTTTGTGTAGGTTCGGATGGGTGCAGGTACTTGCTGCCATGAGTTATTCTGCAGAAAGCTGTTTTCATCAAAATCAACTTGGCTTGAAGAAGTGCCACCTGAGTTGTCAGGGATGTCACTGAGAGGAAAGGCATGCGACTCAGCCAGATTAGCCGAGGTTATCTGAGACTGGACATCCTGGCTTGAACTCAAGTTGCCGACCATGCAATCTCGGGGATTCTGAAATTCTGTGTCCTTCATTGTGCAAAACTCGTCCAAAATGGTGCTTGAAGTAGAAGGATCAACCATGGTGGTACCTACACTGTTACTAACATCAACATTGACACAAATCTCACTCTGGTTGTTGCTCTCAGCTGAAAGATCCCTCAAATTGTTGGAACTAGATATGCCATTGGTGCCATACAGCCCTGGCTGACAGATGGATGTTAGCTGGTCTGCTTGAGATAACAACTTCATATTCTTGGCATATTGATCCCACACTTCATGGTTCATTGAAGGCAAAGGGGGATTCACTACTTGAGGTTGAAGCGAGTTATGCTCTTGCAAGTCTGGCAAAGGTTCAGTTGGTCTGTTCTGCCCAGCAAAAGGTTGGGAAGTCGCATACACCATCCATTCATCAATATCTGGCTGATGAAGCAGGCCATTTACCATAGCAGAATCAGCTTGACCCACGTCAATCATTTGAGGATGGGGTATGGACGCTTCCAGCTGAGGTTGCATGGACCATGGACTAGATTGAGTGAGTAATAATGGACTCTGGTTTTGATTATGGAATGTCAATTGATTTGCCAGGACTTGCTGGTTTACAGGATTTGCTGCCACCTTTTCAATGTTGCATCCTTCCATGGAAGGGTACCCAATCATATGATCAGATTCTAATTTTGGCTTGTCAGTAACAATACCTGAAGGCAGATGACTATCGATTTTGGCAAGAGGATACAATTTTTCAGGCTGATCACTTTTCAACAGCGAGTGCATGTGCATGTTTAAGGCATTTGGTTGGTCAGGAATAAATTGAGAATGTGTATTTTTAAGTGGCATGTTCTCTGCTACCAGTGTGGCCTTTATCTCTGGCAAGGGACCTCTTGTAACGGCAGAATCTTGTTGCATGACAGATAAAAATGCTCCGTTATTGTTAATGACCTGGGGCTTAAAAAGCATTTTCATCAGTTGTTCTGAATAGAGATTTGGAATTGAGTTTGAGAGCTCCATTGCTCCGTTTTCTGGAACTCTTATAAAAGGTCTTCTTAACAAAGTTCCCCACTCATTTTCTGCACCAGACAACATAACTAGTCATCAATTAGAAGAATCGTCTACAAAGTAGGAAAACAAACACAAGAAAACAGACTTACCCAAAAAACCAGATTGCAGTGGCCGTTTTAGACCTGAAGTCAAAGAAGGAAAGATAAAAAGGCTTTCAGGAGTCTCAATCTCCCATACACTAACTCTAGTCTGCTTATCACCACAGCCTGGTTCATCCCACTCCACCTATAGAAACCATTAAGCTGTTCAGGTAAAGTAGGCCAACTATGTCTACTAAATATTAAGGTATTATGCTTCAAAAAAGTATTAGGTATTATAGGACCATACAACAAAATATGAATGATAGAACCCAGTATCAACCAATGACAGAGAAAAGTTTTGGATGGGTGACCAGAACCTAATGTACCTGAATATTTCGCCATTTAGAACCAGGCCACCTCAAAGGATCCACGTCGCTGATACCAACTATTGTACCCATATATCTGCAGAAAAATGAAGAACTTGTCAGCTATTCATGCTTGCCTGGAACATTATACCTCTCACCAAAATAGTTCAGCAGGCATATTTGGCTATAGCATAATTAAAGCATCCAGGAAATTACCTGCGCTTACCCGATTCTTCAGTCTCAAACATCATGCCAAATCTCATACCAACTGAGACCTGAGTCCCAAATACAGCTTTTCTGTATTTAGCCAGTGGAATAACAAAATCTGATGGACATGCCCTACAAAAAGGTAGAAAATAGATATTACATAATTACACTATCGAAAGCACATTACAAGCCATATTTGCAAGAAAATTACTTTTCAAATATCCTAGCTTTGGGTATGAAGATATACCTTGGATTGTAGAAAATAGTGAACGGACTTCGATTGGCAGCAGCATGAGCTGCAGCAGCAAGCACACCAATATGCATACTATCAGCAGATAGTACTGAAGATGGAAGTGTTGTCTGTTGACGATTAACCCGCCTCACCCCAACTCGCAATTGTGATTTCTCATCCCTTGTAGCAATTGGCATATCATTTTTAGTATGAAGAAAATTATTCAAGGATAGTCAGCAGTCATAACTGAGGAAAATGTTGCCAATCTGAATTGCATAATTTTAACAATATTTTGGTTGGATCCATTATATTACAATGCCACCACAAAAAATAAACAACTTGTTGCAACAGTTTTGCAGACTTCCATTATGTTAACATGCAACTATAGAATGCTGCTTGCAGCCAACAATTAGGCTATTACCTGATGAAAAGAACAGAATCACCAGCTCTAAGCCTTTTTGAGCCAACAAACAAACTCCATCCTGTTGTGAGAAGGTGTCTCTTTGGTTGACCTAATAAAAAATGTTAAAAACAAACGTGAGGACTCTATTCCGATTCAGCCTTTTCATTTCAAGCAATAAATGTAAGGACTCTAGTCCATTTGAGATTAAATTACTACAACAATAACAATCAAGCCTTATCCTACTAAGTAAGGTTGACTACATGTATCCACAGTCTAGTCTAAAACCAAACCAAAACTACAGAATATTATGTAACCTTAAATATTATTTGCTACAGAAATATTATTTGACCTTAAATATTATTTGGATTTGCATATCTCTGCTGAAGGAAGGAGTTTTTGCTTGTAATAATACAAAACAAAAAACCCTAAACCCTAAAACCTTCAGGCTTTCAGCAGAGATATGGAAAGCCAAACAATAACTTGAAGCAAAAAAGAAGCATGCCCTGCTTAATATGAAATTGAACCGCAGCGAAAAATTCTCTTATTAGCAAAGCAATAGAGTTGAGTGCCAAAAACATACTCACCCCTGTATATATGTCTAAATGTCCAGGCATTATCATGCAAATCTCGAACAACAAGTTCTTGAGTAGGGGGTTGAATTGTGTAATCCTGAAGAGAAAAATAAAACATCAATAAAATGGACATTCAACTTCAAGAACCAAATCTTACCAACAAAAAAAACCCAGATGATTTGCAACCAGCTAGTGCTACAGAGTATAGCCATACCAATGGAGGAAAAAGCTTCTCTGCTGCCCTGCGTGGAACCGAAAAACCACCATGTGTGCTAGTGTCACTAGCAGTCAAAGTTTTACAGAAGAACTCACTGGGGTGTTTACTGTGCTTTAGCCCGAAATCAGAGATGGGAAAAACTTCTTTTTCCTGAAAACAGAGATTCAAATCCAAACTAAGAAAACAGTCCAATACACTACGACTAACCTTCACATTTAAATGTTCAATAACAAAAATTCCATGACTGAGACTTCCAAGCTTACAGAATTCAGAGGTTGGAGAGTCATTTGAGCATAGATTTCATCTGTCTCCTTGTCTGCCTATAATAACATACAAAAAAAGGTAAAAACTTGTTTGAAGCTATGATGAATTGAACTCTTGGGGACTAATGCAACAAGTGGTCAACCAGCACACCACACTCACATGAAGTGTGACATTTTGTACTTGGCACAGCAATTGAGATGGAAGATTGGGGTAGTTTGGAATCTGCGAGGTTGCGGTTCTTCTAGTAGAAGCTGCAACCTGTTGATATATTCAAATAAAGGGAACACAGATGATTCAGCAAAAGAAAACAATCAAAGTCAATCACCGCAGAATCTTGGCTAAATATACAAAAGAAACTAACGAGTTAGACATAATAAAGCAATGTTAGAAAAATTAGAACTTGGAAAGAAAACAAGAGATTCATTCATTCACCTGCTCACTATGGCCCTGAGGGAAGTAAAATACAAGGCTCCCAACCTGAGGCAATGACACAAGGGGGCCAGCACAAGCATGCCATAACTCTGAATTCAAAGTCTTTCTGACCCCTGAAAATTTAGTAGCGACAAACAAGGGTGTCTGTCATAAAAATGCATCCAAAAGGCAAAGAGGATTCTGAAAAACAAAAAGGAAAATGAAACGGACCAGAATGTTCCTGCATTTCTTTGAGCAGTTTCATCTCAGCAACAAGAGTTTGAGCCCCAACAACCATGCCTCCTGCAGTTTTAATCTTTTCTTCTACGGAAGCCATACTATGCTGCACCGCTCTCTACGTCTTTCAACAAACCACAAGAGGAAGACGTGTTTGTACGTCTTGAATTCAGAAGTAGCATCCCCACCAAACAAAAGCTCTAGTCTCCCTACTCCTTCATCAACATTTACATGAGAATCTCATGTCTATGAGAAAAAAAAGAATCGAAGCAAGCAGACCAAAAGCTGTGAAAAAGGCACAGTGCAGATCTTTCTTTCAAAGGGTGGGGCTTGGCTTCGCACAAAGCAACCAAATTAAAGGCCATCAGTTTGCATCAAAGCACGCGGACCTAAGCATGAGTGCCTTGTATTATTGGGTTTCAGTAGAGTACTACTTCTGCACTTTACTTTTTTTTTTTTTTTTTCTTCTTTTCTACCTTGAAAAGAAACCAACCTTTCAGTGAAACCACTCATCACACTGACGCTGATACTGTTCCCTTCTTTTCCATTTCTCAATTCTCAAGCACAGGCTCAGGCTCAGCCACCAATGCCAAAAACCAAAACCTCCTTGTCTCTTCTTCTCTCTCTTCCTTCTCTTTCTCTTTCTCTTTCGCTTTGCTTCAAACAGCAACTAGTGTGCATGCTACCGAGTCCTACTCTTTGCAGCTTTAAGCTATTTATATCATTAAAATAATCAAGACCAAAACCAAAAACAACTATACTTGTATTAAATGAAAATCAGAAAAAGTGGAGCTAGTCTATATCAACACGAAAACAGTTACACACTATCAACCTCACCTTAGCTCAGGACATGTAATCACTAATTCACTATTCACCATTCACCACCACCGCTACACACACTAGCTTTTGCATTATTCTTTAACATTTTGTTTTCTTGTTTTTTCAGGCATCCATTAATGCCACCAATTAATTAATGAGAAAACACCTGTTTATTTGGACTTTGGAGTGAGAGACGTGTCTCTATACTTTAATAATTATTAATAATATGCAACAGCATTTATTTTATAATTATAACCTTGCAAGTTTAGTTCAGTAGAGTTCTAGTTTTTTTAAAAAGATCAAGTTTCGTTTAAGTCTTGGGTTAAAACAAATTTCTATTTAACGAATTAACTCTACTAGATTCCAAGTCTTTTGTGCCCTAAATCATAGAGATGGACTTTACCTACCCCGTTAACATTACATCATATTTTTTCCTAATGTCTTCGTTTCTTCTTAAGGCACTTTCATGTTTGATATTATTTTAGAATTAGAATACATATATTCAAGTACAGTTAGACAAAAGATGTGGCCAAAATTTCTACCAGTTCATTTTATTTTTCATACATTAAAAATTTAATGATAAATAAACAAAAAAAATTTAATCACATGAAGATGAATCAACCGCTCATTATTTCCGTTCGTAAAATGTATAGTTATAGTATCACAGTATATAGTATAAAACACAAGTACAGAAGCCATTTTATGTTATTTTCATTTGGAAATAATAATAATAATAATAATAATAAACAAAAAATAGTAGAAATGTAGAAGTGGTGAGATTATTTATCGATGTTACAATCAATAACTGGCAGAATTTACAACTATCAAGAATTTACCTAAAGCAGAGATTATGTGATTTTGTAAGAAGAAAATGTTGTGCAGTAAATTCTACTTTATTGATAAAAAAATTATTTATTGGGGATAAATAATAATACTAGAAACATTAAAAAGCAATTTCACAGGCTTGTGATCAGTATAGGTTAGCACCTGATGTTTGACCATTCGTCACGCGTGCGATTCACGACAAACCAATGAAGTGAAAGTGTGAAACATTAAAGATGTATGACACGTGTCACTGTGCTGTCTTTTTACTCACGGCGCCGTTTTCCACATTTGACATTCTACGTTCCCTTCCTTTTTGACTTGCTTTTTCTTTTTTTCAAAAAAAAAAAAAACTATTTATCCGTCACACAAAAGAACTCTGTCTGTAAGAATTTGTATTTTTTTAAAAAAATTCTTAATTTTTAACATGCACCGAAAAGCGCTCAGTTTTTAGCCTAAGACAAAGTTTGAAATTTGGATGATAAAGAACATAAAAAACAAAAACATATAAGGAAATATATATTATTCATGTGAATAGAAGCGAGAAAAAATAAACGAAGAAATTTCTCTTCATATATATATATATATATATTACTTATATAAAGAAAAATGAAAAGATTATATTTTTCATAAATCTCATGCTAATGTTTTATGTATAATGATGTTTGACTTTCATAAAGATGTGTTTGTTCATGAATCTTTTAACATCCATCCTTATAGAAATCAATTATATATTCTAATTTTCGTTTAAAGGCTGTATAAAAATATTTTTAAATATCTACTATTTCTAAGGATGGCATATTATTATGTTTTTCTCATGATTTACTCTTATAACAAAGTGGGAAGCTATTTTCTAATTTACTGCAATTATTTTTTTTCTTTTGTTTTCATTTTTAAATTTAAAAATACTTTTTAAAAATATTAAAATTTATGGCAAACAAGTATTTTTTAATATGCTCACGAATATAATTCCCATTTCTCACATTATATTCTCAGAAAAAAATACTCTAAAAAGTGAAACGTGATTATGTAAAATAAATGCCCCCTATAAAAAGTGAGATAATAAATTAACTGCAGTTCAATTTTATATTATGACACTTGAATATCCGGAATACATTTCAATTTTTTTTATTATGACATATATATTTTTAATAAAGCGAAGTTCACTTCCACAGTGTCATAATAAAAATTGAAGCGTACTCCAGTCTCGAGGAAAGTTAAATTGAGTATTTAAAAATGTGGTTCTAATTGTCCAAATCAAATTCTCCGGTAAAAATATTTTATATTTGGTAAATGTTGTACTATTTTTTCCTCCTTTTATTCTCTATTTCGTATATATCAATGATGAATGATTATCCCCTCTTATCCTCAATTACACTGTTTCACACTGCCACACAAACAAATACGGCACAAAATCCCACGTTTCTATCTAATGGCGTTTTCTATATTTATTTTTCTCTTCAATTCAATCCATACAATAAGAAAATTAAAAAACACACATCAAATTTGTTCCTTCCATTTGTAAAGATGAATTAGGAGTCAAATTCAAATTCAGTGAAAAAAAATGGAATAAGTATGTACTTGTGTTGTAGGTTTGTTGACAATGACCTTGTACTTACTTGCCTATTTTAAGTTTAAAGAGTGACTTGTGCAAGAAGAATTCTATTGATTATCTTGTAATTCAACTTGTTTAATTAAGATTTGCGAGTATGCCAATCTTTTACGGCAATCTTGACCACTAGGAGTTAATCTATTGATAATCTACGTATCTAGCTTAGCTTTTGGTCTTGTTTGCCAAATAGAACTCGATCTAGTGTGATAAAAGAAATTAAAAAAGTCTAAATGCATGAATGTTTATCTTTACTTTTTTAAGTATTTTATATCAAAGCCACTGCTTGGTTTATCTTCTTCCACTGGCAGTGATCTAGCTATATCTAAACATCATAGCAATATTCCCTACCTAATATGGAGATATACACTCACTCTCCCTCTCCGGTTTTATTGTTTAATAGGAAATATGCACGCTCTGAAGACCCTACCACTTTTTCTGTATGGATACCAATCACTATTGGTAAAAATTAGCAATTCTTTTTTCCCTTATAACATATATGTTTATTCCCACTTAATTAGTCTTATGTATGAGAATACGTACCACAGTTAATCTCATTTTAGTAGAGCAAAATCAATTGTAAAAAGAAATATATTACAGAGATCTTAAATACATTGGTTAAAAAAATTAATGAAAAATAAAACTATTTTTGGTGACCCGTGAAAAATAAGACATTTGAAACTCATATAGCTAGCCCTATTTCTCATTTAACATTTTTCGAATCCTTTCCAACCTCATTAACTTATTCGTAGTATTATATCTTTGTGAAATAACTTGTACAGCCAATATACGGTCATATCTATAAAATTCAACTTGATATTTGATCTTTTCATAACAATCAATGTCTCTGGCATTAATTATTTAGATTTAAATATTTTAATCATTAAAAGTAAGGTTACAAAGGAAACCAATAAGAAGAAAAAATATTAATAACAATGGTAGTTTAGGAAAAATATAAATTATAATATATTTCTTGTTATCAATCAAATTAACCATTTTTCTTAATATTAGCGAATTAGGTAATTGGGTATTATAAATAGGACACATGACTAAAGTAGCATATATTTTCAATAAGGAAATTAATAGTCTCTCATGATGCAACTTTCCATATGTCTGTTCTATAATAGTAATGTGTCTTCCTCCCTTGCATATTTTCTAAGTTATTATGTTTGATATTGATCAATATATGTCATTGGTTCTCAAGTCCGTTCCAAAAGAGATTGTGTAAAAGCTTGACATATGTATCTATTGTAATATTTCTTCATAATTAGGCTACTTTTCCCTTAAGATGGTTGCATTACATTGTTTCCATAGCATTTATGAAGTTGTCATCCACAAAACAACCAACTCTTTTTATTAGAGTATGTGATTAGTTAGTTAGTTGTGTTCTGTTTTGTATTGAGCCACTTGAATAACTTTGAGCTTCTAGTTATATAATGTGTAAAACACTTTGTTGTGTGTAAGAAAATAAATTCTCAATGTTTTATATTTTCTATATGGTATTCAGAGTTTCTTGAAGTCATCAATGGCTTCCGGTCTGATCAACAACATTTCTCCAATGACATAATCGTCTACCTCCTCCATGGCATCCTCTGCACCGTCATTCTGATCATTTTCCTATCCAATTATGGAAAAGCTTACCAAAGACAATTATCTCGTGTGGCTACAACAGATTGAACCTATGCTTAGGGTTCACCATCTTCATCGATTTTGCATCACGCCTTCAATTCTGAACCAATACCTCTCTGAATAAGATCGCCTCTACGATCAAGAGAATCCCGCATATACCTCATACGAACTAAAATATAAATTTCTTCTTGCATGGTTTCAATCCTCTTTATCTGCATCAATTTTACCTAAAGTTATTGGTTGTCGCTTCTCGTGGCAACTCTGGGAAAATATTCATCATCATTTTCAATCCAAGACCAAGGCTCAAGCTCATTATCCGCGATCTAAGTTACGCAACATAAAGAAAGGTGATCATACCATTTCTCAACTTCTCAATCGCATGTAAACAATTACCAATTCCCTCATATCCATTGGGGAAGTTGTTTTTAATCAAGAACAACTTCATGCTTCTTTATTCGTTACCTTTAGAATACAAATCACTCGTGACTCTGGTGACAAGCAAACTAGAGTGGTTTGATTTTGATGGTATTGAAGCACTATTGCTTGCAAAAGAAAGCCACATCAACAAACAGAGAGAAATTCTCGATGCCTCTCCTAGCCTAAATTTTACATAAGTCAAACCTAGTGGTACCGATTCTTCACCCACCGATGATGCTTCTCAAGCGAACTATGCAAATTCAAGAACTCCATTGTCAAATGGCAATTATGACTCTTGCATTCACGGTAGTTACAACAAAAATCGTGGCAATTATGGCATAAGATGCGATCATGGTGGTCGAAGTCATGGTAACTCAAATATTCAATGTTAACTCAATTATAAATTTGGACATGACGTCTCTTCCTGCTATCACATGTTCAATCCAAATTACATGCCTCCACAAAACAATTCTCCTTCTTTAACTCAATCTCAACCTCATCCAACTCTCTTTTACCAACCTTGTCAACCTTTGCCATATCACCCATCACAATATCCTCCACCATAAAACTATAATTCCTATCATTATGTCAAACCTCAATTATTGCCCCAAAATGCTTCTCCTATGACTGCTAATTCCTTTCAACAACAATCTTCACCTTAAAATATTATTCCGTCACCTCAAGCCTACATAGCCAACATTACTCCTCAATAACAATCTCAAAATTGACTTATTGATTCCGGGTTTTCTCATCATGTCACCTCGAATCCTGCAAATTTAACCACTAAAGTGCTTTTTGCTTCTCCATAAAATGTTTTCTTAGGAAATGGTCAAGGTTTTCCAATCAAATCTATTGGTTCTACTTCCTTTAAATATTCACCTTATTCCAATAATTTGTTACATTTGAATAACATGTTATTGATTCCTAATATCACTAAAAATCTTGTCAGCATTAGTCACTTTGTTTGTGACAATATGGTTTTCTTTGAGTTCTATCCTAGTCACTGCCTTGTTAAATCTCAAGTTGATCACAAAATTTTGTTGCATTGCCAACTCGACTTAAATGGACTTTATACCTTTCCTAATATGCTGTCAAGTCTCTCTCCAAATATTGCAGATGTTTCACTCACAAACTCTAATTCTTTTGTTTTACATACTACATGTAATAATTCCTCTCAATCTGTAAATAGTCCTAGTATTACTTCCTTAACTCTATGGCATAATAGATTTGGTCATCCTAGTTTTGTTTTTTTACAAAATGCATTGAAAAAATGTAATATTCCAGTGGTGAATAAAAGTGATTTTTAGTTTTGTGCTGTTTGTTGCATAAAAAAATTCCATAGATTACCTTTTTATGACTCTACCACTGTTTACTCTGCTCCTCTTGACCTTGTGTTTTCTAATTTGTGGGGTCCTGCACCTATGAAATCTTTTATGGGCTACAATTATTATATATCCTTTGTCAATGTTTTTAATCGCTTTAGCTGGATATATTTTCTGAAAACAAAATCAAAGGCTCTCACTATCTTTAAAGAGTTTCAAAAAATGGTAGAACTCTGATTTAGCACTAAACTCAAAGCTCTACAATTTGATTGGGGTCGAGAATTTCATCATTTTATGCAATATCTAACCAATTTGGGTGTCCAACATCACCTAATATGTCCTCATACCCATCACCAAAATGGAATTGTTGAAAGAAAGCATAAGGACATTGTTGAAATGGGTTTAAGTCTACTCTCTCAAGCATCTCTTCCAATGCATTTTTGGATCATGCTTTTCATACTGTTAATCGAATTCCATCAAGTGCTCACAAATTTACTATACCATATCACACTCTTTATCATAAAGAACAAGATTTCAGCCTTTTAAAGATGTTTGGTTGTGCCTGTTATCCATTACTAAGACCTTATAACTTTCACAAACTGTAGTGCAGATCATCTAAATGTATTTTCTTGGGTTATTCTCCCTCTCACAAAGGCTATAAATATATGGATACTAATGGAAAAATGTTCATTTCCAAAGATGTTCTTTTTCATGAGTAAAGGTTTTTCCATCAATCCCAACTACCACCTAACTCGCATACTAGTTTACCCACCCATATGTTCTCTCTCAACATTTTACCAAGCCAATTTTATAATGGTGATCCTCCTCTACTCATCCCTTCTGATACTTATCCATCCTCTATACCAACAGATTATGCCCTACCTATTCCTCTACAGTTAGATGTCCCTACACCTACTTTGGCATCCTTAACAGTTATTTTCATCTCACCTAGTTAACTTGCCCCTTCCATACTAGTAAATAATCATCCTATGTAAACTAAAGGCAAGTCTAGCATAGTTAAACTAAAACTTCAGCCCTCACTTTTACTCACCACTGCTAAACCTTCGTTGATCAAGCAAGCTCTGTGTGCCTACTTGGGAAACAACTATGTAGGCTGAATTTGATGCATTAAGGGCTAATAATGCACAAAATCTTGTCCAGCTATCTCCTAACAAATCTATTGTTGGCTACAAATAGGTTTTACATGTCAAAGAAAATCCATATGGTTCCATTAACAAGTACAAAGCCAACTTGTGGCAAAAGGTTTTTAGCAAAAGTTTGGATGTGATTATTCTGAAACCTTTTCTCCAGTTGTCAAACTAATGACCATCAGAATCATCCTCATCCTTGCTCTCACAATTAGCTAGTCCATTAAGCAAATTGACATCAACAATGTCATTCTAAATGGTCTCTTAGAATAAGATGTATATATGGCTCAACCACTTGGCTTTGAAGATTCAAACAAATCTTTGGTTTGTGAGCTGCAGAAAGTTATTTGTGGGCTTAAACAGGCCCTTAAAGCCTAGTATGACGGGTTCATTACTACCTTGGTTTGGGTTTGGCTTTGTTTGGAGTAAATTTGATCCTTCTTTACTCATCTACAATAAGTTGCACATTTGTATCTACATGCTAATCTATGTTGATGACATTATTATTATAGGAAATTTTGATCCCTTATCTAAACTCTTATTTCTAGACTCAATAATGTCTTTGCTTTCAAACAGTTAGGCGATCTTGATTATTTCCTTGGTATTGAAGTTAAACATACATCCTCAGGTTCGCTTGTCCTAAATCAAACTAAATATATTAAAGATTTACTGCAAAAAGTTGATACAGGTACTATTAAAGGCATCTCTACTACTCTTCAGGCTAATTTTAAACTCTTTAAACACTATGCTGATTACTTTGATGATCTGACTGTTTATAGATCCTTTTTGGAGCTCTTCAGTATGCTACTATTACTCACCTTGAAATTGGTTATGCAGTTAACAAAGTATGCCAATTTAGGGCTTAACCTTTGACAAGTCATTGTGCTATTGTTAAGAGAATCCTCTAATATCTCGAAGAATCTCTAGATCTTGGTCTCACCTTCACACCTGCTACAACATTATCTCATCTTACCTTACACGTTTACTCAGATCCTGATTGGGTTTCTGACATAAATGATAGAAAATCTACCTCTAGAGCTTTGGGTGCAGTCACTTCTTTCTGAATTGCAAGTTTCTATTCCAATTCTGTTATTTACTGTAATAATCAAAGTACTATTGTCTTAAGTCATGATCCTATTCTACACAGCACGACCAAACACATGGAGCTTGACATTTTCTTTGTCTGAGAAAAAGCACTAAACAAATCCTTAATTGTTGCCTATGTTCCCTCTCAGACTCAAACAACTACTATCTTGACAAAATCTTTGGCCAAATCCCAATTCTTATTTTTTAAAGACAAACTCAAAGTTGAGTTCCTCACAAACTTGAGTTTCTAGGGGGAATATTAGAGTATGTAATTAGTTAGTTGTATTCTGCTTTGTATCAAGACATTATTCTATTTTGTATTCAGCCATTTGAATAGCTTTGAGCTTTTAGTATATAATGTGCAAAACACTCTGTTGTGTGTAAGAAAATAAAATCTCAGTGTTTTAGATTTTCTATATTGTTTAACTTTTTTATCCCTCATCTTAGCCTAATAAATTTCTTAAAGTGGTTTCTTTGGATCTTGTTTCATGGTTATTTCAATGCTCCATAATCTTATTACCCTTACTAGACTTGAAATGCGAACCCACGGAAAATAGCATATGTTGACTTGATGCAAATCCGTTCCTACACCAAATGAATAAATTATGTTATTGCAATATAACATCTTTCCTTACTAGGTTGATTCATGTTGGCGATCTCTCGACTTCAAATTTCTACACCATGACTTGGACTTTTAGTGGCGTGTCTGCTTGTCGTAGCTTGCGAAAGAACTCCTGTTCCATTTGTGTATTTGTTGTTACTAGCCTTTTATATGCAAAAGCCATAATATAAGCATTCCCCTCCTCTTTTCCATATTCGCCCATTCTTCATATCTTCCCAAAGCTTTACTTTTTCATCTTATTTTTCAAGCTCTCCATTGTAACATCCCAAATAAATTCTAATACAAATAACATTATTGATCCTTTTCTAAATTCATTTCCAATATAAATTTCACTAAAAAATTTAAAACTTATAAATAACTAACAAATGACATACTATACAACTCGCTCAGCAAGGTATGTCACCTTGCCAGGAATTGTGACACCTCACCCAACGACAAGCGTTACTCGGTCCAAGGTCCAAGCTATAATTTTTTATTTCGTTCAGCGAGAGGTGTCGATGGGCGAAAACTCCACGAAAAAATTGACAAAAGGTGCTTTGTACTGAGTGAGGCATATCGTTAGGCACAAAGTCATCAAATTACTTGCAGAAGCAACTTTGTGTTGGACGAGACCTATCGCCCAACGATACTTTGTAGAATTGCAGAAACTTTATTGCATAATTCTCTATGATCTCAACATACATAAAGTTAGGTTACCAATTATGATTTAGCATTCAAACATACACATTCACATTTGAATTATACATGCTCACATACCATATAGTTCGACCTTTATAAATACATATATGTATAAATTCAAAATACAAAATCTTGCTAGTTATGTCACTTTACGTATACTTACTAAAATTTACATATTTCACATTACGCAAAAGACTATTTTTCCTCTACAGTCAACCCAGTAATCTTTAATCTCAATTATTTTGCCTTTGTGCTTCACTACTGGTATCTAATCACAATCATACATAAAATACATGCAAGCAAAGGTAAGCTTACTAGGTAATAATCAATACACTAAGAATATATCACACTAATAATTCTGCATATGATTATCATAACTATCCATCAATCAAGCATACTTATATTTCCACTGAACATAAGCAATCATCATAGCACAATAGTATGACACGATGCTTTCTGGAAAACCCATTGAGTTCGGATACCCAAACAACCTAATAACTTGTCTCAACTGTTGTATGATGTCTATTTGACCATCTGACAACCCACTGAAGTCTAGGCATACCCATATGACAACTCCTAATTATTGTCTAATGTCTAATTGACCTATTTGACAAACTATTTGTTGTTTGAGTATATCACTTGGTACCCCACTGACACTCTGGATAACATTGACCCATTTGTATCCCTAACTTAATGTACAACATGAATTTCAATCATGGCTAAGTTTCCTTTTGTTATAACCCACATCCAACAACTCATTATAACATAAAATTCAACATACATTATATCATCAATTCTTAAAGTATTTCTCCTTGTTAACTGTACTCACATCCTGAATTACAATGTACATAACTTTGGTATCCATTAGTGCCTTGGATTACATTGTATATCACCCTGGTACCCATAATGACACCCATGATAACATTAAATCGTCAATTCTAAGACATGCATCATATAAATTATCATAACACTTAATTTCCTTTATCACCAACATCTACACCGGGCTATCAATTACTTAGCATTTACAAATAACATTAAATTTAATTAACGTTCGTCTCAAGAACAGTACTCTAATCATCCATTATACAAAACATCCAATTTCACATGTCACTAAAATCCTAATTAAAAGCTCAAAGTCAATTAACTTTATGACTTTCAAATTAGAGTTTCATATGTTAAAGTTAAAGATAAAGTCTCTTTTACCTATTTCTCGCTTTTTAAGATGAGTTTGAAGAAAAAGAAGAATTTAGCCATAGAAATCACTCGAGTAAAACCCCAGCACCAAAAGGAAGAACCTAAGAAATTGAGATTTTAAGCAAAGTTTTCCTTTAATGGGAACGAGCGAACAAAAAAGAGAAAGAAAAAACCTAAATAAATGGGATTAGACTTACTCACTACGATCAACAACTGAAATGAGGAGAAATGACAAGAATTTCTCTTAAATTCGTGGACAAATCCTTGAGCATGCAAGGAGATGAAGAATTTGGTATGGAAAGAGAATAAAGGATCTGGTTTGGTGAAGGGATAAGAAGAAAAGTGAAAAGAAGAAAGAAGAAGGAAGGAGAAAGAAGAAATTGGGGTGTACTTAGTAATTCTGCCTTGCTAAATGTACCTTCCAAATTTTCGAATACTTTTCGTAAAATCAATTCGAATATCTCAATTCAAAAAGAATATTCTCTGTCTTTTCCCCTTACCTCACTAACCATCATTCTTTCAAATTCTGGTATTTAAAATCTACTTAATTCCAATTACACTTAGCAAAAGATCACACAATATCAATATAAATATCACAATCACTTGTTTGTGATTAATCATCAATTATGCTTACATAAAATTTAGTTTCTCTCATTAATTTTTTACATACTCAATTATTAAATAAACACAGGGTCTTACATCCACCATGTCATTTTCCCACTAAAAAAATTCCCTTGTCATTCCTACAACCACAAACTACTCCCCTTTTATATGTTCCTAACAAACACAAGTTTATTCCATTCTAGATTATATTGTTTTTCAAATTCTTGGCACAACCTTTTCTATCCTACCCATATATTCTCTCAAAATAAGATTGTTGAGTCATCTTCAATTTCCTTTCCTATTTAGTTGATAAACACCCTCTACTTCTAGTCATACTTTTATCAATCTCATTCAAATCCTTGTACTACTGCAAACACTTTTTACTAATCAGCTCCTAACTTCCATCTTCCCACATATATTTGGAATTTCCTACTCATTCTTAAAATTAGTTATTCAACCCAACCCATTTTTTTTATGAGATGAAAGCATGTTAGGTTGGCTGGTTTCACACTCCAATTTTAATATTTTTTATTGCCTATTATAACATATACCAACTTTTATTATTTAAATTCCTGTAAGGATTCACATAAATTTGTATTTTTCAATCAGTTTTACCAATAACAATGAATATGTTCAAAATAATATGTTAGAAAATGTGTTATTAGTGTTTATATATTTACAATTCCTAGTTCCTTACAATAAATATAAAAGATAATACTGAAGACATCGAAGAACATAAATTTTTATAAATATCCACCTTTAATATAAATTCTTATAAATATCCACCTTCCAATGGGTCCTGCCATATCTTCCTAAGTCTTGGAGCCTAGTAACTCACTAGAAATAAGAAAAGAAAAACTATGACCTTATTTATAAACTTGTACCATTGTCCTAGCATGCATGGTTCTACCTAGAATAACATGGTCATGCTTAGAAAGACTTAATTTAATGAGAGGTCTTCAAGATGAGTTGTAAAAATAATTATCTTTAGTTTTTAAACACTTCAACTTGTAAGATTCGTATTAAAATAATAATTTTAATATTAAATAACTCTCATCTTAAAAACCTTCATACTCTAATGTATCTTTCGTTAAGTATTTAAACAGTTAAATACTCTTGTTAAATTAAAGTTTAGAATGACAAACAGTTGACTGAGAAAAAATAAGTATTAATGACAACGGTAATTTAAAAGAAATACAAATTTATTTATTGTTATCAACAAATGCACGAAATACTTACTTTTCTCAATCTTTATAAATTAGATAAGAAAAATAAGTACTAACAAGCGCCTACTGGATTAAGAAATTATAAAAAAAAAAAATTTATTGAAACGCTGAAAATTACAGCCACCGTTTGCGTTCACATATAACTTTTTTTCTTTCTTTTTTTCATAGGCCGTTCACATATAACCTTAAAACACTAATTTGCAAAATTATGAATTTTATTAATAAGATTAAGAGCGTAGCTTGATTTGGACAAAAGACTCACTTTTAAATTATGTTGACCATGTATTTTATATGAGCGTGTAATGGCATCATTAATTTACTCCCAAACAGCTGATCTCTTTATCTTCTTTCATATCAATAACAATAAAATCCATGGCTGCCCAATTTCGCCAAGGACATTTAATTGGAGAATCGGTTTTATTTACTTTAATTTGTATCTTTATTATTAATTAAAATATTACAAACTATTTTAAATTTAACTATAATATTTATGAAGTTTTAATTATTGTTCATTAAGTATATTTAAAGTAACTGTATTAAAAAAATAAATTTGACCATAATTATTAATATAATATTTAATGTTATTACTATAATATAGAAGAGTTTAATTGGTATACACAGTCAGTGTAAAAACTTCTACACTAACATTCAATATCAATCCTTTATTTATGTGACTTTTAAAAGTACTAATTAGTAAAATCAACAAACTTACCATGAACGTGTTGGGAACAAGACACTAAAGGCGAGAAGATAAAAATAAACAACACTAAGAAGTATTTGTTTTGGTGCATTTGTAAACCTTACATAAGCTTGCTTATATAGCAAAGTAAAGAACACCATCTCACAATACTAAGCAATATGGGACTAAAAATCAAACTACAAAACTTAATCAAACTACAAAACTAACATATCCCATATGCAGATCATCTTTTTGTTTTCATCATCCCATATGCGGTAGCCAAACTCATCTTCACCATAACCAAAGAAAGTACACTTCTTTGATTTTGGGTCAAGTTTGTTTCTGCCTTGATCACTGATGTGCACATATGCTACACAGCCGAAAACTCTAAGATGTGATAGTTTTACCTCTTTTCCGCTCATACCTCTTCTGGTATCTTGTGCTCTAATGGTACCGATGGACTTCAGTTGATCAAGTAAGCTGTTGTGTTGACTGCTTCTGCCCAAAACTGTTTTGGTAAGCCTGACTGCACACACATGCTTCTGGCTCTTTTCAGTCAACGTTCGATTCATACGCTCTGCTACACCATTGTGTTGAGGCATACCTGGCACGGTTCTCTCCATTCTGATTTCGTGCTCATAGCAAAACATCTTGAATCTGGTGTCTACATATTCACCACCATTGTCGTATCTGAGCTTTTTAATCTTCAATCCTGTCTCATTTTCTACCATAGCTTTCCAAATCTTGAAAGCTTCAAATACTTCAGACTTGTGTTTCAGAAAGTAAACCCATACCTTTCTGGAGTGATCATCAATAAAAGTTACGAAGTATTGCTTCCCACCAATGGAAGGGACAGTCGTTGGTCCCCAAACATTAGAGTGGATGAGCTCAAGCCTCTCTTTCTTTGGGGTTTTTCTACTTGTCTGAAAGCTGACTCTCTTCTGCTTTCCAAGTATACATTCTTCACACATGTCAATTTCTACTGACTGAAGACCTAGTAATTTTCCTTTTGAGTGCATGACCTTCATCCCTTTCTCACTCATATGCCCAAGTCTTTGGTGCCATATATTGGGACTTTCATTTGTTGCAACTGCAATCAAATATCATGTTCCTGCTGTCTTGTAAAGAGTACCACTTTTTTTGCCTCGAGCAATTGTCATCGCACCTTTTGAAATCTTCCAATCATCACCGTGGAAGATTGTCGTGTAGCCTTCACTGGCTAATTGGCCCACTGAGATTAAGTTCTTAGTCAGGTCAGGAATATGTCTGACATTTTCAATTCCCATACAGACCCGTTTAACTTAATCTTTATTGCACCTTTACCTACAATCTCACATGACTGCTTATTACCAAGGTAAACCTTACCAAGGTTTCCAGGAACATAATTCTCGAATAGTTCCTTTTGTGAGGTAGCATGAAAAGATGCTCCAGAGTCTAATACCCAAGACTCCTCTTTATCTTCAAGAGAGCATATCAACACCTCATCTTCTCTTGAGGTGGAGGCAACGTTTGCTTCGCCCTTTGCTTCTTGACTCTTCCGTACACTCCTACACTGGTTTTTGTAGTGCCCAGTTTTCCCACAATTCCAACACTCGATCGTCTTAGAGTTTTGGGAACTACGATGATTTCTGGACTTGGATCGTCTCTCCTTTGATTTGTCACGTCCGCTTTCTTTGGTTGAACTTATTCCTCTTGACTCTGTATGCAATACTGAAGAGGTTGATGGTTCACCCGACTCTCTCCGCCGGATCTCTTCACTGAGAACCAAATTTTGAACATCATCAAATCTTAACTTATTGCTTCCCAATGAGCTACTCACAGCCATGACCGTGGCATTCCAACTTTCTGGTAGGGAAGACAAAAGTATTAAAACCTGTACTTCCTCATCGAACTCAATCTCAACTGAACTCAACTGGGTTGTAACAGTGTTTAGTTCATTGAGATGATGTGCCATCGAAGCACCTTCAAACATCCGCAGATTGAACAATCGCCTCATCAAGTGAACTTTGTTTGAGGCTGATGGTTTCTCGTACATATTGGAAAGAGCCTTCATGAGACCTGCTGTCGTCCTTTCTTTTACAATGTTGAAAGCAACATTACGAGATAACGTCAATCGGATGGCTCTAAGAGCTTTTCTGTCTAGAAAGCTCCACTCATCCTCCTTCATAGCTTCTGGTTTCAGGCCTGTGAGAGGTTCTTGCAAGCCTTTCTGATACAGATAGTCCTCTATTTGCATCTTCCAAAAGCCAAAGTCCGCACCATCGAACTTTTCAATCTTCATCTTGCCTTCGTCTATTGCCATCGCTCCTACTGCTTTTTGAAGAAAAGCCCCCACTGGTTCTCTAGACTGAGATCCCCAAGAACAAGAGAAAAAATCTTTTCTGATGTGGAAGATCAGACACAGGTGCAACCGCAGAGCATACTAAGATAATGGATCTGATACCACTTGTTGGGAATAAGGCACTAAAGGCGAGAAGAGAGAAATAAACAACACTAAGAAGTATTTGTTTTGGTGCATTTGTAAACCTTACATAAGCTTGCTTATATAGCAAAGTAAAGAACACCATCTCACAATACTAAGCAATGTGGGACTAAAAATCAAACTACAAAACTTAATCAAACTACAAAACTTAATCAAACTACAAAACTAACAGAACGAAAGGTTGTGATTGGATGTCAGTGTAAAAGTTACAGAGATAATGTATATCAATTTAACTCAATATATATATATATATATATATATATATAGTTTTTCTATAATTTTTATTTTAAAATATTTATCATTATTTAATTACACTTATGAAAATTATGAACTTGATTAATTTTTACAATTTAATTATATTTTTATTAACTAATTATAAATATGTTTTTGCCTCCAACAAGGGAACTAAATTAAAATGTCTTGGTTGTTCCTTCATCAATTTCTTGGCAGCATCACTCTGAGAATGGTAGGCGGTGGTACTTGCAAGGACTTCAATGATTAAGTCAATGAGTAGCAAAATCAATACACAGGGAGTAATAGAAGAAAGAGGTTGTGAGTTTAAGTTTTCCAAGAAAAAAAAATAATAACAACTAATATTTTAATATAAAAAAATTCAATAAGTAGCATCTATTGTTTAGTTAGTCAATAACCTCTAAGAGTAGAGACTAAGTTATTTAACTCTTACACAACTAAAGTACAAATATTAAATTATTAGATATTCTTTCATTCCATTTTATTAGTTATTTTAGCTTTTTATTTTTTTTAAATTAATTGAAATTTACTTCTTTTAATGTAATAATTACAAAGTTTATTCCAATATTACCCTAAATAATACTTATTCTAATATAAATTTCTTTGAAATTTGTGTTTATCAAATTTTCAACTACTACGTACAATGAATATAATGTATTGGATATTTTAATAATTGTATTCTATTAATTAGCTCATTTATTATTTATTTTAATGTGTAAGAAAATCTTAACAACTAATAAAATATAAGGAAAAAATGTTAAATATTACCAATTATCATATATATATATATATATATATAAATTATAATTTGTTGATATCATATGTGAAATTTAGTTATATTACATGTTTAATAATTTTAGGTAAAACTACACAGAAGAAATAGGACTTGTGGAAAGAAAGTATAGCATAGAATTGATTAAAAAAAGAGAGAAAAGGTTTGAAGTTTTTGTTATAAGTAAAAATGAAAAGAATTAATTTTGGTGGAGAGAAAGAGAAGGGTTGCATGGAAGAGGTGCGGTGAGGGCATAGGGAGGGTCCACAGTTAAGTTATTTCTATTTATTTTGGTATTTACAGAGTGCACGCAGTCCAAACAAAAAGTGAATGTGATAGAACCTAAGCAGAAGGGTGGCGTGGTCTGAGGGGGAGCATGGCTGTTGGGATTTAAGGGGACAATGCCTTCTGCTATCTATCTTCATTTTGTCCTCCACACCCCAACACATTATCATCATCCTTAAATTATCTTATCATTATTCTTTCCCAATACATTAATCCCACATTTCCTTATTCTTCTTCATTTTTCTTCTTCTCTCCACTGTCACTATGGATTTCTACTTTTTCAAATACAATTTTACATATTTTACTGGGAATTGGGACAAAACATGCTATCTTCTTAAATTTGCTTTATTTACAAAAGATAAAACTTACTCCATGATTTGATTCTCCTTTTTCAATTTTAAAATCACGTCCAATTTTAAGATTTGCTTATCGTAAAGTGAAGAATTCTACTTACTTAATTATAAAAGAAAAGAAGTGAAGAATGTCGCTTAGAAAATATAAAGTGGTTATAGTTACTCTTTTAAAATTGTAATAAAATATAAATATATGATAATAATATTTAAGATTATTAATTTCCTCTAAAAATATATGATTACTACTATATCATTTAGGTGTATTTCATTTTAAAGGATGAAATGCCACACAGTATATTGGTAAATAATCTCTTAATTAAGCATGCAATTAATAATTCAATTTCTAAGTTTGTTTGTAAAAAAATGTGTTAGATCAACATTTTAAGTAAATGTTAATATCGCAAGAGATTTACTGAAAAGCAAACACAAATGGCGTACGTGTATAGTTTTTGCAATAGCAGATATATTAAACTGGTCGCAATAAGCTTGAGGAAATGGTTATGGTCACGCCTTCAAGACTTGGGGTGTTATAATGATCTACTTTCAGATTTTAGGTCTACATTGAAATAGGGTGTCTTTTCGCTGTCTTCTCAATCGTGGTTGTCAACACCTACTTAATACAAGGGACGCCAAACTTTTATCATCACATGTTATTTCATTGTTAGCTTCTTTTTTTTTTTTCCTTAACAATAAAATATAATGAGAGTCAATATATATAAATGAGAAAGAAACGACACTAAAACAATAAACATATATATGCAAAAGATTAGTCCACGTTTACATCTAATTTAATATAACGGGAACGGGAGTTAATAAAATAACCAATAGCTCAAAAGCAATTTAAAGTTTAGTTAATTACAGAGCAATTTTGACTAAAATAAAATTAATATAAAATCCCTTTCCCATAGTGCAAGAGTGTTCCCATACACAGGAAATACCTATATAGTTATGACAACACTCTGGGACAGCATAACAGAACTGGACGCTTACCACAACAATGTGAAAATTATTACAAAACTATGGTCTAAAAAAAGAACTTTGGAACTAGAATTAGCCGCGTCCCACATCACTGTGTAATAAACACACAACTGAGGTAAGTGGCAAAACTTGGCAGTAGAAAAGGAGCTCACACGACACGTTTGTTAGATTTCCCAAAAACACTGAAGTTTGTGATCAACATGGCATAGGCTGTGAGATATTAGTTTTTAAATAATAGGTAAAAAAGGTGTGAAATGAATAAAACAAAAAATTAAATATAATTTTGATTGTGATTATTAAATTAATTAATAAAATAGATTGTGTTGGAGAAATTCAACAAAATTAGTTCAATGTGAAAACTTTTATATATATATATATATATATGAGTTCTAAATAGATTTTACTTGGAATTAAAATTATAAAAAATTTTTAGATAAAAAATCATAATAACTAAATATAGATTCAGTATGTTTTTCTTTCTCACTTTTTCCATTTTACTCCCTCTCTCTTACTCACATCTCTCTCAAACTTCTCTCTTTTGCATGTGACACCTAAAGGTGTCAGATTTTGGCAAACTTGACAGATTGATGCTCGGTAATCTTGAACATTACTTACGAAATTTAAGGAAAGCCTATTTTTCGATTAGATATCCGCGTGAGAGTAGATGTAGGAATAAGGCCACGATTCTTTTCCTAAAGGAAAGGAATTGAGTAAGGGCTGTATTCCCGTAGGGAAGAGGACGATCGAATTTGTAACTATTTATGTAACTCCGGATGGTTTATTTGATCTATTTCATTGTTCCTGATTCTGAGAGTTGATCCTGATAGATAAGTCTGATCCTAATTTCTTGGATATTTTATCGTTCATTTCTACCTCGATTGTTCCTGTTGAGGGTATGTTTCCTTGAAATCATATTTCTTCTTAGATTCTTTCTTTGAATTGAGATTTTTTCAAGTTTTGAGTGATTATATGATTGTATGCTTGAGCTAATGGAGATAGCGTATATATTGATTGTATGAATATCTGAATGATGATTCATGATTTGTACTGTTTTGAGCTGATTGAGTTATTTGAGACAACATATATATGGATTATGTGATGAATCTATTTGAGATAGTGTGTAAGTTGTTCATATGAATATCTGTGTGATGATTCATGATTTGTATTGGGGATTGTTACCTGTGGTAATTGAGCGGTGAACATATTGAATTAGGGGTATTTGAATGATCGTTGTGATTCTGGTGTTTTACACCAAAAGGATGTACTTGAATAGAGACTGAGTGTTTGTTGGATCCTATGGATGCCACACATCAGTCGAAAGTATCGACGAGTATTACCCTGACTTAGCTGGTTATTTGTTGGATCAGATAGATGTCAAACACCAGTGAAATAGAGATCTTGAATGGGCCACCTCGGTATTCAAATTTGATGTGTGTTTTTCTGAAAATGTTGAGTATTATGGTCTTGTTGAAACATGTGCTTATGTTCAGTGGAATATAAGTGCGTGTGGCATGTTTGATGATTGAATTATATTATGTTAGCTTGATAGTTATTATATGTTTGATGGAATTTACTTATTCTATTTGAGCTTACCCTTGTTTGTATTTATATTTGACTATGATGATCGTGCTTTGCACAAGAGTAGATGACAGTTGTGGATCTCAAAAGCAAATTGGACTGAGAATGACGATGACTCGATAAGGACTAGAGGGTCCATTTTGTATTATATAGTCTCTGTGCACATGTTGTGTCAAACTTATGTAATGCGAACTTACAGGGTTGATGTTTAAGTACAATTAGTGAAATACTTATGTGATATGTGGCATGAATATGTAAATATGCTGAAACTAATCAAGATCTACATTGGTTGTATATGTAGTATTAGTTTAAGTATGCATGGTATGAATGTGGATATGCATGATGTTATGTAACATGTGATTGAGTCCTGAAAGCATTAAAGACATTATTAGATTATGCAGCTGAGGTTCTGCTATCTATAGGGTGTCGCTGGATGGCAGGTCTCACTTAGTGAAATTTAGCCTTTGTTAGACAGATTTGTAACCCCAATGAGATGTCTCGTCCTATGTAAAGTTGTCTCAAGTTGGAATATAATTGGATTTGCAGCCAGCGAGAGGTTTTTCTCAGTGTAAATTGCTTTCTATTTAGAATTAAACAAGGTTTTTTGCCTAGCAACGTATCTCGCTTAGTGAAGTCCTTCCACTGGGACATTGTATGTATATTAAGGTCTTTACTAGGCGATAATGGTCACTGGACGACCTACCCTATGTCTCGTTGGGTGATTGACTTTACTTGGCGAGCTAACAGTGTATACCATGACTTAGTTGTTTGAAATTTTGAATATGCTGAGTTTTTAACAGTACTAAGTTAATGATTGTATGCATAATTATTTCTTTTTTGTATTTCAAGTGACGAATTTGTGAAAATGCATTGTTTATTTATAAGTAACATTGTACAATTGCTAGTATTTTTGGGATGTTACAAGCATGTTATCTACACAACAAACTTTCGCTACAGATTGGACGTCTTCCAAAGTCCCACACCTCTGTGGAATTTTTCGCAAAGCTATGATCAACATTGTTAGCTTTTTGATAGTTGTTGGTCCTGTGCTTAAATATTCATGGACTTAATTCTATTAATTTTATTTTTTTTAATTGTTTCTAATTTTGTATGAGTAAATCAAGACCACTTAAACACCTTTATAATCAAATTTACCATTTCAAATATTCACTTATTCTTTGAATAAGCAAGAGAATAAAAAACAAAATCTTGGTATATATTGGTATATATTAGGGGTGTTCAAAATCGAATTAAGTCGAACTAAAAACCGAAAACCAATCCAAAAATTGAAAAGGATAAAAAACTGAAATGGTTTGAGTTTGCTTTGATTTATTAAATTTCTAAACCACACAGTTCAGTTTGATTTGTGCTTTAAGATTTGAAAATCAACCCAAATCGCAATATACTAATTTTTATATTTTTCCAAATAAAGCATAGTTTAGAAGACATGACATGATTTATGTTATACACATAGTCATACAAAAAATAAATAATGGCTAGTAGCACAACTATAATTTCTACTACTTAAATATGAGGTGAAATTTTATTTTTTAGGTAATTTTAAAGTAAGGTTGATTTTCATTAAATTACTAATAATATTTAAAGTGAAACAAACTTTTTTTAAGTATTTTAGAATATTATACTTAATAACATATTTTTAAAATTAAAAAATTAAACCAAACAAACTGATAGTTTAATTTGGTTTGAATTTTATAATATTTCCAAATAAAACAAATCAACAACATTTATTTTTCTTGTTTAGTTTAAATAACTTTTACGATAAAAACTAAATTGTTGATGTAAGTATATATTGAATTAGCATAATAAAAAAATAGTAATAGAAACTAAAAGTTGTTTGGCAAAAAAAATAAAATTATAGAGACTAAAAGTTAGAAATGAGGCTCACTACACTAGTTTGTTTCATATACAACTTGGTCATATTGAAATGAAACTTAGGGAAACAAGAAGTGTATTGCAGCACTAAATTATTTTGAAATCTAAAAAATCAGTCACCAAATTTAAATTTGTTATTAAAAAAAAAAACTGAATTATTCTGCGTTATATTGGTTTGGTGGCATTTCATGAAAGTGACACTAAAGCCTTACTTTTATTTTAAATAAAAGTTTGATTTACTGAACTAAACATAAACATGCTCTTAATAATGATGAAGATTATTGTCTCTACTATGATCAGAGGTCTATGATCAGAGGTGGTAAAGGGTTTACGCAGGCATGCAAATTCATTGCCCTATCCATTAATTAAAGTGATAGTTATATATGTGAATGGGATGATTGAAAATCTAGTGGATGAATTGCCACTTTTTGCTTTTATAAAAAGGTCTTCGATAAAGTTGGAATTGAGCATGCATGCAAGCTACACAATTATCACAAATCTCATTTGGCTCCACCCAACACCCATTGACTTCTATCATCCATATTAATTCAGAGGTTTCGGCCTCTAACCTTTTTCCTCCTTCTTTATTCGGTGTGGAAGAAAAAAACAAAAAGTATTTGCTAAAGTTTAAAGGTAAGTGCAAAATGGAAATTGCGAAAATTTGCTTTCATAACAAAAGTCAAAAAGGCAATTGAACTTATACGCATAACACAGCTTAGTACTTTTTTACTACTATTATAACGTTAGGATAAATGAAGCCCGTGAATGTAAATAGAGTAAGACAATCCTAAATCCTTATGGGTTTTTCTTGAAAGAATTCGAAAACATTGTTTTATCATATATATTTTTTTATATTCCTATCACAAAATTTACTGAAAAATTATTTATCAGTTTCTTTAATTAACCTAAAAATGCTTGACACACAAGACTAATAGAGAAGTTTATACTTTGCTCCTTAATATTGTAAGTATTTTTATTTTATTTTCATTTAAAATATTAAGAGTTAATTCTGTTCTTGTAAAATTTTGCAAAATTTTATTTATTTTAATTTATTTCTACGATTTATTTTCCTAATGCAACAACTAAAGTGAATGATATATATTTTACAATATGGTAATAATTTAAAACAAAATTAAAGGTGTTCACAAACTGAATTGATATGTGAATTCATTCACTCAAATCGATTTAATTAGATTCGTAAACTAATATAATTGTAATACGAAAAAATCTAATTAAATCCGACCTTAGTCAGATGAGTTCACAAATTTAAATTCCGTTGATTCATGAATTGATAGATTCAATTTGATGTTTAATGTTTTTATTATATATATATATATATATATATATATATATATATATTTTTAATAGAGTGTAAATAGAAAATTAATAAATTAAGTTTTTAGAAAAAGAAAATCAATTTTATATTTTCCAACAATTTTCTTTAAATATTTAAATTTATAAATATGTTTCCTACCTCGTATTTCTCAAATAATTTTTTCAAATTTTCTAAAAAACATTCCATCTAGTCAATCCCTAACTCCCTCTCACAAAATACATTGTACGTGTTTTTTCATTTTAATTTGAGGGATGCTTTGTCACTTTATTTGTTGGAATTTGAGGGGGAAACTCTAACTGTCAAAAGGGTGTCACTCCCAACACTGCTTCATGCAAATGTGTTTTTTTCTTTTGTTTTCTTTATATATTTTTAAATACCACAACCACTATTATTCTTTCCCTTACCAAAAGGGTGTCACCCTTCTCCTCTCTCCCATGCTCTCTTCATCATTCTCTCCTCTCTGTCCACTGTTGCCTTCAACCTATCTTCCCTTAGCTTTACCTTGCACCTTACACCTCCCCTTAACTCCCAGAGCATATATATATATATATATATATATATATATATATATATAGCTAATCTCAATCATAGTAAGAAAGCATGAAACTCATTCAAATTGGGAGTCATCCAAAATGCTTAAACTTTTTTGTTAGCTAATATGGAATGTACCAAAATGGGTGCATGCCATCCGGAAAACCTAACTCAGATAATTAACATGATTATCTATTTCGGAATTTAATAGAAAAAAATTCTGAATTCCATAATCTGGCAAGGAAAAAAAAACGTGGTGAGGTAAAAAATGCAAAGCCACATATCTTCTCTGAGTGAAAAGTGACAATTGCAGCGCTCCTCCTATGCTCTCCAATTGATTATTACATCTTGGGTTACAACATTTAGTGGTGTAGCTGACACTATAGGGAAAGGGTTTGGAAAGCAACTCCAATAGGCTTTGCGAGAACTGTTTGGGGAAGTTTCTGGATGTGGGCCCACACGCATATGCTCTCCAACGGACGTGCAGTTCTGCTTGTGGGTCGGGCCTCCCGCACATGTTCCGTAACAGCCCAATGAAGGTCGATCGAGGGCCACGAAACAACGACCCAATGTGCGGAAATAAATCATGCCGAAAATGGGGAGCTCACTCTCAACAATTCGAAGACAATATGGATTACACTACTGGCTTGGGTGTGGACGTGGCCAACGGGATGGCTATGCTGGAGGGTCAAAATCGAACGCTCAATTTACAGCATCTCCAATCCGACTCAAGTGCCGAAGATGACGTGGCTACCAAAGTGGCAATACAATCCCATAATAGAGAAGCTGGTGATTCCAACACAAGTTCAAGCGCCACAAAGCTTTACAACTGTAAACAATGGGAGTGTGTGGGTGCAGAAGAAATGTCCTGGGGAGGGCAGGGGAAGAGGAGAATGGTGAACACCTGGAGACAGGTTCAAAGGCATAGTGTTGATGGAAGTGATCTACAAAGGATTTACCAGAGTGGAGGAATGGAGCAAGTAAGTCAGAACAAAGAGGAAGGAGGCAATGATATGGGGAAAATATGGTTAGTAATGAAGGAAATCGGAATAACTGGGAAGCAATAAGAGGAGGTGTATCTAACAGAGCTTGCAAGAATGGAAAAAAGAGACAAGGGGGAAAAGGAAGAGGTGGGGAGAAGGAACCAAGTGCAGTTTAAATGAAGATTTTGTCACTGAATGTTAGGGGGTTGAGGGAAAGGGTGAAAAGGAGGCGCATTAAGAAGATGATTGTGGGAGACAAGATTGATATATGTTTATTTCAGGAAACAAAATGCATGAACTTGCAGGAGTGGGAAATAAAAGAGGTTTGGGGGAGCGAGGAATGTGAATGAAGAGTACTTCCATCAACGGGATTGAGTGGGGGTTGTGTGACAGTATAGAGGAAAGATTTAATGGAGATGGTGTGGCAAATACAAGGGCAAAGTTTTAATGGACTTGCTTTTAGAGGAGCTAACCTAGATGAGGTTAACTGTGTCATCAATGTGTACGCCCCGTGTACGCTGGAGGGCAAGAGAAAGGTCTGGAATGATTTAATGATGACTAGGAGGGGAGTCCCACATGTAAGATGGGTAGTTGGTGGCGATTTTAATACGGTGACAGGCAGGAGTGAAGTCATAGGAAGATCAACCTACCATTCAAGGATGGAGATGAAGGATTTCAACTTCTTTATACATCAGATGGGGCTAGTGGACATTCCAGTTATTGGCAAAGAAGTTACATGGATCTCACTAGATGGACAGTCAGCCAGTAGATTGGACAGGTTTCTATTCTCACCGACATTGATGGAGGAATGGGGAATTAGTGCACAGAGGGTAGGCACTAGGGAGTTTTCTGACCACTGTTGGATAAGTACAAGAGACAATAAGCAGAATTGGGGACCAAAACCATTCAAGTTTTTTTATTATTGGATGGAAGAGGCGTCCTTTGGAGATTTGATAAAAGCAAGGTGGAATTCAACTCAGTGTTCAGGGTGGAAGATGTACCAGCTGGCAAGGAAGCTAAAGACTATTAAAGGGGATATAAAAAAGTGGTATGAAGAAGTGTGGAAAAAGGATGATAATTTTTTGGTAGAAAAGGTTCAGGAGATGGAAGTGATTGATCAACAGTTAGTGGAAGGGGTCCAGGTGAATGTTAGACTAAGGCAGAATCTCATGTCCGAATATTGGGGCAGGGCTAGGGTGATGGAGCATGCACTGCTACAGAAGTCTAGGGTACGATGGGCTCTAAATGGCGATAATAATTACAAGTACTTCCATAATTGTTTTAAGGCGAGATGTCATGCAAACTCCATTGTGGCAGTTCAGTCAGAGATGGGATGGCTGGAGAGTGTGTCTGATATTAGAGCAAAAATATTAGATCATTTTTCGGGAAACTTCCACGAAAGATGGATGGATAGACCTACACTGGATGAAGTTCCTTTTTCTCAATTATCAGAACCGCAGCAACAGTTTCTGGAGGAGCCTTTCTTAGAAGAAGAGATAAAGGCGGCAGTGTGGGCTTGTGAAGGAGGGAAAAGCCCAGGACCTGATGGTTTTGGAATGAATTTCTACAAATCTTGCTGGGGAGTAATTGGGCTAGATGTGGTGAAGGCAGTACAGGAGTTTCATGAGTCTGGTATACTACCGAGAGGGGTAAGTTCTTCTTTTATTACTCTCATTCCAAAGGTGGCCAGACCTTCAGGGTTAAGTCAATATAGGTCCATCTCCCTAATATCAAGTGTGCATAAGATTATTTCGAAGTTACTATCTTTGAGGCTGAAACAAGTGTTAAACGGGATGATATCGCCCTCTCAGACGACTTTTTTGTCTGGAAGATCAATTCTGGATGGAGTAGTGGTGGCAAATGAGCTTCTGGATTGGGAAAAAGAAGGCGAAGTCCCTGTTTTTTGTTCAAGGTCGATTTTGAGAAGGCCTACGACTCAGTAAACTGGAACTTTCTAGATTACATGATGGTTAGGATGGGGTTTGGATAGAGATGGAGGTTGTGGATGAATGCGATAGTTAGAAACAGTTATGTTTCGATCCTAGTAAATGGGTGTCCGACACCAGAGTTTCATCCAGGGAGAGGGTTGAAGCAGGAAGATCCGCTATCTCCTTTTTTGTTTTTGTTGGTGGCAGAGACACTAGCAGGATTGTACAGATCAACCATTCACAAAGGTTTGTATAAAGAAATAAAGGTGGCAGAGGGTGTGAGGTATTCAGTGTTACAGTATGCAGATGATGTCATTATGATGGGCGAAGCGGATCTGCAAACTGTGTGGTATTTGAAGGTGATGCTGAGGGGTTTTGAAATGGCGTCAGGTTTAAAGCTAAATTTTAGCAAGAGTAGTTTTTATAGCTTCAATGTGTCAGAATCCTTTACACTTGCTGCTAGTACCATTCTAAATTGCAATGTTGGCACACTACCGCTCAAGTTCTTGGGAGTACCAGTAGGAGTCAACCCTAAGAAGGAACAAGTTTGGAAGCCAGTTATTGATCAATTTAAGAAGCGACTGTCAGGATGGAAGGCAAGTAATATGTCCTTCGCTGGGAGATTGGTTTTACTAAATTCTGTGCTAGCGTCTATTCCATTGTATTTTTTCTCCTTTTATAAGGCACCCAAGACAGTGCTGAAGTCTCTGAAGCGGCTGCAGAGGACATTCTTATGGGGAGGCACTGCGAGTTAGTCAAAAATTGCATGGTTGAGTTGGGAAAAAGTTTGTCGACCAAAAGATGAAGGAGGGTTAGGGGTGAAGTGTTTGGAGAAATTTAATCTGAGTTTGTTGGCAAAGTGGAGATGGAGAATATTATCAGATGATACGACTATATGGGGTCCTCTTTTGAGGAGGAGGTACAGGGAGGTACATAGATATATGGAGAGGCCGACATCCTTTACCCACACCTCCCAGTGGTGGAAGGACATCTGGGGCATTGATGGACCAACCGCGTTAATACCACAATGGTTTCAAACTAGAATAAACAGGGAAGTAAGGTCTAGAATTGACACTCTATTCTGGGAGCAGAGGTGGATTGGAGATATGGCATTCATTGTACTTTTCCCCAGATTGTACGCCTTAGTAGAGGATAAGTTTATTACTATTAACGACAAATGCAATTCAGGAGTTCCACCATTACCATGGAAGTGGGTCTGGCGGAGGGAGTTGTTTGTATGGGAGGAGCATCGGTTGCATGCTTTACAGGAGGCTTTAGGTGAAGTGGTATTGGTGGGTCGGAGTCCAGACGAGTGGGGGTGGAATTCAGCTACCGAGGGGGGATACTCGGTGGCCGAAGGCTATAAGGTGTTGAATGAAGGAATATCAGACTTAGGAATGAATTTTGTGGAACCTCAGGACTTGCGCCGATTGTGGAAGGAAAAGTTACCATCTAAGGTACTGGTGTTCTCCTGGAAATTGCTAAGGGGCAAACTTTCCACTGTTGATAACCTGCTAAGGAGAGAAATTCATACTCCAGAGCTCAATCCCCTTTCTGTGTTTTGTAATAGTGGGCCAGAGACCAAAAACCATCTTTTCCTACAGTGTCCAATAACCCAAAGGCTATGGTATGAAGTTATTAGCTGGGTAGGGGTACAGACCCCACTTCCGGGAGATATTAACCAGCTGTTTCTTTTATCCACTGGGTAGGTCGTGGGAAAGCGGAAAAAAAGGTGCAGATATGTGTTTTGGCTTGCTGTATGTTGGTGCATTTGGTTGTCCAGGAATGTTATCATTTTTCAAAGGTCTGCGATGGAATCTCTGGATATCTTAACGTTGATAAAAATTTTATCGTGGAAATGACTGTTGTATTCTTTTGGCTTTACTACTCCGTGTATATTTTCTGACTGGTGCTCTCATCCTAGATTGTGCTTAATGAATATGAAATAGAGATGTAGGTTACGTGGAGCACAGTTTAGAAGATTACTTCATGATTGTATATCGGTTAAAACATTTTGTTTCATCTCCACCTTTATGATATAAATAAATATACTTTTGCCTTTCAAAAAAAAAAAAAAAAGAAAGGAGAAGGGTGCAAGGTGTTTTTTTATCAAAAAAACTAGGATGTTCACGAATCCTCATAGATACGAAGAATATGGACATTTGAACCAATCTAATTAAAACTATCAAGTTATTCAAATATAATTGAATTAAATTTAAATTTTAATCGGATTGAATTATGAATTTGAATTTTCTAAATTCAATAATCCGAGAACTCATATGACATATTTCATATTTATTATTTTTTATTTTTATATATAGTCATATATAATGTAAATGGTAATAAATGCAACAAAATAAAAAATAGGTATTTTTTAACCTTATATTAAATTTTTTTGTAGACTTATGGATTGATGCAAGTAAGGTTGCAACTGTCCCTTTTGGACCTAGATATTTAAAAGTTATGATTTTATTTTTAATTAACAATTTTAACTTGAGAATAAGTTGTAAATAATTTTTAACATTTAGTTTTATCTAATATATTATGAGTTTAATTGGTATATATTGTCAGTGTAAAAATTTTTACATTGATATTACTTTAAAAGTCTTATAAATGAAAAATTATGATTGCACGTCAGTGTAAAAGTTCTTTACAGTGAGAATGTTAACCAATTAAACTCATATATTGTTTTCATGTTAAAAATATGTTAAGTATAAGTTATTTAGTTTCTGCCGTTAATGTAAAGTTGACGGAATTACTTCCTACATCCTATAGTTTTCCCTACACATTTATATAACACCTCCGAAAAGTTCAATCTAGAGAAAAAAATACACCTTCGAAATGGGGTGCACGAGAAATTCAAAAAGTGAACGGAGAAATTGCCTAAAATTAATTTGATCAATCTCAAATATGATTGGTGAACACTCTTAAAAAAATTAGATAGTACTAAGAGGTGTATGGAGCAATAGAATAGGTTTAGGGAGTAATATTTCTACCAATAATTTTACCATACTAATCCTAAGAGTTTTTTTCCCTGCATTTTGACAGTTTCTTTCCGCACCTCCATAATTATAAGAAATATTTAAAATAACCTTAGATAAAAAAAAGTTAACTTCTCTTTTTGCAACTCTCTTCTCCTTCGTGTAGTTATTGTTTGACTCACACTTCTGGACACAGAACTCTGCACTATCCATACCTCTTCTTTCGTCTCCCACCATTTGCGGCATGCATTGACACTTGTCCCTCCATTTTGTAATAAAATAAATCTACATATTTCCCTATTAAACAGTTTAAAATAGTTTATTTAGTAGAATGTTTGACCAAATTATGTTGAGAAGCTTATGTGAAGAAAATGACTCGACAATGATGAAGCTGCAGACTATGAATTAAAAACGGTATAATCTGTTTTGATTTACAAGTTTGGAAAGTTATATCCGAACTTGTCTAACTTATAATTGTAAATCTTTTTACAAGTTTAGATTGCACAATTTAAGTTTGTAAGAAATTTTTACCTTTTTTACTTAAAATATTTTTTCTATTTTAAAAAATTATAAAGATAAAAGGAGAAATTATGAAGCTGCATAGATAAAAACTCGAATCCTGGATTGAAATAAAGCCCGCGATGAACTGTTTTTGTACCAGTTCAGTAAGGATATTGGGCCATGGGGTTCACATAATGGATTCATTATTTACTTTGGTTTCATTTCTGGAAATTTATCCTATTTTGGAAGTGTATTTTTGTTTCGCATCGAACATTTTGGAAGGTATAAAATGGGATTTAGGAAGAAATTGTCTTGATTTCCAGATACAAACTACAAAGGCCAAAGAATAATAGGAATTTATTCATGCACGTCCGCAAAACTTTCCTTGACCCTATTTTTACATTTAGGATTGGCTTTCTAAAAAGTAAAAAGGGTGTGTTGGGGGAGTTTATGGGGTACAGTAAGAAATTGAGAATAAAAACAGAAACAGCTTTTTCATGTTTATAAAGAAGGCCTTTCCATTTTCTTAACATGCGCGTTGCAGGCCCTTAGATACTTCAGCGTCCCTCAACAGGAATAGTCTTTTCCTTACGCTACGATCCATTTCAGTTTTTTTTCTAGATAGAAATTGAACATTGAACATATGAAAATATATAACTATTCACACGTCTAGTCAACCATCTAAGCTAAAAGCCCCTAACAATTTTTGTATCGGATGAGAATGATCACACAAATATGTTCTTTTACGTATATGATGATACCATTGGGCTTGAATAGATGTCTATATTTAGGATATAATTGTTAGTAGAATAAAAACAATAAATAAATAAAATTAATTTTTATAAATGAAAACTAATTTATATTTACTAATTTGAAAAAACTGTTTAATATACTAACTTGACAGCTCTTAAAAAATTATTTTAAATTTATAACTAAGTTATTTTTAACTTAATTTTTTTTACTTATAAATACCAAAAATTGTTGTTAATATTTAATCATGATGTGAATAAGATTATTCTGCAGGTGAATACATATGGGAAAATACGTAAAATTTTTATTTTAGCCTTTATATTATTTAGAAGAACTTTATTTAATAATTTTTAGGTTTAGACATATTTTTAGTTTCTATAAAATAAGTAAATTTTATTTTGTTCCTTATATTTTTTATTCTCTTATGCATGTAAAATTTGAAATTACAATTTTTAACCATACCCATATAATATTGCAAATAATCACCGAGTCTTGGATCTAAACTCATTTGATGATAATTTAAGATTCAAGAGTCTAAGTCAATGGGTAATTTATTTTGTAATAATAATAATTATAATGATCACATATATAAAGATAAAATAACAAATGTCCAAACAATAAACTTCTAATAGGTCATTTTTATATCAGTAAAAATTAATAAATATCATTGTATACATTGAGAAAAATTTAACTTTCAAATCAAAATACTTGAATTAAAAAATTAAAGGAGAATGAGAAATTTGCTAAAGGGTTAAATAGATAGAAATAAAGGAGGCAAAACATAATAACCTAACAAATTTACTTCTAATATCAAAGTAAAAAGTAAAAAATGTATAGTTGTACATCTTCCATGCAAATTTGTCATTGAGATATTTTTTTAACAGACATCTACGATTTCTTATTTGACATTTAATTTTTTTTCCACCGAGTCAATCCATTTTAGAAATAAAGTGGTATTTCACCTTGTGACTTTATACTCAATTCAAAAATTAAACATATACTCTGCTAAAGAATTTTATTAAAAGAACAGAAAACACAAGATGTCCTTTCAACAACACCATTACAGGCATAAAAATACAGTTTAAAATGAAATAATGGTAGACACAACTATCACCATTAACACGAAGGTTCATAATTCTGCATAATCATATATTTTTAATAAACTAACGAATTTGAGTGTCGAAAACAACTTTTATTATCTGAGATTGAGTTTAATTCTAATTATGATAAAAAAATCCCTTCTAGCATAATGTCATATAGAAAAGGGTTATATATATATATATATATATATATATATTATCCCTTTATTTTTGCTTCTGTAATTTTTTTAATTAATACCTTAAATCCTATAAAAATATTAACCACAGAAAAAAATGTTATATGCTAAAAGTTGATACGTTATTGAATACACCACTGAATATTTCCAAAAGAGAAAAAAAACTAAATTTGAGAAATATGTGAAATCAGTTCCACACACACCATTTGAAAAGGAGGCTTTGCAAATAAAAAAATTTTGCTAGATATTTTAATTAACAAAATTAACCCTAAAAATATTTTGACAAAAAATACATTTAACCCTAAAAAAAATTATATATAACTTAATTTGGATCCAATCAGATTTCACATTTGCTTCGAAAATTCGACCCAATCTAATGATTTTTTTTCCCCCATTTTGTTTAACTTACAACTTTTGAATTCAATTTTTATAATTTGCGAAATCATAAAATTGGTCTCTGATTCACGAACTTTCCGGCTGTTTGGATTTCTTCCCACGGATTTTCTCTTTAAAGTTTATTGTTTAAAACAAATTGGAAGTTGATCATTCATATATATATATATATATATATACCAAAAAGAAATTTGAAGTTAAAACGAGTCCTAACTTTTGGTGCTATTGAGTTGAGGTGACACGTGAGAGCTATGGGTATCAACTTTTTAAAAAGAAGAATCACATTTTTTAAAATAAAAGACAACTAATTTCTAGAGATAAACTAAACAGACCATGCATTGAGTCGCATCTGACTGAAAGTGAAATTAAAGCCCAACCACTTGCATATATATTGGCTAAAATTTGCAAGCATAAGCCCATAAAAAGAAGTAAACTTAAGATAAAGTTGCATCACTTGCATGACATGACTATCTTTGGACCCAATACATTTCTCCCAATGTATATACATAATACATTGCACTGAAATTATAATTAAATAATCTGGGTTGAGCTAAATCATTTGCTATCTATCTGACTGTTGCAGATTGTAAGTTGGATTTTGCAATTTTATTTTATTTAATTTTTTTGTATGCAACAGCAAGGGTAGAAGATCTCGATAAATGGCTGCAACGTACCCAGGGGTCCAGATTTGAATAAAATCCAATCAGTTTGCCAATCATTTTACAAAAAGATTTGAAATCCTGCAAATTCATTACCATCACCCCCTATCATTGCCCTTCCTGTCATGTGTATCGCTTTTATCGTCTTCTTCTGCTTTCAACCCACTGCATATACTACAAACCACTTCCACCTTGATCAAACACTCAAACTTATTTATGATATTTAAATTAAATTCGATTATTTAAGGGATTATATTAATGTATGTTAACTTATTCTCCACAAGAGTTAGATAGAAGAAGGGGTATTTGGAGTTGGTGAATTATTCTGTGTTGCATCCAACCCCATGTGAGGCCTTCTTGTTTAATATACACAAGCACAAACAAAAATGACAAAAGTCTCCCGTAGAATCCGGCATTGGAACATGATTTGTACTTATTTTACTTGTGTATATGTATGAACTGAAATACAAAGAAAGTGATGAATGTCAACCATTTTTTGTCCATCCTAGGCTCTTTTACTAGTTGCTACGTACTCTCTGTTAATATATTTTGACTCTATTGGACATGTCTGATGCCAAAGACCCTGTCAGCTTGATTTCACTTGCATTTTCATAAAGGGAAATCATTTAGCGTATGGTCCATGGACATCCTATTACTTTCGTATGAAGAAAAAAATAATAATTGGATCGTCATTCATGGTCGCAAAATTTACACTCTAATTAGTGTTCATTCATTCTTCCCTGTGACAAAGTGATTACTGATTGCAGAAAATACCCCTAAAATACGATTTATCCAAGAGTGATTTATGAAAATGATCGACCTAAACACGATCGTATCATTGCGACTTTTTTAAGTTCACAGAGTAATTCAGAGTCTAGAACTCGGGTATTCAAAATTATTACGCATCATATAAACAAGAGCGGTTCTTATTTTCCTTTAAGTTTCTTTTTTAATTTTTTTCTATACGTACGACACAATGAAACTTCATGTTAATTAATTACTCCACTTTTCATCATTAGATCGACTCGAATAAGCAACAATTCTTATCTGTTATGTCTAATATACTATATCATGCATAAGTTTTTTTTAATCAAATTAAAAATTGTAAAAAAGTATCTTTTTCTTTGCTTTTCTAAATGTTTATTTGCTTTGTGGTGGCTTCGCTAATTCCCCCCAAAATCCTCTCTGCCAACATTGCGACCATACTGATAATATATATAGACAGGAAGAGTCTCTGATCTTAAAATAGAAATACAATATAATAATTTTTATGAAGGTTATTAGTAGAAGTGTTAAGTAAACATGGAAATAGAAGGAGGGAGGTAATCTGTGTCTGTACGTAACGTGGGCAATTTCTAATTGAATGGTTGATTGATGTAGAAGTTAGTGCTTGTCAATCATTTGATATACTAAAAAATTAAACAGTTAATGAATATGATTAGGGAATTGAACGGAGTAATTAGGGACGATGTCCCCACCCACCAAAATTTGTCTGCTACATTAATCCCTGTATCATAATGCACAACTGTTGCGTTAGTGAAGTCTCCTCTTGGTATCATGTTTCTTAACTTCGTCAACCATAACTTATTCACGTCAAAAGATAACCATTTTATTCTTTAATTTTCATTTTATACTTCCATTTTAACAATGGGGTCTATATATATATATAACCACACGCATATATATGGATCCAAAAGCATTTTAAAAACTGGATGTGATTCGACAGCTAGCTAGCAACCGTGACATAAATAGAATATAACTATAATTTTTATAATTATATATTTAGAACTTGAAATAAAATTTATTGGTGAAATTATAATAATTTTGTATCAGTTGATTCTTATAACCTTTTTTTATACATCATTTATCTTGTATTTTTTCTTTTTCTAATACAAAAAATTATACAAACTTAATTATTATACAAATACAATATTTTGTTAGTAGAATATCAATGCCAAACAACCAGAGAAAAATGGTTTCCAACGAGAATAATTTGGGTCAAATATACCATGTGATATGACCTGTTACTCAGCGTGGCTCCATTGATTATTGAGAGTACAATAGGGGCAAGTAGAAGAAAAAGGACTTTTCATAAAATTTATTAGGAACTGGAATTGTGAGATGAACGGTGTACATCCAACTGAAGACTGGTGCAATATAGTGCATGCATAGAAAATGTTAATTGTTAATATTCATGACAGTGTTGGCATGTTTGAGTGATATACTTGGAGCTGAGCATGCAAACCATATTGGTAAAGCTGCAGCTATAACATAATAAAGGTAGTGACTAATAGAAGTGTGATGATTAGAGAGTGGAGGACAAAGCCGGGCTGGCATTAATTTAACTTTGAATTTGGAAAGAATAAAAGAGAATTAGGTAACTAGTATTGCTCACAGAGTGATAACTAAAAGGCTCTCCTTTTGGGTACGGAAATTTTGCTTCGGATTGTTTGGTGGATGCTGCAGTCACCCAAAAAGGTTGTAGCTAGATTAATTAAAAAGAGAGGGAGCATAATAACCAACTAGTATCGTACCAAATTACTAATATATAATAATGTGTATAACCTTCTTTGCCAACCAATCAGTTGGTTAGTGAGCTTCCCTAGAAGGAGTAGTACATTACAATTGTGATTTGTGAACAAGTGCAGTTAGTATATATATATATATATATATATATATATATATATATATATATATCTATTTTTTTTCTTTCTCTCTCCTTTTCTGAGTCAAGTGTAAGAGGAATCTTGGGTCTTTCTTGTTGTGATGTAATCTATTATAGTGATTGTGTAACAACAAAATATTCTTATATATATGGTTATAAGATGATCACCGTCCAAATTATGGCTCTGACGATGAAAGAGACATCCGAAGCTTTTGTTTTAGTGTTATAGTGATACAGATAATTTAAAGGCATCAGTGGCATGCATTGGCCACCATCATGAGAAAAGGGAGATATTATTTTTCAGATAGATTTAAATGGAAGTTGATAAAATTAATTTTAAACTAAATTGATTTTGTAAAATTGAGTTTGATATAATGTGATTCGTTTTAATTTTTTATTATAAGAATAAGTTCATAATAAAATATTATAAAATTTTTAATCTATACAAAAGCTATACTTTAAGTTATTTTAACCTAAAAAAATAAATCTTAAATTTTTTTAATGCAGAACTGTCAAAAGTTTATCTAAAATTTATTTTAAATATATAATTAATTTATCTAAAACATGAAACAAAAAAAAAGTACCTGTTCCAAACATATGCTTTATCCATATACAGCAATATTTTTCTGAGAGATGCACTAGACTATATTTTCGTATTATTGCTTGCGTCAAAAGCTTCATTAGCTTTAGTCTTTGTGTATAATGCATACATGTTGGGTCCAAAATTCCAACACATAGAACCAAAATTCCAAATGTTGGGGTCCAAGATTCTCATAGGGTCATAGCGTTTCTTTTAGGACATGTTATTATTTATTACGTGTGAATGAGTTGTTAGTTAACTAAAAGTACAAAGGCAGAATACAGAGTTACACCATACCACCAACCAGAAAACAAATGGTAGCCAAAGACCAAATTAAGTTAAGGAAAAAGACAACAAAGTTTTCGTTATAGTAAATTAATTCTCGATCCGTACAATGTCATGCATAAGTAAAACTATTGGTGACCTTATGTGTGGAAGTAATTCATTTCAACTCCTCAATCCATATTTTAGGACATGAATACACACTGGTTCAACATTCACCAGAGGAAATTGTGATTCATATAATTAAATAATACATGAAATAATATTAAATATATAATATCATATATAATTCTAAAAATTAAAGTAAGATATCTTTTTTATATTCAAAGTATATATAAAACTTTAAAAATAATAAAATGTTACAATATTAGTTAAGAATAACAGGTTTACGTATATTTCAAATAAAATAATAAATTCTTATTATTAAAAGTTATAAAAAATCAAGATATGAAAAATTGTAAATTAATATATATAAGTAAATTATATATTTTAATTTGTAAGGCATATTTAATAAAATAAACTATATGGGAATCTTTATAAATATGTATTTATATTTATCTTTAAATTTGTATATTTCCTTTAATTTAAACCTATTTATCTTTAAAATAAAAAGAAACAATTTTTTATAAGAGCCTGGTTTTTTAACCGATTCCAGTCGGTTTTAACCTATTCTCCATAGATTGTCACTAGTTATGAGATGTTTTGATTATATGTCCATGGTAATCAAGTTGGCCATCAGATTAGTTGCTCATCAAACTGATTGTTAAAATTTGATTTTCATAATCTTAATTTTTATTACTCCTAAGAGCATTTCTGTTGAGAATATTTTAAATGAGTTGGTTAGATGAGATACTAAAGGAGACACTTGTAAAGTTGCTTAAAATATTAATGAGTTGTTTGAAGCAACTCTCCCATTTGAGCAATTCTACATGACAATTCAAGTTGTTTGAAAAGCAGATGAGTTGTTTTATCAAATAACTGTTGCTTATAATTAAAAAAAGTACTTTTTCACATCTGTACAAATTAATAACAATATACAACTAAAAAATTATAAAATTATAAAATTGTGATTTTCTTGAAGTTGTTTATAATTTCTTTCATTAAACTAAAATTGAGTATGAATTGCTTAACAATTATGTGACACTATAAAGACCACCAAACACTTCTTTTAGCACATGAATTTCTTATATTAAGTAACTCTATCAAATTTTAAACATCCTAGTAGGATTCACAATAATCATTAAGCAAATCTCATGCTTTAAACACATATATAATGGAAGCAACATATTTGTGTTGTTTCATGCATTGAAAATTGTGTTAAATGTTATCTATAGTGTCACGTTAACATTAAGCAACTCAAAACAAATTTACTCCAATAGTAAAAAACTTTAGAAACTTCAAGAAATTCATCTTTTATATTTTTTATTTTCAATTATTAATTGCATCAGGTGGTTTCCATATTAAATATATTATTTTAATAAGAAACAATTGTTCCTTTATTAACCAACTTAGTCTAAGCTTCAAGTAACTGCTTGTACGTAGATGCACTCAAACGGTAAGCAATTGTTGTTTTGCTTGAAGAAACCATAAAAAAATCCCATTGAAGACATTCTAAGTCCTAAGAAAGCTATACCCTTAACTGAGGCTTGAGAGTTCATATCCCCGAGCTATTAATTTACAAATTTTCACTCTTGAAATAATATTTATTTAGAAATAGTAAATGCATTAATAATTTTTATTTTTATATATACATGTAACTTATATATATAAATAGATATAAAGAGATGAAGTTATTTTAAGTAAACAAGTTATTTTTTATTTTATTTTTTAATCTAATGATCTAACAAGCAATTATCTTTTACAATTAGATTAAAAAATAAAGACAAGAAGCAACTCTTTCAAAGTTATTACAAAAGTAATTTGAAATGTTTTATTTTATCATTTTTATATTAGAAATGCATGGAAAATAAATTAAATGTATATAAATTTATTCATGTATTCATTAAACAAATAAGTTGACTTAGTGGTTATGGTAATCTATTAATAAAGATAATTTTTCTTTTGATGTTTATTTTTCAAAATACATATTCTATCAATTTTTAAAAAACAAAACAAAAAAAAAAAAACTACTTTGTTAGAAAAGAGATTTAAACTCACAACCTCTCTCTCCCCAATTTTCCTATATATGCATTTTGCTACTAGATCAATTTTATATCCTTAAGGAAAAAACTACTTCAAAATATTTATATTTAACATACATAATTGTCTTACTATGTATAATCTATATGTATAATTAAAAATATTATATTATCTATATAATTAATAATTTAATATCTATTTTTCAAAATACGTATTCTATATTTTTTAAAAAATAAAAAAAAAAATCACTTTGTTAAAAGAGGGATTTGAACTCATGACTTCTCCCTTCCTCATTCCCTATAATATAGGCTTCATCACTAAATCAACTTCATAACCTTAAGAAAAAACTACTTTAAAATATTTATATGCAACATACATAATTGCCCTACTATCTATAATTTATATATATTTGCCACTAAATCAACCTTATAATCTTAAGAAAAAAAAATATTTTAAAACATTTATATCCAATATACATAATTGTCTTGTTATCCATAATCTACATCTATAGTCTATAGTATTATAATATCTATAACATATATAAAAAAAATCACTATTTTGGTGTCCACATTTCATTTCCAATTTTATCCTTATATCTATTTGAAAATTAAAAAACAAAAAAAAAAACCACTTTGTTAAAAGAGGGATTTGAATCAATGACTTCTTTCTCCCCTATTTGCTTATACAGACTTTGTCACTAGATCAACCTTATAACCTTAAGAAAAAGACTACTTTAAAATATTTACATCCAATATACATAATTGTTTTACTATCCATAATTTATATCTATAGCATATATAAGGGGAATTCACCCTTTTGGTATCCACATTTCATTTCCAATTTTACCCTTATATTTATTTGAAAATTAAAAAACAAAAAAAGACTACTTTGTTAAAATCAGGATTCGAACTCATGACTTCACTTGCTCCCATTTTCCCATATATAGACTTTGTCACATCAACTTTATAATCTTAAAAAAAATTACTTTAAAACATTTATATCCAACATATATAATTGTCCTACTATCCATAGCTTATATCTATAGTCTATAGTATTGTATTATATTATATAATGAGAATAAAAAATTTTAATGTTCACATTTTATGACTATTTTACCATTCTAAATATTTTATGATTTTTCTCACTCTAACAAATATAACTTTTCTCATATATTAAAATGCACATCTTCACAAGTTTCATGTTAATATATGTATACATTTAATCATAAATACTTTTAATAAAAATGCAAATACACAAACACAACACCATTTTGAATTCTATATAAACTGTCTTCTTTCTCTATTTTCTCAAATTCATTACAAATCTGACATATTCATTGATGATCAGACATGTTTGATGTTTCTATCATGTTATTATAAATAAAGAAATATAAAAATTAACAAAATATATTTCAAAACATACTAACTAAAATTATTATACACAAAATGACACAATAAATTATCTATATTTTATCATTTTATTACTAAACATATTAAATTAAAACCTTAAAATTATTATAACATCAAAATAGAAATACACACTCTAATTTTTATTAGATAACAAAGGCAAGGATCCAACCTCTACCTCCCACGAATAAAAAATGTTAATAGTGTCAAAGACCATCTTCGAACCCTCAGTCCTACACATTAGACAAGTTTTTAAAATTGGAATCGATTTTCGAATAGTTAAAACACCATTTTAAATGGCTTTAAAAACCACTATTAAAGTTTTTTGGTTGTAATTACTATATATTAGTAAATTATATATTTGATAAAAAAAAGTTGATAAAATAACATATATATATATATATATATATTGTAATCCTTATAAAACTACATTTATATTTATAATAATTTTAATATTAAATTAAAATAAAATAATAATTTTTAGTAGGCGATAAGTTTCAATATTGGTTCTTGGACAATTTGACTAATACATGCTAATAGAACCGGTAATAATATTGGTTCCTAATTTAACTGTCTGAACCAAATGATCTGAATTAGTTTTGAAAACTATGCTTTTACGAGAATAAAATAAAATAAAAAAATTAAATAATTACTCTAGAAATTTTTTTAAAAAATATGAGAATTTTTATAAACTAATTTATTAAAGTCTTATATAATAAATATTTTTAAAGTAATGTGATTGAATTTTAATGTAAAGTTTTTTATACTATATTAATTAAACTCCAAAACTTTTACATATTAAATTATGATAAGTGATTAACTAACTTTTGCTAATGATTTTTTTTTTACTTTTTCTATGCCAATTTATTATTTTACTATATGATTAAAATTATATTATGACTATGTTTGATAACACATTTTAATTAAATTTTAGCTTTATTATTAGTTTAAAAAAATTATTTAATATAATTTTTTAATAAATTTTAATTTTTTTTAAATACTACTGTTAATTGCATTTTCTTCTTTTTAAAATTTTTGTATATTTACTAGATTTCATTTTTAATATTTTTATACAATTTAAATTTATTGTGTATATGTTTTTTCTTTTTTTCACTCTCAAAGTAAAAAAAATAATTATTTTTACTTTTTTTTTACATAAGATAGGATGTTCTTATTTTTAAGTTTTTATTATTCATGATAAATAATAAGATTATTTCATTTTATTTTTATTTTGTAGATATTTTCATATTAATTGCACTGTTTAATTAGTTTAACCATTCTACTTTTTGTAATATTTATTTGATTATTCCAACTTACACTTCAAGATATATATATATATATATATATATATATATATATATATATACTGTTAGATAATAGATCTATTTTGTTTTATCATTATTTTAATATTAAATTATTTATTTAATAATTTCACTAATTAAATGGATGAGAATTTAATGTCTACATTAAATTAATTAAAAATATTTTAAGAGATAATAAAATAATAGTAAAACACCATATGTTACAAATACAATGATTAAAAGTAAAAAAATATAATTAAAATTATTTTAAAATAAAAAAATTTAATTGTTTAAAATTAATTAAAAACTGAATTATAAATACCCAAAATATATTTTATTAAAAAAATAAAATTTAAAATTTATATAAAATATCACATAAATATATCTATTTATGTTATTTTAAATTTTTAACTACATAGTATTTATCAAAGTCTTTATCATTTATTGAATTAACTTAATGATTTTTGGCTACTACCTTTCTAATTAGTTTTTTCAAACATTTTTTATGTATAACTTAAAAGTTGTAGAGTGAAAATTTGGAAAATGCATATGCATTTGGAGGTGGTGCTAAATAAGATTATAAAAAGTAAATATATAATAGGATAATATAAGTGTTAAAGAACTACTTTAATGAATAATATGAAGTTAATTCCTTAGAAGTGAATGTGATTGGAGTTGGGATCCAACGATGGTCATAAAAAACAATTTCATGGAAGGTCATTTTGCGAGCAGGAAGAGTATGAAGTAGCTACCACCAAAGACCATGTCATCAAGCTTGCTTTCCTCTTTCTGCATAAGCTCTGCTAATGATTGATTTTAATATTTTATATTTGTTCATCTATTTAATATAACTCTACATGGAATGTAAGTGGTATGAACACGCGTTAGCAATGTCTCAAGTAATACCAACACATTAGTACCACTACCATCCACATATTTTAATTCCTTTTCCACCGCAATTTTTCTGGTTTCTAACCAACAACGGCTGTTTCGATAATGACCCCGATCAAATACTTCATATTTATATGTTAAATAATAATACAACTATATATATATAGCCTGCTTAAGGAGAAGAAAAAAAAAAGGCATGTTCGCAATGAGACTTTTGACGAATTTTCAGATATTTTATATATGTATTTTTGTTTTGAGCTCAATTGGAAGCAACATATAATATATATGTGTCGGAAATTAAACTTCTTAGACACAAAAAAGTCAAATGAATGATTACTTGATAGACAATCCCTGGTAATGTTACTTACTCTTACTCTGTTTATTCATGCTCTATTAGTGTATTCCTATTGGATAAAAAGGACATAAGTGACGCTTCACAAATAAACAATAGAGTTTCATTCGCTTGAAAATGTAATTATAGCTATTGGCGTCGATAAAGAGTGGAAAAAGTTCATTTTGTGTCACAAGTTACCACAACTCCATGGAATCTTTGATTAGTTAGCTGTGTGGCTTTTAGTTTATTTCTTAATTTTAGAAGTCAAAATTTATGTGCGAGAATGAAGAGGAAAATGAAAATTCAATAGGTCAACATGGATGAGATAGAGAGCTGAGGTTGGCAAATGGCACAAGCAGTAGCCGAAGTACTATAAATTTACTCTTTAATTGGATTTGGATTAGATGCGTGGTATGGTAGGTATTTATATAAACACATATTCATGATCCAGTCTTATTGCTAGAGTTGTCTTTTTGGTAATTATATTATCTATGGAACTACCAAACAACACAACCGATTGTCATTTTGGCGCATTCCAAAAAAATCAATCCTAACACATATTAAGGACAATGGCCTAATCATACACCCAAGTGCTCATGTCAATACATGTTTACTATGCTAACCCACCAAGCAGGACATCATCTCATAACATATGAAGCTTCCATTTATTGTTTATTCAATTTGTTTGCTACTACCACCATTCATATCAACTTAGTTACATGATCTAGTCTAAATATATTACTTTGTTTATGTACAGGGATAACAAGTCCAACTCTTAAGACAAACAACATCTATTCGTAACAACATCTGTCAATCACATCATTTATATACGCTCTCGACTAAGAAGGGCAACTATCTATTGCAAGAAACCCAATTTTTATAATTTTTGGAATTTGATTTTTCACCTACCGTTCTTTCATTTCCCATCTATTGGTGAGAAAAATATCAATATACTCTTCATTTTTTACTCTCTGGCAGTGCATTGCTAAGAGTAAAAGATTTGTATGGAAGTGCACTGCCTGATGGAGGACCATCCTTGGGGCATCAAATAGGACCCATCACAAGGTCCATGGCAAGAAGAATAGAAGAAAAGGAAGGTCATACTACACCAAGAGCATTGATGATCACATGTGTGGACTTTGGTGCATCTACCTAGTGTTTTGCTTGTTTTCCTTATTTTCCCCTTGTATTTTGGGGAACCTTAATCACTTAGGATTTCATTGTGTATTTTTATTTAGCCTTTGTATTATGGGGCAAATTAGTTTAGGATTTATTTTGGGACTTAAACCTTGACTTGTGAGGTCAAAAGTCCATTTCTTTCATTTTCTAGACACAAGGGTATTTTAGTCATTTAGGGGGGAGGGACTTACATTTCATTTGAGGTTCATTTAGGGTTTATTTGAGAGGCATTTAGCTCTCAAATTTTCGTGCAAATGGCCTAGAGGCCTCCCACCCTCTCTTTAAATACCCTAGGTTAGACTACATGTAGTCACTTTTGGATATATTGGATATTTGAGAGAGTTTTCCTCATCATTCCTCTTCCTTAGTCATTTAGGGATCTCTTGGCCCCCTTCCTCTCCTCTCTACCTTAGAAGGAGCTTGGGTCTCCCTAGGATTGGCCTTCACCCTCTCCAAGTGAAGTGAGCTAGCCAAAGAGACATCATCCAACCACCACCACCCAAAACACCATTCTTTTATCTCCATTTTTCAAGAACCATTTTCACCCCATCATAAGCTCCATTTTTCACACCTATTTCAGCCCTTGAAGAAGATCCATTTCAACATTTTATCTTGGAGAAGAGTTGGTGACACCATGGAGAAGGTGGAGCCATCATGTGGTATCAAGAGCTAAGGTGGTCTTCAAGGGTAACTAGTGTTCTTCTCCATTCTTTTTTTTACTTTGTCTTCAAAAATATGTTTCTTGTCATGTTTATGTCTTCTCCTTTGTCTTGAGTATTTTTTCTAAATAGTGTGTTTAAAATTTGTCTCTTTTTTTGTGTGGTTCATCATCATTCACGAGCCTTCTTAGTGTTCTTTGAGTTTTTCTCAAAAGGTGGTTCTTTTATAGCTTTCCTTTGTTTTTCCATGGCTGCATTTTTTTTTGTGTGATGAACATCATTTTAATCTTGTTTGAATCCTTGTTGTGTCATGTTTGAAGTTTCCCTCCTTATTTTTCAAAAACTAGTCAAATATATGCATATTTCTCTCACAAGATGCATGAAACTTTGAAAAAAATATGGTGTTTTTTCTTTCACATTCTTGGCTGGCCAAACCTTTTGTGAGCCTTAGGAGACTCATATTTGCATGTAAAAATTGACTCTTGCATGCTTCATGTCTTATTTGCCTTATGTGTGTAATTAATGCCTTACACATTTTTGGCTAGCCTTCCTTTTGCATGACTACATCATTCCTTGTCTTTATTGCATGATCTTAAGTCAAACAAAGTGTCATATGGCTAAATATATTCTGAAAAAACTGGAAAAAAACTGCACCTAAACAAGAGAGCAAAAGACAAGAAACACTTCCCAAAAAGATACCTTTCTTGCACCAAAATAGCAACTTTTATTTACCATCTTTTTATACCCACTTTTAACACACCACAAGTGTAAAATTCATGCAACATATAAGGTTAAAAAAAGAATCAAATCAGATCCTCCTTGGTGGGACACATTTTGAGTGAAAAGAAGTGAAAGTTAAAAAAAAAAATTAAAAGGAATTGTTGCTAACTTGTGGACCATTTTACCCTTTGACTTTGGACTTGAACTTTGACCACATTAGACTATTTTGGACTATCATTGGACCCATTTTATGACCAAAACCTTGGCTGGAGTTTGGACATTGGACATGAAATTTTAAGGACAAGGAACATTAAACAATTAAATTTTAATCTAGAGTCATTCTAAGTTCCTTTTGAGTGCTTAACTTTCTTGTGTGCCTTAATTTTTGCTTGTCTTTCTTCACATTCTTTGAGTCTTGTCTCATAATTAATCTCTTGAGTTTAGCCTTCTTAATTTTCCCTTTTTAGTTTTTATTTCTTGGCCTCTTGGTTCTCTTTCTCTTGGTTGGCTTCATTGCTTGGTGTAGGTGAATCACCTTGGGTTCACCTTGTGAATCTTTGGAGATTGAGTTGGAGGAAGTTGCCATAATTCCCAAAGTTCTTTGTAGAGAATCACCAAATAATGAGAGTGTAAACACTATAAGTAGAGGACTAACAAGTTTGTTACTTGTGAAGGAACACCAAGTTGGAAGCTTGAAGAATTTCAATTTTATTTCTTGCTTTTTTTATTTTAAATTTGTGCCTAGTATCTTTCTATTTTCATTCTTGTTTAATTTTTGTACCAATTTTTCTTCTTTCTTTTGTTCTTTGTTGTTGTTTTTATTGGGGCCATTTTTACTTGGTCCTTTCTTGTTCATTTGGGTTGTAATTTGGACACTTTAAACTCTCATTTGATTTGTGATAGCTTAGGTGTAATTCGTTTTAGTGGTGGGATTGTTTCCACCTTAGGAATTTCGACTAGTGTATGCCTTTGTTACTTTCCTTACTTACTTTGTTGTAGTTGTATGCTCTAGGTTGTTGTATGTTCGTTTAGAAGACTTCTAAGTGCTTATTAGGGGTCCGTTGCACATCACACACTTGTAGTGTCAAAATTTGTTTTTGTAAGGCTTACAAAGGGGCAAAGTTGATAAGTTTCCCACTACTAAGAGGCTTGGTTATTAAGTGACTCCTTGTAGTTCACCTGCCTTTTAGAGTGCAATTCTAACCGCTCCAAGTAATAAGTCTAACACCAAAATCTCTTTGTGAAAACCTTTATCACTCATTCTTTGTAAAAGAATCTTTTCAAGAAAACCTTTTGTGAAAATCTTTCCTAAATCAAAGATGAGTGATCATTCAAGTGTCCGTGGTCAAAACTCACACCCTAGTAATATTAGCCTTAGAGATGAACTTAGAGAACTTAGGGAGTATATAAGAATAAAAGAAGAAGAAAGTGCAAAAAAAGAGGAAGAATTTAGGAAGAGGGAGAGACAACATCATAAAAAAAATGAGGAAATTAGAGAAATGTTTGCTAAGTTACTTTCGGGGGTAGGAACTAGTGGTTCAAAACATAGAGTCCAACCATCTAGGTCCCAAAAAGGCAAAAGGGTAAGGGTTTCTATGAGTGAAAGTGAGGATAGTGATCATCATCATACCAAAACCCCAAGTGTTAGCCTTTATAGTAGTCATCACAATAATTATTATTATCAAAGGCCCCCAAGAACACATAAGCAAAGAGAATCCTCTAATAAGGAACCTAATGTCAACCTTCCTTCATTTTTTGGAAAGGACAATGTTGATGCATATTTGGATTGGGAAATGAAGGTTGAACAACTTTTTGCTTGCCATGGGGTAAGTGAAGAGAGGAAGGTTTCGTTGGCAACCCTTAGCTTCCAAGGGCATGCCATGTATTGGTGGACTTCTTTAGAAAGAGAAAAGAGAGTAAATCATGAGCCCCCAATTCAATATTGGAATGAACTCCGTAGTGCCTTGAGAAGGAGGCATATTCCTCCATACTATGACCGTGAGCTTATGGATAAGCTTCAAAGGTTGAAACAAGGGTCATTAAGTATGGAAGAATATAGGCAACAAATGGAGTTACTCATGATAAGGGCAGGTATAAGGGAAGAAGAGAGGACTACTATCTCAAGGTTCCAAAGTGGCCTTAATCTTGAAATAAGAGACAAAGTTAAACTTTTGCCATATAGAGATTTTAATGAACTTGTTCAACTTTGTTCAAGAGTAGAGCACCAACTTAAAAGAAAAATTTTCAAGAAAGACTTCACTCCATCTTATTCCAAGAATTTTAAGAAGGACGGTCCCTCGTCCAAACCTTTCTCCAAAGAAGATGAAAAAGAAAAAGATAAAGAAAAAGATAAAGAAAAAGAAAAAACATATTCTTCTAAAGTACCTTCTAAGGAGTCTAAGTCAAGTGACATCAAGTGCTTTAAGTGTCTTGGAAGGGGTCACATTGCTTCTCAATGCCCTACAAACAAAACAATGATTTTAAGAGGCCAAGATCACTATAGTAGCCTTGATGAAGCTACTTCTTCTTCTTGTACTTCAAGTAGTGAAGATGAAGCCATGGATTCCATGGAAGAGACCTTACCTCGTGATGGAGACTTACTTATGGTAAGGAGACTTCTTAACAACCAAACTAGTGAGATTAACCAATCACAAAGAGAGAACTTGTTTCATACAAGATGCAAAATTTTAGAAAGCACTTGTTCTCTCATTGTGGATAGCCAGTCTAGTTGTAATTGTTGTAGTACTAGATTGGTTGAAAAGCTAGCCTTATCCACAAAACCACATCCTAGACCTTATCAATTGCAATGGATTCATGAGGATGGAGGTATTGTGGTTAACCAACAAGCACTTGTACCAATTACCATTGGCAAATACAAAGATGAAGTTTTATGTGATGTTGTGCCTTTGGAAGCTAGTCATGTGTTGCTTGGAAGGCCTTGGCAATTTGATAAGAAAACCATGCATGATGGCCTTACCAATAAAATAAGTTTCCAACACTTAGGCAAGAAATTTGTGTTGTGCCCTCTAACACCTTCTCAAGTGTGTGAGGACCAACTCAAAATGAAAGCTAGGAGAGAAGAAGACCAAAAAGAAAGAAAACAAAAATAAAAAAAAAAAGATAAAAAGGGTCTTTCTAAGGCCAAAGTAAAGGAAGAAAAGGTATCAAGTTTAGAGGAAGGTGTCTCTTCTAAAGATGTTGTTCACAAGAGTCATTTATCACTTAAGAATCATATCAAGAAAACACTCTTGCTTGAACAACCTTTATACCTTCTATACTTCAAAGAGACACTTATTGCCACTAATCATGAACTTGAGTCTCTACCTCAAGAGGTCCACAATCTTTTAAAAGAATTTGATGATGTATTTCCTCAAAAGGTTCCAAGTGGACTTCCACCTTTAAGAGGGATAGAACATCAAATTGACCTCATCCCGGGGGCAAGCCTTCCAAATAGGCCCGCCTATAGGACTAACCCCCAAGAGACTAAAGAGATAGAAACTCAAGTTCAAGATTTGTTGAAGAAGGGTTGGGTTCAAAAGAGCCTTACTCAAGTTCAAGATTTGTTGAAGAAGGGTTGGGTTCAAAAGAGCCTTAGCCCTTGTGTTGTTCCTGTTCTTTTAGTGCCTAAGAAAGATGGAAAATGGAGAACATGTACTGATTGTAGAGCTATTAATAACATCACCATAAAGTATAGGCACCCAATCCCTAGGCTAGATGACATGTTGGATGAGTTACATGGGGCCATTATATTTTCCAAGATTGATCTTAAGAGTGGTTATCACCAAATAAGGATTAAAAAGGGTGATGAGTGGAAAACCGCTTTTAAGACCAAGTTTGATTTGTATGAGTGGTTAGTTATGCCATTTGGTCTCACCAATGCCCCTAGCACTTTCATACGTCTAATGAATCATGTATTTAGGAATTGCATAGGGAAGTTTGTGGTCGTATATTTTGATGACATCTTGATCTATAGTAAGTCCTTAGATGAACATCTTGGGCATCTAAGTGAGGTTTTAAAGATTCTTAGGGACAACCACCTCTATGCCAACTTGGAGAAATGTACCTTTTGCAAGGAAAATGTAAATTTCTTAGGTTTCATAGTTGGTAAAGAAGGAGTGAAAGTTGACCCTGAGAAAATCAAGGCTATCCAAGATTGGCCTACGCCGAAAAGTGTTGGAGATATTAGAAGTTTTCATGGTTTAGCAAGTTTTTATAGAAGATTTGTGAAAGACTTCTCCACACTTGAATCCCCTCTTAATGAGCTTGTTAAGAACGATGTACCTTTCATTTGGGGTGAAGCTCAAGGAAAAGCCTTTAATGTGCTTAAGGAAAAGCTCACTAATGCATCCATTCTAGCCCTTCCAAATTTTGAACAAACGTTTGAGCTAGAATGTGATGCATCCGGTCTTGGCATAGGTTCCGTTTTACTTCAAGGAGGTCACCCCATTGCTTACTTTAGTGAAAAACTTCATGGGACCACCTTGAATTATCCCACCTATGACAAGGAGCTTGATGCCCTTATTAGAGCCCTCCAAGTTTGGGAGCATTACTTAGTGACTAGGGAATTCATCATACATACTGATCATGAGTCACATAAGTACATTAGAGGGCAAGGGAAGTTAAATAAAAGACATGCTAAGTGGGTTGAATACTTGAGCAATTCCCTTACATTATCAGATACAAGAAGGGAAAGTGTAATGTGGTGGCGGATGCCTTGTCTAGAAGGCACTCCTTGCTCTTTTCTTTGGGTTCCCAAATTCTTGGATTTGATAATATAAAGGAGTTGTATGAAGTAGATCAAGATTTCCAATCCACTTTCACCAAATGCCTCCAAAAGCCTTTTGATGGGTTCTACATCCTTGAGGGGTACCTTTTTAGAATGGGAAAACTTTGCATACCTCAAGGATCCATTAGAAAACTTTTGGTAAAGGAAAGTCATGAGGGAGGACTCATGGGCCATTTTGGGGTTGATAAAACCCTTAGTCTTCTAAAATCTAAATTTTATTGGCCTCACATGAGAGTGGATGTTCAACGGCATTGCTCCAAGTGTATCACTTGTCTTCAAGCAAAATCAAGAGTGATGCCTCATGGACTCTACACTCCTCTCCCTATAGCTAGCACCCCTTGGGTTGATATTCGTATGGATTTTGTGCTTGGTCTTCCAAGGACTCAAAGGGGATTTGATTCTATCTTTGTGGTTGTGGATCGTTTTAGCAAGATGACTCATTTTATACCATGCCACAAAGTGGATGATGCTAGCTATATTGCTAAGCTTTTCTTTAAGGAAGTGGTCCATTTGCATCGTCTACCCAAGACTATTGTTTCCGATAGGGATGCTAAGTTTCTAAGTCATTTTTGAAAAATTCTTTGGTAAAAACTAGGAACAAAGCTTGTCTATTCTACTACTTGCCACCCACAAACGAATGGGCAAACTGAGGTAGTGAATAGGTCCCTATCCACATTGTAAAGGGAAATTTTAAAAGGGAATAAGAAAACTTGGGATGAATGCCTTCCCCACATAGAGTTTGCCTACAATAGGGTGGTCCACAAGACTACTAGTTTGTCCCCTTTTGAGGTTGTATATGGCTTTAATCCTCTTACTCCTCTGGATTTGCTTCCACTCCCTAATACTACTTCCTTGTATCACAAGGAAGGAGTATCTAGGGCTGACTTTATAAAGAAATATCATGAAAAGGTCAAGAGTCAAATTGAAAATCAAACTCAAAAATATGCCAAGTACAACAAAAAAGGAAGGAAAAAGGTAACCTTTGAAGTAGGGGATTCGGTTTGGCTTCACTTGAGGAAGGATAGATTCCCTACTCAAAGGAAGTCCAAACTAAGTCCTAGGGGAGATGGTCCTTTCCAAGTTCTTAAGAAAATTAATGATAATGCCTACATCCTAGACCTTCCCTCCGATTATGGAGTTAGTTCCCCTTTTAATGTTTGTGATCTTACACCTTTCCTAGGAGCTAATGACATGGATGAGCTTGAAGATTTGAGGTCAAATCCTTCTCAAGAAGGAGAGCATGATGGAGGACCATCCTTGGGGCATCAAATAGGACCCATCACAAGGTCTATGGCAAGAAGAATAGAAGAAGAGGAAGGTCATACTACACCAAGACCATTGATGATCACATGTGTGGACTTTGGTGCATCTACCTAGTGTTTTGCTTGTTTTCCTTATTTTTCCCTTGTATTTTGGGGAACCTTAATCACTTAGGATTTCATTGTGTATTTTTATTTAGCCTTTGCATTATGGGGTAAATTAGTTTAGGATTTATTTTGGGACTTAAACCTTGACTTGTGAGGTCAAAAGTCCATTTCTTTCATTTTCTAGACACAAGGGTATTTTAGTCATTTAGGAGGGAGGGACCTATATTTCATTTGAGGTCCATTTAGGGTTCCTTTGAGAGGCATTTAGCTCTCAAATTTTCGTGCAAATGGCGTAGAGGCCTCCCACCCTCTCTTTAAATACCCTAGGTTAGATTACATGTAGTCACTTTTGGATATATTGGATATTTGAGAGAGTTTTCCTCATCATTCCTCTTCCTTAGTCATTTAGGGATCTCTTGGCCCCCTTCCTCTCCTCTCTACCTTAGAAGGAGCTTGGGCCTCCCTAGGATTGGCCTTCACCCTCTCCAAGTGAAGTGAGCTAGCCAAAGAGACACCATCCAACCACCACCACCCAAAACACCATTCTTTTGTCTCCATTTTTCAAGAACCACTTTCACCCATCATAAGCTCCATTTTTCACACCTATTTCAGCCCTTGAAGAAGATCCATTTTAACATTTTATCTTGGAGAAGAGTTGGTGACACCATGGAGAAGGTGGAGTCATCACTGTCGAAGAATAAAAAAAATTAAAAATTTTTCTACTCTTCAGTAGTGCCCTGCTGGAGAAGTAAAAATTTTTGAAATTTTTTTTACTTCTCACACCGCTAAAGAGTAAAAATATTTAAAAATTTTACTTTCAAACACCGGAGAAGCTTACATATCCTGCATATGCTTCTTCTTCTATATCCTACAAATGCTTCTTCTTCTTAATAATAATAATAATTATTATTATTATCATTACTATTATTATTATTATAATAGAATAGAAAAGAAAGAAGAAGAAAGAGAGAACATACAAGGGAGAATAGATTATAGAAAGAGGGAGTATCTAAAGTTAGGATTAAAAAGGAATAAAGTTGATATTTAAAAAAAAATAAAAAATATTAAATGAAATTTTAGTAAATATTAATTAAAAAACTCTAATTTTTTAAGGTAAGGTCTTCTTTCACCTTGTCTTATATTAATTCATTTAATTTTCTGATTTTTTCTCTTCCTTAATAGATTGTATCTCTCCCTCAAAATTATTCAAGACTACTCTGCTAAATAACATTGAAGATCTCACGTTTATTATGACCAAAACATAATATTTTAATAAGATGATAGCATAAAAATCTATCCTCAAAATTCTTTTTGTTTCATCTTAAGATGTCTAATGCTAAAAGATATATTAGAAAATTCCAAATAATAAAATGACCAAAAGAATCACAATTACCAACCCTTTTGGAATTGAGTAAAACATGCCCAACTCTTTAGCTAATTTTTGGAATTGAGTTAAAGACGCACTCACATTTTAAGAAAGAGATGATGGATATTGCTGGCAGAGAATTATGTACTGATCGAGACTCATAATGTAAAAAGCATATCCAAGTTTTTATTGTAAATTCATAGGTACAACACACACACTAATGAATTCCATGTATCAAACCGAAAGAACCGTTCCTTCACTTTACGGATTGAGACTCCATATGGAAGCACCAGTGCCAGCGCATGTGGAAAGTAATCAAATTCCAATTTTGTTTATCTTAATTATGGGCATACGTACAATTAAATTAATTATGTATTATAATATATGACAGTGATATTAACGACAAGGGTGAAAATTTCGAAAAAAAAACGTGGCAGTTTCTCATGGTTTTGTACGCACCGAAAGCTTGTGATTATGAAAAAACTTAATAAATTATCATATAAAGTGGCTGCGCAAATTTTGGTTTTTGGCAGCTATGGAATTCCGGGAGCTAAAATTCAAACGCGTAGCATGTGCCATCTACGTCACACAATTTGAGAATTTTCATTTATACTTTTTTGTATATATAAACTAAAATAGAAATCTTTAAAAAATAGGAAAAAAAAGAAATAAATAACCAATTACAAGTTTTATACAATATTTTTATAAACTTAAATAAATAAAAAATTATTATTCATCACAAAAGTAAATTATTTTTGTCTGCCAATAAGAATTTCATTGAAAAACAAAAACTAACACATGTAGAGAACTTGTTTTTAACTGAACCGGGTTAAACAAAATCTATTGAAACAGTGTTCATAAAATAATGCAAACACAAGAATAAACAAAATAACATGTTATGTTTGCATAAAATAAATTGCGGAAGAAGAAAAACATATAATTTTATTAGGTTAAAAAAACAAAAATATCAATACTCACAAAATTAACAGAAACATTGTATTTTTTTCCTAAAAAATAAAGAAAAAAGAAATGAATAAAAATGATCAACATTAAAATAAAAACTTTTATCCAATATAAGCACATGATAATAATCTAAATATATATAAATAAATAAAGACAAAAGAGGGAAAATGATTTGTTTATTCTAAAAATAAATGAGACTCATTATCAATCGGATACACTGTTTAATTATATGCAAAACAGACGTCTTTCTTTTGTAGGGAACCTGCTTTTTACTCTCAACTTTTGTTACTTTGGCTGTTTGGCATGCAATTGATCGTTACTTTTGTAACTGTAAGCAACAAGAGTTGCTCGTTTTAATCAGGACCGGAGGACCAACTCATTTGATATTCTCTCTCAAAAAACATGGTAGTAAGATGTTGTACAAGTTCAACCAAGATATACATATATATATAATCTGTAAAAAGAAAAACAAGTGAATAGCAGATTCTATATCAACATGAAGTATTATGTATTTATACGTTTATAATCTTTGTTAATTGAAACCATTTGTTTTTATATTAAGACAAAATTAAGTATTTTAAAATGTATAAACACAGTTATGTTGGAACATATATTATTGAAATTTATGGTGAATAATGACACCCCAAACTAAATCGTTGAAATTTGAATAGAGGATGATGGGTGTCAGATGTTACATATTATTTGTTTTAAAAACATTTCAAAATGACACATCTTTATTGTTTGCCATTTTTTTGTTGATTTGAGTAGTATATGTAACTAAGTATGATGCATAGCAGAAATATATGTAGATGCACTATTAGATTGTATTGTTATGCTATTGGAGGGTATAGCTATGTATTGTTGTGCTGGACTGTTTGTGGTAAAAAAATAATGAATTTATATTCTGTAGCCGATGGATTGCTGATGACCAAGTCGTTTACTCTATGAAGGCCAGTGATTTTAAGAGTTTACACCAAGTGCGTTTAATTATGAAGGACAGTGACACACAATATGTTGAATTGTATTGTCAAATTGTTTGGCAACATTAAGGATTGACACTTTTAAAATAAATTATGATGCAGTTATATGTTGTAATCAGGGGGAAGTGAGTGTTGGAGGGATACTGCATGATTACACAGTATATTTGTTGTGGATTTCGCTCACAAGATACCTTATTGTGACATTGATAAAGCTGAATTACTGGTTATTGTTCAAGCTCTCATAGTAGCATATGATTATGACTTTCATAACTTATTATTAAATATGACTCTCTCAATACTATTAAGTTATTATATGAATGATGTGTTATTGATAATGTATGTTTTTTCCGTAGTGGATCACATTTACAAGAGTAGTAGAAAAACACTATCTTGCAATATTATCTATGTCTTTCCAAAAGAAACAAGTTGCTAACGCTTTTGCAAAACTAAGTTTGACCCTAACCCAAAACAAGTGTATTTTTATTGTTTTTACAAATTCTTTGTCTTGATGTATACTAAAAGACTTGAAATTGTATGAGTTTTACACACCTAGTTAATAAATCTCTGTCACCTTTCATCCAAACAAGAAACAATATATTTCATTTTGCTACTTTGATATATATATACACGGCTTGTGTATCTAAGTTTTTTAAATTAACATTCAGTTACAATCTTTAATTTATGATAAATTTATTAATATTATCAATTAATATTTTAAAAGTCGTGTAAATAGAAAAATATAATTAGATGTTAATGTAATATTTTTTTAAATTGGATGTACATATTAATTAAACTCTTTAAGATATTACATCTTTTTAGCCTTAAAAAAAAATGTATAGCACATGATTGGGTTTATATATGAGGGCCCATTGCATCTCCATCAACAATGTGAATCTCTATATAGCCAAATTATTTGAAGATATATAAAATAAATTATCTAGCTTGGCCACAGAAATCAGAAAATAATAGGTATTAAATTGTTCGATTCATATATAATTAATTGGATTAGTTGATGAAGTGAAAAAAGGGAAGGAGTTGACCCAATAAATTAACAGGGGGCATGGAAGCAAATGGCCATTTCCAACTGCAATTGCAGTGCCAAATTGTTAAAATTTAATTCGTGTTGTGAGACTGTGAAATGTGAATCTGATGAGTGGCAATATACTTATCTACTGGTCAGTTTTTGTAATATTTTTTTTAATAATATAAAGACTATATATTGCACAGTTATTTATCACTAACCTCTTTGATACGTAGAAAATAAAACAATCCTTTTAAATTATTCGTGGATTATATATCAGAAGGAAAAGAGAAATTAGTAATGGTGACACAATATATAGTCTGCCAAGAAAAAGAAAATCTATAAGATACTGTTTAAAACGGTTCCACAAATTAATATAACGTTCCTTTAGACACTAGTCTTTTTTTTAACAATTTCACCAAGTGAAATAATTTTTTTTCTAATAATAAAATGCCCACATTTTCATTCACCAAAATAGGTTGAGCTATTAATATTTTTTTTTTGAAAGGCTGAGCCATTTATATATATTATCTACATTGTTTGTGTTAGCAAGAAACATAATAATATTTCACTTAAAACTAATTCATATTTATAAAAAATAAATTCTATAATTTAATAAGCAAGTATTAAAATTAATTTTGCAATAAATATTAGAATACTGGCATGGTTTGGTTTGTGTAAGTTTAATACCAAGCCTATAAGTAACATATTAATATGCTAATCAACGTAAATAACTAGCAACACTCTTTAACATTTTGATAGTACGAGTAAATATATTTTACTTTCAGCAACTATTAGAAAAAAATAATAGAGAAAAAAAGTGTAAAAAATTTTACATGACATTTAATTATAATTTTCCATATAAGGTAAGTTTGTTAATTTTACTCTTAATACTTTAAAAGATATAAATGAAGATTTATAATTAAATGTCGGTGTAAAACTCTTTTTTCAATGTATAGAAATTAAACTCAAAAATAATATTATATTTTCCTTCCAAATTACTAGTTTAACTAGATTATTATAAGAGTTTAATTAGTATGCATTGAGAGTGTAAAGAGTTTTACATTAATGTTAAATCACAACTCATCTTTATTTATGATAAGTTTGTTGACTTTACCAATTACTACTTTAAAAATCATGTAAATGAAGAAATACAATTTAATGATAATATAAAACTTTTCTACAGATGAAAATTTTTTGTCCTATATTTGTATCTTATTCTCTGTCTCAACCAATCAACAAACAAAATGTCATTTAATTAACTATATAAGGTATAAAAAAATTTATTAAATGACATGAAATTTATTGATTAGTTTGAATACTGAATGAGACACAAATTTAGGACATAGAATTTTCATCTCTCTTTTACACTATCGGTAATTAAACTCTTATTATAAAATGAAAATCATGTCTCTTATAATTTAATGTAATAAATATAATGACATTTTTGTCTCTATTACACTAACAAGTCTTTAATTTTAATAAAAAAATATTTATAAAATAAACTATTTTATTAAAAATAATATAATATAATAAAATAATATTTATTTTTGAAACTAGAGCTCATTAAATGATGAAATGGATCGGATCGAAGTTCACATTTGTTTTCAACAAGATTAACTTCTCCAACATTTTAAACATTGTCACATTAATTTTAGCAACGTGAGAGATAAAATTGAAAGTAAATTTTAATGGAATCATAAAATGGTATTTGTAAAATATATCTAAAGGAATTGTATTAATTAATAAGCAAACTTTTAGAAAATGAATATTATGACTAAACTCCTTAACTGTAAGAGTCCAAGTTGAGTGTTCGCAGTTTAAAAATGATAGTGGCATTGGCATTGGTATACTGAAACCAAAAAAGTAGCAGTGGAAGCGTGGCCGTGACACTGTTTGAGTAAAACTACTCGGCGGATACGATTACGAACCTGGACGTCCTTTTTCAAATATAATATACGCTTACACACCTTTCACTATTTTTCTGTCCATTTTGTCAATAACATGCAACGATAATATCCTCAGTTACCAAATCCAATATATATTGACACCCTCACGTTTATGATAATATCTCGATTTATTATAACTTGAGGGGGTGTGAATATCTCGATTTTCTTTAATAATATGCTTATGATAAACTCGTCTTTAATAGTATCTTAATCCTTCGTAGTTAGTTTGTCCTATTGTTGGTGTTCATATGGTCTTTGGGACCGAAATCCTCTCATTTATCTTTTCATGCCTCCTAAAGACTTCCTTTGTGTTTCTGTTGTTCTTAGGAACTTCAATCATCGACCTACTCGAGGATCGAAGTTCTCTCATTTATCCTTCTGGGTTACATCTCTGTACTGTATTCAAGAAAGGTAACAGAAAAAGTTAATTAGCAAACAAAATTTCAATGAATTCAGAGATCCCTTTTCAAAATCTAACATATATACCTTCTTCCTATCTTCACAAGTTCTGTGTCAGCACAAACAAATGAAATAAATAAATTTTCATGAAAAACAAAACACCAAACTACACGGGTGGAACATAATTCGCATGTTACAAATGACATTCACATATTTTTGTCGCTCAAGTTTCTTAATTAGATTTGGTGATTTGCATGGATGTGTGGTTTGTTGAAAAACATTGAACAAGGCAAATAAATGCCATGGCCCTTAGATTCTAGCAAGTGGGGTTGTATGCTCAAATGATGTTAAACAAATGCAACATTTAGGGGGATGAACCATGCTTAGTTCTTGCCAAAGCTAGCATTGTGGACCCATAAATCCGAATTGGCCAACATTTTAACTCTAATTTCTGAATGTTATAATGGTCTTGCAATATTAGGCTACAATATTGCAGATTCTGAAAGATTTTATTAGAGAATATTGCAAATGATTAGTTTTAATGGTCAGCCAAGAGCCAAATATTGTCAAAAATAATCATAAAATAAGAAGCGAATGACATTGAAATCAAATTCAAGATGCTTGATACATGGGGGATAAGAAGGGTTTTTTGGTAATTCATGGAAGAAATATAAAGAATGAAAAGCAATGGGGTAACCCGGCACATGGGTACGTATGGTCAGATTTGGAGGTTTGTGTTTGTGACATGCTACATTTTTAGAAGAGCTCCATATTAAAATTACGTTTGTTGTTTGTTCTAAACTTCCAATATTTTAAGGTCCCTTTTTGAGATATAAAAAAAAAACATTTCTAATCTTTGCTAGCCTAGCCTCAGACATTGATTGGTTGAGTTGATTAGGAAAGAAATAATGAAATACATTGTTTGGTAGAATTGTAATGAGATTATTTTTCTTCTCTTATTATCAATACAAGTATTAAGACGTTAGGGTTCAACCATTAGGACAACTTTTTTTTTTCTTTTTATCTGTAAAAATAGAATCCAAGTATATTAAGATATTTATAATATTTATACACAATGTCCAATCAATTTACTTGGATCCCTTTATCTTTAAAATTTATGTTAAAGATTTATAAGTTTTGTAGTATGGTAAAGAATGAAAAAAAAAAAAAATAGTTATCGGGTGAATTTATTAGGCTTCCTCTATCCAAGAGCAAAAATGGTTATCAAGGTTGAAGTTAAGGTCATATGTTTATCATTCGTCGTTGAAGTAAATTTATTTTATCAGAGGTAAAAATCATTAAAAAAAATGTATGTATATATTTTATGTAAAAGTAAAAGAAAAGATACTTTTTATTAAATAATATTAAAAATGCAGTGATTGGTTGTCTATTTCTAATTTCCGAAATTTTTTTTGAATAAGTCTTTATGTGTCCCCAAACATGGCATTCTGAAGGGCAAAGCCCTCTCAACTGTTGTTCATGTGGGGACTTTGTTTCTGCTTTCTAGAATTCTAGTTTGAAATTTCAACATCCGCTAGGTGGGTCAAAAAATAAGCCTACCTCACGGACTAGGTAGGGACGTGAAAAATTAATAATTTTTATTTTTATAGTTAACCTTAAAAACTTTTTAAATTTTTTGAAAACATATCCCGTCGAATTCAATGAAAACTAGTTGTAAAAATTGATGAAGCAAATGTTGTTTGTTTGTAGAAACATTATTATTTTAATTTTAATTTTTTTTATCTAAAAAGTTAAGAAATAATGCATCTATTAATAGGAGTGGTAATAAATAATGGCTTACGGTAAACACTATAAATTTATACAAAGGATGATAACGGAGGAAGGTAATTTTCAAAGGAACTGGTCTTCATCTCAGGAAAGGACGATAACGGAGGAAGGGTGGACGGAGGTAAGGAGAAGACAGGATGCCAATGGAGGAAGGGAATTAGTCACCGAGGAAGGGAAAAGGAAGGGGTGTATAACCTCTGTCTTTTTTACTCATTTTCCGGAAGAATATATGGCAAAAGATATCTGGGAGATCTTCGAGAAATATGCCAAAGTCCATGATGTGGTAATTCCAACCAAGAGGAATAGGAGGGGACAAAGGTTCGGTTTTGCCAGGTTTAGGGAGGTAGAGGATGTGAAAATGCTGGTGGTTAAACTGGACAATATCTTCATTGGAACGGAAAAGCTGTGGGTCAATCTCCCACGGCATGATCAGCGAACAGAGCAGAATTAGAGAAAGATGAACACACGGAGGAGGACACAAACTCAAAACGTTTATCATACAGTGGCGAGGCAAACGGGGCAACGGAGTGGGTATAATGGAAACCTGAGAAAATCCTTTGCATCGGTAGTATGTGCTCCTGGGGGTTCTAAGAATAACAATGCGCAGAAAGACGCCGGGAAGAAGGAAGAGGTGAAAATGAAATTGGTGTACACAGCACCAGTGAAGAATGTTATTTGGCTTCAGAGGGCTTATGTGGGAGAAGTACGCAACAGAGGGACTGCGTTCAGGACGCAGTTATTCCTAATGACTCACGGTATTTACAGTGTGCGCACAACTCCCATGGGGGCAAACAAGGTACTGTTGGAGCTGGAAAGGGGGGAGACACTCTAAGAGATCATGAAAGGAAAACAACAGTGGTTTGACCAATGGTTTGCCGGGATACAGAAGTGGAAGCCGGGATCGGTTGACACGGACAGGAGGGTAAAGGTGAACTGCTATGGGATCCCGTTACATGTTTGGGGAGAAAATTTTTCTCTACTTTACTCGCACCCTTCGGAGAGCTGTTGTCTGTGGAGGAAATCACCCTAAAAAAAGAAAGATACAATGTAGCACAGATGGTGATGTCCAGGAAGAACATAAAGCGGCTCGATGACACTGTCCAGGTGATCATTGACGGGTGGGAGTTCGATATCAGGGTAACGGAGGTGGAGGAGGTGAAAGAGCTAAAGCAAAGTCCAGTAAAGACTAGCTACAGTTCGGAAATGAGCTCCTGTCAGGGGGCGAAAGAGTTTGAGGAATCGGCAAAGGCGGAAAGAAGGCTGGCTGAGCTGAAACAAGAGATGTTCCACAAAGGAAACTGGAAGGAGTGGGATGAGGTGGATGGGAGGAGCGTCGGACGCAGGGGTCCGGTTCTCCCGCTAGGAGGAGAAACGGTGGTCAAAGACACACACCGGCCCAGATCTGGAGCAGAACCTCAGAGGTAGGGACGAGGCAGATAGGGGCGGCGGTAGACCATACCAACGACGACTCTGAGCAGGATGGTCAGGACCGGCAGGTAGGGTAGAAAAGAGGAAAGGGGACAATATCCCAGATTTCACGCACAGGATCAAGGTCCGATTTGGGAAAGAAGCAGATAGTAGGTGGCTATGGCAGGGGCTGCAGCAGAGAAGAAACAGAGTATGAGGCAAGCTTTTCAGAGAAAGCTGATGAGAGGAACGCTCTATGGGGTAGTGGTGGGGAAGACGAAGAGGGGAGTGAGTTTCAAGGCCCGGGGCGCGTCTCACGGAACCCGACGTCTGACAGCAGGTCGTGTCGGATGGGACAGGTAGCAGGGGACCGGTCTGTCACGCACGGAGCTCGAGACACGCGTCTTGGTTGGGAAACGCAGCAGAGGCCAGGTCAGTGTTTTCAAAATGTAAACGTTGGAATCGGGCCGTTTCACCTTTTGGGTCAGCAGGCGGAGGCCCAAATCACCGAACCGTGCGGGAAAAACTCAATTTTCACAAGGGGCCTTCACGCGGAAGCTGAATGGGCCTGGGAACAGATTTTAGGAGGGCATGTAACGGGCCCGGTTACAGGGAGTGTTATTGGTCACGGCGGGGAACTCTCTGAAATTGTTATTCGTCACGGAGGGAAGGGGGTTATTACGGTGAATAGTGATTATGGAAAAAATGAATCTATTTCTACACTACCATATGACTACAAGAAATGGGTATTAGTAGGTCGAGAAGTGGTGTCCGAAGGAGGAGAAGGGCAAAGGAGGGAGGTATCCATATGGAAGCAACTAAGGAGAAATAGTTTGATGGGAGTGAATTAATGACGCGAGGGCAACTGGATGAGGCAAAGGAAGACAAGAAAGGAAACGGAAAAAATATGGAAGGCTATGAAGGAAATCGGAATATCTGGCAAACAACCAGATAAAATATATATACAAGAATTAAGGAAGATAGAGACGAGGGATAAGGGGGAGAAGGAAAGAAGGGAAACAAGGAGTGATCGGAATAACTAAATGAAGATTCTCTCTTTGAATGTGAGGGGGTTCCGGGATCAGACCAAGCGAAGAAGGATTAGGAGATTGCTAAATAATAATGACATTGATATCTGCTTACTACAGCAGACAAAATGCAGGACAATAAATGACTGGGAAGTTAAGGAGCTTTGGGGGTCGACAGGGTGCGATTGGAGAATCCTACCGTCAATAGGGCTTAGTGGAGGTTGTCTGTCAATTTGGAAGAAACATATGTTGGAGGTTGTCTGGGTTATACAAGGGCAGGGTTTCCTTGGAATTGGCTTTAGAGGAAAGATTTCAACTGCAATTAATTTTGTGGTTAATGTATATGCTTCATGTTCGTTACAAGGGAAAAGAAAGGTATGGGATGATCTGATGATGACAAAACAAGGATTTCTTGAGGTTAATTGGGTACTTGGAGGAGATTATAATGCTGTGCTGGATAGGAGTGAGTTTAAAGGGAGATCCAGTTATCATTCTACAATTGAGATGTCTGACTTCAAATTCTTTATCCAATCAATGGGTTTGTTGGATATTCCAGTCATAAAAAAAGGAGCAACGTGGATAGTCTCGAATGGAGAATCATCTAGTAGGTTGGATCGATTTTTATTTTCCCCAGATTTGATGGAGGAGTGGGGAGTTATAGCTCAAAGAGTGGGCATTAGAGAGTTCTCAGATCATAGTTGGATCCTAACAGAAGTGAATAAACAGAATTGGGGCCCTAAACCTTTCAAGTTTTTTTATCATTGGTTGCAAAAGCAAGGTTTTATGGATTTAGTGAAAGAGTTCTGGACATCAGATCAGGTTCAAGGATGGAGGATGTATCAGCTGGCAAGTAAATTAAAAGGTTTGAAGATGAAGATTAAAAAGTGGAAAGAAGAAAATTGGAGTAAAGATGAGAAATTCCTGGCAGATAAGGTATTAGAACTGGAGATGGTGGACCATCAGTTAGGCCAAGGGGTCAACGGGAGTAGTTAGCAGAGACAAGGTATTTTATCAGAGTATTGGGGGAAGGCAAGGAGAATGGAACAATCCATGTTACAGAAATCTCGGGTAAAATGGGCTCTAAATGGTGATAGCAATACAAACTACTTTCACAAATGCTTTAAGGAGAGATGTTACGCAAATTCTTTACTGGCAGTAAAATCAGATGTCGGTTGGTTGGAGGGAGTTCAGAATATTCGGGATCATGTGTTTAATCATTTCACAGGGCACTTTAAGGAGGAACAAGAGACAAGACCAAAGATGGATGGGGTGTATTTCAATCAGTTGAATGATCAGCAGAGAGAATGGCTAGAGGAGCCTTTTTCAGCGGAAGAAATAAAGGAGGCAGTTTGGGCTTGTGAGGGAGGGAAAAGTCCGGGCCCCGATGGATTTGGTTTTCATTTTTATAAATCATGTTGGGAAATCATAGGGGACGATGTGGTAAAGACAGTTCAAGAATTCCATCAATCAGGTGTATTACCAAGAGGAACGACATCATCTTTTCTTACCCTCATTCCCAAGGTGGCAAGCCTGGACAGGTTAGCTCAGTATAGACCAATCTCTTTAATTTCTAGCATTCAAAAGATTGTCTCCAAACTGCTGTCATTGAGAATGAAGAAAGTTATGGGACATTTAATCTCTAAGTGTCAGTCAGCATTCTTGCCAGGTAGATCGATACTGGATGGGGTACTGGTAGCGAATGAGATAGTTGATTGGGCTAAGAGAAAAAGGAAACCATGTTTTTTGTTTAAGGTGGATTTCCAGAAGGCGTACGATTCGGTAAATTGGGATTTTCTGGATTATATGTTGGCTAGGCTGGGGTTTGGGAGTACATGGAGAAAGTGGATGAATAGTATTGTCCGGAATAGTCACGTGTCAATTCTAGTTAATGGGAGTCCAATGGAGGAATTTAGGCCGGGGAGAGGCTTGAAGCAGAGAGACCCACTATCTCCTTTTTTGTTTCTAGTGGTAGCTGAAGCCTTAGCTGGATTGTTCAGAACAGCTGTAGGGAAAGGGGTGTTTAAAGAGCTCAATATTGCTGATGAGGCAAAGTTTTCAATACTGCAGTACGCAGATGATGTTATTATGATGGGGGAGGCTGATCTGTAATCAGTATGGTACTTGAAGGTTATTCTTCGTGAATTTGAGTTGACTTCGGGGTTAAAGGTGAATTACAGCAAAAGCAAATTCTTTGGTTTAAATGTAGATGATTCATTTATAAGTGTTGTACACAATCTCTTGAATTGTGTCGTTTCATCACCGCCTTTTAAATTTTTGGGGATTCTGGTGGGAGCGAACCCTAGGAAGATAGATATGTGGTCACCAGTCATCGAACAATTTCAAAGGAAACTAGCAGCATGGAGGGAAAAACATATGTCCTTCGCAGGAAGGTTAGTTATGATAAATTTAGTATTGTTTAGCCTTCCATTGTATCTTTTCTCTTTTTACAAGGTGCCCAAGAAAGTCCTAAAAGTCATTATCGGATTACAACGCTCTTTTTTGTGGGGAGGGAAAGACCAGGAGACCAAAATTGCGTGGTTTAGTTGGGAAAATGTGTGTCAGACTAAGGAAGAAGGGGGTCTGGAAGTAAAGTGCTTATGGAACTTTAATTTGAGTTTGCTTACAAAGTGGAGGTAGAGGTTATTAACAGAGCAAAATGCAATATGGGCGAGTTTGTTGGAATGTAGATATGGCCAGACATACAAACTAAATAAAAGACCGGAGAATTTATCTACAGCTTCTCAGTGGTGGAGGGATTTATGGGATATTGATGGACCGAAAGCGGTGATACCAGACTGGTTTAGGAATAATGTCATTAAAAAAGTAGGGAACGGAAATGATACTTTTTTTTGGGAACAGAATTGGACAGGAGATGGACCCCTTAGCTTAAAGTTCCCCAGGTTATATGGGTTAGCGGTAGATAAAGGCACCACTATTAACGACAAAAAGGATGTATCAGGGGGGTGAATATGGGTATGGAGAAGGGAGCTATTTGTATGGGAAGAAGATCAGCTCCGGCTTTTACAAAGCGTGTTGCAGCCGGTGGTAATTGTGGATTATAGGTTGGATAGATGGAGTTGGTCGTCTAGTAGGGATGGAGGTTTCTCAGTTGCGGAGGCTTATTTGGTTCTGCGTTCGCAACAGACCTCATCGAGACTAATTGAGGTGGAACCCAAAGATTTGAGACGAATGTGGAAAGATAGACTGCCCTCTAAGGTAATTGCTTTCTCATGGAGATTATTATTAAATAGATTACCAACCACCAATAATCTATTGAAGAGAGGTGTTGTCATCCCAGGTGAGGATGCACTGTGTGTCTTTTGTAACAGTGCTATTGAAGGTAGAAATCATTTGTTCTTAAGGTGTACCAAGGCTCAATCTGTGTGGAACAATATCATTAGCTAGCTGGGAATTCAATGACCTATTATGGGAGATTTGTATCAACTCTTCCTTTCGTCGTCAGCATGAGTGGTTGGAAAGCGAAAGAAGAAGTGTAGGTATGTGTTCTGGCTTGCTGGGTGTTGGGGTATCTAGATTACTAGAAATCAGATTGTTTTTTATAACATACCGGTGGATTCTGTCGACATTCTGATGTCTATAAAGGTAATCTCCTGGAAATGACTATCATATTCCTTTGGGTTTAATAGGGGGTGTGTGTTCTCGGATTGGTATGCTAATCCCAGATTGTGTTTATTAAATATGAAATAGGTGGATACGTTATGATATGCTCCAATAGGATACGGATGAGTATGTAATCCGTATGTATCCTAAGAAACGTTTTGTTTCTTTTAATGAATATATTCTTAGCTTTTCAAAAAAAAAAAATAATGGCTTACTGGTGAGCCTTACCTACCATTAAAAAAATGGCATATTATGGTGCTTGTTTTTACATTTTTTTAAGTTTGTACCCGAATTTATACTAATGTAATCAATAATTTTAATATACATATTTTTACCTGTTAGGTACGTACATATTTATATCTAAGTTCTTTATCAATATTTAATTAACTAGAATTTTTATACTAAAAAAATAGCTTGAATCTGATTTCCCATATAGGGATGATAAAAAAATCTGCGTGCGGATACCTGTCGTTAAAATCTGCAAAAATATCCGCACGAATAGTATAATGAGTACCTGTCACCTGCAGATACGGATTTTTTTCTACCTACTCCTTAACGGACACGGGTATGGGTATCATAATACCCGTACTCGCAGGTACCCGGTACCCGCTAAACTAAAATAATATATATATATATATATATATATATATATATATATATATATATTTGTTAAAAAAATAATATTTTTAGAAAATAAATCAAATTAAAATAGCTATCAAAATTCATTGATATCAATTTTATTTTTTATAAAAACTTCATAGTTAATAAAATTATTTATTATAAAAATATCGATAATATAAAATAAAAACTTTATTTGTATTAAATATTTTCTTATAATATATTATATTAATCTACTTTTAGATCTAATTAATCTTGTAGAAACTAGTATAATTTTATTTTTAGATTTTTTAAAAAATAAATAATTTATTTGATAAAACTTCTTATAAAAAATATTTAATTTTAAATTTTTTTTTAAATGTTCATGGGTATCATGGATACCCATGAGTATTTCTATAGTGGATACATAACAGATTTTTAACGATGATTTTTATAACAAATTGGATAGCAGACAACCACTATCCAGATTCGTATCCAAACCTGAGCTGTTTCATTTCTATTTTCATATTGTATTTAAGTTAAATTAGTTAGTATTAACTTCTTAAAAAATTGTCAGTGACTTAATACATTTATTCATCCAATAACACGAACGAAAAGCGGGTCAATTGGTCAAACCTTTCTTCCCGTTATGTTATCCGGTAAACCAGTAAAGTGTAAACGCTCAGTTAAGAGTACGTTGGTATTTTAAATTTTTAATATAATCCGTGGCTTTTTTTAAAAAAGATAAATTAAATATTAGGCGTACCTGTTTTCTTCCCCCTCTAACCCTCCAAAATCCCAAACAATATATATATATATATATATAACTTAATTAAATTCTGTGATTTGTATTTTTCATATTTTATCTTCTATTTGTGTGTGCAGTTATTGAAGAATTACTATTTATTATTATTTTTTTAATACTATTGATTACTAAGTGACCATAAAATTTATATATATATATATATATATATATATATATATATATTTATATTTATATTTATATTGTTCTAGCTCTAATAATAAAGTGGATTGTATTAGGATTATGTGAGGTTTGGAATGATCTTCTTAGTAGTGGTAGTTTCGTCTCCAATGTTAAGTTACACTGGGAGTGACACGTAAAAGTCACTTCAATGCTTAAGTGAGTTTAAACTAAAGTCAATTCAAGATAAATACAAGTACAATAAAATCAATCTTACAATGTTTACTTGTGACCTAACTAGGGTATTTATAGACACTAACTTTAGACTCAGATCAATGTGTTTTGATTAACTAAGATCCAACAATCTTCTCATGACGCTTAAGGTGATTAATCATATTTTTAAGTTAATTCATTGACTTAATGATTAAAGTTGATGAAAAGTATTAGGCAAGATGTGATCGGTATAGAAGTGAATTCGTTATAGAGGTGAGTTCGGTAACCTCGGTCCTGTAATATATATATTTATGATAATATGTAAAAATATATAATGGCGTGATGTAAACAATAAAAACACGTGTACTTAAATTATATTAATAAATAATTATCAAATTATCAACTTTTCTTTTCAAAACTATTAAATAGTTCTCATAGTTAGATAATGGTTTAAGTATTTTATTCCTAACATGAAACCTGTTTTTTATTTGATCTTTACACAATTAACTATAAACGAGCCTTTCAATAAAAACTTCAAAATATGTTTCCTATTATCTTACGTTTTGAGTCCTTAAACTAAACTTCACATCATAGACAAATTTTAAAAGACTCAACACATAAATGAATTAGCAAAAAATATTTCAATTGATTACATGTAAGGTTATCGGAGAAAAATCTAGATTAGATTAGACTACAAATCTAGTATATTTAAAAAAACTATAATTTAGATTATAATATTTTTTTATAAAAAAAAAAGTTATATTAAAAATTAGTATGAAAATCATAAGACATGTCTTTCACGTGAAGTGCATAAACAAAACAAAAATAAAATTAAAAGTGATAACTAAGATATAAAATACTTTTGGATCTCAATATTTAGTAGGCAAAATTAAACTCTTTGCCTTAGTAATACAAAATGATGAGTTCATTACTCATTCTGCAAAATTACTAGAGGTTAATTATATAGTATGATTCTCTTCTTAAGAACTGAGTTGAATAACAATAACTATTGCAGACACTTGTGACTCTTTATTATTGAAAATCGAGGAATTATAATATGTTTTTTAATTTCTAAGATGTTTTAAAAATAAATTGAATATTGGAAATCCAGTTTAAATTAATAATATACAAAAAAAAAAGTTATTTTTTTCTTCCATATATTTTTACATTCTTTTACCCTATCAATTTTTTTTATTAATTATAAATTTATATTGAAACTAGTTTTTAGCAAACTTATCCAACAACAATTATAGAAATAATTTAATTTTTTTAAAATTTCTAAACACACTCTATTTGAATTTATTAAAAATCATGAATGGACAAATGAAATGCATTAAAATTAATCATTTTTAATAAATTATAAGAAAATTTTCAAAAAGAGAATTTCAATTCCTACCGGATAGAAACGCATAAGAAAGGAGGGATTTATTTTCACAATCCGTCCAATTTCATGAAAACACAAACACACTTAGATCTGGACTAAAAATATTGAGAGGCAAAAAAATAAAATATAATGCTTAAAAAATTATAATTTTTTAATTAAAATTTTTGTATTTGTTGAAAGAGAAGAAAAAAAAATTTAAAAATTACAATTTGTTAAAAAATTTATATTTACTAAAAAGCTACTCTTAAAAAGACATACAACTCTACACAATCAAATTGTTTATTGACTTATCCAAACTTTTTAATTTTTAATTCAACTCCTTTATGACCACGATGCTTAAATGAATGGTAGGGTATTTACAAAAACATTTAGAAGTGGAAGTTTTATGCATAAAAAGAATGTTGAAGTTACTAAATATTCCATCATAGCAATATTATGAAATAATATTTGATTGATGTTATTGAAGCAACAAAATAATTAGTTAAATAATATTTGTTGTTAGCTACTTAGTTTGTTATTTATTTGAAGATCTATATCTTGATCACAATGTGGTCTTAGGACTGTATCATAATATCATTTTTTTTAGATTAAATATATCTGTTATAGAATTAGTTTAATAAATGATATTGAATTACATTATAAATAACTTGAGTTTAATTAGTAGGCAGTGTGAAAAGTTTTATACTAATATTCAATCACAATTATGAAAAATCTATTAACTTTACTAATTAATATTTTAAAAATTATATAATTAAAAATTTAGATTAATCGCAAATGTGCATACTAATTAAGATCAAATAACTTTATCACTTATATAATTTTATAAAACTTACTTTTTTTTTTTTAAATGAAACATAAAAACATAACAAGCAATCCACAAAAAAGAATATGTAAGAGAGAATTCAGGAATTTATTTTGGTAGAAAATAATGGGGAAAAAGGGTAGAAAAGATGAAGAATTAGTGTCTTAAATAATAAGTAGTGGTAGAAGAAGGGGAGGCAGTAGTGAGGAGGTTGTGATTATGAGGAAAAAGCATGGGCAGTTTGGGAAGCTGGCAACTATAAAGTGTAAAGGTGTGAACATTCTTGAAATCCTGGCAACCCTTTGAGAGTTGAAACAGGGAGCAGAAGAGGAAGTGAAAATGTCAGGAAAATGCAGGGAAATCGGGCACATTGTACGTCTCCGGCAGATGCTGCGACGGTGGCGGAACAAGGCGAGGATGTCGGCGAACAGGACACCGTCGGATGTGCCGGCGGGACACGTGGCGGTGTGCGTGGGGAGCAGATACACGAGATTCATCGTGCGGGCAACGTACCTGAACCACCCGGTGTTCAAGAAGCTTCTACTGGAAGCGGAGGAAGAGTACGGTTTCACGAACCAGGGACCGTTGGCCATCCCCTGCGACGAATCCCTCTTCGAAGATGTCCTCCGCTTCATCGAAGTTGACGATTTTCAGCGACACTGCCACGTCGGCATCTCCAACAACCTCGACTTCTGGTCCGACTCCAGACCGCTCCTACCGGGCCCCACCACCATCCATACAAACATTTGGTAACTTATGTTTCCCAAGTACATACATACATACATACATCATCCAGGAGATGGCATAGTTTGGGCTTCTTTGTCCCCTCAGTCGTCCCTGTTTCGGATCCCAATCCAATCCACCCTCTTATTTCTTGGCTCACACTCTCTAACCATGCTTAAATGTAAATCAAAATCAAATTCAATTCAATTTCACCTTTCACCCCTACTATTTATATTTTACTATGTAATGTGGGTTCAGTTGTGTATTTCAATATTTGTTTCTTTCTGTGGTGGTTGCAATCATGCTAGCAGTTATCATGACACCCACACCAACCCACGTGAAACTCAAACTCTCTACCTATATTTTCACCTCATTCCTCCCAATCACTCTATTATTCCCCTGCCCCCTCTTTAACTTCTATATTCTATTCTTTCTTAACAACACAAGGATTTTTTTATGCATCCTTCCCGTTTTACTTTTTACTCTATCAATTCTTATAATTAAATATCTTCTTAATTTCTTTTAATATGTTTTTTTTTTTAATATAACAAAATAATTGTTTTTTAATACCTCTACTAGTTTTAATGTTTATATAATCTCACAACCATTATATAAATAAGGACAATTTTGTCAAACATCATAATTATTTTATTACAATTTAATAAGTAAAGATAAATAATATGAGAAAAAAATTAATCCAAACCATTTAATACTATATATTTACTATATTAACCATATACAATAAAAGAAAACTACTATTTGGTACGAAAGTAGTCTTCTTACACAAATTGCCTTTAAACCAATAGCATGGGTACAATTATGCTTAACAAAAGATATCAATTTCCTTTCTGAAAAGCTGACCAAGCAATAGGCTTCATAACTTTTTTAACGAAAACGTATTCATTCATACGCATTAGCATTTCTGAAAGTTAAAAAAAATAAAATAACCATAAAGCATTTACTATTATTTAATCGAATGTATTCATGTTACTGTTATGAAAAATAATTAAAGCAAAAATTATAAAAAATCATAAACCATAAAATTTTAATTTAGAAAAAAACAACTTCATTGACCAAAAAAAGTGAACATGATTACAATCATGCAAAAGAAGAGTCCTTATTTTCAAGAGAGACAGAGTCTTGATGCCAGCTGTGTCCTCACCTAATTAATCACAGGTATTTATTCCTATAAAATATAGTGTGTAAGCTAATCAATTATGCAGTAAATAATTTCAATCAATGTATGTATCCTCCCTTAACAAGGGAGACTTAGTATATTGGAGAAAGTTTTTGTACTTATTTTGTTAATAGTTCTGACGAATGTTTCAATTACTCAACATTAATTAATTAAAACTTACAAGAATGAACGGATAAAGTAATTAAATAAGCGCAATAAAATGTTAATATAGATTAATTAACTAAGGATGAAAGAAGGAAACAGCAAAGGAAGGGTGTGACAGACGAACTTGATGCATGCATGACTAATGAAGAAGATTAAGCTTTTGATTGAATGTATGGAAGGTGGAGAAAAGGAAAATATGTTGTGAAAAGTGACAAGTGACAAGTGACAAGTGACAAGTGAAGTCGCATGGGTCTCCACCATGCATGTTCGAAGCATTGCGTTCATTGGAATCCTTTGACCCGGCCAGAGAATATTGGTGTCACAATCATATCATAGCTTATTTCATCAATATTGGTGGTGGAAGTGGAGATCCTGTCACTTGTTTACCTTGGAAAACAAAGGAGATAGAAAGAAAGCAAAATATCAATTGACACGTAAGAATATTTTGCTGTAGGAAACCCTGAACCGTACCAATCATTTAGAATTTGGAAGGTGGTGGTGGTCACTACAGCTCATCCAATTTACAACACCTGCATCAGCAGTCATCACAATTCAATTTAGACTCCTATTCAGGCTATACCTTAATCTCAATTATACTATTTTACTTCAATTTTTATAGATAAATAAATTTTGAATTCTCTTTTTCTAAGGTATGGAGCAAGCTAGCTCTCTTTTCCAGCTACCCAAAACTCTCACCAACGGATGCGTCAAACATTCTTCACATATATAAAATCAATCCATATGTTCTCCATTTAATCTATTTTAAAATATTGGTTTCATCTCAAAATTCATAAACAATCCATATGTTCTCCATTTAATCTATTTTAAAATATTGGTTTCATCTCAAAATTCATATTTTTAAATAACACTTCCAATCAAATTAATTAAATATTACTTAAATTTTAAAAACTCAAAATATAGAGTTTGTTACACATAAGGTTTAAACAAGATTGTCTTTTAGGAAAGATACATATAATTAAACTCAAAAAAAAGTAGACTGGACATTTTGTCAGAGTATTGGGGGAAGGCAAGGAGGATGGAACAGTCCATGTTACAGAAAGTTAGGGTAAAATGGACTTTAAATGGTGATAACAATACCAAGTATTTTCACAAAATGCTTCAAAGAGAGATGCTATGTAAATTCCATACTGGCAATTAAATCAGAAGCGGGATGGCTGGAGGAAGCTCAACAAATTCGCGGTCATGTGTTAAATCACTTCTCAGAGTTCTTTACTGAGAAAGAAGAAGGAAAACTAAATATGGGCGGGGTACACTTTAATCAACTAAGTGACCAATAGAGGGAAATGCTGGAGGAGCCTTTTGAAGCAGGTGAGATAAAAGAGGCGGTATGGGCATGTGAGGGGGGGAAAAGTCCAGGTCCCGATGGATTTGACTTCAATTTTTATAAATCATGTTGGGAAATCATAGGGGAGGATGTGGTGAAGGCAGTACAAGAATTCCATCAATCAGGTATACTACCGAGAGGGGTGACATCATCTTTTCTTACCTTGATCCCGAAGGTGGCAAAGCCAGACAGGTTAGCACAGTATAGACCAATCTCATTAATTTCAAGCATTCAAAAGATTATTTCTAAATTGTTGTCATTAAGAATGAAGAGAGTCATGGGGGAATTAATTTCTAAGTGTCAGTCAGCATTTTTGCCGGGAACATCCATTATGGATGGGGTTGTGGTAGCAAATGAGATAGTTGATTGGGCAAAACGGAAAGGAAAATCCTGTTTTATGCTTAAGGTGGATTTTCAAAAGGCTTATGATTCGGTCAATTGGAATTTTTTGGATTATATGTTGATCAGGATGGGGTTTGGGAGTAGATGGAAAAAGTGGATGAATAACATTGTAAGGAACAGCCATGTGTCAATTCTGGTAAATGAGAGCCCAACGGCTGAATTTAGACCAGGGCGGGGACTGAAGCAGGGAGACCCACTTTCACCTTTTTTGTTTCTAGTGGTAGCTGAAGCTCTATCTGGACTATTTAGGTCAGCAGTTGTTAAAGGGGTGCTCAAAGAGCTCTCTATTGGTGACGAGGCAAAGTTCTCAATATTGCAATATGCTCATGATGTTATTATGATGGGAGAAGCAGATATGCAATCAGTATGGTATTTGAAGGTAATCCTTCGTGGTTTCGAGATGACTTTGGGGTTAAAGGTGAATTATAGCAAAAGTAATTTTTTTGGCTTAAATGTGGATGATACATTTAGGTGTGCTGTGAATAGTCTCTTGAATTGTGAGGTATCTTCACCGCCATTTAAATTCTTGGGGATACCGGTGGGGGTTAATCCAAGGAAGGTAGAAGTGTGGACGCCTATTATCGAACAATTTCAGACGAAACTGTCAGGGTGAAAGGCAAAACACTTATCGTTTGCAGGAAGGTTAGTCCTGATCAATTCAGTACTGTCAAGCCTTCCATTGTATTTCTTCTCTTTCTACAAGGCACCTAGGAAAGTATTGGAAGTTATGACGGGATTACAACGCTCCTCCCTATGGGGGGAAAAGACCAAGATTGTGTGGGTTAGCTGGGAAAATGTGTGTCGCCCTAAGGAAGAAGGGGGTTTGGGGGTAAAGTGCTTATGGAAATTTAATTTGAGTCTGCTAGCAAAGTGGAGGTGGCGAATATTAACAAAGGATAATGCAATATGGGGGCAGCTGCTGGAAGTTAGGTACGGTAAGTCACACAAATTCAATAATAGACCTGCTAATTTCTCTCGAACTTCTCAGTGGTGGAAGGATTTATGGGCTATTGATGGACCAAAAGCAGTGTTACCACAGTGGTTTGAGACCAATGTCAATAAAAGAGTAGGGAATGGGAAGGACACTTTCTTTTGGGAGCATAATTGGTTAGGAATTGGAGCTATAAGCATAAAATTTCCCAGGTTGTATGGGATATCGGAAGATAAGCTCATCACTATTAACGATAAAAAGGAGACTTCACTATCATCATAGGGGTGGAAATGGGTGTGGCGGAGGGAGTTATTTGTTTGGGAAGAAGACCAACTACGTTACTTACAAAGTTTGCTGCAGTCAGTTGTCTTTCTGGATCAGGTGCCGGATGTATGGAGATGGAGGTCAAGTACGGACGAAGGGTTTTCGGTGGCGGATGCATATAAGGTTTTGCGTGCGCAACAGACTTCGGTAACATTAATTGAGGTTGAGCCAAAAGACTTGCGACGAATGTGGAAGGATAAATTACCATCTAAGGTAATTGTTTTGTCGTGGATGTTATTGTTAAATAGATTACCAACCATGGATAATCTATTGAAAAGAGGAGTTTACATTCCAATAGCGGATGCTCAGTGTGTGTTTTGCAGGAATGACATGGAAAGTAGAAATCACCTTTTTTTAACGTGCATCCAGGCTCAATCAGTGTGGAATAAAATGATCAGCTGACTGGGGATCCAAGGACCAATTCCGGGGAACATGACACAACTTTTCCTTTCATCGTCCGCATGGGTCATAGGAAAGCGAAAGAACAGGTGTAGGTATGTCTTCTGGCTTGCTGGGTGTTGGGGTATCTGGATAGCTAGAAACCACATTATTTTTTATAGGATACCGGCGAACTCTATTGATATTATGATGTCTATAAAAGTAATGTCGTGGAATTGGTTAATGTATTCTTTCTGATTTAATAGGGGGTGCGTGTTTTTGGATTGATATGGTAATCCTAGAATGTGTATGTTAAATATGAGATAGGACCTTAAATGGGGTGATATGTACTATTAGAACGAGGAGTCGTGCGTACCCCATCTTGTGTATTGTAGAAACATTTTGTTTCTTTTCTTATGAATAAACTTTTTGCTCTTCAAACAAAAAAATTAAACCAAAACAATATTGAGTTGTGAGTTAAATGTTTACACTTTCACTTATTTTTTAGAATATAAAAATTTTAAAAATAAAAATGAGTATATTAAAGATATTAGAAAGTAGAAACTCTAGCAAAAGGTCATCTCTTAGTTTGCTATTAGAGCTCCCAATTACTTACAAATGAAGAACAAACACACATACACATATATATATATATATATATATATATATATATATATATATATATATATATATATATAAAAGAAACATCAATTTACTTTAAGATTAAGTATAAAAGGCTTACATTTTATCTAACAAATCATTTTTTGAAATTTAAGGGTTAATAGAGTGTATATGTGTTAAAAGTACTAAAAGGTATCCTATTTCATAATCCAAAAAATCAAGGGAAACTATCATAAGTCTCAAAACAAAAGAAAAGAAATACTGATTAAACATAACATGACAACATAAAAAAATTATTAATGATTAATAACATTATTTATTGAAAATAATATTAATAGGAAATTAGAAGAACAATGAAATGATGAAAACAAGGAGAAGGGGATGCTTAAATGTTACAAAATTATGTTACACTAGACAAAAAATGTATTGTTTCTGAACTGCAACGATGACGGCGGTCGAAACATGGTAGTTTTGTTATTCTCGTGTGCGTGATGATGATTCTAGTGTGTTTAATGGTGGTTGGACAAGGAATTTGGCCTATGCGACGATGGTTCTGATATGCATGCAACGATGATTCAACAAAGTTAGTCTGTTTGGTTAGTCTAATAGGTTTATCAAAGGTTGAAGATGAAGCGCAAATGAAGACAAATAATTAAACTCCTTCATGCTACTTTTGTAATCAGAATGTTAGTTAGTGAATATACATGGTTGTGCATCTTTTTGGAACTTGGATCAATTTATTCATTTTTTCATTGTATTCATCATTTTTCCGTTCTAGAAACTTCTTACATAAAAACAATAAATAATAAATAATTACGCTAAAACTCAATAAAAACAAAACAAAAAAACAACGCACTTAAAGTACAAATGATTACATAAAATACAAGCATGAGAAGAGTTTATTAATGTTTAATGGGTACCTACAAAGTCTCTAACAATCAAGCGACTTCTAAGTATATGATTATGTTCAAAATTATTCTTACCTTTCTCCCTAATTTGTAATTAATCCTTAGTAAAAGAGGTAACTATAATTTAATTATAAAAATACTAAAATATTTATGATAACAATAAATGAGTAGCTAATTAATTAGGAGAAATAATCTTATTTAATTTGTAGCTAATTTTTAAAAAATTATAGCTATTCTCTAATTACTTTGTAGCAATATTGAATTTTAACAAAAAAAAAATGGTATTGATAACTACTACATAGTTAATTAATTATAAAATGGCTATTAAATTTTTTGTAACGAATAAGTGTTGAAAATTATTGTAGTGATTTGTGTTTCATTATTTTTAAGTTTATCCAATTTTTAAAAATTAGACTGGATACATTAACTGGTAGGACATAACACCGGTTGTAAATTTTAATTTTGGGGGGATCATATCAGATCTATTGCAACAATTAGAAATTTTGGAAGAATTGCCATTGTCTACTGTAAATTTAGTATGAACAATCCGTGGCAAAAAGCCTCCTTTCAACTATTACTTTTTATATTTGCCAGAAAAAAATGTTAAAGAACCATGGATCAGAAAAAATAGCTTCCCTTAAAAAAGTAGATATCTAAATATGTTAGTATGGTAATTTTTTGAAAATACACTCCCCTTCAAGCCGTTCGCAGAAGATGTATTGAATCATATATATCATTCGCTTCAACCGGTTTGGAATTTGGATTTCACAACGTTGGCTTCTTTTTGTGCACCCTGGGTTCGTAGCTCGATCTCTTTCATGAATTAGAGTAAGAAATTTAAATTAACACTCCTCATTATTTGAATTAACATCTACTTAGATGTAAAAATATTTATATATCCTTTGTTTTATTCTGAAAAAAAAAATAAAATTTTTTTAAATCTTCGGCATGAGATCATCGGAGAGTTAAAAAATATTCAAACTTTTTTAACTCTCTAACAAGCTCTTGTCAGAGAGTTAAAATAAGCTAACGAAGGTAATAGTAGAACGACCATCTACAGTTGGGATAATGTCTGAGAAAAAATGAACAAGAAAAAAAGTAGATGAAACAAGAAGAATAACAAGTAGGAGAAAGGAGGTAAAAAATGAATAAATTTAAGGAGAGAGAGGTGGAGAAAATGAGAAAAGCAGAGAGATGGAGAAGGTAAGGAGAGAGGATGAAGTAGATGAGTTAATTAAGGAAAGAGATGGAGAAGGTAAGGAGAGAGGATGAAGCAGATGAGTTAATTAAGGAGAGAGATGGAGAAGGTAAGGAGAGAGAAGACATAGTAAATGAAGTAATTAAGAAGAGAGGTGAAAAAAGGTGAAAAAATGAGGTAAAGAGAGAAACGGAATAAGGGCAAATGAGTATTTTAAAAAAATTGTAATAATAATTATGAATTCAAATATGTGAGAGTATTAATTCAAAATTTCACTAGAGGATGGGGATATTTGTTGCACCCTTCAATCTAATCTCACCAATTTTTCCAAGGCATTTGCTATTTATACCCCCTTTTTCTTATATCCACTCCCTTTTTATTTCAATTTTCTTTTATCATTATAAATATTTTTTATACTTAAATTATCCTTTTATATATATATATATGTCAAATTTATATAAGAGTGAGAGAATCAAATCTCAGTTATTGAAATAAAAATTAATGGTTGAAATCAAAATTATCTTCTTTTCCATCTATATATTTTCGACTCGTCATTCAAAGGAAATAGAAAACTAAACAAGTTCGAAGGATAAACATACTGGTTGGAGGAAATGAAAAAGCCATAACATTGGAAGCAAGAAGTCAAACAGCGTAGGAACAAAAGAGAGGTCAAGTAGAGCACATGAAAAACCCATAATATTGCAGTAAAAGAGGAAGTCCGCTATTTTGCAATACGGAGAAAACATTTGAAAAGAATAAAATATTTAAGTAATTTAACTTAAAATAAACGAAGGGAAGTGCATTTAGAGAACAAGGAGTGGAAATAGTAATTTTCTTTTGACAAAGACTCGTTTATGTCCCTGAAATAAGGGCCAATGATTCCTGTACCTCAAAAATATTTTGACCACCACCTCATTTCCAAACATGGGCGTTGTATGAATAGAAAGTAGGTGACCCAAGAAATTTTGAGATTCAAGAAGAAAAACCCTAAAATAAGTTGGTCATAAAAGGGAGGGAATTTAAATTTTCACTACCCTTTTTCGAAAAAACCTATCCTTTTAAAAAAATTTCATTATCCCATCTTACGCTAACTCTAATTTCCTCTTTCTTCTTAAAAACCTCTCACCCACCATTTTCTCCCGTGTCTCCACTTTAGTCTCCCTCTTCCTCCAATTTTTTTTTTACTCTTTGTAAAGACCTTTACAAAGAGTAAACGAAGTAAACGAATTATTAATATTTAATACATGACTTAATACTTTATGACTTGTCATAGGTCAAAATAAATTTAACAATAGAAATAAAAACATTATTAATTAAAATAAAATCAAGAATTAAATTAAAAAAATGATTAATTATTCAAGAACGAAAAATAATTTGGTCAAGACAAGCATCTTAGGACTGGCATGTTACTTCTGTAGAGACGCATATGAAATGGTATATTACTCTCTGTAATATACTTTCTGTAAGGATAAGTATTGAACATTCTCCGTAAAGATTTTTTTAAAAAATAAAAAAATTTGCATCTCACCGAAAAGGACTTTTTGGAGAGATGCAAATGTTTTTGCTTTCTAGAAAAGTCTTTATAAAGAGGCTAAAAAATTTATATTTTAAAGATATAAATTTTTTAGCCTCTCCAAAAAAGTAAGTTTTGTGAGAAATGTATGAATGTTTTTATACTAAGTATGCATAATTTCAAACTTTGAAAGATGTTATTTAAAATTTTTTAAAAAGGATAAAGACTAAGTGAAAGAAGTTCATTTATTTAAATAATTTCTCCCTGTATTCTCATAATTTCTCGGTATACCTCTGTAAATATTACACATCTTTTTTTGAAAACTTATATCACATGTAGCGAGGCACATTTGAAACATAGGGCATTAGCACAACCCATACGCAGAATGCTGGAGTGAGAAGGTAAAACTAAAACCGTAAGATTAAATGCATATTTGCTGTTATAAAACACGCAACTAAGAACTTGTTTTGCAAAAAAATGTTCTATTAGAAGGTGGGATTCGTATAGTAATATATTTGGAATAAAAAATAATTGCATTTAGGATTCCCTGCATGCAGTTAAGGTTGTCAATGAAGGAGTTCCTAATTGGCATAGGTTAGAGATCGTTAGTGGGAAGGCAATCTTTGTCCTTTCGGACAAGGGTGTTTGGACAAAAAAAATTGCAAATTTTTTATAAGTTTAAACACTTCTATCTAGACTTATAAAAAATGTTGTAGAAAACTTAATTTCATAATGTACTCCAGAGAAGATAAACACAAACTTGAACACAAACTCATGAAGAAGAAAAAGAGAAAGCCACTTATAATAGAAAAGAAAAGTGAAGTTGTGCAAGAAAAACAAACTAGAGAGAAAAAAGAAAAAGAAAAAGAGACACGTAATAATTAAATTTTTATTGTTTTCATTAAAAGTCTTTTTGGCATTTTAAAAATTTATAAAAGTGTAGAGAGAGGTGCAAGTAGAAATTCTCCGATATTTATACCTCAACCTGTCCACAGTCTACGAACAATTGGTTCATAAAACAATAGGTCCGGTCCACTGCCTGGATACATGGACAATTGACCCATATTATAATAGCTTAAATTATTCTTATTTTAAAAGTTAAAAGTATTGACTTTATAAATATCTTCCAGTGAACGAATATATAGAAATTTTTTCACAGGTCCTGACCTGGAATCACGAAAGCACGTTGCATCGAAAAAAATAAGAGTTTTGGTCCCTTATCATGATTGAGACATGCAAAAATGCCAAAACTGTTATGCAGGTAATGACAACTGTACCAATAAAATGGACGTATCCCCACCCACGTACCAAAAACCTTTATGTAAATGGCCAAGAATATTAAAATTTTTCTAGGTTCTTACTCTGGACTGGAGTATAAGAGAACGCGTTCATACACTTAAATTACTTATGTGCATAAAAATGTTTTAACACTTTAAATTCATTATCTACTTACTTATTTCTTTTAATTTATTAATCTGAGATTTATTCTTCAATTAAGAAGATGAAGTTTAGAGATATCATTAAAAAGAAAGTTCGATATATCAGCACTGCTAATATGTCAGTAGAACTGGCATTATCAATTAATAATATTTGGTTGATAAAAAAATGAAATCAGGTCGGTCTATTGTAGCACAAAGAACAAATTGAAATGAGGGGATACAAAAAATTAATAATAGTTAATTTGTGAAAAATAATAATATTTAATCCATTGATGAAAAGGGAGAAAATAGATAGGGAAAGTGAAAGTATGAGCCAGAAAAGGCAGAAAATATGATCGAGGAAGCAGGTAGATGAAGAGATGGTACGAAATAATTGATGGAGTGGGGTAAGATGTATTAATGAGAATGCTGGTTGATTCAGAAGGGTGCAGAAAATCCCAATGTTGCTTTCTTGATTACTCATACAACAAGAGGCTTTTATGTTGATTTTGAAGGAAATGCAACCCCGTAACATGAAAATGATATAGTTATAACAATATAGTTGGAGATTCTGTAGGTGGGTGAGTGACATAATAGATAGTAAAAAGCGACATTAAGAAGCTAACACAAAAACATAATGATAGTTAAATAATTGAGGAAGTAGAAGAGAAGGAGTGTTAATTACCTGACCTGACCTGACCTGGGTGTAGTAGAATGATACGTAGATGAAAGTGAGAATCCAAAGAGGGAGAGGAATGCATGTGAATGTGAATGTGAATGTGAATGTGAATTGTGATTGTGATTGTGATTGTGATTGTGATTGTGAAGCAGTGATCTGATGTCCAACATTGTGCAGCAGCAGAGTGGACCACAATCCACAATCCACCGCCAAGACCAAAACCCACCAATATGCCCCACTTCCTCATGCTCATCACCTTACATAATACTTTCTAAATTACTCTGCTTTTACACACAATATTAAATTAATAAATATTTCTAACCAAAATAATTAATATTATATTTAAAACTAAATAGAACAAATGTTTTTTCATATACGATCATTATTTTAAAATACAAAATTAATATATAAATAATAGGTTCTTAACCTTCACCTGCTTCCATAAAAATAACGAGAAAAATAATCAAAAGCGAAAAAATCTACAATTTGTATTCTTTTCATTTATTCCAAATCGCGTAAAGATTAATGAAAAAATCGTGGGACCTGCAAATAAAATTGTATACGCTCAATTGTGGAAAAAGACATGAAAAGTGAACCATTAACACCAAAAAAAAAAATATTAGTTAATCAATTATGTTAAACTATATAACCAATTGTATATAGAGAGAAAGGAATGCTGACGCACAAAAACATTGTTTTTAGTTGGTCTGCTACACTAAAATATTTAGAAACAAAAATTAATATTTTTTATCTTAAATAATCTATATTTAGGATATTATTGTCTTTTAATATTTAAATATAAAAATTAAAAAATCAATATTGTTTGACAAAAATTTTATAAAATTATTTTTAATATTTTAATATTTAAAAATTAAAAAACTTATTTGATTAATGTTTTCTTAAAACATTTTTCAAGAATAATTTTGATTTTTGTAGTTTTTAAAAGCTAAAGATGGATAACAATTGTAATTACTTTTACTTTTGAGTTTATATTTTTATTTTAAAAATTCAAAATATTGTTGTTTTTTTCATTAATAATATTTTCGTAAATATAAATAATTTTTTATTATTTTTAAATCTTCAAAACAATTTTTAAATAACTCTCATAAAATATTTTTTTTTCTCTATTCTAGAAAACTATCTTTTGAAAACATTTTTTCTCTCTTCTCTTTCCTTCCATTTATGTGTATTAATGCAATTCTATATTTTCTATTATGTTTCATTTCTTCCTCTTCCATTTTATGTTTTTGTCTTATATTTAAGGAGAAACTTGTGGGTTCGAATATTTCCAACAACAAAATTAAAATAACATTTGTCTACAAACATAACATTGAAACACTTTTAAATTGAAAAAAAAAATGTTATTTACTTCCTCAAATTTATAGCTCTCATATATGCATAAGTTTTCTTTTTCAAAAATTATGAAATTCAAAAATTATTTATATGCTAATTTAAATAATTTCTCATGGAACACATATAAATAATAAATTATATGATATTTAAAGTAAAATATTATTTTTAAAAAAAAAAACATATTATTTACTAGGAAAAGAATAAAACATAAAAAATAACATGTAATATATTAACAAACTTAACATTCAAATTAAAAATAAAGTGTGCGCATTACCATTATATATAATATATTTTGTTTAATTTTTTAATGAACATTCCCTTTTAGTTAAATAGGTAATTTTATTTTTTATTCATTTTTCTGATTTTTTTTTAGTTTAATTAGTATGCACTAATAGTGTAAAAGAGTTTTATACCGATGTTCAATCAAAACTCTTTACTTATGTAACTTTTAAAATATTAATTAGTAAAGTCAATGAACTTACCATAAATAAATAATTGTGATTTGATAACACTGTAATTTTCTTTACATTAGCAATGCATACTAATTAAACTTTTTACACTAACAGTGTAAAATATACCATAAATAAAGTTTTTGGCGTATGAATATCCTAGCCTAAGTGCCAACAAGGTTTGACCGAAACATTTATCTACCTAATGAATATCCTAGCCCAAGTTGCAAACATAGACTAACCAGAATATTCATATACCTGACTTAAAATAATCTTAAGACCCAACCTACTTTCTGTCTTTCATCTCACGGTGTACTAAACCATGACATCCCAAAACACGGACACTCATGCACCTGCATGATACCATTACAAAGTAAACTTTGCTAAGTTCATCTCATAACATATTAACACAGTTTCAAAAGTCACTAATCTTGACAATCACAAAGGTACATAATAATTATATTTCAATCATAAAATCATTTGCAAATTAACCTTAAAGAATTAAAAGGTCATAATAGATATACAAATTTATTTCTGACCTCAAAACTTCTATTTCATGGATGATAATAATAATAATAATAATAATAATAATAATAATAATAATGATAATAATAATGATAATAATAGTAATAGTAATAATAATAGTAATATCGATATAAAATTGATTCATTTTTAATACCGAAAGACATTCTCTGGTGTGGAAGATCAAGTTAGACTACAACCATAAAGCATACCTCATATTATCTTTTATAAATTTAAAAATATGATTATAAGAAATATCATATTTATTATGAAATTTGTATAATTAAACTTTACATACAATTCATTGAACACTCTATATAGGTGTCTAAAGATACATACTCATTTCTATTAACACACAGACAGAGATACACACGCACACACATAATGTTTCTTATAAATAAGAAATATGTAAACTAAAATTTATTATAATTTAATTTATGACAAAGAGTAATAAAAATACAATTTAAAGCAAAAGAATCAAAATTTATCATTTGAAAATAATATGATGAAAATAAATTTGTAAGAAATGATCAAAATATAACTTCTAAAAAATAAGTTAAATGATAAAATAAATGATAAATAATAATAGAGGACTAGACTGTAATATCTAGAGAATAACTTTTATAATAATAACAAAGAAACAGATTGAAATATCTATAGGAAAATAAATAACAAATAAGCAAATGGTAATATCTAAAGGAATCAATGAGCAAATGATAATATCTAGAGAATAGATAAATAACAAAGACCAATTGGTAATATTTAAAAAATAAATTAAGAAATAATAAACAAAAAGCTAGAAGTATAATATCTGGAGAATAATAAAAAATGGTCAAATTATAATCTCCGGCGAAATAAAAATTAGAATAGTTAGATATTATTGAACCATCAATTAAGCATTTGAAAATAGAGATAAAGACAATTAGTATATTAATGAAAACCAAAATTTAGTATTCGAAGTAACAATAAACATAAAAGTATTAAAAACATATAAATCTTTTAAGATTCATACTGAGTGATGAAGAACCTTGGTGTATAACTACAAATGCTTTATCAAAATTGAGTTTTTCTCCCCCTCACTTCATGTATGGCTTCCCCTATTCATAGCCAAAATTTGAATCCATTCATTGAGCAAAATTATGGTCATTAAGCGAATTTAATTAAAAAAATAAATTTGTTTAGCGATAAATGGTTTGAGAGTGATAGTTGATATGTTTCAGTCTCTTTTTTGCCCTTCGCTTAGCGATGGAGGTTTCGCTAAGCGAAATTTTGGATCTGGGTGGTTTTTGTTAAGCAAATCAAATTTCGCTTAGCAATTTTTTTTAACAAAAATTGTATTTATTTAAAAAAATTCTTAAAATTGCAATAATAAGTTTTGTTGTTTCTATTTTATAATTTAATAACATATTATATTTTTATTTTACCACATTAGATTATAATTTATTATATGAACAGAACTTCCTAATAATTATTTATAATTTCTAAGTAGAATTTCAAACAAATTATGTAATAATTTAGTTATTAAAAATAGGGATATTACACACATCGTACCTCTGAATTGTGGTTTGATTGTCACAAATGATTTTATACATTGTGGATGACACGTGACAGTTAGAGAGATAGCTAATCGGTCACCTAAAATCACATGTGCTAATTGCAACTTATGCTGGAAGATAAGACTATCTCAGGTATCTATGCAAAGTGATGTTTTTCGTATAGTTACTTTCGATCAGTGACAGAAATTTTTCTTAACAAAATAAGCTAGTCAAATATCTTCTTTGAGTTCTTCTTTATTTTTTGCTTTGTGAGATTTATCTCGCCAAGCTAATTGTTGCCTTTGTTTGCACTTTTTTAGGAAATTTGAATTTCGTTGAATGGTGGAATCTTTGTTTAGCGATATAGCTTGCATCTGGTCCCTTCACCTCGAAACAATCTTTGCACTCTCTTACAATCATACAAAAAAAAACCTTATGGTATACCAATTAACTTTAAAAATATCTATTTTAGTAATAAAACCTAAATATAGGAATATTTACAGAAAAAGTAGACAATTTCATAAAAAGATAATAGAAAAATAAATAATTGTGACATTTTTTTCTAATAGTAAATTGACTCGTATCTCACAATTATGTCTAGGTACAGTTTTGATAATTTTAAATATCAGGGGATACGATATCATATTTAAAAATAGTGGAGCAAAATGTCAAAATTGTAAAAATAGCAGAAAAGTGTAATTAAGCCTCTCTTTCTATGAACGAAAGAAGTGTAAAGTCTCATTGAAAAAGAAAATTAATAAATTAACTACCTCTATCTCTAGATGTTTAAAGTTATTCTATTCCATTTGATAAGACTCTTTTAAAGTTATCTTGTGCATGGATTATTTTTTGACTAAAATATCTTTAGTTAATTTACAATAAATGTCATCTCTCTTGTGAAGATTGGAGTATATGATTAAAATGTACTAAAAATACCTAATTCACACATATTAAGAAAACTAGTTATCATACTTTAACATTGCAAAATTAATTGAATTTTTTTGTATTTAAATTTATTAAAAAAACTCAAATTTTTTATGTTGAGAGGAATATTAATTAATTAATTAAGTACAAAATATTAAATAGAAAGAGAAAGATGATAAATTTCAATAAAATTAAAGATAATTTTAAAAATTAATTTTATATTTAACAATCTCAACTAAATTAATCAATTTTCTTAATAAATCTAAAAATTAGATAAATGTATCTTATTGTCATATCTATATCTATGTTGTAATTTAGTTTTCATCCAAAAACAAAAATGAGATGACACTACTAATAACTAAATAAAGATACTTATGAATATTTATCATAATTAGCCTTGATTAAAGTAGTTTAGTAATAGATTGCAATCTGGATCGGACACTTGAAATCCAGTCCATTCTGCAGAGAGGACGACAGGACAAACACACCAAGCACAATGGAAAGTGCAGTCTGGAACTTTTTTGCTTTAATTTTTGAGTTTAATATTTATGAGTTGATTGTATAAACGAATTTTACCTTGTTATTCAATTATAATTTACTACTCTTTTAAAATATTGATAAAAAAGTTAATAAATTTGGTTTATAGCATGATGAACATTTTTTGCGTTAAAGAGGTTGCTTGTACAAGTACGCAAATGGAATCCAAAGAAAGAAGGGAAGAAAAAAGATGAAAAATAAGTTTTTATTATTTTGACATTATATAATCTATTAATAATTAATGGGTCCGCAGAGTTTGTATAAAATATGATGCGATGCCCATTGTATTACCCGATTCAGCCACGCAATGTTAAAAATTCTATCGTACCAAGAAAGCAAGGTTGAAATTTTGGACAGCAAAAGATGAAAACGCATGGGTATACAATTATTAACATGACGCGCTATGTTTGGTCATCATTGTATTCCACCGAGTCTCTAATTATTCACAGACAGGTCACGTTTTATATACACTCTAGGGATCTATACTCAATTAATACCCACTCCCTACTTAATTAATACAGTGCTACTATAATTTTTGTATATCTATTATATTGGTTCAGCATTAATACATGTGAAGTGAATCACTCACCCAGTTGACCTAATCTGCTTTAATTTGTTTCACATATCACTCTTGTTGTTTACCTTAGTTGATGAGAATTACAGCTTAGGACGTACTATAGTTGAAGGTGTGAAAAGATAGATTAGGGATAGCATTTTGATAAGTGTCTCACACCTTTACATGATCATGAAGATGCCCATAAAGTATTGGCATTGTAGCTGGAATATTTTTTAAGGAATAAACTTTATGTCACTTTTGTACATGCATGTGCGTGCAACTTATATATAAGCAGTTGCCAACGAGGTGCTTTTCCTAAGTTTACACACCTTTTCACCTTTCATGACAATTCATTTAAAATAAAAATACGTACGGAATAGATGAAAATGGTATTGTGAAAATATTCACATAAATGTATATTTTATAATTAAAATAAGTTATTGCTATTTTTATACATTAAAAATATAAAAAATAATTAATTTAATATATATGTGAATTTTTTTTCAGAATAGCGGTCAAATGATTAAAATAAAAAATTTATACTATAATATGTATAATGCATTAACTAGAGTTATTCAATCCAAATTAATCCAAACAAAAACGTGATTCAACAAACTGAAAATCGATGAAAAATTAAAATGGTTTAGGTTTTGTTTGCTTTATTAAATTTTTAAATCAACTATTCAATTTGGTTTGTATTTTAAGATTTGAAAATCAATTTAATCTAAACCAAATCGCAATATAAATAAATCGCACTTAATTTTTTTATTTGGTTCGAATGACCAATTTAAATTATGATATATTTTTTAGTATAATGTATTATAGTTTAGTTAGTTTAAAAATATTAGAATTTTTTTAATTATATATATAATTATATATATGTGTATGCGAATCCACGAACCGGTCTAGTAAGTCTGCAAACTTTGTCAGCGAGATACAATCTTTAAAAATGCGATTTCTTTTGGCACCCTCTCATTTTCTATTCACAACATTTCAATGTTTACAATTTTATGCAAATCCCCAAAGCACCCTCACTCTCTTTTCCCCTAAGTGTTTTTATAAAACATCACACAGCTTCATGGCTGCACACGCACCTCTACCCACTTTTTTGAAAAATTACATCGGTTTCTCCATTTTACACTCTTACCCTCTTTGAACATGTATATTTTTCACCTTTATTTTAGGAACTTCCTCTATCATGTATGTTCGAATAGAGTGAGGGTGATCTTTTAAAGAGACGAGTAGAAATGTGTATGCAACCATGAAACTAAGTGATGGTTTCTCAAGAAACTTAGAATAAAAGAGGGTGAGAGTGTTTTAAAATTTTGCAGAAAATTATAAACATTAAAAGGGTATGAATACAAAATGAGGGAGTTCTAAAAGAAACTACTCTCTAAAAAAAAAGTTTATATTTAGACAACCAAACTTATTTGGCCAGTTTAAAATACTGGCTATGCGAGTCAGACTTAAAGTGGACTAGACCAATTTGTTTGTACACTCCTACTTAAAGAGAGATTATTGTAAAAAAAAAATTATGTGTAATTTAATAAATCACATTATTTTAAAATCAATTATAAAAAATAATTTCCTTTCGTCTAAATATTGTCTACACTCGTTACCCACTAAATTCTAAATCCAATCTTCAGCTGCGAGTGCGTATTTAAAGTAGTAATACACGAGAGCGAAATATTTTTTCTTACTTGTGATTTCATTTGTTTCATGGTTGTGCTTGTTCTGCTTAGATAAATGATGTTTTGAAGGAAAAGAAAATTTTTCCTGATGTAATTGTCTGCATTTTTTAACTGAAGAAGAGGAAAACAGAGACTAAATAAAAAAAAATCTAAAAAAAAAAACTTACAGCAATAACAACTAAAAAGCGCTATCACGGATAAAAACATAATTAAACCATTAAATTAACCAAAAATCTTAACATTCAAATATGTAATTTTGTTCATTAATTTGTAACTCACGTCTTTATAAGACTTGATATACGAAATGAGTGTGGTAGCTGAGTATTCATCATATAATTACTGATTTGTATTTTCTATATATCAATAAATCCTAGTCTATAGCATGTAATTTATGTGTTGTTTGCTATGTCTAAGTAAATATTTCAGGCTGCTCCTTATATATACATCGTTATTTTAATATTTGGTCAGTTCATATCATATTAAAACTAACTCTCACTTAAAAAATAAAAATATAGTAATGATTCTAACTCTTTCGATAAATTTCCTTTGTACACCCACAAGGTTCGGATTAATATAAAATTTTGTTTGAAAACAAACCAGAAACATTTGTAATTATTAACAAAACATACAAATTAGAAGTAAAAACAAAGAACTATTTAAATATACCCTATTTATTAATTAATTACTACAATTAACCAACTCTAGACTATTATGCAACCAACAATGATTAATGAGTATATATATGCAAGATACCTTAATTACATGGAACCAAGAAAATATATACAGTATATTATGCCAATGTCCACATAGTACTAAATACTAATATTTAGGGGACAAGAGTTTGGAGCTAGCACCAGTAGGTGGGGCACTGACCAGTGACCACAACCGAACCAACAATAAAGGGCAGAACGCCCACATTGTCTGAAGAAACCATATATTTGTTTTTCTTTTTTTATTTATTCAAGGGTGCTATTGTTCCAGCTGGCTAATTCATGGCAACAAAACACATGCAACAAGGAGCCATCATATTCTTTACTTTATGTAATATTTTATGTATTCAGAGTATTTCTCAGCCTCATCTACCACTTCTTATATTGGTAGTGATATGGCCAATATTCATCTAAATTTCACATTTAATACAAATTTAATTATATATAGCTTAAGGGGCGTGTTTTCCTTTTAAATAATTCAATTAAATTCAATATTAGGCTTAAGCCTAAATAACTTTTGATCTTTAAAAATAATGGATTTTTATTTTGGTTCTTTATAATTTTGATTTTAGCTATTTAAAAATTATTATTTTAATATTTTTTCAATAAACAACATTACCTAAAACAACTTATTAGATAGACTAGTATAATTTTTTGGATAAAGTATGTTTTTAATTATTTATAAACTAGTTTGACTTATGTAATAAACTGTTTTAAATAAATAAAAAATACAATCTATCCTAACAAATTATATAAGACTAGCTATCTCTTTTAGACGTTTGATAATGCTAAGTGACTTAATTGTTGTTGCTGCTTGAAAGTGACTAAAACTAAAATTATTATTTAACAATATAATCAAATTAAAAAATGAAGATCAAATATAAAAAAATATTTAAAAATTAAAATTAAAAATACTATTTATAAGAAACAAAAATTTATTTAAATTTTAAATTGATTTCTTTTACAAACCCACAAGAAATATAAGTAATTTAAGACTAACTTGAAAATTTTGAAAAAGTTATATTATTTTAATATTTTATTAATTTTATAATTAATTATTTTATAATTTATTATAATCAGAATTAAAATTTAATTTGTTTGAATAAATTTTATAAAAAATAATTAATTTTGTTTGATGAAACAGCATGAAAATAATGAAAAATAATTATAAATTTTAATTTCGTTAAAATAAATTATTTTTAGTTTTTGTATAAATTTAAGTTGAATTTCTATATATCTAACTTATCTTTCAAACAACTTATAATTGAAATAATATTATAATATTTTTCAAAGTCTTCTAACGAGTAAAAGATGATGAATGGATGTATCGAAGGTTGACATCAATGCCACCAACTTTTTTCGTCTGCTGACATCTGCATTACGAAGTCTAAAGTAGATGCCGATTCTTTTTTACTTTTTTTTTCAAAGGAATGGGTGAAAACCCAACTAGAAACGGCTGCAGACGAATATGCTAACGATGACAGAGAAATAAAATCAGCTGGAACAAAATATTCCATGATTAATTAGTTTAGTGAATTTTCTCACGATCTATTCATTTTCTGTTTATGCTAGCAAACATAAATTATATAATGTCAATTATAGTTTTACTGCATATCTATGATCAAATTTAAGAATTGGCAAAAAAGAAGTATTCTAAAATTAAATTAAAAGGGTGCCAGCAATATTGAAACTTCAAAATTTAATAAAACTACTAGAAATATTCACTTAATGATAAGTGTAACAGTATGTTGAAGAGAGTATATATAGTAGATAATGTATCCCTAACATTTCTCTTAAATTAAACAATGTAACTTCAAGTATTTTATTCCTGCGGAAAGATAAGGACAACACAGAAGAAGAATAGAACATTTAAATATCTGTCATAAAATTTGCCGCAGGAGGACTTAAATCCAATCGAGGAGGGAAGATAAAAAATTAAAGTGTAATATAGATCTTTATTTTATGTATTTATTTACTGGAATACAAAATTATCGGAAAAGAAAAACTTATGAGATTTAGAAAAAATGATGGATATGAATGGTCCACCGTTTTTTTCTTCTTGCTATTAAATAGTAATTGAGTGTCACTATCTGGTCATTATCCGAATCACAACTCTAATGATTGTGAAGACGTAATTATATTAGCATTAGGGTGGTGTGGTTGACATGATGTTGATGTCTTGGAATTATCGTAGCCGTAGTGTCCCGTAATTGTTTGCATGTCTAATCTCTAATGAATAATAATGATGGTAAAAGACAAAGAGGACAAAGTCTAAAGTAAAATGAGGAGAAATAGTAATTTTTTTGACCTGCTGGATTTCTATTATGATGTACGTAGGCGCACGATAAGATTGACCTTTGCTAGCTGCTTTTTGCACAAAGGTCTGGTACGTCGATTGAAAATAATATCCATTAATTAGCTTTGAATATTATTATAAGGTCCCGTGATTAGGATTTGTGTTTGAATAATACATATACACTTCTAATCTGGTTGTTGGTTTGTTTGTTTCACCCGTTCGTCATTAATTTCTTTATGAATGTGGTGGTACCATTTCGAGCTATCGTTTACTTCTCAATTAGTGTTTAGACTCGTCATCTATATATGCATTAATAGGAATTAATAATTTGAAGGACTCAATGATGAAGAGATACTTGGTTGGGAATAAATAAAGTTTAATTTGAAGAGAAGAACGATAATATACAACATTATTAAACTATGGAGGCGCGCCGACTCACATTATAAGTTGTTTAATTATTAGCAACAGGCTAGGCAACATGCTATTCTAAATATGGCTAAAAGGAAGGACTGGAAAATTATACAAAGAAGAAAGCTACAACAAAACAAGTCTAAAATAAACAACTTTAATTTGGTGACATGCACATTAACAGTTAAAAGATCCACAGTTTATTTTGTAATTACAATATTGGATTATGTCGCCACCCGCCCATAAATGTGCAAATTGTACAATCTTCTATATAAGTTGCACTTCTCCTTTATGGCGACAAACTTCAGAGTCCTTCTTCCACCATCACTATTTTGTTTGCACTTTACTATGTTTCATCATTTCAAAAGAATAATAAATACAATCAATATGCTTTTATTTTTTCCTAAAAAATCGCAAGTCATCATTAGAATAGAACATTAAATTATTGTACAAAAATTGCAGAAGTTATAAGTTGTAATTAAAAAAATGTTTAGATGAGCAAAACACTTATATATTATCAAAATAAAAAAAATTACAGATGTGAGTTTATTTTTATCTTTTCTAAATATTTTTTATTTAATTTATTTTAAACTAAAGTTGTTTAATTAATATTTTTTAAGGTAAAATTATTTTGTGAAAGATATAATTAATATTGATATTCCTAGTGTGAGATCTTGTTAAAATAAGGTGCTGGTAGTCAAGAATATAATATTACATAATTGTTAAGAATTAAATAATAGATTTAATGAGAAAATAGTTAAATTGTTGAATCTTGTTAGTATGATAGAAGTGATTGATATTTTTAAATTAATGATATTTATTAATTTGTCCATAAATTATATCTTAAAAACTTTGTAAAAGCTAAGAAAAACAAGAATTGAGAATTCAATAACATTATTTTGAAACCAAGATAGCCAATAATAGAGAATTTCATAAATTATCAAACACCGTAGAATTGTGTTGGTGATTTGTGGAAATAATTTAGGTTGATAAAACTTGTGTTGATTTTGTTAGTTTTTACAACAATTACTTAAAACATTCTTCTTCTTTTTTTTTTGCTATATACCTCATCAAAATTAAGCTTCGTAACAAAAAGAAAAATGACTTTTTGGAACATTGTCTCGTTATTTTTATTGAGAGAGAAATTACAAAGATGTTTAGTGTGAAGTTAATAATAAATAAATTTTACAATATAATGGAACGCAAAACTCTTTTATAGTCTCACCTTTTTAATTACTTTTTTTTTCTTTGATTTTATTTTATGTAGCCATTTTAACAACTTTATTTATTTGACAATATTATTTATAGTTTGAGTCATCCTTCAATTTACTAGTTTTTTAATTATGATGTAATTCAGTATATCATTCAACCATTCAGAATTAGATTTATATATATATATATATATATATATATATATATATATATATATATATATATATATATATATATTTCCGTATCGACCCATATCGGGACTGTAATTCCAAACGAACCTCGTCACTCAATATCCATCTCAGCGGCATGACCACCTTTACAAAAATCCAAACCCATCTTCTTTAAAAATGTAATTAGGGGTAAAATCTATACAAAAATAAATATAAAAAGATAATTAAGCCTCACCTCCAAATATCTTATTCTATTCACTCTCAATCATTATCTCTTATTCCGACATCGACTTGTGCATCAGGGTCTCTTTTGCATATACCCACATGTCGCCACGAAGCCCCTCATGCCCAAAACTTGAGAGACCACAAGTTCTGCCAAAACTAGTAAGAACATTTGGCATCGTCTGTAGGAATGTAAAAATTTTTATGCCAAAACAATATATGGTACAAACTAAGAGTGACACATCTCGATCCGCCATCAATGGATCTAACATCATGAAGGAATTCAGGAAACAAATGGAAGACATGGCCTGAAAACACGACGTCAACCTTCGCACCTTGAGACAGGTTCTACCGCCATGAAAGTCCAACTGCACGATTTCCAGAACCAATAGTACATTATGTACCACCCACGCCTAGACTCAAAGCTCGACATCTCGTCAACTCCACACTCCCGTAGCTCGACACAACCCCATAAGGTCAAATGCGTCTCATGCCAAACCCAAACTTAGTGTTGGGATCACGAAAGACTCATCTTGAGCGTGACCAATAATATGTAGGACAAAAGTAGCCACATTTATTACTTACCCCTTATTACCAAATACAAATCTAAATATTATCTTTTCTCATTATCTGTTTAACCAAATACTATCTTTCCTTATTACTATTTATAGTCAGTTAATTATTTATTCTACCACAATTACAGGGCCAAAACAAAACACCTCAATAATGTATTAGTACACATGATACTTTATCTCGATGACACTCTATTTGGTGGACTTCCTAGAGAATCTCGCCCCTTTTCTCGGGCAAGTACATTATGTATCACCTAGGCTCAGAGCTCGGTAACTCATCAACTTAGCACCTCCTTAGAGTTTGGCAACTTGACACCTTCTTAGAGCTCATCAACTCGACACTTTCTTAGAGCTCGTCAACTCGACACTCTTTGTCTAACCAGATACTTTTTGCCCATCTTAGCACTCTCTGTCTCAATAGGACATACTTTGCTTATCTCGGGGCTTCTTGCCCATGCGAGACACTCTTAGCATGCATTTTCTACCTAAAAAAAGCACTTGCTCCCTCGCACACCCAATATAACAATCAAGATGAAACTTGCACACATATGCCATCATAGCTTCTTTGGTTTTCCATTGATTGGTCGATCGTAACACTTGGGGGGAGGGCATATGTACCCTAGCCCCCGACCTCATATCGGGACCATAATCCCAAACGCACCTCGACACCACATCTCAATATCCAACACCTACCTTGGTGTCATGACCACCTAAGCCCAAGCCCAGGGCATCTTTTTTAAAAAAAAGTAACTAGGGGCAAATTTCCTCCAGAAATAACTATAAAAAGATAGTTAAATCTCATATCCAGGTATCCTATTCTATTCACTGTTAATCACTTTCTCTTACTTCGCCACTGACTATCGAAATCTCTTTTGCAGGTACCTACCTATCGTCACGAGGCTTTCATAACCAAGACTTGAGGGACCACAGGTTCAGCCAAACTCGCTAATAACAATAAATAAATATATATATATATATATATATATATATATTAATTATTCGCATACGTTATTTAGTATATAAGAATTAGGTAGAAAGAATTTCTGAATTGTAGGTTCAGAGAGATTTAGAGAAAATTAAAGTTTGTGGTAAAGCATACAATTTTTTCCCTCTTAATTGAGAAGAAAATAACATAAAAATTGTTTGTTTTTTTTTTCTTTATTCTAGCCAAATGTCTCTCATATGGTTTAATTTCCCACTCGCATTATTTTAGAGGACATTTTTGTTTAAGAAGTTGGCAGGGACCTGGGATAAAACGGGAGTGTGCACAAATGAAACGCCACCACTACCTAGAGATAAAACTGTTACACCCGCACCAAATCTCCCACTCTTCTCTATCTATAATATATTTTTTATTTTTTAGTACTGTGTATAATTGAGTGTAACGTTATGTCAGATAAATTAACTATTACATGGTGATCTCTTCTCAAGGAAAATAATATTTCCTTTCTCTTTACTTTTCTATTTCTGTCTTGTCAAATAAATCCTACTTACTTTCATAATTTTTTTACGTTTTCTTTCTCATTATTTTCTTCTTTGTTTCCCACTGAAGCACTGGTGAATACAATAAAAATTAAAGGGAGTAAAACAATTAAATAATATTCAATAACTTTTCTAGTGAATGGAGTGATTTAAAATAAACATGGTAAATATGCGTTAAATTTTTATACAATATATATATTTAGAAAAAATTGAATAAAATAATAAATCCTAATTAATATATCAAAACCAGTGAAGGGCTGGGTGGGAAGTTACTAAAAGGAATAGATGAGGGGGAAGTAAGTGAAAGTGATAAATCCTATAAAGGTTATGTATTGGCACATGAAATTAATAAAATAAAAGAAAGGTGAAGAAGATATTGTTATTATATATTATTTGTAGTTGGTGGTGAATGGTGATGGTAAAAATGAAGGTTTGCGTTATTAGTTGGGCACGCAAGAGTGACACACGACCGCAGAAGCAGAGGGTTTTTATGGCATTTTTTATTTACCACATTTGGTTACCCACTTTTGTTTTATATGTTTATTTAATTTTTAATGAAAATGAGAAAAAAAGTACAGTGAGTCTGCCGACGCAGTGAGATTGAGGTTTCTAGAATTATTGAAGCATCAGGTTGAGAGTGTGGGCATGACGCGTGCAGTATCTCCTCGAGGGACTGGTCCCCTGTTTCTGAAAGCCTCATCCCAAATCAATCGATACCTTTGCCCTACCTTCTATCCATAAATAACTCTTCTTTTTAGCCTTAAATAACTTTTTTATTCTTTCAACATTCATCAGTTAAATTCTTTTTCTTAAAATCTTTCCAAAATATTCTCTTTTTCGATTAAAGTTTTTATTTTCAAAAGAATAACAGAGATTTTGAGATCCAAGTAGCTAGTTATGGATAAAATCCGGTAGAATATGAATATCTCATCTGCATGTTACTCGCGAGTAAGTATTTTTATAGGATGAAAATTATCATTTGTTAAAAAAAAATCATTAATGATATATCGTTTTTTGAATGGTAAAAACAGAAACAAAAGATACGAAATAGAATAACAGAATTTTCCTCCATTTTAATACCTTGTTAATGGAATATATATGAATTTTATGCACTGGTAACCTGTGAATATCCATCACCTTTTAAAATTAAAATATTTATTTTATATATTCATATTTTATTGTGTAAATTTATTAGATTTATATTTTAGTTTCATTTTATTTGAAACTTACAAAATAATTTTTTATTTTATATGTATTTATGAACACTTTTAATAGTGTACCATATTTGAATAACAAGAACCAACGTGCGTAACAACACAGGCTCGAATTGGATTTTGTTAGGTGGGGGACAAGTCAAGATTACAAGTTAGGAGATATCAAATAAAAAAATATATATTTACATAGAAAAATCAAATAAAAATAAAATTATAATAGAAATTAGTATTTATATTAAATAATTTTTATAAAAAAATCTAATAGATTATTCTTAAGATACTTGATTAAAAAAATTAACATGAAATATTCTTTATTTTTAAATCAATTATAATCAAATAATATAAAATAAAGACTAAAAATTATTTAATTACTAATGGAATCTTTTATATGCTTTTAAATATCAAACAAATTGATATAATTCTATCAAGTTTAATCATGTTAAATCTCTTTAACAATGGACAAAATGTCAATTATTAAAGCAAAACTTGAAAAAACTAATAAGGTTTTTCAAAACATATTGGTGGAGTTTTTGGAGAGGGGGCTTTAGAGAGGGAGAGCTATTCTAAGTGATTTCTGGAGAGGTTTTGGAAGAGTTTTTGGAAAACTTCTAGGGAGAGTTTTGAGAACTCTTGAGAAGGGTTTGGAACCTTTCATGGGGAGATTCTTGGAAGGCTTAGGTAGAGCTTTTTTGGGATTTTCTTGAGACCTTTCTTGAACCCCTTCTTGGAGATTTTCTTGAGGTCTTTATGGGAGCCTTTTCTTTCAATCTCTCCTCCTTCCTACCTTTTCTTTTCTTCTCTAATTAATACACCATTTTCTCACATTCAACACATATATTGAGGAATCAACACTTGTTGTTACACCAAATACAAATTCTTCCCTCAACACAGATTGTGTCACACTCTTTGTGAGTTTTAAATAATTTCTTTTGTTTCAATCATTATCATTTTGTTTTATCATCTTGAAATATCATGTAGTGATTTTGCCTTTTATCTCTACTCCCATCAAATATGTCATTTTCTATCTAAACATAACACTTAGATGTAGATATTAATTAGATGTGACATCTCTTTAATGTTGATGTTTTAAGACATAAATTGTCACAATTTTTTGTTTTAAACCTCATCTCTAAAAAAATAAATCACTATTAAAAATTATTTCAAAAAGACAAAAGTAATCCAAAAAGAAAAATGTTCAAATAGATTGACTTGTGTGTACACCCCTGTCAATTTTAAATCTTATAACATATGAGTTGTAACTGTTCAAAAATCCTAAATCTTAAAAATCAAAAAAGCAAAATTAAAAAATATTAACACACAGCTTTTTTCTATAAAGAATTATGTGAACTCTTATTCTTCATTGCATTCGAAATACGCAGTAAAAGCTCTCTCTTGTGGAGCTCAAAAACATAAAAATAATCTTTCATAAAGAATAAATTTCTCAATAATAGGACTCTTGTTAAAAATGTTAAAATCAATAAATAACAATAGTCTTTGTGTTTTAAGGAGGAAATTAGTATTTTTACAGTTTTATAACTTTTCATGTTTAATTAGAGGCAATCGTCTTTATGACGGACATTGTAGGGTGTTAATACCTTTTCTACGCGTGATCGACTCTCAAACTCAAAAATTTGGTTTCAGGGTCGTTGTCTCGTCGAGACCCACATGTCAACAAAGGGTACAAATGTAAAAATAAAATCAATTAACGGCTGAAAATAGGAGATATTTTGGAAAAGTTACTTGAAGTGACTTTTTTTAAAAACTTAGTAGCTCCTAAAAAAAAAATAGATTTTTGCAATCCAAACGAAACTATAATCATTTTAACTAGTTTTACAGCCAGTTGAAATGGCTAACCAAACACACTCTAAAACTCGTTTAACTGATTAAAAGAGTTTAATTAATATGTAATATGACATTTAATCATAATACTTTATTTATGATAAGTTTGTTGATTTTACTTATTAATACTTAAAAATCACATAATGGTGATTAAATATTAGTGTAAAATTTTTTTACCCTACTTTGTATACTAGTTAAATAATTTTTTATTGTAACCGCTTCCTTTAACATTTGTGCCTTTTTCCCTTTTGTTTTAGTGTACAATACTTTTGTTTCAGTTATTTTATACACCCAACCTATATATACATTTTCAGCTCCCAACAGGTATCTTAAGGTGACACATGTATAGAATTAGAATCCAAATAAAGGAGCAAGGTTTTAAAAAAAAAAAGTAAAAAGAAAGAAAGGCGCAAAGTTTCCAATGTGGATTATCTGCTGGCATATAGATTTAGCAGAAGGAAATATATGAACGGGGACACCGTTGTATTTTGGAATTGAGCACCCCAATTTAACGTGCTAATCAAAATTTGCTCCAACTCCAAACAGTAAAAAATTCTCCAAATCACTTACTCATTCATTCATGTAGATGCTTGTTCTGGTGCCCATTTATCATTTGTAATTGTTCTAGGCCCATCCAATATAAATGACTACTCTTGTCCTTGTCAGGTGGTTTATTTAATTAAGAAACTATTGCCTCTTGTATATCCAATTCGTCCAAATAAGAACTTAAAAATGCATGGATGATAAATTAATAATGGGTTAATGCAATTGGAAATGAATTTTATATGCTGTTTCTTGTATGTATGTTTGTTAGACCTAATGTCCAACTGCTAATCAATCACAAGGTCGTTTCGGAAAGTTTTATATTAAATATTATGTTATATGCAAGTGTTTGACCTATTCTCAATTTCCCATACAGTCATCAGTTATTGATGTCATAGAAAAATAAATTACAATATAATTTTAGACAAATTTTACCAAAAATATTAGCAACTTAAATTTTATAATCTTCAATTCACTCTATTAAATTTTTATTTTTTTTATAAGCCAAACTAGGATTATTTATCATGAACAATTGAGTTTTTTTTTATAAGTAATAATAAATAAATGAGTGACTAGTCCAATGAGTCCCAACTTATAGTTATAAAAACTTAGCCATTAAACTAAATACATAAAAGATAAGATATATTTAGGCACAAAATTTAGAGTTTAAAATCCATTCACTAAAGGAATGTAAAAGTAATTTTGCTGCATAGCACTATTATTCCCAAAAAGTGAGTTGTACCGCCTAAAGAATATCGTTTGGCTCGCAAATATGACATTTGCAAATAATTGCATTTCTAACTTTTGAAGTGTGTCAATTACTAGCTACAAAAAAAAAGACCATGTTCGCCTTGCATCTAACAAGTCGTTGGCTAAGCCTTGTACTTGATAACAATGACTACACAACTCATTATGTAGTATTGTTGTAAACCCCCATCATGCACACAGTTTGACCCAGACCTGGAAAGACAAAACACAGTTGAAAAATAAATGTTGATCAGTTTCCATCATCTCTCCACATAAAACGCACACACCATCTTCCTCTTGTAAAATCCCTTGTCTTCTTAAATTATCTCGAGTTGTTCCCATTTGTACCCAATCTCCAACTAGACATTGAACATTTGGTTGAACCCCTTTAGTCCAATAGACGTAAGAAAATGCATCCTTATTGATTGCCCTTTCTAGTGACAATACCATATAAGCAGAACTGCCTATAAAATAATATATATAAGTACAACTCACTAAATACATTATTCTCCCTTTTGTTGTCCATAACTACCCATTTTGAGATCCCTCAATTAAAATTACACCCTAAGACTAGACTGTTACTCCCCTCACAACGTCTCATTCCAAGCAAATAACTTTCTTTTCAAATTTCAATGGCAATCCAACCTTTCCCCTTCATTTTCTTGACCATTATATTTTTATGGATTATCAATGAGAATAGTCTTGCATATGTATCTCTCAAGTAGTGCTCCCTTAACCACCTATCATCTGTAACATCCTAAAAATCTCTATATAATAACTACCAAAAGTTTTTTTAATTTCCAATTATACTAATTATTTATAATTTTCAACAAAAATAAGGAAGATGAAATTCATGAACCTTTCGCCTAGCGAGCACTGTTGCCGAACACGAAAATACCTACACAAGAAAACTTTGCGCCAAGCAAGACATGTCGTTGGATACAAAGCCATAAAATTGCTTGACAGAAGCGACTTTGCACGAGACTTGTTACCCAATGAGATTATGTAGACTGTCAAAACACCAATGGCATAATTACTCAGTGTTTCTAACATGCAAAAATCCATATTTTTAACGCACATGCATAAACACTAATATCCATAAATCACCTATCCAAAATACATTATGTGTATCCACCTTCTCATTCAAAAGGTGCGATACAAGTTATCATTATAATTGCTACATTTACATAATTACATAAGAATATATATAACATCAAAGCCAAAACAAAACCAACTCCCAAGCCATCAAGATTCTTCTCAAATCTTGAGCTTGTTGCCTTTCTATCTCTACTTTACCATCTGCTCCTATGCAAAGCACAATCATTACAATCATACAAAAAACACATAAAATGCAAGGATAAACTTATAATAACATAAAAGGCTTTAAGTATGAAAAAAAAGCTAAATTAACATTAACATTCATCCAATAAACAACCATACTTATGTTCCCTCTAAACATAAGTCTTCATAATTACAATATCACATAACAAGACGCTTTTTGAAAAGACTAACTCCATTGAATTTGGATATCAAGGTAGCCCATTTGACTTCCCTCATATAAGTATATGACGTCTACCTAACCCTTGTGATAATTAGCTAAAATCTAGACATACTCATCTAATACCTAACTGTTGTCTGGCATCCTCTTTACTTAATCTAACAACCAATTATTATCTAAGTACATCCTTTTTATGTATTATCACCCTCACCAGGACCTAACACGAGTGCATTTATCCCTTACCTACCCTTAAGACAAGATCACTTAGAGCTGTTTACATCCTTTTGGTGTATTATCGCCTTCACCAGACCTTAACACCAATGCATTCTCGCCCTCACCAGGCCCTAAGGTCTTTGTTAGCTTCTTGTAACAACCCACAACAAAATCAATTAATCATCGACTCAAAACATTATATATTTCAATCCATTATCCTCACTTTCCAAGACATGCACCATACCAATTATCATAACACTCAGTTTCATTTAACATCTCAATCAATATCAAAACATAAATTCCTTACCATGTTTACAAAATACAACAACCTATTACAAGAACACACATTCAAAACTCGACACAATGTCAAAACCTCAATCACACTCAACCAATTAACTTCCCACCATCAATTCAAGGTTTCCAAAATTAAAATAAGGATCAAGCCTCCCTTACCTGTTTCTCCTTAAAGCTAAATTTGATGAGAAATGAGAATTCAACCATACAAAGCACTCAAAACCTAACAAAAATTTCAAAACCACAAAGGAACCTAAAAAAGTAGGATTTTAAAGAAGATTTTCCCTTAACGAGAACGATTGAACCAAAAAATGGAAGAGAAAGGTACACAAAAATACGATCAGACTTATCTATGATGATCAACACTCGAAAATAGGAGCAACGAAAGAAAATTTTGTTGAATTCTATCGGCCAAAAGGCCAACATGCAGAAGAGAGAAGTTTGAGTGTAAGGAGAGATGAGGGAAAAGTTTGTCAAAGAGAAAAATCGAAAGAAAGAAAGAAAGTGAAGACGAAAGGAGAAAAAAAACGAAGGAAAGGAAAAGAAAAAAGAGAATCTAGGTTATGTTTGGCAACTCTCATTTGCTAACTACAACCCCCTTCACAATTAGATTTTTGAATACTTCAACTCAAGGAATTATATATATATATAGACTTAAACCAAATATTTCGTAATTAATTTATTAATTATATTTAAATAAATTTAGTTCTCTCTTTTATTTATTCCAAACACTTAGAACATATTAATAAAAACAAAATCTTACACTATCCCCCAAATTTCTTCTAACATTGTGAGTCCACCAGTCCTCATGCCCCTAACAAGGAATATTTATAAAATGTAAATCAATTGATCATCTGGAACATCGCCCACTATATGTCTCCCATTATCCATCTACTTTTCATACTTTGATATCAATAGTCGTACTCACAAGCCATTTTTTCTACATTTAGTTTTTATTACCATTTTTGTTAAATTTTTACTTAATTACTATTCTTAACTTTGAGAATGTGTATTCAACTAGTATTTTAATTTTTTTATATAGATAAAAAGAAGTGTGGATGAAAATTTTAGAGGATATAAAAATTTTTGTATTATTCAATAAGCCTTATTTTTTTATGGAGGATAACTAAATTTGGTAGTGTTCCATTAATTTTTTAAGTACAACTTATAAAAAGTATATGATATTTAAAATTTTATAATTTTCAATGATTGTTATTTAAAATAAATTTTGCATTACTTTACAATTGAAAATTACTATCAAACAATCTAATACAAAACCTTCATATTTTGTTAAATCTTCTATTTTTTATTTTATACCCATTTCAATAAACCACCAATCACCACCGCTAACAAATATAGATTGAACTCCATTGTTAATATTGTCATCAAATTACCATTATCATTGAACCACTTCTATTGACACTATTACTAGATCTCTACTATTGTTAAAAATAATAATTATTGTCACCACTATCATTGACGTCGTTATCACCTCAACCACAATATATATTTTAAACTAATGTTGCAGGAAAAAATTAAAATAAAAAATTTAACTATACTTTTTATTAAACTTAATTAGAAACCACTTCAAATATTGAAAATTTCATATTAATTTTACTCTTATCTATTCAAACCTTATCATTTTTATTTGTTATCTTTTGTAACGACCGTTGTTATTTTAAATATTTTTAAAAATATAAATCAATTAAAATCTTGTAAAATGGATAGAATCTTTTAAAATCTTATGAATTTATTTTATAATTTTATTGAAATTTTAAACTATAAAATCTATTAAGTCTTGTAAAATCTTATAAATTATTATATTTTTATAAATTCTTTTAAAATTTATAAGACTTTTTTTTGTCTAAATAGGGTTTTAAAATCCTAAATGAGTGCACCCCTTAATTTGTCTCACCATTAGATTTGCGGATTAAAAATTGTTCTCATGACTCTGACAATGTTTTGGATTTTTTTTTTTTTTCAAAAAAGACATGCGATATTTGACCTGAATTAAGACAGAAAATAGATGTTGGAATGTCACTAATGTGTACATGTCAAAATATTATTTAAAATTAATTAAAAAAACGTATTCGACCTACGACGATTGCCATTGGACAAACCAGAGCTATTTATTTACTTGACATACTAAAATAAATAAATCAATTTCGTATTATTTATTTTGTGACACAAACATTATTCTAATGAATAAAACTAATGAGATTTGGTGAAGTACTAAAGTCTCGTTTCTATTTGTTGGGGTGGATTCAAGAGGACAGAAACAGATGCATATAACACAGGTATACATAAATTTTGAACTGAGTAAAACAAAGTTCTTGAAATAGTTGCGAGGTCAATTGAAATTAGGCTTATTTATTGCAACCAAAATCTATAAGCGTAATATAAGGTTCAGTCCAGTATAATTACTATTTACTCCCAAACATACGCCGTTAGATATTAGCTACTTATATATAATTAAATTCACACAAATTAATAAAAAAACTTATATTTTTATCTCATTTTTTCTAAATAAATATTTTTAATGAATTAATTTTATCTTTATCCATGTACAACTAATTAATAAAGAAATATAAATACCTAAAACATTTAATAAGAGCAACAAGTGGAAACAAATTAAAATTCAATACTACATAGAAAATGTAAATTATCTTTTTAAAAAAACCATTAAATCTTTTAAAATGATATCTTATAATAAATCATGTGAATATTATTTGGATAAAAATTTTAAGAAAATAATAATTTGTTAAAAAACTTAAAATGCTTTACGATAAAATATATTTAGATGATGAATATTAAGGGAGTTTGAAAATCTAATTTGATGGTAGAATTTCAAATTCCACACATACTAAAAAATATTTGAAAATTTCAATGCTTGTCTTTTTTTTTCATCAACTAATGTCGAGAAAATTTTTCGACCAAAGTTTTTTTTTTTACCAAAGTTGGTTAGGGTGTTTTAATTATTTTATCTTTTTAAAAACTTTAATCTTTTTTAATTTTTTATAATTATATGTGTTCTTTTCTATGAATTCTCTAAATTTTATTTATTTTCTCTAATATCTAAATATTATTTATTATTTATCTTTATGTCTAATTATATGTGGGAGACACACATCACGCACTTGAAAAAAATTGTGAAAAAGAGTTCAATCCTATAAGTTATGGAACATAGGGTGAGAAACACAGAAAGAAAAATTACATCTAGATTTGTCATAGTAATATAAAATAATATATATTCATATAGAAATAAGGTTTGTTTGGATTTTTGTTAGGAAGTTTTACGTTTAAGTTTTTGGTGATTTTTTTACATTTAATCTTATTCCAATGTAATCTGCTATATTCACACACAGAAAAGAAGTGCTATGGTATAATTTGGATTGTAACGGGTTCAGTTATCGTCTTACGTAATCAAGTGAAATTTACGAATTTGTTTTTCTATGGTTATCTTTGTCTTTAATTAATTCTTACACGTGAAATAACTAATTTTAGGATATGCTTATAAAACATAATTTTAGGACATGCTTATAAAAAAATAATTTTAGGACATGCTTATAAAAAAAAAATTAGGATGTTATATAAAAGTTAAAAATCAACTTGATCTAGATATTTGATATACAATTCGATAAATTATCATGAAATATTATAATTTAAAATAGAAAATTAAAATAAATGTTGCTAATAGCTATTCTATGTATAATTCCAAACAGCTTTATATATGTGTCTTATTATCCGAGGACAGCTAGTTTCATGTCAGTATGTGCTTACTCGCAAAATTTTATTTAGCCCCATTTTACGTAAAGATAAGGTGATGCGATTGATAATGAAATCCATTAAGCTTCATTTTCATTTAACCAAAATTCATAAGTGAACACGGCTCACACATTATTTCTTAAGCACATTATCTAATAATGTATCTAAAACTATTATGAAGCTTGGATCCATTCGAACATTCGATAGGAATTAGTCAGATCTTAGAATTATTGGGTCCTTCAATTTAAGATTAAAATATAAACATTAGTGAGTTGTTTTTTTAAGTCCAAAAATAGATAAGCTTTGAAGCCTTGTTGTTTTCACTCTTGAGCGTTTCCGAGACGCATTTTATTAATAGCATTCTCCTTTTGAGAGTTGATCGTACTTATTTAACAACGTGTTTCACCCGTTTAATCTTACAGCTAATCAATTAACCTTGGCAGTCTCTGAGTAGCTAGAAAAAGTGCGTACATTTTGATATTTACTCAAATAGGATTACTACCATAAAGGAGGACATATAAAAACAAGCTTTACCAGTGTACTGACATTTAATTTATTTTAAAATATAAAGCTTATTCAATACATATATGTTTTACTTTGTCTCAGGTAATTTATTTTTAAAGTAATACTGTGGTAAAACATGATGATTATTAAATAAAAAATTGATTAAGAGGGTGAATGGAGGAGGAGGAGGTGGAAAGTGAAAATAGAAAGAAGGGAAGGGATGGCTGATAGATAGATACGTCTTGGATGCTAGATACCAAATTGGTGAGCTGTACAAAGTATAATTATCCAATACAGCTCACCCACACCATACGCCTCCTTCTCCCCCAAGCTTTCTTTCTTACCCACCCCATTTACGTCATTCCACAAAATACCAAGCTTACACTTATTTATGTTTTTTTCCACACAGGACTATATTTATTATTTATTCAATTCGAAGAAGAACACAACACAGAGAAGAGAGGTGTGAAAAAAGGTGATGCTTTTTGGAGCTTCTGCCTTTTAAGAAGCACCTAATTCAGAATATCTTACCTCACTGCCACTGCCACTGCCACCACCACTTTCACGCTTTCTCCCCAAAACAGAATCAAATCCTAATCTCTATATCTTCCCATTCTTTCATTTCTGCACCCTGCAGCATTTTTTTTTCCCGGTAAGTCCATTTTGTCCTCACACTCCAATTCAATCGTTGAATGCTCTTGTTAGCTTCCTCATTTTTTATCAAATATTTCCATCCGCTAATCATTCCCACCGTAATACAACTACTATTCTCTTTCTGTTCGCTTTCTTTTGTTTCGATTACTCGCCGTTGCGCCCAATCTCCTTTTATCTCAATTTTTTTGTCGGTGATTCCAACTCACCGCTTCCAATTCAATTACATCTTCCTTCTTTCTAAATTAGGAAGAACCAAGTCGCAGACTCTTCAAAAATCTATTCACCACATTCATAACTTATACTATTATATCTTTTCCATTTTTAAAAAATCTTTATTCATTTGGATCTAATTTTTAGCTGCGAATTCGTAATTCAGGCCTTACTATAATCAGCTCACACCAGATTTTATTAGCTTATTTCGGTGTTTTCGACTTTCAGTATTGAATATACAGTTGTTATGAATATTGGAAGAGCATATGTCATATCAAGCAAGATTATCTTCTGTGAAAGATAACAGAGACTCTTTTTTTTTTTTTAATTATCTTTCATTTTCAATTTTCTGAAGAGGAAATGCATTTTTGCTCGGTTGTACGGTTGTGTGATATCATGGAATGAGAATAAGGACAGTGCGACGGTTAGATCTTGGAGATCGCAGTTAGCATCGTTTTCTCATGTTTGTTACTGTGGCTCAATGTGTGAATGAATGCATCAGCGTCACCAATCACAAATATAGTAACATGAGTCAATCAGGGTCCCAAAATGGGTGTCAAATTATGAGCAATCTACAATTTGGCCTTGCCCTGTGCAACTGTTTGTTTTTGGTGTAGTGTCTTGTGTGCTTTTCTAACGCCACCGACACTACCGACGAGTGCATGTAGCCATTTACTTTTATGTAGTGTTGAAAATGGAAGCCACTTGTGTGATGGTATCGTGATGACCTTTTGTAAATCGATGGGAAGGTTGAGTGTTCGGTTTGAATTACTATTTCTTATGTAATAATATAGTATGTGTGGAAATTTAGCAGTGCCCACTGGGTAAAAAAAACAAAAGAAGACTTGCTTTTAATTTTAACTGTTCTGGGTTATAAGGTGTCCGTACGTTTCAATGGACCGACGCTGGCCATGGAAGAAAAAATCGTCGGACAAGGCAGTGCTTGAGAAAGCAGCTGCGGAGTTGGACTCTGCTGGTGCTGCCACTCAGAATCAGGTATGTATATTGTATTTATTGTCGTTTCGCTAAAACTAAGAACAGGTTTCATATATAAAAAAAAAAAAAAAAGCGCTAAGGAGTAGTTTCTAATATTTGTGTTTGAGGAAATTTTCCTATAATTTTTTTTCTCAACTTCTTGACTTCCACGTGATAATTTTAAGTTTTAACAAGATGAAAAAAACCAAATTGGTCCCCCACCCCCCTCAAAAAAATTTAAAAAAAAATCGTGGGCAAATTTGATCCCTAGAAAAAATAAAATTCCACTGAGTCCTTCAAGATTACAAACATGGGATGCTTTAGTCCTTTTGTCCACTTGAGTTAACTTTTTCAAGGACTAATTGGGGTCATTGATTATTTAGTCAAGGACTAAACTAGTACATATTAACTTCTTTAGGGACTAACCATATATATGCTTACAATGGAGAGAAAATGACTGAAGGGCTAATGTTGTCTTTGTAATGTTGAAGGACTAAATAATTATTATAATTTTATCTCCAGGGAATAAATGTAGTTTTTCTCGAGGCTCAATTTTGGCCTTTACTTGTGTCTTTAATTTCTTTAGCGTATTTTACATACGATCATCTTTTTTTTCTTTTGGGTTAACAAGAAGCCAAGCTACGTCCAAATCTCTGTAGAGTCATATTCCCATCTGACTGGTTTGGAGGATCAAGTGAAGACATATGAAGAAAAGGTTCAAACACTGGAGGACGAGATGAAGGAATTAAATGAAAAACTGTCAGCAGCTAATTCAGAGATAAATACCAAGGAAAGCTTGGTAAAGCAGCATGCTAAAGTAGCAGAAGAGGCTGTCTCAGGTATACTGTTTTAATGGTTCCTACTTGAATATATTCTAAGCTCACAGTTTTCCGTTTTGTTCTTGAAATTAAATTTCTACTAAAACTCTACAGGCTGGGAAAAGGCCGAAGCAGAAGCTTTGGCATTGAAAAACCATCTTGAATCTGTAACACTTGCAAAACTCACTGCTGAGGACCAGGCGTCACAGTTAGATGGTGCTCTTAAAGAGTGTATGCGACAGATAAGAAACCTGAAGGAAGAACATGAACAGAAAATACAGGAAGTTACTCTCATAAAAACCAAGCAATTGGACAAGATTAAGGGTGAGCTTGAGGCTAAGATAGGGAACTTTGAACAGGAACTCCTCAGGTCTGCTGCCGACAATGCGGCTCTGTCAAGGTCCTTGCAAGAGCGTTCTAACATGATAGTCAATTTAAGTGAAGAAAAAGCTCAAGCTGAGGCTGAAATTGAGCTTCTTAAGGGCAACATTGAATCATGTGAAAGAGAAATCAATTCACTCAAATATGAGCTTCATGTTATTTCCAAAGAGCTTGAGATTCGCAATGAAGAAAAAAACATGAGTATGAGGTCTGCAGAAGCTGCTAACAAGCAGCACATGGAGGGTGTTAAAAAAATTGCTAAATTAGAGGCAGAGTGCCAAAGATTACGTGGTCTAGTGAGGAAAAAGTTACCTGGACCTGCTGCACTTGCACAAATGAAGCTAGAAGTTGAAAGTCTTGGACGAGAATATGGAGAAACTCGATTAAGGAAATCTCCTGTCAAACCTGTTAATTCTCACCTGTCACCATTGCCTGGGTTCTCCCCAGATAATGCACAAAAATGCCACAAAGATAATGAATTTCTTACAGACCGTTTGTTGGCAATAGAAGAAGAAACAAAGATGTTGAAAGAAGCTTTGGCAAAACGAAACAGTGAATTGCAGGCTTCAAGGAGTATGTTTGCTAAAACTTTGAGCAAACTTCAAATTTTGGAAGCACAAGTTCAGACAAGTAATCAGCAGAGGGGATCTCCTAAATCCATCATCCATGTAAATCATGAAAGCATTTACAGTCAAAATGCAAGCACTGCACCAAGCTTGATCTCCTTGTCTGAAGATGGAAATGATGATGTGGCAAGTTGTGCTGAGTCTTGGTCTACAGCAATTCTCTCTGAGCTAGCCCAACTCCCTAAAGAACATAATACCGAGGGGTTTAGCAAATCTGATGCCACTAAGAAGTTGGAACTAATGGATGACTTTCTGGAGGTGGAGAAATTGGCTCGATTGTCAAATGATTCCAGTGAAGTTTTCGTTACTTCAAACAATATAAGAAATGAAACCGTGACCAATGATGTATCAGAAGTCAGTAGTGAGAAAGATGTTCCCTCTAACTCCAAAGAGACTAGTGAACCAAATCCATTGCCAAGTAAGGTGTCTTCTGCTGAGGAATTTTCAGCATCTGATCCCCAATCTGATGTTCCTAGCTTGTCACTAGTAGAGCTTCAATCAAGAATATTAGCAGTTTTTGAGTCCATGGCTAAGGATGCTGATATGGGGAAGATCCTGAAGGTTATTAAACACATTCTTGAAGATGCGTGTGACACTTCCATCCAGGACTCTGTATCTGCCATTCTCCATGATGACAAGCCTTCTGATACTACATGTGATAAGCAGGGTAATGCTGAAGATGATGCCTTAAATGCAGAAAAAGAAATTATTTCGTCCCAGCAAACTAAGGAATATATGCAGATAACTTCGGATCTAGAAGCCGCAATTTCTCAAATACATGACTTTGTATTGTTCCTCTCCAAAGAAGCAATGACAGCACATGATATATCTTCTGATAGAGAAGGAATAAGCCAAAAGATGGAGGAGTTCTCTGTCACTTTTAATAAAGTTACATCCAATGAAGCAAGTTTGCTACAGTTTGTTCTTGACCTGTCCAATGTTCTAGCCAAAGCAAGTGAATTCAGATTTAATATCCTTGGTTATAAGGGTACAGAAGCTGAAAGTAACAGTCCTGATTGCATAGATAAGATTGCTCTGCCTGAAAATAGATTAGTTCAAGATAATTCATCAGGAGAGAGATATCAAAATGGTCATTCCCATATTCTTAATCCCTGTTCTGATCCTGAGGTTCCTGATGATGGAAATTTGGCCTCAGGCTATGAATCAAATGCTGTGTCGCAGAAGTTTTCAATGGAGGAATTTGAAGAATTGAAATTAGAGAAAGAGAAGGCAGTTGCAGATCTGTCGAAGTTTGCTGAAAATCTTGAAATGACAAAGTCTCGATTACTAGAGACAGAGCAACATCTAGCTGAAGTTAAATCACAATTGGCTTCTGCTCAAAGATCAAACAGCCTTGCTGAGACGCAACTAAAATGTGTGACGGAATCGTACAGGTCAATTGAAGCACGTGCAAAGGAGTTTGAAACTGAGCTTAATCATTTGCAAATGAAGACAGAAACTCTGGAGAGTGAACTTGAAGATGAAAAGAGGGCTCACGAAGCATCTTTGGCTAAGTGCCGGGAGCTAGAAGAACAATTGCAAAGGTTTGACTCGCTTTCAATATTATATTGTTTACAAGTACCGAAGTTACACATTCTGCATAGTAGAGACCTACTAGCAGGTTTCTGATCAAAGCCTTTGTTTTAGTTTATGTTGATCTAAGTAAGAAGTTAGAGGATAATGGTAGCATTTCATATATTTATTTTCATCCCAACTTCAACTTGGTCACATGTTCTCAAATATTTTCTGAACCTCTCGTGCTGGTTCTGTTTCTAACTCCTAATTTGCCCTGTTACTCTATCTGTTAGGAATGAGAGCTCAGCTGCTGATAATGACATTAAGACTAAGCAGGTAAAGTTGTTATTCAATTCAAATAGACAGCCATCTGCTCGATTTAATTTTGCTTTAACAAATACATTTAAATGCTATTAAGTTGAAAGCTTTAAGGTCTACTGAAAATATCATAATATGTATCTCCGTCTGGGAGTCTTTGTGATGAGTTGACTATCTAAGATTGATTTTTTTGTTCTTTATTATAGGAGAGAGACTTGGCAGCTGCTGCTGAAAAGTTAGCTGAGTGTCAAGAAACCATATTTCTTCTTGGCAAGCAGTTAAAAGCTCTGCATCCTCAAACAGAGCTAATGGGGTCTCCTTATCTAAAGGCTGAAGGCTTCACAGAGCGTGAACCTAATAGCCCAAATTTGCAAGATCAGGTGGAGATGGACAGTGCTACTTCTGCATTTGTACAAAGACTGGGTGGAGAGTCCCCCTTACACTTTTCTAACAGTTTATATAGTCCACCAGATAATGAATCAACCTTTCCAGTCATTTCTTCTGTACAGAATCCAAACCACAGGCCTACAAAATCATCCTCTTCGTCAGCTTCTTCCACTCCTACACCAGAGAAACACAACCGGGGTTTCAGTAGATTCTTTTCATCAAAAGGAAAAAACGGTCATTGAGCTTGCAGCATGCATGGCCAATGTAATTCATGATTTAAGGGTCCACGCAGTAATGGCATTTGGAAAGCATCAAGTTCAATACCCTTCATGATTTAACAGAATTCAGTTTTTGGGAAGTTTATGTAGTTAAATGACGGATGCCATGAATATCGGGTGATTCTTGTATCTAATGGTTGTACATGGTAAACATGTTCTTCTTCTTTTCGTTTCCATTGTTTTATTCTCTCTGCACTGTAATTTAATTAGTAAACATTGACATAGCCTCCGAACTATTACAGGATATGTTGAATATGTTGTATTTCACAAATTTATGCAGCATACCTTCATTCTTTACCCACGACATTTTTAAGTGATTTTTCAAGTGATAACCAGTGTCAGCTATAATGAAACAACCAAAATAGCTTTTCATACCCCTCCCATGCAGGCCACATTGATTCAGGTATCCAATCATATTCTAATAAAATCTAATTGTTTAAAATGAATTACAACACTCATATATATATATATATATATATATATATATAGAGAGTTTAATTGGTATACATCTAGGTGTAAACAACTTCTACGTTTCGCAATCAATCATAACTTTTCATTTATATGACTTTTAAACTATTAACTAGACAAATTAACATAAATGAAGGGGTGTAATTAAATTTAGTGCAAAAAAACTTTACACTATATAAATTAAATTCATATATATATATATATATATATATATATATATATATATACAAACACGTGTAAATAATAATAATTATAATAATAAATAAAAATTAAATCATAACAATAATTTAAGAAACATTAGAAATTATACAAACCTGATGTTATATAAATAGGGTTTTTTTTAATTTATTAATTTCAAATATTTATATAAAACATTCATATTTAATTTTATTATTTTTGTATAAATCATTTTTCTCAAATGTGCATATGAAGTGTGGTCTTCGAGCAAGAAAATACTTTGCAACATTTTGACATGTGAGTATGCATCAACTAATCATGTAAATCTAGTTGAAAAAGTTACTGATTAGACTATTGTTTGGAGAATGTGCTAAGTTTGGGTTACATGGGGCAATCTCGTAAGCAGTTAAAAATTGTTTCCTTTGAGGTTAAGCAAGAAGAGCAAGAATTAGAATCAATCATGCACCTTTTTTCTCATTGAATTTGTAAACAAACCATACTTGGCTATTTTCCAAAGATGGATTATGTGTCATTCCATGTAACACCCTAGAGGATATTATCCTTTGCCTTCTTACTTAAAGTGTGTGTGCATTTTTCAGTGCAACTTACGCCCTAGCTCCCCTTATAGGTCATATTAAGTAATTCATATTAGTTCTTAATGTAGGATAACTATTATAAATAATATTTAAAGTTATCCTTTAATTCATTGAATAAAAAACTCATTCTTGAAATATACATCTTTATTATTTATATACAAGGTCTATAAATTTGGATTGTTACATTCTGAATCTCTATAGTTTTCACCTTTAAATAAATTCATATAGCTAATCACTAGGAATATCATTGTGACCATTAAAGTTGTAGGTCGGCGATAAGGAAATTGCTCAATTAGAATTAAATTTCTAAGTTAGAGCATCACTTTAGTTAGTCAATGAAGATGGTTCCAATTTAGTAATTTCGTAACAATCGTGTTACAATAATAAGTCTTTGTAGTTTTGCCATATTCCTAATCCTATTAGGAAGGACAAAATCAATAACCTTTTTCTTTAAGTTGTTGATCTTGGAGTTGAATTAAAACCTTGTTAAACAAGGGACATTGCAAAGACAACCACTGGTCACCCATAAATTAGTTAAAATACCATTGGATACTCTTCATGTAGATCCTTCTTAGTTTGATTCCAACTTTAGCATATGGAACTAAAAAATTAGAGATTTTTTTTCTTATACTCCAATTTAGGTTGGATAATCTAATCATACTTGCACTTGGATATGATAATAGAATTCCACAAACAATGTCTTTTAAATGTTAGCTGACAACCAACTTTGATAAAGTAGGCCTTATTGACTTGCCTTATCACAATCCAAGCCCTTTAACCTTCTTATGCTTACAAATATGCTCTCAGGCAATAGTTTGAATCTTCATGACATTTTTGCCCTTCCCCTATATGAAAGCTTGACATTTACTATCAATTTGGTCATAAATGGATGCGACAAACATGATTGTTTGCATAATATACGAAATGGATGAATTGTTACATCGAGTTAACCAAGGGGATCCTTTTGGCCATGAAAAAAATATTGATTTTCTACGAGGATAATATTTTTTGTTAACTTTTTAAATGAGAAAGGTGTAGGTTTGCTTATTTACTATGTTGTGCAAGATAGAGGTATTAAAGTATTTTTGTCAAGGTCCCTAAGGCTAATGTAGCATGTAATATTCCCATTTTCAATAACTAAATCATTATATAACTTGTTTGAATTTCAATCAATAAATTAGAAATAGATATACATCCATCTTAGAATTTTAGTAATATATTGTTAAAATGCGGTATAATGGTAAAATAAAAATATAATATTGTTAAACTATAAAATTGAAATTACATAACTTATTACAATTTTAAAGAACTTTTTGAAACAAATACATTTTTTTGAAAAAACAAAATTCGCTAAGTGAAATTGATTCGCTCAACAAAATGAGTTTCTTCACTACTAGGAATTGTTAATTAGGAATTGTTATTCGTTAAACGAAACATGTTCCCTCAGCGAAATGAGTTTCTTCACTATTACAGATTCATTTTCTCTTAGCAAGATGTTCTCTCAACTACACTATTTGAATCACGTTGAACATCCCTAAATGAACCATTCATCGCTAAGCGAACTTATTAGTGAGTTTATTTTGTATTAAATTTGCTTAGTGACTAAAATTCACTAAGTGAATGGTTCTAGATTTAAGCTATAAATAGGGAAGCCTAGGATCGAAATGAAGGGAAAAAATAAGTTATTTAGATGCTGAGATTAGGATTCAAAAAGTTTTCACCACTCCCCTTCAATTTTTTATTAAGGTAAGAGGGAAGTGAGATTTATAAATCTTTGTGGTGTTATTCTTGATAGACCTATATGTTTTACTATTCTTATTATTTTTTATTATCATTATTTCTATTACTCATAATACCAAAATTTTATTTCTAGCAATAAGTTTGGTTGTTCATTACTATACTAGATATTCTAACATTGATTTTCAGAAATGATTATTTCATAATATCTATCTATTCTAACTTTTATTTTCTCAATAGATTATAATATGAAACTTTATTATTATTCGTTAGATATTACTATCTAGTCCTTTATTAATATTTTATAGATTTAGTCCTTTATTAATATTCTCTGGATATTACTTCTGATCCTTTATTATTATTCTCTAAATATTACTTTTAGCCCTTTATTATTATTCTCCATATATTATTTTCTAATTTTTTGTTATTTATCATTTTATCATCCTCCAGATCTCACCATCTGGTCCTTTATTATTTATTTATCCTTAAAATATTATTTTCTAGTTCTTTGTTATTTATCATTTTATCATCCTCCAGATCTAACCATCTGGTCCTTTATTATTTATTTATCCTTCAACTATCATAGTTCGATTCTTTGTTGTTATTGTTATTATTATTTAAGTTATTCTATAGATATTATAGTCTAATCCTATGTTATTATTTATTCTACCATTTAACTTATTTTTCAGAAGTTATATTTTTAACTTTTCTACAAATTTATTTCATCGTAATATTTTCATATAATATATTCTGGTTCTCTGCTATTATTTATTTCAGATTTGCTTTAAATCTTAAATTTTTATTACTTTTCATCATAAATTAAATTATGATAAATTTTTGTTTATGCAATTCTGATTTATAAAAATTATTTTTCGTAGAATTATTAATAACTATCTTATATTTTTATATATGTGTATTGTATTTTATTCAAAAGATGATTAATTATATGTCAAATGTTCATGGTAAAATATATTTAGATTATAAAATATTAAAGGAATGATGTGTAAAGTTTAATTATGAAAATTTAATACTAAATATGATATTTCTCAAAGTCATATTTTAACTTATAAAATATAATCTAAGTATGCTTTGTGATTGTAGGCTGATATGATCTTCCACATCACAAAACATGTATTTTAGTATTAAAAATAAATAAATTTCATATAAATATTACTATTATCATTATTGAATATTATCCATAAAATAGAAATTTTGAGATGAGAAATTAATTTATTATGACCTTTTAATTCTTTGAAATTGATTAATAAAGTATTATGTGATTGATGATTCGAATACGAGTATTATGTATTTTGTGACTACCAAGTCTAGTGACTTTTAGAATTGTGTTGAGATATTGTAAGATGAACTTAGTAAAGTCCTAGGTTCCCTTGTAATGGTACTGTGCAGGTGCATGTGTGTCATGTTTGGAGAAGTCACAACCTGGTACAATGCAAAATGAAAAGCAGTACTGGGTTGGGTCCTAAGCTGACTTTAAATAGATGAATATTCAGGTTGATCCACGTTGTTCTTGGGCTAGTACAATCATTAGGTAGATGAAATATTCAAAGTGGATCATGTTGTCACTTGGGCTAGGACAATCATCAGACAGATGAAATGTTTAAGGCGGATCATGTTGACACTTGGGCTTGGACAATCATTAGGTAGATTAAATGTTTAGGGCAGACCATGTTATTACTTGGGTTAGGACAATCATCAGATGAAATATTCAGGCATACCTTGTTGACAGTTGTGTTAGAATATTCATGGATATAAAACCTTTGATACACTGCTCAACATGTTGAAGATTGTGTAGGGTATGTTTCTCTCAGGTTGAAAGAGTGTCTATTGACATTTTATTATGGGTTGAAAGATTGCTTGATTTATTGAGAAAAATTTGTACCAATTTTAAGGATGGAAATGCGACTACCAATCACTTCCCAAATAAATCATTGATAATTAGAGTGAATCGCCATGAGATGACTATGGATCCATACATTAAGTCAAGTGACATTGAGTTCAAACATTAAAATGAGTAAGGTTGACTCCATATATTGAGTCAAGCAAAATTGAGTCATGGGTAAAAACTTAACCCCTCATTGTTTATTAAGATTAACATTGATAGTTTATAAAAATTTTACTCTTTTCGTTTTTTTTTTCATGTGTTTTTTTTATACATTTTCGATATAAATAAAAGAAGGACCTGATCAACAAATTATGTTGAAGGTTTCAAAAGATTTTCTCTAAATATGTTGAATTCATAAAAAAAGTTACTATTGATGTTTCAGTAATTTTAGGTTCATAAGAACTTCATTAATCCGACTTGATACTTCTTAAGAAGGATAAATAAAACAACTAATGTATTTATATTTTAAATGAAGTTCTTAATAAAGTTTATTTTGGTTCACAGTGTTTACAACAAGACTATGGTTCTTTATGTAAAATAAAATTTTGAAAATCTCCCACATTTTTATAGATATTTTTAGTAAAGAATTATGAGCTTACATAACCACTCTCAGCAATGAAGTTGTCAAAATAAGTCAAACCTAATGGGCAAACCTATGCCCCAATGAAATGGACTATCTTGACTTTAAAATATTAGACCTCACATAAAAGTGAACCTAAATGGGTCAATCATGGTTTGAGAAACATAAACCTAGATAGAGGTAGACTTGTTTGGTTTTGATATTATTTTTTTTTTTTGTAATTATATAAATTTATACAAAAAGTAGACCTACTTGTGCTAACTTCATATATCCTCGAGGTTTAGAAAAATTATAACTCATATTGAATAGAGGCTGAGTCAATCTAACATATTTTTTAACTTTGCCTCATGGTTCGATTGAACAACCTAGTTTTATAACTCCTGGTAATGATATCATATTTGACATACCAATAAATTATCATCCATAAATGATAATTTGTGTTTTGATGATAATTAAAGTTGTTGAATAATTTATTTTTACAATTTTGTTTCATACATGATTAAGATAAAAAAAACAATAATATATTTTTTTAACAATAAAACTCTTGGCATATGTATCCATACATATGCTACTAAACACCCAATTTAAAAATGTTTTATTTTTCTCTATATTTGTTAAAATAAATTTAAAATAATTATAAAAAATATAATCCACTTTCATAATAAATTGATGTACATATTCCTTGAGTAATAATAACTAAGTTAGTTGTAAGCAAATTAATAATAATAAATTGATGTGCATATTCAGAAACCAAGGGAGGTAAAAAAAAAAAAAAAAATACTCTTGTAAGCAAATTACTCGTTCATAATATGCCAACTAGTTGATTTGACCTAAAATCGGCTTGATAACTCATCTTTTATTTCTAGAAAAAAAAATTAGGTCCTGTTGCAGCCAGTGAAAATGAATCCATAATTGGTTCAAACTTATTTCAACTAATGCTTTTAAATATTTATTTATTTAAATTTAATATAATTTTTCTTAAGATAAAAAACACATATTTAATAATAGTGGTGTTCATAAATACGGATAAATCCGTGAATTTGTAAACTAAAACTAATTCAATTAGATTCATAAATCGATCTAGATGTAATTAGATAAAATCCGATCATAAGAGGATCAAATACCAAATTTGAACTTTGAAAATCAGTAAATCGATAGATCAATCCATTTAATTTAAAGTTTATTGTTTTTATTATATACATGTGTGGGTTTAATAATTAATATGCACTTACATTCAATCACAATCCTTTATAAGTTTTCTAACATTCTTTTACTCTGTTAGTGCATATCAATTTATCTCTCTATAGATTAAGGGATGTAAATAAAAATTGACAATAAAATTTAAAGTTTAAATATGATTTACAAATTGAAGATTTATAGTTAAAAATAATGTATTAAATAGTTCAGTGATTAGGATTGCGAGTTATTAAATTTTATTGTTTTTACCTTGTCAAGATTTATATCTTATTATTTTTAGACTACTTTTATAAGTAATTTTACTAATATGTTATTTTGAAGAAAAAATGTATGCCTTGATATTTTGTTTACAAATAAATGTTTATGTTTCTTATTTTATTTTCTATTTTTTATAAAAAAAATAAAATAAATTTAAAAAAAGTCTTTATAATTTGTGGATTCAATACAATTCGATCAATTTTTAATTGGATTGGTTTGCTAATTTTTGCAATTTTGATCCACTTCAATTCAATTAAATTTGATCGGATCAAATTTTATTTTACTTCAAATTTCATCCAATCTGATTCGTGGCCACTCCTAATTAATAATAGTTAAAAATTAGTATGATTTATTTTATCAATTTTTTGATAATTTAATAATTTATGTTTTATATCTATTTTCTGATATTAATATTATATTATTTTCATTTTATATTCAAACTTGTTATTATTAATAAATATTAAAATATTTTATTTATTAAAATTTAAACCTAGGTATTATAATCGATTTAATTTAGATTTGTATGCCGATTTGTAATGTTAAAAATATATGAAATAATAATTTTATTTTAATTTTTAGTGTTATAAATTATGATATTATATTTATTTAATATTAATTTATGAATTATTTAGTTATATTATTATTTAATTAATACCCAGGATTTAGAATCTAAACTATGGGGATAGGAAAGAATTAAAAAAAAGAGTAATTATACATTCACCCATCATGTTTAATATAATTACAAATGTACTTCTTCTTTTTTTTTTATACACTATTCAAACATTTCTTACTTTTATGTACTTATTACAATACTTCTCATTCTAAAATATTGTAATATTATACTTAAATTTATTACACATATATTTCACATATTTTGTTTGATATTCCACATATATGGTGTACCCCTCTAGTTTTGCACCTCCGATATTTTTTAAACTTTACCATTGACATCTCTTTTCGTTATCAGATCATTACAAAGTTTGAAGGAAAAAATATTTATATCATGTTTACCTGAAATAAAATATAATAATGTAAAAATAAATGGATGTATGTGTAGTTTGGAAAAGATAAATACAATTGTAATGTATACGTAAAAGTAGAGAAAAGTTCGTAATTAAAAAAAAGAGAAGAGAATGTACATCTGTAGTTATATTAAACTTGAAAATGTATCTATAATTAAAAAAAATAAAAAATAAAGAAAACTTTATATTTAAATAAAAATTATAAATACATCCTAAGTAACAAATTACCAAGCGGCGGATTTAAAATCTAAATTATCGGATAGTAGATAAAAGTTGAAAAGGAAAATAAAAACGTTGGAAATAAATAAAATAACAAAAAAATAAAATCAAACTTTTAAATTAAATATTTAAATAAAAATGATAAACATATGCAATAAATTAAAGATAATTAATTCAATCATATAAAATCAAGAAAATAAAATATAAATAAATTGAGAACAATAAGTTTTAAATATTATAGCTGAAGAATATTAGCGTGTAATTAGAAAATGGGGGATATAATATGAAAAATTAGAAATATTTGAATAGAAAGTGTAACTAATAAATAAAACAGCCTCCTCTGATTTGCAATTTTAAGGGTATTAGAATGACATTAAAAACCTTATGATAAAATTAATATCTAATGATTATATTTATAGTAATAATTATAGTCTTTTAAAAAAGATAATACTGTTAATTAGCAATTTTTTTTGAGAAAGATAAAAATTAAATATTATACACTGCCTGCATTTTTAATCAATCAATAAATAAAATTATAGTATCAAAATTTAATTTTAAGTCTCTATAATGATTTCTACTAATTGTAATCTTTAAATTTTAAGAGCATCTTTTAGAATGTTTTTAAAGATTTGACCTTAAAGCCGATATTTAAATCTAAGTAAGATTAATTTATTATTAAAAAAATAATTTTTTTATTATCTCTTTTTAAAAATAAATGTTTAAGAACATGCATTATATAATTTGCTAAGAATCTTTTAAAATAACAAAATATATCTTCTATAATAATAATTAAATTATGGGTAAAAGAAGAAAAAGAAGTAAGATAAAAAACTAAAGATGCTCTAAGCGAGAACATACAAGGAGTAATAGGTTATTTGACTCTATAGAATAGAAAAAGAAGGTTATTTTAGTCTGAAAAAAAAAATGTAGTAGCAGTGTAATAGTGTTATTCCTAGGACACTTAAACGTAGGTTGCTGGAATGGGATGACGATTAAAAGGGCAGAGTTAAATATGGTGAGAGTCGCGTTCAGCGAAATTGGGAAAGGGCAGTATCGTACTTTGGATCCGCTTGTGTGCCCTAGCAATCCAACAGGCAGGAGTGGGTATTGTTATAGCTCGAGTAAGGAATAAGGAATCGGGCCCGCGCAGTGCTTGGCATATTCTTCGATAAAAGGGTTTTGTTTTGTATTTGGCGGCATCGATCTGAGTGAAGATTGAAGATTGAAGATTGAAGATTGAAGATTGAAGATTGAAGATTGAAGATTGAAGATTGAAGATTGAAGATTGAAGATTGAAGATTGAAGATTGAAGATTGAAGGGTGAAGGATGGGAGTCCCGGCTTTCTATCGATGGCTGGCGGAGAAGTATCCGATGGTTGTTGTGGACGCAATCGAAGAGGAAGCGGTGGTCATCGAAGGCGTTTCAATCCCCGTGGATACGAGCAAGAAGAACCCTAACAACATCGAATACGATAACCTCTACCTCGACATGAATGGCATAATTCACCCTTGCTTTCATCCCGAGGATAGGGTAACCAACCATTCTTCTATTTCTTCACCAATTCCCTTTCATTTACTTCCATAATCCCAATTTTGTTGTTTCGTTGCAGCCGTCTCCCACCTCCTTTGATGAGGTCTTCCAGTGCATGTTCGACTACATTGACAGGCTTTTCGTCATGGTGCGCCCTCGCAAGCTCCTCTATATGGCCATTGGTCTGTGTTTTTTCTCCCTTCTCTCTTTTAATTGCCTTCTCTTTCTTATTCCCGAGTTTCACTTGTTTTCTTTTTCGTTTCACTTGTAGACGGTGTTGCGCCGAGGGCAAAGATGAACCAGCAACGGTCTAGGAGGTTTAGGTCTGCCAAAGATGCAGCTGAAGCGGTATGTCTTGTCTGCTTTTCTACTCTTTTCATCGTTTCTCTCTCTTAATATCCAGCAGCAAGGAGCTGTTATTTTTACAATAAATTGTACTACTGAGAGAGAAAACGGAGACTAGTATGACAATGAGATGTAACCATCTAATAAATTATGTCATACAGAAAGATCGAGACAGTTCTTGTATGAATAACTCATCTCTTTCTCTTGTGTGATAGGCTGCTGAAGAAGCAAGGTTAAGGGAGGAGTTTGAGAAGGAGGGAAGAAAGCTTCCTCCTAAAGAAGAGTCACAGACTTTTGATTCCAATGTCATTACACCTGGAACTGAGTTTATGGCTGTTCTGTCAATTGCGCTTCAGTACTATGTGCATCTGAGGCTGAACAACGATCCTGGTTGGCAAAATATTAAGGTAAAGGGTTCATTTTATATAATTTGTGTGGCTGTGGCAAATGCGTCTCTGTGGACAGTGAGAGTCTTAATCCTATCTATGTTTTATTTTTATGTCTGAAGGTTATTCTTTCTGATGCAAATGTTCCTGGTGAAGGGGAGCATAAAATTATGTCCTATATCCGCCTGCAGAGAAATCTTAAAGGTTATGATCCAAACACAAGACATTGCCTATATGGTTTGGTATATATCTTTACTTCCAACATCTTGTTGCACTTTAAAGTTTGTCATCATTTTGTTTGTATGAAAATTAAAAAGAAAACCCTACTTTTTTACTTTCACTCTGTCTTCTTTGCTTTATTTACCATTTACATGGTTAATTATTCATCATTTGATGTATGATGACAGGATGCTGATTTGATTATGTTGGCATTGGCTACCCATGAAATCCATTTTTCAATTCTTAGAGAGGTTTGTGTCTAATGAGTTGTTTTTTGTCTCTCAATTAGAATATATTATTGTAGTAAAAAAATTTCGTGATGTTGACAGTGAACAATGATTGTTTTAGATTTTATGCATTGTTTTGGTTTTTTCCCATCAGACTTTGGGAGTGATTGAAATTGAATTGTTGGTAAATAATGGGTATGGGTTACTGTAGGTTGTATTTACCCCTGGCCAAGACAAATGTTTCCTCTGTGGTCAAATGGGTCATATGGCTGCAAACTGTGAAGGAAAGGCAAAAAGGAAGGCAGGAGAGTTTGATGAAAAAGCAGAGGCTATTGTGGCAAAAAAGCCCTATCAGGTCAGGATTGTTAGTTTGAAATTCATATGTCATAAAGTTATCTTATATTGAATATGAAAATATATATTCAGTACTTTAGTTCTTAATGCTCACTTTTTTTATTATTTTGTAGTTCCTGAATATTTGGACTCTCAGAGAGTATCTGGAGTATGAGATGAGAATACCTAATCCTCCTTTCGAGATTGATTTTGAATGCATTGTGGATGATTTCATCTTCATGTGTTTTTTTGTCGGCAATGATTTCCTACCACATATGCCTACACTAGAGATTCGCGAGGTCTCGCTATTTCACTTTTCTATTTATTTGGCAAATCAAATTTAAAGATGAGTCTTCTTTCTAAGCATTAATTGTGGATTTTTTCCTTGCTTACCTAACTGGTCTATAATAATGTATATGGGAACTGTTCTTGTTTTCCCCTTGTTTGGATCTTGGTAGCTAATGTAAACAATTTGTTTCAATTCTGAAAATGATGGGTTTCTTCTCTTATCTAAATAACAACGATCTAACTATCAAGAAAGCTTAAATTGTTTAGTCAAATAAGGGTAAAAAACGCTTAGCAAGAATGAAATATCAAACCCACTTTACCTTGCTTTGAATTTTAACTTAATTTAAAGTTTGTGAGTGGTCATACAGGATTTCATAGTCTAGGATTAGGAACAAATATCCCAAAAGCTCAAGCTTTTCGATGGAGGCAAATGGATGTTGTAATATATCAGACACAAATAAGAGATTGTATACTCAAATCAGCGTTGTCATGTAACGGTTATGGCGGCGCCATAACGGCGCCGTAACGCCGTGGCGGCGGAGGCCGCGATTCGTGATGGGCGTTATGGCTAGCTATGGCGCGAGTCCGCCTTTTGGTGTATGGCGGGCGCCATAACGGAAACGGCGTGGCGGCGCATGGCGGACGTAACGCCCAGTTGGGTTTTTTTTTTTTTTTTGCGTTTTTGGACCAGGTCGGGTCGGGTCGACCCGATTGATGGGCAAACATATGCCTGTAGCGCAGCTCACGTCAGTCGCGATCGCTCATCAACGCTGTTCCTCTTTGATCTTCTTCCTCGCGCCGCCTCCGTCAACGCTGCTCATCTTCTTCCTCGCGCCGCCGTCGCGTTGCTTCTCTTCTTCCTCGCACTGCTTCTCTTCTTCCTCGCGCTGCTGCCGTCGCACTGCGTCTCTTCTTCCTCGCGTTGCCGCCGCTGCTGCGAGCACTGTTCCTCTCTTCTTCCTCGCGTTGCCTTGCCGCCGCTGCCGCGAGCACTGTTCCTCTCTTCTTCGTCGCGTTGCCGCCGCTGCCGCAAGCACTGTTCCTCTCTTCTTCCTCGCGTTGCCGCCGCTGCCGCGAGCACTGTTCCTCTCTTGCCGCCGTGAGCACTGTTCCTCTCTTCTTCCTCACGCACAGGTTCTGCCATTGTCTAACATCTCTTTTTTTTTATATAAAAGAGATATTAATTTTTTTTTTCTTTTTCTGTTCTCTTTTTCTTATTTTTTTTTATAAAAACTATTTTTCAATTTTTTTTCCAGTTTAATAATCATGTCAGGAGCAGAAACAAACATCCCAAATGTATCCTCAAATTCAATCAGCTCTAAGAGGACTGACGTGGGATGGAAGCACTGTACACCCGTTAGAGAGAGTGATACAAATGAAGTTTATTGTAATTATTGTCGGAAGGTTATGAAAGGAGGTATAACAAGGGGAAAACAACACTTGATTGGAAAAGTGGGAAATGTTACAGCTTGCTTGATGGCTCCTAAAGCTGTGAAGGCTGAGATAAGGGCAGTTATGGATGGAAAGAAGCAAAAGCAAACTGAAACGTTTAAAAAAGTAATGCAAGATATTGAAGAACATTTTGAAGAAGGGTTCATGGAAATGGGAAGTTCTGATGCTTCATCTAAGCTACCTCCGGTTGGTGAATTGAGATTGAAAGATACAAGGAAGGGACCTTTGGACCTTTTTACTCAAGCTCAGTCTACAGCTGCAAAGAATAGAAAAGAAAAACTAGTGCAAGCGGGCATAAGAGAGCTTTGTGATAAAAAAGCTTTAGAAAGGGTGTACCAATACATAGCTCGCTTTTGGTACCAAGCTGGCCTACCTTTCAACTTAATAAAATTAGAAAGTTTTCAGGATATGCTTCGCGAAGTTGGGAATTTTGGGAGACATTTGAAAGCTCCTTCCTACCATGACATTAGAGTACCACTCCTTCAGAAAGAGGTGGAGTACACTAATGAGTTAATGCAGCCACTAAAGGATCAGTGGGCAAATTTTGGGTGTTCGTTAATGTCAGATGCTTGGACGGATAGAAAACAAAGAAGCATCATAAACTTTTTGGTGAACTCGTCTTCTGGGACAATGTTCTTAAAATCTGTTGATGCATCTGATTATGTAAAGACCGGAGAAAAAATGTTTGAGTTATTGGATTCTATTGTGGATGAGATTGGAGAGGAGAAGGTTGTTCAAGTTATAACGGACAACGGAAGTAACTATGTTCTTGCTGGTAAGTTGCTAGAGGAGAAAAGACCAAAGATTTATTGGACGCCTTGTGCTGCGCATTGTATAGACTTGATGTTGGAGGATATTGGTAAGCTGTCCACTACAAAGAAGACCATTCAACGAGCTATCTCTCTTGTTTGCTTCATATATAGCCATTCAAGCACGTTGAGCATGTTAAGATTCTTTACCGGTGGAAGGGAGTTAGTGAGGCATGCCATCACTCGATTTGCAACATCATATCTTTCCTTGGAGAGACTTCATGAAGAAAAAACCAATCTCAGAAAAATGTTTGTCAGAACAGTGGAATGAAAATAGGCTAGCAAAGGAGACCAAGGGAAAAGAAGCCACTAAAACTGTCTTGATGCCTAGTTTCTGGAAGAATGTGGTTTTCATTCTAAAAGTGATGCCTCCTTTGGTGAAAGTACTTAGACTTGTGGATAGTGAGCACAAACCAGCTATGGGCTACATATATGAAGCAATGGACAAGGCGAAGGAAACCATTATGAAATCTTTTAAAAATGAAAGCAAATACAAGGATGTGTTTGCAATCATTGATAAAAGATGGGATATTCAGCTTCATCGCCCTTTACATGCTGCTGGCCACTTTTTGAACCCTGAGTTCTTTTATGCAAACCCACAGATGGAATTTAATGGTGAGATTATTAGGGGTTTGTATGATTCTATAAATAAATTGCTGGGAGATTCGGAAATGGAGAAGATTGTTCATAAGGAGTTGGCTCAATATAAAACTGGGAATGGAATGTTTGGGTCCACAACTGCTAAAGCAATGAGGGGTGAAATTGCACCTGGTAAGAGACAAAAGATTGCAACTTTTGAACTTTTATTCTTCAAGTCATTTGCTGAAGTGTCTGAGTTTAACATATTTTGGTTGCATTTGTAGCTCAATGGTGGCGGATGTACGGTTCAGAAACTCCTTATTTGCAACAACTTGCAATTAGGATCCTTAGCTTGACATGTAGTGCTTCGGGTTGTGAACGCAATTGGAGTGTGTTTGAGCAAGTAATTAATTTCTTATTTAAATAAAGTGAACAATCAATATCTTCCTTATAGTTATTCCATAAATAATAAGTATTTATTTAATTCTTTTAGGTTCATACTAAGAGAAGAAATAGACTCGAGCATCAAAGACTACATGACTTGGTATTTGTCAAGTATAATCAAGCACTCCATCGAAGGTATAACCTTAAGGATGAAATCGATCCAATTAGTCTCACTGGAATTGATGATTGCAATGAGTGGCTAATTGGAGAGATGGATGGAGAAGAAGGTGAAGATGAGAGGGTTCATGAAGGAGATGATGACCTTACTTGGAATCAAGTTTATGAAGCTTCGGGACTTAATGAGCCTAGACAATACACTAGGCATCATAAAAGGAAACAACTTGCAATTGGAGATGGGCAAGTAGGAGCATGTTCTAATCCTTCTAAGAGAGCCAAAGGAGTAGCTTCAAAGAAGAAGGGGAAAAGGGTTCTTGTTGAAGAAGCTGAATCATTAGAATATTCTGATTCTAGCAGTGACGAGGAGGAATTAGTGTCAAATGCTAATTTGGCACATTCAGATGGAGAAGAAGCTGAAGGATTCTTGGATGACCAGTATCGCCTTGTTGAAGTTAACTATGCAGACATTGATGAAGATGAGGAGGATTAAATAAAATAATTTTAGGACTTGTCATTGTGTTTACTGTTTTTAACTTTGTTTTGATGCTTGTTTAATCCTTTTGTTTTGGTTAGGAATTCATGTTTTTAAGTTTTAATGATGGCAATATCACTAGATTATGAATTCTATGAATTTTAAATTGTTAAATTGTTGGTTTTGATTAATCTGGTTGTTATTTTGCTGTTTTTGCATTATATATATATATATATATTTTTGTCCGCCATGGCGTCCGCCATAGACCGCCATGGCATCCGCCATGGCAGTATGGCGCTTAAAGGTGCTGGCCGCCATCCGCCGTATAACCTTCCTGACAACCTTGACTCAAATAGAATAACCAAGCTTTTAGACAACTAAGACAAGTATGCATTTCTGTATGTGTCACTGAATTAAAACCCATCTAAAACATATGGTATCAACTGTGGATCAATCTTTGTGGTTTTAAAAGTAGTAATGGCTTCAAAATATCTATTTGTTTTTTGACATATTTTGATGAAGATGTATGAGGGTTTAGGTTGTATTTGATGAGGTCTGCTTAGTATTCAGTTTTGGATTTTGGCCAAGTTTGAAATTTGGATTTTAGGTTTAAATTACATGTAATAATGGGACAAGCCATATGGTATTATCATGTCAATATAACCTTTCCAATGGGTTTCACTTGTACATTCATCAGAGTATATAATCTCTTATTTGAAGCTTGGTTATTCTATTTGAGTTAATCGATTATGAGAAAAAATGATTTTATTTTTAAACTTTTGGCATTGCATAATTCATTGCTTAATTTAAGTGCAGAATAATGGATCGTAATTTTCATGCTGTCTAAATTTAAAGGATGATCTCAATGTTGAGGCAAAAGAAAGTCCTAATATTTAGCATCCTTTCTAATTTCTTATTTTTTTATGTATAGCAGCAATTATGGTGTTATGATATTGGCTGTGTATTATCTGACCTGATGTGTGATGCTTTATATGCTACCTTAGGTTGTGTAACTGGTCTATTTGTTGGGAATTTCATTTTTTTCTGCAGGGTGCTATTAACTTGTTGTTAGCAGTATACAAGAAGGAATTTATGGAATTGGGTGGTTATTTAACCAATGGAAGCACGGTACGTTCTGGTAACTTAAGTGATTTGTGTGAATGCTGTGCCACTTTTTTATCCAAATAATACTGTTTGTTTATAAATTGTCTTTTTCTTTCCTGCTTTTTTTTCAGATAAATTTGAACAGGGTGGAGCATTTCATTCAGGCTGTCGGATCTTATGAAGATAAAATATTCCAGAAAAGAGCTAGATTGCATCAGGTTTGTTGAGTTGCATCTCTTTCCCCTTCTAGACTAGATTCAGAGGGATAGTATGCCACACTATTAAGGAAGTGCTACGGTTCAATTTTTGTCCTAATTCAGAGCCATATAGTATCTACAAAGGAAGCATTTTTGAAAGATAGGGAGATAAAAAGATTTATAACCTATATAGTTTTTCTTTATAGAGATGTTTGACTGTGTTCTGTGTCTGAAGTGATTATTCTTTTGTATTTATTGTTCTGCTTTCAGCGACAAACAGAAAGAATAAAACGTGAAAAGGCACAGGCAAGAAGGGGAGATGATGCAGAGCCTCAATTCCAACCAGAGTCTTTGGTTGCAGTTTCACGATTCCATGGTTCTCGTCTTGCTTCGGCTCCAACACCTTCACCATTTCAACAATCTGAGCATTATAATCCACCAGTGTCCACGTCAGTTAGAAAAGACAATAAAGAAGCCTTTGAGAGGCCTCATAAAGTTGCTAAGATATCTTCAGGAGCAACTCTTGCTGCTGCTATTGTTGAAGCTGAGAGTAATCTTGAAAATGAAGTATGTTTTCCTGCTTCAGGAGAGGCATTCTTTAGAACTAATATATGGGCTAACCTATTACTGGGTATGAGCCTGGCGAGGAATTAGATGCACTTTGTAATATGGTTAAATCATTGTTATTCTAACTTTGAAGGTTTTGACAATGAGCTGGTTATATCCTCCTTGTCTTGTCTGAGTGTGGTGTTTTTTTTAACCTTTCAGGTTCAAGATAATAAAGATGAATTGAAAACAAAATTGAAGGAAATACTTCGTGAGAAATCTGATGTATTCAACTCAAAAAATGCTGAAGAGGACAAGGTAAAGTGTAGAGTACTACAGTTCTTTTATGTATTTTAGTTTTCCTATGAAATTATGCTTGCTGTGTTATTTATATTTAGTATATAAAAACAATATGTAAATTATGCTGCCTGTGGATATTAGATTAAATCTCTTGGTTTTAAATATATTGCATTAGTAACTTTCCATGCACAGTTAGTGGTGATGGAGATCATGATAGTTAGAATTGCATGAATTGTACTATTTGTATTATTATTAAGTTTTAGAGTAGTGTTAGCAAGATGCTCTTCTTAGCACACACTATCATTTGGTTGGAATTTATTGAAAACTACAAAATTAAGAGTCATTTAATGATGACCTGGACCCAAATGAATGTTTTTTTTGATAAATTTCAGCCCATCATAGTGTTCAAAAAGAGTGTATTGATAGCAATGTTATTGCATCTTGGATATCGCATGGCCATGGCTGGAATTGATGGTGGAATTTCTGCTGTTTGCCATGGTATGGTGGTAATGTCGAAAATTTTGCATCTTGGTCCATCTTAGGCGTGACAACCATTATAGAATGGCAGTTTGAAATGGTGTTGGTGGTAATCACGTCGCTATTGCCACTTGAGTTTCTCTTGAGAAGTTGTGGGTCACCTGACCCAATCTCAACATGTGACTCCCTATTTCGCTCTCTTGTTTGTTTTAATGTTTAATGGGCCAAAGCAGCCAGGCCTAGGCACACTTTTTAAGGGTTGCATCTATAAACGTTATATTTACAAGGTGTGAAAGTAGACTCCGTCTTATTGGCATAGGAAATCCGAAATGGTATCCCACTCGTCTAAAAATGGATAGCTCTTGGGTTGCCATATTTATAAATCCGAAATTTTACAACCCTTCCATTACTACTGCATCATTTTCTAGACTTGGATTACCATAAAAGAATTGAGGTTTAGATAATGACCAACTGCACACAAAGGATGATGGAGTTGACACTCCTATCTGCTATCATTCAATTCAAAAACCTCTTTGTATTACACTTTGTTCTCTTTGAATCCATTTTGTATTGCTTCTTTCACTCTATCCATCACCATATATATGTGTGTGTGTGTGTGTATATGCTATCCTATATGCCCTCTGCTGAATGCTCTCCATGGGCTCTCCATTCATACTGTCGGCTGCAGACTGGACCCACACTCTTGACCAACCTCCACAATATACCTTACACACCCCACTTCGCCAATCACCCCCACAGCGGGGAGAACAACCCAACTACTCCCCTTCTTAAACTCCCATATCACGTGCCTTGACTATTATCCCCAGCCCTAGGAGATTAACACACCTGTATGCCACAGAGTAACCACCCCAGTATCATGGGAGCACACACATAACCACCCTAGTATTCTGAGGATCACACAACCAATTACCAACTGCCCTATCATCTCAGAATTGCGTATAAGAAAATAAGGTACAAATCACTCCCATCCCGAACTTATAAATAATGCAGGGAGGTCACAGGAGGAGGTAGGACACTGGTATGCTCCTAATTGGCTTTTCCTTTTAGCTCAGGATCATCCTAACATGTTGACAAATTAACTTCCTATTAAAGAAAAAAATGAAAGGAAATATTAAATAATTAAATTGATGAAACAAACTGATATGAATAAAATCAATAAATATAGGCTTGTACCTTTAATTTTGGCTGTATTCATGTTTTTCCTTCTAACATTTTTCCAGTAAGTCCCTCATGAACCTTCAATGAACAAAAAGCATAAAAGAGAACTCAAAGTAACAGTTTCTTTGTTTAGTATGATCTATTAGAGAGAAATAAGTAGGTGAGAGAGAAATAAGTAGGTGAGGAAGAGCTGTGAGTGAGAATAAGTTTTATTTTGCTTGCGAATGGAGAGAAGGGAAGATGAAAATATGTGGTGGGATCCTCAGAAAAAAGAAATCTTCTCCAAGGTGCCAAAGATTTGTGGGATCCATGGAAAAAATAAAATGACATTTATCTTATTGTTTTGGAATTACCAGTGTCAAAAGTGTCTTTATAAATACACGTTTTTCTCTCCTACTTCTTTCCAACTTCTCTCATTCAAATAATTTTAAAATCTACCCCTTTATCCTCTGCTTCTTTCATTGCAAAACTTTCATTATCCAAATAAAGGATGGCTGAGCCGTTGAACTTTGCAATTTGGCAAGTTATGGATCTGGTGTTATTCTTTACTCCCAAGTCACAATGAATAGCTTTCTAATTTGAAGCGCATGCCTCGGAAGGATTAACCATTGGTAGTTGTTTATCTGAGTGTTATTCATTTAGAATTTTTTTACTTGTGTTTGCTTGGAGGGCGGGGGAGATGGTTGAAGTTGTTGTCATATGACCTGGAACATATGAAATCTGCCTCTTGGGGACATAGTAACATCATCCTTCCTTTCCTTGTTCCTCTGCTAAACAGGAGCTTATAAATTACCAGTTTACCACATTTTGGAACCAAGTTATAGCTGTTATGTGCAAAAATTATAAATTATTTTTGGATCTAGATTATAGCTTGTCATTTCGAGAAGTATGACATTCATATGTAAAACTTGCATTTCTGACTTTTATGCTGCATTTTCGTTTGTAGAAAGTTAGTCCTCTTTATCTTTTTAAGTTATTTCACTTCATTTAAGCTAATATTTCTGGTTTCAACAGATTAAGTTGGGAGAACCAGGTTGGAGAGAGAGGTATTATGAGGAAAAGTTTTCTGCTAAAACTCCTGAGGAACTAGAAGCAATACGAAAAGATGTTGTAAGTTAACAAATTGAAGTATCACTAATTTTGTTTCATATGAAGGTCTAGTTTTCTGATTGATGTTTATTATTTAGGTTTTGAAGTACACTGAAGGCCTATGTTGGGTGATGCACTATTATTATGAAGGTGTCTGTTCTTGGAATTGGTGAGTTCCTTTTCTAACTTTTTTTTCCTGGATAACTATATGAATCTGAAATTATGTTGATTTTCCTTTACCTCTGATATGTCACTTATGGCATTTTTCTCATTTCTCACCTTGATGATCTAATTTGTGATGACCTAATTTTAGGTGTTGAATGCTTAATTTTAACACTTGTTTGGTTGAAACTAAAATTGTATAATTTGTGGTTCTCAATCATAACCTGTTCCAGGCCTGTTTTTTAATTGTTCTGCTGCAGTTTTACCCTATTTTCTAACCACTATTTGTCTGTTACATGATTTTGATCTATTTTAAGGGAATGATCCCTTGTTGTGCCTTGATTACTTTTCAGTCTGCATGTAAACCTTAATAAGGGGGGGCCTGTGGTCTATCTGATTAATTTTTATATCTATGTGTGATCTATGCATTAGGTTAGAATTTGTGAAGGTGCTTTGTAGTAGGTGTATGTTTAGCTGGGATTAATATTTGGCGGAATAAGCACTTTGTTTATTTAATCTCTGTTATCCACATGGTTCTAAATATGAGTTTCCCCTGATTTGTTAGAATCTTAAGCTCCATAAGCTATTAGTTGGTTAAGTTTACAATTCAGCATCTTAGTTTCTTCTAAAATGTCTAGCACACACATCTTTATAGAGATACTGATGTCTGATTTTTAATTGGAAAATTGTATACTATACAATCGAACAAGTCTTTTTTTTTTTTTTTAATGTTGGGACAAATGATGTTTCTAGGCCTTTAGTGCTCTCATCTCATCACCTGTATTGAAAATATTAATCAATGCACTAGCTAAATGCACTGGTTAGAAGACCAATGTTTTGCTGTGTGACACTAGTGAGGCTGCATAACCTATCCTTTCTAGACCCCACTAGGTGGGGAAGCTTGTGCGCTGGGTTGCTTTTTTAGAGATAAATGTAGGGGGAGTATAGCTAGAGCAAGAATAAGAAAATTTATTTACATCTCTTGCCTGTGAATTCCATATGTTTTCTGGATCCAGATTGCATCTTTAAGAATTGCATGTGTTATTTTATCAATTTTATTTTTTTGTTATAAAACAGGTTTTATCCTTATCACTATGCCCCCTTTGCATCTGATCTCAAGGGCCTTGGTGAACTTGATATTAGCTTTAATCTGGGTAACCCATTCAAACCATTTGACCAGCTTCTAGGGGTCTTTCCTGCTGCAAGGTTTGCTTACTACCCAACTTATTTTTGTCAAGAATTGTAGTTTTCTTCTAAATTTTAGTTAGTATAACATTGGAACTATGATGTACCTGCAGCTCTCATGCACTGCCTGAGCCATATAGGAGACTAATGACAGCTCCAGACTCACCAATAATTGATTTTTATCCTGTTGGTATGTCTTTATTAAAGTCAGTTATTAATTTAAGTTCTATAAAATCCACTGTATTGTGAGTATTGCTCTTTCTTTAAAATTAATTTTGTGTTTCAGACTTTGAAGTGGACATGAATGGAAAACGCTTTGCTTGGCAGGTTCAATCCTAATTTAACTTTGCCTTTTTTCTTTTGTATTTTCTAGACATGTTTGCATTATGCTCATAATATCATCCTTCCTCTTTTCAGGGTATTGCTAAGTTGCCTTTTATTGATGAAGTCCGTCTTCTTGCAGAAGTTCGAAAGATTGAAAATTTGTTAACAGTATGTCTCTTTCGTCCTGAGTTTAAATGCACATTTGGTTCAATTTTCTGTTCTCTACCCCCATCCCCCCCCAAAAATAACTTCTGTTAGCTTATATTTTTCCTTTACATTTCTATTAAAAAATAAAAGCCAGAGGAAAAGCGACGGAATTCTATGATGTTCGACTTGCTCTTTGTGAATTCTTGTCATCCTCTCTCTGCGTGCATTAGTACACTTGACAACAAGTGTAAAACTATGTCAAACAGTGATCGGGCCGTAGTGAAGGAAAAAATCAACCCCAAAGAAAGGTTGGTGTATAGTGCTTTGCAATTTTCTAAGCAAACTTTTTGCATGATTCATAGATTTTCATCAAATTTCCTTCTAATCATATTAGTGGGTTTATTGCATCTGATAGAGTAGTATATAAATGCTTGAGTAACAATTTCTCAGGATTATGATTTGTCAAGCTATATGATCTTTGAACTAGTATGGAGTATACATATTTCATTTAGAATTTCATATACAAATATTGAGAGGCCTTTATGTTTTTCATCTCTTCATTGATAGTGAAATGTGATTTTGAGAAATGTATAAAATAGTGCAGAATTGGTAGGTATGTATCACTTTATTATTTAAAGTTAGCTTTGGGCATCATACATGCATAACATTGTCACTTTAAAAAGGAATATTAAAACAAAATAATGTGCAACAGTGCAAGATAGCACCATGGCATAGCGGTTTTTTTGTCAACTGCTGTACACAATTTGTGAAGGAATGTCCGCCATGACTGTGCCATAAGGCACAGTGACGTTTTTACAGTGGAATTTTGGTCTTCTGCTATGTTCCACCATCCATCATTGATAACACCGAAGATAACTGATGAAAATGTGGGTTGGGTAAGCATTTTAGCGCCAGTAAGCTAATTGAAGCTGAAATTGCAATTCCAATTAGTACACGTATTGGTTTAGCCACTTGACTGATAATTCTGTAGTAGCCGAATTTTACCCATAGCAGACGTTTTTAGCCAAAAATGTCATTTGAGTCTGTGGTAGACTGGAATTAGTACTATTCTCTGTTTGGGTATTTAAATTAGTGGTTTCCATTCAATTTCAGCTAGCTAAGAATAGAAAAAATTTTAGAAAGAGGGTGTCTGAAAGAGTATTACTACTAACATTTCTCATGTTTAGATATCCACATTTTTCTATAAGCAAAAATTAATTGTTAGTTCATTAATTTTTGTTAGTAGGAGGGATTTGAACCCACCACATCTTCTCTATCCTTTTTTCACATGGCTTTTGCCATTAGATAAACCTTATAGCTCCTTAAATATGTTACGTTATTATGTTAACTGTGAACTTATAACATACCTTATGATTTTGATAATGTGATTAAGTCTGTAAGTCATTAAGGAGGATAGTGATTTAAAATTTTAATGTAGCATATAAGCAGTTGTTTGAAAAGTTGGTAATGATTTATTTTTCAATCATGAAATTGTTTAGTTTGTTACTTTATATGTTCTAATTCAAAATGAAAATTTTATGATCTTGCTGGATTATTTTCTGATGTTATTTAGGGATACATGCAGTGCTGGAATGAATGGTTACATATCTTTGTGTGGTGGAGAACCTTGCCCTCCTATCTTTAGGTCTCCAATTGCAAGCATGGAAGATATCATGGACAATCATGTTATGTAAGTCTCTTGATGCTGGGTATAATTTAATAAAAGCATGATTTATGGTCATGGATCAAGAATTGAGGTGATTTATCTAATAAGTTGCTTTTTCATACCTTGTTCAGATGTGCAATATATAGACTCCCAGATACACATAAACACATTGCCCGACCACCACAAGGAGTTAAATTTCCTAAAAAGGTATTAAATGTAGTAGCGTCTCCTTATTTATACCCTCCATCTTCCGAGTACCTTTCCCAGTTTTTAGTGTTCAATTCCAAACGTTTGCCACATCAAGACACTGGCCTGTTTAAAGTAGCACGTTTCCTTGTGTTGTCTACTTCTACTATAATTTGGGTGGTAAAATAAAATTATGTGCTGTGTACAGATTGTTACAATTGGGGATCTAAAACCTGAACGTGTTTTATGGCATGAAGATTCAGGTAGGAGACACCATGTTGAAAATGGGAGGTAAGGATTTCTTTACGTATATTTAATTAAATTTATGATTTGCAAGCGACTTCTGGTCATCTAGTTGGTTAAAACTGACTGGAGCTTTCTATTTCAGGAAAAATCCTCCAGGATCTATTTCTGGACGGGAGCTTGGAGACGCAGCACACAGACTCATTGTCAATTCCTTGCAGGCAAAGGTTAACACTAATGGTTACCGCCACCAGCCACATAATGAACCTCCTCTATCTTATCCGGGGCCAATGGCTCCTCGACATCCAGTGCCTAGGTATGGTTATGACTTGCACTCAGGATACGCCGGAATGCCACCTCCTATTTCAGCTCCCTCACTCCATGGCAGACCACAGTTTGAACCTTACAATACTCAGCAATATGGTTATAATCAATCATACCCGCCACCACCAGTGGCATACAATCCTCGTCAGCAATTAAATCCTTACGAAAGAAATGACTATCAACACCCTAGATCACATCATTATGAAAGAAATCACCATCAGGGTAATGCAAGGCATGGATATCAATCATCAGGAAATAATCAGAATGGCAGGTTTATGAATACACAAGGTGCATATGCTAGTCACCACAGCCAAAACATCCAGCCACCTAGACCCTCTCATCAGAATTGGACTCCACGAAACAACCCGAGTGGGCACAGGGAACATGGTCAGCATTCGGCAAATCAATATTCTTTATTAGATAGAAGAGGAAACAGGAATCCAATGCCACCATCTGGTTACAACCGCAAATAAATTCATTTCGTCCAGGGAAAGATTCTTCCCTACGAATTAAATATTGTTGTACCATATCTTTCTTTTTTTCTCATTTAGTTGAGGTTTGAGAGTTGTACTTGCATATTCTGCTATTTTGCCCAGTCGAGACTACCCGAATACCCTACTGAATACATCAGAGTGTCAAATTATAACCCCTAGTGCTCAGGTTTGATAACATTTTTCTACTTGATAGGCTATTCAATTGATTGTCTTATTTTGACCCAAGGCTTAATTGTATATCTTCAACATATAATTGCTTATTTCTACCCATGCGCTTGGCATGAGAAATTGATCGTTATGTATTTAGTCTAGTATTGTTCGTATTAAGTTAACTCTTCATACCAAACTACTCTTTTCTCAAAACTCGAGGATATTGCTTAATTAGAATCATATCAATTCAACAAATTTAAGTTTATAACTTTCTCTTACAAAAAAAAATGTTTACTACTATTTTCGTCTCCTTTTGTCTATCTTCTAAGATTTTTTTGTAGGAACTAAGAGCAATGATTTTTCTTAATTAAAATAATATAGTTACGGATTTTTCCCCCTTATCTTTTTATTTCTATTTTATAATAAACACGTGAATTAATTAAATATTAATGAAAAGTACAGATATAATTAACAAAATAGTAACTAATGTTATCTTACTTTCAAAACAACGATTTTTTTTTTCAAGTTTTGGCAGCTGAAAAAAAAATATGAAAGTAGTGTAGTTGTTTTAAAATAGTATGGTTAGACATTTTATATCGGCTATATGGCTAAATTCAAGGACTTAATTACTTAATGAGTTTAATTGGTATACATTATTAGTGTAAAGATTTTTACACTAATATTTAATTACAGCCCTTCATTTATGACTTTACTCATTACTCTTTTAAAAATTACATAAATCAAAAGTTATGAATGATTGAGTGTAAAATTTCTTTACATTGACAAGGTATACCAATTAAACTTTTAGTTAATAAGGTAACTTTGAAAAGTGAGTAATTTCGAAAAATTAAACATATTTCTTTGTTTGAAAAATAAAAAAACTAGAACTGAAGATAAATAATAAATGTGTGAATTTCCTTATACAACATTTGATTATTTTAGTTACAGAAAATAGACCGTGTTTATATAATAAACTCTTAATGCTAACTCGAATTACTCCAAAAATGATTAATTAATAAAATCTAGAATTAGGGTAACATTAATGCTAAACATTTATTACACTTTGAAATATTCTTTTATAAGTTAAATAATGTGTTATAGAAATAAAATCATTGTTAAGCACAGAATATGTCTTCAAATTGAATTACAAATAAAAGCAGTAGTGATATTGAAACTCTAATTAGAGTGAAAATACAAACAAAAAATTACTTTGTATACATAAAAAGATGAGTTCATTGCTCATTCTGGAAAAATGTGCAACGTTAATTACGTTATCTTATTTTATTCCCAGGAACTTAATTGTGATGCAAGTATTATGACTTGAACACCAGGAATTGTGCTCTAAAATATAGGGTCACTAGATACCTTACACAGATTGCTATAGACCTGCAAACTACATATATAACCAACTTTTCTTATGACAAAATTTACTTGTAAGAGAAGGGAAAGAAAGAGGTAGTAAGTTCAAATCCCTTCATTAATAAAATTAGCATATTATCAATTAACATTTGTTTATGAGTTTAATTGGTATACATTGTCAGTGTAAAAGATTTTTATATTGACGTTTAATTATAACTTTTTATTTATGTCTTTTAAAATACTAATTAATAAAATTAACAAATTTATCATGAATGAAAGATCGTGATGTAAAATTTTTTAAGCTGATCGTATATACCAATTAAAATCTTTGTTTATATATATATATATAAACAACGCTTGACAATTCTGTAATAAAATGAACCCAACCTCAACACATAAATCTAAAAATAGTTCTAGACTTTGAAGATAAAAGTATAAAACAATGTTATTAAAACCAAATTGAAAGTCACTCATTTAACTGGTTGAGATGCTTATATTAAAAAATTAAAATACTTAAATATTTCATATTCTAAATATACAAATAAGTATTGTACTAAATAATAATATGCCATGATTAAACTTAAATTTTCATTTTATATTTAGAAAAATATAATCATTAATTCTAATTACATCACATATAATTTTCTTATGAAATGTGCATTGATATGCAAAAAAACACTAAATCTCTCTGTTTTTCATTAACTTTTATAACCTCTTAAACATGTAACCTCTTTGCAAAGTTTATGAATATACTCTGCATTATTTGGTTAGCTACTATGCAGGAGATTTGGTTGAAATTCATTGATATTTTAGGAAGTATATTTCAATGCTAAACAAGTCTTCCAATACTTTTTGCAAAGATTATGGTCGTGAGTTCATGACTTCTATAAAAAATCGTTAGTTTCTTGTTATCAACGATTGTTCAATCAAGTTATTGCTTTACTTTGTTTAAGTAATAGTATTTGAAGTTTATGATTTCATTAGGCTATATTTTCCTTGGGGTTTTTGTAATACATGTGGGGACTTGTATTATATGAGGTTATTTACTTTAATGTTTATGTACTATGAAAAATCATCATATCATTCCTTGTGACATGAAGGAGTATTGTTAATACGGAATAAATTGTATTATTAAAAAAAAAAAGGAGAATATAACAATATTAAAATAGAGTTGCATTAATATAAAGAAAAGTAAGTCTTAAAAAAAAAGTAAGAGAGAATGAAAAAAAAAACATGACATTCAATTATAATATTTTAGTTTAATAATTACACGAACAAAAGTTCGTAATTAAACACATAAAAATATAACTCTTTAAAAAATAAAAAGTGAATGATGTGGGTGTGTGTCCTCAACCTCACTGTTCCCATGTTTTAGTTAGAGTGGATTTGGTGCTAGAGTTTCATCACTCTCGTACCAACATATTCTTGTTTCAACTATATAATTAGTATAAATGAAATCTACAAGTGTAAATTAAGTACTCTTGCTCCTAATTAATCAAACCTTTATTTACTAAAGGAATATTCAACCGATGTAATGACACTTATCCTTTACCAAAAATGCATGAGGATATCATACATGTTTCCCTTTTTTCCCATCTGATCATGGATTCCAAATATCTAGATGCAATAATCGGAGTAGTGGTTTTCATTTTCAATGATGATTGCCTATTATTTTTAAATGATTAAGGATCAGCATCCGATCATTTCAAACTATACTACTAATTTAATACCATAAAATTTGTGGCTATTAAATCTCCTATCTAATTAACTAATCTATATTAGGAAATAAAAAGGAAGAGAAAAATCCACCATTCAAAGATAATGGAAGGCACATTCGATACGCATCTTATTGGGCAAAGGAGAGGAGGCTTAGCCCCAATTCCTTTCACAATCCTATTATTATCAATATTTTTTCCCCCACGATGAGATATAATGTTTTCAGTCAAATTCAATCAATCAGATTAAAATTAAGAAAAATCAATTTTTTTATTGCTGGAATTTCAATCGATCATGTCACATATACGATAATTATTATCATATTTTTTTACAATCACGACATTAAATTTAAAATTTATAATCTCTTATCGCCTACTCAAATGATTCACTAATCAATGTATTAATATATGTTTTATGAAATAGATTTTTGCAACATGATGCATGGCTCTTCCAAACATGTGACCACGATACCAGGATCTCTAAACCAATGGTGTATGAGTAGATATAACATAACAAGCTCAAGAAAAGCCATATACGAGAAGATAATAAATTAAATTTAAGTTATAAAACTTGTACTATTGTTGTTATCTCCCGTGACCCCAATACTATATATCCCATCCCCCTTATTCTGTGCTAGCTACTCAAAACACTTAGCTTAGTTTCTTCTCAACCTTCTTAAGGATCAAACTTCTACCCTAATTATCTAACTATTCTTTTTCTCACATCACGTTATCAGCCCTATGAGTTTAATTAAACCTAAGTCAAATCACGAAATGGAAGCATCCTCACGGCGAATAAACCATATTCATTAAAAATTTCAAGTTTATATTCAATGTTCAAACCGACTCTATTGTATATTCAATAGTCTTCCTTGAATTAAATATATGTAATCAAGTAACGAACCAGTGTGTAGGATTAAGAAAGGAACGCGTGTGAGGAACGAACGAGAGAAACATCAAGTTTATGACCAAGTTTGCGTGGTTTGTATTTTATAATATATATTTTTTAAAAAAACAGAGTATATTCATAAATTGAATCAGGACATGAAATAAAAGGTAAAACACAAGGATAAATTGCGCGCTACAGCTAGTACTAATTGTGGATTACAAGTTGGATACACGGAGTTTGAGGTCTAGTAGAGATGGACGTTTCTCAGTGGCTAAGGCTTATTTGGCATTGCGCACGCAACAGACCTCAACGAGACTAACCGAGGTGGAACCCAAGGATTGAAGACGAATGTGGAAAGATAGTCTACCCTCCAAGGTAATTGCTTTCTCATAAAAATTATTGTTAGATAGATTACCAACCACTGATAATCTATTGAAGAGAGGTGTTGAGATTCTAAGAGATGGTGCTATATGTGTTTTTTGTAAAAGTGCTATGGAAGGGAGGAACCATTTGTTCTTAACGTGTGCCAAGGCCCAATCTGTGTGGAACAACATCATCAGCTGACTCGGTATCCAAGGACCTATTCCGGGGGATGGCTGGTTGTTGGGGTATCTGGATTACTAGAAATCAGATTGTTTTTTATAACATACCGGCAAATTCAGTAAACATTATGATGGCTATAAAGGTAATCTCGTAGAAATGGCTATCATATTCCATTGGGTTTAATAGGGGGTGTGTGTTCTCGGATTGGTACGCTAATCCTATAATGTGTTTATTAAATATGATATAGGTGGATAACTGTTAACATGCTCCATTAGGATATGGAGGAGTATGTAATTCGTATGTATTCCAAGAAACTCTTTGTTTCTTTATTGAATATATTATTAGCCTTTCAAAAAAAAAAAAAGAAGGTAAGACACAAGAATGACTGGTCTAAAATAACCAGAAAGTAAACTATCCCTTTTTTCTAAACAAAACAAAACCAATAAAAAAAGACACTATATCCTTAAAGATCAAATTTACATACCATCCATTTCCAATATATTAATTGAATACATCCAAAAATATCTAGAGATTCTATAGTTTTATTAAAAAAACAATAAAATTTCTAGATTTCTATAAACTTCAATATACAACATAGAAAAAATATCCCTATTTCTATTTTTATATTTATCCGAAACCCAAGAGATAATCAAACAACACATTTGAAAGATATCATTGGATATAAGTGAGACATATCCAAACCAATTCATCACCTTGCATCATAAGGAATAGGAAATCTTGCAAGTCAAGAAGACATGTTTGCAACCCTTTCTACTCACCCTGCATAAAGCACACATATGTTATTCCTTGTGAAATATCATATATTTTTTAACTAGATTGTCCATTGCAAGTAGTCTATTATTTCTTTAATTGCCTTTTGGAAACAACAAGCTTAAATTAAGATTATGAAACATAATTTTAGTCTTGATAGATAAATGATAGTTATTATTGATTAAAAGATTTAAATTCATGATTTCTTTCTTACCTTCTCTTTTTTTTTTTTCATTGGACTTTATAACTAGATTAATTTTTAACTCTAAACATAATTTTCGTTGAATATTATCAATGTAAAAATTATCTTTACTATTTAATAAGCTTGATATGTTATATATTATCAAATCTATTAAATAATGTGATAATAAAATTTTAATGATATATACCCTAAAATTAAAAGAATTATCTAGCAATAAAGGAAAGAGTATATATAATGATTTGTTACATTAAAAAGCCACGAATAAATAACAAATTCACAGCTGTGGAGTAGGGATCTTCAAATGATGTATATATGGAAAGCAAGGGAAAGAGATGAGAGAAAAACAAAAACAAAAACAAGGAAGAGTCTAGAACGAAGCAGCAAGTTACGAATTGGATAAGTTTGAAACTTTGAATTGAGGCGTGGAATACTTTGTTATGAGTATAAAAAGTTGTGACATGAATGATTTAATTGAACATGTAATTGGAAAGAAATTAAGCGGAAAAGGTATAAATGAGATTGTAATTAAAATGAAGAATGAATATATATGGATATATGGAAAATGAAGAAGTGAAGGAGGTTCTGTGGCAATAGCCCTGGGAAGAACCACTGCTATCCAACTCAGCAAACAGCTTGTTGTATTGTCCATTCTTCTTAATCATATATTCCATTCCCTGCATGCAGGTGGAGAGATGGAGGAGAAGTTAGACAAGTGTCAGGGATGCATTCATAACAATCTTACCTACTTATACTTCTTTAATTATTTTACTACACTCTCTATACACGACAACTTATACAAGAATATTTTTTTTAAACATTTGTGAGTATTCTAATAATTAAATAACTTTGTATATATTTTTATTATATAAAATAATTTTGTGTAACTTATACTAAATGTTACGCAACTTAATAATTTTATTTTAAATATATTTTTGGATTAAAAATTATTTTCTCATAAATCATATATATATTATCTATATGCTCATTCATTAAATTGGTTTGACCTTCATCTTGTTCTAAACTTAAATACCACTTTTACCCTTCTATGTTGTAAAACACGGTAAAAAATTAACAGTTTGATTAGTTTAATTTTGTTTTTTAGGTTTTTTGAAAAAACTATTTTTCTAGAGGAAAAAAACTTGTTTAGTAAATATTATTTAAAAATTATTTTAAATATGTAAAAATAAAAAAATTTGTTTATATTTAGAGAAAAATTGATAAAAAGGAAAAAATAACATATTCTCGTTATATTTTAAATTTTCAAAACAAAAATAGAAAACTGAAAAATAAAACTATTTATAAATATTTATGTTTTTTAGTTTAAAACCAGAATTATTTTCGAAAATTGTTTTAAGAAAAGACTACCCAAATGAGTTTTTTTAGTTTTTAAATACTAAAATACTAATTTTTTTTATAAAATTATTGTAAAAAAAAACACTAATTCATATGTTATTAGGGATGATAATCATGTCCGCCCATGATTACCACTTCATCATGTTCCAATTTTGACAAGAAAAACTCACTTATTAATCTCTACCTTTCTCCACTCTCCTTTCTACTTAAGAAAATTGGGGATGAAAATGAGTTTGTTGGTCCCTATTCCGTCTCCGCACTTATCCTGCTTCACTTATATGTTAAACTAAATTTCATACCTATATTTTTAATCTCATATATGAGTACAAATCCACAATATCCCTTTAGACAATTAAAATTAAGATATCATTAATAACTTAACGTATAATATATAATTAATAACTTAACGTATAATTTATTTGATTAATATATAATTTATTTAATAAATTATCAGTAAATTTAAATTTAAATTATAAAAATAATATAATGGAGTACCTGCAGATATACTAGACCCAAAAATAACCGACAGAGATAAAAACAAATTAAAATTTTATACTCGGAATCCTTTATGTATACCAACTCTTGCCTCCATCCCCATTTTGTGCTTTCCGAAGACAAGAATGGCGAGAGTCAAATCCGCCCATGCCTTGAACAGTTGATATCCTATCGATCACAATATTAGTATATTTCTGTGGTCCTTTTTATATGACACGGAATATATACTTAAAGATATATTTAATTTCTTAATAAAGTTTATGTTGATGTTTACTTAAATTTAACATATACATTATTTTTTAATAAAAATTTGTTTAAAAATTCATATATATGTTTATCATTTAATTTAAATTAGCTTACCGAACTTACAAGAGAGAAAAAGTTTGTAATTTACATTGTAAAACTATTTTAATATTAAACACATTATATATTTTGTGGTCCCCTGCTTTGGGAAAAGAAAATAGCTTCTCAAGATATCTTTATCGGTAACGGATCATAACTGTCAACTGTATGCTCCAATAGATATGTTTCCTTATTTTCTATTCATGGGTTCAGCAAAGCAAAACATATAGTGATTTATTTGAAAAATGTATTCCTTTAGGTGGATATGGCACCCTGGAAGAACTGGAAGAACTACTGGAGGTGATCACCCTTTTCCTTGTAGTGATGGAATAATTTGACATGATATGATAAGTAAAATAGTTTTGGGAAAAAGCCATGATAAAGATAAAGAGAGGGTGATAATAATGGGAACAAAAATGGTAAATGATAGCAGGTGGGGTTGTTGAACGTGGATGGCTACTACAACTCGTTGCTTTCATTCATGGACAATGCCGTAGAAGAAGGTTTCGTTACACCCACTGCCCGTCACATTATTGTGTCTGCCCAAGACCTCATGTGCAAGCTTGAGGTACCTTAATTATGCAATTCTCATTTTTTTCATTTTTCAATATCCCCCATTAAAGAGAATATAATATGTATCCACCATTTTGCATATGTAATTATCACAGGAGTATGTCCCAAAACACAGTGGCGTGGCACCAAAACGAAGTTGGGAGATGGACCAAGACCAATAACACTGCGAAATAACACATGTTAACCAATTCCAATCTAATTCCACATTACAAAATAGCATTCTCAATATAAATCAAGCCTTTTGGCTCACACTCCGTACTTTCTTCATTACCAACTAATTAATTTGGGGTCAGAATCTAACCTGCATGATTCATTTTCGCTGCTTAATGCATTTTGGTTCTGATTCTGTATGCTTAATTTATACCAAGTACCATCCCTGCCTTCAGGGCACTCATGAGCAGTGCTTTCTAAATACCTATTTCCAACATATATTATGCTCATATATGGATTAGCCTTTTAAATTTCTGCCTATTAATTACTTAATACACAATTTCAACTATCAATCCCTGAAAGAACCTGAATTTATTGTTTTTCTAATTTCTGCTCATTAATAAGGAACATGCATTTATCTAATTCTTTGTATATGAAAATTTGGAAATCTCTTATCTTATACTACAACAATAGAAAAAATAATTTTAAACTAGCGATGCAACTTATTATACAATTTGTGTCAAGCTATTCAAGAAATATTAATAGATACTTTGAAAATATTATCATTTTAGTTATTGATTACTTTCAAGGGAATTTACAAAAACAATTTAATTAATTAGATACTTATAATTCAATCATTTATGTTTCTGAATGACATAGACGTTGATAATTTGATCCTAAAATCTTTAGAACTAAAATAGTAATTCAAAGTTTTTTCTATTAGATATATTATATGTATATTACTCTTTTTTTATAGGTTATTCAATGATGACAAATTAATTTTAAACAATATATAAATATAAAAATTTAATTCTTAAAAAAAATTATATATTTAACAAAATTAGTCCTTTTTTATATAAGCAAAAGGTATATTATTAATAAAAAACATCATACAGTACATTATGTCTTCCAAATTATATTCATGATGAATACAAATCAAAATTCAGGTCCCTTATCACTAATAAAATTAGTCCTTTAAATGCTCTTTTTAATATATTTTTATTACGGGTATTATTTAAAATTTAAGCAATGAAAATATTAAACATATATTTTCTAAGAACTTTTTAATATATTATAAGGAGTATTAGTTAAAATTTCTTAAAAAGGTTAGCATTTGAAATATTCTACTTCCTATTTAATGAATTTTTTCCACTCATGTTATTTTGAATAACTTTATGCAGTAAAATTTTTTAGAAAAATGCTCTTGAAAATTGAAATAGAATATTCTGAATGACTTCATCGAAGAGCATCATATAACTAGATGGTCTAACTTGATTCACATGGTTGTAACTCTCACTCGGTTCTAACACTTTATATTATTCTATTGGATTAGTTGTTGACTTTAGCATAAAACCATTTTCATCCGCGGTCAACACCTCTGCTTAAAAGAACAGTTTTCATCTTAGCATAGAGTCGACTCTCGCATCAATTATTTTATGTAAGTTGCAACGATTTGTAATGGGTTGTTGAAGACAACTTTCAATTAAAAGAGATTGGTATGGAAAGGCAACGATGGTGACACATGAAAAAATTGAAAAGAGTGAAGGTGCAATGCTGACATGATGAACTTCCATCAACATTTATGAGCAACAATTGAATAGACATTGCTAGCTACTATTATTAACTTTCATCATCATCTTTGGTTGTTTTCATCTCTTCTTTTCTTTAATTTGTTCAAATACGGAGTGAGAATGAAGAAACCCTAAACCCCGAAGTATGAGCAACAATTGAATAGACATTGCTAGCTATTATTGTTTGTTTTCACCATCAGTCAGATGCTCTACCAAGAGCAGTGTCATCGTCATTTCTTACGCTTATTCCCAAGGTGGCAAAGTCAGTCAGGTTAGAACAGTATAGACCAATCTCTCTAATTTCAAGCATTCAAAAGATTATATCTAAATTGCTGGCATTGAGAATGAAGAAAGTCATGGGGTATTTAATCTCAAAGTGTCAGTCAGCATTTTTGCAAGGCAGATCGATCCTGGATGGGGTATTGATAGCAAATGAAATTGTGGATTGGGCGAAAAGGAAAAAGAAACCATGTTTTCTGTTTAAGGTGGACTTCCAGAAGGCGTACTATTCGGTAAACTGGGTTTTTTTGGATTATATGTTGGCTAGGATGGGGTTTGGGAGCATATGGAGAAAGTGGATGTCCAGTATCGTGAGGAATAACCAAGTTTCAATTTTAGTTAATGGAAGCCCAACGGAGGAGTTTAAGCCGGGGAGAGGATTGAAGCAGGGAGATCCACTATCCCCTTTTTTGTTTCTTCTGGTTGCTGAAGGTCTAGCTGGTTTGTTCAGGTCAGCGGTAAGGAAAGGGGTGTTTAAAGAGCTCAATATTGGGGCCCAGGCAAGGTTCTTAATTTTGCAATACTCAGATGATGTTATAATGATGGGGGAAGCTGACCTGAAATCAGTCTGGTATTTGAAGGTCATACTTCGGGGGTTCGAGCTGTCATCGGGGCTAAAGGTGAACTTCAGTAAGAGCCAATTTTTTGGCTTAAATGTTGGTGCCTCGTTTACAAGAGCAGTGAAAAATCTATTGAATTGTTCGGTCTCATCACCGCCATTTAAGTTTTTGGGGGTTCCGGTGGGAGCGAATCCTAGGAGGATACAAATGTGGGCACCAATCATCGAACAATTTCAGAGGAAATTGGCATTGTGGAGGGCGAAACAAATGTCGTTTGCAGGAAGGTTAGTTATGATAAATTCAGTATTGTCTAGCCTTCCATTATACCTATTCTCCTTTTACAAGGTACCTAAGAAAGTCCTAAAAGTTATCACCGGTCTACAGCGGTCCTTTTTGTGGGGAGGGTCTAATCAGGAGAATAAAATTGCGTGGGTTAGCTGGAATCAGGTGTGTCGCTCCAAGGAAGAAGGGGGTCTGGGAGTGAAGTGTCTATGGAACTTTAATCTAAGTCTGCTAGCAAAGTGGAGGTGGAGGTTATTATCAGAGCCAAATGCAATATGGGCAAGCTTGTTGGAGAGTAGATATGGACAGACATACAATTCAAATCAAAGGCAGCACAATTTTGCCTCAACTTCGCAGTGGTGGCAGGATTTATGGGACATTGATAGGCCGAAAGCAGAGAAATCAGACTGGTTCGTGGATAACGTCAGGAGAAAAGTGGGGAACGGAAAGGATACCTTGTTTTGGGAACAGAATTGGATTGGTGACGACCCTCTCAGTTTAAAGTTCCCCAGGCTTTATGGGTTAGCGGCTGATAAAGGTACCAGTATTAACCAGAAAAAGCTACCAACTGAGGGGTGGAGTTGGGTATGGAGGAGGGAACTATTTGTTTGGGAAGAAGATCAGCTCCGTCAATTACAAACGGTGCTAGAGCCAGTGGTAATTGCGGACGATAGCGTGGATAGATGGATCTGGAGGTCTAGTAGGGATGGAGGGTTCTCAGTTGCTAAACGCATCAGAACTCAACGACTCTCTCCGAGGTGGAACCGAACCAATTGAGACGCATGTGGGAAGATAGTCTTCCATCAAAGGTAATTGCTTTCTCATGGAGCTTATTGATAGATAGACTACCCACCATTGATAATTTGTTGAAGAGAGGCGTTGAGATTCCAGGAGAAGGGGTTCTATGTGTCCTCTGTAGAAGCAATATGGAAAGCATGACTCATCTGTTCTTAACATGTGCAAAAGCTCAATCAGTGTGGAGTAATATAATGAGCTGGCTGGGAATCCAGGGACCTATTCCGGGGGATCTGCATCAACTGTTTCTTTCATCATCAGCGTGGGTGGTTGGAAAGAGAAAAAAGAAGTGCAGGTATGTTTTCTGGCTAGCTGCTTGTTGGGGAATCGGGATGACTAGGAACCAGATTGTCTTTGATAGAATTCAGGTGGAGTCAGTAGACATTATGATGACTATTAAGATAATCTCGTGGAAATGGTTGTCATATTCTTTTGGGTTTAATAGGGGATGTGTATTCTCGGATTGATATGCTAACCCGAGACAGTGCTTATTAAATATGCCTTAGGCGGAGAAGGGTTAATTACCATGCTCCAATTGGAAATGCAGTAGTATGAAGCTTGTTTCCTTATATTTTAAGAAACTTTTGGTTTCTCTATTGAATGAAATCTTTGCTTTTAAAAAAAAAAAAAAATACAGAGTGAGAACTAGCTAAATTTTGTGTCCGAATTATACTAATCAACTTACTGTACCCGATCGAAGCCATTTGCAATTTGTCGGATTAATAGTAATTAACTTATATCCCTAATTACTTCAATGCTTCCTAATTTTGTTCCTCTATGTTCCATTGGTTCAAAATGTTCAGAATTCAGACTGATTGTGAAGCTGAATTTGATTTCATTATATTTAGAAATTGTTTATTTCAATAAATTTTAATTAATAATAAAAAATATAATAAGTATGTTAGAAGATGTTAGAAGATACGTAGAAATAAGATAATATTTATTAACTTTACTTGTTTTACTGCAAGTGAAAGAAATAAATTGAGAACTTTACGGACCCACAAGGAAATAACATCCTTCCATATGGGACATGGGATGTACTATTCAAAGAGTGAAGATTCTCGTGAAATGCACATATTTTTGTTTTAATTAAAAATATTCTTTATAACCTAATATAGTACAAAATTAATTAATATAAAATACTTTCCATATTTTTTACTTATTTATTTTTTTCTCTTTATCATTCATCTAAATAAATAAAAAAATCACTTTTTTTTCTTATCTCTATCCTTTCAAACAATACATAATTTTTACTACATTTCTCTTTTATTTCCATGTGTTTTTTTTTATTTCTTTCTTTTCTATTTATTTAACTTCTCATCCAAAGAAAGCATTAATATATGATTAAGCAACAAAATTGACCCATCTACAATCACTAGATCCGAAACCAATTTTTATTAAACGGCTTGGGTTTGAACTATTTTGTGGGTTTATCGGGTGAAACAAGTGATTTAGGGTGGATAAAGTGGTTGGTGCAAGTTTGTGAGTTTGAACTAATCTAATAACAAAATCACTTACAAGGAAACAAGTAAAGTTAATAATTATTATCTTACAATGATGATAAATCACACAAGATGGTAAGGGTTTCACATGAATCACATAACATGGTGAGTATAAGCAAAAATGTGCGAGATGCGTAAATAGGATTTTTTTAGAAAATTTGTGCAAACTAAACATAAAACTGATTTGCTGGTCCAGATGAACATTTTTTTTTCAATGTTTGTGGAATTCCAATTGATGTAATTTTAACAAAAAATATTAAATAAATTGCATTAAGTCACTTGGTACTAAAATTGTCAAAATAAGACTAAATGTGATCGGCTCGATGAACCCATATGAGCATATTAAGTTTAGAGAATCTCGTATAAAATCAATTCTATTGGGTATGATATTATTTAATTTTTATCGTTTTCATTAGAATTTATGTAACAAGAAGAAAAATAAGTATATTTGGGTTGACCCGACAGGCCATCGAGCCTAACTAGGTCAGAAAAGTGCAACCCACTTTGAGTATGACTTAATATAACCTAAACCATTTTATTGAGCTTGCACAAGCCAGACCTAATATTCAATTTTAACAGTTATACTTAGTGCAATATTAACAATTAAATTTTATATTGGTTTCTCCTAATAAATTGTTGTCACTTTAACATTTGCAAAATTAACTAATTTTTTCTATTGACTTCGCACCACCTTAACATGATAAGAGAAAAAAATTTATTGGTTACCTTATTTGAGTTGGTGCCACTTGTATTGGATTACCCAAAGCAAGTTGGTGTCAACTCAAAAGGACAAAAAAATTATCTAGTTGCCTACTTGAGTTTGCGTCACTTGCATTAGATTATCCTAATTGAAATCAAGTTGGCAACACCACAAAAGAACAAAAAAAAAATGGACCAACACAATCCCTAGTCTAGTACTTACTTTACAAATTTCTCAGTTTTGTAAGTGAGTTTGGATAGGAATTTCAAAAGGAGAATTTATTTCATTTAAGAATTTTAATTGCTTTGTGATGAAATAAATTATTTGGGAATGAAGAATTTTAAAAGAATTTGAAATTCTAGATATTTTTAAAAATATTTTATTAGTTAAAATTGTAGAATTTCAAATTCCTTAAAATAGTAAGAATTTGAAATTCTTCAAATATATTTTTCTTTTACTAAAATGTCTGAGGTTATTTTTTGTTTTATATCAGCTAAAAACTTTTCAGCTCACGTTAACCGAGTTATTTTTTTGGTCAATTTTCGTGAAAATTTTTGTAGGATATATCACTTAGATATGTTGCTAACGTTAGTTGAAACTATTTCTTAGCATGCAAAACTTCATAGCATTAGTTACACTACTTTTTCTTACTTCACAACACTATGGTAGGTGTGTTGACGGCAAATTTAGATCCATACTCATGGAAAGTATACTAAGATCTAATGTAACAGCCACAGTACCGTAGCCTAATCCACACACCTATATAGAGAGGTCTGAAACCTCAGTATACCATAATAGTATTGTAGGAGGTACATTGATGATACACTCTTGTGACTCATTTTTAGTAGTGGTAAAAATAATTAATGTTAACAGAAAAAACTTTGACATACGTTGAGAAAAAATATTAGTCAAAAACATTATGTTAATATTTTTAAATTATTAAATATTGTTTATTCTTAAAATAAATTTTTATTTTTTAGTAGGAATTGAAATATTATACCAAATAAGAAAATTTAAATTAAATATATTTGAATTATCTTATACAAATAAAATATTTCAAAAATAAAGTCAGAAAACATTTCAGAATAATGTATTTTGAATTTCCTCGGTTTGTGAAATTCTCTATTGAAATATTATACCAAATAACTTCATGCCTTTTGTCTTCAAGTTTACAGCACTCTCTAGTCCATTCCTTTCATGTTTTACCCTTTTGGGTTTCACCCTTTTGATATATATGAAAGTGAAAATTTTGATTTTTATAAAGGAGGGATAGCTTAATATGGCATAGGGCATTTTGTGATGTGTTGGCATAGAAAAGTTGAAGTTCTCATACGCATATTGCTTCAAACTTCAAAGGCTAATTTGAATCAATTTTGAAGGTTGTGACAAGTGAATAATTACCTCCAATATTAACCGTGACCGTGATTTGAAGGCTATGTCTAACCTGATTTTATCCACCCAATTCTGGACTCACGTGATAGCCGATCTGGCTAAACCCAATGGCTAATTTGACCGAAATCAGGCCAAAAAATAAAACCATGACGGTTCATTTGGATTGAATTTTTTGGTTCCAAACATCACCGAATTTAGCCAAATGCTAGCTCATCCTTACTTAATCTATTGCCAATGTTAGTACAGTATTCTATTTTTCCATTAACCTGCCATACTTGTTCACGTGAACACACCGTACCAATACGATTTAATCACAATTAAAAGGTAATGATTCTTTGCAAGAATCTAAAATATAACGCTTGTTTTTTGCCACCTAGAATCATTATTATTAAACAAGTGGCAGTGGTCATTTTTAGATTTAAAAGGAGCAGTTGAGCAAATGGGGAAAGTTGATAAGAATCATTAAAAAGAAAGAATAAAGAAAACGCCCTTTTCCCCAAGACTTTCAAATGATTTTCGTTTCAGCTTTTTTTCTGTTTAATTTCTGGTTTTGGATAAGCATCGGCAGGCTTGATAAACTATATATACCGTGGAAATGGGAATCACACGCTTTTTGTGAGCATCAGTCTTTAATTTTTCCTCTTTCTCCTGGTCAAAAGATTAAAGGAAAGGCAAAGAAACAAATAACTATTTAATCTTTGATAATAACGAGCTTAATGATGTAATAATTAATCGGGATGTCCCACCAAAGTTTGTTTGCAATTGAACCATTGCGTGGCTTTTTTCTGATGTACATCCGTGATAATGAACTTTGATTCCAATTTTCTCCCTTAGTTTCTATTGGGGTGAAAGAAAATAAATTTTAATAAATATGATAAATTTTGTTTATATTTATTAGGCTGAAAATATTTTAGTAATGGATCAGAAGACAAAAGATTCAAACAAGTATGCTACATCACCATCGTAGGAGTAGCATTAAAAAAAAATAAAATTAGTTCTGAGAGTCCAGATCAGAAGAAAACTACATACAAGATAAAGAAATAAGAGCATTTTTTAGGTTTATACAACTATATTTTTCGAAAAGAAAAGACGAACAAATCAAATACTAAAATTAAGACTCGAGTTAAGAAGAAAATTTAAATTATAAATCATGTTTTACCACTACTTCAATCATATTAAGAAATGATTCACTTATTACCATATTGAAAGATATTATAGGTTGTGGTTAATAAGTGAATTATTTGTTGTGTAACATGAAATTTGAAAAAGTGACAAAATATTTTAGCTTAATGTCAATAAGCCTTGTGGGTTGTGGTCTTTGGGAAACACAAACACCACAACACTGTGATTTTGCTCTAAACCGATTGCAGGCAGGAAAAAGTGCAGATCATTAGCGAAAAACGTAGAATTATGCGTTTTTACTGTCAATTATGACACAAACCTCCAATTTGTTTTAAAACATAATAACTACAATTTTTATTTTTTTTACATTACACATAACTTTATACTTTTTAAATCTTATGATTTAAAGTTAATTTAATTATTTTAGTAAGTCAAAAGAATTTATTTCAAAAGAAAAAATGCTAAGCAAAAGCACAAGAAAAAGTTAATTTAAATTTAAATTAAAGTTATTTTAGGTTATATCAAATTAAAAATATATTATTTTTGAATAAACTAAATATTAATATTGTAAAATTTTTACTCAATACTAATTTATTTTTATATTTATCGAATCTTAATATATAAATACAAATAATATGTTTTGTTTCAAGTTAGTTTCATATTTGTTTGCATTTTAGAGATAGTCTCTCTTTATCAAGAAAAAATACTGTATCTTTAATATATTGTTGCTTAGTATAATCAATATGTACTACTAAATAAAAAATATATACTATTATTATGTTAATTTATTTTTGTTAAAAATTGTTAAAATTTGACTAATAGTATAACTAAGTCTAAGGGTTAGATTGAGTGAAGCAAGCGAGTTGAGTCGTGTGGTTGGATTGGAACCTTTACTCGTGTCTTTGAAATTGGTTAAAATTACTGGTTGTATGGATGGGGGTTAGCATAATAAGGGCTTTTAGATATAACATAACTGTGAATCTGACTCTTTGTTGACCTTTGGAACTCATCAACAATGGAGTCAATGAGCATAGCACCATCCCTATGCAACAATTCTTAGCAGGATCCGCAACTTTTGCCTAACTACGCCTTTTAAGTTTCAACACTCTTCTTGTTTTTTCCATCATGTCCTCATTCTTCAGCCCTTATTTTTCTGCACTGTCTCCTATCTGCTCAATTATTTTTGTTACAATTGTTAATTATTGTTAAAATTGCTCAATTATTGTTGTATCTAAAAGCTTTAATCAAACAAAAATAGTATTTTACAAAGATTTAAAAAATGATTTATAAAAAACTATAACCTTCTTAATTTTTTAACAGCACAATACTTATATAAGCATAAAAAACTTGAGAAAATTAAAGGCCGAAGATAATGTAAAAACAGAGGGAATCGGGGAAAGATATTATTCATATCGACGATATAATTATCTTAATAGCGAGGAAAAGTCGCACAAAACGACACACACAATAGAGGGAGGGAACTGTGAAACCAACCAATCACATGGTGACACGTTCCCCTACACATATTACAAATTATTAATACTCCTCTCCTATTTCAAAAATTTAAATAAAAACATTAAAATTAAAAATGCATCTTGTTAATGTTGGGGGATTCTATTGTGTGTGTGTGTGTGGAGAACAGAGTTGAAACTGTAAAAGACGATTCACCATTTCAATCATCTCACTCGCTTGCGAAATTTCAATTGGCAAACGGTGAGGTATCACTGTTACCGCTCTTCTCTCGTTCCGATATACATGCCTATACAATCTTCGATCCCCATTGTCCTTTTATCAAAATTCTCACCCTCTTAGGGTTTTAATTTTTACCAGTGATTTTGTTCATAAGCATTGTCGTTTTACTTAATCACTTACCTTGGACATGAATTAACCTATTCTTATTATCAGTAAAGGATTTATGTTCCATTCCATCTACCTGTTTGCTTGCACTGCTGTTTCATTCCTATTTGTATTTTCGATTGCTTTTAACTTTGCAGTTCTTTTTGGGATCACTGTAATAAGATTTTCGTTTTGTCTTTTCCTCGAGTTTAGACATTAGAAATTTGGATAAAGTGTTTAATTTTATTCCATTGTTGGTGTTGCTACTTACATTGTCGCTGTATTTTATAACCTTGCAGAGGGATTCTGTTTGTGTCATGTGCGTACAGCAATCGGATTGTTTGGATCAGAAGTCAATTCAAGGTGAAAGTTAGCAAGGTTTTGTTGCTGGTTTAATTAATCGTTTCGTTCTTATATTTGCACCAACCTTTTGTTTTAGTTCGATTACCTAAAACTATGCTTTAGTGTAGACCCCATACGAACAATCTTCCTTGTTTCAGTCCTTGTTGTAAGTTTTCTGGCTGTGTAATACTGCCTCAAAATGGAGGCATTAGGACTAAATGTAAAGGAATTACTTTTATAGAGACTAAAATGAAGAATTTTTATGCATATGGACTAAAACAGATGGTTGGTGCAAGTATAGGGGCAAATGATTAATTAAACCATTTTTTACTATACCTGTCATAGGGTAGTTAATGCAGAAGAATAGAATGTAAATGTCTGATAAGATGTTTTACATGAGAGTAGCTGATAGCTGCTTATCACATAGGATCACCATAGTAGAATTGGGATTCAAATCATGAATCAGAAGGCATGTTCTCCAAATTGTGAATCTAACTGTATCGTGAATGCCAAGATACATGATCCATAATAAAAGATGTCATGTACAATTAATAAAGACTCTCAAAAGTTCAAATTAATGATCAATAACTGTAAGACATAACTCTAGGAGCATTTTAACATAAAGGAACACACCAAAAATCAAAACACAGTAACACACACATATATGCATAATATATTACCATTTTCTAGTCAAATAGCTAACAAAGAGACTCATAACAGAGATCCAAATTATAATGACCAAAAGTCAAAAAAATGTGGCTGCTGGTACACTAATTCCGTGAACTGTGGTTGCTGCTGGACAAATTCAGCAGTGTAGCCTCCCAAAAAACAGTGGCTGTTGCTGCTGCACAAATTCAGCATACCGTGCGGGTGCTGCACAAATTAATAAGTGTAGAATATAGTTACTTATAGTAAACAGAGGGGTCCACAAAGCCTACATGTGACGGAATCACACTAAAATACAAAGAAAGCTAGAAAAGAATAGTGGGTCGTCCTTTTTTATTAGGAGGAACAAAAATCAGGTGAATGAATGAGGAGGAAACGAGTGAAAACGTGAACAGAGATAGTGGACCACCCTGCATCAGATTGCTCTGTGCCAGAATCACAAGATTCATGTGCGGGATGCGGTTCTAGCGATTAATCTGTCATTGAAATGATTCAAGCACAAAGACGATTCGACACAATTCGTATTGTCGAGCAATGAATCATATCATATCACATATTCACATGTATCGTTCTGTGAATTGTACGATATTGATAACAATGCCTAGGATCCTTGAACTTCTGGCAACAAGAGAATTGTTGTTCGCATGGTCCTTTCATTGTCCATTCAAGAATCTCTTGTTGATCATAGACCATGAATAAGGATGTACTCATGTACATGTTTATGTGGTTGTGTGATGAAAATTTGACTTAATCCAGGACTTCAGTATTTTTCTTCCGTTCCCCAATGAAGGCGGATAGTGGTTCAATTACATATATTCTAATTTTCTAATTTGTTTATTCAGCTTCTGCAGTTATCTGTAGTGTTTTTCAAAGTTCAAGCCATGCTTAGTTGATGATTTTGTAGTATTGGAATGGATTTTCCTTTCACCCCTTGGTTTAATGTATCTTGGTTTGTCTATATTGTTCTTTTGAATTTTAATACAATTATTTTGGTTTACACAATATATCAGATATTGGTGGCCTTTCTATGTTTTAGTACGTGTGTCTCTTTACTTTTCTCTTAATATAATATAATATGGTGATTCATAATATAAAAAAGAAAGCTTGAAAAAGAGGCAAAAGGAAAAAACAAAAATTAATGGCAAAAGGATGTGAAATATGAGGCCTTTTTCTGTCCTCCTTTTCTTGCTCAATTAGCTTTACTGTAACCATGGTTAAACTGTTGCTATGTTAATGCTAGTGGGTTTTCAGTCCTCCTCACTATTTCCCACACATTGTTAGAAACTTAGAATCTGGAATCCTCCATGGCTGACTTATTAGTGTCTACTATTTTCCTTTTAAAAACACAGATTTTTTCAATCAAGTTTTATTTACTTTTGACGCCTCTTTTGTCATGGAGCCCTACTGGATATTGTGACACTTTTGTGAAAGTGAAATTGTTGATCTGTGACATGGGTTGGGGTAAGTATAAGCTTCTGAGCCAAAAGGCCCTTTAACCTTTTCTTAAATTTTAATGGGATTATTGCAAGAGGTGCTTTTATGAGAATGTTGTTGAGTAAATTATTGAATTATAAGCATTTATGCAGGTATAAATGGAACTTGAAGCTATTAATCAACCCAAGCAAGAACGTTCAAGAACTAGATGGACAGCATCCCTTGACAAGATATTTGCAGACTTAGTTGTCAAGCAGATTCAACTGGGAAACAGACCAAACAATGTTTTTGACAAGAAAACTTGGAATCATATTCGAGACGAGTTTAATAGGCAAACAGACCTTAATTTCAATAATAATCAATTGAGGAAGCATCTAGATGTTCTTCGGACTCGCTTCTATAATTTGAAATCCGCTTATGATCAAAATAATGAATTCGTAATGGATGATTCCTGTTGCATTGGCTTTGAACAGTGGGAAGATATAGGGGTAACTTTCTTTTATTATACCGATCTTTTCCTTTTCCTTTAGTTTTATTCTGAACTTTGCCGTTTCCTATATAGGCACAGCCTAGGCATGACCCAGTCAAAGTGAAAGATTGTCCAATATATGAGCAACTGTGCACAATATTCATAGAATCAGCCGCTGATGGGAAATATGCCCAATCTAGTCATTATGAAGAGTTGGACAAATCTATTGGAACAGATGCAGCTTGCTTGACTCCTTGTCCAGAAGCTAAGGTCTCACATTATGAAAATCCATCAACATCAAAATCTATTGCAGGGAATATCTCAACCGTTGAGAAGGTGGCCAAAAATACACTGGATAGGAAAAGGAAACGACCGTGTGAGACACAAACTACTAGTCTGGATCAAGACACCTGCAATGCTATGGCAGAAGCATTGTTGGATATGGTTGCTGTTTCGAGGGTAAGGGCAGTTGTATCTAGTGTAAGTGATGATAAATTCTCCATAACAAACTGCATTAAAGCTCTAGATGAGATTGAAGGCATTGATCAACAGCTCTACTTTTCTGCCTTGGATCTCTTTGAGAACCCTAGCTTAAGGGAGACATTCATTTCCTTAAAAAGTGTCAAGATTCGGTTGACATGGTTACAAGGAAAATGCAGTAAAGGGCCCTTCCATTAAAATACATTTAAGCCATTCTGAAATCAACTGTAATTACTTAGTCGCAAATACTTGGTTTACTATACCCTTCTTTTTGTTTAACTGTATGTAATACCGTTCAAAGTTCTAACTCTTGCAACATCATGGTAGTTGTTTATAAGTGCTATTTCTTCTGGAGTTTAATTCTATAGTCTTTCTTCAGATATTACTTTTATGAATCATTTAATTTGCATCTTTGTTATCTGTTGATAAATGTAAACAATTGTTTGATGAAAGTGAGAATGTCGCAGTATGTTTATGCTTTATAATAAAATTGCGGAAACAATAAAGTTTAAAAATCACAGTTAATATTTTTTCTTCCAGGTTTATAGTATTTTTTGGTACAGGAAAATCATAGTTAATATAATGTTGTTTAAATATATAAATAAAATTATTGATTTGTTTGAATAGATTTGATTATGATATTGTGCCAATTACATAATTTTAATAAATTTTATAAATATATATGAGAGTAATCTCTATCATAGTTATCAAGATTGCAAAAATCTTGACAAGTTAAATTGCATGTAGAATATGAAAAGTAGTAAACTCAGTCACAGTGAATTTGTAAGTAGACTCGTGAACAATTTTTTCGGGTGATAGTTTTTTTGCTACTCTAATTTTGAGGGTTTTAAATATAATTTGCTTTTATGTTTAAAAAGGTTTTGAAATTTTGTAAGTTTTGACTCTAATTTGTATTTATTTGAAATAATTTAAACTTATTAGGTAGATTTGAATTTATTATGTATAATTTTTAAAACTTTATAAATATATTTTAATGAAATAAACTTTTACGTAAACTTTCGATTATGATAAGTATAATTTATTATGCTTACTTGAGTTTAAAAAAATATTTGTTATTATTAAAGCTTAATTATAATATAATGTGGTATAAAAACTATCAACCAAATAAAAAATTTATATGACTTCTAAGATATTAAAAAAAATAAATTTACCATAAATAATGTGTGATTACCGTTATTTTAATTATTTATCTTCTTGAAAGTTATTATATCTTTTTTAAATGTTTAATTTTGTAAGTTGTTTATAAATATTTTATTATTATTTTTATATGAACTAAATTCTTAAGAAATTATGAATGAAATTTACAACTCGAATTTATAGAATTTCTACGAGTTATATAAACTATGGAATTTGATAAATAAAACTACTTTGTATTGTTAGCCCAGAGGCTATTTACACATTTATAATCAATCATTTAAAACTTATTATTTAACATAGTATAAATAAAAAGCAGGTAACAAAATCCACATTCCACAGGCCGAAAGCCTAGACACTTAATATTTGTGCAACTTTACCAGACCTGTCCAAATTAAGACACTGGTGTCCAATAAAATCCAATTCTTACAAATTGAATAAACGAATGCCTAGAAAACGTTTAAGTTTTGTGCACATAGGCAACGAAAGTGAGTAGCCTAATACCGTATCACCGATTAAAATGTAAACCAAATGAAAGGATCAACATGATTTTGACAGTTGTATTAGGTGCGTATACAGATCAAAGAAATTAAATAAGTACAATAACCTCATAATTAGATCTAAAATCCGCGCCACTTATTCTTAGCTTGCCTCAGTCATCATCTTTAAATTCTCTGATTAATATGAAACACAAAACAGTAGTTACACTACAATTGATAAGACTTAACACTCTTCGATAACTATCATCAGTTTATTGCCAGAAGTAATTACTGATTTTACTAGAAGATACACTAAATATGCATGGCTTAAGTACGTTAAGTTTTTGTACAAGAAACTTATATGATGCAGTCATTTAAAGTTTATAAAAAACCATTGATACTTTTAGCCTCTTACATACTGAATCATTCCTGATAGCCTTCTTGTTATTTCAAAACAAGTGCTGATTGACAAAATTATCATGATATACATAATCACTAAATTTGTTCAATTGGTAGTTGAATTTGTAGAAATGTGGAAAGAGAGTTTCTACTTAAATAGGAGTAAGACAAAGTATATATTAGCAAAGACAAAGAGGAATATGACTTGGAAGGAAAGAGATGAAAAGATGTAATATCACCGGTTTCTATAGTTAAGAATCTAAGATCAATAATACAAAAATAATGACAAATAAACTATGCCACACAAAGGATATAAGGCTAAAATTAGAAATAGGCATTGAAAGTTATTTGTGATTCCAAAGTATGTATTAAACTCAAAGTTAAGTTTGGAGACACTAACATGATAAAGAACGTGGGCTTTAAAATGACAAGAAGAAAAAAATATAGAAGAAATAAAAATGAAAATGTTAAGATAAATGAGTGGCCATGCAATAAAGGACGTGATACAAAATGATTGATTAGGAGGAGGTATTGGTGTAGCACGGATTGAGGAAAAAATGACAAAGATTAAGGTATCTAGAGCACGTACAAAGGTTCTTGAAAAGACTACTCAGATGAGTGAATATACTATTTAGTTTTTAGTCTTATAGGAGAAGAAGACCAGAAAGACATTAAGGGAAGTTGTTAAAAAAGATCTTACAGTAAATAAGAGCTGCAGATTGTAGTTGACCTTAGATGATGAAATTAGGCCTTTATTGTTGTTGTTGGTAAAATACAAAGGGCAGAGTTCCATACCTGCGGTCAAGGTAACGAGGTTGAATTCCAGATCCTTGACAAGTTGTGCATGTCAACGAACCAACACCATCACAATTTATGCATCGAGACACCTCCTTCTCACCCCCACCAAGTTCAACTGTTACATTGCCAGATCCCAAGCAAAATCTGCATTTCTCTGGCAAAAATGTAACAATTTCAAACATGATTGGTAAAAATCATCTCACAATTTAATTGTCAGTTTTTTTTTATTGGATTGATTTTGTTTTTTAGTTTTTTAAAAAAATTTTAAGAATAATTTTTAAAAATTATTTTTTAATGAAAAGAAAAAGAAAACTTAGTAAGTATTAATTAAAAACTATTTTAAAGATATAAAAAAAAAACTTATTCATATATACTAAAATTCTATTAATAAAAAGTAAAAAAAAAACAACAACATATTCTTATTGTGTAATTTGAGTTTTAAAAACAAAAATAAAAAACTAAAAAACAAAATTATATATAATTATTTCTTTTTTTAATTTTTAAAAACTAAAAAATTAAAACTATTTTTCAAAATTATTTTAAGAAAACAGTAACTAAACAAATTTTTTAGTTTTTAAATATTAAAATTAATTTTATAAAACTTTTATAAAAAAAGCAGCCTACTAGATATATGAAATATCATATCTTGCTGTATGGCGGAGACAAAAAATTTCCATAACTTGGGATTTCTTCTCTCCTTCATTCTTATTAATTCACTGCAATCGAATTGTTTCCCTTTTCCGTTCTTATGTTGTACTGTATAAGTGGTTGTAAATTTTCACTAACACACACACTCATGGGAAAAACAGTGCCAGTGAGAGTTTCATACCATAGCACACAAAATGACATATACTTCAAGGAGATAATTACTACTTAGACTGCAACTGTATAACAAAATATACCTTCATTACGTTGAGTTGAACTTATTATATTTACAGCCTAATATCGGGTACAAATTAAATAGCTTCAAGTTGTCATACTCACAAGCATCACAACCTATTATGTTATACTTACAATTATGAGGAAAGAATCAGATTTTGTTTGATTGGAATAAATACTGATTGATAACATGGATAAATATGTTGTGCTGTGCTAGTAATTTACTGGGCAGGAGCTGGGATGTGCCAGGAGAGTAGCAAGTCTCAATCCCCAAAAACCAGACCATATTAGGGGGTCTCATGAGAGCTTCAATTAGGAGACATTTGGAAGAACTTATAGGAAGCTTATGAAGTTATGATACGACTCCTATTAGGTCATTTTAGCAAGTTTGATGGTCAAGATTTTCACATAAGGTCTTCTGTGATAAGATAAGAACTTATTGAATAAATTTCTTAACTAAGTTATTTAGCAGAACGCCTCGATATTAGCATTGCAATTATAATTTTTTTTGTAAGCAATCATTGCAATTATAATTGACAGACAATGCAAAGAGTTTCTATATTATCATTCAATCATGAACCACATGTATATAAGCGATACTAACAATAGTTTCTGATTAGGTAACAGTGTAAAAAAAATTAAAGAAAACTTGAACTGGTTAGAATTTGTGAGCTGGTTTAATAATGCTGCTTATAAAAAGTTATCCCTGTAGAGTGAAAGCATAAAGTATGAAGTAAGATGAAGAGAAAAAAAATTATAATACTTACGAGCACCAGAGCCACTGCATGGGAAGCAGGCCTGCGTGTTTTCTCGCTTAGACTGCAAAAAAGAAGATGTAATGAAAAGCCAAGTAGAAGATTAGATGACATAAATGATAGTGTAAAGTAAAAACACTTCACAGCATTATCGATTTGGGTTTCATAGAAGACTGGGATCCCAATCCCAACAGCTACGCTCACAAGGCCTACGCTTATAGCGACAACCTGAAAACATTTACAAGATTAAAACAAAAAAGAAAAAGAAAGATTGTGTTTGGAAAGTGATAACTGAAAAAGAATAGAAGGAGGAACCGTGTTTTGATCAAGGTCCAAAGCTCTAATGCGTGGATAAGAAAGGGGTTTTGGTTGAAGTCTGTGAGTAGCTGATGATGGCTTGAATTGTAGAGGACAGTAAAGAAAGGAAGAATGGAAGTTAGGTAGAGAAAGAGAAGGAGAAGGAGAAGGAGACAGTGTCATCTCACTTGAATTTTAGTCCCGTTTTCTGGTATCTGGACTGAAAACTGAAAAGGAATCAAAGTCCCAACAACATCATCCAACCAAAACCAGTGGCAGCAACGACCACATAGTCATTGTCCCATCTTCCACGTGGCTGCCTCATGCCTCATGCTCATGACCCCAAACAAAAAAAAAAAGCCCACCATTTTGGAAAGCCCATCATCCATCAAGTCGCGTTGGGTTGGGATTCCAATAACATCTTCCATTGTGGAAGGATTTTAATTAACATGCAACTATCACAAGCTAACTAACTACTATATTTATAAACAAGTTCAGTATAGGATTTATATATGAAGTTACATTGATCGGGTGAAGCAAACCAACAGCATAAAACGAAACTAGAAATTCACGAATACAAAAACCAACAGCAACCAAGCCATATTACGATAATGTGTTGCACTTATCAAAGAAAATCAATACACTAAACCTAGGAAGTAAATATTTTGTCGATCGAATGTAACTGTCACGGCGGATGCACTTATATGTCATGTGCTTGAGATTTTGTACCTGCATCTTAATACTTTTTTTAAATGGTAAAAAAGTTAAATTTTTTTTCCTCTTATTTAGTTCTTCTCTCTCTTTGTAATTATTCTCCTTTTTCGCACATCTCCTTTTTCGTTGTTCCTTCATTTACACTAATCTAGACTGCAAGTCTTTTCTTCGCTGCATGTGTAAAAAAAATGTTTTTATAAGTTTGGATTAACTAATCCAAACTCTAATTTTCTTTGTTTTTACAAGTCCAAACTAGCCAATTCAAACTTGTAAAAAATTTGTGTTCAGATTAATTAATACAGACTTGTAAAAAAATTTATGAGTCCGGATTAACAAATCTAAATTTGTAAAAACAAATTTTTTACACATGCAACAAAGGGAGGACTTGCAGTCCAAATTGGTGCAAGCGAGAGAATAAGAAGAAAGATATGCGTGAAGAAAAAGAAGAACTATGAAGAGGAAGAAGAATTATGCAAGAGAGAATAAGTTTTTAACTTTTTTACCTAAAGGCACTTTTGTCTTTTTAGAAGACTATGGAGGTATAAGAAAAAAGTATGGAGGTGTAGGAAGAAAAGTAACATGTGCTTGTGGGGTCATTTTTTTTTTTTTTTAGTGCTGGTTGGGCAACTGCACCCTACAAGTTTTTCATTTTTTTACTTAAACATGTATAATAAAAAATAAATTTGTTCCCATAAAAAATAGGTATTTTCGAAGGTAAAAAGTTATAAAAGATAAAAAGAAAACATGTGTAAAAGGTAATTATAATTTATAAAAACAATTATAATATTTTCATTAAAATTATTATGATTATTTTTTTCCTACTAAACAATTTTTTTGGATTCACCACCGATATCCAACCACACCGTTGAACTTACAAGCAAGAGATGAAATATAGTGTGAATGAAAAACAGAACAGGCCCCTTTTTTGTTATCACTTGACTTGAAACTGTTATGTTCCATTCTTTCAAATTTCTGTCTGCACTTTCATATTTTCTCATGTACTCCATTTTGGAGTGTATTTTTTCTCTTCTTTGGATTTTCCGGAAGTCTAATATAGGGTGCAGTAGAAGTATGGTAGTGCAGATAGAAATTTCCTCCACCTCAAACTATTATTGTGGGCTCTGCCCAAATCCTATTTTGTCTTTCGTTTGGTTGGATTGTGGGCTTGGCTTTACACATCTTGAAAGGGTTTACTATTTCTAACTCAAAGATTGCTCCTCCCACCTCAATCGTTTGTGAATTTTGAAAATAACTCCCATGAAAATGTTTCCCTAGCTTGAAATGCACAATAACTCTCAATTATTGATTTTTAAATTAATAATTATTAATACCTTTATACATTAAATAATCCTAATCTTTTCAATGATTAAGAAGATTCAATTTTTTATTATTTATTTTTGGATATTCCACACTACTAATTTGGAGAACTGAATTTAAAGTTGGGTTAGCGTGGGTTTAATTTATTACTTACACCTTTTCAGAATAAGTTTCGAGATTAATTTATACAGTGTAAATATTTTTACCGTGACATTCAATCACAACCTTTTATTAATGGTAAATTAGTTGATTTTACTCATTACTATTTTAAAAGTCATATAAATAAAAAGTCATGATTGAATGTCAGTATAAAAATCTTTTCCTACTGACCGTGTAAAAATCTTTTACACTAAATATATACCAATTAAACTCATAAGTGTCCTCTGAAATTGTTTATACTAATAAAAAACAAATAAATAAATAAAATATAATAGTAATTTTATAAAATAATATTATTATTAATATTAAAATGATATTATTAAGGATATAGTAGAAAAATACATTAATATTACATTAAAAAGTAAAATATTATATTTATTTTGAAACATTTTTTTTTAAATACGAGACTTATTTTGAAATAGAATAATGAGTGTCTATCCACATAATTTTACTATTAAAAAGCTTGTTACAAAAAAAAAACTTATTTTTTCATAAATTCACCGATTATAAAAAGTAATTATTTTTTTAAAACGAGTTAAACTAATATACACTAAATTACTATGGTGTATCTAAGAAATAAAAAGATTAAACATGTTTCTATTCTATATAAGGCAAAGGAAGAAAAAGCACAAACGAGGTCTGCAGCTGGTAACGTTGTTCGGAGCAATTCAAAAAGAGGTTGGTAAGGTGGAAAGAAAATATTCTTTCATAGGTCATCTGATAATATTAAATTGAATTATTACAAGTTTGTCTCTGTATTATGTATCTTTTTATAAGGATAAAAATTATTGATAAGCTAATAAAATTGAAACCTAATTTTCTATGGGGAGGTGAGTTGATGAAATTAGAATTGTCTGAGTTAGTTGGAAGAGGTATGTCAGCCAAAAAAAAAAGATGGTTTAAGTATCAATTGTTTAATCAAATTTAATTTTAGTCTTCTTAACAAGTGGAAGTCATGATTTTTAAATAATAAAAAAGCAATTTGGTATCCTTACTAAGAAGTAAATATAAGAATTTTCCAAACACATCATATCATATTCCTTGGTGGAGAGGTATTTGGTGAGTAAATAATACCTATTTCTGCATTTTCTAGTTGGTTCTCTAATAATATTAGAAGGAAATAAGACAATGAGAATGAGATTTTGCTTTGGAAGTATAATTGGTTAGGTGGTGGTCTATTATGTGATTTTTTTAATGAATTTTTTTTCTTTAGTAATGGATAAGGATGTTATTATTCATGGTACAAAGGGAATATCATTTGTCATAATCTTGGAAGTGATCTTAGAGACAACCCTTCTCGTTTAGGAGGAAGAACTATTATAATCATTGACTGATTTATCAAGTAATGCACGTTCATTTTCTCTTGTAGGTTCAGGATGTACAAGCTTGGACTTTCACACAAAAATACTTTATTTTCTATAACCGCAAACATGTAGGACCTTACATGGAAGTTCTAATGTTGGAGGCAAATTAAGTAATGAAAGACAACTATTTAAATAGTTATGGAAGGATAAATTATCTTTCGAAGTGATTATCTTTTGTGAATATTACCGTTAAATAGACTTTTTACAAAAGACATCGATAAAAATAGACAGATATATAAGATAATCATCAAAATTGTATTCTATACAAAGCAGGTAGAAAGGATTTTCATTATTTTTTTTTACATGCAGAATTTCTCAGTTTTTATGGTATAAAATAATAAATTGTATTGGTATTATATTAGCTTTACCTACTCATTCTTTATAATAATCTCGAATAATGAGTGTTTGGGTTATGGGTAGATAAAAAAGTAAATTAAAATATTTTTTTTAATTTTTTTTTTTTGAAAAGCTAAGATTTTATTCAAAAAGGAAACCAATAGTTTCTTATAGTACAAGGAACGAACAACATACTACTCCATTTCCTATTGGAGCATGGTAATTAACACTTCTCCGCCTAAGACATATTTAATAAACACTCTCTCGGGTTAGCATACCAATCCGAGAATACACACCCCCTATTAAACCCAAAAGAATATGACAACCATTTCTACGAGATTACCTTAATAGTCATCATAATGTCTACTGACTCCACCTGAATTCTATAAAAAACAATCTGATTTCTAGTAATCCAGATTCCCCAACAACCTGCCAGCCAGAAAACATACCTGCACTTCTTTTTTCTCTTTCCAACCACCCATGCAGACGATGAGAGAAACAGTTGATGCAGATCCCCCGAATAGGTCCCTGGATTCCCAGCCAGCTAATTATATTGCTCCACACTGATTGAGCTTTGGCACACATTAAGAACAGATGATTCCTGCTTTCCATATTGCTTCTACAAAGGACACATAGAGCCCCCTCTCCTGGAATGTCGACGCCTCTCGTCAGTAGATTATCAATGGTTGATAGTCTATCCATCAATAATCTCCATGAGAAAGCAATTACCTTGGATGGAAGACTATCTTCCCACATGCGTCTTAATTGGTTCGGTTCCACCTCGGAGAGTGTCGTTGAGTTCTGATGCGTGCTCAGTACCACATAAGCCTCAACAACTGAGAACCCTCCATCTCTACTAGACCTCCAAATCCATCTATCCAAGCTGTAGTCTGCAATTTCCACTGGCTGTAGCACAATTTGTAATTGACGAAACTGATCTTCTTCCCAAACAAATAGTTCCCTCCTCCATACCTAACTCCACCCCTCAGCTGGTAGCTTTTTCTGGTTAATACTGTACCTTTATCAGCCGCTAACCCATATAACCTGGAGAACTTTAAGCTGAGAGGGCCCTCTCCAATCCAATTTTGTTCCCAAAACAACGTATCCTTTCCATTCCCGACTTTTCTCCTGACGTTTTCCAGGAACCAGTCTGGTTTCACTGTTTCCGGCCCATCAATGTCCCATAAATCCCACCACCACTGCGAAGCTGAAGATAAATTCTGCTGCCTTTGATTAGATTTGTATGTCTGTCCATATCTACTCTCCAGCAAACTCGCCCAAATTGCATTTGGCTCTGATAATAGCCTCCACCCCCACTTTGCAAGCAGACTCAGATTAAAGTTCAACAGGCACTTCACTCCCAAACCCCCTTCTTCCTTGGGGCGACACACCTGATTCCAGCTAACCCATGCAATTTTGTTCTCCTGGTTAGACCCTCTCCACAGAAAGGAGCGTTGTAGACCGGTGATAACTTTTAGGACCTTCTTAGGCACCTTATAAAAGGAGAAGAGGTATAGTGGAAGGCTAGACAATACTGAATTTATCATAACTAACCTTCCTGCGAAGGACATTTGTTTTGCCCTCCACAATGCCAATTTTCTCTGGAATTGTTCAATGATTGGTGCCCACATTTGTACCCTCCTTGGATTCGCTCCCACCGGAACCCCAAAAAACTTAAATGGCAGTGATGAGACAGCACAATTCAAGAGATTTTTTACCTCTCTTGTAAACGAGGCATCTACATTTAAACCAAAAAATTGGCTCTTGCTGAAATTCACCTTTAGCCCCGATGACAGCTCAAAACCCCAGAGTATAACCTTCAAATACCATACTGATTGCAGGTCAGTTTCCCCCATCATTATAACATCATCTGCGTATTGCAGAATTGAAAAATTTGCCTCGGCCCCAAAATTGAGCTCTTTAAACACCCTTTTCCCTACAGCTGACCTGAACAAACCAGCTAGAGCTTCAGCTACCAGAAGAAACAAAAAAGGAGATAGTGGGTCTCCCTGCTTCAATCCTCTCCCGGGCTTAAACTCCTCCGTAGGGCTTCCATTAACTAAAATTAAGACTTGATTATTCCTCACAATACTGAACATCCACTTTCTCCATGTGCTCCCAAACCCCAACCTAGCCAACATATAATCCAAAAAATCTCAATTTACCGAATCGTACGCCTTCTGGAAATCCACCTTAAACAGAAAACATGGTTTCTTTTTCCTTTTCGCCCAATCCACAATTTCATTTGCTACCAGTACCCCATCCAAAATCGATCTACCTTGCAAAAATGTTGACTGACACTTTGAGATTAAGTGCCCCATGACTTTCTTCATTCTCAATGCCAGCAGTTTAGATACAATCTTTTGAATGCTTGAAATTAAAGAGATTGGTCTATACTGTTCTAACCTGTCCGGTTTTACCACCTTGGGAATAAGCGTAAGAAAAGAATATGACGCTGCTCTTGGTAGAGCGCCTGACTGATGGAATTCTTGAACTGCCTTTACCACGTCTTCCCCTATTATTTCCCAACATGATTGATAGAAATGAAAGCCAAAACCGTCGGGACCCGGACTTTTGCCTCCCTCACAAGCCCAAACTGCCTCCTTTATCTCTTCCGCTGAAAATGGCTCTTCTAGGCTCAGTCTCTGTTGATCATTCAACTGATTAAAAGACACCCCATCCAACTTTGTTCTCGACTGTCGATCCTCGTTGAAGAACCTTGAGAAATAATTAAACACATGTTGCCGAATATCCTGAACGCCCTCCACCCAACCTCCATCTGACATAAGTATCAATAAGGAGTTAGCATAACATCTCTCCTTAAAACATCTATGAAAGTAACTTGTGTTCATGTCCCCCTTTCGAGCCCATTTTACCAGAGATTTCTGAAAAATGGATTGTTCCATCCTCCTTGCCTTCCCCCAATACTCCGATAAGATCTCTTGTCTCTGCTTATCACTCCCAATGGCTCCTAGGCCTAGGTGGATATCTGCAGTCTCCAATTCCAGAACTTTCTCTGCCAAGAACTTCTCGTCTTTACTCCCATCTCCTTGTTTCCACATCTTAATCTTCTTCTTCAAACCTTGTAGCTTGCACACCAGCTGATACATCCTCCATCCTTGCCTATGATCTGTTGTCCAGAAGTTTTTTACTAGGTCCATAAATCCTGGCTCCTGTAACCAATGGTCAAAGAACTTAAAAGGTTTAGAACCCCAATTCTGAGTATTCACTTCTGTGAGTATCCAACTGTGATCAGAGAACTCTCTAGAGCCCACTCTTTGAGCTATGATTCCCCACTCCTCCATCAAATCCGGGGAAAATAAAAACCGATCCAACCTACTAGATGACTCACCATTCGGACTTATCCACGTTGGTCCTTTTCTGATAAATGGGATGTCCAAAAGCCCCATAGAGTGGACAAAGAATTTGAAATCAGACATCTCAATTGTTGAATGATAGTCTGATCTCCCTTTAAACTCGCTCCTATCCAGCACCGCGTTAAAATCTCCGCCTAGAACCCACTTGACCTCCGAAAAGCCTCGCTTTGTCATCATTAGATCATCCCATACCTTTCTCTTGCCTTGAAGCGAGCATGGAGCATATACGTTAACCACGCAAATTATTGCAGAAGAACTCTTCCCTCTGAAGCCAATTCCAAGGAATCCCTGCCCTTGTATAACCCAAACAACTTCCAACAACTGTTTCTTCCATTTTGTCAGGCATCCTCCACTAAGCCCTATAGACGGTAAACTTTCCCACTCGCACCATGTCGACCCCCAAACCTCCTTCACCTCCCACTCCTTTACCTCTCTGCATTTTGTCTCCTGAAATAGACAAATATCAATGTCATTGTTTTTTAACAGTCTCCTTATCCTTCTTCGCTTGACCCGATCCCGGAATCCCCACACATTTAAAGAAAGAATCTTCATTTAATTATACAGGTTACTCCTCGTTTCCCTTCTCTCCTGCTCCTCTTTGTCCCTCATCTCCATGTTTCGTAATTCCTGAATGTATATGATGTCTGATTGTTGACCCGATATTCCAATTTCCGTCATTGCCCTCCACATTTTCTCCTCTTCATCCTCCACACTTCCTTCTCCTAACTCATGCTCATTTGTCGTGGCCTCCTTACTTCACCCTCCTCCAAACTGTTCCTCCTTAATTGTTTCCATATTGGTACCTCTCTCCTTTGCCCTTCACCTCCTCTGGACACCTCTTCACCTCCTACTAAAACCCATTTCTTGTAATCATATGGTAATGTAGAAATAGAGTCATTTTTCCCGTAATTGTTATTCACCGTGGTAGCCTCCTTCCCTTCGTAACGAAAGTCTGTTCCGGAAACTTTCCTGCGGTGTCCAATAGTAAAACCCGTGACTGCCTCTGAAACTACTCGTGCACTGTTCCTGGCCCCAGCCCAATCGTCACTCACCCAGTCCCCGCACGTTTTGCTGGATCGCGGGCCAGACGGAGACGCGTCTTGGGCCTTCGAACGCGCACCTGCTCTGAGTCCAAGCCCATCTTAAACGGTTCGCTCTCGGCACAAGGATCCGAGCGCCAGCTGCACGTGATTCTCGAGACGCGTGTCTCGAGCTCCGTGCCTGTTCCCGTCTGCACGTTCGTGATCTTGCCACACGTCCTGCTGTCCTGTCCGATGTGATGTGCCCGCAGACCTCGTGCTCCAAGCTGTCAGACCCCGCTCCCCATGCAAAAGCCGCTTCTCCTCTTCGTCTTCCCCATTTTTCATCCGTGAAGCACTTTCGTCACCCGCTTTCTCTGAAAAGCCGTTCTTTTTCACCGTTTTAACACTGCTTCTGTCCCTGCCATCCTCCCCTGTTCCCTGCCTCTTTCCCCATTCGGTCGACACTCCTGTGCGGGAAAGATGAGATCTTGTCCCCTTTCCTGTTGGCTCCCGCCCCGCCTCTCCAGATCGTCTCGGTCGGATTCGTCCGTTGTAACACCTGCCACCAGACATGCACGCGTCCCCCTTTCCGGCGAGGTCCGTCCTCCTAAGGTGGACCGATTACTTCCTTTATCAACCTGATCTCCTCCGACCCCGGTAGCCGGGCCTCCTTGTTCACCGTTCTGGAGTTGCGCCTCCTCCCAGTCCTTCCATGTTCCATTTTGGAACATCTCCATCTTCAGCTCAGCCAGCCTTTTTTCCGCCTTTGTCGACTCATCAAACTCCACCTCCCCCGGACAGGAACTCATTTCGGACCCATAGGTAGTGTTCTCACTGCTGAGTTTCATTTCGTTCCTCTGCTCCACCTCCGTCACCCTGATATCAAACTCCCTTCCATCTATACTCACCCTTACAGTCGCGTCAAGCTTCCTCATGTCCTTCCTAGACACCACCAACTGTGCTACATCGTAGCATTGCTCTTTTAGAGTGCTTTCGTCGACACTCAGCAACTCTCCGAAAGGAGCGATTAGCGTAGAGAAGAAATTTACTCCACATACATGTAATGGAATCTCATAACAGTTCACCTTGACCCTCCTATCTGTATCTACCGATCCGGGCTCCCACTTCTGAATCCCTGTAAACCATTGGTCAAACCACAGCTTCTTCCTTTCCATAATCTCCTGTAATGTCTCCTCCCCTTCTACTTCCAACAGAACATTGTTTGCCCCCATGGGAGTTGTGCTCACATTGTAAATACAGTGAGTCATTAGGAAGAGCTTCGTCCTAAAAGTCGTCCCTCTCTTTCGAACTTCTCCCACATACAGTAAATATTTTTTTTAATATATGATTTATTGGAAAATATGAATATTAAAAATTAATTTCATAGTTTTTAACAACAAAATTTTAAAGTTTGTTAATATTCTATCTTTTATTTAAGTTACATCCTGAAAATGATTATTTTATCATTTTGGTTTTAACAGGATTGTGAGTCGTTAGCCTTCATGTAGCAATCTCATGTTGTGTAGTGTTAGGAAAAGGAGAAAAAGGTGGAAAGAGAGGGTAGGCATTATATTATATGTAAATGAGAGCGACAGGCTAACAAAGAGACATAATTAGGTGGCACATGAGGGAATGACCAACATAGAACATTGATGTTGAACTTTGGCTGTTGGTATCATGGTACATGATCACTATATGGAACATTGGCATGTCCCATAACATGCAATGTAAATATGGAATGGTCACTCATTCATACTTTGAGAAACGTAGAATCCAAGGCTTTCCTTCTTTTTCTCTTTTTTTGTTTCTCCTCTTGATGAGGAAACATCAAGTTCCCCAATGTCCACATGGCTCACTTTTATAATGTATATATTATGAAACTCCTTATCATATCATCTTAGGGTCCCTTTGGCTTTCTCTGAAATATACTGGAGCCTTTATTACATGAGAGTCTCTTTCCTCAAACCTTTTACTTTAGATGCCAATAATCTACCATGCTTAGCTTTCTTGTGGTTGACAAAAACTGTCAAGACCCGTGCCCTCCACTCCACCTCTTCAAGATAATAATTAATGCTTTTTCTAAAGGGACACTGCCAAATCACTCCCCATTACAACTCTAACTCAGTTTATGGTATGGCCTCGAACCTGTAGTCTCTAACGTTACCAAACAAAAAACTTAATAATCAATACTGTATAGTTTTGGACACGTTAATGTACCACCACGCACAAACAAGCCTACGCCCACGACCACGACCACGACCACGTGACTATGGCACTTCCCAAATGACTTTATTTAAAGCAATGCGCTGCTCGCTGCTCGTTTTATCTTCAAATTAAACTCTAGTTACTTATTCATGTATTCAACTTTTATTAATCATCCAAGTCAATGGATGGAAATCCCAGTCGTCCAAACTCCAACCTTATCTTATTCACTCCATTCTTTTACCCTTTTAGTCTTGTTTTGTTAATCTATCACTCCATGTTGTATAAAGAGAGACATACAAAAATATATATATTTTTTAGGGAAAGTAATGTATCAAATAAAATTTACAAGGATATCTAATGCTACACTAGTCACCTAACAACGCAAAAAAAGAAAAGAAATAAAATAATGAACATGTTAAAATTAGTTTTATCACTACCCGTCATCTCTAACTTATACTACTATTTAGCTAATCTATTAACAACCCAAATACCTAAACCTGAGATTTAATAAGTTTTACTCATAATTTTATATTTTAACAAAAATAAAAATATATTAAAGAGAGTATTATTGTAAATTATAAAATATATTACAATACTCCTTTCTTCTAATATCAATTACTAACTCGATTCCAATTTCAACACATAATATTCCCACTTTAATGGATTGTCAGTATTATTGTATTATTTTCATGCACTATGCTTTTACTCTCAATGCAGAGCCAGTGATTGAGTAAGTGTAAATCTATCCAATTTTATTAAGATAGTTTGATTTATGCTGATTACCACACTGATAAGATTCTTTGCTCTGATTGGCTACCTCTTTGAATTGAAAGTTGAAGCGGTTGCTTCGTCACTTTTCTCATACTCACACCTCGTACCGTCCTACAAAGTTATTTTTAAAACAAATAAAACATTCTATCACCAATTTATTTGCAAATCACGGAACCGTAACAAAAAGTTCTAATTTTCTGCAGTAGCTTCTGTTCAGTTATTACTTCAGATACCTGTTTTTCTTGCTTATAATAGCATTACTCCTAAAATTAAGGCAAAACAAATGCTGCTAATTAACAGTTGTTTTGAACTTTCTTTCTTTTTTTTCTTTTCTAAAATTTGAATAAGTATTATAAATGCTTTTTAAGATGATTCTTTAATTAAAATTGAACATGTGTGACAGATTTTTTATAGATTTTTTTATAAGTTTAATCAATATACAGTGTCAGCATATAATATCTTTACACTGACATTCAATTATAATCCTTCATTCATATTAAATTTATCAATTTTACTTATTACTATTTTAAAAGTCACATAGATAAAGAGTCATGATTGAATATTAGTATATATACCCATTAAACTTGTTTTTAATTGATAAATTTCCAATACTAAAAAACTTTTAACAACTCATACATATTATCAAATTAATTTAACTATACTCCTCAATTATTAAGGTAATTATTATATAAATAATAAACCTTTTTAGGAAATAAAAATAAATTATATATATAAATAATATAACTTTGTGATCGAATAAAAGTATAGAATTTTTTATTTTGCTTTCTTAATTCTTTTGAAAGTAATTGCACACTATAATTCACTCTTTAAACCATCCAATTTTTTCCCCTTATAGCCATGCATGTAAAAGCAATTATCTTAAATTTTAAAATAAAAATTATTAAAGAATTTAATATTTTTCTTGAAGAAATAAAAATATATGGTTAGACAAAACCTGTAGTTAGTGGGGGATCCACTATAAAGGTACGGGATAGTTGCTCCCACAAGTTTTTTTTTTTTTTTTTTTTTACTTTAATATATTTACACAACCAACCACAAGACATGGTAAAATTGTGCCTCAAATTACATACAACAGTACAAGAAACAACAAACAGTTTTCTGCTTCTGCCATCCAAATGCAGAATAAGCCAATTGAATACAGACTAAAGTAAACAAAATACAAAATATTGGACCAAAATAGTAAAATTAAGAAGGACTATATTAACCGTGTATATTTTCAGAGCCATGACCTCCTTTTCAAGATTTCTTCATGTCCCTCTTGTAAAATCACAAAGCCAAAGCATCAAGTTCCTACTGTAGTGTTTTGTAGTCATACTTAGTGCATCAATACGATTTCTCAAACCCAAATAGCAGCAAAGAGTCGCATGACCCCCGACATATAACACCGAAAACAACCACATTCAGCCTATGTGACAAATCCCCTTCCAGATATAAAACCATAGCTCATATAGATGAAGTTTTTCTACCTCAATTTCCGCCATACACAGTACAGGCTGCACAGTCACTGATAAAATTGAAGGAAGCTTTCTTGAATTTTGCTTTTATCCATTTCCAGGATCATTTCTTTTACTTCTCACAAACATTATTGAAAATTACATTATTTTGTGATCTAGAGAGACCAAGTAGTTGCTAACCAGATTGCCACTTACCAGTAACCAGCCAGACTTGTTTTGGACATTTTCGTTTCACTAATCCTACATGTTGCTAAAGATGATGAACACAACCAATAGGCAGTGCCATTTGCACACCAAACCAAGCATAGCAAGAATGCCAGACTTGATATGAAAGGGACATTCAAAACAGGATGTGCCTAGATGTTTCACGCACCTCTCTACCATAAGGTTTCAACAGCCTCCAAAGAATAATCCCCTTTTCATCCTGTTTGGATCTCGATAAATCAATCCTCCATGCCAAAACTGCCACCTTTGATGGAACTCTAGGCTTCCAAATTAGTTTGAAAAAACCAGCATTGGTGTGGGGCGAATTGCTATGAATCACACTATAAGCGTCTTTAACCGAGTTGCAGAAAATCCTGCAATAGTCTTTCCTCTCATATATACCAGAAAAGGTCTTCTCCATTGGAAACACCACCATCATCCCAATTACCCCATCTAAGATATTAATGCATCTTTTTTAGTAGAAATACTATACATATTATGTGACCCTAACCACCTATACCAAAACATAGTGCTAGGCTGCTAGCGCTATCACCCAATAAACATTGCACCTTATTTTTGAACTAGCTACCTTCATCCTCAGTATCAGCGATAGACTAATATATCCTTCCACCACTGTCACACATTTCTAAGCTGGTTTATGTCTTGTAGCCCCTTCTTTCCTATCTGTCCATAGGCAATCGAAGAAAGAATGGTTCTCAATATTACTTTCCAAAACAATTAATTCTGGAATGTAATTTTAGAAACACAGTTGCACCTGAATTTGATTGTTTAAACTTTAAAACCATAAATGTAGCAAATATTCAAAACTGAAACAAAAAAATAGATGCAAAACGCAAACGCAAATTGACAAAAACATTAGAAATTAATTGATGAAACCAATGCACGTACAGTCAAAGTAGGATTGAATTTTTTTGGAAGAACTATTGGATTACAATGTAAATAGATTATCTTAGCACCTTAAATATAGAGAAGGAGGGACGAATTATTTTGGTAAAATAGAAATGAAAAAAATTACAAAGAGAAAAAAAATGGCGCAAGGGTAAATCAAAGCCTCTCCATTGAAGGTCGGTGCCACTCTTGATAGTTGATACTGCACGTTATGCTTCAAACACCACCAAGTTGAACTGTCAAGGTAAGAATGGAGCTGCAGAGACCTTCTATTTTATGTAGAAGTTGATTTCAAGAAATAAAAAATATAAAAATCATGTAATAATTGAAGGAGGTAAAAATAATCATTGCCTTCTAGTTTTATCATAAATATTAAAAATTTTATAATAACCTGAGCATCCTATTAATTAAACTAGATCTTCATAAATATAAATATCATGTAATAATTTCTCATATATTTTCCTTATCAGGACCTAAAATAGAGTTTGAATTTGTGACTCAACCTCGTAATATGTGGATTTTCAATGTTGACTTTCATCGTGTAACTTATCAATGTAAAATTTTAATTAATATGGTTATATAGACTTAAATATTTTTTATTTTTCAAATTTGGATTCATTTTTTTGTCTTTCAAACTGAAAATTAATTTTTATTCTTGCAATTCAAAAAAAAAAATTGTTTCTGTTCCTCTTTGAAAATGTTGCTAAAGGCATTGTGTATGTCACAGACGATGCATTTTTTAGTGGTTTTTTACTGCCATAGTTTTTTTGGTAATTTAAATTTTAAATACGAATTTTGGAGGTTTTAAACAAGTAAAATTAAATAAAAAAAACATAGATGGTGGGAATGTTGGGTGCCCTCAGTGCTCTGGGCCTTTTGGCCGTTGATGCCGAAATGTACTGTCTTAGTGCTTATTATCTTTCATTAATTCCGCTTTGAATACCATTTTGTTCTATTTCTTCTTGGTTTCACCATTTTTTAGAAACTCTGACATTATTTTCAATTGTGGATATCTTTTAATGCGTTCTTACGCTTTTATTTGTTTGATTTTCTCAATCTCAAACCCCACAAACTGTAATTATTCTTTAGTGTAATTTTTATTTTTGATTTATTTCGTAGGTTTAAAACGGACAAAAATTAAATTATAAACTTTAGGAAGAAAAATAAAATTGTTAAAAATTACACTATTTTAACACGTATGCAATGATTTAAACGGCGTCTAGGAAGAAGGAAAAAATAACATTTTTGAATTGTGGAAACTAAAAAGATAATTTATAATTTAAAAAAAAAAAGAGAAACAGTTAAAATATAAAAGAGTAAAAATATATATAAGTTGTGTGAAGGGTAATTGATGACGCAAGTGTATAGACTAGAATACATCCATGAGTGATGAGTCCACTCTACAGTGACCGCTATGAACAGATAAATGAGAAATGAGATTTAGAAAGCAAAGGAAGCATTTAAAACGGCTCTTCTTAATTATAACTCCTTCTTCTTCTTCTTCTCTTAACTCCTAAATCCTCATCCCCGCCCACGCCGACACCCACACCGTCACCGTCACCGTCGCCCTCGCCCTCTCCATTTCCGCCGCCGATCTCCCCAACTTTAACCTCTAGGTATTCTTCTCTCTCTATTTAACTTCATTTCAGATTTGTAAATCAAATCAAACCGTTTTACTGCATTATTAGATTAGATGCTTCTATTCTCCACGTTTCATCTTCCACGCTCATCTTTACTTTTGCTTCGCATTGTTTCCATTCATCCTTCTACGCTTACTCCATTACTCTGTTTTAAGATTCTTGTTCAACTTCCCACACAAAATCCAAAGGAATTCTGCTCTCGTAAAAAAAAAACAAAAAAAGAGGCTATTTGGATAGTCTTTAGGATGTTGTCATTTTCAATTTTAATGACAGTGAATTTGAGCATTTTTTGCCCTCAATAGGTTTTCAAATACATCAATTATTTTGTCCATCGAATTGTTGTTATTATTCACTTTCGATTGCTTGAATCTTATTATGTTAAAGCTGTTTGTAGTAACCGTTATTTTTTTTTTTTCTTTTTCCGTTGTCAGGATACAAAATGATAGGATCCTTTCTTACCTGGGCGCTTGTGTATGTATTTTGCTGTCCCAGAATTTCAGCTTTTCTGATATGAATATTTTGCATTGTAATGTTTGAAATTTAATTGTTTTATTTGGCGTTTGGTGTATTGGCAGGATGGTGTTTGGCTATGCTTATCCAGCTTATGAATGCTACAAAGCAGTTGAAAAGAATAAGCCTGAAATTGAACAACTTCGCTTTTGGTGCCAGTATTGGTATGCGTTTTTGACATGTTTATTTCAGCTGTTTGCAAGAGGGAGGAACACTTTTTGGTTTTTCAAGCTGGAAAAAATGCAGTTTATTCCTCAAAATAGAGCTGATTCCAACACATATTATAGATTGGTTTCTCTTGCTTAATTTAAAATGATAAATTCTAGTGACAATTACTCATACCAACTTTCTTCTTCCCCGTGCTGCAGGATTTTGGTGGCTGTTTTGACAGTATGTGAGAGGGTTGGTGATACTTTTATATCATGGTATAGGATTCTATCTTGGATGTGTTCAGAGAATGTTATACTTATAACATGATAAAAAGTTTATGATTTCTTATGTTTTAACTGATTTGTTCGTGAAGGGTCCCAATGTACAGTGAAGCTAAGTTGGCATTTTTCATATTTCTCTGGTACCCTAAAACTAAGGTATTAAATTGCTTAATATGGTAGAAAATCTGTGATCACTTTCTTATTTGTTTTTATTCAATATGGCATAATATTTAATATTTCTATGTTAGGGAACAACATATGTGTATGATTCCTTCTTTAGACCATATGTGGCGAAACATGAGACAGAAATTGATCGCAACTTGTTGGAACTAAGGACAAGGGCAGGTGATATTGCAATTTTGTATTGGCAAAGAGCTTTCAGTTATGGTCAGACTAGAATAGTTGACATTTTACAATTTGTTGCTGCACAATCGACCCCATCACCTCGCCCTGTTCAGGTAGTTGATTAGGATTATGCTTTGATTGTGGGTGAGTTTATTTAAACTGAAAAATAAGTAATTTATTTTTATGTGATTTTTATAAAGGGAGAAACTTTTTATGTTGAGTACAATTATAAAAAGTGATTTTTTTAAATGTATTAGCTTCTTGTTTTTCATAAAACAGTTTTCACATCAGCTTATTTTGAGAAACTACTTCGAAATAAGTTGTTTTCAGGGTGTTTTTTTTTTTAATTTAACCAAACATCTAAAAAAATTATAATAGGTACTTATTCTGATTAAATAAGTGACTTTCTCCTAATAAGTTTAAACAAACTCATCATGTGTATGCTATTATGTTTGAGTGCTACTTCAGTTCAGTATGCTAGAATATGACTATCAGCTGTCTTATATCTCTAGTATGTCATTGAACCACTTACTTTAATGCCAGAAATTGTTCTCCTTTTTTCTAAAGAAAGGAAAATATTCATAGTAATTAGTATTTCTTTTTTCCATGATACTGTTGAAGATACCACTATTTTGTTCCATGTTTGTATGTTGTTAAAAGTTATATTCGGTTGATATTCATTTTTAAATTTCAATTTGTTGATTACTAGTTGATTGGTCATATTGAGGATATTGCTTTGTTATTTGCTGCATCATCGTATGCCACCTTTGAGGGTTTTTATCTCATTGTTCTTTATGCATACTGATTAAAACACAAATTGTCTCTTAATACCACAGCAAAGACCAGGTGTGAAGGTCCGTCAACAAGCACCTGCAAATCGCCAACCTGCCGCAGCAGAACCACAAGTTGAGGAACCTCCATCTCCTACCTCTAGCACATCTTCGAGTCAGCTCCAGAGGGAAGTAGCAGAGGAATTGGATTCTCCAAAAGTGCGTAAAGCAGCCACATCTGTAGCAGGTTTGAGTAACCAGAAGACTGCTGGAGCAAGTTTGAGTCCTCAGAAGTCTGCTGGAGCAAGTTTGAGTACTCAGAAGTCTGCTGCAGCAATTTTGAGCACTCAGAAGTCTAACGTTGCAGCTGAAACAACCAACCAATCTGCACCAGCAGAGGCAGAGCCAAAACAGATTGAAGCAGCACCGTCTTCATCCTCTTCAGCAAAAGAAAATGGGAACCCTCCTCCTCCTACTACTACTACTACGATAAAAGAGACCTTAATGGAAGAAAGCATTCGTGCTACACGTGGTAGACTAAGAAAAACCCGATCGACAGGAACTCGCTAGTACATGAAATTGTCAATTTTTAGCCTGAAATAGGAATAGGTGGACAATCATAAGCATTGAATCATTGTAAAACTTATGTAAATCTGTTTTCCTAAGTTTCTATTCCATTTGTTGCTTCATTTTATGTTTTTTACAAATTTTGTTTTGGCATAGAAGCATTTGTAGCCTGATGCCACTCTATTATATAGACATAGATTAACGGAATGTTTGCATAGGCTGCTTTGTATAGCTGGCCTTCATGTTAGTGTAACAGTATTACCAACTTTTACAGGGAACAGAACTTCATTAATGAGGGAACTTTTCTCCATATTTTTTTGTCTGCATTAGGTGAAGCAGGTTAGTTAAGCACCTGATCAACCTGAAAGTGGGTTTGACATTTTTAATATAGAATCTGCTAGGTAGTGGTGTTATTGAACGTACATATAGTATTCTCAAATAGAAATATTGAGAAATGGTCAATTGCCCTCGATCTGATATTTATATAAAAAATTCTTTATGAGAAACAACAGGTGTATGGATGAAGAATTTTGACTGGAATTTGATTGTAAGTGTATCAATGTCAATATGAATAGTTTTTTAAGTGAAATGAAGAATTTTAAGTAACATTTACACAATGAAGGGATTTTACAAATTTATAATCTTTTTCTGACTTGCTTCTGGTACATCTGTCAAAGATTTTTTTGAAAGTAAATTGAAGAGATTTTTGTGTCAATTTTCTTATTTTGAGGCTTTAAACACAATCTTGTAGTGTCTTCTTTTCTTTCGTCTCTCCTCTCTTCTATGAATGTAGCTCTTGCTTCCCCTCTTGCCCTTCTTTCTCTTGGGTCTTTCTGTACTTATTTCTCTTCCTTGCTTTTACTCTCTTCCACACATCTCCCTTTTGTATACCTCTCTCTTCCTTATCTAATGCCCTCTCTTTTTAACAACCTACTACTTTATGAGTGAGGTCTGCTCTTCTCAATATTCTCCCAATTAGGATTCTCAATTTTTTTATCTGCATTTGGTGCATTTTCTCAATCTCATAACAAGTCAAAATAATTTTCTTAACCATCTCAAATTATGCTTTTTTCAATTCACCCTCTTGTTTTTTTTTTTCTAAAGTAAATTTCAATCATTTTTAAACAAATAGCCAATATATCACAATTTAAATTATTCTTTATAAATTTAAAACATAATATATTTAAAGATATTATTTATAATGAATTTAATTATAATATATTTATATATTAAAAATATTTACTCATTATAAACTTTTATAGCAGTGCATAGGTATTAAACTCATAAAAGTAAATATTTATCAATTGTATTGTATAGATTAAAATAATTTTTAAAAATAAAAATTATCAACATTTTTTCCAGATTTCAATGTTTAAGGGTATTTTCATAATTAAAAATTATGTTGAAATTAGAATATTTGATCCTTAACATTTAATTTTTATGATTACTTATTATTTGTATAAAAATAATTTTTTGCAAAAATTGTCTACTTTTCAAACTATTTTTATCTTTTATTTAAAAATACATAATTTTCATTTTCAGATAATTTTATATTGAAATAAAATTTAAAAATTAATTATTTTATGCAAATAGATAATTTGGAATATATGAAATAAATATTTTAAGATGAAAAGAACTTAATTGAAATAGTTAGGGTTTGATTAGTTTGGCTTTGTTTTTTAGTTTTTAAAAAAGTTTTCAAGAATGATTTTCAAAAACTATTTTCAGGAATAAAAAAAAAAAACTTGTTTGACAAGTGTTATCTGAAAACTGTTTTAAAGATGTAAAAATGGAAAAATTTGTTCATATTTATTAGAATTTCATTCATGAAAAGAAAAAAACAAAATATTTTTATTATATTTTGAGTTTTCAAAACAAAAATAGAAAACTGAAAAGTAAAACTACTTTCAGTTGTTCTTGTTTTTTAACTGTTTTCAGAAAATACTTTCCAAACAAGTTTTTTAATTTTTAAAAACTAAAATACTGAAAATAATTTTATAAAATTATTGTCAAACAAGTACTTAATTTTCTATAGATTTCAAATTTCATCAAATTTTTCATTTTTTTAATTTAAATACAATGTTATTGGAATTCTACTTGGTTTAGACCTTCAAACAACAAGGAGTATCAAAAAAGTACTTGGAATCCGACGGTAAAAGAAACCACACATGTTAATATATTATTTAATTTCAATTTGACTTGGTGTTTAAGAAGATATTGTACCGTTGTAATAAAGATCTGGTTGTTAATAATTCACTTGCTTTTATATAATTTTAATTAAATATTTCAGACCTAATTTTTTTTTTCAGCATTTCAGAGGTAATACTAAAACAACTTATTTCCAGAAATATATATTGTTTATTTTTTCTACTTAATTCATAGTTTCGTAAATCCTAATATTGTGTGCAGTGAGCGAAGCAATAGCACAAGAGAGTGTAGCATGATTTGTAGCGTTTTCTCAGTGGAATGGATAAAAGTAAGATCTGCAAACGATGCAAAAGCTAAAGGGCTAGAAAACATCAATTTCCGCTAGCCGTTGGCATTAGCATTGACCTTTTCACAACCTTACCCGATTGTGCCAATGTAAATGGAAAATCTCACTTTCCAAAATACCAAAGTAACAATATATTATTTTGCCTTTCAAGAGAAATATGAGGTTCTAATATATCTAAACACAGCAGTCTATTGAGAAAGCAAATCTCAATTATTAAAATAAAAATTAATAGTTAAAATTAAATTCTATACCTTAATTTTCTCTTTTAATATTTATTATGTCTTTTTCTTTTAATAGTTCAGATTTATTTATTTAATTTTTATATAAATTTATTTTTCACATTAGATATATCATCTAAATAAAATAATAAACTATATATGTTTGATGATGATTCGGCAGTGCAGAAAATAGTATTTATATATTCCAATTGGTTGAATTAGGCCTATTCAAAGTTGACTATCTTATATATCTCAATAATTAGATTAGCTTTGACTCCCCTCTCTGATGTGATACTTATTATTAACCGATAACCTAACCCAAGTTAATGCAGACTCATACCCCAATCAATCTGCCAATGCCAATCCACTCTGTCATTCCATATACTCAGTTTATATCATAAATATTTCGACTTTTTTAACATAGGTTAAAACTATAAAATTATTAAATAAGAAATATAATTCACAAAATTTGTGATTTAAAAAAAAATTAATTGCTGTGACATTCAATTACAATCTTTTATTCATGGTTATACAAATGAAAATTCATGATTAACTGTAAGTGTAAAAATTAACTAAAAAATATTTTTAATTGTATACCAATTAAACTCTTTAAAAAATTATTAAAAATAATTAATAGAGAAGATATGAGTAAGCAAGTGTTGTTTCACATCAGTGTCATCGCAGCGAGGCACAGTAATACTCGCACTACTTAATACTTATATCTTTCACATGAATGGAATGCTATAGTTGACATTTATGTGACTCCCACTAGAGAGAGAACTGCTAATAATACACAATGGATGTTGTTGGAACAGCAAGTTTATGCCATATGCCTATCAACTTTAACAGAAAGAGCAAGTTCATCCATCATCGATTCACCATTATAGCTAGTGGAATCGTCTGTTGCTCTTCATACATAATAGATGCCATTACAATCAACCATCATTATTCAACTATATCTTTCTTTTTTTAATCTCACCAGTTATAAAATACAAATATAAATATCAGGCTCGTTGAAGTGTTTTTTATTACTGCAATATTATGGAGAGGTGTTTTTTTCTGCTGCACATATAACTTATTGGTAGGTTCCACAGTTGCTTTTAAGTTTTAAAACTCCTTACCAACTTTTTTAATTGTATCTTTCTTATATAGTAACACAAATTTGTTGTAGTGCCTATTTGATAAACTACAACAACTAATTCCTCCGATTGTGGTGTTTGGTATTAATTTAGAAATACATTTCAATTGCTTTCAACAATTCAAAATTAATTTTACCTAAATCCATCCTACCAACTCAAAAACAAATAGGTTTGAATTAAAGGTTGTGGATCAATTAAAAAAAAACAATTACTGGGATGAAATGAAAAGTTGGTTGCTATTTAAAATGGTAAAAAAAAATATAGGATGCCGTATTATGAAAAAGTCAAGAAGTGTGGACTAAATGGTTGCTTGAATGAAGCTTCTCAAAAATAGATGCACACTAAACTAAAGTATTTCGAGTACTGGATGCATATTTTTAATATAATTAAAAAATTTAAAAGCATAAATAAAATATTTAAAATTATAAGTGAAATATGCATAAAGTAATTCAAATAAGTCAAAAACATAAAAGTATATAAGATTTAGGGAGGACAATAAAATTTAGAGTTTCCATATTTTTAGAAAATAAAATATTTGCGCAGATAAAATTGTTAATTTTGGTCTTACTGTAAATGACTTTTGGTGGTGAGATATTATACGCACTTTTATGGTTCGAGAATTTGATAGAAATGCTAACGAACTGCAGTTGTGTTTGTTTCTAATGAAAAAGCAAGAGCTTAAAATTAGTGCCAAGGATCCTATTTTACCAACATTCCTACTGTCTTTTCTCTGCTCGAGTGCTAGCTCTGGATTGATAGCTTTCAAGTGCAAATATTTGGTTGATTAAAAATTTGTCTAATCATAATTGAAAATATTTGGCAAAAAGTCACCCATAGTTAGATATAATAAAGGCTTCATAAACGGATTGCTAAGGCAGAATTCAAGTTTTTTGGGAGGGGGGAAGCTTTTTAGTTTGGCTGGCGAGGTAGGTGACAAACAGACTTAAATCGTATGAGTACTGTTTACAAAACACTGAACATACGATGAAACAACCATTGTGTTTGAATTTGCTTTTGAAGCAAACTTAAGTTTGTAAATGCTCTTTTTTAAAATAAATTTAACAAAAGCATAAACACAGAATAAAATCCAAACATGCAATCTATTTATTATCTATAACTTGGAAACGCAATTTCTGTAGAAGAAGCGTCATAATTTGATTGAGCAAAGAGAGCGGAATTAGATTTAGATAAAAATAATTTTGAAATTACAAGAAATTGCATTGAAATTTGTTTTACTTTGAAATACGTTAGAAGTGAATTTCTTGTGATAAAACAAATAGAAATTGATTACTATTGAAATTTAAGGAGAAAAAAATAAACTAAAATACAAAATCTATAAGAATATATTACAGACCACAATAAAATTATGTATTAGTTAAAAGGTTCGCCGGTAGTAAGCATTAAAATAAAAAATTAGTGTACACTAAACATATTTTGCCTTCGGCCGACCAAATACGAAACTTGTCTGAAACTCAAAAATGTTGAAATGGTAATTGGGCTATTCAACCTTAAAAATGGAGAAAGTGAGTAATGAAAGCAAAACTATTCTTGAATTAGGTGCTGCATATCTTAGTCCCACTGAGAATGTAGCCCCCAAATGCGCTCATTTGCATGCATGGGTGAGTTCTAGATGGCAGTACCTGCATATATATATGAATAAATTATTAAATCTGTACCATAACTTATTTTAAGGAGATTGATAGGAACGTTGAATAAGGGCAGAAGTATTGGAGATCAAGCTCTTTTACAAGCAGGGTAGCACAGAAAACTATGCCCAAACCTTCCCACCTCCTCTTCCTCACTACACTTTAGTCATTCCTCACTCATATTGAGCCAGCTATCAAGGTTGCCAACAACATTTTCTGTCATTTTCTCAGCTGCAGAGATAGATCCTTAAATTCCCACATCATACCTCCATTCATACACTCTCACTTAGCAGTCGGCCCACATCTATTCTTTCTAGAGTAAACATGAAATGACAAGGGCATCACTGCATTTGTTTTTTTTTTTTTATAATTGTATTTATCCAACCTTATCTCCCAGTACGTACTACCAAAAAAACAGATGGATAATTTCAAATTTTGAACAGAAAGGTAATTATAAGTTAGAAATACGTTTGTAAGCCATAAACTTGAATAAAACTCAGAAATTTCTTACTTGTGTAACCAAAGAAACTCATAAAACTTGACTTATTTCATAATATTGAAATGAATAATATAAATAACTTATACCTGGTATTCACGAAGCCAAGGCTCTGTTATTTGCAATCCAATAGCCATTTTCCCAAGCTGTAAATTGTGCATGCAAGTTGCAAGAGGCTGCGTTTTATACGGTGAGCAAACAATAAGATTATGTTAAAACCTTCAGGAAAATCGATTCACATAAACAGAAAAGGAAGGAAACAGAAAAATGGGCCCAATAATACTAGAGGCAGTTTGGTCTGAGAGAAGTAGAGAAGAAAATAAAAAAGGGTAAAATATCTTTAGGTTCTTGAAAATACTCAAATATATACATCATCCAAAAATTGTGTATGTTTTTAGTCTTTATAATTTTGAGTTACATGGCTTTTGGTCCTTCAAATGCTAACTAAATCATTTTTTATCTCTTTAAAAAACATTATATAAATCACTTGGAGAATCACAACTGATATATTTCAAAATTTGTGGAAACAAAACATAAAAATAATTGAGTTTAATTGGTATACACTGTCAGTGTAAAAGATTTTTCCACTGACATTCAATCATGACTTTTCATTTATGTGACTTTAAAAGTAGTAAAGAGTGAAGTCAACAAATTTACCATAAATAAAGGATTGTGATTGAATGTCAGCGTAAAAATCTTTACACTGACAATGTATACTAATTAAACTCAAAATAATTTTGCAGGTGTATTTAATATATTGAGAATTTTTTAGGGCCCTAAATATATTTTACCCCAAAAAAAGGACAAGAATGGAAATTCAATGAAACAAGAGAGTGAAGGAGTGGAGAAATCCATTGCAAGAGAGATGAAATGCCAAAACTGGACAGCTGCTATAGAACCAAGAGGAAATTGAGGAAAAAGAATTGGAAAATCAAGAGTGTAATGCGGCAGGAAGATACAGGTTATGACAATGTTAGAGAGTAAAGCCGTGAAGGTGTCTGTATTTTCCAGTTTAGCAGAGATTTCTCTCTGTGCTAAGGAAATGCTTTACTTTTCCACTTAAATATCAGTAAAGCAGTTTACAACTCCTATCACATGAGGATAAGCAGAATCATAATTTGATACAACACCAGAAAATAATTGAAATATTTATGGTATCACAAAAACACAGACAACACAGTACAGCAATGACATTGCTGTCTGTCCCAGAGACTAGCATCTATAATCTCTTCTGAAACTTAAAAATACAACACCTGATCTCTAACCACCCACTTACACCCCTAATCCAAAATTGAATACCACAAAACATAACTGTCATACACACGCAGATATGCAACAACCGCCATTCACATACAAAGCATGAATCCAATCACAGTGCTCCTAAATTAAATACTGCAGAGCATACTAAATGTCATTCATTATACATATTCTCTTCTGCAATAAACACTCCAAATATGAGGTCTTTGAGCATTGTTTTCATCAAAATTTATTCAGTGCCCTAGCCACCTACAAAATTTTCATTTTCTACTGTTTCCATGTGTGCTGGATACTTAAGTTGAATAGTTAATCATATCTATATGATATTGTTTAATCAATTGTCAAAATGCAGCAGACAGCTTCTTTATATATGCATAATGATTTGATTAATGTAAGTCAGAAAGCTATTGACTTCTTAAATATATTGCTAGTATCAATAATATATCTTTTATATGTTCCCAAGGTTATAGAACAAAAGCTACCCAGAAAAAAGGTATTTGAAACCCAACATCAAAGAATTAAAAGAAACTAATTTAATTAATTGAAAATATTAACATGCATGGATGCCTTTAAATCATATCACAATTTATTAAGCTTGAAATGTGAAATAAATTACCTGTAGATATTGGTGATAAATAGCAAATGGAGCAGAGTTTGCTAAAAGGGGCAACAGATCTCTAACCAATGTCCAAGTATCTAACTCTGGTGCAGCAATAATTAGACTGTACAAATGGAAAGAAAAACGATAAATTCAATGATGCTTTGAACAATGATGCTCATATTTAAAAACATAAATACCTAGAAAAACCATTTTCCTTCCATGAATTAATGATTTCTTTCTGTGCCCTTTCTCCAGCCTTTGGAGCTTTCCGAACTTCAATAGCAGGTTCAGTGATATCAGCCCCAAGATCAGAAATTCCATTTTCCGATGAATGAGAGAGCTCCTCCATACTAGCTGATGCAGATATTTGATCCTGCACATTCTAATTTAATAGCATGCAAACAAGAAATTAGAACTGATCAGGAGATCAAGGAGGTCCTACTTACATTTGACTGGCTTTCCACATTGCATGCATCATGTTTCAGAATTTGTTCAGGTGATTCGTTTTGTGTTAGCAAGTCAGAAATGGGAGACCGTAAAATTCTGCAACAAATAAGAGATGATAGATAATAAAGGCAGAGGTAAGAACCAAACATACTTGTTCAAACCGACCACCTAATGTGGTCATCACACGAAATGCATTATATCCATCGGTTTATCTGAAGAAACTTCCATAAACAGAATCTCTCTTTTTTTGGGCTTCATAGATTATTAGATTTCAAGAAAAAATGTGTCTAAAAGTACTCATTTGAAAGAAAAAATTATTGTATTGCTATTGTAAAATAATCCAGATCAAAACAAGGAACATCCAAAATTATCTTTGAAAATTAGCTTGAGAAATGCTAATCTTTTCTCTACTAACGCAATTTATACTGCAAAAAGAGGGCTAAGAACATTAAAAGGTCAGCAGATGATTTTAACGAGAAAAATTGTTTGATGGATGCAACATAGCACATCATCTGACCTCTTGAAGATTTCATCACTTAAGTTAAATATCCTGACAATATCCATGGAATATGGTGCCTGCCCAAAATATGAGTTGCATACAAAACCGGTACCTGTAAAATATTTAACATTGCCCAATTCATCAGCATTCAATGCATGTAAGAGTAGCTTACCTAGGAAAATATGCAACATCACTTTGCTCAGTCAGAATATTGTATAAAACAAAAGTGAATATATTTATATATCAACAGCAAAGTGTTATTTTTTTCATTACACATTTTATTGGCGGGAAAATAAAAATATTTAAATGACCAACTTAGTATAATTTATAGTTTTATATACCACACCTCCTAAACGTTCTGCCACAGCGCCTGTAAGAAGGCCACCAACCATATCAACTACGAGAACATCAAAATTTGAAGAAACATTAGCCATGGAAAGTAGAAGGGACAATGTGTCAACCCGCAAGAATCTGAATCATTAATAGTAAGTTAGAAACAACATCAAGGATATATGCATCACTTAATCTATAGAAACGAAACCACTATTTTAATTTTAATTCTATAAACAGTCAAAAAATATTTTTTTGCTTTTATGAATGTAAAACAGGATATACAGGTCGAAAACAAAGAAAAAATAGACTAAAAATATTATTATTTACTTCCTGACATTGATAATAAATTCAGAATTATGGCTTCTTCTCAGACCATATTTAAAAACAAAATAAAGTTTGAGTGGAGGGGGAGATTAAAATTAAAAAGCGAGTTACTTTGACTCAAGTTTTTGGTTAAAAAAAAAAAACACAAAAATAAATTGTATAGCCTGTATATCTAATTAAACCTGTAACATCCAATGTTCAAATTTGCTCTCTTGTATTTTTTTTCCCTTTTTGATTTAAAACCACATACATACAAGATATTACAATGCCTGTTCACAATTTACATCATGCTCAATAAATCAAATCTATATAAAATTGATGCAAATGGTAAACATGTAAGGAAAAATTGCATTCATATGCCCAAGATAAAGACTCACCCAATTTTAGATGGATACTTCTTAAAATAGGCCTCACAAATACTGGAGGAAAACAGAAAGTAACAATAGTAAGAGAGTAGAGAATCAAAATATTAAATAGCATATAAATCTATAGATATGTCAGCAAAAATTATAAATCACAAACAGCTTCATAGGAGAAAAGTATTTCTTGATAGGAAAAAATTATTTCCAACGTTTATCTGCTTGACATAATATAATGCCCCTGGTCCAACCACCATCAGACAGCTTGTAGTACAGTGATAGAAAACATATCAGGATAATGTCATTTCCATCAACAGAACAAAACCCAGAAGGTTCAAATATGGGCTAAATCTTTCAGGTAACTCTTTTATATTCAACGCACACTTATAGGTTCCAAGGACAGATAAATGTGAACCATTATCAATGTAAAATTCTAAAGATAAAAAGAGTAGAGAAAAATAATCAACGTCACCTTCGGGCAGCAGGACGCCTCATAAGTACTTTTGGTGCATATTTCTTCTGCTTCTTAAGTCTATATTTCTCCTGCAAAAATAGGATAAAATTCACTTCAATTTCATTCCTAAGATAAAAATAAAAAATAAAGAAACAATTTAGTCCGAAAAAGATACTGCTATAATGTTTTGATCTCCTAAAGTTTCCATCTATACAAACTTTACAAAGTAATCCACAAAGTCGCCAACATGTTAACAAGCTCAACGTTCCATTATTTAGTATTACTTTACTTATTAGTGAGCCCTAAGAGACAAACCAATGTAAAATCTTAAATGAAAACATATGTTACTTGACTGTTAGATGGAAACTTAAATGCTTACAAGGGATGACAGTTACACCTACAACCATATTTGGTCCCACTATCAGTTGATGCATTACCCTAATCAGCTTATATAAACCCAAATATTAGTTAGGCATGCAGTACCCTAGTCATCCTATAGAAGTATTCTAGCGGACAAATAGCATATCACATGAGCATTTACTCTTTTGCATCAGCATGTCTGTTTGGGCAGCAGTATGCAATGAAAGTGTCAGCAAGTTGGTAATTTGAGAAAATACATTGTGTAGACAGAACTTTTTGGAACCAAAGAAATACAAATGTTACAGAAGCAATATATTTAGGTAAGCAAATAGCATATTTACTCCAAAGGGAACAATCTAAGCGCCAAAATACCTGTGAGAATGATGTTTTCTTTTCAAATGTTGCACTATTGGCAATGAGAGCTTCGACTATTTCATTACCTCTTGCACCCTGCCTGAATAAAAATAGAGGATATTCTTTCACTAAAACTGCATTCTAAACATGTAAAATAAAAGCGAGAGAAGCAGAGAATCCCAGACAAAAGACATAAGAAACTTGAGCATTGATTTGATAATTAATATAATCGGCATAAGCAAATAGGAAGCAAGGACAAGGACCTTCGCATGGTTTCTATATCTTCGCCAGTGAGGCTTTGGGCAGTATTATTGTCAAGCAAGGCACGATTGTCCCTCGACTCAGCATTAACTTCAGCATCTCTAAGTTCTTCAGGATTAACTGAAGAGAGAAAAAACGCATCTCAATAAACGGAATTAGAAAGGGAAAAGAAAATGAAAAGGGAGAAGCGCGTGCGAGCCTTGCGCGGGAGAGAGAAAAGGTCCTTCGGGTGCGGTTTCCACTTGAAAGAGAGTACCGAAGGCACGACCGATTAACGGTTGCAGAGAGCAGTTCTTATTCCCAATCTTCAACTTGCTGCAAAAACCAGTTCTTATTAGATGATATATTAAATAGATAAAAGAAAAGAGTAGAAAAAGAACAGTTACGCAGCGGGGGAGAGACGAGCGAAAACAAGACGGTCTCCGTCATTGATGTCAAGAAGGACGCTGCAACCTTCCCACGTGACTCTGCTTCTGCCACACATTTTCGCTTCTCTTTCTCTTTCTCTTTCTCTTCTGCAACATAAGTTAGGGTACTCCCATGCTGCTGCCCGGCCCTCAACCCTCAACCTTATTTCAACTCCATTTCTTATTCTTATTGGCCCTTTCTTTTTTTATTATGCTTTTTTTTCATATCTTTTTTTATTTTTATTTTTTTTTCCTACAAATTCAAATTTAACAAACACAAAATTTTACAAATGGCAAATATACAACCCATAAACGGGAAAGATTATAAATCAGCTCTTGCAGCTGTTGAACACTTAACAAAATCTCCTCCCATAGGATATATCAAACCAAACAAAGATACAAATTTTGTTCAAACCATAGTAGGACAAAACAATATAATAATAGTCTTGTTAGAAGAGGTTTCTAAAAAATTGTCAAATCTCACAGATTTAAACAAAGATAAAAATAATAATATATCCGATGATATAAATGATTTAGTTAATAAAGTTTCTAGATTATCATTAGGAACAACCATACAATTTAAAACAATTTGTAAAAATAATCACAAATATGTTAAAGTAATTGCAACAACAAACAAAGCTGAATCTAGTAATAGAAATCAGACTACACAGGAGAACAATAACTCCAACAATGATAAATCTATTAGTTAATATGAATTTTACACCAATTAATAGTTCACAAACACAAGTACAATAAATTTCTATGGACAGTACATCTAATAGGAATCAAACATAAGAGAGGTTTCCCGGAACTTCTCGAAGAATAAGAGAACACAACACTAGGAGACAAAATCTCATCCAACATCCTGGAATCTTAGATAGATTTCTACACAGAAGAAGATCTACTAATGTTAAAAGATTAGAAGACTTAGTAGATATACAACACAATGTTGAAATAGGATCTAATTCTATAATAGATTCTTTAAATCCTAGACAGTTATATAACATAGGTTGGTTAAGCTCCGAAAGAACTAGCCTTTACAGGTATAGGAGAATAGAAGATTTTCACCTACCAGACAATACATATGAGATAATACCATTAATATCTCAACAAACAGTCACACAACTCCTAAACCAACATAAGAGATATGTTCATATGGGATTAATTACTATTGGTGTAAGATCCCTAGCTAGACATATGATTGGTGCTAGAGCCTTAATAGTTCTCCATGACACCAGATTCCAAAACAATAATTCCCAAAGCATTATAGGTATACTTGAAGTTGACCTAAATCAACCTATATCTCTGATATACCTTGCCCCAAACTTTACACTCACTCTTCCAGACTTTGTAAACCATATTAGCCTACAAGTACAAACCATCGGTTTTGGAACAAATTGGATAGGAGACAACCTACATTTAGACATAACCTTCATAGGAAGAATAAGCAATTATATCTCTTTTATGTACAGAATAAATACTAGACCATTAGAAGAAGCCATCAGCTCTATTGGTACACAATTTTTGCCAGCACAGGCTTTTACTAGAAGAAATGAGGGTCATCTATGGCAAACTCATTTACAAAGGGATGAACGAAATCCCATCACGAATCCAAACTCTGTCATTTTACACAATAGTTCTAGAGGCCTTAGTTTAAGCTTCACTATTACAGAAACACTTATCTAATAGATTTAGAACAAGATCGAAGGGATAGTACATCTGCTATTCCCGACAATGATCATATTGCTATGATGAATATCATAGACAGTGATGATGAAGAAGATGATGACATGACTGAAGAAGAATGGAACCATCATCAAGCAAACATAATCATGCTTAGGCAGGAAACTTTAGAAACCATGTCTAAACAAAATTCACTAGAACAAAGCCTTCTTAGCAATCTAAATTTGGAGCCTTGGGATAATTTTCCCCTAGAACTTAATGAAGTTATAAAACCTCAAGAAAATGATATAAATGATATAGTTAATATCTTTTTACAAAATTTAAAACTTGAAGAACAAATTGAAGAAAAAGAATATTTCTATAAACTTCAAGAAAAATTTAAAAACAAAGAAGATGATGAATCATCTACAACCTCTGAAAACACAAAAGTAGGATTAATAAATGAACATGAAGAATCCTCTGCTACAAATTATAGATTAGATCCAGCTGGTACACAAAACTACACTCAAGGATTTCTTCCAAGAGAAACTGTTCAAAACATAGTCTTAAGTGATAACAAATATACTTCTCATGGTAAAAGATTACCGGTAGAACCAAACTTTCAAATTCCAAATTTACTTTTAAACATAGGAGGAATAGATCCTCAACTCCTCCCAATGTACATAGAGAAATGGATTGCTGCTGTAATCCACGATTATGGCATACATCATGAAAAAAATGTACAGTCTTCCCAATAAATGATCGCAAAAGGAGAAACTTATCTTGGTGATATTGCTAGATCTGGTTGGGAATCTTTTAAGAAAAACTTCCCTAATGATCTAAATACTTTGGTCATAGAACCTGGTCCAAATATTTACAATTTTTGTTCCCTTGTTCAAATATTGTTCACTTCACAATCCGCTGATGATGATAATACAATTAGACAACAAATTTATTTAGGACATTTAGAAAGATTGTCCATAGAATACTTTGGTAAGATAAAAGAATACTGTCAAGACTATCTTTTATATGCGTCTATAGCTGGTTGCTTTCATGACGTAAATATAGGAGATAAAATGTTCTTAAAATTACCAGGGAAGCTGGGACAAAAAATTTGAGAAAATTGGAAAGATGAAGAGGTTACTCCCATGTTGAATAATCTCTCTATAAGAATTCTAGATTACATTTACATGTGTCAGAAATTGTTGGATTTTCACACTTACAGTTCTCTAATACAATTTCTTTTTCTAATGAATCCCTAAACCCTAAACCCTAAAAAATTACTATTTATCTAAAATTATATTTTTTTAATTTTAAAAGTTCATTTTTAATTAATTTTTTAAAAATTATAAAAGAAATTAATTTTAACTTACTGTAAATCTTGATGCTATACAATGATATAATATTCAACATTGTACTATAACTTCAAAGTTTATCCTAATAGGGTTGTGTAATTTTAAGTAAGTTATGTTTGATATGTTAGGCTACATAACATTCAATTACAACTTTTGGTAAATTTGTTGACTTTACTTATTATTATTTTAAAATTATATAAATGAAAAGTCATGAATGTGAATTTAAAAATTTACACTAACAGTGTATATTAATTAAACTCTAAAATAAAACAGAAACAACTCTTAAAGCCATAAGAAAATTTGTTATCCTATTTTATTTATTATTTTAAAATAACTAAATAAAATTATTAAGTTTGTTAATTACCACCGTGTTAAAAGAATAAATGTTTGGTCGGAATATTAATTTACATGACATCCAGGATTTAAACAAGTGTTTTATCAAATAATCACTTATCATACTAACAAGAAAAGATAGAGGATTTTAACTAAACAAAAAATTATTTAAGGATTATAAACTTTTTTTTAAAAAAAGAAATAGAGACTTCAAACATATTTTACCCATGTATGATTTGAATTTAAAGTATAATATATATATATATATATATATATATATATATATATATATATAAAGTAATAGATAATGTGAATTCAAATTACATTAGGTTGTCATGAATAAAAGATAATGATAATCCTCAAATATAATTATTCAAATACAAATATAGATAATGATTATATGTGTCATTTGAATATTTTGTACTTAAACTAAAAATTTTATATCATTATTTTCTTCATAACAGATAGTACTATCATATATAATAAACAATGAATTAAGATAGAATATGATAATTATTCTATTATGTTCCTTCCTCTTCACTCATAAATAAACAAAAAAGTTGGATTGTGCATGAACTCAAACATAAGCAAATCCATCTAATTATACTTTATTTAATATTAGTATTTCTAACACATCTTTTAATTAATTATAATTATGATCATTTTCATTCATGTTATTAAGTTCCAACAAAGATATTTTAGAAATAACCTTATTTTACACATAATATTAATGAAATTAAATTATGATAATTATTTTCTTGTTATTTTTTATTTATATACGAATCTAGAAGGAGTTATACTATCCACCATGTAAGCTTAAGCTTAAATCATTTCTCATGCTAATGTACTTTAACTTTCCCATGATTTTTAATTATTATTTGAAAATTATTCATGTATAATTTTAAATTTAATTCTGAATTTGATTTAATTATTATTTGAAAATTATTTATGTATAATTTTAAATTTAATTCTGAATTTGATTCAAGTAATTTAATTTCAAAATATATTAAACTTATAGATGAATTGGACGTTATAACCCATTAACACGCATCTTAGGTGATGTTTGAATTAAGAAAATATTTTCTATTTTCATTTTCTAAAAATTGTTTTTATTTTTAAGTTTTTAATATTTAGAAAATATATTTGCTTTCGTTTGATATTTTCTATTTTTTAAAAATAATATTGTTAAATTTAATCAATTTTAGCAAAAAATATTTATATATTTAGTTCAAAATACATCTACAATATTGTTATTAAGCTTTCACATAGTGTTAATTTTTTAAAACACTAAAAACAACTTTTTCTGTTTTTGTTTTGTTTTCAGCTGTATTTTTAAAATGTTTTCGATGAAAATATTTTCTAAATTGTAACGAAACATATTTTTACTATTGTTTTCTGTTTTATATGAAAATAAAAATAGAAACACCTAAAACAAATGTCACCTTAGCTTTTTAATAATAGTAGGGTTTAGTTAAAAGTAAAATAAAAAAAATAGTGAGTTTTAAAAACTAGGTGAAAGTGACTTTGCATCAATTTTACATTGTTTAGACAAAAAATGAAGTGGTTGCCTATAATGGGTTACTGCCACTTATGTAGGGGGGAATTCACTTGTTGCTCATTTTGGATTGACGCTACTTGCATTGCATTACTCGTTGTGAGTTGACATCACCTAGATAGAGACAAAAACATTGGAATTTTTTTATCTTTATGTAGGTGGTATCAACTCACGTTGAGTACTTCAATGCAAGTGGCGTCATCTTACTATAGGCAATGGGTGAAAGTTTTTTCCTTTTTGTCCAATTAATCCAAAACGAGTAACAAGTGAATCCCCCCTTCCCCCAAATACATAATTAGCACTAACCCATCATATAACTAAGTGTTATTATAGTTTTTTTCCTTTTTCCTTCAAGTTGTGTCAATCTATCATAAGCAACGACTTTGTTTTTTGTCTAAACAATATAAAATTGACGCAAAGTCACTTCACAAAACCATTTTTTTTAATTTAATTATTAAGATTGCGCCAAATCAATCAAGTCGATTTATTTAATTTGTTTGCAATTTTCATGCAATAATGTTGTACCCCCGTCTCGACCTCATGTCAAGATCGCAATCTCAAATGCACCTTGGCATCATAGCTTGGCACCCAACACCCACATCGGCAAAGCCCAAGTTCATCTTCTTAAAAAAGGCAACTAGGAGAAATTCCTTACAAAAAGAGCTATAAAATGATAGTTAAACACCACCTCCAGATATCCTATTCTATTCATTCTCATCACTCTCTTATTCTGACATTAACTTGAGTGTCAAAGTCTCTTTTGCAGGTACTCACCTGTGGCCACAAAGCCCCCAGTGCCCAAGAATTAAGAGACCACATGTTCTGCCAAACTTGATAAGAACATTTGGCATCGTCTGCATGGATGTAAAAATTCCTACGCCACCGACAATATACAGTACAAACCAAAAGCGACACATCCTAATCTGCCATAAACAAATCCAGCACAGTGAAAGAATTTAGGAAACAGATGGAATACATGGCCTAAAAACACAAGGCCAACCTCTGCACCTTGAGAGAGGAAAACACCACCATGAAAGTCAAATTGCACGATCTCAAGAATCAACCGTCTAAGGAGGAAACAATAGAGAAGAACACCTCCAATGGAACAACTCGCCCCAAAATGCCTAGAACGACAAAACCAAGCATTGTCATTGCAATAGAACAACATGAGACACAGCAATGACGGAGTCAAGCATCATCATCAAAATAGCTTGGCACGAGGCACACACAACGGTGAAACACAATCACATAGCAAATTGCAAGCAAAGGGCAAACAACAAACCATTATGCACTAACTAACTTTACACTCTATTTTCGACAAGACACTTTTTGTCCATCTCGACATTCTCTGTCTGAAGAGACACTCTTTGCCCATCTCGACACTCTTTGTTTAACGAGACACTCTTTACCCATCTTGGCATTTCTTCCCCATGCGAGACACTTTTAACATGCATTTTCTGCCTAAAAACCACACTCATTGCCTCGCATACCCAAGATAACAATCAAGACGAAACACACATACACGCTAGCATAACTTTTTCAGTCTTCCCTTGACTGGTCGACCTCAATGCTAGGGGGCATATATACCCCCCACCCCGACCTCATGTTAAGACTGTAACCCCAAACACACCTTGACCCCACATCTCGACATCCAACGCCCACCTCAGCATCATGACCACCTTGGCCCAAGCCCAAGCCCAAGCCCATCTTCTTAAAAAAACTAACTAGGGGCTAAACCCCTTCAAAAACAACTGTAAAAGGATAGCGAAATTCCACCATCAGGTATCCTATTCTATTACTCTCAATCACTCTCTCTTATTTCGACATTAACTTGGGCGTCAAAGACTCTTTTGCAGGTACCCACCCGTCACCACGAAACCCCCAGTGCCCAAAATTTAAGAGACCACAAGTTCTGTCAAACTCGGTAAGAACAAATGTCTTATTTTAGTGCATGAAAAATAAGAGCTATGTTATCTTTATGCAATGAGTACTTATATCATAAGACAAATTAAAATATATTTTCTTTAATAGGTTTCAATAAACATTATTGAATATAAGGTTTTTCATCACTTCATTCAAACATTATACTTGCTTGTTTGGTGCACATACAAAAAAGATTTTTATACTGAATAATGTTTATTGAAACTTACTTTAAAAACTATATTTTAATCTGTTATACACTATGATATAAGTGATCATTGAATAAAAGTAACACAATTCTTATTTTTCATAGTGTCATTGCGTGAAAACTATCAGATGAGGAAAAATTAAACAAATTGTCTTAATCAATTTGTGGTAACCTTAACAATTAAATTTCAAAAAAATTATTAGTGGTTGTGTGAAGTGACTTGACATCACTTTTACATTGTATAAAAAAAAAACAATGTAGTTGTTATGTTAGATTGACGTACTTGAAAGAAAGAGGACAAAAATTGTACTAGTTACTTGTGATGGGTTGACGTCCCTTGTGTGTTTAAAGGAAAAAAATACACTTATTACTTATTTTAGATTGACGTCACTTAATTGATAAGATAAAAAGAAAAAAAAACTTTCACCTTGTTGTTTAAAGTGAAATATTGCAGTGAATTGTGCCACTTGCAGTGAATAGTCTGATATAAGTTAGCGCTACATAAATAGAGACAAAAATAATTTCAAAAAAATTAATAAATACTTTATGAAACTTCTCAATTTAGTATTTACTCTTAGGGTTTAATACCTACATATACGGATAATGTAAAATTAAAATTGATGTTAAATCACAATCTTTCATTTATATGACTTTTAAAATGTTAATTATAAAGTTAACAAATTTACTATATATTAAAAATTGTAATTAAATTTCATCGTAAAATTTTTTATACTTTGTCTAAGTTATTTTCTCTTACTTTTAAGTAAACCTTTAATTAGTATTGTTCAAAAGTTGTAGTATTGGGTGGGTGGATGATGCATTTTCCTTGTTAAATTGTTTTTATTTTTGGTTTAAACATTTTCATTATTTTGTTTGGGGAGTTATTGATTTGGAATGATGATCTGATTTATATCTTATATTTGTGCTAACGTTGCTAATTGAATGATTGGACTGATGTATGTCCGATTTAATAACTACTCAATACTAATTCCATATGGACCTATCCCTAATATTAAAATTGATTTATATCATGCAACCTTTTTTATGTTGTACGTTGAATCTCCCAAAAATTCATGGAATATGATATACGTAATAAGACGAAATCAATTTACAGATAAAGGTTAGCTGTATTAATTTTGTTAAAAAAAAATTAAATTCACAATTTTTTTTTCTTTTTTGTTTTCAACATATAAACTTTATCATTAAATCAATCTACTGTTATGAGGAAATGACACAAATACACACAATAACAATATATGTGCTATTTTTATTTTGCTACCAACTTATGTTTGTGTAATCAAGTCAATATGCACACTAGTAGTCTTCTTTATTTTTTTATTTTTTTTCTTTTTATTCCCATGCATGATTACAAAGATAGTAATAAAAAAAAAAGACATTAAATTAATAGAACACATATTTCAACCAAATGCTATATATAACTCAGTATAATATTTTTAGTTTTCCACTTAATTCCATATTATGAATTTCAAATTCAATGTTAATTAGTCTGATCTTCTCTTAAGTCTTGTAATGTAATATTACAGTTTTTTTTAAAAGGATGTTTTTTGTTCTATTTTTTTTATCATACTTAATTAACACAAGTCTCTATCACTCATATTTATCAATTGTTTTTTTTATTATTAATATAAAAATATAATTTTTTATTATTTTAATTATTTTATGCACAAATATTTTAAAATATAAATAAAATAAAACAAAGAAACATTTATATAACTAAGAATATGAATAAAAGATGTTTTGTAAAAAGGTTTAATTACTGATCGCAAAAGAAGTATAATTGTAATACTTAACCTTTCTGATGGAGTAATTAGTTGCACGCATGACTTGTTTTCTTCCAATTTTGGTTCCGTGTCCGACTATTTTTTAAGTAAATAATAGATAAGAAAATTCTCAATTTTTAATAACTAAATGGAATAACTGCTGTTTTAAAGTTGTAAGATTAAAACTATTGGATGTAGCCACTTGAAGAGAGAGAAAGAAGAGGGATAACAGATTTAAATTTCTCTCACCAATAAAAAAAATTAACAATTAATAACTATAAATATTTACAGAAAAACTTAATAATTAATTTCTTAGCAAGAAAGAAGCATAATAGGTAGCGAGCTAAATGTGTTTATTTTTCGGTTAATGACGTTGAACATGAATCCAATATGAGAGGTGGATGGGATTATTGATGAACGTGCATATATTGAAAAGTGAAAAAGAAGGACCACAACATGCACCGACTCATATGCTAACAAATGCATGGTCAGAAACTAGCTAGGGAGGAAAATCATCATAAATACTACAGCCAAGACAAATTAAGACCAATAACTAACTGTCAAATTAGCAAACTAATGTGTCTTCCATAAATGGTACAGCGAAGTCATAAATTAAGACCAATAACTATTAACTTCGTTATTAGCGAGCTAATGTCTTTTAGCTAAGTCAACTATATTAACATTAACACTCCAAAGTCCAAACAAATAATGTCATTCTTTTCAAGGATTACCTTCTTTAGTTTGAGTGAATTAATCCGTGTTTTTTGTGTCTAAATTTTAAAAATTTTATTAATAACAGTTAGTTAATAAAATTAATTTATTTTTTAAAATAAAAATATGGATAACTTATCTAGAATTAATTAAAAATTTGTAAATACTAATATTTTTTCTTTTAAAAAATGTATTACATGACAATAGTTTAAAGTAAAATATAAGTGAAATCGAGAGAAAAAAATAAGAAAATGTATAAGTAGAGAAATAAATAATTATTTTCTATATGCTTTTTATTTAAATTTGGTAATAAAAAAACAAAATTAAGCTATATTTAATATTTTAAATAATATGCAAAATATAGTAACTGTTTTTCTTTTCTTTTGGCAAAATGGTTATCTAACGTGAATAGTAATTTTTTTTACTGAAACAATTATTTATTCATTTTGATAGGAGAAATAGTTACTTGTTAAAAATGATATAATAAATTAAAAATAAATATTATTATCAAATAACTGAAAAGAGCATAAAAGAAAAGTGAAAAGATTGAAAAAATAGAAAGAGAAAGTATTAATTAATTACTTATTAACATTTGACAGAAAGTACGAAGATATCACAAATCATTGGCATAGTAACAAATGACTAATTTTGGAGACTAGAATTAATAGAGTAGTAGTAGTATATATATATATTTATTTTTTTATTTTTTTTGTAGTGCTAGAGTTTAATAAGAATGAATCCTTGTCAATCAATTAATCAGAGATTACTTTTATATGTAATTTTTAAACTGTTTGTTATACAAATCGATAAACATGACGAGTTTTTTTAATGGAATAAACATGAAGATTTATTATTTGATAAAAATATAAAATAATTTTACATTGTTAATGTCATTATTATTTATGCCAATGAATAATAGTTTATAGATACTACGTGTAATAGTTTATAGATACTACGTGTATTTTTCTTTATTGTAATTGAGATTTCGCTTAGTAATTTTTTCACTGTAGATTTCACTTAGTAATCCATATAAAAAGGTTAAATTAAAAAATCATATAAGCTCCCTAAAAAAACTAATACTAATTATAAATAATACAAATAGTAATTAAGAAATTATATCAAAGTTTTGATCTTGTAGATTATTAGTTACAAGAAGAGTGTCTGTGTTCCCCAATTTTATCGTCGACATTTTGATTCCAAAATTTTAATTATTCACATTTCTATCCATAATTTAAAAAAATTTAATTTTTATTCAGTCGTTATTTAATAATTATTGAACTTTATTTGAGGACGTTGATGACTCATGTCCCAGGTGTTACACTAACATAGTGTCCTGATTGAGTGATTTATGGGTGATTTTAGCTAACAAAACCTTTCTTGACTTCCAGAGGACAATGGGAAAATTGAAAAAGATTAAACCTAATCCTAGGTACGAGTTGGACAGAAAAGACATTGATTGGGGACTAGGAATATTTATACTAATGAAAGTGAATTCATTTTATTTATGTTATTGAAATTGGTGACAATAAAATCATCAACAAAAAACTTACCTATAATGTAACTTTGTCGCTTTGTTGTTGATTTCATGGTTACAGTTTTTTACTCTCGAATCGATTCTAGATTATAATGTTAGGTTTTGAAAATTGAATTGCTCAGTTCAATCGGTTAAATCAGAAATCTAAACTAGTGTCTGATCTATTATTTTTTAATAATTAAGAGTTTTCAAAACAGTTGAACTGGTACAGAACAAGGAAAATTGGCGGTTCTCGGGTTGACTCATTTTTTCTAAAACAAATTATAGGTAAGAAAAAAAAAATTGAAAAAACAATGGTTCTTGAAATTTTAGGTACACAAATGAAAAATATTTTAATAAGGTATTACGAAATAAAAAAAATATTTATAAGGAATTTTTGCAAAAAGTGCTTAAGGCTATAAAAAAATATTTAAAATGAATTTTTTGCAAAGAATATTTAAAATTGAATAAGATGTATTATATTTGTGTACTATAAATTATTTATAGTTTATTTTTTTGCTTATTATATTATTATATTGGTAGTAAAATATATAAAAAAATAATATTTTATTAAATCCAATTCAACCTTGATTCAACTTCTGTTCAACCTTTGAACTCATGCCTTTACCATGAATGATTTGGTTTTGAAAATCTTGCTGTGGGTAAGACACAATTTAGGAATCTTAGGGTGTGGAGAATAAGGATTGCAAATGACGGGTTAACATTTGGGGTCTTAAAACTGCCAAATAAACCATTAACAATACACTTGTTAGTGTCATGTTAATAACATCATGCACATGAATAGTCAACACACTCAAATAAATAGTAAACAATTTTATTAAGTAATAAATATAGAGACAAAATGTAAGCAATTAAAAAATTTTAGGCAAAATGTAACAATTAATAAAATTGGGAACATGTACTATAGTTAAACCTTAACAAAATTATATACATGAATAAGTTTATCTATCTACATTTTTATGGATGAAGATCTCTTTCCTCAGTTTGGGTTTCACCTCTTGCATCTAACCATTAAGAAATACCATTTATTGAAATTGATCTACTTCCTTTGTTATAATATATGTTATTCTCATGTAGAGATATTTTTAGGACTTGAGAGAAGTCATGACCCCCTCCCACCCTCATCAAATCTTTTTCCTCCCTTTTAGTAAATATATATTTTTGTAAATTATAATTGTTTTTGTAGTATATCTATTTTTAGCTCCCCAAAACTTGTCTTCCATTTTAACAAATATAACTTTTTTAAAAGAATTATAATTTTCTTAAAGTATATCTATTTTAATTTTTTTCTCCCCAACATTCTTTTTGAAAACCTGTCACTGCTCTCATATGATATGCTATTTATTATATGTTACCATTAAATAAAGAAATTTGATTGTTGAATGTAAAAAATAACATTGATCACTAATAAAAAAATATGATACAATAAATGTCAACATTAATTTTAATGTCTAAATTTGGAATAAAGGACCAAAATTAAAATTTAAAATTGACCTATATTAATATAGCACATGATACAATACAATATATATAAGAATGCATTTTAATTCCGTATCTTATTTTAAAAAATTAAATATGTAGTTCTTTTTTAAAAAAAAAAACTTAGGGAATCATCGCATGGATTAACAACTTTATGTGACATTTTTTTTTAAAAATTTGAATACAATTTTTTATAGTTAAAAGTGAATGGTTAATATATTAAGTTTTGTTAATGAAAAAATTTGAATATATTAGTTCTCTTTTTCACTACATCTAAATTTTTTTCTAGTAAATTAACTTTATATCTCTTAATTAATGTAAATATGATCTTTATAATGTAAGAATTACAATGGATGAAGGTATATGTTTTTCCATTACCTACATCAGCGGAAAAAATCCACAACCACACCATCTTATACCTCATGGAGAGACCCACATAATAAATATATGCAAGTATTCGTGGACATCTACATATTTTTTATAAAACAAAAAATGATTTTTTATAAAAAAAATATCAATTCTTTCATAAAGTAAAAGCAACACGGCCAACACATGCTTTATTAGTTTAGGGTTTCCTATATGTGTGTTTAGTTTTGCTTGTTTTTTTAATTTGTTTTCATTATATAGTGCTAGGCAGAATGAAAAAAAAAAAAAAGTTGAAAGTAAAATAATTATTTTTATGTAATATTACTATTCATTTTACTTATTTTTCACTTTCTTTTTTATACAAACAAATAAGGTGTTAGTGTTTTTCTCTCATGTAACAAAAAAAAAATCAACATTAAAAATTGAAAATAGAAAGCTACATGATAACAACAAACCGCATGCCGACTTAATAAGATCTTATTTTGAGTTTTTGACTTTTTGTTTCAAAATGTATTTTGAAAATAAAAATATGTTTGATGAAATGATTTGATTTGGTATTTTAGTTATTTTTTAAGGAGCTCTCGCCCAATTTAAAAACAATAAAATTTGGTTTTCAGATTTTTATTTATGTTTTGATTCAAACTCATCGTATGATGTTACTTGTTATCATTGACTACCGTCTCTAACCAATGATCATTGACTGTCACTCTCAACGGTCACTCTCGATTTGTGTTACTTAAAAATCCAAATCAATGTTATTTTTAAAAATTTAAAAACTTAAACTCAAAACTAGTTTTTATTTTTATAAATTTTAAAACTGAAAACCAAAAATTACCCCAATAAAACCTAAGTTATAAATGATGTGAAAAGCCTCCTATATGTTAGTTAATCATTTTTAAAAATATTCATTATAGTTATTATAGATTTCTAAAATTGTTCTACTGTAAACACTAAATTCTTTACAATTTTAACAAGACAAATGCAATATAGTATGTGAGAGATGACTTGAGTTCGATGCTTGCAAATTACACTTTTATAGAAAAGTGAAGAATCTTGACTAAATCCATGTCAAGTGATTATGGTTATTAATATATATATATATATATATATATATTATAGTTTTTACACAAGCAAATAAAAATAATTAAATATTTTTTTTCTTTATATATTTGCTTCCTAAACAACCCAAAAGAGTATGGTTTTACATATATACGACGTATCAATAGGTATTCATAAACATGGAAAAAAGAAGAAGAAAAGGAATAGGGGATGACAATAATGGAAGGTGTGGAAATTGGCTTATGGCTGCTTATTCATTCTCCGTGTTTTACATGAAATGATGCTTTCTTGGCTCATATGCTTTTAGCTTTTGCTTGCTCTCCGAATCTTGGGCCCATCATATAGGATAGGTTCACCATAACAAAATTAAAGAATCTAAATGCCCAACATGTACAGTACTCGAACTCGAACCAAATCTCACAAGTTGCTTCACCACACTATTCCCTTTCTCGGATCTATTTGACTGTCTTCTTATTCATTTATTCTAACGTCCAGGAACTTTCCAAGAGGAAAAGAAGAAAAAGTATATTTGTTCGACATCTATGATCTATGTTTAACAAAAAATAAAGTTGATAAATTATGAGTTATCAAAAGAAGAAGAGAGAAAAATTAAAGGTGGATTTAAATCCCTTCACTAACAAAAATTAATACATCAATAACTAACATTTAACCTATAAAACAATAAAATTAATAAATTAATTAAATCTCCATAGTTTAAATTAGAAATGTTTGATAAAATAAATTTTAAATTAGTAAATAACTATAAAATAACATTAGAAAAATTCTATAGTTTTTGCATAAATTATAATTTATTCTTGTTAAGGTTAAAAAACCTCTAAATGAAAGACTTCATTCTTGAGTTCAAAGAGTATTGTCCTAATTAATTATGGACATGAGAATCTTGTATGTTAGTAAGTTTTCTTTGTTTATATAACGAGACTATAAACAAAAATATATGATATGTCATATAATATTTTATATATACACTCTCACATGTTAGAAAACAGAGTACGTCTAACATGCTAGTGTCACATATATGTATTATCACTATGCTTTAATGTTAATGTCAATCTGTGTTATGAATTAAGAGTGTAGACCTATAAAAATACAAAAAGGAGTTGAATTTTGTTATAAAAATTTTTCACATGATCCTTTTGAAGGGAGGTTGCGTTTGTTCAAATTAAGTTGACAAAAAGTTTAAAAGGAACTAGACACAGCTTGTAAAAATAGTTTGTAAATCTTTTAAAACAAATATAAATAATTCAATGTTAATAAACAGTCATGACTTCGTCTCAACTCATAGATTACATTCTATTAATTGGCGACCACAAGGTTTCACTATTTTATCTAAAGATATAAGTAGTTTTTTCAAGTTACTTTTATTTTATTCTTAAGTAGTATTTATATCAGTCTTTTCAAGTTAAGACCCGAGTCCTTTTTAAAATTATAATTTATGTTCTTGACTTTATTCAATTGCTGACTTTTCATCTCTTTATTTTTAATCGTTCACTTTTTGCTTTTTTATTTTATAATTTAATGATATTTGAATAACCTGTTAGATGACAATTGTTGACTATTAAATTATTAACGTTGACTCTCAACGTGACTTGATTAAATAACTTCTCATGTTGACACATGTATAAAAAGCTCATTTTTTTGTATAAAAATTGGAGATAAAGTCATTTCTTTTCTCTAAAATTACACAAGTTTACTTTTCCTCTTTAAAACTAAAGTTTCAGGTTTTTACCCACGTATTAATATAAGAAGTCATTTAATCGATACTTTTCTCTAAAATTAGACAAGTTTACTTTTGTGTGTGTGCGTGAAGTCTATTAAATTTACCTAAAGTTTACTAAAAAAGAAATTTGCACACATATTGGTAAAAGTTAACAAGTTAGTACAAAAGTTTGATAATCATACTGGGTGATGTCACTTGACGTTTTGAGTGCAGGTTATAAGAAGGATGATGATTGCTCTTACTTGAGCGATAAATGAGTAGGACGGTCCAATTTTATAGGAAAAAAAATATTCTTATGTAATTTTAGTTTAAGTTTTTAATTTGTTTTAAACTCTTATAATTTTTGTTTAAAGATGAAATATTTTTTAAAAGATAAAAGAGTAAACATACAGTGTAATAGAATAAAACTTACGATAATGTAATATTTTTAAATAATTAAAAAAATTGTGTGGGAAAAACATAGGAATATTTTATTTATTTCAACAAACTAACAGCTTATAAATATTAATGTAATTTGTTTTAAAATATGTTTTCGCAATGTAAAAAAATTATTATCATTTAGTTATGAATCATCATAAATAATAAAGTTATAGACTTTTGGAATTATCATTTTAAAAGTTAGAGCTAGAATGATTTCTCAGTGATTGATAATATAAATTTTTTTGCATCCATAATATATTAAAATTAAACTCAAACAAATAAGATAATTTTGTTTGCCCCAAATGCTTCTATTTTGATTATATAAACAATTGAAATAAAAGTGATATAAAATGTAGACTTGTGATGGTCATCGTTAATGTTTGCTGATGCGGTGGAACATGTGGGAAGGTTAGAAATTTTGGCGTGCGTAGATATAGTAATTTTTTATCCCCTACACGTGGCACTATTCTTAGGAACTACACGTCCTGGTCAAGTGCCTATTTCAGCGCTAGCTTTCATTCATTCACTCACTCAACGATGAGGTTTCTCATTTTGTCAAAGGTTCCTGCTCTGTTAGCAAATACCAGTTCATTAACTTGTCTGATTGACCTTGCTTTTTCAATAAACATATATACGCCCAGACAATTAATCTTATTCAAACATTTTCCTTATATGTAAATTGAATTGCTTTCATCTTATTGGCTCCTTTAGTATACTCATATATGTTTATAATTAAGTACATAGTTGGCCAGTTGTCGTAGCTTTTCTTCCCTGCCCCGTTTTTGAGAGAGATCGTCGGAATTAATCACAAATATCAAAGGAACGATTTACGATTGGATAGCACATGCTTCGACTTCGATGGATGCATGTTCAAACATACAATGATATAAACTGCTTCCAAACAATTAACGTGCCTCTTTTTTCCTCACCCTCGAACCAGTAGGCCACACCTTCCATCCTAACGTACGGAACATCAACTTTCACAGCCATTAGATCAACACATAAATGGTGTTGGAGTAGTTACATTATTACAAAATAAGACATTTCTAATGATCGTCATTCAGATTTTATATGACACAGATTAATCATGTAATGTGTTTGGATTACAGTTTAATTAAATTTTATCAAATACAGATACACATTCAAGAAGCAAATATTTTTATCATGTAAACTTCATCTAAATACTGTTGGTGCTCCGGTGCTGCAAGCCTCTTTAACAAGCTTATCTACCTAAAACTTCTTTTTCTTGTAAACCTTTTTATGAAACCTTATTTATTTGTTTTCATATAAATATTTTTCATGTAACTAATGTCAAACTTTAACTTTTGTAATTTATACACTATTATACAACAAATACACCCCTATAAAGTTAGTAATACTTTTGTTTTCAAAAGAATAAAAAGGATAGTATATACTTTAAGTACTTATAGCATAAAAAATAAACTATAAGATGAATTTGTGTTGATCGACAATCACCCCAAACTTGAATCCAAAGTAGAGAGAGGAGATAAAAAGGAATTGAAGAACATATATTTATTACATTCCCAATTGCGTAGCGGAGGTAAGTTCATTTTAATTTGACGGGTTTGTTGGTCCAAAGCAGTGAATGCAGGAAACTGAGAGAAAATATTGTATAGGATAAAAGTAGTAGGAGTAGGAGTACATTTTGCTAACATTAACGAATAAATTAATAAAGAAGGAGTGGTTGTCCCACCACACAGAGCACCCTTCTTTATTACACATCTGGGATCATCTATTCATTTACACAAGTTCCTACTTCCTTCAAAATAGAACCCTGAATGAGAGAGAGAGAAGGTTGTAGTGTTTTACTTTAGAAAACTGTGTTTCATGGCTCTCCTAACATCCTTGCCTCAACAGTCCACTACCCCCAAACGCCACAAGCGTAAGCCACAACCAAAAGAAGAAGAGAAGCAGAAGCAGAAAGCAGCCTCTTCGTGGGATCAAATAAAGAACCTCCTAACCTGCAAACAGATGGAAGGGTCGAGAGTACATGACCCATCAAAAGTAACAGGGTACTCAAAGTTAGGGTCTTCTTGCAGCTCCATATGCAGCTTCAGAGATGTGGTTCATGGGAACACACGTGTTGGGCACAGGTCTGATAATTCCTCACCAGAGAGTAGTTCTCTGGGTCAGGAAACTGGGTTACTCACTAGGAAACCTGTCACTGTCACTTCTACTCGCTCCTCATCGGCTTCCGGAAAATCAAACGCTCGACCAACCTTCTCCTCCTCCTCCTCCTCCTCTTCCAGAGGAATGCAATTCAGGAAGCTATCTGGCTGTTATGAATGTCACATGATCATTGACCCTACCAGGTACATACATACATACATACATATGCTACCTTCAAATTAACTACTTTAATTCCATTTCACTTCAATTAATCAAAATGGCTGCAAATTCAGGTTACCAATTGCAAGGAGCACTGTCTGTGCTTGCTCTCACTGTGGTGAGGTCTTCCCTAAAATGGAAAGTTTGGACCTTCATCAAGCTGTTCGTCATGCCGGTACTCATTCCTTTCCCTCTCTCTCTCACAAAAATATACCTGCATCATATATTCATTTCTATCTTAATGCCATTTATTTCTCAATTTTGTCAAAACCATCAAGTCTTTCCAGCATTCATTAGAAGAATAAAAACACATTTCTTTAATTAAGAACATTGATCACAAGAATAAATATGTAGTAGAAATTATGCAACTTTACTTTTTAAATTAATTAAAGATATTTTGTAGAATGGATTTAATATTCTTTGTAACTAATTCATTTAAGCCGCATTCATTGACGATGTTATTTTTTATCAAAATATATAACTTGTTTTGCCTCCCGTTTCCAGGAAGAGAACAATTAAGGTACTATATACTCTAATCTTTTCCATTTCCTAATATCATGAGTATTTCACTTTATTGAGCAAATGAAAGCTTAAGATCCGATGTACTATAGTCCGATATAGATCTGATGGTTTGTATAAGAGCATGAGAACAATTCTGTCTATATCAATGTTAATTGATTGAATTGCCTTGTGCTTGAGGGAACGTGTTTGTCGGGTTAAAATGTAAAAGTAAGCTTCGAAATTTGAAACATGGAGCATCATGGACTCCACCATCCATGCATGATGCATGTCATGATGCTCAATATTGCTTTGGACCAGTTTCTCCGTTAATCTTGCTCATGGTTTTTCCTTTCTTGCCCTTCCACACACACACCAAGTTTTCTTTCAACATTTGAAGACTGATTTTTTTAATTAAGAGATACCACTTGTCCTAGTAATTTTTTTTTTATATACATATTATCAAGAACTCCATCACGTTTGAAAAGTTGAAATTATTTTTCAACAGTGTTAAGCTTGACTCTTAATTACTGACTTAAAAAAACTATTAATCACTGACTGCACAATTAATATTGCCCTATCAAAACTTTAATTTATTTCATTTTTTAACAAAAATAGTACTATACTGCAGTATATATATATATATATATATATATATATATATATATATATATATATATGGGTTGGAATAAAAAATAAAAAATATAGCATCATACTAACATTTTTGAAAAACTTAATATATAGTTTTTCATCTGTCTTAAATTTGACTTTTTATAATTACAGACTACACAATTAATATTGCAGTATCAACACTTCAATCTATTTTTATATAAATATGTGGACCTCTTTCCGATAACCACATTGGTTAAAAAATAATAAGAACTTTTAATTGAAATGAGAAAAATATAATAATTTGTAATTATATTATGATATGATTTACTATATTTGTTTAATTAGTGACCTATGAGATTGACTAGAAAGAAGCAAAAAGAAAGACATTGAATGAGCTCATATTGGGCATTCAGATGTTCCTACCAAAAAATGAGTGCATTAGTTGTGGGCTGTGGGAGCAACCGTATATAGATTAGTTGTTGTGTAGGACTGTACGTACCACATCACAGCTGTCCATTGTAAGGGAGATAAATGTTCTACCCGCCACCTCTTTCTTCCTCCTCACCCACCATCCCAAGTATTACAAACTTACCCATAACCTATGTATCATAGACACTCCACATAGAAATATTAACATGACTAAGGTTTAAAATATAGGATGAGACACAGCTTTTATATATATATATATATATATAAATAAATAAATAATGGAATTTTAATAAATAAAAAATGAGTAATATAATAAATTAACAAAAATAGTAATATATTTATTAATTTAAACCAATTTTTATAATAATACAAACTTAAAAAATAGGTTTAATATTATTTTTTAATAATATAAATGTGTGTTCATTTATACTGAAATATCTAAGTTATATATAAATGTGAATTTAAGTAATTTTTTTATTAAGATTTAATTAAAAATGTTTAACATGTGTCCAACAAGTGTTGGTATATGAAACGTGTCTAACACCCAGAATGCTTCAAATAACAGAGATGTAGTTCATAACTCTATAATCAATTATTGGCCAAGGATAATATTTAATAATTCAATTTCATTACAATAAATTAATTCTCGTTCAACCATAAATTATCAAGATAATTAAGATTATTATCTTTTATAATAATCAGTTTAATAATTATGGAAAAAAATTAATTTAAATTCTTATAAATTTCGCATAATAATAATAATAGTCATTCAGTTTTTTCACACCAATTTGGTTTCTGTATTTGTGAAACAGTTTCGGAGCTAGGTCCGGAGGATTCGGGTCGGAATATAGTGGAAATAATCTTCAAATCGAGTTGGTTGAAGAAGGATAACCCAATATGCAACATCGAACGGATTCTGAAAGTGCACAACACCCAACGCACAATCCAACGGTTCGAGGAGTGCAGGGACACGGTAAAGAACCGTGCCCTTAGCAGCGGCAAGAAAAACCCCAGGTGCGCAGCTGACGGCAACGAACTCTTGCGGTTCCACTGCACCACCTTAACGTGCGCACTGGGCGCACGTGGGTCCTCCTCCTTGTGCGCCTCCGTACCTGGCTGCGGTGTCTGTACTATCATCAGGCACGGTTTTCAAGGTGGAATCGGCGGCTTGAACGAGCACGCGAAGGTGAAGGGCGTGAGAACCACCGCCAGCAGCGGTAGGGCCCACGACTCAGTGCTTTGCGGTGATGCAACGCGAAGGGCCATGCTGGTGTGCCGTGTTATCGCGGGCAGAGTGAAGCGCGTAGCGGAGGACGCGCCACCTTCGGAAGAGGAACACGTGTCGGTTGCGACCTATGATTCCGTAGCTGGCTACGCTGGAATCTACTCGAATCTCGAGGAGTTGGTTGTTTTCAATCCAAAGGCCATCCTTCCTTGTTTCGTGGTCATTTATAAGGTGCTTCCTTGTTAGCTACCAAAACCAACTAGTTACTAGTACCCTAGTAATTTGTAGTAGTAGTACAATAGTATTTAAATTTTCAAACTCAACTTAAATAACAATGAATAAATTACTAGTTATTAGTAATCTGTATATTTCAGTTACAACTTAATGACTAGTAATTTATTGATCGTTAATTATTATATGATTATGGGGTGTAGGATACTGAAATGTGAAAGTGTGACTGAATTTCTTGTCTCATGAGTGATGAAATTAGAATGTTGTAATGTACTTTGTGTGCTTGGGTGTCTGGTACGTAGTTCTGCCATGCACACGCATGAAGCATGACCCAACCATGGCATGGTGGAAGGTGCAACTGGAAGTGGAACCCAGTTTATGTCAGCTTTGTGAATATCCCACTTATTTTTAATTACATATATAGTCTCCGCACACTTTCTTAAACCTAAAATAAAAGGTTTTGGCTCAACTGCTAAACCCAACCACATGCATGCTTCTGTTCAATCTGTCTCATATCTTTTTTGTTTTTCATTTTACTTTTTTAATTAAGGATTTTTGGGTTGTGTGTATTTATTTACACATAAAAAACAAACAAAGTTAAAAGTAAATATTTTGTCAACATCATTTATTAGAGTCTTTAGCTTGTTATTTAAGTATGGATTGTTGATTTATTTTTACTTATTTTTTTTAAAAAAAAGAATAAGTTAATAAATTATAATTACACTTTTTAAAATATAATCCAAATATTACTTACTTATTTATATTAAAACTTAAATGAGTGTAAGTTAATAAGTCTAAGTTAATAAATGTTTATAGGATTGTTAACTTACACTTTTTTTTTAATTTTAGAAAAATAAATAATAAACTCAAATATAACTTGTTAACTTATTTATTCTAAGAAATATGCAAGATAACCGATTTATTTAAAATATTTTTACAAATTTAAATCATTTGGACCTACTGAAAAATAATAATAAAAGATAATATGTTTAATTACATGAAAATAAAAATAGTTTAATTTTTATAAATATTTTAAAGGGTTTATAAGACATATTTAATATTTTTATATTATACATACGTTATGTGTCCATTATTATAAAATATGCACACCATTAGGATGCATGGCATAATATGAGGAGTTAAGATATGATGTCTAGTATACATGAGATTTTATATTTATATTGATATAACCGTATTAATTGAAATGATAAAAAAGTGACAGAAAATATGATGTTGTTAATGTCCTGAACTTTTTTGGTTACTGGCTGCTAATTAAATGAAGATTTTGACTGTTCACGTGAGGAAGACAGGATGCCATAAATGAGTGAGTATACAGCTCAAGCATCAACTCATTGACTTGTCGTCATCCAACCACACTATCAGGTCCAGACTCTCCACGCCATTAATTTTTTCAACTTTCACTTTTCTATATATCAACAAGCGAAAGAAGTTTTTACCCAAAACAAAACGATAGGAGTACATAATGAGTGAAGATGTAAATTGAAAAAAGTGTGTATTTTGTTTTTCAAAATAATTTTTTTATATACGCACAGATTCATCAGTATTATAAAAAAAGAAAAGTTACTATATATTTATTTTTAATTTATACATAACATAACTTGTAAAATTCATTTTATTTTTCTCTATAACAGATAGATATCAACTTTTTTTTTTATCTATCTACGCATTTTTCATTTTTTGGTGACACGAGCATGCTTATAACTGCAACCACATCTGATTTTTACCAAATGTTTGCTTTTTAATAGTCATATTTGAACCAATAATATTTAGACACGTGAAGACGTTGGTGCGCGCGTTAACGATGCTCTTTGTGGTTATTAAGAATGTGATGATGATGCAGGAATATTTCTACTTCAAAGCTAAACATGTATCTCAGTAATTAATTGTATGATTTAACAGTTGAAGGGACATATAATGATGCAGGTGCAGGTCAACAAATGGAGGAGATATTATGCAATAATTGAAAGACAAATAGGAATAAGAAAACAAAAGACGAGAGAGCAGGTTGGGACTTGATCGGTTTGGGTTGTCATTCACTTTAGCAGGCAGGGCATAATGAAGAAGATAGCTTTTCTATTCCTTTTTTGTTTCTCTTTGAAGGCATCTAGGCTTTCAGCATTGGAGAACACAAGATTATAATTGCCAACACATGCACCACCCACACCACATGCATATATATATTCACTGTTTTTTCCTTTCTGTCTCAAGCAATTGTATTTTTGGGACAACTCATACATTCCAAAACAATAGTTTCCCACCGAATCTAACATCCCACAAGCCCATGCCACTGCTAGAGGACTAAGTAATGCTTCATTGTTATGCTTTCATTTTCTTAATCCACATATAAACTAAGCCTTAGTACCTTTTAAGTTGTACTACTTTTCCACAGCAAAAACGACAAATTTAGGTTGCATGGTTTTCTTATCGTTATCATTCCCAAAAACTATACCCACTAAGATAATTACCCTGTGAAAGAATTTCTCATTCTTTTTTTTTATTCTTATATATAAAATAAATATTAATGTACTCCCACCTATTTTTTACTTAAAATATATTATTACTTTATACTAATAATTTGGACAAAATATTAGATCATTTTATTTAATAAAATAAATTAGTTTATAAATATTTTAGTTAAAAATAATAAATATTAGAGGGATAGTAAATAAATGTATAAAAGAGATGATTATTTACAAAAATATTTTTAAATTAATTTATTTTAACAACCGAAATGATTAATTATTTTGTCTAAATTATTAACATAAGTTACTTGTATATTTTAACTAAAAAAAATAGGTGAAAATATATTCACATTCAATATATATGTGTAAATTATTTTTGGTATTTACTCTTTTTTCGTTATTTTTTCACATTTTAAATGAAATATTACATATAATTTGTTTCATTGAAATTGACACACTAATCCAAAAAATTTTAAATTAGATTAAACTCACTACAATATATATATATATATATATATATATATATATATATATATTCTTAACACTTAAATATCGTTAGAAGTGTTTGACAACATTAAAAAAAAGTCAAGAATGTTACTTTTAAATATTTTATGTATAATAGTGTTACTAAAATTTTTAAAACTAAAAGTCTGTAAATGACTCACTTAAGTTTATATATTACTTAAACGACCAGAACATTTAATAAATATGGTTATGTTTTTTCTTTGCAACGTTTGTTTACTGTTAATATTACGGGCATGTGCTTTTAATGTTATGCTTGGGTTATTTAATTTTTTTTTTAAAGAATTGTAGCAATTATTTTAATTAAATTTTTATTGAATGATTATTATCAACCTACACACAAGAAAAGTGCATATTGTTAATGTGAATATAAATATATAGATACATAACAAATAGAAACATGAAGGACAAAAATCAAAATCGTTACTACATAGATATGAGACCAAATACATGTATAATTTTTAAGCACAGTATGAGATGAGTAGTATAGTACCCTAATTATTACAATTCAGCAATGCAATCAATCAATACATTATACTTATATTGATTTTACTAAATAGTAGACTACCATTTTAATAGGACTGCTTATTGTTAGATTATTTTAGTAACTTAACCATAACTACTAAATAACCATGTATGTAAGTAGTAATAGTAATCATAACAATAACTATTTTTTTACAATTGGTTATCATTATAAATAACAAGTTATATGTTTATAACTAGCTAGTTACGTAATTGAATATATTTAAAACCAATTATATAAATAATTATAAATATAATTGGTTATTTAATAAGTTATTTGTCCATAACAGGTTAAATAATCAACTTTTTTTTAAAAAAAACTCATTTTTAAAATTGATTTTTATATTTAACGCGTTCGTACATGAAAGTGACAAGTGGAAAGAAGGTGTGAAATACGTTAGTGGATGTTTTATCTACTCAACAAATTATCAATTATCAATAATGTTGTGACCTTTGTCAGAAAGACATGGGAAGGTTGTGGGTAGCTTTTTTTTCTTAGCACGTTATTCATATGGTTGTGAAGATTTTCACAAAAGTGTGGGTGACGAGGGAAGTTTTTCTTCTGAGCATTTTATTCACAAAAATGTGACTATTGTGAGTGGTGTTAGAAAGATTTTTCTACTTAGCGAATTATCCACAAGGATGTGACCTATACAATAGATGTGTGAGAATCATTTTGTTTGGATAGTGCATTTTCACAAGTTGTGACTACTATCACATAGGCATCGATAATGTTAAAAAAGTTTTTCCTATATATTCAATGCATCTTCTGATGTGAATGTCGTGGATGTGAATGACCTATACCATAGATGTATGAAAATCATTTTGTCTAATTAGTGCATTTTTCACACGTGGACAATATTAAAAAAGTTTTTTTTTACATATTCAATGCATTTTCCACAAGAATGTGACTATTAACACAAAAATGTAGATTGTGTCAGAAAACATTTTTAGTTAGAGTGCTATAGATTGTTGTCATATTTTACTATATATTAGTCAAAATTATTATTATAATATGTGATTTGTAATATACTTCTTTCTATAATTAAAGACTATTTCCACGTAATTCTAAATATACACATAATATTTATCATGGCACAATGTTTTTTTATTGAACTGTATGAAAATAAACTATGTCTATACAAAAGACAATTTAGTTTGTAACATACTTTGTTTTAGTTTAGTAGTTTATTTAGCATAATAATTAATAAGTTATTTTGGTGAAAAAGTTATTTTTAAATTCATTAGAGTTCTTACTTCTTAGAGGCATATGAAATTGGTGTTTCTCATTTATAATTTTAAACTTTAAAAAGTGTTTAATTTATTTATTTTAGATGTATTCATATATTTGAGTAATTTAAAGTGTTATATAAAATATTAACTTGCACATCAATATAATTGTTAAGAACTATTTTTTTTTAAAAAAAATCACAAATCTAATTACTGGTGCTATAACTTTTAAAAAATAAAACTATGGTTGACTAAAATATATTCTCTATTATGTATTTTGGATTATTTGAAAAAACATAATAATAAATATTTTATATAATTTTTTACACTGATATATTTGTTTAATGCATTTTAATGTTCATACTTGTCCCTCTTAGTCACAAAAATCCGGCTACTTAAATGTGTATTTAAGCATAAATCTTATTTCCAAATTCAAGTTGAAATGACTTTAGTCTTTGTTTTCTGCATATGTAGGCTAATGAAGTAGTTCATGTACTAAGTTCTAACAAAGAAATCTGTAGAGAATCTTTCTATTTTTCTTTTTTTATGTGTTACCATGTATTCAAAATACTACTATTATTATGTTTCGATACCTTATTGAGCTAAATCAAGTTAATCAACTTATAGTTGATAAACATAATTAATCCCCAACGAAAGAATATTACAAAGTTTCAATCTTCGTCTACAAGTCCCTTTTTACCATAAAAAAAATATTTTTTTCTGATACAAATTAAATATGTCAAGCAATTTAAAATAATAAAATCTTTTACAAATAAATATTAGTTATCAAATTATTAACTTTTCGTAACTGAAAAATTTAATTCACCATCTGTTGATCCTTGGAAGATTGTGATTGAATTTGAGTGTAAAAATCTTTACACTGACAATATATATCAATTAAACTCATTTTATAACTCTAACTTTTCCTCAACAAAATTAAAGCTGTTATTAAAATTATGCTCTGTTCACTTTCATCGTAAATGGAAGATTGTGATTAAATTTAAGTGTAAAAACTTTACACTGACAGTATACATCAATTAAACTCATTTTATAATTCCAACCTTTCCTCAACAAAATTAAAGTTGTTATTAAAATTATGCTCTGTTCACTTTTGTTTCTAAAAATAATAAAATCATTTGGCATTACAAACATAATCGAATGGAATTATCATGGTGAAAATTTTGAAAACCGGTAGCCGTGTCTCTTTGTAGGGATTCTTCGGTTGGTACACATTTGTACTTTAATAAAAATTATATATAAAAATTAAATATCATAAAACATTACTTATAAATTGAAAGCATAGCGTTAAACTTGTAAGATTATTAATAAAAATTACAGGTAAGAACGTTATTAATATGTAAATAGCATTAACATTTTATTAAAAAGACATCTTGTATTTGAAATATGATTAATTAATAATAAATGAATAAATTTTGAATATAAATAAATATGATGTAAATTTAATAATTAAAAGTGTAATATTCTAACGCAAAAATGATATACATAGAATAAATGAAATACACCTTCTCAAATAGCTTCAACGTTTTTCCCGTCAACATCAATTGTATAGAAACTAACATGTAGGCACGATAACTTAAACCCCATTCAGAGTGATTTTTGGTTTCTACTTTTAAAATTTCTAAAAACAAAAACTAGTTTTAGTTTTAAGTTTTCAAAATTTTAAAAATAATATTGTTTTTGTTTCCAAATTTAAAACATTAGTTTCAAATCTTAACCAAAACACTAGTTGAAGGTAGCGATTATTGAAGGTGACAATTGGTCATTGGCGATCGGCAGCAGTCGGAGGTATGGTTGGTCACCGTCGGTCAGAGGTAGCTGCCGATGACCGTTGGTCAAAGGTGACGGCCGGTGATCGCCGGTCGGAGGTGACAGTCAATGATCGCTAGTCAGAGGTGGTGGTCGGTGACCATTGGTCAGCAGTGGCGGCCGGTGACCGTTGGTCAGAGGTGACGACCGGTGATCATCGGTCAGAGGTGGCGGCTGGTGATCGCCGATCGGAGGTGACGACCGGTGATCGCAGTCGGAGATCGGAGGTGGCGATTGGTAACCAACAGTTAGAGGTGGTCGTCAGTGACAACCGGTTGGAGATGGCGATTGGTGACTGTCAATCGGAAGTGACGACCGGTGACTGCTAGTCGGAGGTGAGGCTGGTGACTGCCGATCAGAGGTGATGACCGTCGGTGAATTTTGGTAAGAGGTGATGGTCAATGATGACTAATGATGTCAAGTAATAAATTTAAATAAAAACAAAAACATAAATCTAAAAACCAAATTTTATTGTTTTTAAAATTGAGTGAAAATTGTTTCGAAAATGAGTAAAAAACCAAAACAGAACCATTTTTGCCGAACAGGTTTCTGTTTTCAAAATACATTTCAAAACAAAAAACCAGAAACTCAAAACCAACGCGAACAGGGCCTTAATCTAACTTGGCTGTGGGCTTCAAAAGAGAAGAAGGAATAGGCGGTTTTTTTGAATGCCACTTCAGTTGCTATCCATACTCTATCAATATTCTGTAAATTTGGAACCTACTCTTACCTGTTCTAACTAAAGTTTTTTTCTCAAAAACATTAAAATTAGGCTTTCACACTGTGTGCACGTTTATCAACTTTTCAAATCATTGACTTTTTTATTGGTTTTCATAAAGTTTCCTCTAACATGTCTCCGTACTTTAAAGAAAAAATTAAATTTTTTAAATTAAAAAAAGACATTTCGAATCATATGAATATACATAAGGTACTTTGGATTAATTGATTCAGAATACATTTTATACATCCAAATCAAGTAATCCAAAATGCAAACAAACTTGGCGACTGTATTCCAGGCCACTTGATTTGGAATGTACATAATGCATTCCGAATTAGTTGATCCAAAATGCATTATGTACATTCCAGATCAGGTGATTCGGAATGCAAACATGAATTTGGTAATTGTATTTTGGATGATTCATTTGAAATTATAATTTTTTGTTTTTCTGGATTGATTGATCCAGAACACTACAAATCAATATTGAATACTAAGAACGATGCACATGGAACGCTCCAAAACCAATCTTAATCAACAAGAAACACAAAAAAAATTATACTTGAATGAAATTGCATTTTTCCTTTCTAAATAATGTTGAAATCAACGAACAATACCCTAGAAACTTGCAAGAACATCCAATGATTAGGAGTATATAATAGGGCACAATACGACAATTGATGTTTGACACATAAGAGGAGTAACTAAGCAAGATCGCGCACAAACACAGTAAACAAAATATTTGAGAGTTTAAAAATCAAATAATAGTAAGGGTATGTTCGAGTTTTGCAAAATATTGTAAATATTGAAGGGTGTGAATAGAAAATGAGGGGGTGCTATAAGAAATTTCCAAAGGAATGACATACTTGGACTATACCATTAGGGAGGAAGATAAGAGACAAAAGTTAATTTCTTTTAGTACCCTCTCATTTTCTATTCACACTCCTCAATATTTACAATTTTTTGCAAAATCTCAAAATACTCACCCTTTTTTATCTTAAGTTTTTTTATAAAGCATCATTTAAATTCATGGCTGCATGAACACTTCTATCCACTTCTTTGAAAGAACACTTTCACCCTCTTCGCATATACATGGTAGAGGAAGTTCATAAAAATAGAGGTAAAAAAATATATAGTTCGTAGAGGGTAAGGATGCAAAATGGAGAAACCAATGGTTTTTCAAAGAGATGGATAGAGGTGTGCGTGCGACTGTGAAACTGTATGATGCTTTGTAAAAAAACTCAAAATAAAAGAGAGTAAGGATATTTTGAGATTTTACAAAAAATTATAAAAATTGAAACAGTATGAATAGAAAATGAGAAAATGCTAAAAGAAAGTATCAAGACACAATTACTAAATAGGGTGGTTGTTAAATAAACCCCTTTTAATTGTTCTTACCTCCTTTTTATTTCTTCTCCAAAAATTACCCTTTTTCGGAATATTGTTGCTGAAAATATCAAAATACACTCTTTTCTTATTCTATGTTATTGGCGTTAGCATTTAAAAATAACACACCTTATGGTTTAGATGTTTATGCAAATTGCCAATTCTACCGTCAATGTCACTATAACATACGAAACTATAGACATCATTTTCAAAGATGTGGTGGCGGGACTCAAAATTGCAACATCTAATTCTAGGTGAGAAAATCAGTGAGCAACCCACATAACACGGCGGCAAGTCAAGCAAGAACGGATCCTAACGGTAACATATTCAGACTAATTTGCTAACCAAGCTTCAAAGTATCGTAGTTCATAACCAAACTAATATACGGAGCATGTTATAAAAGGTATTTTTGGAAAAAAAAAGTTCAAAGGAGGTGAGTTAAGCGATCAAGGAGGTATATTTATCAATAACCCAAATTGAGTGGATAAATGGGCCTACAGGTAGAAGCCCATCGTGCTTAACCAAATTACCTGACGGGCTTCAAGTAAAGGAAATACTACTAATAGACAAAAAAAATCCCAAGTTTTTTATTTGGCACCTACCACAATTTTATTTCACACCTACTCGCGAGAAAAATACAAAAATATTATTCCTTTTTTACTTTTCTAGTTGTGTTGAAGAAATAAAAAAAATATAATTAAAGTAATTAATGTAATGTAATTAGATTCAACGCAATTAGATTAATTTGTAAATTTTTTTATTTTTCTGACAGTGTACTTCTGGAGAAACAAAAAAATTTAAGAAAATGTTTTGAATTAAATTTTTATATTTTATTTATTTTTATATTTTATCATATAAAATTTTAATAGTGTTAAAAACTTATATTATTAAAATATAAAATTTATAAATATAATAAAAATATCATATATAAATTTTTTAATTAAAATAAAAAAATATAAAATTTATAAATATAAAAGTTTATAAGGAGAAGGCTTTCAATAATAAACTTTTGTATTCTATTTATTTTATATTTTAAAATACAAAATTGTAATAAATTTTTAAAAATTATGTTATAAATAAATTATATTGTTAAAATATAAAATTTTATAAAGATAATATAAATAGTTAAATAATTTTTTTAATTAATTTTTTCTCTTGTTAGAAAAGCTTAATTCATAGAATTAGTTATTTTATTTTAAAATGTGAGTTATTAAGGTTAATTTATTATGATAGATGTTGGTAGATATAAAGTTAATTTATTATGTTTGGTATTAGGAAAGATAATTAAGTTAAAAGGTATTTTTGAGTTTTTCAAAAATTATTTTAAATAAAAAGAGGGTAGGTCAACAAACCCAAATTAATTACTCTAACTATCAATTAGTTCAATTAATAGGAATAATCACCTTGTAGCTTCTTATAACACACCTAATATACATAAATAAATAAAGACGTGCTAATGTCTAAAGGTGTAAGTTTTTTCCTTTCACAAAATCGAAGATAGCTACTCTTTTTAAATAGCTAGACACTGTAATCTATTTTGAATAAACATGTGATATTTTCCCCTTTCAGTCACTGCCATTATGAGAATTGTGATCCACATACTTTTTGAAACTGAGGAGCATGACTTTCTTTAACCTGGTAATTGCGTGCAATGTTGGAGATTATAACATCCGAAAAGGGATCTGATTTGATGTGGCGTTTCCAATCCTAAGTTTCCAACCCAGCCAAAACTACACACAACGGATTTGGCTTAAGCTCAACTTAGCTCTTGTTTATCCCTAGTTAACGTTACCTAAGTACTTTTTTTTTTTTTTTAATTTTAAATTATTTTTTTGTAAGTAATTAAAAAATTTGGTTAATCTAACAATAATAGTAGTAGTAATTAGTAAATACTAAAAATATAAACAGTGGCTTAAAAGTTAAAAGGTAACAGTGGTGTTACTGAAAAGGGTCGATGATGATTGAGTAGATTAGACTTAAGAGTGACAGTGTAGTCTAGTATTCTCACCTTTTCATTTGATAGTAATAAAGAGTTGGATCAGCTGAAAAGAGATCATAGACAGGATGTCTCTTACTGTTGCTGCCGGCGTAGGGTCCTGTCTTTCACTACCACGATCACGACGGCGGATGTTAACGGTGGCTCTCCGATCTGACGTGTCAATCACCCCAAACACAATATTGACAAGACTGAAACACGAGTGTGCCACTCCTCTGTCCCTTCTCCAGCAAGTGGCCGCAAACATGTCTGCTGACATGCGAGCTGGGCTTGGGCTTGGGCTTGGGCCTGGGCCTGGGCCTGGGCCTGGAGGCCTCCCCATGATACCCAGCTTTGTTGAAAATCTTCCCACTGGGTATGTTGTTATTTTTGCTTCATGTTCCTCCAAGACCCAAGTAAAGTTATGGATTGTTATGACATGCAGGAATGAGAGAGGATTGTTTTATGCCTTGGATCTCGGAGGAACCAACTTCCGTGTGCTGAGGGTGCAGTTGGGAGGCAAAGATGAGCGTGTCATCGCCACTGACTTTGATCAAGTTTCCATTCCTCAACATCTCATGCTTTCTACATCTCAGGTACCTATTATTTTATTTTAATTCATTTCTTTACTGTTTTCAAATCTTAAATTTGTTTCTTCCCATATAGTATGTAATATAATTTTATTTTTTTTAAAAAAAAAATTGTCCCCTGATCACTTTTGACTTAACAAAAACATTTGCCGAAAACATAATGGTAAGAAACAAATTAACTTTTCATACAGTGAACTAATAAAAAAATTAGAAATTTGTTACAGAAGTTAATAACTTGCTACAAATGTTATTTTCTGATAAGACGACAACGTAAACCTTTTACATTTCAATTGCAGGAGCTGTTTGACTTTATTGCTTCGGGGCTAGCAAAATTTGCGTCCAAAGAGGATGGTAGATTTCATATCTCACCCGGAAGAAAGAGAGAGATTGGGTTCACGTTTTCATTTCCTGTGAAGCAGACATCTATTGATTCTGGTTTACTAATCAAATGGACCAAGGGTTTTGCTGTCTCTGGAACAGTACGTATTTATCTGCCATCATAACTGCTGCTTTACTATTTGACTTTGTCTGCATTCACACAACAACTTGAAACTAATAGTAAGATCGATCCTAATTGCCACAATTTTTTGGAATCGAAGATAAATTTTAGTAAAAGGCTATGCGCATTAGTGAGGGGACAATGCAAGTTGTGTCGTTAAACAGTATCATTAACTAGAATTTATATTTTGCTATAGTTACATAGAAGCAGAAATATATTATCCTAATACTAGCATATGACTTGGACCTGCAAACTCTTTACACAGCCAGGAAGAGATGTGGTTGCTTGTCTGAACGAGGCAATGGAAAGACAACAAATAGATATGCGAGTTTCTGCACTGGTATGTTATTTTAATTTTAATAGTTTTTTTATACAAGTATAAGAATTTAATGAATATAAGCTTATCAAATCATGAATTTCATATAATATAATTGAAAATGGTTCACTTTTTTTATAATTACTTTAAAATTCATATATAAAATAGTTTGTAATTGGTTATAAAATCCGTCAAAATTAACCTCAGTTTAAGCCGATACAGAGGTGGTATAATTTTAGTAAATGCCTACCTAATAGGTGAATGATACGGTGGCAACATTAGCCGGAGCAGAATACTGGGACAATGATGTCGTGGTTGCTGTTATTTTGGGCACTGGAACCAACGCTTGCTATGTGGAGCAGATCAGTGCCATTCCTAAGTTACATGGTCATGTCTCTTCTTCTGGGAAAATGGTTAATAAACACTTAGTCTCCTTCATTTCTTCATATCTTGTTCTAAATTGCTAGATGGACATGAACTAAATCATCTTTATCTAATAGAAGCATTAATTCCTTTGTTCAGATCATTAGCACTGAGTGGGGGGCTTTCTCAAATGGTCTCCCGTTAACGGAGTTTGATAGGGCAATGGATGCTGCTAGCATCAATCCCGGTGAACAGGTAAATTTTAGTACAATTTTTCTATAATTTAGTTGTTCTGACATAGTAGCAAGTAGAAGAGTCATTCTCTTTACATTACTTGGCAGATCTTTGAAAAGACTATCTCAGGAATGTATCTAGGTGAAATTGTTAGACGAGTTCTACTGAAAATGGCTGAAGAAGGCGGTTTGTTTGGCAAATCTATCCTGCAAAATCTATCTACACCTTTCATACTCGGGTAAATTTTAATTTTCAGTTAAAATCTAAGCTCAAATAATGACAGTCACTCTATGCAAGTTCTAATTTTCTCCCAATTATACCTTCTCCAAACCATATACATTAATACGTCCCAGTTTTCATATTGCATTCTATACATCAATACATGTAGTCACTCTACACCTTGTTATCATATACATGTTACGTTGGTTGGGGTATATCTTCAGCTTAACACTCTTGTGCTATATATTCACACTCAAATATACGTTTATATAAATTTAATAGGACTCCAGATCTATGTGCCATGCAGCAGGACTGTTCTGGCGATTTACATGCAGTTGGATCCCTCCTCTACGATAAAGCACAGGTAAGTTCTGTTGTCCTAAACTATACTGATGGCAATGATGTAGCATTAAGTTTAAACACCAGTTCCATAACTAACATTACCAGTTACTAGCGGATAGCCAAAGAAAAAAGATGGTAATTTCCCAAGAGAAGTATTATGCAAACAAGTACCGTTTATACATTATACTCCAAATATAAAACTCAGTCTTTGACTACCATTTTTTAAAAATTAATTCTTCACAATATATTTTATTCAAAATCTTAGGGGAAAAACGATGATTCTATTTCAAGTTGATGCAGAGTTATGATGATATTTATATTTACTGCTGTCATACATGAACCATTCGCTTTTGTCATATCTGCATAAAGAATTGCATATATTTTGGTGTATAATCCACAGTGATGTTTAACTTTAATGCAAACTATAGTCTACTAGTGGATAGATTGTAGTGTTAAAAATTGCATATGCTAATAATGCTTATTAAATTTCGTTTTCTGTTTTGTTGACAATGCTCATTCTCTTCAGGTTGAATCCAATTTAAGTGAAAGAAAAACAGTAATAGAGGTTTGTGAGACTATTCTAAAGCGAGGTGGGAGCTTAGCAGGTGCAGGAATTGTGGGGATTCTACAAAAAATGGAAGAGGAGCAGAGAGGTCGAATATTTGGAAATGGGAACAGAAGTGTTGTGGCCATCGATGGGGGCTTATACGAAAACTACCCTCAATACAGGGCTCACTTGCATGATTCGGTAAAAGAGTTATTAGGAGCAGAAAAGTCAAAGAATGTGGTGATAGAGCACACAAAAGATGGATCTGGCATAGGAGCTGCTCTGTTGGCTGCTTCAAACTCCTTGTACCCTCATGGCTTATAGTTGTAGGGCATTTACCCTTATATCCTGGAAATAAACATTTAGTTTTTGTAGCAAGTATGTAGTTATTGAATCCCTTCCCCTTGGATTGAACATTGAGGTAAGAATAATTGAAGGAAGCATTCAAATATAAAATTTTTCCTTTGTATATGAGAGAGGAAAAGGTGACTTAATGGAGCTTGAAGATTTACCTTTTTTTTTTTTTTTATTTCTTGAAATTTGAACTTTATGTAAATTATTCAAGTCCCAATTGTTGCTAGAGATCTTTCGCACTCCTTTAATTAAAAAAGAAAAAATCTTGTGTACTCTCTAGTTCTACTGTCCATATATTATAATTTTAGTGGATTGGTACTCAAATGCATAGACTATTTTTTAAGTAACTGTTTTATATAATAAAAGTTTATAGCATTTTAATTTTACACTAAGAAAAAAAAGAGAAAACAATGGTAAAATAAACAATGTGATAGAAAGAAATAGAAAAAATACCGAATTATTGTAATTTTTTAAAAAGAATTGTTTATTTTAATTTTTAATTACATTTCGATATAAAAATGCATTTATAAAATGTTTTATCTATACAGTTATTTTTAACTTTACATAAAAATAGTCATTTTTTTAAAAATATAGTTATTTTTTTTTATCCTTTACAATAATTCACGCCCTCTTATTATCTTTTAAAACAATAGTTGGCTTTTTTTAAAATTTTTTTTTTGTTAACTATCGATTTAAATTAATTATATTTTTATATTGGAGTAGTGACTAGTGACTCTTTTTTAAAAATTTTTCTGTTAACTATCCTGATTTACATTAATTATTTTTTAAAATATGAACAATTTCCTTAGACTGGAGTGATTACTCTTTAGTCGTAGAGCATGGATCAGTACAATACCCAAAGAATGTTGGGATTTTTACTTATAAATATAAAAAAACAAATTGATATTTTTGTTATTTTTTCGAAAAAATGTAAAATAAATTACGTTTTATATTATAAAGAATATAATTTATTATATTGTTATAAATAATAATATAATTAATTGAACGAGTCAATAAAAAATATAAGATAATTTAATTTTTTTAATTTTATTATAATATTAATTTGAATTTTAAATTTTTTTATCATGTTACAAATAGTTTCCCATTGAAGAAATCGTATATCATTCCAATTTAGAGGATTAAAGTCATTTATAACATTTTAAATTTAAATAAATATTATCGTTTTTTTTGTACAATTTAATACTTATACATGTGTAAAATAGTTTTACATTAACAATTAATCATAATCTTTTATTTATATCTTTTAAAGTATTAATTGATAAAATAAACAAACTTACCATATATAAAGAGTTGTAGTTAACTGTAAAATTTTTAAAATATTTTTTTTATTAACCCTAAATTCTATAATATGACAATAAGTTTTTCGTATTAAAAAAAAAAAAGTTTTCGTACTATACAAGTTTTATCTATTAATATTTATAATAAGTACGATAGTTTTTTTAATTACACGCAAGGACCAAAATCTGCTAATGCTCATAAAAAGTAGATAGTTTATTGATGCTCATAATTTTTTAAATAATTATTTTGCATAGAGTTATAAATGTTAGATTTTAAAATAATAAAAATAAAACATCTGAATAAAAAATGAAATAACAATGTTTTTTACAAATAGTTAGTTAAAATTATGATCGAGGTTAACAGATAGTCAAAATTTATTCAATATATCCGAAGCACCAGTGAAACAAAATTTATTAAATATTACCAATAATATTGTAAAAATTATTTAAATGTCCACTTGTTACCTAAAGTATTTTAGGTGACCACATAACATAATATTTTTCATTTTTTAAAGATTAAATTAAATTATAGTTACAGTTATTACATTAAACAATTTAAAAATTTATATTTAATTAAAAGTATAAAAATAATTAACTAGTTAATTATTACTTTTAAAAAATGATTAATTTTATTAACTAACTTTTAATAATAAATTATTTAAAAAATTGAGATCCATAAAACACAGAAGTTGATGCTAACAAGGTTTTTCTGTTGTAACGTAGGAATTTAAAGAAAAGCAACAAGATTAGAACTGAGTGATAAAGTTGATAAGGAAGAAGAAGCCATACTTCCTTTGTTGGTGAAGAAGAAGATCCCCACCTAGCTAATAGGTGTTCCATGTTCCATGTTCCATGTTCCATGTTCCATGTTCCATGTTCCATGCATGAGATAATAGAGAGTGAATCTCCTGAATTATATCAAAATGAGCGTGTCTCGTATCTACTTTGTTGGTAAGTACATCCACACAATCTGATTCGCAATTAACTAAGATCTCTAACGTCGTGAACCCAGGCTCTAATCGCAAAGGTTTCTTGTACCCAACCAATTGGAGAACCAAAAAGAGGAATTGCCCTCACTTAGGCGTGGCTGAAATCCGGACATTAAGATGTCTCTAGCTTTAAGAATGCTCTTCTAAATGTTTTTCATGCAACACCTGCACCCAAAACTTGTTGAGTACGTGCCACACAAGTGCATCTCCCTGATAATAATAACGTTTAAGTTTTTATTCTATAACAATCAAAATTAAAAGAAAATTTAATGGTTATATCCGAGATAATTGCCCGAGTCTAATATCATAATTTTTGTTTTATAATTAAAACTTTATTATAGAATGGAGCCTTTATAGCTGAAAATACATGTAATTAAATAAAAATATTTCATTCAAAAAAATTAACATTTTCATAATAAAAGAAATTTGTTAATTTTGAAGGCAGAGAGAGTAATTGAAGGTTGAAAGTCAAGTGAAGGCGTCATGACACGCTGGCTATAGCGCAGAAACAAAATAAAAAGAGAGAAATGTTGAAAGTAAAGTTGTTGAGTTTCTGGTTGGGTTGGCATTGCAGCTGAGATTGCAAAATTCCCCTCTTTTTCCGGTTGCAAATGGTTAATTCATCACTCTATCTCCTCTCCCTTCTCGCTTCACAATAATCCATTCTTTGATTTTACAAATTGTGTTTCCCCTTTTCGCTTTCGCAGATCCGATTCATTCTGTTGCAGAACAGGCAAGGCAAGACTCGTCTTGCCAAATACTACGTTCCTCTCGAGGATTCCGAGAAGCACAAGGTCGAATACGAGGTAACAATAACATCGATTTCACACAACAGCAACAACACCTTAACCTAATTTTCCTCAATCTCCCAGGTTCATCGCCTCGTAGTAAATCGTGACCCTAAATACACTAATTTCGTTGAGGTCAGCACTCTCTCCTTCCTTTTTCTTTCACTTAGATATAATTGTACTATTTCTGTGATTAATTAATGTTCTAGAACTGCAAAAATTTTCTTCTTTAGATTGTCTAAATTGCTTATGTGAGTATTCTCGTCGTTCGATGGTAATATGTCTTACAGTTTCGTACGCACAAGATAATATACCGGAGATATGCTGGCTTGTTTTTCTCCCTCTGTGTTGACATCACTGACAATGAATTGGCATATTTAGAGTGTATTCATTTATTCGTGGAAATATTGGATCACTTCTTCAGCAATGTGTGTGAGCTCGATTTGGTTTTTAACTTTCACAAGGTTCGTTAATTCTTACTTTACTTTCTTCTACAATTCTCTTCTAACTCCTATCCTGTTATATTTCTAAATAAAATAATACAATCGTGTGACTGTATTACTCTTAATTAGTGCTACATTTACTCTTTAACTTATAGCAGAATGTTGCCTAACTAGTCTGCACTAATCAATATGCTAGATGTTTATTTAGCTGAAAAATTTCAGTTTCATTGCCACTTATTTAGTTGCTCTATAATGTCTAATCTATAACATAAGTTTTTCTGTTGTCTCAATATGTTTTATGTTTTTTCTAAGTGAAGTTCATGATGATGGCTAAGGATTAGGATTGGGTGGTTATTGACCACCATATTGTTTGTATTTTCTTCCTTAAGATTATTATTACTATTTTTTTAATGTTTCCTTACTCGAAGTTTACCTATATGTCTTGAAGGTGTATCTTATACTAGATGAATTCATTCTGGCCGGTGAACTGCAAGAAACAAGCAAGAAGGTATGAATTCTTTTGGAGTTACGAAGCACTTGATGCGTTGCTAGAGATTTAAGCTGTGTAGCTATACTAAGTTTACAGGCATAGTTACTTTGGTAGCTTCCTGCAGCATATTTCTCTGCTTCTGAGAATTGTGACCGGGTTGTAATTCATTTACAAGCTAAATTTTTGGTATAGAAAACCTCAAATAACAAATCTATTTTTGCGGTTGCAGGCTATCATTGAGAGAATGGGGGAACTGGAAAAACTAGAATGAAACGAGTTACTTTTTTCCAGTCATCAATTTGGAGATTTCGAGTATTTGTTCATGCATTGGCTTAATTCTTGTATTTCAATTGTGATACCAAATTTTGAAAATATTTTCGGTTGAGCCATAGAAATTTTACCTACTCTTGTTATTCGGCTTATGTTTATATGTGTAACTTGTAAGACATTTATAAAATCAGGGTTTTAAGTAACCTTTCTGCAATTGTCTCTGTTTTGTTTCACTGTATACAAATTTCTTTGCTCTTATTACTGGATACTTGTAATATTTAAGCAATGCAAAACGATTATTTAATGTTTATAGTATAGAAAACAACCAGTGACCAGGGGTTGTATATGTTTTATTTTCAATTAGATGAGAGCTAACTCTTGCTACACTGTTAACATTCGTTTTTCCTCGCTATATCAATGAATCCATCTCCTATAGCAGCGTGCAAATTCTGTGCTCCTTTTAAAGCGAAAGGCTTAGTTCTAAAAGCTGCGCATATAAATAGAAAACAATGAATCGTATTCTGGTTGCTCATCACGTTACAATCCGCATTTGCACCGATATGGTACCACTACTTGGGAGTCTGTTTCTAATTCCTTCACCTAATGAAGGGTGATGAAGATCTAGTCCATTTGTCTTGGAAGAGGGAAAGAAGCTGCTTCTGTTGCCCTGAGATTGAAGTAATCTTGGATCCAAATATTTCCTGTGATGCAGGGGAACAGGGAAGGATGGCTTGGGCACATGGACCCAAAGCAGAAGACTCATGCTTTCCACATTGCCAATTAGGATACTGGGTCCTCATAATATTGAAATTTACCGTAGACCTACCGTGTTCTATTTGTTGCACCCCCCAAAAGCTTTGGTGCCCTTGTTTATGTGAGACCGTGGAACTATAATTAGTTCCATATAACGGGTTACCAAAACAATGAGGTTGCTGCAACCGATCCTGCAGTCAATTAAAGCATCACATAAAGATATTAGTATGACAATAAGGGTGGCATATTTATCAATTTAGTAAATTGCACGTTATTTTGTTTTCTATAAGCAATGAACCTTAGCCACCTCATTTCATAAAGTTAAAACATGACATTAAGCATTTCTTAATAATAGTGCTCTTGCAACAGAGAGAGATTCAATACCTGTGGTCCTGCGACAGAAAGCTGATCAGAGTAAGAAGTTGAGGCATATTGACTCTGTGGCGTTGGAATTGGCATTACACCATGCTGCTGTGCAAGTGACTGTAAAAAGGGCACTTTCAATTTTGATAATGGTTCCAACCTACTTCCAACGTTAATATAATTATTGTCGACCTTTAACCCATTACTTCCTGCTGACAAGGACAAGAAGTTGAAATTCTGCATAATAAGGACTGTCATTAGTGTGCGAGGAAGAGGGGGCAAAGGGTGGCATCTTTACCAAAATTCATAAACTTACTTGGTTTTGAGGGCCATACACTACAGGTGTTGGAACAGCCTGTGATATGTCTCGATAATGGCATTTCTGCTGAAGAATAATATTCTTACTTTCCTGTGGATTCCTCACAGTAGAATTAACTCCATTTTTCATTCCATTTAAGCTGTGTACTTCTGAAAGAACTCCACGTCCTTCATGTGCCCCCGTTTGATGACATTCAAAAAGCTCAGTTTCTTTGATATCCCGTCTTTTTGGCATCTCTAAACTCTTTATTATATGACTGATGTGAACATGAGCTACACACTTCTTCCATGATCTTTTAGGAATAAAAACCTGCAAGGTTAGTTATTGGCAACAATGAATAGCTGTTTGAGTGGAGTGTACATCATTCAGGATCAAGAGCTACATAATACAGGTAAGTTTAAGTAAAAAAAACAACAGTAATAATAAATTTATTAGTCCCTACCCTCCCACTGGAAGAACAAGTTGAGGTTTCCATTGAATCCATTTTGGAGGCACGAATTGCTGCTTCCAGCCAATCAGGAGCTTTAGTTGCAGAAGACCTTGAAAAGGAAAAATTGATCAGATTCGGATAAACAGAATAAGAAGGATTGAAAGCAACACCAAACTAGGTGAAAATGAAGAATGGAAGAAAATTTACTGCAAATAAGTCTGGCCAGATGGTGCCACCGGAGACAAGCCTGGCCACAATGCAAGGCCTTCTGGTAAAAGAACCAAAAGAAATCCAAAAATCAGTTGTAGAAATCTTTACCCTATACTTTAGTCACCGAAAAATGATAAATCAACACTATAGAAAAGGACATTATTTTATATTTGAGGGACAATACCATTTCCTTTTTGTTCCTTGATCATATGCTGCTGTTGCTTACAATCAACGTTTCTGGCCTGGAATGCAAACAATAACACCAATAAGACCAGTACTAGCTCACTAACATGTTTTTGTAGAATAACAAACAGTAAAAGTTGAAATGCTTACAGCCTCAAATTCAACATCTTGTTTTCTCTTAATGTGAGAAATCCGTGATTTTCTGGACATATTTAATCTAAAATGTGATGAGAAAACATAAAAATATGTATAAAAAGGACTTGAATAGTACAGATATTTCACAATGACCCACCCCATTGCTAGACATAACTCAGAGTCATGAAATGCAACTTTGTTGCTATTTTCACACTTAACCGCCACAGGCATGGTCTGAAGATTTATTGATAGAGAAGTTCTATGAGATGGCATCAAGAGTGTTGCACTCTCAGGCAAATCAGGCTGTTCTTGACCGACATCCTCATTCAAACGACTGATTTTTGAACCTTCTCCAGCTGAACTTTCATGACAACAAGGAATTGCACCTGGAGCAGTTACTGAGGCTAGAATAGAATCTACGGCAAAAAAGAGAGAGAGAGAGAGATGTAAAAGAAGGAGTTACTAGCTATAAGACAAGTTTGTTGCTCATTGTTATCTTTCTCGGATAGAGTAAGATTGTCTGTTGTAAAAGATAGCTGTGAACTCGTACTAAAAACTAAATAGCTAAGACAAGCAACCCAGATAAGGGTGAGAATAAATAATAACCATCAAGAGAAGCACTAGCATTATCTTCCCAGTCTTGCAAAACTAATGATTTTTCGGGGAAAGATTTCCCATCTAGTTCCGTACTATTATTATTGGAGCCATTGTCAGGGAACATTCCAGCCAAGGCATAGAGAGTTTCCGCAACCTCTTCCTCATCTTTTGTGATGGACCCAGAAGCTCCTTCTCTAGGGGACCAGTCTTGCCTCATTCCTTGTTTCTGAATCACAAAATTCAAAGCAAAAGGTGAAGAAACAGAAAATGCTTAGAAAACCAACCAAGCAAAAGGGTCAGGTTTTGAAACTGGCAAACACAGCCACAGATGTCTTACTTACAGCATTCACTTTGGACTTCTTTACACTATCCTTTTTGAGAGATTCTATTCCATCCATTTTATGCTTCTTCTTTTCTGAATCAAGTAACATGGATTCGCGACCGCGTTTCTTAGTAGCTGTAATTTAAAAAGAGATAACAAAATAATTTATTTTTAGCAAACAATATTTTTTCTCCACTTCCAACACAGGATTAATACGGAAGAAGAAAACTACTTGGTCAATCAAAAGCTGTCTATTAGTATTTCAGTGGAAGTAAAACATATTACAAGAATTCAAATATTATAATAATAATAAAAAGAGCAAAACCAAATCCGTAGTCCAAAAATTACGACAAAGAAAGAAAAAGAAAAAGCCTCTCAGATATTGCTTCAACTCTAATCCAAAATCAAAATCAGCATCAAAAGAGAAAATACAAAGGAGAGATCATATTATGCATAAGAATTAAACGCTTGGATTCGGAATTTGAAACACACGCACCTGAGCGTAGTTTCCGTGGAACAGAGGCACCGTTGCAGTCATTAAAAAACTGTCAAATCATTGAAAGGAGAGAGAGAAATAACCAAAGACAAGAAATTTCATGTAAGAAAAAGTTCTTGAATTAAAAATAACGAAATAAAAAAAGCAGTTTTAGTGTTGTTCTCGCTTGAAAATTGGAATTTCAGTTGGGTAATCTGTGAAGTAAAAGTCCAATTTTAGTTTTAATGAAAGAAGAAGAAAAGCAAGAGATAGAAAATTGTATGGAAGTAGTGTAGATGAATAAAATAGTAAAAAGCGCATAAGAAGAACAAGTTACATTGTTATGAAGCTTAAATGTCTTGGTGGTGGTGGCAATGAGCGTTGAAGAAGGATGGTGTGTTTGTTGTTCAGAGACATGACAAGCCATTGACGAGGCCATTCCCACCGCACTCAAACTTCTGACCTTTTCCTTCTTCGATTTCTCCGAGAATGGAAGGTCCCCACGGCTGAAAACTATGACTCAGAAAGCAAAAACAGAAAATGAAGATAGGGAAGGGAAGGGAAACTGCGAAGCGAAGCGTTATCTGCAAAAACTCTCCGTTATAGGAGAAACTTAAAAGAAAAGACAGGAATAACGACAAGCATGAAATAGGTTTTGTCTTTTAGCGCAGAAAAAGTTAGTGTTGTGTAATTTACCACCCAAGAGTTTGTGTTTGTGTCGTCGAGATTGTTTGGTAATGTGTCGTCGCTTGTTGGTGTTTGAGAACCCACTGCTTCCACGCCTCACCTTTCGACCCTTCTTGTCCATTTCTCATTACAAATAAAGTCAAATAACAATAACAATAAGCAAAAGAGAAGAAAGTTCAGTGGTTTAACTTGTTTATTAACTCCTGTGGCCTGTTCAGTTGAAGTGGAAGAAGGGAAAGTCCCAAAACTAAAAATCAGTGTTTGAGACTTGAGAGAGACAAAAAGCAAGTGAGATTGTACGGTACATGACAACACTGGAGAGTAGTTTGTGTGAAAAAGTAATTGGTGCCTCGTGTTCAGAGAATCAGGTTCTTTTTACAAGTAAAGGTGTGAGGACAGTGGGAATCATCTAACAACACACAATAAAGGCAATTTGTGAATTGTGCTCCTCACTTTGGAAATTATTACATAAACCTTCCTTTGTTTCTTTAGATTTTTAAAAGGTAGAAGATTAAGAAAATAACTAAATTTGTTTTGTTTGCATGAAAAGAGAGAAAACATTTTAAGTGAGACCTCCCTAAATAAAACATTGTAAGTTCTAATATTAGTATAAAATATTTATCTTCATCACTAATTTTTACAAATAACTTCACTGCTCATTTTTAGTAGAATCTCTTTCTTTTTTAATATTTTTTTTATCTATAAAACTTAAATCTAAGAATTTGCTTGAAAGATAAAACCAAGTATTAATTGGATCAAAGAAAAATTAAGAAAAAAAAGAGATAAAATCTGGAGGACCTACTTATAATTACAATTTTACCTTTTTATTTATTCTCCGTCTCACAAAATTTATACATACAAGGGTAAATATTTATTTATACGGAAATTCATTTTTTTCTCTCTACTCTCCGATTGAACCAAACAAGTGAAAAGAAAACTCAACTTTTCTTCCTCATGTACTTACTTTTTATTTTTATCAATCGGAACACGTAAAAATCTACTCATTTTTTACTCTTCTCTCTTCTCCCATTCTATTTTTTAGCTTACTTCTTTCCTCTTATTTCTCTTTTATCCGAACAAAGAAATTAATTTGTAAAGAAAACATTAATGTTTATTCAAAAAGGATAAAAAAATTATGTTTTTTTATTTATGTTTTTTGAATGAAAGAATGAAACAGAGAAAAGAGAAATGAAAATTTAAAATGCTAGTTTATAAGGTCTAATTAGATATTTAAGTGTGATAGTGGGAAATGATTACCTGCAAGAGTAAGGTGGCTTTGGGCTAAATTGAAGAAGTGCCACTTAACACTCTTTGGCAAGTGAGAAAGATCAGAAAACATATGGAAAAGCAAGGGCTTCATCATATATTTTGCCTGTTTGGTGCAACAGAAAATAGTGGATAGATTTGAAAAAAAAAAATTCAAGATATACTGTAAAGGGATAAGAAGGAGTTGTGGGAAGGAATGATGTAGTTGGTTTTTTATTTTTTTTTGCCAAAGGGAATTAACAAATAGGATAGTCCATGGTTTTAGATCGGATTTGGTGAAACACCACCAATCCCAATTAAAATTGCTTTTTTAGGTTGAGTTTATGAAAAATTTATTTTAAATTAATTGGGTCAATTTAAAATTTATTTATTTGTTACTAAAATTCAATATTCCAAAATAATTTTAAAGTTTGAGCTTTCACATTAGTAAACTTGAAATGACATGATTAATACAATTATTTAGATAATCACATTAGTTGATGCGGAACATATTAACTATATTTTTTTGAATTAAATGATCCAAAAACATTAGTTACACATTTTAAATCCATTAATTCAAAATGTGTTTTTTTTTTTTATTTTTAGTATTTTGGATAACTTGATCTTTTTTTTTTTTTTTTTTGAAAAGCTAAGATTTTATTCAAAGGAGAAACCAATGGTTTCTTCTAGTACAAGGAATGAGACACATACTACTCCATTTCCTATTGGAGCATGGTCATTATCACTTCTACACCTAAGACATATTTAATAAACATTCTCTCGGGTTAGCATACCAATCCGAGAATACACACCCCCTATTAAACCCAAAAGAATATGACAACCATTTCCACGCGATTACCTTAATAGTCATCATAATGTCTACTGACTCCGCCTGAATTCTATCAAACACAATCTGGTTTCTAGTAATCCAGATTCCCCAACAACCAGCCAACCAGAAAACATACCTGCATTTCTTTTTTCTCTTTCCAACCACCCATGCAGACGATGCGAGAAACAGTTGATGCAGATCCCCCGGAATAGGTCCCTGGATTCCCAGCCAGCTAATTATATTGCTCCACACTGATTGAGCTTTGGCACACCTTAAGAACAGATGATTTCTGCTTTCCATATTGTTTCTACAAAGGGCACATAGAGCCCCCTCACCTGGAATCTCGACACCTCTCTTCAGCAAATTATCTATGGTTGGTAGTCTATCCATCAATAATCTCCAAGAAAAAGCAATTACCTTGGATGGGAGACTATCTTCCCACATGCGTCTCAGCAACTGAGAACCCTCCATCTCTGCTAGACCTCCAGATCCATCTATCCAAGGTGTAGTCCACAATTACCACTGGCTGTAGCACAGTTTGTAATTGACGAAGTTGATCTTCTTCCCAAACAAACAGTTCCCTCCTCCATACCCAACTCCACCCCTCAGCTGGTAGCTTTTTCTGATTAATACTGGTACCTTTATCGACCGCTAACCCATATAACCTGGAGAACTTTAAGCTAAGAGAGCTCTCTCTAATCCAATTTTGTTCCCATAACAACGTATCCTTTCCATTCCCGACTTTTCTCTTGACATTTTCTAGGAACCAGTCTGGTTTCACTGCTGCCGGCCCATCAATGTTCCATAAATCCCACCACCACTGCAAAGCTGAAGATAAATTCTGCTGCCTTTGATTAGATTTGTATGTCTGTCCATATTTACTCTCCAGTAGACTCGCCCAAATTGCATTTGGCTCTGATAATAACCTCCACCTCCACTTTGCAAGCAGACTTAGATTAAAGTTCCACAAACACTTCACTCCCAAACCCCCTTCTTCCTTGGGGCGACACACCTGACTCCAGCTAACCCACGCAATTTTGTTCTCCTGATTAGACCCTCCCCACAGAAAGGAGCACTGAAGACCAGTGATAACTTTTAGGACCTTCTTAGACACCTTATAAAAGGAGAAGAGGTATAGTGGAAGGCTAGACAATACTGAATTTATCATAACTAACCTTCTTGGGAACGACATTTGTTTTGCCTTCCACAATGCCAATTTCCTGTGGAATTGTTCAATGATTGGTACCCATATTTGTACCCTCCTTGGATTCGCACCCACCGGGACCCCCAAAAACTTGAATGGCGGCGATGAGCAGCACAGTTCAAGAGATTTTTTACCGCTCTTGTAAACGAAGCATCTACATTTAAACCAAAAAATTGGCTCTTACTGAAATTCACCTTTAGCCCCGATGACAGTTCAAAACCTCGGAGTATGACCTTCAAATACCATATTGACTGCAAGTCAGCTTCCCCCATCATTATAACATCATCTGCATATTGCAGAATTGAAAACTTTGTCTCGGCCCCAATATTGAGCTCTTTAAACACCCCTTTCCCTACAGCTGACCTGAACAAACCAACTAGGGCTTCAGCTACCAGAAGAAACAAAAAAAGAGATAGTGGATCTCCCTGCTTCAATCCTCTCCCCTGCTTAAACTCCTTCGAAGGGCTTTCATTCACTAAAATTGAAACGTGGTTATTCCTCACAATACTAGACATCCACTTTCTCCATGTGCTCCCAAACCCCAACCTAGCCAACATATAATCCAAAAAGTCCCAATTTTCCGAATCATACGCCTTCTGGAAATCCACCTTAAACAGAAAACATGGTTTCTTTTTCCTTTTCGCCCAATCCACAATTTCATTTGCTACCAGTACCCCATCCAGAATCGATCTACCTTGCAGAAATGCTGACTGACACTTTGGGATTAAGTGCCCCATGAATTTCTTCATTCTTAAGGCCAGAAATTTTGATACACTCTTTTGAATACTTGAAATTAAAGATATTGGTCTATACTGTTCTAACCTGTCCGGTTTTGCCACCTTGGGAATAAGTGTAAGAAAGGAAGATGACGCTGCTCTTGGTAAAGCGCCCGACTGATGAAATTCTTGAACTGCCTTTACCACGTCTTCCCCTATTATTTCCCAACATGATTTATAGAAATGAAATCCAAAACCGTCGGGACCCAGACTTTTGCCTCCTTCACAAGCCCAAACTGCCTCCTTTATCTCTTCCGCTGAAAAGGCTCTTCTAGACTCAGTCTCTGTTGATCACTCAACTGATTAAAAGACACCCCATCCAACTTTATTCTCGGCTTTCGATCCTCGTTGAAGAACCTTGAGAAATGATTAAACACATGTTGCTGAATATCCTGAACGCCCTCCACCCAACCCCCATCTGACCTAAGTGTCAGTAAAGAATTAACATAACATCTCTCCTTAAAACATCGATGAAAGTAACTTGTGTTCCTGTCCCCCTTTCGAGCCCATTTTACCCGAGATTTCTGAAAAATAGACTGTTCCATCCTCCTTGCCTTCCCCTAATACTCCGATAGGATGTCTTGTCTCAGCTTATCACTCCCAATGGCTCCTAGGCCTAAGTGGATATCCGCAGTCTCCAATTCCAGAACTTTCTCTACCAAAAACTTCTCGTCTTTACTCCCATCTCCTTGTTTCCACAACTTAATCTTCTTCTTCAAACCTTGTAGCTTACACACCAGCTGATACATCCCCCATCCTTGCCCATGATCTGCTGACCAGAAGTTTTTACTTTACTAGGTCCATAAATTCTGGCTCCTGTAACCAATGGTCAAAGAACTTAAAAGGTTTAGGACCCCAATTCTGAGTATTCACTTTTGTGAGTATCCAGCTGTGATCAGAGAACTCTCTAGATCCCACTCTTTGAGCTATGATGCCTCACTCCTCCATCAAATCCAGAGAAAACAAAAATCGATCCAACCTACTAGATGACTCACCATTCAGACTTATCCATGTTGGTCCTTTTCTGATAATTGGGATGTCCAAAAGCCCCATAGAGTAAACAAAGAATTTGAAATCAGACATCTCTATTGCTGAATGATAGTCTGATCTCTCTTTAAACTCGCTCCTATCCAGCACAGCGTTAAAATCTCCGCCCAGAACCCACTTGACCTCCGGAAAGCCTCGCTTTGTCATCATTAAATCATCCCATACCTTTCTCTTGCCTTGAAGCGATCATGGAGCATATACGTTAACCACACAATTTATTGCAGAAGAACTCTTCCCTCTGAAGCCAATTCCAAGGAATCCCTGCCTTTTTATAACCCAAACCACTTCCAACAATTGTTTCTTCCAAATTTTCAAACATCCTCCACTAAGCCCTATAGACGGTAAACTTTTCCACTCACACTCTGTCGACCCCCAAACCTCTTTCACCTCCCATTCCTTTACCTCTTTGCATTTTGTCTCCTGAAATAGACAAATATCAATTTCATTGTTTTTTAACAGTCTCCTTATCCTTCTTCGCTTGACTCGATCCCGGAAGCCCCTCACATTTAAAGAAAGAATCTTCATTTAATTTTACGGGTTACTCCTCACTTCCCTTCTCTCCTGCTCCTCTTTGTCCCTCATCTCCATGTTACGTAATTCTTGAATGTATATGATATCGGATTGTTGACCCGATATTCCAATTACCGTCATCGCCCTCCACATTTTCTCCTCTTCCTCCTCCATATTTCCTTCTCCTATGTCATGCTCCTTTGATTGTCGTAGCCTCCTTACTTCACCCTCCTCCAGACTATTCCTCCTTAATTGTTTCCAGATTGGTACCTCTCTCCTTTGCCCTCCACCTCCTCCGGACACCTCTTCGCCTCCTACTAAAACTCATTTCTTGTAATCATATGGTAATGTAGAATTAGAGTCATTTTTCCGGTAATCATTATTCACCATGGTATCCTCCTCCCCTTCGTAATGAAAGTCTATTCCGGAAACTTGCCTGCGGTGTCCAATAGTAAAACCTGTTGTTATCTTCGAAACTGCTCTTGCACTATTCCTGGCTCCAGCCCAATCTTCACTCGCCCGGTCCCCACCTAATTTTTCGAATCGCGGGCCGGACAAAGACGCGTGTTGGGCCTTCGAAGACGCGCCTGGACTGAGACTGAGCCCATCGTCAACGGTTCGCACGCTGCCCGAGGATCCACATGCCAGCTGCACGTGATTTTGCAAACCCGTGTCTGGAGCTCCATGCCGATTCCCATGTGGACGCTCGTGATGTTGCCACGCGTCCTGCTGTCTTGTCCGACATGATGTGCCTACAGTCCTCGTGCTCCGCGCTGTCAGACCCCGCTCCCCACGCCAAAGCCTATTTTCCTCTTCGTCTTCCCCATTTTCCATCCGTGACTCGCTTTCGGCACCCGCTTTCTCTGAACATCCATTCTCTTTCACCATTTTAGCATTGCTTCTGTCCCTGCCATCCTCCCCTCTACCCTGCCTCTTTCCCCATTTGGTCACCTCTCCTGTGCGGGAAAGATGGGATCTTGTCCCCTTTCTTGTTGGCTCCCCGCCCCACCTCTCCCGATCTTCCCGGTGAGATTCGTCCGTAACACCTGCCACCAGACCTCCATGCGTCCCCTTTTCCGGCGAGATCCTTCCTCCAGAGGTGGACCGATAACTTCCTTTATCGACTTGATCTCCTCCGACCCCGGTAGCCTGGCCTCCTTGTTCACCGTTCCGGATCTGCGTCTCCTCCCAATCCTTCCATGTTCCATTTTGGAACATCTCCATCTTCAGTTCAGCCAGCCTTTTTTTCGCCTCTGCTGACTCATCAAACTCCACCTCCCCCGGACAGGAACTCATTTCGGACCCATAGGTAGTGTTCTCACTGCTGAGTTTCAGTTCGTTCCTCTGCTCCACCTCCGTCACCCTGATGTCAAATTCCCTTCCTTCTATACTCACCCTTACTGTCACATCCAGCTTCCTCATATCCTTCCTAGACACCACCAACTGTGCTACATCGTAGCGGTGCTCTTTTAGAGTGCTTTCGTCGACGCTCAGCAACTCTCCGAAGGGAGCGATTAATGTAGAAAAGAATTTTACTCCCCATACATGTAATGAAATCCCATAACAGTTCACATTGACCCTCCTATCGGTGTCCACCGATCCGGGCTCCCACCTCTGAATCCCTGTAAACCATTGGTCAAACCACATCTTCTTCCTTTCCATAATCTCCTGTAATGTCTCCTCCTCATCTACTTCCAACAGAACTTTGTTTGCCCCCATGGGAGTTGTACTCACATTGTAAATACAATGCGTCATTAAGAAGAGTTTCGTCCTAAACGCCGTCCCTCTCTGTCGAACATCTCCCACATACGCCTTCTAGAGCCGACGGATGTTTTCCACGGGTGCTGAATATACCAGTTTCAGCTGCACGTCCGCCTTTCTTTCTACTACTCTTCGCACTTCTGTCTTCCTAGCACCCTCTTGATCACTTACTACCGCTGCGTATGATTTTTTGTTGCCAGTATGCCTCCTGTGTTGCCCCTGCTGCCTGACCCCTTTATAATTTGCATAGTGATCTAGATTGTCCCTCTCTGTTTTCCACTGTCGGTAATTCTGCTCTGTTCGCCGATGGAAACGTGGCAAGTTGACCCACAACTTTTCCGTTCCAATAAAGATATTGTACAACTTAATCACCAGCATTTTCACATCGTCGACTTCCCTGAATCTGGCAAACCCGAACCTTTGTCCCGTCCTGTTTCGCTTGTTCGGAATCACCACATCCTGGACCTTGGCATACCTGCCAAAGATCTCCCATAAGTCTTTTGCCATATAGTCTTCTGGAAAATGGGTGAAGAAAACCGATGTTATGCGTCCATCTCCTTTCCCTTCCTCCGTACCTCCATTAACGTACTTTCTTCTCCTCACCTCCGTCCACCCTACCTCCTCACCTCCTTCCATGTTTTCCGTCTAGAAAATCCCTTTGGATAACTTGATCTAAAAAGTCATTTAATTATTTATGTTGACTTGATTTAGAATACAATAGTGGTATGTTTTAAATAAGTTGATATGTAATATTGACAAAAAATTATATCAGAAAGTATAATCCAAAACATACTAGTTGTATATTCTGGATTAACTGATGCAGATCTAATAAAATTTTAATCATCTTAAATTACTTAATTAAAAATATAGTAGCTGTTTCTTTCGGATTTGTTGACCTAAAATATAAAAAATATTATTTCGGATTAAAGGATGGGAATGTATCACTAAAAAAAGTAAAGTATGCAAAGAGGAAGAGATTGTTTTGGGGGAAGTTTGTTGAGAATGAGGTTTGAAGAAGGAAGAAGGAAGACAAGTAGCGTGTGGGAGGCGAGTGAGGGATGTGTGGCGCTGTTGGAGAAGAAGAGGGAAATGGGGATAATAGGGTGTTTCACCCTAATTGGAAGGTTCCAATAGCAAAGTGGTACTAGATATGAAAACCAAATGCCTTGAGAATATACTAGTTGTCAAACTCTTTTAAGTTGAACTTGTTTAGTTTTAATTTTCTTGCAAACTGTTGAACATATATAAGATTTTATAAGTTACACCCCTGTTGGTATATGTTTATTATCTAAATATCCTTTGAAACCCTACTTTTATGTTGTCTATTCATTAAATCTTGATTTTATACTCCATATTCATTATATAATATTCAATTTTTCATTAAATTAATGTGTGAACAAAAATATTATGTGTTACTCTATGTAAAGTTATGTTTCAAAAGGTATGCATGTTAATAAATTCATGTATAATACAATGTAAATAAAACTTCATATATTTTCACACGATAAGAGCAAATATACCATAAACAAATAAAATTGTGATATTGCTCACTAGGATGGTTCTTTGTATTGTTTTATTTATGGCAAAATTTGATTATTCATTGATATACTTTAGAATTTGACATTCATATAATAAATTTTATTAGTGTGTGTCACCATCAACGTTGTACATCAAATTCAAGTATTCAAATTTGGTTTTAATGATTTTTTACTACCGAAAATTACTTTCCTGAATAGCACGTATTAATTCTCGAAAGTAATTTTATGAACTATATTATTGTTTTAGAAATTATTTTCTAAAATTAGTATATATTATTCAAAAATGTTATTTTTCATACTATGAAGGGTTCAAGAAATAGAAAGAATTAGAATATTACTTACACATAAGGGTGTTTATGTACATTTTTCACCAAACAAAAAGAAACGATGGTGTATTTAGTAAAAAAGTGGTGTAACAGAAAAATCCAAAATGTTTACCTCCATCAAGCTATAAGTGTGACCCAATTTAAGCATACATCTATTCCACTAGCATTTTGGACTATAATTTTTTTCACAGCCATTTTGTTTGGATTATTATCGATGAGCGTATTTGCAAATCAAATACTCTTTCATTTGAAAATAAGTATTTTTCTAGGTTATTTTACATAAATAAAAAATAATAATAAATAGATAGAAAAAATAGTGATTTTAAAAAACTAACCTTAATATTAATATTACATTAAAAGATAAAATAAATGGAGTAATACTTTGTCTCATAAAGTATCATAAAAAACCAATCATATCATATATGATAAATACATTTATTTTTTACATTTGATTTGTTGAAAACATTTGATTCTATTGACTTAAACAAACTTCTTAGGATAGTGATTTTTATTTTTACTAAAAGGTGAACATTTTATTCATCAATATGATTAAATTATATTCTTCATATTAGTTGTTTTTACAAGTTTACTTCCTCCTAAATTATTAGGAATCCCTCTTGGAAAATAACGAGGAGAAATATTTTAAAGCTCATGTTCAAATATTTTAGAAATTGTCTCTAAAGTAATATATGTGCAAACGGAAAATATTATTATTTTCTTTCCTATCAAATAAATATTTCTTAAATAGTTAAAATTCTTGTGTTCTAATGTATATAGAAGGGAAAAATAAATTATTTCATATGGATTTGGAATGGTGTTGTGCATGATGTCAAAGACAAACTTTTAAAGGATTTTTTTTATTGGCTAGATAGAATATATTACATATAAGGGTACAAGAGATACTCATAATAAGGCATGCAAGGACCCTTGATTCCCTACCACCTAGCTTTGACTTTAACTAAAAGAAAATGGAATAAGGATGGTGAAAAATCTGAAAGATTATTCAAGAATGTCATTGCTTATGTCGTCCATTAAGAGAATTCAAAATTGAAATAGAGAATGCGTGATAAAATTTCAGAAAATCAAGTTTGCAAAATAATCAATATGTGAATTCTGTTATTCCTGGTGTCTATATTATTCTCAAAGGAGTTATTTTAAACAAGCCTAATAAATTAGTATCTTCAATGTTTTATTACAATGATGTTTACAAAAAAGTATATCCATTGTTTGTTGGTTAAAGGAATCAATATCAACGCGTAGATCTAATTTATTCATTATTGTGTTTGATGTGTTGAAAATGTTTAATTCTATTATTAATCAGCCCAAGCTTCTTGGCATAATATTTTTTATTTTTTACTAAAAGATTAATTTCTTAAACAGTATGAGCAAGTTGTATATTTCAAATGGGTTGTTTCTAGGAGTTTACTTTCTTCTAAATTATTAAGTATAATTCTTAGAGAAATATATTTCTAAATTCTTAAACTTGCAAAGATTTGAGAAATTTCCTCTAAACCTATGTTTGCCAAATTTAAAATATAATTATTTCCATTTTCATCAAATAAATGTTTCTTAAATAGTGAAAATGTTTGCTTTTTAAAGTATATTGAAGGGCCCGTTGTTTCTTTCCTAAAAGAAAATAATAGTTGGAATGACATTGCGCATGGTGTCAAATACAAGTTTTTTGATAAATAAATCTTTTGAGTTTCTCTTTTCTTACCATACCTTTAGTGTAGGCAAACTTCTATATTACTTTAAGTGAATAAGGAAACAAGATCTTTACTATTACTCAAAACCAATTTAAAAAATATTGGTTATTAATACTATTCCTTACTATAAACATTGAAGATTATGTTACCTTGATGACTTAGCTTTACATAGTATTCTTTGAGGTGAATTATTTAAGTTGTCATAGTTAATACTTTAATAAAAATAAAATGGAATAAGCATGTGTCAAATCAAAAGGTTCTTCAAGAATATCATTGAATTTCTCTAATTTAGGAGTTCAAAAGCAAACCACAACAAGTGGTAAATCACTTGAAAATCAAGTTTAAATTACTAATATATGAATTATATTATTTTTTCACATATATTTTAAGAAATTTTGTTTTAGGAGTTCGATAAACAAGATTCTTCGCTATTTAACTACAATATTTTTTACCAAAAAGCATGTCTATTTTTTATTACTAAAAGAAAGGATCAACAACTCCTACTTGATTTATTCATTGTTACATCTAGTATGTTGAGCGAATTTGATTTTGTTGATTAGAAAAAGCTCTTGGCATAATTTTCTATTAAAGTTTTTCTTCACTAATATGACCAAATTATATATTTTATATCACTTATTTTAAGGAGTTTACTTTCCTTCAAATTATTTGGGACTGCTCTTACTTACAGAATATGGAAGATAAATATTTCTTAGTTCATATATTTCTTAATTTGAGCTATATAAATTGAATTCAAATAAATTAGGTGTCTCTAGAAAAATAATAGAAATATTTACAACTTTTGTATCACATGATTTGGCTAACTTACAAATTCATCATGAAAAATAGACTCGAAGTTGGCAAACAGATTTCTAACAAGATTTGCATTAAAGATTGAAAAATCGATTGGTTAGTAGGCATATTCGTTGTATGGTTAACCTTGGATGCTCTTAGCTTTCAACATGAATGTATGACAAATTTTTAACCTCCTTATTTTTAAACATAATAAATGTATAATTAAATGAAATCAAAGTTAACCATTTGGGACATTAATTATTACTAAATATACATATTTGCACATAATTATCAAAACAATATAATAACACAACGCACAATCGTCATTTGACAAAGGCCACTTCAAAATATTTTTCATAAGTTGACGCATTTCAAGTAAGCTAACATTAACTTAATTCGATAGCTAGTACTATGACGGTGCATTAAGCTCTTAATTAAATATTTCTTCCTTAAATCAACATTGACTTGGGTATAACTATTATGGAAGTTATTTATACCTTTATGCTTATAAGAGAATGTTACTTTCTTTCAGAATCACCAAATTGGGAACAATTGTTTTAGAGGTCACCTTGACCTCTAGAATTTTAAATTGGCCTTACTTTATTTAAGCAACAACCACTTAGGAGAATAACTTTTGAGTTGGTCTCTAATATTTTATGTTGGTTTCATCTTTTATTAATTGTCTTGAACACTTTACATTGAGTAAATGCCTATTACAACTTATTTATCAATTAATGTCAATAATTAACTCTAATTTTATCACATTAAGAATAAACATCAATATGCATAAAAAGGAATTCAACACTTAAGCTCTCACTTAGCCATATGGTATCCTACAAGCCACTGAAATAATGCTAGCAACTTTTTTTGCCAAGACATCTCCATATGAAAAACTCCTTTTGACAAATACACTTAGAAGTATTCATTCTCCAACTTCTCATTCATATGCAGAATGTTGTTTCAAAGTCTTTATAGGTATATTAACTAAAGTTGTATGTCATACACCATTAACATACATCTTGTAACACTTCACCGAAGTTTCTAACATAGTATCTTGTATCTTACTACCTTACCATACACTATTATTCATTCTTTTTTGTGAGAAAAAAAATCTTTCTAAAAGATAAATACTTTTACAAAAAGAGTTTAATTGGTATAGACTGTCAATGTAAAATATTTTTACACTAACATTCAATCACGACTTTTCATTTATGTGACTTTTAAAATAGTAATGAATAAAGTCAATACATCTGTCATGAATGAAGGGTTGTGATTGAATGTCAGTGTAAAAATCTTTACACTGACAGTGTATACCAATTAAACTCTTATAAAAATGATAATCTCTCACACTTACATCTTTTGATAAATTCTCACTTTCATAAAAAAATAAATTTATATTTGTTTTTTTCAAATACATTAATTATTAATTTTTTTTACCTTTAACTTATGAAAATATTAATGAAATGTTCAATAACTTCAAATAAAGTTGCTGCATTTACCAAATTATGGATAATACAAATCATATTCACGTATTTTAAATATAAATAGTATAATTAAATATAATCATCACATATAATAATTAATTCCATTTTTAAAATAAAATTTAAATTTATGATATTTTTAATAAAACTAACCAATATACCTATTTTGGCTTAAATAAGTTTTTTGTCCTAAAGTTTCACAAAAAATCACTTTTAGTAATTAAAATTCAAAAATATTCTTTTAGTCCTTAAAATTAATTTATTTTTTTGTATTAATATTGTCTATTTATAAGTTTCGAAGTATTTGGCTATGCCAAATGTGAAATTGAATATTGAGGAAGATAAGATTGAAAAATAGAGTGATTCACGGGTACAAAATGTACTATTTATTAGCAATTTTTTAATAGTGTTAACTGTAAAAGAAAGACTAAAAGTGAATTAGAGACTAAAAAATATATTTTTGAATTTTAAGGACTAAACATAATTTTTTGTGAAACTTAGAGACAAAAAATTTATTTAAGTCAACTACTTTGGTTGGTTTTAATGAATTAGATATGTATTTCTCTCTATATATAGATATAAAAGTAATATTATTTAATAAAATTATATTTAATATAAAAATTAAATATTATTATATGATCAAATAAATTTATCATACAAGTCCATTTAATTTTTTAAATAGGCACAGTTGTTATTATTTTTTTAATTCTTGGAGACATTTTCCATTGTTAAGAAAAAAAAGAAAATCAAGCTACTTTAATTAAATAAAATTCTTTAATGTGGGTCATAAATGAAACAATATTTCTTATTAAATTCTTTCATGGAATTGTAGGTTATAAATGCACTTCACTCTTCATTTATATAAGTTACAAAACCTTTTGATTTCGTGTACAAAACAAAAGTTCAAGTCATAGCCATTTTGATGGCTCTTTTCATTTCAATTTTCATTTCTCTTGTCCTTGTGAACACATGGGAATTAGACATCATGGTAAGTTTACCTTTTGTGTTAATTTATTGTTATATGATTTTTCCACTTCATACAAATCCTAAATATATGTTAAAATTGTGTTTTCCTTTTTTTTTTGTATAAAGATGTCCTTTTTTTTAATAACATTCAAAATAAATTTTTAGGTTTTTTGAAATATTAGGCAATCCAGAACATGGTAGAGGAACCAAAACCTAAACTTTTTCTGCCAACCATCGGTATATTTTTTTTTTAGAAAATCTTCAAGTTAATATTCAATATTGTGTAGATAATTGAATTTTTAAAAAATAATCTATTAAAAAGGATAAAGTATTATAAAGTTACAATTTAATAAATAACTTTTAGAATGCAAAAAGTAATATATCTTGTACATGTTTGGATTTTCTTTTCAATATAAGTATACACAATTTTAATTTAGATATTGTGAAAAGACAAAGAAATAGAGTAGTTTACATTTTTCACAATTAACTTTTTATTTTTGGAAAATATTTTTTATAGAAGATTATCCTTTAGTAGGTTGATTATTTGTCATATTCTTATGTAATTAACTTCATCACTAATCAATGAAAAGATATTTTTTTATAGAATGATCAAGGAGGAAATAATTTATATTTTTTGTTTAAAAAATACTTATATCTACAATATAATCAATCCTAGGGTTTTTGTTCTTGAAAATCAAGAACTTCAATTCAATATATTTGATGTACACAAATTCTCTTTCCTCTATCTTTTTATATTTAATTCTCTATTCATACTATAATCTTGTATCTATTGATTTAAGGTTTCTTTTTATTTCCATCAGTATTGAGTGCAATCGAAGGTATCATTTATCATCAAGGCCAAATCTATGTAAAAGAGCATGTGGTACATGTTGTGAACGATATAACTGTGTGCCTTCAGGGACTTCTGATCACTATGAAGAGTGTCCATACTATGCAAATATGACCACCCATGGAGGAAAACCAAAATGTCCTTAATTATATCTATTTGATTACTATTGTTTTCTATATAAATTCAAATGTATGTTATTAGTTTGGTTGTTTTGTGTATCCACCTTAAGTGGTATGTGATAAAGTATTAATAAAGTGAAATTTCTCCCATTTTTAAGATTTTTTTTTATTTTATTAAAAGTTTTTTTATCTTTTATTTGTGTTTGAAGGTACAAAATAATGAATCACATGCTTTCAAAATATGCAAGTTTAAATTGTTAAATTGATCTACAATGGATTAATAATTATTATGTCTAGAAAAGCAAAGCTCGACATAAGATGTTACAGTTAAATTTAATTTATATAATTAGTCATCTAATCAAATTGAATACAATGATTAGTCATTGAAAAATATTATCTAAGTTTTTTATTAAAATCATTTATACTTTAAATGTTGTAAATGGTCAACATCTAATAATAAATTTCATACATTATAATCTATAAACAAATATATTATTGAAAAATATATGCAAATCTATTTTATACTATATAATTCAGAGTCGGCAAATGAGAAAAGAAAATTTATATTCATTTCAAGAGTGCACTTTACTCTTTTTATTGTATTCAGGACAAGGGTGTAGCTTGTGTAAATTAAACAACAAATTATTTCACAATTTATGTATTATAATAAATTTTAACATGTGATGATTGAAAATAAATAAAAATGTGACTTGTTGCATTTTTTAGGGAGAAATAAAAAGAAATAGAAGTTTTGTCCATTTTGTGTTTATAATATTTTTGTTAGCAAATGTTAGTTATTAGTTTGCTATTTTTTGTTGGTGGGAGGAATTCAAACGTGCAATCTTTTCCGTTTTCTCTTCCTGTGATTTTTGTTATTAAGTCAACTTTTTAACTCCTTTATATATGCAATATATTAATTAAATTTTGGAATTAAAAAAAAAAATTATAATGTATAATGTCATATATATTATTTTTCTTCACATGAGTTTTAATTTCTCAATCTGTTGCAAAATGTAAATGTAAACATTGAGATAATAATCCAATCGCATAATGTATTTATATGGTTATTGAGAATATGCTTTCATAAGATGGATGTGAAAGCATTCTTCAAGAAATAAAATTTAAATAAAATTCTCTAGAAATATTTCACTATGTTTGGCAATAAGATTATTTCCTTTTTTTATTAAGTCTTAATCTTGAAGAATATTGATTTTTTTTCTAGTTACTTAGCTTGAATAAGAAGAGTTAGGGTGAAATAAATAAAACTAAAGAAAATTACTTAGCGATCCTTCATTTTAAAGGAAATAAATAATTGGACCTCCTAATGTGATAACATTATTTATCGTATAAGGTTGAAGTAACCATCATCACATTCCTATACGAGACTAGCAAGTAATGTTGAGAACCATAATTTGTTGCAAGTTTTTGTCACCTTCACCACTTGTTCCTGGGCTTAGCTCATTGTTTTTTAAGAGAAATGAATATTCCTTCTAGACTTAATTATAAGAAGAAAAAAAAGAGAACTCAAACATAAACAAATGATAATTGTCTTTATCTTAATTAATGATATAATTTTAAAATATCTCTGAATTAATTAAGGTTCTATTTTCAATAACTTTATTTTAACTTGACATTTTTTTTATTCTTTAATTTTTTTTTTGAATTTGGTTGTTCGAATATTATTTATTCATTTTAGTCTCTATTTCCAAATAACAATTTTGGTTTTAGTCATTATTTTCACTTTCAATCAATAATGTTAATTAAGAAGCTTAAGAAGCCCAATCACTTACCATGTCATCAAAGAGTTTTAGGGGAGTATTCCTATATATCATTACCTAATTTTGTCCAACCATCTACAATTATTTTCTTTTTCAACATAATTTTTGTTTATCTCTTTATTCTTAATTTGGATTAATTAATGATTAAGGTCACTTACAAACAACAATGAATTTTTCTATTAACACCTATTTGCGTTAAATACACCCCTATTTAGTTATGGGAGTGTCTTTAGTGCAAATGAAGGTGTAAATAGTAAATTTCAATAATTTTTTTTCTATTTTCATACAATGTCCAAGTTACGAGAAAAAAAATTCAGCATTTGCAATAACCAAATGAAAAATTCCAAAATAAAAAAAAACACAAAAAATAAAATAACAGAAGACAAAAAAAAGGAAAGAGAGAACATAACAATCTTGCATATTTCACCTATTGCTTTCTTGGCTATTTCACCTATTGCTATTTTTTCCTATTTCACCTATTGCTTTCTTGGCTTTGGTGCTTCATTGCTCAATCTTGCATATGCATCTTTTCATCTTGCATCTGTATTCCACATTCTACATATTGTATCATCTGCACCAACCACCAACACTTCAGGCCTGCACAACAACCACCAACATTTTTAGAACAATACATATCATAACTTTGTTTTATGGAAAACAATTTTGATTTTGAAGCTAAAAGAGAATAAGAGACTAGGAATATAAAATACAACCAGAGTGTATAGAAGAGGAGGATTCTTTTCTTTGGTCAAGACGAAAAAGAGAAAAAAGCTGCAAGAGAGTCTAAAGCCAAAGTCAGGTCACATAATCGAAAGAGCATAAGAATATCATCATAGAGAGGAGGCACGTAATAATCTTTTCGACCATTAAATCCAGATTTAGATTTTATTTCTACTTGTAATCTAATTTTGATACAAAGTGTGGAAGACATTTTTACCATAATCAGAAGTACATAGTCAAATAATGGTCAAAACTCAGTCACAGATCATTAAATAGAAAAGAGATAGAAAATTATCAGTGTATCTAGCCACCATAAATGATTTTCAATGGCAATGGGTCTTTCTTTGCCATAATTTTTTTCTCTCTCTCTCTAACTGAAATCCCTTCATTGCCTAAACCCCCACTAAGCCACAATTGACAACCCTTCATGGGACCTCCTTTAGAGCCTCCATTGTCGCCTTCTGTCACCACTCACACCAGTTAAACCTATACATGAATTGGTCTTTGAGTTCACTAACCATTAGAAGAAAACAAACCTTACTTTGTCGAAAAACACCACAATGTCATCACAATGCAATCACCCTCACTAAATTGAAGTCGTTGCTCACCATTATGTAGAGCACCATTTTGAACCCCTCCCACCTCATGGCTTAGGGATTTCCGAGAACCACATCACCGCTTGATTCATGGACCCTTTTTTTTCTCTCTTCCTCACAATCACCACTGCAATTTCATCTTTGGTTGTCTCAAATGTTCTTTTCTCCCTTGAGACATTACTTCCCTTTTTAGCTTGATATTGGATTATTGGAAGAGTTATGTACGGTTGATTTTGGCTGAGTGGATCTCGCAAATAGTATAAGGCTTAGTTAGAAATGGTTTTTATGTTTTTATCAAAAGTCGTAACCCATACTAAATTAACAATAAAATGGAATTGAAATTTATACACTTTAGTTGGATTCCAAATATATGACATGTAATTATCTCATTGTAGTGTTAGTCTCTTTTTTTTTTTTTTTACTTTATTCTACTTTTATAAATTATTAAGTCTTAAGTTATTTGAAAGTCACAAAAAAGCATGTTCACTAAAAATAAAACATTCATTTAGCTTATGAACTTATTGATTACCACTTTAAATATACTTCTAATTTGACTATTATAAAAAAATTATAATTTTAGTGATAACCATTTTAGATGCACTTTTAATTTGATTAACATAAAAACATTAGATGTTATAATAATAATAATAATAATAATAATAATAATAATAATAATAATAATTATTATTATTATTATTATTATTATTATTATTATTATTATGTCACTCAAATTATTTAAATTCAAATTAAAAGTATAATATTAGGCACTTTAGATGGACTTCTAATTTGACTATTATAAAAATTAATGAAGTCACTTTGGTGAACTTCCAATCTGATTATTGCTTTTTAAACAAAATGATAGTCACTTTGATGCACTTCCAATTTGATTATTTCTTTTTAAACAAAATGATAGTCACTTTGAATGCACTTCCAATTTGAGTATTAAGAATTTCTTTTAAATAAAATGACTCAAAATAAAATATAACGAAGCTTTAACTGTGACTACTTTGAATGTACTTTTGATTTAGTCATTATGAAAATTATCATGATTTTGTAAATGTCACTTTGGATGCAGTTATAATTTGACTATTACAAAAACTAAAAGTTAAAATAACCACTTTAGATGCACTTCTAATTTATTTTTTTAATAAAATCTTGGTTGTTATAATTATTATTATGTCATTTAAATTATTTTAAAAGAAAAAGGTTAATAAGAGTCACCTTGAATACACTTCTAATTTAACTATTATAAATTATAAAAAAGTTTATAATAATCACTTTACATGCACTTTAAATTTGATTATCGTGAACTTTTTCAAAATTAATTTTTAAAATATAAAATCATAAAACACAAAGCTTTAATTATGACTGCTTCTTTGAACATACTTATTTAGTAACGATAAAAATTATCATGATTTAATCATTGTCATTTCGGATGCACTTTTGATTTGATAGTTACATTAAATAATGCAAAATCATCGTAACCACTTTGGATCTACTTCTAATTTGATTGGGTAAGAATATTTCAAAATAAACACAAGAATATGAAAATTAATTAAAAAATTAAATCAAAAGTCTCCAATACTCAAATCATCTCAAAAACTACATAAACTTTGATTCTTCATTATACATGGAGATAAGTAAGAGCAGGAGTTCACTTCTGTTGAGTCCCAAAAAATAAAAATAAAAAAAGTTAATTAAAAAATATTAATAATATTTTTGTGAAAAAAGAAATTTTCCAATATTATTTTTCTTGTTAAAATATTAAAACCAATAATAAAATAAAAGAAATCTTTATGTTTTAAGGGAGAAATAAATATTTTTAAAGTTATTTAATTTTGTATGTTTAATAAATATTGGTGACGACTCATCTATTTTTTCTAATAATTTTTTGTTGTATCGTCAAGACTCACATATATACATTATATAATTCTTTAGGACATTTTAGTTTCTTATTAATTTTGTATGTTTAATAAATATTAATGGCTACTCATCTATTTTTTCTAATTATTTTTTGTCGTCTTGTCGAGAGTCACATGTTGGACTACATAATTCTTTAGTACATTTTAGTTTCTTATATGTCCAAAGTAGTTTATGACATCAAACAAATTTTAAATAATTAAAAATACAGATTATAAAAAAATATTACACCTTGTTATACGATCATAGTCCCTTATAACATGATATTATTGGATTGTTAATATTATTGTTATGTCTCATTAACCTTGTTTCTTAAATGAAGTGACTAAAACTAAATAATATTAATTGGTTTTCTATTCCATGTAAACTAATTATTTTTTCATGTTTAGGTTCGGAGCGAATAGTTATTCCACTGCTACAAATATGCTAATTTCCCGCGGATACTTAATCACATGAGTTTGCTGCAGATTTTTCTGCAGAAACAAGAACGTATGAAATACCTATGGATTTTCTTGTATAACTATATTTGCAAGAAATTCATGTGAGTTTTTTCTGCAAAAATAAATCAATAGGTATTCCTACTGGGTTTTTGCGAATAGGCAATTAGAACATTATTTAATTCAAATACCGGAGAAATATTCTCCTCTCTTTAAGATACGACCCAATGTTTCGTCAAAACCCAATTTTGGTCCATTGGATGTTGCAAATATATAAACAAATGAAAGACGAATGTGAAGAACTGTAAAGAGATCTAAAATAACAATTTTATATTCAGTGTTGATATGTTGTACGGAAGGAACAAGGACGAACTAACCAATAGTAACTTTAACCAATTAAAACTGGAATTCCATTCATGTGATAGGAATGGCTAAATGGATGTAAATTCCATCCATAAAGTACGTATTAGATTGGAGATCTGATCCGTCAAAATTATACGGATGTAGGATGGATTTGGTTCCGTAAAAATGATATGGATAGGTGATGACGCATTTGGATCCCCAAAAAATATATGGGTGAAAGGCGAGTATATATATTATAGGATTCAACTTGTGTCGTCCACACCTCTTATATATATATATATATATATATATATATATATATATATATATATATATATATATATATATATATATATATATATATATATATATATATATATATATATCTTATTATACACATATAATATTAATTAACATAATTATTTATATAATATTACATAATTATAATTTTAAGTAAAAATATTATTTATATTGTAATATATGATAAATAATATAATTATATAAATAAAAAGAAACATAATATATTTTTATACAAATTTAATAAAATAAAAATACAATTAAAAAAAATAATTTATTTATAAAATAACTCTTAATAAACTTATAATATTATTTAATGTTATAATAAAAAAAACATAAATTATATAATCATATAAAATTTTATAAAATATTTTATAATTTATTTTATATTTAATATTATATTATTTATTTTTTATATTATATTTATTAATATGTAAAATATATTAATTTATTATCTCTATATATAAATAAAATATAGTCACAAATATAACTACATAAATATAAGAGATATAGATACGAGAATCAAAGTTATTATCCACGTAAATATAAAATTAGTTAAGAATATATTTTTTAAAAGGAGGTGTAAGACAAATATCTATTGCCTAAAACTTATTCATTGTGATTCTTATAGCAATTAAATTTTTATCCAATATAAATCTTTCAAATAGCATTAGCATTCAATATTAAAAAATAATAATTTATAACTATTAATAAAATGAACTTTTCTTTTTTGGGTCTACAATTTTTTTATTTTAAGCTTACTCTTTAACTATTAATAAAGGGAGTTACTTCTGTCCATATATAGAATTACACTTTAATTATTTTTTCATATCTTTCATGAACTTTAAATAATATATAATTGTTGCCAATTTTTAACTGACCAGCGTACTTTTAAATAATTCTTTAATTGGACGGTTGCCTATGTTCTTCATTAAAAAAAAAAGAAGAAAAGGTAAAAGCACTTCTAATAGTGAAATTAATTTTAGTTTTATATCTGGTGATAATTTTGCAAGATATCTGGTTATGATTGAGACAAGTAAAACATTGAATGATATTATAAATGAAACGAAAATACTACAATCAAATAAGAAATTTCTTATTAATATAAACGACAGGACAGTACAAGGAAGACAATCACAAGCTTATTTTGTAAATCTACATCCAAACCAAGACTCGATGATTCAACACATATTGAAAAAGGGGTTTGATATTGTATATATGACGTTATTCTTCAGTCTTGAGAGCAAATTAAGCAACAGTTTATATATTTTATAATAGCGATGTGATGCATGGGATGATGCATATATATGGTACGGAATTAGAAAGTGGAATTAAGTGAGTGTGTCTAAGGGCACTTGCGTTTGCCACCATGAGTAACCAAACTTGCATAGCAGGGACACACTTCTTGGTTTCCAGCAGTGCCAGGTGGCACGCAGTTGCAGCGATTGCAACAAGTCCCACACGCTCTTTGGCAGAGACGTGGACGAGATGATAATCGGCACCTCGCAGCACATGCCCCTTTACAATCTGAAATTTAATCATAACCAATTAACCATCCACACATAATATAATACACACTCAACTTCCAATTTCAAGTTTAATCAATCACTAATCAGTACCTATTTGCTGAGGAAGAGAGCCCTGCGTCTGTGCATCTGCCTGCGGTTCCTCAAAATACATATGTACAAATTAGCTAATTAATTTAATTAAGTTGAAAGAAATTAATGAATTGAACCTTACTTGGTTCCATAAATGAAATGAACAAGAAACAGCTAGTGAGTAATTAATATAGAAATGAAGAAGCATAGTATTATATTTGAGTTATAGGGTACCGATTGTTGAGCTTGAGCATGAAGAAGATGAAAAAGGAGAAGCGAGGTAAGAAGGAAAGGAAGTAGAAGCTTGGAAAGAGGCATGACTAGAGGGGATGGGAATGTTTATTGACTGCTAAGTGCGTGGAATGAGAAGCCGGAAGCGGAGGTATTTATAGTGGATTTGATGAGAGTTGTGTACGAAGAGAATAATAAAAATGTGGGAGAATGTGATGTGGTGGAGCATACGCGGAAGGGTCCGAATAAGGAAGTTGGTTAGTGGTGAGGGAAATTTGGTAAGGAAAACTCAAAAAAGAGGTCTTGGAATCATCCAGAACCGAGACAAGCTAGATAAAGTGTCATTGCTTCCTGGGTGCTGTATCCAGATGGCTGCCTTTCAAGGACATGTTTTTCTTTTATTTTTGCTACGTACTCCTCACAACATATACCCATCATCGCTCTTATCTTAATTTCTGTCTTCACTTGAACACAGTTGCCTAACCCAATACTTGATGATCTTTCAGGGTCACCCCATAACAACGATTAATATTTAATAGGAATAGAAAGAAAAATTACCTAAACGGTTGGCCAACAATTAAAAAATTATGCAAAACAAGTTACTATATTATGACATGATGAGTCCGAGGAGGGTATGATTAGTCATGAATTAATTTTAACTTTTAAGGACTGTTTTATCAAAATGGCGGCGTATGTTTTAGGTAAAATGATGTGACCTGGTGGCAGCGTTACCTAGTACATTTGGATCCACTTGAAATGTTGCATCACATAATTTATGTACATATCCGTAGCCGTGGGCGACCCTAGTCAGGTAGGTAGGTTGCATTATTGGGAATGGGGTGGGGTGCATGAGTATGAATGAACTTGATTTTTCATGTAGAGGGAAAACTGCAAGTGCTCATGGAATTATTATCCTAATTCATGCCAAAAGCACGTCTAATTGAAGAGCCTCTCCGTCTGGTTTGGCTTTGATAGATAGTGATATATGGCAAGTAGGAAGAGCAACTATTTCGAAACAAGGACACCACAAAGGATTGCTGAAGCCAAAACCTTGACAGCTGTAAGCGGCGGCACACAGCTGGATTATGCTAAAATCAAATGTAACATCACTCAACCCCACCCACTCCAAAATTATCAACCACTATTCATTCATTCCATTTTCTCCATAAAAACCGTAAACATTCACTAAGCAGATTCAATTTCTATCTTAACATAACTATTAATTAAAATATTTCATTTTACTACTTTTTTTAGAGTATTAATGTTTATCACTTTCGCATAACAAAAATACTGATTTATCCATTTTATTTAATTTATATTGTTTCCTAAGTCGTCATCATCATATATATATATTTACACATGTGAGTTTGATTAAAATTTATATATCTTTAAAGTATTAATCAATAAAATCAAACATAAATAGAAAAATTGTGATTAAATATAAGTATAAAATTTTTTATAATTACAATACATATTAATTAAAATCTATATATATATATTGAAAAATATATGATAAATTAATAGTGTAAAATATTTATTTTACATTTTCTTCTATCAAATATATTTATCCAATACATTTAATTATCAATTTATCATTAATTACCCCACAGCGATTAGAAATGGGAAAGGCCGTGGGCGGGGAGAGAGGAAGGTGGTGCATGGAATTCCGAATTCCAATTCTTATCCTGGGCTGAAATAGGGCAAAATCTTTTTTTTTTTTTTCTCTTTTTTATGAAGAGCGGGGCAATCATATAAAGGTGAACAATAAATAACAAAGAGTGGCATGCAAAAAGAAAAGGAAATGAAGGGAATAATACATCACAAAAGCGATTTTTTTCTTTTGAGGGACACAAAAGCGAAAATAGTGTCTTTTAAAGCACTACATCTGTTTATAAAAATATATCCATAATCAATCATTTGAATTTAGAAGGAACTTGTAGTCAAATTGGAAGTCTACTTTAAGGTAAGGAGAGCTAAAAAATCTTTAGTGTGCGATGATGAAGTTTCATATTCAATAAGAATTGACATTTCAAACATTATAGAGGTCAGACTTTTTTAATTGATGATTTAAGCTTTTGGATTTGGACTGCAGTTGGTGTAACAATGGCTGATTTTTGGCGAGTAAAAGGAAATAAAATAGATATAGTTAAAAAAATTATATCTTTTTTTTTAAAAAAATATTTATTTATTAAAAGAAAAAAGATTTGGAGGAAAAGAATTTATTAAAAAAATCTAATTAATTTTTAAAAAATCATATTTACTAAGAGAAAGAAAAAAGTTTGGGATAATGACTATTCCGATTCCTAAGAAAATCTATCAATGAGTATCAGATTTACTTATAGAGTAAGTTAAACTTATTGAATCTTAATTTTCTAGTAGTCTATTGGTTGACTAAGTAAATTATAGATGTCAAGACTTACTTATGCAGGTGAGGTGCTTTAAGCTTTTGGATTGCATTTTTTTTTTTTGTAATTGCATTAACAAACTTAATATGCAAATTTAACTTTAACTTAAATTTGTAGATTTAAAGTTAAACATGTACTTCCATAAAATAAAAGTTAAAACATGCACTTATGGATTAATATTTCTTTCTTTTATAAAAGGGAAGGAGGATACTATATTTTGAAAATTAGGATACAAAATTTTGAAAATTTTTATTATCATTCTTCTCGCTCTTTTAATTAGATAATTAAAATTTTCTTTCTTATATTTTTTTATAGGAATTTTATCTCTTTCTTTATGAGAATTTTCCTACACTATCCAATAGTCAGTAACAATCTCTTTCAATCATTTCTATAAACTCTTTCATTTATCTTGATTAGTACATATGATATTTTTATCTATCCTTTCCAATCTACCATTTTTTTATCTCTATCTTTAAACTGAATTTCAATAATTTTTTGAAAACAATCCGTCAAAAGTAAAGAATTTTTTCATATTATAATTTTAATTTTTCTAAGTATCCAAAATTTAAGGTGTACTGTCCTTAGAATCTTTCTCAGTATTCATTTATTTCTTTAATTTCAAGTAAAAAAAATCATATTTAAAATTTTGTCTGTGAGACTTAAGAGAGTGTTGGGGGGATTATTTTGGAGTGTTAAACAACTTTCTACTTGGGAGATTCATACTTGATAGAGTTCTAGTTTCTAACAAAGTCAATGATTGAGTTCATAGGCTTAAAAAATCATGCTTGTTATTTAAGGTTGATTTTGAAAAGGTCTATCACTCAGTTAATTAACATTTCTTAATTAGATGATATGTTTTGCAGGATGAACTTTGGTTAGGGGTAGAGAATATGGATCTCAAACACAATCATCAATAGTCACATATCCATTCTTGTTAATGGAAACCTAACTTTGAAATTCAAACCAGGTAGAGGAATTAAGCAAAGTGATCCGCTATCTCCTTTCTTGTTTCTAGTGGTGGTAGAGGGATTATTGGGGTTATTCAGATAAGCAATTCAGAAGAGAGTCTACAAAGAGATCAGGGTGGGAGAAAAAGAAAAATTTTCAGTGTTACAATACGTCAATAACGCTATTTTGATAAGGAGAAGCATAGTTTCAAAATGTTTGGACTTTGAAGGCAATTTGAGAGGCTTTGAGATGTCACATGAATTGAATGTGAATTTTCATATAATTTGGCATATCAACCTACTTTGTGGCCTAAGTGCTTAATTTGGTGGAGGGATGTTTAGCTTATAGATTGTTCCATGGTAGAGGCCCTAGGTTGGTTTGTAAACAATGTAAGAAAGTTTATAGGTGATGGGGGAGATATGCTATTCTAGAAGCACAATTGGCTAGGGAGAGGTCCTTTAAGCATGTTATTTCTTAGATTGTTTGATTTGGATAAGGCCAATAATGCAACAATCAAAGATATGAGTGGTCTAGTGTCATACGGTGTAGGGAGGTTTTCCAACCAAATGCGTAGACACTGGTACAAGATTTTGTTGTGAATTGGTATTGAGTCACTTTTACCTGCTGAATTATGAGGGAGTTAAACACTGGAAAGAGGTATAACCATGGGACACGAGTCTCCATATTGTAAACTCCCCGTCGAGCGGAAGCATACATTTAATGACGACCCCTTATTCACACCGCCCTTAAACACAAGGGGACACACCTCCTGAAACCCTTATCAGGAGGACTTTCGATAAAGGGAATCCACCGTCAACCTGCCGATCACAACCATCAACTCTGATACCAATTGTAGGGACAGATGTGACATTAGGTTATGAGTCTTTCTCACTTATATATTACTCAACTTCCCAATTTCTAATCAATGTGGGACTTCAACTCACACTTGTACTCCAACACATACTACCATGGTCGTTTGGAGGATCCACCGGTATCCTCCCTTGAGTCTTAAAAACCCCATGAAAAAACACACTTTTTCTCGGACTAGTGTGGTCATCCATGTTTGTGTCTTTTGAATATGTATTAAATTGTTAATTGTCTCATGCATTGGTGGTGGATGATTAGGAGATTATGTGATTAGATTAAAGAAGTCAGAGTCGGGTATGAACTATATTTTTTTGTTATTGTACAAAGCTGATGAAACATTTCGTTTCCTTTTTTTAATATATAATACATATTATGTTTGTAAGTATTTTAAGTACAAAACATAGTTTTCATGTTGAAATATTTTTATTTATTATAATTAATTACACATAAGTAAACTTTTATCTTTTTTTATGTGAGAAGTAAACTTTTATCTTATACAATCTACATGTTAAAATATTATTAATAAATTTGCCTTTTTTAATTTAATTGACATAGTTTTATAGTTTTCGTTTCTATATTTTATTGCATATACCCAAATTTAGGTATATTAAAATATTCTAAACATATATTGTAGCTCAGCACGATCTATACAATTACATATGTGTGTATATTTAACTTTTTTATTAAAAAAAATTGCAGATTATTCATGATTGTGTTTTGAAAGTAATTATGTTCTATAAAAATAATGCTTCAATTCCAAACGCCAACTTTATTTGTCTGATTGATTGTTTATTATAACTATTGCTTAAATGTAATTTTGGTATTTAATTTTAATTTTTCTATTTTAAAATAGAGATTTTTTTAATTTTTTATTTTTAAAATATGCAATTTTGATCTTATATTTTTGAAATATAAACATTTAGTTATATAATTTTATAAAATTATTTTTTATAGGTTAAATGTTAATTATTAATGTGTTATTTTTTTGTTAATAGAGCGATTCAAATCTATGACATTTCGCCTCTTCCATCTCTTTACTTTACCACCACCAAACCAACTTATAATTTTTTATTTTATAAAATTCATTATTTTAGCCTTATTTTAAAATTAGAAGTATTAACTTTTAAAAAATTAAATTAAATTATTTATTTAATTCATGGTACAGTCTACATTAATTTAATAACAATCAATGATTTTAATTTGATAGAATGACTAAAATTACGGATTTCACAAAAATTGAAGGTGCGAATGTCTTCATTTTAAATAAAAGCTCTCAAATTATGAATTTTACATAAATTGGAGTTTTTTGTTAGAGTATTTTTTAGGAAAATTGAGAAAAATTGTTTTAAAAATATAAAAAACCTTGAATTTTTTATACTTTTGTACGAAATAAAAAATTTGAAAAACTACTTCAAACCATTTAAAAAACCGGAAAACAGAGAGTGCGGATAAAATTATATTTAACACTAACTATTTTAAAAAATGCAAGAAGGTACAAAGATTTAAGAGTATTAAAATGGAGTGCGAGTAAAGTTTTCTATAAATAGTAAAATTTAAATATTTAGCATAAAAATAGGTGAGTTAGTTTAAATTTTGATGAGAAAAATAATATATTTAAATAGAATAAGCGTAACTTTTTAGATGGTTGGTTAAAAAAAAAAAAAGCTGTAAAAATTTAAAAATGGTTTATTTTGAGAAGTTACTTGAAATGATAAAAATAAGTTGATGTGGAAGTTATTTTATAAGAAAAAAGAAACCTTATACATTTAGAAAAACATTTTCTATAATTACACACAAACATTAAATTTTTTTTTATAAAAATCATTTATTAATAAATAACTTATTTTTCGGCCTAAATTAACTCATCCAATAATTATTTCTTTTAATAAAATATTAATCTTTAATTTCTTACGTTTTTATTAATAAAAAGTTTGAATTTACGAATTTTCTATCTTTATTTCTTCACGTGACTTTCGTGATTTTATTATCTTGTCATTTTAAGAAATATTCAAATTAATCACATAATTTAGACTAAGAGGACACAAATAAAAATGTTAGTTAAGAGGACACAAATAGAGTGAATTTATAAATTATTTTCATGTTTGCATTTTATGCAGTATTTTTGTCGTTAGCATCTTGTTTTTGCTTTGTAATGTACATGGTGAAATGGACATGGTAGAATTTTGAAGGAAGAGTGATTTATGTACGATGGTGCATATTCAGCAACTGGTTAATGGACTCTATGGTTGTGTCCAATGCATGGTAGTGCTTTGCGAATGACATTTTGCATAACAAGTCAGCACAAACATGCATAATTAAGCATGCATTTAAAAAAGTGATTCATTTACGAAAAGAGCAAGAGTTGTACTTAATTATATATAATTCATGCACTTTTTTTTTTTACAGCAAAATTATATTCTATTATAGGAAGTTGAAACACAACGTTTCAACCTGATATACAATAATATAGTATTACACTGACTATGCTCCACGTAACCTATAACTCTATTTCATATTCAGCATACACAATCTAGGTTGGAGGCACCAGTCAGAGAATACACACCCTGCCTTAAAACCAAAAGAGTTCAACAACCATTGCCAAGATAACATTTTGATCGACATTAACACATCAAGGGATTCCACGTTGGTCCTTTGAAAAATAACCTTATTCCTTGATAACCAAATACACCAACATACGGAAATCCAGAACACATACCTGCACTTTTTCTTCAGCGTTCCCACCACCCATGTAGAGGATAATAGGAACAATTGGTTCAGATCTTCCGAGAGTGGTGTCTCTACCCCTACCCAGCTGATAACTTTATACCACAATCTTTGTATGATGGGGGAATGTAAAAATAAGTGATCATTGATCTCTATCCCATTATTACAAAACACACAAAAGCACCGGTTTCTGAATCCCTCTCCTTAGCAGATTTTCAACAGTTGGTAATCTGTCCCTTAACAGTCTCCAGGAGAACACCAGTACCTTTGACGGCAACTTTTCCTTCCACAACCTACGTAGATCCTGGGAGTCCACAAAGTTCATTCCTAAGTCAGATACTCTTTCATTCAACACCTTATATCCTTCTGCCACTGAATATCCCCCCACACCTGAGTTCCATCCCCACTCATCTAAATCCCGCTCGACCAATACCACTTCACTTACCGCCTCCTGTAAAGCAAGAAGCAAGTGCTCCTCCCATACGAACACATATCCTTCATGCATATTTGTTACATCAAGAATCACGATCATACATAACTAAGAGACCTCAAAATTAAGTCTTTGATTTAGGCCCTAAAATTAAAATATTTAATATTAATATTTTTATTATTTTTGTAGGTTTTATAATTTTTTGTTATTTTCTAAATTAAAATAAATTATTTCATTAGTTTAATTAATAAAAATATATCTTAATTGATTATATCAAAGATTATTTTTTTATTATATTTTTTTCAAATAAGTTTAATAAATATTTTAATTAATTTAAAAGGTCTCATTTCACTGTACTTTAAAATTAAAATAACCTTATTTTAAAATTTATTTTAGGCAAAATAGGTTGGTCTCAACTATTAGTAATGTGGTGGGAGAGACGAAACATGTAAGAAAGAACGAGTGCAAATTAAAATATGGTAAATACAGTACAAATGTTTCATGCTTTCAGAGTGGTTTTAAATTAGCAGCGTACAAAAATTAAAATGGGACACTGATACATTACGTGGCAATCAGGGGTTGCAACAGGGACGGTGTGGATTTGCCAATCCAAAGGCGTGGCCGGGAATAAAGAAAGTGAGATGAAATTTTAATTTTTATTCTTATTTTCGTGGGTATTTTTTAGTTTGGTATTTCTAGTTATATTATTTTTTATAATTTGTATTTAAATTTATTTATAATTTATCAAATAAATTATATATTAAATTATTAATTTTATTTTAGTTTTATTAATCTATTATTAATTTTATTTTAATTTTAATAATCTACATGATTGTTAATTTATACACAATATGTGAAATTTTGTTTAACATATAATTATATATATAAAACATAGAAGTGGGACGATAGCAGGGGCAGAGATTAAAAAACTCGCACCTGTCGTCATCCTTGATTATTATAGGCGGGAATGGGGTGAAAACCAACTACGCAAGTTTTTCTCATCAAAATCGAGACATGGATGGGAAAGTATGCACAAGGGGTGGATGTAATTGTCATCCCTATTGACAATTACTAAATTCAAGAAAATATTGTGGCCAGTATAAGTTATTTTTACCAAAATATTGGAGTTAAAAAATTCAATTTTAGGTGGTATTTGAATTGAGAAAATATTTTTTATTTTTATTTTTTAAATTTTCATTTTCAAATTTTCCACAATAAAAAATATATTTGTTTTCACTTTATATTTTTTAATTTTAAAAAATAATATTGTTATTAAGTTTTTATATAGTTTTGATTTTTGTAGGGAGAGACATAAATGAGAGATATCGTGAGTTCAAATTCTTTCACTAAAAAAAATTAACAACAAGTATTTAACCTATAAAAAATAATTTTAATTTTTAAAAATAATGAAAACAATTTTTTTTTCTATTTTCAGTTATTTTTTGAAAATATTTTAAAAAAAATATATTCTAAATTGTAACCAAACATATTTTCAATATTATTTTATATTTTCTATAAAATAAAAATAAAAAAGACTCAAAACAAATGTAACTTTAATTATTCGATTTTCTATTGTTGTATTGTTCTTTTTATGAAAATGTTAAATATTGTAAGTTCTTCTAAGGCTAGTGATGAACAAAGCCAAAGAACAAGTTGTCTGCCAACAAATTAAACCAAGATAAGGAAAAGGCAAAGTTGAAAGGGACTTACTGATACATCATACAGCTGTTGCATTAAGATACTAATTTGTCCATCATCAAATTAAGGATATTTAGCCGGTGCCTATTTTCCTGTACGTTTCGGATATGTTTTTATGTTAAAATATGCAGAAAAAACATTAAAAACTTTCTTTTATTACTTTCACTTTTTTTCAATCAAAATGTCAATATTTGTATACATTCACTCGAGTTATTAGAATATATTATATTTATTTATAAAATTAAATATTTTTTCAAAATTTTATTAATCAAAATTTTTAAAATAGTAAAAACCTTGAAACGTAAAAATATATTCAGAGTCTCATGTATTTTGATTTTTATTTAAAATATGAATCTAATTAGTATGCATCAATAGTGTAAAAGAGTTTTATACTTATGTTTAATTAAAAATTTTTATTTATACTGACTTTTATAGTATTAATTAGTAAAATCAACACATCTATGATAAATAAATTATTGTAATTGAATGTTGGTATAAAACTTTTTATAAATGCACAATCTTTTTTCTCTTAAAATATTAGTAAATTATATAAAATTGATTAAGAGTTAATTATTATGCACTGATAATATAAGAGAGTTTTATATTGACGTTTAATCACAATTCTTCGTTTATATGACTTTTAAAATATTATTTTATATAAATATAAAATATCATTTTGTATTATATTGTTAGTGATTAAACGTGAATATAAAGATGTTTATATTGTTAGTGCATACTAATTAAATTTATTTATTAAATATAAAATCAAAATATTATTTTCTATAAATATACTAACTAATTAGATTTAGATGATTTTTTAGAAGAAAAGTTTTGATCATGTAATATTCCCTTTATTCCAAAACTATATGCAAAATTATTAAGAAAACATTAGTTAGTATATTTATAAACTAAAATATTTCCTATTCAACCTTAATTATTTAATTAAAATTACTACTAACCACCAATATTCTTGTCGATCATAGTTATTGATTAGACTTAAATATTTATAAAATTTAATGTATTAACAAATATAAATAAATGTATAATAAAAAGCACTATAGTTTCGAAACGGATAGAGTAGAAATATTAGTAAAAAGTTACCCACAAAGTTATTTACAATTGTTTTATAGGGTTTCTAAGGAAACATAATTTTTTTTATTTTAACTAAAATAAATATTATTTAGTATTATAAATATTTAAATATAGAGTTTTATTACACATAGTGTGTAATTTACAACAGTGTTGAACAAAAAACATCTTCCATGAAAGATATTTATAAATCCTATATAAAAATTAAAATTAATATAATTTATCAAGTAAGTAATTTAAATATATTTTTAATTCAAATTATATTCAATATTTTTTAAAAAAATATGATTACTATATATAAATAATTAAATCTTTTATATAAATACTAATCAACAAAATTTTAATTGAAAAGATTTTAAAGATAAGTCAAAAACTATTTGTAATAAATATATTATCTACTAAGATTTAAATTAATTTTTCAATCTAAAAATAAAAAATATATAATAGTAATATTTAACATGAGTATAAATCTATCTTTTGTGTTTTTGAAGTAAAAATAATTTTATTTGATTTCAAAGGATAAATAAATAGCGTTAAATATTTAAAGTACAACTATGTTAGAACTTTCACATCCACAATAATTTTATCAACTATCAAGTGGAATAAGATTGTCCCTCATAAATAATATTGATATTATTTTATATAATAAATTAAAACTAATTAAATTTATAATATTATTTAGTAATTAAGTTACAAATATTTCATCATAAAAATATTTTTGTTAAATTAATTTTAATATATGTATCATATATTGATAAAAATTAAGATTATATAAATACTAATAAATAAATTAAATATTATTTTATAATAACAATAACTTATATATTATTGAGTTTTTAAAATGTAATTTTGTTAAATAAATAAATAATTGTAAAAGAAGCTTTGTGGTTCATAATGAAAAATGATTATTTCTTTTTGTTTTCTATAAAAAAAATAACTATTTTAATTTATGATATTATTAGGGAGCTATTTAAAACTATTTTGACCTAAAAATATATTTAGCAAATTAGTTTTAATATTTTATTATTAATTTATAAATTTTCCTAAATTAAAACTTGCTAGTGATGGGTGAGTATCTTCCAATCTATTAAGTCAATTAAAGATTAATTTCTTCATGCTTTATCTGATTGTTGTTAGTCCAAAAAGGATTTACACATTAAAGTTTAATTACTATATAACGACGTTCACTTCAACTCTTTATTTATGGTTTTAAAGTGTATTAACGAATAAAGTATACATAAAGAATCTTATTGAAGGTTAGTTTAAAACTTGTTACACTAACAATGCATAATCTTTTTCTTTTAAAGAAATAAAACATAACTTCTTCTCCTAACAACTATAAAAATATTAAAAGTTAATTACAAATGCACCCCTTAGGTTTAGTAAAATTACAGATATACCCCATCCTTTTTTACATTATATATTACTCCCTTATTTTTATGTATTCATTACAGTTGTACCCTATGTATATTTAAAAATCTTACACTAGCACCCCTCTTAAACCTTACACAAACACTTTCAAGGGTCCGAAAGTAATGTTTAAAAAAACAAGAAATGTATGTATAATTACACTAAATCTTAAGAAGTGCATCTATAATTAGCTCAAATATTAATCTAGCTAATTTCACAAAGTTAAGTTTTGTGTAAAAAAAATTATTATAAAAATTTTCTATCATGAACAATATTTTTATTTAGACAATATAAAATTAAGTCTAATTCAATTAAGACATTATTGTTAAATTAAAGAATTTAATAGATATGTATTGATAGTGTAAAACATTTTATACTAGTATCCAATTACAATCCTTAATTTATGGTAAGTTTGTTGACTCCATTAATACTTTAAAAGTCATATAAATGAAGATATATGATTGGACATTGGTGTAAAAGTTTTTTATACTGTAGGTTTATACTAAATAAACTCTAAATTAAATTGAATTTCATTTTATAATGTTATCAAGTAAGATTGTAGCCATAATTATATGTGTGTATATATATATATATATATATTTGATTTTAAAGTATTCTTAAATAAATAAATATTAATTGAATATGGTTTTTTTTATAAGTTAGTGTAAAACTTACCATACATATAAGAGTTGTGATTGAATGTTAGTGTAAAAATTTTTACATTAAAGTGCACAATTTTTTTCTCTTAAAGAAATAGAACATAACTTCTTATCCTAACAATTATAAAAATATTAAGAGTTAATTGTAAATGCATCCCCTTAGATTTAGTAAAATTATAAATATACCTCCTCCTTTTTTTACATTATATATTACCCCTTTATTTCTATGTATTTATTACAGTTATATCCCCTATATATTTAAAAATCTTACACTAACACTCCTCTCAAGCTTTACATTAATACTCTCTCTGGGGTACGAAACTAATGTTTAAAAAAGTAAAAAATACATGTATAATTACACTAAATCTTAGGAAGTGCATTCGTAATTAGCTCAAATATTAATCTAGCTAATTTCACAAAGTTAAGTTTAGGGTAGAAAAATTATTATAAAGAATAAGTTTGTCTATAATGAACAATATTTTTATTTAGACAATATAAAATAAAATCTAATTCAATTAATACATTATTGTTAAATTAAAGAGTTTAATAGGTATGTATTGAGAGTGTAAAAAATTTTACACTAGTAACTAATCACAATCTTTTATTTACGGCAAGTTTGTTGACTTTATCCATTAATAATTTAAAAGTTATATAAATGAAGATATATGATTGAACGTTAGAATAAAAGTTTTTTATATTGTGAGTGTATACTAATTAAATTTTAAATTAAATTGAATTTTATGTTATAATATTTTCAAGTAAGATTATATGCATAATTATATATATATATATATATATATATATATATATATATATTTTATTTTAAAGTATTCTTAAATAAATAAATATTAATTGAATATAGATTTTTATTTTATAATATAGTGGTTTGTATGATAAAGAAGTTTAAAATTGTTTATTTTGTAACTTGATCAAGTTGATCTGGAAACTCATGTTAGTTGAACGAGGTTGATCTCATTCGACTTATCTTTTTAAAATAAAAAGTTTAATAAACAAATAAAAATGGCATAGAAAAAAAATTAAATTATAGATTTGAAAATTATTCGGTAAATAACTTACTACTAAATCATAATAATTAATTAGTAGGTTATAGTTGAAAAAATAACAAATATACTTTAATTTATATAATTTTAATATTTAAACAATTTTTTATATAAGTTTTCATGTTTAATTATTAAAATTTATGAATTTTTATAATTTTTTTTTAATTATTAGTTTATGCAATTGACTTGAAGAAGTCATCTTCCTAACCTAAATTTTGGAGTATGGTTTCATCAAAATTATGTTAGTAATATACTATTTTTAATAATTTTTTAATATATACCCAATTAACCGGTTCATCTAGTGAACCACTATCTTAACTGTGTGAATGACCAAATTGATTTTAATAACATTAATTTCAAGTGTTCCTATTCAGTAGTATTAAATAATGTTAAAATGCAAAAATTAAACAAACAATCTAATATCACACTTTGATAGTAAATACTATGGTTCGAATTAAAATATTCTTGACATGGTAAAAAGTAAAAACTCTCTTCATTAGTTTTACCAATATTTTAAAAATTGGATCAAATTATCTAATTTAACCGATTAAACCTAGAACTAATCTCCTGGCTAGTTCGAGACACCCTTAAACTAGCATCCGTTGAAATGGTATAAAACCAAATAAACTAGTAAAATTGAATATGACCGGTTTTTTCATTTTACTATTGCCTTCACAATTGATATGTAATTATTTTTTTATATGTTATATGTTATGAATTATGAAATATGTATAATTTATGATAATTTTAAGTTTTAATATTATAAGTATTATATTATTTTTTATTTAATATTGTTTAGTATAGGCTCTATAGTGTATTAAAAAATAAAATATTATTCTAACCTTAACTGGTTTTACCACAATTGAATAAGTGAACTGAGAATTAGTCTTTCATTGGTTCGGTCATCAATCTGATTTTAAAAACATTATTTTTAAAAAAATTAAATTAAAATGTTGCTTAAAATTCAATATATTCTTAACTAACATTTGTTGGTAAATATGTCTAATATTAATTTAATAAAGTGCGAAGTGTATTTACTAAATTTATCTGAATAGAAATTTTTATTTAACTTTAAATAAGTGTTAGAAGATCCTACAAACACTCTTATTAGTTTTGATGATAAAAATGAGATTAAGGTTGATTATCTAATTATTTATTTGATTAGATGATTACAACATAAACAAGGATCAATGAAATTATGAATGTGCTTTAAAAACGATAAGAAGGTTAAAGATGAAAATAAGACATGATGTTCTTTTAAGAAACATCAAATGTTATGCATTGACCATCTCATGTTCTAGTTGACAAGGAGCTTCTGAATGAAGCTTCCAAAGGTAAACACTTCCCAATGGTAAAGCAAAAGATATTTATTCTTATAAAATATTTTATTAAAATCTACTGGATGCACTAATTTCATTACAATTAGTTACTATCATAAGACAATCCAAAAAAAAAAAAATTTGTGTCAAGCATCTAACATCCCAAAAATGATCTTTCCATTTAGAATATACCATGAAAAGCCAAGAATCAAATCTCTAATCCATACAAGTGTTAGAGTAGTTGTTTTATCTTGTTAGAAGATGACAAAGCCAATGTTCAAATCTCTAATTCCTACAAGTGTCAGCTTACTCTTCACAGAAAAGCAGTCAATGAAAAAGTGACAATCCAAACTTTAGTTTATGCGTAAAATATGAAATTTTTAGGGCAAACGTACCCTATGCAATAGTAACACTGGCCTAAATCTAGATATCGTACCTAAAAGACCAAATGTGATTATCAAATAATTTAATTCAGAAAATAAAAGAATAGAAAAGAGAAAAAAATGTAGTGTATGTTTTTTATTGTTCAAACTATGAGTAGAATGCTACCAATAAGAGAGTAATAAATGGATTAAAGTCTAGGGTTGAGATTTTTACTACAATATTTTTTATTCATTAATTACCAATACTTCATTGAAATTGTTGTTCTGTATTTGGTCATTCACACAAACACTTGAACCTAAATTGTTTTTCAATTTGGCTATGCAAAAATTCAAATTAGGATTAGTTTCCTTTTAACCCATTGGAGGTTCAACAATAAATTTGGTCTATCGTAACAACAAACCTAAGTGCTTCACACATCAATTATTGAAATATCAATGGTCATGATTATTCAAACAATTAAGATATTAACAAATAAAATAGTGAAAACAAATGAATCATTAAATAACATTGAGTGACACTGTAAGTATAGCGAGGAATTATAAAGAGTTTACATGACAACCCTAGAAAAAAGTGGGTTAGTAAGACATGGGTAATGTAGAACTAATCAACCTCTGAATTACACAGTACATTAATGATAAAAGAAAGAATTAGTGATATGGAGTACTGTGGATCAATTCAATCCTCGCCTCCAAGTCACAAATCCCTCCCTTTGTCAGAGGCAAAGCAAGTCCCCCTTTTAATTCCTCATCTTCTGATATTTATAGAAAGAGTTTGGACTGAACTTGTTTTTAACACGAGTGTGTTGTAATGAAGCACAATTATGTTGTTCTAGATCTTTAACAATTGTTCTCTAAAGGCTTATTTTTATCCTTTTTTCATCTTGTTACTTAAGTATTTAAGGTGAGAATACACACTAAAAAATGAGTTTTGTTAATAAATATGAATTTCTTTCCTTACAAACAGACATTAAACATGATAAAATAGGGTTAAAAATCGATTTATCATTAGTCTTACATCTATATAAAGGAAGCCATGCACAAAGAAAAGAACAATGGAGTGTGTATATATTTATTCAATCTTTATGTTCTAAAAGCTCTCCTTGTGTACCTTCTGATCAACACCTTTTGATGTTTTGAGAGAAACCTCTCTCCTAAGAGTTACTTATTTCTATTTATTCATTTGTATTGAGATTCAGAAGCAACTTAGTGATAGAATCCTTGTCTATTAAACCTAAGATGAGTTTAAAGGTAGACCAAAAGTGGTTTATAATACTTGTTGTAACTTAGAGTAACGGTAAGAATATTTGTTGCATTTCTATTAAAATAATAGAATCTTCCAAGAGGTACTTGGAAGAGAACTGGACATAGCTCGATTAAGAATGAACTAATTTAAAACTATTGTTCTTACTACTTCTAGTATTTCAAGTTTTAGTTTGCTTGTTGAAGGTTCTTTCAAATGTCTTCTTAAGATCCTCTCATTAAGCTTCTTAAGGAAGTGTTTTAAAAAAGATTTACAAAAAAAATTCTTATAACCCCTATTCAATTCTCATCTTCTAGAGCTAACCTGATATTTCAATAAGTTTTATCTTTTATAATGTTAGTTTATTTTTTTTTCATATTTTGGTTCTTAAGATATTTTAGCTTCATTTTAATTTTTTGTTATTAAAAGATAACATGACTAATATAGGATTGAAAAGTGTAGAGGAGTTTTTTTACTAAAAGGTAATTTTTGTTTTGGGAAATTATCCAAATAGGACTATAGTAGTGTTTATAAATATGAGTAACTTAAGTTTAATCCAACTCAATCCGACAAAATCATTTAGGTTTAGATATAAAGGAATTCAAATAAGATCAAACACAACCCAAACTTGACACGTTGATATTTGGGTTGGATAAGAAGTTTTGTAGTCTAGATTCACAGTGACTCAATCCCATCCAAATTTATTACAATAATAATAATAATATATAGTTTTTGCTCTTTCTATTCCTATTATTTCCTATTACATGGCTTCCTTTTTTTATAACAAATTACATAAATAACCCTTTTAATTTAAATTATGTTTTCGTCGAGCCCTGATTTTAAACAAATTCCACTCACACAGTTCCATCTATTTTCATCACATTCGTTGCTACAATTACATACCTTGCTTCTCCAATTTTTTCATTGTGTTCTCTATTATCTTCTACATTATCCATCTTTCTTCAATTATTTTTGTTTGTTCCTTACTTAGCTTTTTCCTTCAATAATAGGGTTTCGATCTTTCTTCAACATTTATGGTTTCGATAACCTAATTGTTATAGTGGATCACCTCTTAGAATCATTCTAGTTGAAGAAGGAATATCAATATTAAAATAACTATTTTTTTATAGTTACAATATTTATTTAAAAATAACTTGTTTTAATGTATACAATTCAGTATTAGTTTGTTAAAAAATATTCTGCATTGAAAATAAGCAATAGACAAGATGAATTTGCTTGAAAACAAAAATGGTGAATTTAATCAAAATATGATGTGAGGGTCAAATAATATATACATTCCTTTCAAACAATTAGTTCGGTTAAAAAGTAATTTAATTAATATACATTAAAAGACATTAAAATATAATTTAATATTTTAATTTTTAATTCAGTAGTCACATTTTTAATTTAACTTAAAAAATAAGTTAACTCAAATATATATGTTTCAATCCGGTAATTATAATTTTTAATTTAAAAACTATTAAAAGATAATTTAATATTTTAATTTTTATATAGATTAGTTAATATATACTTAGAAATAATATTACAATTTTTATTTTAAAAATATTAATTTTCTTTTTACTGTCTCCTGATTATTATTGTTTTCAAGTTTTAATTTTGAGCATCAATTTTTTTTCTTCTTCTTTCTCTATCTCTAACAAAAACATTGGTTTGTCTTTTTTTTTTGGTTGTTTTCTGATTTACTTTGAAAATGATTTTTTCTTAAATAAATCAAATTACATTTATAGATTCTAATTTAATTTTCTTATCAAATTTCAAAGTTTTCTGAATATAAAAACTTATAAAGAACAATTGTAATATTTATTTTTTAAAAATATTTAGTTAAATTTTTAGTGTTAAATATTTATATATATAAATATTATTTCACTACTTAAAATTTTTATATCCATCACTGTCACTATACACACCGTACACGTCACATAGGAATGATCAACCACTGATAATCTATTGAAGATAGACTACCCTCTAAGGTAATTGCTTTCTCATGGAGATTACTGTTAGACAGGTTACCAACCACTGATAATCTATTGAAGAGAGGCGTTGAGATCCCAGGTGAGGAGACTCTATGTGTATTTTGCAACAATGCTACCGAAGATAGAAATCATCTGTTTTTAAGGTGTGCCAAGACCCAGTCGGTGTGGAACAATATCATTAGCTGGCTGGGAATTCAAGGACCTATTCCGGGGGATTTGTCTCAACTTTTTCTTTCATCGTCAACATGGGTGGTTGGAAAGCGAAAGAAGCAAGGTAGGTTTGTCTTCTGGCTGGGTTTGGAGTATCTGGATTACTAGAAATCGGATTGTGTTCGATAACATATAAAGGTAGATTCAGTCGACATTTGTATGTCTATAAAGGTAATTTCGTGGAAATGACTATCATATTCCTTTGATTTCAATAGGGGGTGCGGGTTCTCGGATTGGTATGCTAATCCTAGGTTATGCTTGTTAAATATGAAATAGGTGGATAGTCATCACATGTTCCAATAAGATACGGAGGAGTAAATAATCTGTTTGTATTCTAAAAAACTTTTTGTTTTTTTTTAATGAATATATACTTAGCTTTTAAAAAAAAAAAAACATAGAAATGATAAACAAAGTATAACTTATAGATAAAAGCCATGGCGATATGCGCAGGATAATAGATTGGAAGCTTTTCGATACTGTACGGTGCAGCAGTAGAATCAGTCGGCTGAGTTTTATGATACAAACTATAAGGAGGGTGTATCTATGGAAAGTACAAAACAAAAAGGAAAAGGGGTCGATTTAGAAATAGGGCTAAAAGCAAGGCCCATTGTTTTACAATTAGCGGCCTGTTGGATGGTGGACCCAAAAAATTAAAATTCATTGACCCAATAGGCCTAAAAGCAGTTTATTGTTGAGAGCTATGGTACTCTTTTTCAATTGCACACTGTTGAATGAATTCATGCATATGTACGACTCTATTCGGCTCCTATGATTTAATTTTAGAGATAATTAAAAAATAAGATATAAAATAAAATGATATTACAAATAGTTAGAGTTTAATAATATATTAAAATGAGAAAGCATAAAAATATCATAGGTAGATAAAGTTAAGTAATGATTAAATTACACACAGCATTAAGAAAAGATAAAACATAAATATCATTCTTTTTTTTAAAAAAAAGCTAATATATTAAGCATAATTCTAGCATAGAACTCACAAGGTGTGATCTAAAACAGAAAGAAGCAATGGAATGTCGATGTTTAATTATGTTAAATTGTAGTTGCTACTAGACATAATTTCTGCATAATGTATACGAACAAAACATATAATATGGATAAATATTAACATAGCGAATGATATCTTTGAAATAATAGAAAATGTTTATTCATCCATACATGCATGCTAAAGCAGGTTTGTTTATTGATAATACACACATAAGAGATTAGTCAACTATAGTAAATAAAATAAACACAATCCACTGTTGGAATTATAAATTACACCTGCTACAAGTTTTAAATTACATTTTTTTGCGAGCAAATACATTCAAATTTATTGTCTATAAAATCAAATTAAATTTTATTTAAGATAAGGTAACGAATAAATCTTTTCATTTGCGCGTTGTGTTTTAGTTGTTTTTAGGTTTCATTTTGATTAAATTTTTATTTACTTGTACATTATTTAGGCTTAGTCTTTGTATTTTACATTTCTTTTTTATTTTATTTTGAAACTTGATATACTTTAATATTTTAGGATATAATTTACTTAACTTGAGGTACTTTTGAACTAATCTGGGATATCGGAGTGAAGCCTTAAGTTTTGAGAGCAATTCAGAAGAAAAAAATTAATTATTGAAATGTAGAGAATTCTACACATGAACTATGCTATCTCTTCTCAAGTTTAGGTTAAATTATGGCCTGGTGGGGCATTAATATGGTACTTCATAATGAGGCTCGAGATCACTGTTACTAGTATTGGGGTTTGGTTAGTGGGTCCAAAGGTTTGAGTTGAGTCTGGTCGTTTGTGTGATTTACTGGTACTAACATATTTGGAAGGCAAGGAATGCGATAATCTTTAAAGGAAAACAATATGATGTTGAGAGTTTACTCTTTATTGTGTAGTTGAGTTCTTAGGAATGATGTTACACAACATTTATAACCTGTCGTTCTTTTACTTAATGAGATATAATTATAAATCTTACTTTTCGTACTTGAGTTTTTCTATAAATTGTTTGTAAAGTCTCATGTCGTTGTTTCATGTAAAACAACCACTTCTTGTGCTTAATTCTTAAAGTTTATTTAATAAGATTATTTGGCTTATAAAAAAATAAATCGTAAATTGAAAGGAAAAAGTTAAATGGTAGATAATAAAGGGAAATTATGAACATGTCTAACATGGAGGAATGATGAATTCACTTTGATGTTTATAAAGGGAGGTGAATACATGCTAGAGGGAGAAGGACATCCTATGAGATGAGATTTGGATTGTGATTGTGAAATGAGTTTTGGAGTAAATTGTTCCACTTTACTCTACGACCATCATATAGGGAGGTATTTAAAGATGAGGTGTAATGTTAATGATTTTGAGACAGAAATGAAGAATCAATCATGTATCATGTGGGAGACCTAGCAATAGGAAGATGCACAACTAATAGTGACTTAAATTTATTAATTTTTCCTGGATTTAATATATGCAGAAAAAATCTATAAGAACTTACCTTCAAATTAGTACGGGTTGTTGTAATAAAATTTATAAAATTAAATTAGAGTTGTATTGAGTTGGATTTCTTAAGTAAGAAACCACAACTCCTAAACCCTATATACATGAAAAGATTGATTTTTTTAAGAGTTTAATACTTATGTATTGTCAATGTAAAAAAATTTTTACACTAGCAATATATAACTCTTTAATACTATTGCATGGTTAGTATATGACTTTTTTAAAATATTAAAAGATTGCAATTGACTTTCAGTGTAACTCGTCCCACTAATAGTGTATTTTTTTCATTATAAGCAAATGAAAAGACTTATTAGAATGGAATACTCACTCAATTGAATGTGGTTATTTTAAGTTTTTCAATAATGGCCAGAAATGTAAAATAAATTCAAGGTAGTTAGTTAAGTTTTTTTTATAATGAAAAAAAAATGTAAAATAAAAAAAACTTTTAATTTAGTTTTACATGCTAATTACTTTTTTGAGTTTTTTCAAACCTATAAAGAGTATTTATTTATCATAATTTTTAAAATGATCTTCCATTGTATTTGTAGTTCATAATTATTTTATAATAATATTACTAAGAGTTTAATGATCATCCGTTAACAATGTAAAAATGTTTATATAATCAATCAATTAGAAATCATTATTGGTATGAATTTTAAGTAACCATTGTAAAAATTTAACAACTTATTATTGGTTATGATTAAATAAGAATGTAATATTATTTTATATTGTTATTGCACACCTTTGTTATTGTTGAAAACAATTAAAATTTTCAAGTATATCTAGAAATATATTTGTTTAGTTTTAAAAAGATATTATCTATAAAGTAGATATTTATTTCATCTTGTGTGATTAGGATGCTAGGTTTTTAAATTGATGTTATGGACATAGATTTAGTGGCTGAACCACATTAATAACAATATTCTCCTATTTCTATATGGTGTTAGCTTTTGTTTTATTGTACAACTTTCTCATTATTACATGAAGAAGAGATGCATATTTTTCCTAACAAATATCAAACTTGATGGTTCATATGTGACAATGTGTCATGAGTATTAAAGCTACAGTTGGATTTATATTTTTTATCTACTTTATGTGGAAAGTCTTATTGGTAATGTGAAACTCAAGTGACATGTTTTATTGGTGATATAAAACAAGAATTTTTACCATTAAATAAATAAATAAAAAAATAAAAATTTATAGGATGTGAAAAAAACATGATTGTCAACATCCATGATGGAGACACTTGAAGATGATATTTACAGATTTTAATTGAGAGATAAAATTGTTTGAAAATAATTTTTATTTTTTAAAATTTAAATATCTAGGATATTTGTTTAGTTTTAAAATAATATTGTTTTAATTTAGCATATTCTTTAAAGAGATTAATTAGTATGCACTGACATGTAAGAAAGTTTTACACTAACGTTAACTTCATTTATATAATAATTGGTAAAATCATTAAACCTACCATGAATAAAGAATTGTGATGAAAGTTAATGTAAAACTTTTTCTATCCTTTTTCTCTTATTTAAATTTAAAATATATTATTTGTAAATTAAAGATTTGTTTTTTGTTTTAAGATTAAAATGTTAGATATATAAATAAAAATTGTTGATATGAAAACAACCACCTATCTCAAACAAGAAATCACTATCTTAAGTGAGAAAAGAAAGAAATCTTATAAAGCAAGAATTTATCAAGTTTGATAAAAAAATTCTAATAAGATTTTAGACTCAAAATGAAATCTCAAATTAAACAAAGTTGGGTCATAAATATAGATATAAAGTGTTAAAGCATGTTAAATAAATTGGTATGGTGATTTTAATTTTAAAAAATAAACCACGTTAATATTGTGTGATATTATTTTCTATATCATTATGGTGTTGCCTTTTTATTTTTTATTTATTTTTCAATCTTTATGCGAAGATATCAAATATATGTTTATTCGTAATAATTTACTTAGTAGTAATTACTTCAAACATTTTTTAAAGTAGGTATGAATTAATATATCAACAAAACATTGATTTGAGTAAAACTAACCATTCCTTTAAGCTTTATTAAGACTATGAATAAATATAATTAAATAATATAAATTACTTTACTAAAATATTACTCATTCTTTTTAAAATGACTATAATTTAAACTTTTCAAAAAATTTTAAAAGCGAATGTTTTCAGTGTTAATTATAATGTTCAATGTATTTATTCAAGGTGCATTATTTTAATATTTGTGTAAATGTATTGGTTTAAAATTTAAAGAAGTGTATGTCTAATTTAAAATGTAGTGCTTGTATAATAGTTTTAAAAAAAATAAATTTTTTATCTAAGATTTTAAAAAACTAAAATATTAGAATAATTCTAAAATTTTTTTAAAAATACCATATAATTTTCTTAAAATTTAAAGCTTTAAAATAGTATACATATATATATATATATTAATTAAGAAAGATTCACTTGTTCAAAAAGTAAAGTTAAAAAATTTATTGTTTATCTAATAATTTATTTTCTTTAAATTTAATAATTAAAATTAAATACTCGTTATATTCATTAAATTTTAAAAAAATAAATTGTGAATGATAAATAATAATTTTACACTTAGTGTTGGAGAGAAATTGTATTTCTTTTATATATATATATATATTTATTTATTTTTTTTCAGCTCTTTGAATTTCATATATGATTTTAAACAAAAACAAAAAAACTTATAGTAATGAGACACATACATATAAACCCTAAAAGTAATAGTCAGTGACTTTAAATTATTTGGTTGACACGTGTCGATGTTTAAAGGAGGGTAGGGTAGTGAAGGATGAATATTTTTATTTGTTTCCTTTGGTAGATGTAAATTCTTGGGTGATTCTTTGTCTCTTAAAATTTAGAAGTGATAAGAAAGAATACATAGAGAGAATTGGGAGAGGAGAAATAGATGGAAGAGAAGAAGAGGCAGCAGGGAGGTTGCTCATACAGTGAAGAGGAGAGATACCTTGCTAAGGTCCTTCTTGAGTTGCACCAATGTGAACCACCACCACCAGCACCACCACCTCCACCACCACCACCACCTCCACCACCACCTCCACCACCACCACCACCTCCCTTTCGCTTCTTGAATTGGGGCCGCAAGAGCAAGAGATCTGCAATTCAAAACACTCCTCAACCCAACCCTCCCAGTCCTTCTTCGCCTCTCTCCTTTCCCCCTCAACCAAAACAATCTCTCAAAAAGGTACCTTTTTCCTTCTCTTTCTCTCTCATCAAACCTTCATATATTTCTTATTTCTTCAAATGCTGCTGCTGTTAAAACACCCTAACAAACAAAATATTTAGGACAATACAAACAATTTCTTTTTTTTCAATCAACCCTCATCATTTTACTTTATTATTACTCTATTGTGTGAGTTGCAACTCTACCCTTCCCCTCAGCTCTTAGGTTCTCTAATACTTAAATTTTCAATAATATTAAATTTGATTTAACACTAAATATTTCAAACATTTATTCAGATTTTAGGTTAACATTACAGAAAATTTCATTTCACTAGATAATGTATAATGTAAATTTCTCTTGTTGTTTGATTTTTTTAACTTACCTATAGTATCCCTTTCTTACATTTTTAGAGACAGAAGAAAGAGATAAAACAAGTTAACCCAATTTTTGTGGTATTTTATTTTCACTAAGATAGTATATGCATTTTTTTTTTTCAATTTTTTATCTGATTTTTGGGTTATACGAAAACAGAAGAAAGAATACTATCTTGGAAGAATAGAAGACTTGACGAAAGATAAAGCGTCGCTGAATGAAGTAAGTTAATTACTCTTTATTTCCTTTCCTTTTTCTATCTTTATTTAGTTGATTTTTGGCAAATTTTAGATATATAGATGGAGTGGCAGGGTTTCAATCTTTTGTTCATGCCTTTTAATGTTCTAAGTTGAAACTAGACTTGTTGCACAATGTGAAGCTTTCATGTGACAAGCTAACAGGAGCCTCAACTTTCAGTCAAACTACTCTTGGTTCATCTTATATTTTAAAGAATGATATTATTTTTCAAATTCTAGAAAATCGATAATTTTCATTCTGTTTTAAAAATTATGACACTAAGATGATTAGCAAAATATATTCCTTATAAAAAATTGAAAATTAATACTTATTTTAAAATATAAAAATTAAAATTAATTTTAACATAAGTCACATTTTATCTTTTTTAATTTTTGTTATTTTGTTTGATTGAGTTTTGTAGAGTTTTATTGTTTTGATTTATCAAATTATGGTTTTTACAGCTAATAAATGAGGAAAAGAGTGAATACAAAAATCTCAGTTTGGAATTTTGCGGGTCAATTCAATCTGTTAATGTTAACGGGTCGGTTAACTCTTCCAATTCCATGGCTGAAAATGCAAAGCAGAAGCAGAGACAGTGTGAGATGGATAGCAGCATCCCACGGAGTGAGAGTGTGCAAATGGCAAGCTCTGTATCTAATGGATTGGGCCACAGTAATAATGGTCATGGCCCACAGATCATTTCTGATGTTGCAAACAGGTATTTGAACAAAGTCCTTGCAGCCGAAGCCAGGCGGAAGAGGATTCTGATTTTCAGGCTCAAGAATCCTTACAAGAGACGTCGTTTTTCTCAGTAACCATCACAACAATCATATACCTTTTAAATGTTACTTAGTGGCTAGAATATTAACAAAAATAGGATTCAATTTGTTACACATATATGAAATTATTATGTTCAATTACATATTTTTGGGAATAATATATGATAATGAAATTCTTATTATTATGATAATTTTAATTAAATTTGAAAGGAATTCTGATGACCTCTTACATACCTGAGCTGAGGTTACTATTGAAAAGACTATTTTATTATTATTTCTTTTTTTATATTAAAATGTCTAAAAATATTCTTGTTCTTTTATTTTTTAATGTAACAATTCAATAAAATTTTCTATTTATTAATTTATTTATTTTAACCATAGTTTTAAAAGTTTAGTTAGCAAATTATTTTTTTATATAATTAAAGTGTAAGGAGGAGAAATGATATTTTAATAATAATAATAATAATAATAATAATAATTATTATTATTATTATTATTATTATTATAATAATAATTATTGTTATTATTATTTGATTTCAAATATTTTTTTCTGATATGAAATATACTTTTTAATTACAATAGTTTCAACATTATTATTTTTTATGTTATATTTGATTATTATTATTATTTATTATTATTTTATCAAGACATTTGCTTGTGCATGTGAAATAATTTCAAAATATCGTAAGTTTGAATTAGTTTTAAATTAAACCATATTTACCTCAATTAAACTTGGTGTGCTTGCATTAGACAACACTTTTTAGACAACATTTTTTAGTACTTGTTTGACACATGTTAAACACTTCTAATTAAGTTTTTAATTAATTTTTTTTAGATGCTTGAAGTGATATTTGTACACAACTCAAATACTTAAATTGATATTTCAATTTAGATTGACACACATTATTATTATTACAAAAATAATGTCTCTGTTTTTTAACCTTGTTATTATTGAAAATTATTTTAAATAGAAAAGTATTACCGCCATTTTAAATAATTTATTATGTTAGGCATATTTTATTTTATTAAAATCTTATAATTTATATGAATGTATACTGTTTGTGTCCTATATTTTAAAATTAGGTGTCAAAATATTTATATATGAATGTGCTTAATAGACATTGACTTGCTATACAATAAAATAAGAAAGGAACAGTAACACGTAAAAACAAAACAATTGTATAGCACCAAAGAACTTAACAATAAATCATATATAAATCATATGACAAGAATCATTCAAGAGCTTAACAAGCAAGGAAATATAACCACAATAAAAAGAAACTACACAAGAACACATTTTGTTAATGAGAAGAAAGATAAAAAAAATGTACGGATTTGTAGCCGCTATTGTTGGAATAAATTATAGTAATGAAAGAAATATTTGAGAATGAGAGACACTAGAATTTTTAAAGAAGAACTTACTTATATATTTGATTACTTCTTGTTTTATTGTTTTATGCTTTTATACAAACTTTAGGACATTCTTCCTATTTATACTAGTGATTCTTCCTAACACAAATCTAATCTAATAACTAAAAAAGACTTTCTAGAATTTTCTACACAAATACAGGTTACCCACACATTTTATATAATTCTAGATGTCACTCTAGAAGTATCTCCTGAAATTTAGGCTTCTTATTTAAATAATACCCAAAATCAAGTTTATATTTCAACACTCTCTCTTAAAGTTGATTTTGTTACTCAAAGTATATTTCTTAATTTGTGAAGTCTTCTTTTAAGTTTAAATCTTTGTCTCCTTTTCCCTTGATTTCATATCCTTGAGGTTGTTTAATGTAGTCTTCTTCAAGGACTCCATTAAGGAAGACATATTTCACATCTATTTGATGTATCCTCAAATTATTTTGAGCGGCTAATGAAATAATTCGTCTAACAGTTTCTAGTCGAGCAACGAGACTAAATACCTCATCATAATCAATACCATATCTTTGATTATAGCCTTTTGCCACCAATATGGCCTTATATATTCCATTTCTGGCTTAATGTTCTTTGTAGCTTTTTACACACATTTCACACCAATCGTTTTGTGTTTGTTTGGAAGAGAAACTAGTTCCCATGAATCATTCTTTTTTATTGCTTTGATTTCTTTCACCATAGGTTTTTTTTCCAATCCATGTTTTTGTTGCTTCTTGGAAGTTTATGAACTCATAATCAACAAATAGAAAAAAGAAAGTGAGATTATCTTGATTTTCACTTACCTCATAAAGTTCTTGTAAACTTTTGAAGCATGAAATTCTTTCATTTGAATTCTCCTCTTCTTGAGTATTTCTAGTTGATGAAGCTGTTGAGTCCTTTCTTGTTTGGTTTATTATGTCATCTTCAAAACATGGAAAAAGGTTATTGTTTTCATCACCCAATCCCCAATCTCATTCTCTTTCTTCATAAAAATAACATTTTGGCTTATATTCCTTGTATTTGGATTGTAGAGCTTATAGCCTTTGGAATTTGAGTCATAACTAATGAAATTGTGTTTCTCACTTTTGTCATCTAACTTGTTTCTTTTGGCATTCGGTAGGTGCACATGAGTAATGCTTCTAAAGAATTTTAGATAGGAAATGCCAAGTTTCCTTCCATTCTATGTTTCTTGTGATGTTTTCCCCCATATACTTCTTATTAGAGATCGATTGGAAAGATAAACTATACAAGAAACTGCTGCCCAAACTTCTTTAGAAGTCTTTTACTCTAAAATGTGTTCCTTTCCATGTTTAGAATTGTGTTATTCTTCCTTTCTATTACTCCATTTTGTTGAGGGGATCTTGACACTGTTAAGGATCGTTGAATTCCATGGTCTTCACAGTACTTTTGGAATTCATTTGATGTGACCTCTTCTCCATGATCAAATTTCATTGCTTTGATCTGAAGACCACTTTCTTTCTCAACAAGGGCTTTGTACTTCTTGAAATTCTTAATCACCTCTGATTTATGCTTAAAAAAATACACTCATGTTTTTCTTGAAAAATCATCAATGAAGAGATGAAAATAATTACTCTTACCAAGTGAGTTTGACTTGATCAGACTACACACATCTATACCTACGAGTTATAATGCTTTTTGAGATCTTGAGTTAAACTCCTTTGGAAACTTTTCTTGAATTGCTTTCCAAGTAGACATCCTTCACACACTTGATTAGGGTGACTAATGCAAGGTAATCCTCTCACTATTTCCTTCTTAGAGAGCAACTCCAATCCTGCAAAATTGAAATGCTCAAATTGTAGGTGTTAAAGCCATGACATATCGTTGTAGCACATCTTGAGACATTTTGCTACATCATTTTGAATATTAAGCAAGAATGTTCTATTTCTTGATATTGGAACCTTAAGAATCAAATTACTTGCATTGTCTCTTATAGAAAGGTTATTGTCCTTTAAGCGAATATCATAACCTTTCTCTAGGAGTTGGTCTAGGCTAAAGATATTACTTTTCATATTGGGCACATAATAAACATTTGAGATAAATTGATGCTCACCATTGTTTAAGCGGATAAGAATGTTACTTTTTTCTTTCATTTCTATCTTAGATTCATCTCCAAAGGTCACCTCGCCTTTTACTGATTCATCGAGCTCCATAAACACACTCTTTTTTCTGCACATATGATTGCTTGCTCTAATGTCTAGGTACCACTTACTGTCTTCACTTATTTCATTCTTCGCATAATTCATCAACTAGGTATCACTTTCTTTACTTGTTTCTTCAACATAATTTTCCTTCTCTTCAACTTTATTTTTTCTAGGTGTTCTACATTTGAAAGTGTGTTGGCCAAACTTCTCATAATTATAACATTTCACATTAGACGTGTCATACTTGATCTTAAGTAGCTTTGCACACGACCTCTTGTTAAACTTCCTCATCCGTGGAATTTGTTATTGTTATTATAGGACCACCAACCTCATCCTTGTCCATGATCTCCGCCACAACCTCTTCCTCGTCCTCCAGCTTTACCATGGCCTTGCCTTTGTTCACTTTGATTGTTGTGACCATTATCTTTGTTGGTCGAATTAATTTATGTTCCAATTAGTTTCTCAATAATTCCTTCCCTTTTCTTTTTCTTTTCTTCATAAGCTTGTAATAAGCCCAAAACTTGCTCTATAGTCATAACCTCCAAGTCTTTTGTTTCTTCGATGATGGCAACAATATGTTCAAATTTTGGATCTAATGTTCTAAGAATTTTCATCATAATTTCTACCTCATCAAGTTTTTCACCATTTCTCTTAAGTTGATTAATGACTATTAAGATTCTAGAGAAATATTTAGATATGACTTCGTCTTTCATATACAATATTCAAACCTGGTTCTTAAAGTTTGAAGACATACCATTTTCACCTAATCTATTCCCTTATATGAGATTTGAAGCTTCTACTATGCTTCTTTCACCGACTTTGCTTCTGAATCTTCTCAAAAGCATAATCATCTAATCCTTGATAGATTAGATAGAGAGCCTTCTTGATGCAATCCTACCAATCAAGGGCCCTCTCACTAGGACAATGGCTATGAGGATTGAAGAGGACTTGGCCGGAAAGTCTCATCAAGACCCCAACTCATGATGGAGATAAATATTTTAGGCCATAGTCCTTAGTTTTCCTCTTGTAAATATTAATTAGATTTTTATTCCCTTGTAGACCATGTATTTTTGCCATTTATGCTAGTTTTTAGAGTTTAGGGTGTAATTAGCTTAGGAAGGGAGGTGAGGGGAGTAGAGGACCTAATAACCTAAAAGAGTGTGAATCTCTTTTCACACCCCCTTGATTAGGTCGTGCCACTCCCTAACTTAAGGCTAGAAGCTACTTTTAGTGAGCCTAAGAGGGATTAGTGCTCCTAATCGTAATTAGGCCCAAGTCTTGCTCTCTCTTTGGGCTATAAATACACCTAGTCCCCCTTGTACAATTACACTTGATTGAATGAAGTAAGACTCCTTTGAGTTTTTATTCTTGAGTGTCATTTTTGAGAAACCTCTCTCTTTAGGATTCTCTTCCTTAAATCTTTTATCAAGGGACCTCTTATACTGTTTTAATCTTTGGAGTTTATCCAAGATCTCTCTTTCATAATAAAAAGGGATGTGTCTCCGCCTCATAGCTCCTTTAATATCATTCCAATAATCCACAAGAGGTCATCTTGTCTCTTTTCCTTGAATCTCTCTAACTATCCCTTTGAGTTTGAGAGAGATTATCCTCATTTTCAGCCTCAGTGTGGCCTCTTCGCTATCTTCCAAACATCTTGAGAGTCAAGGAGAGCCTTCATCTTGATGCTCCAATTGTCAATTGCTCTTACTGAGCATTGGGACTTGGAATGAAACCATGCCGCTACTCGCAATCTCTCTAGGTATGATCTCCAAGCTTTGATGCCAATTTGTTGGAATAAAATTATGTAATGAAGGAAATATTTGAGAATGGAAGAGACTAGAATTCTTAAGAGGTTACTTGTATACTTGATCACTTCTTGTTTTATGCCTTTATACAAATTCTAGGACATTACTCATATTTATACTAATGACTTCTCCTAAACTAATGGCTAGGATTTTGCAACACAAATCTAATCTAACGATTACAAATGATTTTTTAGAACTTTCTTCACAAATACATGTTACTCACACATTCTGGATAATTTTAGATGTTACTTTAGAAGTATCTTTTAAATAGATTATTTATAACTACGAAATGGTGACCAATAAATATAGAATAACAATAATCACACATCCAATAAATATATGAGAATACTTCAATTAAGCATCAAAAAACTTAAAGGACAAACTTTAATTTTAGAATAAAATAGTCTACTCACACATAGTCAAACTAAAACGATAATTATGTTAAAATTTAATATAATATATAATATTTTCATTATTTTCTACACTATTTCAATTTAGATTGTAGTTGCATGTGTTTTGGATGCTTATAAGCTATTTGAGGATAATAAGTATGTGTGAGGAAAGAGATGCTGAGATAGAGATAAGAAGAATATTTTAATAACCTAGATTTAGAAGTTAAATAAAAGATAATTTTCTTTCTATAAATGGTAATCATCTAGGATTATACATACAATAATATAGAAAACTTGAAATTTAGACATTTAGTAGATATGCAGTACGTTTAAAAGAAAAACTAACTGATACGTACCAACTAACTTTGATAAAATGATTTATCATTCGTTATATTAATTTTAGGTTGTTAAGCTTTTTCTAGGTGTGAAAATTTCTACATTATAGAAAATTGGAATTGACATCTAAATAAAAAGGTAAAGTTGATTTACTATAGCATTCGAAAAAGAAGTGCCAAAACAGCCGAAAAAGAGTGAAAAAGTTGAATTCAAGTGGGAAAGAAACTTTTTCGAGAGAAACTTTCACGACAATATGAAAAAAAGAAAATAAATTTTTTAATACATTTATTTTAACATACTTTTACTTGTCAGTTTTTAAGTAGAAGTTATAAAATAATAAATGAAATTGTACACATATAGAGTTTGGAACTTGTCTACTTTGAGCTCACCTCATCAATGCATCTCAGAACTCATACACCCAGAATTTGTCTTCGTCTGCACGCAAAGCTCACAACTCGTCACACAAATAAAGACCCGACCTCATCCAGATGACATTCCCTACTCACTAACCCCCCCCCCCCCCCCCCCTCCCCCTCTCAAGAATACGCAAGCAGGGCATTCAAAGCAACTTAATATCGCCACCACAAATTGGTAGTTACCACACAACTTAAATTAGTAGTTAATGAGCAATAAACGTCATTAACTGTCACATTAACCATGTTTTGAGTATACAAAATAACAACAAGTACTTTGTAAATTCCATCTAAAGCACTTTTACTAAATAACCTTGACGGACTTAAGTATAAGAGTATTCGTTGCGAGTTTCCTGATGTTGATTGCTCAAGCACCAATCTGGTGGACTTATCGAAAGGTCTATAATCTTCTTTTTGGTAAGTACTTGTTCCGGTACATACCCTATCGCTTAGGAATTGAGACCAATGGTCATTTATAAACACCCTCCTCTCTTAACCTACTAAGACGCCTTTTCAGGCCAAAATCATGACAGAGTCACAACCTCCAAAGCGGACAATATCTCAGGCAAGTGACCCTAACGATGTCCAGGACTAGCAGTAGGAACATTGACACCTTCTGTGAGGAGCTGCGACGCTCTCACACCCTTTAGCCTCGACTAAAGGGCTTGTTCCGGTACATACCAAAGTTCTACATCGCTTAGGAATCGAGACCAATAGTTGTTTATAAACACTCTTCTCCCTTAACCTCTTGAGGCACCTTTTTAGGGCAAAACCGTGACGGAGCCACAACCTCCAAAGTGGAAAATATCTTGAGCAGGTGACCCTAACGATGTTTAGGACTAGTGATAGAACAAAGATGTTTTTTAAATAGGTATAATGTAAGTATGGTTAATTATGTTAGTTTTTATTAGCGATGAAGATTGAATATGTAACTTTTTATCTTTTTCATTCCTTAATCAATTAATCCACCTTATATTCCAATAATAAGAATAATAAGTAAAATTCATTAAATAATAAATAAAATAAAAAACTATGATTTTTGATAAATCTTAACCTAATAAAAAAGAGTAGGTTAATAATATATGGAGTATTAGAAAATGTTATTAATATTTTCTTCTTCTAAAAGCAAGAAGTTTAGATATAAAATTTCAATGTAAAATTAAGAAGTGTTGACATCGATAGGAGTTTTAAGACAAATGTTTTTTTTTAAATTTCTTTTGGTTTTTAAAATATAAAAAAAATAGAAAGATAAAAAATTAATTGATGAAGAAGTTAAAATAAAAATGTTTGTTAAGATAATTAACATGCAAGAGAAATATAAGGAATAGGAACTTCAAAACGAAGGCCCAAGATGTGAACATTAATCTAGTGAAGGGCTAAGGTATGGAACCTTCCTCAAAAAATAAGTGATGGGATGAATATTCTCTTTTGGAAACATAACTGGCTAGGTGGTAAGTCACTGACATTTAACTAGGTCGTTTTCTATAGTAATGGACAAAGATATTTTTGTGCAGAGTCTGAAGGGGCATGATTTGGTTTAATTTCTTGGAATTGGAATTTGAGGTGAAATCTTTTTGTATAGGAGGAAGATGTTCTTCCGGAACTGGATGATTTATTATAGGATGTTTAGTTGGATTAGCAACTTCACGATGACTAAGTATGGGTCTTAGTAGGAAACAATTCATTTTTTGTATCAGCAACATGCATTACATTATGTGAAGGCTCTAATCAAGGAAGTAGGCTCAACGAAGGTCTAAGTTATTTAAGTGGTTGGGAAAAGATAAACTACCTTTCAAGGTTATCGTGTTTTCTTGGAAACTTTGATTCAATAGGCTACCTACAACTGATAATTTGATGAGGAAAGACATGTGATTCTATGGCGACCAACTTTTATGTACATTGTGCAGAGAGCATCCTAAGAACACCAACCATCCTATTTTTACACTGTAAGGTCTCTCAATCTCTATGGTTTAGGGTGATGAACTGGATTGGTATAGTTACACAATTACCCAAGCAGTTAGATAAATTGTTTCAGATAGTTGGTTCCTGGACAGTAGGTACGTAAACTTAGAAAGAAAATTAGATACTTATGATGTGTTAAGGCATCTGGATATCTAGAAATTTTATAGTTTTTAATAATAAAACTTTAGAGTCTTTTAATAATCTAGCTTTTATACATGTGACTTCGTGGAAGTAGACACTTTATCGTTTTGGTTTTCACACGGTATGTGTTTTCTCTTACTGGTATACTAATCATTTACGACGTTTGTTAAGGATGTAATATTAGAGAGTTTTTTATGTAACTATTATGTTTGTAGCTATCTATAGAATGTATAGGATGCCTTTGTCTTTGAGGTACATAATTACTTTGTTGGTGAGGTTTAATGGGGGCTGTTGATTTTGCTATAGGGTTGGAGATATACCTTTTAAGATATTGTACATATTATAAAACGTTTTTGCTTCATTGAATGAATGTATACATTTTGCTTGCAAAAAAAAAAGAAGGGTTAAGATATGAAAAATTTCTAGAATTATTGAAAAATAATAATTAAAGATGTGATTTTTTTTAAAGGCTTTAGAAGTGACCGAAGAAAATGTCATGTTGATCGGAAACTTAAGTCTTGAAATTGAAGTATATATTATTGAATATTATTATTATTATTATTATTATTATTATTATTATTATTATTATTATTATTAATTAATAAACTTGAAGTGTATACTTACTTGAGACTTGTAAGGGATTCCCGTTCTTTGCAAGCTCTTGAAAAAGACGGCCTATCAAAATGTCATATTATAAAAAAATTCAACCTAATTAAAATGGTTAGAGGTGATTAAAAAAGAACAATTGTCTAAAATTTTAAGTTTGTTAGTTACATTTAGGATACTGGAGTTCAGTAGTTCACAATTGTCAAGTAAGTTTATGACACTTGTTAAAAGTCAACCCAGTAGGAATTTTGTTTATTTATTTTTTATAGACAACAGTAGGAGTTACTCTAAATTTACGTGTAAACCTTAAAAAGTTTAAGTTATTTTCTTTGCTTATAAACTATTATTTTAGATTCGATCATCATATGATTCAAATCCGATTACTTCGCAACCTCTTAAGAGTGTGTTTGAAAAAATTAAGTAAAAAATTAATTAAAAATTGAAAAATTAGTTATAAGTGTTTAACAAAATTAACTAATAAACAATATTATATTTAAATAATTATAACATATTTTAATAATATAAATTAATTACATATTTAAATTATAAATTATAAATTATTATAATTATCTATTTAAATTATAAATTTGTATAATAACATATTTAAATTATTATATATTTAAATTATAAATTTATGTAATTATATATTTAAATAATAAATTGCTATAATTAAAATTTAAGTTATAATTTCTATAATTAAATATATAAATTTTAAATTAGATATTTAAATTATAATTTTAATAAATATATATTTATATTATAAATTACTATAATTACATTTATAAGGAAAAGATAAATGAATATTGAAAGAAGTTGTATAACATGAAGAGAGAGAATTAGTGGGGGGAGGGGTAATACATTAATTAATGAAAGCTAAGCATGTAAATGTAAGAGTATGTTTGATTTGTCATTTTCTTTGGATACTAAAAATTTAGGAGCTACTAGTTTTTTTTTTTAAAGTTACTCCAAGTAGTTTTTTCAAAAGATCTTCTACTTTTAACTACAAACATATTTTATTTCTACATATTTACTCTTTGTTAATTAATGCATTGTCTCCCACTAATTGTCTATAATCACATTATACAACCCTTCTTTCCTTCATTTCTCTCTCATTTCATTAATATAATTGTAGTAATTTATAATATAAATATATAATTATAGAAAATTATAATTTGAATATGTGATTTAAAATTTATATATTTAATCATAAAAATTACAATTTAAATATTAATTATAGTAATTTATTATTTAAATACCTAATTACATAAATTTAAAATTTAAATATGTAACTATAATTTTTTTGAAAGAAATGTAATTATAATTTAAATATGTTATTATAGAAATTTATAATTTAAATATATAATTATAATAATTTATAATTTAAATATATAATTAATTTATATTATTAAAATATATTATAATTATTTTAAATACTTCATTGTTGATTTAACGATTAATTATTTCCTTATTTGCCATTTTACAACTTTTAGCTACTTGATCAACTAGTTTTATCAAATACTTACAATTAGCTTTTTAACTTTTCATGTTTAAGCTAGTTTTGTCAATACACTCTAAAACTAGTTAGTTGCCGAAAATAGGAGATCCTTTAGAAAAGTTACTTAGAATAACTTTTTGAAAAAGATAGTAGCTCCTAAAAGAGCTCTTGGATTTTTTATATCTAAAGGGAACTAAAATCATTTCAGCTACCATTTCAGGTAACTGAATTTCAACTTTTAACTAGCTGAAATGATGAATTAAACACACTTTTAATCTTGCGTTTGGATTACAAATTCAATCAAACTAAAACATTGAAGTTGAAATGTATTTGGATAAATTTTTAAATGTTTTATTTAGATAAAGTAATTTAAATTTATTAAACTTTATTTTTTAGAATATTTTAATTTCTACTAATATAAAATTTATTTTAATATTAAATAATTAAAAAAATTAGTCAGTAATGCCTTTCGTTTGAAGTTATTTATTTTAGGCTCATCAAAGTTTTTTAGTTAACATCAATCAACATTTTTTTTCTATTAATGTTAGAGCTTTTTTTTTTCAAAGAATGTTAGTTAGAGTTATTTTGCTAACATAGGTTAAAGTTATTTTTAGTCAACATTAGTTAGAGATATTTTTTTACCAATGTCGGTGAAAAAATTCCCCAATTATATATTAGAGTTTTGCATGTCATACCATAAGTTTTAACATATCTCTCACGTATGTGTGAAATAAGTCATAATGTTATGATTAACACATCAAAAGTTTGTATATCTTATTCGCAATTCTCACTATATGGTGGGTTCAACCATACTGAGAATTTAGACTAGGACATATGTGTACTTTCATAGTACTATGAAATAGGCCACAATCTTGTGGTTTACACTTTAGAGCTATGCATGTCACGTTGAAGTTTTAAAACATCTCTCACAATGATGTGTAATTGGTCACAACACTGTGACTTAATTAATAACTAGAGTTCCTTATACGTCACAAACAACTTTCACAACATGGTGAGATCAACCACATGAGTGTAAATCCAAATGTGGTCATCAACTCACGTTCAATAGTACCATGGAGTATGCAAAATGTTATAGGCTTATAATTAATACTTTGGACCTCTACATGCCGCATTAAGGTTTCAACCCATATTTTACAACAATGTAGAATATGATACAATGTTGTGGTTATAATATTGAAGCTTTGTATATCCTTTTTTTTTATAGAGTTTTACATTTACATTCAATCAGAACTTTTCATTTATATGATTTTTAAAGTATTAATTGGTAAAATCAATTAACTTACCATAAATGAAAAATTGATTAATGTTAATGTAAAACTTCTTACACTGATAATATATATTAATTAAACTTTTTTTTATAAGTCAAATGTTAGTATTGTTAATAAGCTTATATACCTTATAGAAGATTATAACTTGTACATAAAATTGCGGCTAATTGAAACAATTTTTTGTAAATGAGGATGAAATTCTATATACCCTTGTTTATCTTTATTCATACAAAGTATATAAACTAAAAAAAAAACTAATTGAGTATGCTAAAAAACACTAATGAAAATCAGCCAAAAAATAACGTTCAATAACAAAAGTTGAAAAATAATTCTAGCTTTATATAAAAAAAAAGTCGATGTAAAAAAACTATCATCTTATTTTAACAAAGAAAAATAAATTTAAAAAATTTCAAATTCTTACTTTGAAAAAATTAAAATTCTACTATTTTAACTTATGAAAATACTTTTACAAATAACTAAAATATTTAAAATTCTTTATCCGAAGAACGTTAAATTTTAAAACATTTAAAATTTTTAAATAAAATAATTTTTCTCTTAAAATTCCACGTCTAGATAAATCATATGTCATTCAATATTTGTGACTAATTGCTAATAAGGATCAAGAATGTACATCCTTTCATCACTCTTTCAATTTATTTTGTTCTTTTCGAATTACTTCTTCCTACTTTTTGTTCTATTCTTTATTTTTGTTTATCCTACCTTTCACGTTGTTGTTTATTTAATCTTACACTGTGCTCTATGTCTCTGTTGAACCATGCCTGTTGAGAACATGCTCTAACTGGAGATTTTAAGAGATGTTCTCTGCTTGACTAACTCTGTAGGCTTAATTATTTACATTAAAAAAATTCAATGTTAGAATTCTTCATAAAGAAGGTATTTTATCTTTTAATTATTTATATTTAATAAACTCATCCAATATTGAGGTTCGTATTTCCCTCGCTGGTCGTGGTAAACCAGCCCTTTGTAAAATGACAAAGGAAATAGTTACTAGAAGGTGATGAACGTGCCAAATTCAACCACTGTGACGTTGTCTATAGGTTGACCAAGTGCTTGTTTAGTTCTAACCAAACTTCTTGACATTAACCTAATTAATTTAAGGTTCTTGCTAACCAGATAGGGTATTGATTAAGATGATTAATAAAAGAAAAAAGATCGTAAACGGTTTCTGTACGTACTAATTAAACTTAATTAATAAATATTACATTTAAATTTTATATTTATAGTTAACTTTGTTGTTAAAAAATTCTTATTTGAATAATTATTAATGTTTTTCAGTTTATTTAAAGGAAAAAATGTTCATAAATATTTTTAATTTATACTTTATCTGACGTAAAAAAAATTAAAAATTAAAAATAAACTAATTTTGATATTACTTTTTTTTATTTTAGAGTTGCTGAAAATTAAAAAAATATTAAAAAATAAAATAATTTATAAAACTATTGTTAACTACTTACGGTACTATCATTAACTACTTCATCCGTCCGTTCTAAAACTATAATTATTTATAAATTTTGTGTTGTTGAAACTACTTTAGTTATTAATATTTTAATTCAGGGTAATTAATTATTAAATTTGATACTTGTTAAATTTAATAAATTAGTAAATATAAATACAGTTATAATTAAAATATATGAAAGCAGTTATATAAATTTATAAAACAACTATAATTTTGAAAAAAATTAAAATATGTTAAAACATGTATAACAGAGAGAATAAAATATTTTTTTCGGCAGAGTACTACTGCTAACTATAATTAATAATACGGTAGACTTTTTGCTTTAAGTTAAATTTAATCAGAGCGATAAACGAAAAAAATTACAAATTCTTAACTCATGTATCACTGCATCAAACATAAGACCAACGAATTAATTAGGAGCTAGGAGGAGTAAGTATAGTCCGAAAAAAATCATGCCAAAAACAAACAAAACAGGACAAGGTAGGAACTGGAAAGATTTGTGCGTTTTGACGTTGCCTTTTCTCTTTTCTCTTTCATACGTAGTCCACGACAATAACACACTATCATGTTTGAAGCAGTCGTTGATTCCCATTCGATTTCAACACTGTAATGCTTCATACCGCGAAATTTCCTCTCCTTTCAGTTCCAATTACGCTTCTCTTATTTTATTTCCACTTTACTTGTATTATTTTATGTGTTCCAAAAATTTCAACCACCCGAATATCCTTCATCAACCATTTCAGCCAAAACCAGAGTTCTTAATCATTATCTCTTTCATTAATTTTTATCTGTCTATTAATTCCCTTTCAAGTCTATTTCATCCACCTCCTTATCAAGTTTCCTGCTAGAGTTTCCGTTTTGGACTTGGATACTTTTTTGTAAATAGTACTAAATAGGTATGCTCCCATTAAAACACTTACGGGTGTGTGGATTCTTGAATTCAAACAGCTTTGGTTTTTTATTTTACTCTTTTTTTTTCTTCTTTTGGTTCTTACTTATATAATAAACTATGCATGTCAACGTTATTGTTTTCATTTTAATTAACCATGCTTAAGTAACCGAGAGAATATTCTTTATTTTGTTTTTTGCTTTCGATCAGTGTGTTGTTTATCATGTTATATATGACTATTCCCCTTATGTAAATTGAAGTAGAAGCCTAATTGGTGCAGGCGTTGAACTTTTCTTCAGTTCATTCCCCTCAAAGGCATTAATAATGGGGTCTGTTTGCTCATCTAGTAAGGCTGAGAAAAATAAAAACAAAGAGGTTGGAGGGAAAGTCTCGAGGAAGCTTAAGAAGTTAAAGAGCATTGGGATGGGGAAAGGGTATTGTTATTCAAATTCAAGGAGTAACGATCGTGGTGGGAAGCAAAAGAAACGAAACTCCGGATTTTCAGGTGAATTCAAGTTATCCAGTCCTAGTGAGGAAGAGGTACTTTCACTCTACTGTTTGTTGTATCCAAGGCTCAATTAATTTGACTGAGTGGTAACAAAATACGTATTATTCTCATGAAATGAAGAGTAAACAATAGTTTTAATATCTTGTGTTTGATAAAAGTCAACAAAATAACTATACAATGTTAATTTTTTTTTACTGTAAGAGATCTGGATCGAAAGACTCTTCCTCTTCACTTCTTTCGATCACAAAGTTGAATAATTCTGTAAACCAATATTTACTGAGCATTCTAATTAAATTCTTCTCTAAATTTGTACGGGTTTTTTTGCTATAACATGTTAGTAAAATACCATGAGGGTATAGATTAATTTGTTTAATAATGCCTGTTGTAAATTATCTGATACATTCTTACCAGTAAAAGAATGTTGTGTTAATAATTAATTAGAAACATGTTTATGTTTACAATATATAAATTAAAGGATCAATTAGAACGATTGGTAAAACTGAAGATAGATTAGACTATTACTTTGACTGAAGATAGTTCACTGACACTAGTCAAGCTGGAGAACCTGTTTGCATACTGTAAACCAATCAATGAGGTTAGAGATCTTAATAAGCACCGCCTGTTGCACGATTCTTACTGTATTCAAGCGGGGAAATATTTGTTTCCTTATGGGTCAATTTCTTTTACTGTGAAATTGGAATCTGTCAAATTATAAGCAGAATAAAATCAATCTATTGCTGATTTTGTGTTGAGTTCATTGAGTTGCTTTCCTCATTCCCTTATAGTCTTTGCATTGGAAATTTGATGTTGACGCTTTGATTAATGATGCTGCCTCTCTTTTCGCATGGCTCCCAGAGAGGTTCCTTTTGGGGAAGAGCTGGTGAAAGGGCAGTAGAAGTTCTGGATACACTTGGAAGCAGCGTGCCAAAGTTAAGCACTAGTAATGGGTTTGCCTCTGGCATAGCTCCCAGAAGGAATAAAGTATCTATATTGGCATTTGAAGTAGCTAATACAATAAACAAAGGAGCAATCTTGCTTCAATCACTGTCTGAAGAAAACATTCAGTTCCTTAAAAAGGAGATTTTACAATCACAGGGGGTGCAACAATTAGTTTCGACAGATACAAAGGAGTTAATAGGTCTTGTTGAAGCTGACAAAAGGTTTTTGCTTGTTTAGAGCATAATAAGCTTTTAGAATTTACATGGATGGAGTTTTGCTTTATATATATAAGTCAAACAAATTGTATTAATATAAAACGGAAAGCACAATAGATTAATTCCTAAATGTGCAAAAACAAATAATACTTCAAAAAATGAGCCATACAGTATATAAAAAGACATGGACACAACTTTTAAATATTTAAAAATGAAAGGGAATTCATTATGCCTTCAATATGAGAATGTGATGTTAATTTAGGTGTTACACTACACACCCTGACCTCTAACGTTATTGTATATATACTTTGTTTCCAGCATAAAGATTTTTGCTTGTATATATATCTTCCTTTCTCTAACGTCCTTTATCTCTGATTTTGAGAATTTGTAGGGAAGAATTCAATGCTTTCTCCCGGGAAGTAGCTAGATTTGGAAATATATGTAAGGACCCTCAGTGGCATAACCTAGAACGATATTTTTCAAGGTGAGTTTGTTTGCTTTTAGTTGTAGGCTAATGACAAGATTGTGCTAACTCATCGTGATTGAATTTTCAAATAATTACAAACGTTTCAGATTACATTTGGATATCTTGGACAACAAGCAACCAAGCGTAGAGGCAGAGAGGACAATGCATGAGTTGACTACTCTAGCTCGGAATACTGCTGTAAGCACATTGTAATTTTAAAAAAATCTTGCTTCCATGATTAGTCTCATTGGTTAACTGATGACTGAGCAATGAGCAAAGCTGTTAGGTCAATATTGGGTTACCTTGTATGCATACTGCGTGGCTTTCAGTATTACAAATATGCATTTTGTAGCATACCAATCTATTTGTATTCGTTGTTTAATCTATGACTGATATTGTTGGTATGTTTTCTACTTTTAATGTACTCAAGTTCAGTTTTATTCTTGATTTTTTCTCATCTCCTTCATTAAAATAACACTTTCTTCTTTCTTCATAGGAATTATATCACGAACTAACTTCGTTAGAACGTTTTGAACAAGATTATCAGCACAAGCTTAAGGAAATGGAATCCTTAAATCTTCCTCTCAATGGTTAGAAACTTCATAATATAGTTTTCAACTTCATAAAACGTTTTTTAATTTCCAATGATAATTTTAGTTTTCATCACGTATGCTAAGATTTTTATTTCATAATTATGTTATGTCCGTGACTGTATGTTAATAAGGCTCTTAGTTTATTATAAGGATTTCAAGACTGTGTTAACGCTTAGTTCATATTGTATGCGTCTATTGTTATCAACAGCCATTAATTAGGCCTTGTTTAAATAAACTTCTCAATTAACACTTTTAAAAAGAAAATAAAAAAGTAAAACGAATTAGCGTACATTTAGATAAATTCTTTTGTGAACACTTATAAGAGCAAAAAAGAAAAAAACAGTGAGATGAATTTTTTAAAATTAAAATTAACTTATCCATAAATGAATTTGTAGAATCTTTTTCATAGCTTCTCTAAAAACTTATTTTAACTTACAAACAAACTAATTTTAACTTTTGAAAAAGCATTTTATTTTATATTTTTATTTTCTTCTCTTAAAAATATATTAGATGTTTATCCAAATAGATCCTTAAACTTCTCCTATAAGTCAAAGTTAGATGAGCTTATCTATAAGCTAATTTATTGAATCTTTATCGTTTAACTTCTCTAAGCTGATTTTAATTAACCCAAACAAGTCAGTTAAATATTTTCTGTTACTGATAGTTGGAGTTAGATATCAATTCTGTTATTTTACATCCATCATGTTCAGTGTACATAGTATATATTCAGGTCTTAAATCAGTGAAACATGTGGTATGCATAATTTCCATTTCTCTTAGTCTCAATAGCAACAGAGTTTCTTTTTTTTTTTTACTACTAAAATATATTCTTAATTTTGGTCAACCAGATAGATAGCATTTTAGATTGTTAGTGCAGGTGGCCATTCAGTAGGCTCCTAAATACTAAAAAATTTAATATTAATATTTTTATAATTTTTGTACGTCCATAATTGTTTTTGTTATTTTTCTTACTTAAAATATAATTGCACATTAGTTTTAATTAATAAAAATATCTATTAACAAGCTGTATCAAAAGTCTGTTTTTTAAAATGTTTTTATCCAAATTAATTTAGTAAATTATTATTACTAATTTAAAAGTTACTTAAAAAAATTTTAATTATAAAATTTATTTTAGATCAAGAATATGTTGAGGACCCCTATCTTAGTGTGTTACACATTTTCTCGCATATCGTAATCTGCAATACTTAACTTATTCATGACAGGTCAGTTTCTTTATAAATTATAATTGCAGGGGAAAGTCTCGCAGCTTTTCAGATTGAAATAAAGCATCAAAGAAAGATTGTGAGGAGCTTGAAAAAGAAATCTTTTTGGTCCAGAAATTTGGAGGAGGTATATTAGATTGTGATTCTGATAACTATTTTATAATTTATAGGAAGGAATAGTTCGTCTTATGAAACTTTCATAGTTGAATTCATTCATAATTTCCCTTAAGATGCATTCGCTCATTTGAATATAGAAGTTTTGGATATTAGTGGACAATTATTTTACAACAGAGGACATGTTCCATGCATTTGCAGGTAGTTGAAAAGCTAGTTGATATCGTTACCTATATAGATCAAGCAATTTTGGAGTTGCTTGGAAATCATGGTATGAGATTATGTCTAGTGAGAATTCAATATCTATTGTTATGCGTCTGATACATTTAAGCTGTATGCATGCTCTTATGAAGGAATTAATTATATCAAGTTAGCTATATCATTAAAAACAGTGATACATAGGTTCTTCTGATTAGTATTATGCTCCTAAAATTTTATGAAATTGGAATCATGGCAGGTGCAACCACCATCAAGTATTGTAAGGGTTCTGAAAGACTTGGAGAAGCTGGTCTCTCACTGCACTATGCTAACATTATCAATCAGATTAACATGATTGTAAGTTTATACCATGGTTAGTGTGACTAAGAGTTAAACTTAGCAACTTGTTTTTGTCTTAAAATAAAATGTGTGTTTTATCAGGCATCTCGTCCAACCGTTCTTCCTCCAAATATAAGGGATACATTGTACCATGGATTGCCCAATAATATTAAGAGTATACTTCCTTCCCGGTTGCAAAACACTGATGCCATGAAAGAGGTATATGTCTTCCCAGCTGGCCTTACCTGCTTCTTGATCATTGGAGTTTTATTTCCTGTGAGATTATGCTAAATGGAAGTTTTCTTTAGCTTTCCATCACTCAGGTCAAAGCTGAGATGGATAAGACTCTGCAGTGGCTTACCCCATTTGCCACAAATACAACCAAAAAGTAAGATAACATTTTTTTTAACTCCATGTCTGTTAGCCTTATTTTGTTAATTGACTAGAATTAAATATATGTTTAGTTGTTGCATGGTAAACTTTATCTTTGTTCCTCTAAAGTTATTTTATTAATTTTGATTTTAAAAATTTTGAAAATAAATTATCATATTGTCTAGTAATAATGATTTAACTTGTATATTGTATATAAACATTCACATTAATCACTATTGTGCTGTATGTTGATATCACAATAATCGCTGAGGAATTATTTTCAAAACTTTAAAATTTTAAAAAGTTAAGTTAGCGATATAGATATAATCAAATTAAAGTATATATATAAGCATAACCTCCCCTCCTTTTATATATATATATATATATATATATATATATATATATAAATAAAAAGATCACCCCATCGTATGATTTGATTTTATAAAATTGAGTTATATCTAAACTCATATTCTTTCCAAATTGACATAAAATTCAAGATATTTTTTTAACTATTTATAAAGATAAAAAAAATACATGTTATCCTTTTTGAAAATTAGAAAAGGTTAGTTAGGTATCCTGAAATTGATTGGGCATGTATCTGGCAGAGCACATCAAGGTTTTGGATGGGTTGGTGAATGGGCAAATACAAGGTTAGTAATTACTTTCTATTTCTATATGAAAATTGTAAGAATTTCATTATTGTTTTTACAGAACATGATAATTTTTTGTTTGGCGTACAGGACCGAGTTTGGCGAAAATACAGGCAAAGAAAATAACCTGATTCGTCTGCAGACACTTTACTATGCTGAGAAGCAAAAAATAGATTTTTACATCATTGAATTGTTGACTCAGCTTCACTACTTAGTTACCTTTGTAAGACACAGACATAATCCCTTGAGACCAATACCCACAAAAATATCTCCTAAGCGACTTGATTTTCAATCAAAGATGTTACAGTTTATATCCTTAGACCATATTAGCAAACCATTGGAAACTCAACTTTCTCAAGAGGATAAAAGATTATTAGAGGAGGTAATTGCAAGGAGAAGGAACCCAGGAGTTAGCAAAAGCGAGGATCTTGCAGTGAGCAAGAAAAGAAAAGCCCAAGTTTGGCATCATAGCAATAGTGTAGGGAGTTCACCTGCTACAACAAAACCTTTGGACAATCAAAGATCTAATGCTTTGGAAATTATAGATGGGGCTATAAGATAAATATCCAATGGGAAATTTTAAATCTATATGCTCACAATAAATTTCTTTACTTGTTGGCTACTTTTCACTTTACTTTGTATAGGACAAGATAGAACACTTTAGTTTTATTTGAAAGATAGTGGACAAAATATTTACTTTATTTTTTTGTGATCAATTTTTTATTGTAAATATCATCTACATGGTTTCTAATCTATTTTTTTTTAAAATATATGTACAGGAAATACTGAAAAGTAATTTTTTTATTTTCTCCCTTTCCTGTATAAATATTTCAATATAAGACACAAAATAAAAAATGATATTTTATAATAAAAAGGGAAAATAAAAATAAAAACAGAAAATAAAATTGTAAGTATACAACCCCGGCCCTTATTCTTCTTAATTTTTAAAAGCTTGTGTTAATTCATTTTTTAAAGACTAATTATTAATATTATTTTTCAAATTATTTGATAATTTAAATTATAGTTTGATAAAAATTAAAGCCAATTATAATTAAAATTAAGTATAAATTCTATTAATATTTTATTTTATTTTTATGAATCTTTATATAAAGATAAATAATTATAAATTTTGATGAGACTACACTTCATATTATCATCCAATTATAATTTATAGTAATTAATTTCAAAATTATATGTAAGATAGATTATAATTAAATAATAAAAAAATATAACACATAAGTATACTATAATTAATTATATTGATTATTTTATGATTGAATAAATCTAATTTTTCATTACAACTGTTAAATTATAATTGTATATTATTTTAATTATTTATATTTATAAATTAAACTGTTGAATAAAATTATGTATTATTTTAATTCATTGTAAAATTAAAAAATTAATTATATATGTGTATTATAATCAAATTATAAATTTTAAAAATATTCCGTTTCAATATATGCCAATATAGTATGGAAAATTATACTATTGATTAAGATTTATGAATATATTTTATATGAAAAGAATTTTTAATCTAAAACCTAAAACGAAAAATTGTCAATAGAAATTTTTAGATGACGTAACTAATATTATATTGCTTCACAAAAAAAAAACTAATATTATATTTAAATATATTTTATTCTCTAAATATTTTTAATCCAGAATAAATTTTAAAAATAACCATGCAATGCAAATCATCAGATAATATAGAATATGTTTTCAAAACTGAAGTTTAAGATACTAATTCGAAATTATTTAAATGATACAAAACACTATAGAATTAGGCTAATGGATAGCTAATTTCTCAATTCTTATATACACTTTTTTTTTTCATTGACAAAATGATTATACATTAAACAACTTTTTATTTCACTTTTTATCAAACATCTAACCAGCGTCTGCTTATCAGAAGGTGTCATTTCTTATAAAGCTTCTTAAAAATGTGTTTTTTCTAAAGAACTTACAAAAAAAACTTCTTATAACTATATCGAATCTCCTTATAAAGCTAACCTTTTATTTTAAAATGTATTTTTATGCATTAAGAGACTTATTTAAGGAAGGTGATTTAAAAGTTTTATATGGATAGATCACATCTATTATGCACTCCAATGGTTTTAAGGTCTTTAGATTTTGATAAAGACCCATTTAGAACTCAAGGAAAGCATGAATAGTTTATTGGCTTTGAAGTATCATATCTTAGTACTATAGGAACATTAATGTATCGTTCCTAAATTAATATACATGACTTGATATTACATTTGCTATAAATTTATTAGCAAGACATAGTTATTCGTTTACATGAATACATTGAAATGGAGTTAAACATATACTTCGTTAACTTATTAGTACAATGGATATGTGTTGATTTTATTCATGTTTCCAAATTAGATATAACTAGTTATGTAAATGTTGTATCATACCTTAGTGCTATAGGAATGTTAATGTATCTTGCTAAATATACATGACTTTTTTTTATAAGCCTAAATATACATGACTTGATATAACATTTGTTGTAAATTTATTAGCAAGGCATTTTTACTTAGACATTGAAATGGAGTTAAACATATTGTTTGTTATCTTATTAGTACTATGAATGTGTCGATTTTATTCAAATATTTTCAAATAAGATATAACTAGTTATGTAATTGTAGGTTATTCAACATATCCCCATAATGGTAAATCATAAATAGAATATTTGTTCACATCTGATACAATCATTCATAGAAATCTATAAAACAAACTGCAATAACCATATAATCTAACACATACAAGAAATCTGTAGTTTCTCTTTTAGACAAATGATGCCAACAATCGTATACAAGAAACTTGTGATTTATTTCCTTAGTTGAAAGAAGAGTACATTAAAGGAGATACAATAAAATATGTTGTTCCAAATTATTTTCACTCATGATCTTCAAAAGAATATTGATATAAGCATTCAACAGGTGTCCATCTGAAAATTTGACTAATATATTTACATAGTTTTTGGCATAGTATTGTCCCATTGGGTTTTATTCTCAAGTTTTTTAATGAAACAAATGATAATGTATTGAAGAATGGTGTAATCTTTCTTTTTCATTAGTTTTCATCCCACAATGTACACATTCTCAAAACAATTGACATTAAAAAAAGAGAGTTATGAATTATTATTGTAGTAGTTGCCCATGGTTTTCTATATTTCATTTTTATTACTACTTAATAGCTTTAAATAATTATAACTTTTGAGTTTGATATCCTTTGATTTTGTATGTATAAATTAGACACTCTCACGAGAGAAGAACAACGAAGATCATTTTTATTTTCTTTAGTCTCTTGTTCTCTCTTCTCATTAATCTTTACTTTAAGCTCATAATTCATAACTTTTATTTCAAAATTACTAATTATTAAAAAGTCTAGGGTTTATTTATTTCATAATAATTAATTTTAAGTTTAAAAAAATTAACCTATATTCCTATATTATTTGTGTAAATAATTTATCTTTGAAAAATCAAGCTAAAAAGAATTGTTGTGCCTTTTAGATTAGGGGTTAGACTGAGTAAAGAGAAAGAGCTCTGATGATGTTGTAACCTGTAAGTCGGGTAGACACTCTACTCATATACTTAGCATTAGTAATAATCACTTGTCATATCCCATTTACTACCTAAAGGATCATGCCTTACTAATGGTTAAATTATTTTTTTATGTTATAGCTACGAGCTAATCTAATTCTCTTTTACAATTTTGTTCAATATATATAAGATTAAAAACACCTCTGACAAATGTGTGATGTATTTTCGTTTTCAGCATGTCTTTCTTATTTCTTTAAACTTTGTCACACCACTGTACACGAACACTTAATACACTTTCTTTTTCAACATGTTTCTCAAACTTATGTGGGCATAGCCACACATGTATGGTGCCTATCGTAATGCTAATTACAAATTTATAATTTAATTTTTTATTAGGCTTAAATCATGACAGTTAGGAAAGTTATTCTATTTTTGTTTAATTATCAGTATCCACCCCAGAAGAAATCCTATTCAAACTTTGTAGGACCATTATGAGTTGCAAACTCTCTCTCAAAGAATTCAAATTCAAGGCTTTTGGTTAAGTTAAAAGAAATAAAAATATTAAACTCTCACTTACAACAGTAGAAAGAATGATTGTAATTTAGTAAAATAAAATATAAATTGTTAATTGACTTGACATGGTGCACAATAATGTGAAATAATCCACATAAATATAAAATATGAAAAACATAAGTATATTAAAGATTTATCCACATAATCTATATAAATATGAAAAAGATGCTGTAAAAAAAAACACATAAGAAATGACAATATTAAATGACGGCTGGACATACACACTCTCACCTTAGCCTGGGTTGTTCAGGAACTTCTCTAGACTCACTTAAAGTTTAAAAAGGTGTAACAAATAATTTGAATTATTGATGAAAAATTAATAACGAATATTATATGAATATGTATAACAAGTCTTGAATATGTTAGAATATATTTGTCAATTTTTTCATCAATAATTAAAATTATATAATTTGAACTTAATCTGAAAGCACTTTTAAACTGATGTAAAATAATTTAATTTTTAGTAATGATTTCTCTATATAGAGGTAGAGTTGTTTAACACCTGCCATTAGCAATGAATAATGAATTGACTTATGGCAAGAATCTATGCAGAAAGGTGATTGTTTCCTATTTCATCTTCTATCTTCTGTAGATCAGTAGGTAGTAATTGGTTCGATAATCTTTGAAGTTACAGTTCATGTGTTTTGAAGAGTAACTAGAGTCTGCTTGTTGTGACCATTATTAGAAATTAGAACAGGGAGGTTGAAACCGAGCTCGAATAGAAACATTATATATATTATTATCGGTTTGTAAGAGTCGCTATCTCAACGCTAAATCAACATGCGTAAAGTGGTAACTTGAGAAAAGATAAATAAATATAAAACTGCTCGAAGCTGGCGGGCTATAATAGTAGATAATTAAAATAAAAAGACCTATAATTTTCCAAATTAAATTGCTAATTAATGATGCTATATCAGAACCCAGATATTTTAATTGAGCTTTTTCTGACTTTTAGATATTTTCAAGGTCAGGAGATTTATCGAATCCTTGAATGAGATATGAGATAATAGCATTTAAATATCTGGATCACTGATTGTTTTTCTTGTTACTAAGCTTCAGGGCAAGAACTTATATTTCGTTTGAAAATTTTGGTTGAAACAGAAAGTGAAGCAGTTCAACAGTGGTACGAAATTTTCCAATGAGAAAGTGGGACGTTGAAGCTAACTTAAACAACAGACTGAGCAACTTGATGAACTGACTACCAAAATAAATTTATAGGAATAGTAAATATGCTATTTGGTAGAAGTTGGCTAGGAGTAAAGTAGAGCATATGTAATGGTCAAAGAGGTTAAGAATTGTATAGATAAAATAATAAATAATGATATGGTACAAATCGTGTCAAAATGGCAAAAGTTGCCAAATAAGACCCACTTTTTATCCATTCTGTTTCCCTATCAGCAGAGGCTGCGCTACCTGCTGCAAGCGGCAACTAGGATTTTGGGATGTTGACAAAAATTTCAAACCCCTTTCGTTGGATAATTCATTTCATGATTCATGTTGCACTCATCACTCCTAAGTCCTAATAGTTCCATCTCTAAATAAATACACTACTGTCAGGTTTTTTTAACAAAATCTTTTAAATGACATTATTCTTAAAATAATCAAATATATGTATACACACACTTCTGAATTTATTTAAATGAGTTAAATTTTGAATTTGCCATGCATTTTTATTGAATTATTTGTGTTCCTTTTATTTACTCAATTTAACGACAAACACTATTAGAGTAAATATCTCACTTCATGAGTTAATTAAAAAAAATTCTAGCTAATTTCATTTTGTTCTTCTGTTTTTAGTGTAAGGTCAAATTGTATTCTATTTTATTAGACTAATTATTCTTTATTCCGTATTCATATCTCATTTTCTTTCCCAAATTCATATTTAATAATCAATAAGTTCAACTCAATTAATTAATTTAAGGTCATAAATTATATGACTATGAATTATAAATCTGAACCTTTTATTTTATAACTATTGTAATGTACCTGGTAGAAAAAAAAATATAGTGGAATAGTGATGAGAAGGTTGTCAAAATTAAACGTTTACATAAATGTGAGAGTCTAGTAAACTCAATTTTTTAAAATTCTAAGAGTAATTATTTTGATAAAAATATATTTATAAATAATATAAAAATTAAAACTTTTAAATACATAATAAGTTCAATTAATCCATATAATAAGTCTAAATTACTCCAAATAAATAAAAATTAGAATAAAAACATTAAAAATTTCTAAATTATTGTCTAACATTAGAACAAATTATATTTAAAATATTCAAAATTAGATCAGTATAGAAAAACACTACCTGAAAAATTTGTTCACAAGTTTATTCCATTTCTACTAAGTCTACTCTAAATTTACTACTCTTTTAAATTTACATGTGATTTATCTTGTTAGAAATTTGTAAATTGGTAAGATTTTTCAAGTTAAGTTGTAATTTTAGTAATTATGGTTATAAGTAGTTGCTAGTGCTGGTATCAAAATTTGATTTCTTATGAAACAGTGCCACTATATATGTTTAATTTATAGGCTTTTTCTATTCGTTATTTAATTTATATAGGCTGACCCTGATCGAGTTTATTTTGAATCGCCTATTCGTATTGTTTGTGTAAATTATACTGAACAGTAAATTATGTAAGTGCACAAAACAAAACCCGGATATTGTAAGGAAATATGAAACTTAATGTGGCAACATTACCTATTCGAATAGCAAATCCACACATTTTCAATGTCCTTTTGAACATGTGGTTGTGTTAACAAAAAATAATTGGTTTACCTATATTGAGATTGTATTTGCAAACAATTATATTATTTTAGTAATTGTTTATTGTTATAATTGATTTATAAACCAAAATTTATTTTTATTTAGATAAATTTGTTAAAATAATTTATAGACAAAATAATAATGTTATTTATCGAGCTAAGTATAACACACGAAATGTATAATCCTTATATAATACATGACTCACTAGTTTGCTACCTATGAGAGTCCACTAAAATGGATTTGTAGATCGTAATAGTTTACTTTGCTAAAAAATATTTATAAATAATATAAAAATTGAATATTTTCACTACATAATAAGTTTAAAATTTATGTAATAAGTTTAAATTACTCCAAATAAATAAAAAATAGAGCTGAAACACTCAAACTTTCAAAGTCCTTTTAAGACATGAGAACAAATTAGAGTAAAAATACTCAAAATTAGAGTCATCACAAAAAGACATCATCAAAGAAGTTTACTCAAATTTGTTCACAAGTCTATTCTAAGTCTATGTGATTCCACTGTGTTTACTCCGAGTTTATTCGATTCTATTGAATTTGTTCTGAGTTTGCTACCCTCAAAATCTATGTGTGATTTAATTCATTAGAAACTTATGAACATGTAAATCGTCATACAATTTTACGATTTAACTTGCAATTTTGATAACAATGTCCATCACCACGGTTGTAATCATCACCCCCATCTTATTCAACATTTTCTCCACCTTGACTAATGTAACCATCATAACCACCATTTCCATTAAGATCACACCAAATCTTATATAGGCACCTTCATTGTTGTAACCACCACCTCTATTAGATCATTATAACCATCTCACTACTATGTCAACATCTTTGAACGTTGAAAACATTAAGACCAAAAACTCCTTGACTACTTCGACCACCATTACTCAAGACAAACCTTAGAGCTCTTTATGCAAAGTACAATACAAATTTCTCTTGAGAAAACTTTGACAAATAATGGTTAAATAATTAGATTTCTTCAACAATCTCTCTCCTACATAAACCTACAGAATTAGCTCCTATCACAACCACCTCACCACCATGATGATAGTGTGAAAACCACTCACAAGTGACCTACCTCAATGATTGCACCAACCCCACCACACATGGACACTACCCCAATGCTTATCATTTCCACAATCTCACTATCTACCATGTCATCTCCAAACTTGTACTCTTTTTCACCAAATCTAGACTCCTCATCATAGACATATTTACTTGACACATACCATTTAAAAGCTCAACATTGTCATGTCTCAATCTTTACTAATGATATCTTATGTTGCAGTCATTTTCTTCGTAATGGTTGTAGCCATCACCTTTACCATATCCACCACTACCTTTACCATAAACACCAACCACCTCTTCTCTATCACAACCACTGCTTAGCAGCAACCCCTCCCTCAACAAGAACCCCATCCCAAAACCAAATCCATCAACAAAAATCCTAATTTATGAAAGAGATAGCATCATAAGATTACTAAAAGAGAAAAATAATATGCAAAACATACCTTGAAGTTTGCTTATCTTAAGTTGTTAAGCCTTGTGTTATGACTTCTGCTTAATGGTTAAGCCCTTGTATTGTTATGTTAACTTTAGTCATTATATCTCTTTTAGATAATATATTTATGGTATTTTATGTTATCCATTCTAAGATGAAAGTGTTTCAAACACCTTCCAACTTGCAAGGGGAGTGTTGAAGATATAGTTAGAGCCTATATAAATGCTAGAATAGTCACTTTTTATTTACCATATTTCATTATTAATACATTGTACTTTTTTTGATTAAATTTTTCTCTTATTTTTTTCTTCTCTTTTAATGCTAAACCATAAGTTTTAATAGCTTTTAAATTTAAAATTTGAAATGAAAGACCTGGAGACGCTAGTGTAATTTAGAATGTATCAAAATGAAAAAAATATTCTTATCTAAGTCAAACTCATTATGTTAAAACTTACTTAAAAAATGCAACAGTTTTTATGTGGTACAAACAACATATGATATTAGAATCATCTTAAGAAAAATAAAAAAATCAATGTCCCTTAGAGTATGTAAAAATAAATAGTAGTGTCATATCTTATGGGTTATACTAGACCTAACATTGCATATATTGTAAATAGATTGAGTAGAGACACTCATATAATTTCAATACAAATAATAGGAATGTTTTCTTACACCATTTAAAATATCTTAAGAGTATAATATATTGAAGTTTATATTTTGCTATTCTAGGTGTTTAAGAAGGGTTTTATGATACAAATTGAGTTTCAAAAGATCATGAGATAAAGTTTTCTTAAAGAAATCGTGGCTAAGGGGCATGAGAATGTGACACGCTCTCCACGCCTGAGGTATTGTCTGCTTTAAAGTTCGATGACTCCGTCATGATTTTGTCATGAAAAGGTACTTCAGTAGGTTAAGGGATGAGAGTGTTTATAAACGACCACTGACCTCAATTATTAATTGATTTGAGACTTTAGATGTGTACCTAAACAAACCTAAAACAAAATACTAAACAACCTTGACTGACTTAAGCATTAAACTCTCTCTTGTAGGTAACCCCGACACCATGCTTTCACGGACCTACTTGGTGGGCTTCTTGGAGAAATTTTCTCTCATTTTTTGATAAGTATAGAAAGTAATATGTAAAATAATACAACAATTTGTTTCCATTATATTTCATCTGTTTTAAAATGAGTGTTGCATTAAAAAATTGTATCAAAATAAATGTCGTAATTGTTTTTAAATGTAAATATTAATTGCTTTTTTTTACTAATACTCCTAATAATTTCATTTTAGATTTTTATTTAATGTAATAATAATTGTTAAGATTAATTTTCTTATATCACTGTACTTTATTTCATCTATTTATTTAACTTGTTTTTCTTGGTCTTATAAAATAAGCTAGGGACGGGAAAATAATACTTATTTATACTCCGTTTGTCTTTGGCTAACCGACATTGAATATTAAAATGAGGTAGTCAATAGAGTCATTAAAATCTCTAATTTTAAGAGATTTTGATAAATTAACATAGTTAAAATATCAATAAAAAAATCACTAACAGTGATAAGAAAATAATACTTATTTATACTCCCTTTACCTTTGACTAACTAATGTTAAATATTAACAATGAGGTAATCAATAAAGTCATTAAAATATCAATGAGAAAGAATCACTAAGAGGTAAGTGCATCTTTATTGGTACACCCATCACAAGTTGTTGGTGGTCCCATACTTGACACATATTAAGTGAATATCATATTTTACATGATTTTATCTAATTTAAGCAATTTTTCTCTCTAGTGGTGTATTCCTAAAAAAGATGCTTATTTATGTTAATTGAGTATCATAACATAATTTTTACTTGTTTTTAATTTAAGTAACTGTTGATTATTTTAATCTCCACGTTAGATGTGTCTAGTGGTCTTTACTAAATAATAAATGATTGTTTATTAAGATAAATGATTTAAGTAACAACAATAAAGATACCTAATAGATGCATCATTAAGAAAATTAATATTAAAGTGAATATTTATAAGGACAAACAAATATCCTAAAAACCCAACGGTTAAAAAAAATAAGGGAAATAATAAATTATATGTATGATAATAAATAAATAGATACCAAAATTATGATTACAAATTATATAAAATACAATATATTTAAATTTAATTATTTAATTGATTAATTTTATTAAAATATAATTCTATTATATTCAATTTAATTATTATTATAATTATACATAATAATATATTTATAATTAAAAATAGATAAAAATAGAGAAAAAGTCTGGAGAGTATAAAAAGAAAAAAATAATATTACATGATATTTGATGACATAAAAATATTATTATCTTAAATATTTTTATTTCAATAACGGTTGAGACAATCTTTTTGAGTGTTGTGGGATTATTATAAACTACAATCTCTTCCAACTATTTTACAATGTAATTGCATGTTGAGGTTGAAAAACTTCAGACTAAACCGAAACCATCTATCTCTACACCTTTAGTGGTGGTATTAGATGATAATTGATATTGTATAGAATTAATTGATAATAATTGATTAATGTGGGTATAATTCATATTTTAATAATTATTAAAATTTAATTTCTAATATAAATCTTAATATTTTAAAAAATTTTATTAAATGTGATTTTAAAAAAATGAAAAAAAAAATATTTTTAAAATATAGTCGTTAAATATAAGTGAAAAAACTAAGACAAAAAATTAATATTAATGAAAAATGAATATTTTTAAATATAATAATTACATTTAAATTTGTATGAAATTTATGTTAATAATGGTTACAACGTGTGCAAGCCAAACATGAGAAAAACCGTTGATCGAATGTAACTGAGGAAGTGAAGGATGATATTTTGGTGTGGCGATGAAAACGTGTATTGTTGAGCGGACATTGGGAAAAGCAATAAAAAAGTGAAAGAAACATTGAACGTTACATGGTCAGTGTATTGTCCCACCATGGGTAAAATTAACGGGGCCCAAAAGTATTATTCGCATTCCCTGGACTTTTTTCTATAAATAGCCGGACGATCATTTATTGGTTCCTCTCATCCCAACTTAGAAGAAGAACTTGGGTGATTTGTTTTGATTCTCTAAGTTCTTCTTCTTGTCATATCCCTCCTAGATTAAGATTATATAGAAACAAGCTGCCATATGGATCGCCCAACACTGTCATTATTTTCATTCTTTATAACACTTCATGTGTCAGTATCAGGTAATGTGAATTGTCAATACTAAAACACAAGTGAAAATGAATAAAGATTTATGATGATGTCGCAGTCTAAAAGATGGGTTGATTGATTTTTTGCAGGGGTGATTTCAACGACATTCACTCTAGTGAACAAATGTGACTACACGGTGTGGCCCGGAATTCTATCCAATGCCGGCGTTCCTCCACTTTCAACAACCGGCTTCGTTCTACAAAGCGGAGACTCCAGCACAATAACCGCACCCACCTCTTGGGGCGGCCGTTTCTGGGGCCGAACACTATGCTCCCAAGACTCCACCGGCAAGTTCTCCTGCGTCACCGGTGACTGCGGCTCCGGTAAGCTCGAATGCTCCGGCAACGGCGCCACTCCACCGGCCACCTTGGCGGAGTTCACCCTGGACGGCGCCGGAGGTCTAGACTTCTTCGATGTAAGCCTTGTGGATGGCTACAACGTGCCCATGCTGGTGGTGCCGCAGGGTGGCTCCGGCGAGAAGTGCACCGCCACGGGGTGCGTGGGAGACCTGAACGGCGCGTGTCCTTCGGAGCTGAAGGTGACCAGCGCGGACGGCAGAGAGAGCGTGGCGTGCAAAAGCGCGTGCGAGGCCTTTAACTCGCCGCAGTATTGCTGTAGGGGCGCGTATGGCACGCCCGACACGTGCAAACCTTCCTCTTACTCTCAGATATTCAAGAACGCTTGCCCACGCGCTTACAGCTACGCCTACGACGACAAGACCAGCACCTTCACCTGTGCTTCCGCTGATTATTCAATCACCTTTTGCCCTTCCCCCACCACCAGGTCTCTTTCCTTCTCTTCAACGCTTCTGTTACCTATATCCATTAATACTCCTATATTACTATATTATCATCTGCAAACTATGCTTACCAATATTAACCTTGCTATCACTCCATCAAAAAAACTAAACGTTCCGTATCACCGTTTCACTTCACTTCTCTTGTCTTATCTGGGGAAACTTTTTTTATTATTTTTACTTTTTAGAATTCAATAAAGTAATACACGCCTTATGCAAAACACTGTTAAGTAGGAATCGTTCTTCTTACTGTCACACCAATTTATGTTTTTTTTAAGATTCATTAAAATACAGTATAAGAATTCCGCTGTTCTGCAGCAATTAACCGTGCTCATTACCGGCACAGTGGCGTGTTTGGAGCAAAATTTAACTTAACACACAATTTTATAGTCTCTCTCCTCGTCAGTGAAAAGTTATTCTCAATAACTTTCTATATGGGTGGAGAATTTACTGTGACAAAAAAAAAAAAAAAAATAGACCTTGTTCTGCTAAAAAATCACCCATCCAAACACAGGACATGTCCACATCATCCTACCTTCAGAGATCGTCTCTGTATTTGAAATTTACATAAATATTTTAATAATATATTTCATGATTTAAAATTAAAATTAATTTTATGAAACGTCATTTTAGTAAAAATAAGAAGGTCATTTTAGTAAAAGATCAGCTTGTAATGGTTACGGGTCTGTTAATATCAATGTGAAGAGAGTTGATGATCTTAAAAGTATCCAAGAAGAAGATGGTTGCTGAATTTTTCGGTGTTAATAGCAACGTTGAAAATGCGGTGATTGAGTGGATAGAGAGTCAAAATTGGTTTTTTCTATTATTTATTAGGTAGAAAATACATGTCAAACCAAACCATGTTTTAAAAGTGCAAGCAATGGATGGAATGGTCTGCAAAGTAGTGACACGTATGTATATTATATTGAAACAAAACGCAGAAAAAAATGGGTATAGTAATCTTCTCCCGAATGTCGATAGCATTATTGAGAATAGTAAAAGGATATGGTAATAATGCACATGGGATGCGGGGCTGGCACACATGTCGATAGTTATCGTTGCACTTGCACACCATTATTACCTGTGCTCTGTATAATTGCAATTCATGACCGTTGCACAAATCACATTATGACACGTTGAGGGTTCTATTTTTGTTTTCTTCTGGGAATACTCAACATCAGTATTATTATGCATTAAGCATTTCCCGTTTATTTGTTTGCTCATCATTATTATTTCCTTTTTCAGTCAGAAGGCATCACAAGATGGCTCTACCTCGCCGCTGCTTAACAACGGCACCATGGTTTACGAAGGTGCATTTGATCAGAGTGAAATATCGTGGGCCACATCCAGACACGTGTTCCAATCCCAAGCCATTGCCGGCATCGTTAGTATCACCATGGCGTTGTGGCGCTTCTGCCACCTCTTCTAACTACTATCACCATTATTTTTCACATGGCTGGGCCCACGAGCTTGCATAAGTCCAACTTCATTGGCCCAAATAGGATGGTGGGAGTGGAGTGGGACCCTATATAAAACTTCTCACTTGTTCTATGGCACACATGTGAGTTGTATGCTGACGGGGATGTGATTCATTTAGGGAAAGCTCACCTGTCCCATACTTCCAATTTTCATGCCCAAAGACCCCACGAATCTTTCCATAATTTTAGGGTGCCAGATTGCAATATATACATACATACATATACTAGCAGATAGGTAACAATCAACTAAGCGAGGGAATTTGAGTTTTTTATATTCAAGTTATTGATATATTTTCTAGGATAGAATATTAATATTCATTAGGTAATACTATTATTGATTCTTTGTATTATTATGGGCGGAATGTACGACTGTAATATTTGACTACAATAAAGAAACGTATTGCATATTGATACCAAATTGTCAACGTGTGAGGTGTTACAAAAAATATACTGTAGAACTGAATATATATATGGTCACTAAAGGTGCCAAAAAAGTGTAACATCGTAAGAACGGATAACATAAATTATGTTCTGGTCTACTAAACAACGAGGATGGTGTTGATTAGCGATTAAAAAGGAAAATTAGGGTGCTTTTAAGGTCCTCCTTTTGGAGGTTGTGTAGAATGACGAGGCTAATCTATCAAGATGACCACGGATTTGGTATATATCGCTATAATTATTTATGAGTAGCATTTTGTCTATTGCAAACATACAACTTTTTGTTTTCGGCCTTTTCTTATCATTACTGAAATCTACCTACGGATGGGGCCTGTTCCAATTGCACAATAGTTAACACTTAACATTAGAGTTAGAAGTCAGGAGGTTTCGAATTTGAATCCTTCGATAAGAACTCATATTTTTTTATTAAAAAAATACTTAACAATTAACATATAACATTGTGTACTTTTAGTCACATTATTAGGCAGCACTCATTTTATTCAAAAGAACATCTGAGAATAAAAAATAAACAACATAAATTAGTTTAGTTCAATTGGTTAAATAGGTTGTTTTACTTCATAACATATATGCCGCGTTTAAATTTCACTTAATAAATCATGAAACTTAGTAAAAAAAAATGAGTGATTGCATATTTATATTTATAAATAAAAGTGAGTTAAACATTACCAAAGGAATGAAAAAAAAAATGACTATTGGATTTTTAACACCTTAATACAACCTTAATTATATGAGAGGTATTTTGGAGAGTGTAAAATTAAGTAGTTGAAATTTGCAATATATTACCAACATTGGTTGACACAAGTTGTACAACTTGTGTTCTTAACTAAGTGGTCTAGGAATTTGAATTCTCATTATGTTTTTGAGTATAGAGCAAACTTGTTAGGTACCCAAATGTGATTATTAAAAACCATTGTTTTTTTAAGCCTTGTTAGCGATTTATGTCTTTTTATCTAGTTGTCCAAAATTTCAATTCTTGTTATGCTATGTTGAGTATGGAACAAACCTTGTTAGATACTAATACATGATTACAAAAAAGAAATGCATATATTTGAGATAAAAAAAATTATTTGTGTTACTTATAATCAAGATCGAATAGGATATCTCTAAAGAATTATATCATTATTTTTTACCTCTTATATATAAGACATAAAAATTTTAAATGATCATAGTATATGATGTTTGTTGTAAACATTGTATTTATTTTGTTGGTTGCCAACACATCTTGTATTGTTAACTATAATTATTATATCTAGTTGTTTGTATTTTAAAAAATATTAATAACAACATTATATAATTGATTGAAATTTATAAAAAATAAAAAATTATGAGAATCTCACTTGTTATTAAATGATTCTCTTTTCTAATTTTATAGTTTTCAATAAATAACAGAGAGTAAAGAATATGTATTGCTAGCACTTCTTACCTTTATCCAAATACTTTTCATTAAGATAAGATAGAAAGCCAATAAACCAATTTAATTGTTTTGTTTATGTTAGACAAAAAAACACACATATATATATATATATAAAATAAAATAAAATATAATATAATATATTATAGTATAATAAATATGTATTTTAACTTTAACAATAATGTTAAGGAATTAAGATAATTTATTTTATTAATTTTTAGATTTTTTATAATTTTGATTATTTTTTATAATTTTTTAAATATAAAATTATATAAATATAAATTCTTTTATATTTTTTAATGTCAATCGGGTTATGCCAATCAATTTTTAACCTCCCAATTAACTTTTAACTCAGTCGAGTTGATGAGCAAGGCAATCTGATAACATTTTTTTTTTAATTTATTACCTTGGTTGTTGTTTCTCTTTTAGGGTGAATTATTAATTAGTTGGTTGTTGAGACACCAATCCCATGCGTTTGTGTGAGTGGGTCTTCCCTATAATCAACTTTGATATTTCATCTTAAAACTTGGATTGGGTGGGTTGAAACTCACTCTTTGCATTAAACATTTATATTCAACCATGGCAAGAATACAAAATTATTTATATATTTATGGTAGAATATTTAATCATACAAATGGTGATTCATTCGAATTGGGTTCGGGACAGGGACATATAGCAGGCTTTATTGTCACGGTAAAGCCCTTACTCATGCATATTGCATGGTGTTTGAATTCAATTCATTGAAGCACTATTAAATCATTTCAGCAGCCAGCAGAATTTGTGAACCTGTTTTGAGTAAAGTCAAACACCAGTGATCGGGTTAACTTTGATTACTGAGAAACAAAGATATGGAGAATAATTTGATTAATTTGATCTGCTTCAAAAGGAGGAAGCTACCAAAGATTCTACGTATACCTACCCTTGTGTTATATTTTAATTTTATTATTTTCTCACACTCTCGTTTATTTCATTTTATCCCTTTTCACATTACTAAACATTGTATAATTATATGCAACAGGGTAAAACAAGTGATAAATGTTTTTCTCTCCGAAGGAAATTATTTTCTTGGATTAACATGTTGACATTAGAATATTGGGTTTAAGTCGTTTGACATTGCATTTTATCACATGTGATACAGTATAAAGAAGAAGTTACGTGACAGCAATTTTCTTTTGATAAAAAATACTTCTTCGTTTTTGTTTTTTTATTTTGAAGAGATAATTATTACTTTTGGTTGGGACTCAATTAAAATTTGAGACAACAATGAAATATGGTTTTGAAACATCTTACCTGAAATAAATAGTGTCTTTTTTAAGTGATATAATGGGAATTATGTTGATGGCGTTGCTTTGTGGATAAGATGAGAGTAGTTGAAGTTTAGATATCAGTACCCGTCAAGTCTAGTGCCTGGTGTCTACCCTATGCGAATTATTGTTGCTTTATACTTAATGATGAATGAAGTTGTTATATGGGATGAGGTGCATTAACGCGTAACACTACCTCTACTGTTTAGAATTTAGACACCAAAGAGGGTTGATTAAGGAGACATCAAAAGTATAGCTTATATCACTCCATAGTTTAGTTCACTTTTTCTCTTTAATGAATTAAACTAAAATTTTAAAATGTTGAATTGTACTGAAAATTAATAGTGCAGTTGATTAATCTCATAGTTAACAATGGAACTGTTTTATATATTCGTTTCGTTTATTTGTTCTCAGTAATTTTTTTTCATTGATATAACTTTTTATTTGTTTTATAAATATATAAGAAATGATGGAAGTCTTGGAAAGGGAAGAATCACATTTCACTACTTTTTTTTATTTTTTTCATTTTTTTCATCATCTCTTGAAATTTAGGTGTAGAGAATGAAATAATATATTGTATTTTAATATCTAATTTATCTTTGTTTTTTAATAATCGTTCACACCAATTGTAATTTTTTTTTTCATGTTTTAATCACAGAAAAATTAAGTTTTCTGTTTTTCTTGGTTATTGATATTTGAATGCTCTCCTTTAAAATTTAAGTGTAGAGAGACAATTGACATGTACTACAAGGGCGTGTTTATTTCCACAGAAGTGTGGAGGATATATTGGAAAAGGAAAAATCAACAAGGTTCTTTATAGAGTGTGACATGATCCATAGATATGTTCTATACCTATTAAAAGAAAAAGTAATTAAGAATGTCTCCCAACTTTTGTGATAAGTGTCAAATATTTATGGACAAATTGCGGTGGTTCTTTTCTTTCCAATGTTTCTCACATCTATACAATCACAAATATGTCAGAATGATAAATACAAATTATAAACTTTATTTTTAATCAAGATTCCTACTGTTATGGATATGATAAATAGTAGTTTTGGTAACTATCGCATAAGTTGTTGCCTGAAATATAACAAAAACTTATTTTAATATTAAGTTTAATTGTGATAAAGAAAAAAAATATAACATGTTTATATGTTCATATAAAAATTATATTACTTCCAATAAATAATAATAATATGGGGTGATGAGCAATATAATTTACAACCAACATTATATAAAAGAAAGTTGAATTAACAATTTAGTTCTATAAAAGTAAATTAGTTTATTCACAATTTAAATTTAGAAACTAAACTTTAAAAACAATTCAAATTTAGTTTTTTATAAAACAATTCAACTTTTTATAGTTTGGTTTTATACGAGTCTATTTCTTAATAGTTTTTTAAATATCCGTGGTTTGTATCTACAACTAATACTCTAGCTGCCAGCTTTCATCATCAATTGCTCAATTATTCATAACCATACCAGCATTTCAATATGTGCACGCTTCAGAATAAGACTAAATTTCAAATTTTTTTATTTAATTTTAAAACTTGGCTATGAGTTGGGTTGATCCCATTGCTTTTTCTTTTATTACATAATTGGGCTGGCTGGACCCATTCCAGATTTCCAGTCCCTTTCCTCTTGTTTCATAATCCTGGGCCTGACATAGGTGCTGGGAAATTACGATGTCGCAAGAGTGTTTAAAAATTACTTTGAACCTATATGCTCTAAAACTAAATTGAACTAAATTATAAAAATTGAACAATTTTCAAAAGTTTAATTATTATAATAAGTGTAAAACTTTTTATACTTATATTAAATAATGTTGAATTTATAAATTAACATTTTAAAAGTCATATAAATGAAAGATTGTAATTGAACATAAGTATAAAATTCTTACAATATCAGTGTATAATAATTAAATTCATTTATAAAATAAATAAATTTAAACTATTTTTTAAGTTTTTTTAAACTAAACTACTAATAAGCTATTTTAGTGCACTAGAATTAAACTATTAATTCAACTGCCTTTTACATAATATAGGTTTCATTTCTCACTACATGTTATTATTGTTTTTGGGAATATAATTTTTATATGTATAAATGTGTTATTTTTATAGCAATTAAAATTAATATTAAATTAAGTTTTCATTATATTTAGTCACACAATTACACAACTTATTTTATTACTACCAAATGACTATTTTTTTTATAGGTCAAATGTTAGTTGTTAATGTGTTAGTTTTTATTAGTAGAGAAATTTGAACTCACAATCTCTCCCTCTTTCGTCTCTTCACTTTATCACCAGACTAACGTTATAACTCCCACCAAATGACTACTTATTATATCAATAACAATTAAAATATTAATTAAAAATAAATTTAAAAATTCATAATTACCAATCTGACATGTTGCATAATGATGTGGCTATGACCACCTAGGTGTGGAAGGTACGTGGGAAGCAAAGAGCATTAGTAGTTCTCCCACGATGACATGATAAATACCACACAATTATGGGAGACATTTTAAAGGACTTTCTCTTTCAGCAAAGTTCACACATATTTGTGAGTTATGTCACACCTCTATAGGAGAATCCTGATGATTTTTCCTATGTTAGTGCATCTCTCATATCTTTGTAGGAATAGACACACCTATATGACACATGTCAAATATCTGCCTACGCTTTAATTTCATAAAATATAATATGTTGTTTTATTTTTTGCACTAAATTTCAAAGGAAAAAAAATAGAAAAGGGCGTAGTGAGATACGATTCATCCCTTCCTATTAACTTTCATTATGTCTCATCATTATATTTAGAAAGAAAACAATAAAAAAGGTTATACTGCTATGAAAAATCTAGTAAATAACAAATAAAAAAGCATTATATAAAATAGTTCAATTTAGTCATTAATTAAAATTACTTAATTGAATTATTAAATAGTTCAGTGGAATTGAACCTTTCAAAATTTTATTTTAGTTCAGTTTTCATGAAATCTTTTATAATTCAGTTTGAGAAAAAAAAAACTGAACAGAACTAAACTATGGACGTGAGGCACCAGTATTTTAAAGATAAATTTTATATTAATATATTATTTTAAATAGTATATTCTAAAATTTCTCGTCAATAGTAGAATAATCCTCATGTGATGTTATGATCAAATCACATTCATTGATTAAAAATGCACCTGTCACTTTAGTCCATGGATCAATCCAATCCCTTATTAAATTAGCCCCAACTCAACTAATAAGAGGGTTGAAAAAGTCCCAGCATAATGTAGATTAGTGACAAGGCTAAAGTGGACTTAACTCACTATATCTCTAAACATTGATTTATTATGTATTTATTTAATGTAATTTTTTTACAATTTCCTATGTCTTCGATTAATTGAATTTGAGATAGCTATTTCAATTGAGATTTCAGCAATATAAGAAAAGCAAATAAACTTTTTACAATTTCCTATGTCTTCAATTAACTATGGTATGGCTTAAGATTAGTGATTACGGAAAGCAATAACTAAATTTTGTCACAAACCTTGAGTGCACACGCCCCAATACTCAACATATTTTTAATGGGAAAGTTTTTCTACTCAATATGTTTCTTATAAGATTGTGAACATTAGTATAGAGAGTCACAATAAAGAAGTATTTTCTACTTAGTGTGTTAGCTACAAGGTTCTAAGCTTTGTCATGAAGGTATGAAAGGTTTGTGAGAAGATTTTTCTACTTATCATATTTTTCACAAGGTCGTGGCTAATGTCACATATGTATGGTGGATGTCAAAGAAGTTTTTTTCTATTCAGCACATTTCCCACATGAATGTGACTATTTACACAAAGGTGTGAATATAATCAAAGAAGGTTTTCTGTTTAGTGAGTTATCTACAAGAATGTGACATTTTATTACAAATGTACGGGAAGTTTGTAGGAAACTCTGTTTTTTTTTTTTTTTATGCTTAACCTGAATGTCACATAGGTGTGAGCAATATCAATGAGGGTTTTGTTTTCTGCTACAAACATTTTTCACAAAGATTTGACCATTAACACAAACCGGTGAGAGGAGTCCGGGAAATTTTTCTATTTAATGCATTATTTCCAGAGTTGTGAATCTGTGACCTTCGCAATATAGAGGTGGGAAGTTTATGGGAATATTTTTCTTCTACTTAACATGCTTTTCAAAGGATTGTGGCTACTATCACTTAGGTGTGGACAATGTCAAATAATTTTTTTACAGATATGTGACCATTAATAAAGGTGTGGATGCATAAGGAATTATTTTCTATTAAGTGTGTTATCTATAATAATTTATTTATAAAAAATTTAATTAATCTATGAAATATACTAAACCAAGTAGTTAACGATAAATAAATTTCTTAAAAATTCAAAGTTCACAAACTGACCCTAACTCACAGGATTTTGTCAACTTTTTGGCCTTGTGGGGTTTTCTCTATGTGGACCTTTTGGTCAATTGGTTGTATAGGAAAATTGATAGCTCCAATTTAAAAGTAAGATTATAAGAGAGAAAAAATTTAAATAATCAAAATTAAAAAAAAAAAGTTTTGATAAGTTTGATGTAGAATTTAGGGTGGGACTATTTAAAAGAAAGTGTAGAGTTACACTTACATTAGCAACTGCAAGAAAAGTCCGCAACAAGAAATAACAAGTATACATCACAAGCAAGAATGTACTATGTAGAAACAAAAAATCAAAGGAGGAGTTAAAGAACCGCAAATAACTCACTAGCAGTGGTCGAAGGAATGATTTTTCAGTGTCATTGATTGAACATATGAACATCACATTCCAGGTTAATGTTAAGTGGCACCTAATTTTGAATAGGAAAAAGCTTTGATACGTGAATTTCGATTACGTGCTTCTTTTCGACAGCCATCAAATTTATCAAATACATTTTGAGACGCCTTTTGTCAAACTAACGAACCTAACTAGTGACTCGTCAATGGTGTCTGCTTCAATTCTTGCATCAAATCTATTCTAACTAGTTATACTTAGACAATTATTCTATCCACACATATACACTTTGTATTAACAATAAAACATGTTTTGTTTTTAATGAAGAGATAAAATTATATTTGTTTAGGGTTAAAAAAAATGAAAAAGTTAAGTGGGATATGAGAGAGAGTGGAGTGGTGGGAGAAAGAGTGATTGGACGAACGGGAACAAGAGTGGTAGAGATAGTTAGTTTGTGAGAAGCGAATCAAGTAGGGAGAGTCTAGTGAGGTTTGGGATGGGAAAATAGAACAAAGGTATAGCAATACGAGTTGGAAACAACGATTGAAAGGCATAAGAGTAACCGCTTATTTCTTCACAAAATTCTGAGAGAGCTTCAAGGAGAAGGAGATGTGGCATATATTCAACAAATGGGGAAAAGTATGCGAAGTTTCCATATCCAAAAGAAGAAACAAGTGGGGAGGTAAATATGGGTTCGTTAGATTCGTTAGAGTTCAGGATGAGAAGTCATTGGAAAGGAAATTGGATGGCATATACATAAGGGATTAAAAAATGATGGTCAATATACCGAGATTCAAGAAAAATGTGGACAGAGTCACCAATGAAGAAAACCAATAGGTAGGTGGAAACAACAAAAGACACGGTGGAGAAGGGGATGAGAGGAAAGGCAAAGATAAAGAGGTTCACGTGCAACAAACAAAGAAGGGTAAAATATCATATACACAAATGGTAAAAAGAGGTCAAAGAGAAGACAAAGAAGTCTTGATGAAGAAAAATGAAACAGTCAAACCAATTAGAAGCATGAAAATCAAGGTAAAAGTGTAAGGTAAAGAGTGGCTATATGAAAGTTGGGTGGTCACTTGAAGAATCTAACAACAATAGAAGAAATACCCAGTAATATCCTTGCAAGGGAAGAAGGGATGACTACGTTGACATGCATGAGGGATGATCAAGTGCTCATTCAAAGGGCTAAAGAAGAGTGGCTGAAGGAGTTATTAGAGAAGCAAGACCAAAGTTGGCTGAGGTTTAGCTCCATAGAGAAATGGAATACCAAATGTGTCTCAGGAAACAAATTATCTTAGATTAGAATATATGGCCTCCCTTTACACGTTTGGGAGGAACAAAGCTTCAATCAGTTACTAACTAAGGTAGGGATCATGGTAAAGATAAACGTTAAAACAGCAAAGATGGGGACACTTCAGTTTGCGAGAGTACTCATGAAAGTGTCTTCTTGGGAACAAATAAACTATTATGAGTTAGTAGGCATAAACGGAGAAGAATTCAAAATACATGTTATGGAGGAAACAAGCCAGCTAAACACCCCATGCAAATGCAGTCATTGGAAACTTGAAGATTACAAAGATGACAATTCTTCCTAATTAAGTAGCTGAAATGAAGAATTTCTATCAGAAAATTCAATATGTGAAAGGGAAGGTTGTCTAGGGTCCAAGTTTAAAAAAGAAAAAGTCCAAGATAGGAGTCATTCCTTTGTAGTGGAGATTCAATAGTTAAGTGGGAAGGCATAAACGAGCAACAACCCAGTCTATAAAGTCTGAAAACAACAGTAGGGTCAACAAGAAAGGAGAGGAGCAAGGTGAATTGCAGGTTGCAATTTCAAGCTATGCAACAGAGAAAGGTAGGGATTAGCTCGAAGTGTTAGTAGAAAAAGTGTCAATTGCACCAGAAGAAAAACATTTTTATCCATCGGTCAAAAACCTTCATTTACCACAAAAGAGGTCCAAAGAGCTATTGCAAAAAAGTGGTGAGGTTGGTATTACTACAATAGCATCTGAATCTCCAGAGGTCATTCTGACCGAGGCTTTTGTGGGATAGACAATCCAGCAGATAACAACACCAAAGTAAGTTTGGAGTTGCTGGAAGTCTCTTGACAAAACTCTAGGCCAATTGTATCTAGTGGCCCAATCCTAGTAAATAACTGTACCATTACAAGTCCATTAGCTTCGAGCGATTGTCTGTCAGCAGCCCTATGCTTGAGTCACAACACAGACTTAGAAGAAGCATATATTGATGATCAAAACCTGCAATATGTCCCCCCTAATCTAAGCGTTTCTTTACAAAACGCAACAACAGAGGAGATTGGTGTCACAAGAGGTTTGATAAGAAGCAACGTCAGTGAGGTCTGATCCCAATTTTGACACTAAATCAGTTTTGTTGGCCCTTCACCTATGACCTCCATAAACAATTTCTGCAACATCGTCAATGATGATGATATCAGAAACTGAAATCGAATCATCATCCTGGGGCACCGAGCCTTAGAGGCTATGAAGATTCTTGACATTGAGAAATTGCTTAGAGTTTCAGTACGTGAACCTGATTCAATAACCCTTACCAGAATTCAAGAGCTAGAAGACAAAGATAGAAAGGATACCGAATTTGCAAGATTAAAGGTGGAGAAAGGTGATGAAGGAAGACCTAAATGAAGATTCTAACATACAATGTTAAAGGGGTTGAAGGGGAATAAAAGCCAATTATATTAGAAAATTGGTGCTTATGGAGGAGATTCAACTTGTGTGCTTACAGGAAACCAAAAAGGAGGATGAGATCAAATTATGTGCCAAGTTGTATGGTGGGGTCAATAATTGGAATGGAAAATGACTCTATCTATAAATTCTGCTGGAGGATTGGTATGTATCTTATCACCCAACTCTTTTTAAGTGCAGTAAAGTATATCTTGTTAGAAGGAGTTCAGCTAGAGAATAACACACAAGTAGTTTTGTAAATGTCTACTTACAATCTCACATAGACAAAAAAGAAGGGTTTAGGAGCATCTACAAATCAGGAAAAGTAATAGTAATATTAGGCTATGGTGTGTATGTGGTGATTTTAATTGTGTTAGAAAGTCAGAAGAAAGGAAGGGATTAAATGGTGAACAGTATGGGAGAAGAGAGGCTCTTGAGTTCAATGAATTCATTAATAGGATGGGCTTGCTGGATGTTCCATTATTAGGCAAGAGATTTACATGGTATATGTCAAATGGTTCAGCAAAGAGTTGGCTGGATAGATTTCTAGTCACCCCGGATTGGATTATGACATGGGAAGGATGCGCTCAGTATGTTATGAACAAGAATTTTTCAGATCATTGTCCAGTGATTATGAAAAGTAAATTTATTAATTGGGGCTCAAAACAATTCAAGGTGATGAAACTGATGATTTCAACATGAAGATTTTAATGAGGTGATCTTAGAGGCATGGAGATCATTGTCAGTACAAGGGTCAAAACATTCATATTGAAAGAGAAATTGAGAAGTCTTGAGGAAAAATTGAAGGAATGGAATGAAAACAAGTTTGGGGATGTAACTACTAGCATAAAACCTATTGAATTTGAGTTAAATTTATTAGAGGAAAAGAGTGAAATGTACCCATTATCAGCAGTTGAACATGAGAAACGAAACTTACTTCAATAGGAATTGTCGGACATGGCTAAGAGGAATGACTCAATAATGATGCAAAAATCAAGAATTAGGTGGACTTCTGAAGGAAATTGCAATACAAAGTATTTCCACAGAACAATAAATTAGAACAGGTTCAGAAAATTCATTAAGGGAGTTAATATTACAGGGAGTGGATTGAGGACACATTCCAAGTGAAGAAAGAAATAAAATTGTTCTTTGATAATAGATTTACAGATGAGTTTAGCGTGAGACCTACATTAGATGGAGTCCATTTTCTATCAATCTTTGATCAAGACAATGTTGTGTTGTGCTCACCTTTCAAACAGGCAGAAATAAAAGAAACTATTTGGAGTTGTTGTAGTGACAAGAGCCTTGACCCATACAATTATAACTTTAATTTCATAAAGAAGCCCTGGGAACTTTTGATGTCTGACATAATGCAGTTCATGAATGACTTTCATACCTCATGAAAATTGGTGGTCGGGAGTAATAGTTCATTCATAACTCTGGTAGCAAAAACACTCAACCCTCAAAACCTAAATGAGTAGTGGCCAATATTTTTTGTTGGAAATATGTCCAAAATAGTCTAAAAAATCTTAGCAAAAAAACTAGGGAAAGGACTACAAAATATCATTGACCACTGTCAAAGTGCTTTCATTGTAGATAAACATCTCCTTCAGAGCAACAATGGTTTTGAATGAAGCTCTCGACGAAGCAAAGCGAAGGAAGAAGAGATGTTTTATGTTTAAATTGGATTTTCAGAAGGCATACAATTCAGTGCCATCGGAGTTCCTTTACTACATGATGGAAAGAATGGGATTCTGTTAGAAGTGGATCTCGAGGATATCAGCGGGTCTAAGTTCCTCTAGTGTCTCCATATTGGTTAATTGCTCACCAACAGATGAATTATCGCCTAAGAAAGGCCTTAGGTAGGGGGGCCTTTTAGCCTCATTCCTATTCCCAATAGTGGTCAAAGCTTTAGCAAGATTGATGAAACAGGCTATTCAGCAAGATTTATTTCCCCTTTTCCTTGTTAGAAAGAAGAAAATTTGAGTTTCCATTCTCCAATATGTAGATGATACAATTTTAATTAGAGATATGTCAAACAACAATATTTTAGTTATAAAATCCATTATCAGATGGTTTGAGCTAGCCTTAGGCTTAAAGATAACCTACTTTAAAAGCAGTTCTGGAGGGGTAGGTCTGTCAAATTAAGAGATTCAAACATTTGCACAAATATTGAACTGGAGAATTCTCAAGTTCCTCTTCACTTACCTAGGCATTCCGATAGGGGATAACCCAAGGAAGATGGAAACTTGGGATCCAGTAATCAACAAGTTGGAGACAAAATTGACAAATTGGAAACATAGGCATTTATCTTATGCAAGCGCATATGCTTGATTAAAGTTATGTTATCTTTTGTGCCTCTATTTTATTGGTTTTTCTTCAAAATGACAGTGCAAGTTGGGAAAAGAATAAACAAAATTAAGAGGAATTTTTTGTGGAATCAAGGAGGTGAAAATTCTAAGCTAGTGTGAATGAGTTGGAAATCCAAATGCAAAACAAAATAAAAGGGTGGGTCAGCTTGAAAAACGTACTCCTTTTTAATGGTGCACTACTAGGAAAATGAAAATGGTTAATGTTAGTTCAAAAAGATCTTTTGTCGAAAAAGATTGTTGATTCTAAATACAATAGATGGAGAGGTTTACTGCAAAGAGAAGATAACAAGTACATGTCAATTTGGTGAAAAACGATCAGAGATGGTTTGACTGGTGCTTAGACTAGAAGGTTGGGATGAGTCTAAATTTAAATTTTGGTTGGACAACTAGCAAGGGGAAAATCATTGTAGTAAAAATTCAATTAATTGTTCCTTAACTCCATCAACAAAGAAGGGGTAATAAACTATGTTGGGCATTGGGAAGGAGGAGTGTGGGTTTGAGAATTTGAGTGGCATAGGCAGTGGTTTAGTTGGGAGGAACATTTGGTCAATGAATTTAACTCATACATTGACAGGGTCAGAGTCTTAAACACTAGTGAGGATAATTCCAAGCCCATATAACATCTATAGTTTCTTCTTCTTATGCAGAACTGCAGGTGTGGTCTTCAAAAGAGCAACCTCATCAAATATACAACTTGTTGTAGAACATAAAGGTGCCTCTTAAATTTCTTTTCTTCGGGTGGAGAGTGCTTAAGGATAGACTATCCACAAAGCTGAACCTCATCACAAGAGGAGTGCAGATTCAACAAGAAGATTCTCTATACATATTTTGCCAAAAGGTCATAGAATCAGCAAACTACATGTTTTTCCTTTATGACATTGCAAAGACTATTTGGGATTCATGGTATAGGCGGATTAGATTATTCACAGTAAACCCACCATCTGCACGACAACATCTATTGCAACATCAAGCTTGGAATGGTTCACACTTTCACAAACCATGGTGGATGGTCATTTGGTTAGCTGTAGTTTGGAGTCTGTGGAAGTTTAGAAATAAACAAATATTTAGAAACATTAAATTCGATATTGATTCAATAGAGAGAGAGACACTTTATTTCTGGCATGGAGCTGCCTGAAAAGTGGATGTAAAGAGTTTTCATTTTGCTTTGATCTGTGATCATTTAATATTGGTGCTTGTCTGGGTATTTATCTTCAATAATAGCAAGATTTCAGTTGTTGTTAACTACAAAATCAGGGGTTACTTGTAGTCGGTAATGGAACTCCCTGAGCAGCTCTAGTTTATCCTAAACTTGGCAGGTTAGTATCACCTTTAACACAGTTGCAAGGGTAATATTGAAATCTGGTGTGGCTAAACAATGGTGCTAGTTAGACCTTTTGTTTTAATTAGTCATATGCCACACAAGGTTACATAATCAAGATGTTGGCCTCTGAAGTTGAATCTAATGTAGTAACAATTCATTGTGTGTTGGTTCTGCTTTATTTTCCTTGCCAATTTTCACGTTTATTGATGATTCTAGGATAAGGCATACTTATTTTGTTCTATCATAGTTAGTTGTATAGTTAATCAGTTGTTTAGGCAGGGATTGGTTGTATAGTTAATCCTTCTATTTATAGGCAGGAATGGCTCTATTTTTGGCTGCTTATCTTGCTGCTATATTGTCCCTTAATATGGTTGCTATACTACAACAGTGGAAGCTCTTGCCTTTGCAATTGTGGTTGGATTTTATCATTTTTAGGTTATTGGACTTGGTTATTGTAGCATTGTGGTTATCAAGTATTAAGGACTAATAGTTGATAACTACTTTGGTATTGTTGAATCCAGTATTAGGGACTAATAGCTTGGTTACCTCATCATTTTGTTCATTGTATATGCATACTCTTTGTTTGCACCTCTAATGTTGTTGAATATATATCTTGCTTTAAAAAAAATATATACATTTTTTACTAGACAGATGTGTGCAATTTGCAATGTGATTTCAATCATTTCTTTCTAATTTTCTAAAAGGTTTGTTGTTAACCTCTTAGGAAAACATAAATCAAAACTAAAAGGGATACATTTCATCCATTGACATTTTCTCTCGCATCTACATTCAAGTTGTTATAACTAAAGACCGCAAAATAGGTTAATTCTCCTCCAATCCATTAGCCCATGGATGGAGATTTTAATTAGAATACTCATTTCATTTAGAAATTTTAAATTTTTTTTATAAAATATATTGTTTGTGCTAAAATTTTAAAAAATTTAAAATTTGACTTTAAAGTTTTACCAAAAATCACTTTTGTTCCTTGAAATTCAATTACTACATTCTATTTATAGGCAAGATTGTTTATATAATTTTTTTGTCTTTAAAGTTTTACCAAAAATCACTTTTGTTCCTTGAAATTCAAAAATATTTTTTTAGTCCCTAAAATTAAATTATTTTTTTATTAACGTTGTTCATTTATAAGTTTTGGTATATTTGGTTGTGTCAAATGTAAAATTGAAGATTGATGGAGTTAGGGTTGAAGATGAGAGTGATTCATGAGTACAAAAACAGACTCCCTATCAGCAGTTTTTTAACGATGTTAACTTGAGAAAAAAGACTAAAAGTAAATCAGAGACTAAAAAATATTTTTGAATTTTAAGTACCAAAAATTCTTTTGGTGAAACTTTAAAAACAAAAAAACTTATTTAAGTCTTAAAATTTTAATTTTGCAAAATTATTCTAATTAATTAAAATTGTAAAATTTTAAACTTCTTTAAAACTTGAAATTCTTTAAGTCTACGTTCTCTTTTGCTAAAACCACCTTACATTCTCTTTTGTTAAAATTGGTTAAGGTACATTATTTTGATTGACATCACAAAAAAAAAATTAGTTGACATTAGGAAACATTATTTTTCTATTGATGTTGACTAGAGTTATTTTTTTATTGATCTTAACATTTTTTTAACATATGTCGATAATTTTTTTTAACATTATTTTATATTATTTTTCAGCTTATATACTTTGTATAAATAGATAATAACAAGAAATAATAATTAGAATAAAGTATATACAATCTCTCATCACTTACAAAAATTGTCCCATTTAAATTCATAGTTCAGTGTGCAAGTTACACATCTCTATTCCACATTGTTGTAGGAGATGTAATGAAACCCCAAAGTGGCATGCTGAACTCTAAAGCATTAGCCACAACACTGGGGCTTAGGCCACATCGTTGTGAGAAGTGCGTTGATGATCATTTTTGGGTATACACTCCTGTGATAGAGTCCACTATACAGTGAGAGTTGTGTGCGAGTTATATAGAACTCTAGTGACTCAAACAGAAGAATGTTACATATTTCACATTATTTTTCAATATGCCTTGAAACTAAAACGTGACATGCGAAACTCTATAATATTAGTCATAGCATTGTGGAAGTTGCGTGTAAGATATAAGAAACTCTAATGTCTTAGCCATACTACTATGATCTATTTCACATTATTATGGGAGAAGCATTAAAATTTAGTGTCACATGCAAAACTTTAAAATGTAATTAAGGGATTTTTTAGCCAACATCATTCGAAAAATATCTATGCCCAATTTCGGTATAAAAATAACCATAACATATGTTAGTCAAAATAACATTGGATGATGTTGGCTAAAAAAAACTCTAGCAAAATTTTAGCTAAAAAATGTTGATTGATGTTAACTAAAAAAAAACTTGATGAATGTTGGGAGAAAAACAACCTCAACTTGACGAAATGTCTTTATTTTTCAAATGTTTTGTTTGGATAATATGATTCAAATTTATTAATTTTAGCTTTCTTGTTTGGATAAAGTATTGCAATTCCCACCAAATATAAAAAATTATTTTAATATTAAAAATATTTAATAAATAAAAAACTCTAGGTAATTTTAGCTCTGCTCATATTTTTTAATTATTAAATATTGTTTAATATTAAAAAAATTATATTTGGTGGGAATTGTAATACTTTATCCAAACAAGAAAGGTAAAATTCAATACATTTGAATCATATTATCCCAAAAAAAAAACATTTGAAAAACAAAGTTATTCGAATTGTAAAAATATTTCAAATTCAACATATTTTAATTTTTTTGAATTTGTAAAATTTCTTATCCATACTTAGGGTTATACGATTTATTCATGTTCTCCTAAAATTTCTCATGCACCCTATTTCAAAGGTGTGCGTTCACTCCTTATCAATCATTCTAAAAGGTATAATCGTTATAAAAATAGGGTGTAAGGTGCAAAGAGAAAATATGAAGGTGTCAATCCATTAATACATGCATGTGAATGACCCCATTGATCACTTAGACATGAGTGTGTCGGTGAAGGGAAATTTAAATTTTTACCTACCTCTTTTTTGGAAAAATACCTACCCTTTCAAAAAAAGTTTCATTATCTTTATTTTATCCTAACCTTAATTCCCTCTCTGTCTTTTCTTTTCTCAGCCACCTAGCTTCTTCATCTTCCTCAACTAACATCTCTCTCCCTCTTTACTTTCACTCCCTCCTTTTTATGTTTATCGAAAGTACTCCCTCTCTCTCCTTTTTTTTTTTTGTCAAACTCCCCCTTGTTTAACTCTTTCGCAAGATATAGTTGGAGAGTTAAAAATTTTTGAAATTTTTTTAAATTTCCAACAAGATCTCATCAAAGACTTAAAGAATTTATAACAAAAATTGTTTTAAATTTTATATAAAAGCATATAAATCTTTTTTTATAACAATAGATATGAATTTAAAATGTAATAAGTGTTAATTTAAATTCTTTAAAATAAAGTTAGTAGTATAATGTTCAGGTTTGAGATAAAAAAGGTCAAGTGTCAATCACTTACAAAGGGGATTAGTATTTTTCCTTTGCCAACATTTGCTTAGCGATAATCGTATATGGCAGTGTCATTTATAGGAAATCAAGATGAGGACAACGAAAGTATTGTCACATTACCAGCTCAAGTTGACGCGACAACAATTATGAATCGTTGATGAAAAAAATTTAATAGTTAATTATTAAATCTTATTTGTGTTGAAATTCATTAATGTTTCATGGATGTTATTGAAATATTTTTTTTTTATAAAGATCTTTGATAGATATATTACGTTTGTATGATATTATTTTTTAAAAAGGGGATTAGTATTTTTTCTTTTGCCAACATTTGCTTAGAGATAATCGTATATGGCAGTGTCATTTACAGGAAATCAAGATGAGGACAACAAAAGTATTGTTACATTACCAGCTCAAGTTGACGCGACAACAATTATGAATCGTTGATAAAAAAAATTTAGTTAATTATTAAATCTTATTTGTGTTGAAATTCATTAATGTTTCATGGATTTTATTGAAATATTTTTTTTTTATAAAGATCTTTAATAGATATATTACGTTTGTATGATATTATTTTTTAAAAACATTTTAAGGACCGAGAAATATTAACCCAACGTTTGGCAAGTAGTTCCATGTAATAACAGTTTGGCAAGTAGTTCCATGTAATAACAGTTATTTATTTGCACTGTGGAAATGGACAAAACAGCAAAAAAAAACAGTTATTTATTTGCACTGTGGAAATGGACAAAACAGCAAAAAAAAAACAGTCACATGTTGTCAGAAGTGGGATTTGAACCCACGCCCTCTTTCGAGGACCAGAACTTGAGTCTGGCGCCTTAGACCACTCGGCCATCCTGACTTTATAAGCTTTTCTTGTTCAATTATATATAAATTTATACTTATTAAGGAAAAATCTTTTATTAAATCCAATTACTGATTTTGGTTCAAAGTACTGTAATGTAAGTGGACTTAATCTAAAATGTATTGTGATATTGATTCATTGAAATTTTTTAAGAAGCTACTTTATTTCACTTAACGCATTGATGTTTGTAATATATAAAGTTAAAAAAAACTCGTATTTAATTTTTCATCAACAAAATAATATATATTATATAGAAAAAGGTACAAAAAATAGAGAAGAAAAAAATATGCCTATCTATATTACACTTCACAATATTATTCACTGTAAATGCTTAATAATATAAAGATAACCCAGGACTCATAATAACTCTCACACAAATGTAATAAAAGGATTTTTCTAGCACAAAAAAGAGCATTTGTTGAGCATGCATACACCTTTGTGCCATTTGACATAGAGTTGTACTTGTGGATTATTCAACATGGAGACACATCACCCTTCGTGATTTTTTACTTTGTTACTTTTTCTATTGTTCGTTAAATATCTTATTTAGATTTAACTTTTTCCAGAACCTAATAAATAATTAAATTATTCCTTTGTTCATGCATTCACCCTTTCCTTTTTTCTTTTTTTTTTACAACCATCTTCTTCTCCTCCTCTTGTTCTAACCACTTTTTTCATTGATAAAGATTACATATAAAAATAATCAAGATGCATGTGGATAAGGTATAAGGTATACAATATTTTCATTACAAAATAGCATTTATTTATATTTAAGTATAAATAGTGTATAACTAGGGGATACCACATATAAAATAAACAAATATAAGTCCCCAAAAAATCCCTCTAATTTGTATATGTACTCCACTCCTTTTAACTGACTAGACAATAATTTAAACATTAGATACAGGACTGCGACAAATACCACATTTTGTGATCAACGTTGAAAAGAGACTTATAGACAGTTATACATGATGTCCATCATGTATATATATGAAAAATACTATAATGTTGTGATTAACGTACAAATAAAAGAAAAATAGTCATCTTTACTGGACACTTTCACGTATTTGTGGCTCCCCTATACAATATTGTGATTAACACAGTAAAAAATAAAATATAGTTGCAGTTCTGTAAATATCTCTACAAACCTATTAGCTAAGTAATGAATGGTTAACATTTTTAAACATTGGCGTTAAAAGTTCAAACTAGTATTTAATAACCCACACCCAATAATAATTCAAAAACAAAAAATTCTACGAATCATTTTACCTTACTCCTATCACCTAACCATAATTGCTACGCATTTTCACCATCTGGTATTTATGTTTGTCTATGGAAACCTTTTCTCCATCTCTACCCATTTTCATCGTATTTCTTTATTTCAATTAAACTTGTTAAATTGTATCTAAACTATTATTAGTTACTCGAAAATTATCCATTTATTCAAAAAATATGTATAAGATATTTATTTTTTATCATTCTTTTTTTTAAAATCTAATTGTGGTAATAAGTAATTAAGTTTACCCGTTAAATTTTAAAAAAATAAAAAGTGAATATAAAAAATGAGTCTATTATATTTATTTTTGAAGCAATCACGTCTCATTTTCTAATTATTGTAGTAAGTATTGGCTAACTCTAACTTGTTGCTTTTTGAGAGTTTTGTTTCCCAATACTGCTTTACATGGAGAGATCTATTGCAAGTTGTTCTAGGTCATATAGTTTGTTGTTATTGGAAAAATGTTGATTTAGAAAAAAAAATAATAATAATGGAAAGGGGAGGAAAAAAGCGTAGAAAAATTCAAAGCTTCTACCAAAGTTTCTTTGCAAAACAAAAGAGGATATGATTTTATGCTACATTTATTGCGTGTGTACCTAATTTGTTGTTGGTTATATTTATCATGCATTATTGTAATGTTCTTCCTTTAACAATTAACATCTTCTTGCTTGTGCAAGTGTCCTTAGCCATTTTCATAATGAAAAACATTAAAGTGATTTTTGAATTCTTTCAACGAAAAAAATGTGCTCTACACAAGTTACATAAAGAATTGCGCTTTGAAGTCTGTTTTTCTAAGTGCTTTGTGTGTTTATTATAGTCAATTCAGCAAATCTCAATTAAAGTATCTAATAATGTACTAATGTAGTGCCATTATTAAAAGCAGTCCAACGGGTTATTATATAGAAAAAATGTTATCAATATTAACAATAAATAACAACGAGTTAATTTAGGCTTATAAAAAAATAAGGAGTTAATATACCATCTATCAATAAAAATTTGTTAATTCAAACTCAAATATCGTGATTGCAAAAGGCAGAAACCAACTAAACGTAAAAGCTTCCATATGGATAATTGAGAATCCAATTCCATGTTAGAAAGTCTATGATCATTTAAAATTAAAAGACACGGAAAATAATTCAAGAAGCAATAGGGTTAAAAAGGAATAGATTCTTAATTAGCCACAGTAATCCAAGTATGTTAGGTAAAATTGTCAACAAACTAAACTGTAATAAGATGCTTTCAAAGGAACTGTGAATTGAAAGTTAATAGAGAAAATACTGTATGCCATAATAATGAGAAGAAATTTAATAGTATTATTTAATTATAAATTATTATATAATAAATTTATGAATTTAATATTAATTATTTTAAAAAATAATAAAAGTATTTCTAATAAAAATAAAAATACTATTAATGTGAAACCATAATATAGTATACTAATAATTTTATTTTCGTTAAATATCTCCTATAAGAGAAAACACAATGTCAAACCGTTAACGTAAAACATATTCTTGTACTATTTATTATCTCCATATTGTTAAAAAACAAAAGAAAAGAAAAAACAAGACATGAACTCATAGCATGTCTGCGCAGTGTTGTGTCTATCTATATGGGAAATCATGGACATAAGTTTAATACAATTAACGTTTCAAGTTTAATACAATTAACGTTTCGGCAAGAGAAAGCATATTTACGGATCCGGATTCCTTCGTTAACGGGAGACGTTCTTTTTCACCTTTTTTTTTTTAATTTTGCTAGTTTATAATTTAATTTGTGTCTTATTAAAATAAATATCAATTAAAATCTATTGTAATTGCATAATTTAATAACGGCATTCACTTGAGTAGACAAATTATATATATAGCATAAGACAAAAGAGATTTGCAAAAAATTAAATTGTCAATGAAAAGATTTGCAAGAAAAATTATCTAATCTTCACATTGCATATTTTTCATAGATATTTCTCTTAAAATGAGAAAAATACATCATAAAAAAATGCTAAACTACAATTACATTTTAAATTAATGGAAAAAATGGAACAGCAAATCTCGCCTATATATTCCAGGAGAGGATCCGATATCCATTTTACAGTGCTTCCATATATGTTTATTTTGTTAATTACAAGTTAAACATGACGAATGAAATAGATATATACAGCCACGATGAAATTTAGGAAGTCACAAAAGCGTGGCGTGCAATGCAAATGAACAGAAAAGTCATCAGTTGACAACACAGGTAGCAAAAATCTAATGAGTTTCTTGCTTGAAAGACTGAAAACAGAGACAGAATCTGTTAGCCCAGTGTGAAAAGTTGGTCCCCCAAATTGTGAGAGTGACCGTAATTATACAAATCCTTTTAATTAATTACTTACACATAGTAATGCAGAGTTGGGCACCTTAATCCTAATTCATAAAGAATAGTATAATTATGCAACTTATAGTGGCCTTCACTCCACCTCATATTCCGTTGTAAATTAACCTATAGTACAGCATATATACACTTTAAAATCTATCTTCCACATCTCTTACTCTTCTCACCTCATTCTTTTATTAATGCATGGGAAGTGGATCTCTTGTATTTTTTCCTCACCCCATTATTCACTTTCATTAATAATTCCAAATGGATTTCTATTGTTTCCCCATACACATTGCTCTAATGTGGCTCCTCTTTTTGGAAGGTAATCAAACATATGATTCTTTAAATTTCATTGCATAACTAAGCAAGCTATAACTATAATAACCAATGAATAATAGGTGGTGCATCAGGAACCAGGTTTACTCTAATCAACAAGTGTGATTACACGGTGTGGCCAGGGATATTGGCAAATGCAGGGAACTCAGCAATGGACTCAACGGGGTTTGAGCTAGGGCCCGGTGGGTCAAGGAGCTTCCACGCACCGCCCAATTGGTCGGGAAGACTGTGGGGCCGAACAGGGTGCAAGTTTGACCCGAATACAGAGAAGGGTAGTTGCAGCACTGGGGATTGTGGCTCGAACCAAGTCGAATGCAATGGGGCCGGGGCAAGCCCGCCAGCCACATTGGCAGAATTCACAATCGGGTCCACACAGGATTTCTATGACGTCAGTCTCGTTGACGGTTACAACATACCCATGATTGTGGACCCCAGTGGCGGATCGGGTACGTGCGGCTCCACCGGGTGCGTTGCGGACCTGAACCAACGGTGCCCCAATGAGTTACGCGTGCCGGACCGTGCCGTGTGTAGGAGCGCCTGCGAGGCTTTTCATAGTCCCCAGTATTGTTGCAGCGGCGCGTATGCCTCACCTGCCACATGTAAGCCTTCGGTTTACTCCCAGATATTCAAAACCGTATGTCCCAAATCGTATAGCTACGCCTACGACGACTCTACCAGTACGTTTACGTGTTCGGGAGCTGATTATACCATTACATTCTGCCCTTCATCCACAAGGTAACCGCAACCACATTCCCTTCCATTCTTTTCACTCTCATTCCTTTCTTTCTACTTCTTTTTTTTTATTTATTTTATTTTTCTTGTTTAACATCACCAATCCAATCGTTGATTGACACTTTCGGTTGTTCATGTTATAATATGCAACCGTTTTATTAAAATAATTGGAATCACATAGTGGTTGCCTACTAACCTTTTTTATTTTTAGTTATAGTGCACTTTTAGTGTGGCACAAGTTAATGCCTAAACTATATTTGCTTGAGGTACACTAAAAGAAAAGATAGTTGCAATTACTAGGTTGCATGGAAAATAAGAAGCACAGTAATACCTCACTCACAATTGGAATCTATTGCAAGATTTTTTGGTTGGATCAGTTAATCAGGAAGATAAAGTTACAGAAAGAAATATGCTCTTTTTTTATTTTTTTTCTAAAAGCTTTCCTTGCTTCATTTTGTGGTTATTTGCAGCCAAAAATCTGCAACAGATTCAGCACCTCCGGCTCCTCCTTCAGGAATTGAAACAGGGGAGATGCCATTAATAGTTAACAGTCCATGGTTTCCCAACTTTTTTAGTGGACTCTCATCCACCATGTCTCACTCTTGCCCCTTGTCAATGATTGTTACTCTGACTATGCTAATATTATTTTCTTTGCAATACTCCTAGTGCATTAATATCAAAGGTTGTAGGTGACATGCATTATGGATAGTTAAAAGAGGTACAAACCTGACCTTGTTAATTTGGAAAGCTATTGCAATCGTACACCGGCCAGCAAAAAAGAGACTTTTTCAAGTATAGATTGTCATTATTGATTTAGAGAGTGATGTAGCAATATATGAAAATTGAAAAGTGGTGTTTTTAATATATGCTTTGCTTGACTTAGAATTAGAGTAATATGGTTGGTACTCTACTAGCTAGCCAGAGCCAACTTTGCGGATATTTCAAGCTTGGTACCATCATGTCATTTGGGGTTGACATTAATCTAATTTCCAATTAAATTGTCTTCCAAAGTGACACTGCATTCCGCTTCTTGCTGAATGCTGACATTAACACACTCTGTCATGTTCAAAGGCACCTATATAGCTGGTGTGATATATTAAACAATTTATGGATTCTTTAATAGTAAGGTTCTTTTGAAACCTTTATTTTCTAATAGATTATTCAAGTCATGTGCATTTCAAGTATTAGCCCCTTTGAGATTCACTGTTATTTGTGTTCCAACGATAAACTCGAATTTGAGATCGGATCAGCCGTTGGAATTTCCTAATTTTTAAGAAGATGGATATTATAATGCACCAAGCATCACAATCTTAACATAATTATGCAAATATTTAGATATACAGAGAAAATGTTGGTTTTACGTTGGCACTGTCTAGCTCAAATGTGATTTTAATGAACATTAAAATTAATTCTAAGTAAAAACATGTCTAGACTGTTGAGTAATTAATACTTCGATGAAAATAAATTTTTATACATTGTGTGTGGCATTTTTATTTTAGTTTAATTATAAAATATTTTTTTAAAAGTAAATTATGGGAAAATTGTAATTTCCATCTTCTTCTAATTTATCATGAACCAGAAAGGTAGTGTTTGATTTAAGAGAATGTTTTTTATTTTTATTTTCTATTTTTATTTTTCAAAAATAATTTTTATTTTTGAAAAATAATTTTTATTTCTATAATTTTAATATTCAAAAAAGAGAGGAGATCCGTATAAATACTTACTTCTTATCTTATCCATTTATTTTTTTAACATCTAATAGTTCTAATAAATAACTAATTTTAATGATTAGATTTTAAGAAGAGTAAGTCTTGTATACTTTGAGATCAAATAGTTATTGAGTGATATATTATAAAAACGTAAGAATTAATGATTTTAATATCAAACAGCTGTACAGTAAATATATTAAATTAAGACGTTAAAAGCTATTTAACTCGATAACATAATAAATAACAACGTCTATAAAACACTTCATCTCTGCAAAGACTCTCAAACTACAACATTATTATGGCATTTAGATTGTACTTTTAAATTATATATATATATATATATATATATATATATATATATATATATATATATATATATATATATATATATAAACGGTTGAAAATATGTGCGGGGAGCTCTCAAGGGTTGAAAATTGAGGGTAATTTTTTGCAATTTAGGCATAGTATTATTTAAATATAATGAAGGAATTTTCTATTTCATAAGGGTATTAGGTGGAATAAATATATTTTTGTAACTAATATTTGTACGAGTTTAACGCTTATGTGTTGTCAAGTGTAAAAAAGTTTTACACTAGTATTTAATTATAACTTTTCATTTATATAATTTTTGAAGTATTTATCGATAAAGTTAACAAATTTATAATATACAGAAAGTTGTGATTAAATGTCTAACAATGAAAAAGTTTTTCTCTTTGTATATAAACAATGGAATGCAAACTTTGATTCAAAATATCTAACTCCTATTGATGATAACCAAGGTAGAAAATAACAAGGCTAGCAAAAAATGAAAGTGTCATCATCATAAAAAAGTCTAGAGCTAATTATGGATTCACCATTGAGATTTAATGTAATTACACATGCACTCTGTTATTTAAAACATTACTTTCGCCTTAGGAGTATTAGTGTAAGGTTTGATAAGACTGCTAGTATAAGATTTTCAAATATATAGGAAATACAAATGAATACATAGAAAAAAAAGAAGTTATGTATAATGTAAAAAAAAAAAAAAGAGATACATATATAATTTCACTAAATATGAGGGGTACATGTGTAATTAACTTAAAAGTCTAAGTATTGATAACATAAGTTATGAGTTTTTTCAAATATAAGATAGATGGACTCTGTAAAAGAGAGTTGTAGACTTAGACTATTGCACTACTCATGATGCTAAGTCCTTGAAAAATAAGTTATGACTTTTTCAAAAAAAAAAAAAGAATAGCTTATCCTCCTTCATAAAATATTAGTATTTGCATATACAGTAGGGTTCAGAGTAGATATAGGCTTTTCGACTCTCATGGATGGACTATATGTGGCAAAACAACATATCAACAATAAAATAACATGTTAGCTCTAGAAGAGGATTGAATACACAAGTCTTTTGAAATGACATTCTTAAGACATTTATGGAAATTTTTAAGTAAGTAGATGGTCTAACAGAATATCTATAGCTTTAAAAACAATTCACAAATTCTATTTTATAAAAATGTAGTAAAATAAAGTCAAATGATAAATATAAATGTTGTAATAAAAGGTGCATATAATATTTTATATAAAATAAGTGTTTTTTATGCCACTTATGATGACTTACAACAACTATTCTAATTAGTTAGGATTTTACTCTTAAACTCAGAGTTTAAGATTGAGAATACAAAGTCACTTTTGGCTACCACAAATTATTCTTTAAATAATAAATCACTCTTATCTTAGATACAAGATGAAAGGATTTTGTTTAATACATGATTACTCTCACAAAGAGGATAACGTCCACTAGCAAGTTAACCTAAAAGTTTCTTATAACTCAAAATAAATGTATGACACTTGATTGTTATTCAAAGCTTTAGACATGTTTAGAAAAATTTACAACAAGATTTATTTTGTGTTTTTCATATTGATTTGTCTACATTTTCATCATGATCAACTTTCTTTTTGTGCTAAAACTCCCTTTATATAGGTAAAGAAGTTTATAGTCATTGAGACGTTCTTTGAGTTGTCGCTTTCTCTTAAAATATTTTTCCATGAAATTCACTAAATACTTAAACTAAGATATTACTTAGGCAGTTTAGTTGTTTTTTACTATTTTTCCATCCTAACTCTAGGCTAACATAGGTGCATTGATCAAGGATTCTTTCTTAAGTTTATGTGTTGTAGTCTTTCTAGTTTGAATGGTATAGTCTTTCTAGTTTGAATGGTGTATGATAGACATGACAGTGACTTATGATACGTTTTATGCCTTATTTGATCCTTTTATACAAATTTTAACTTATATTACTTTCATCTTAATCACATATATAAATGTTGTATGGTTCATTTAATCATCTTATGCTTATTATAAACATCATTTCAATATAAATATTAAAAAATCAATCTTAATACTATTTTTTTATCATCAAAATCACTTAAATATCATCTAATTGTTCTAACTTTCAAATTATAACTATACATTTATATTTGGATCTTTTATTAGTAAAAATATCATCTAATTGTTCTAACTTTCAAATTATAACTATACATTTATATTTGGATCTTTTATTAGTAAAAAACTATCGAGAATCAAATACCGGCACTTAAATAATTGATAAATGTACTTTTGTGAATTTAAAGGAACTAACATAACTAATAAGAACACGTATAATTGATAAATAATTGATAAATGTATTTTTGTGAATTTAAAGGAACTAGCATAACTAATAAGAACACGTATAATTCATCTTTTATAACAACAATTAGTTGAAGTTGTTTCGACTTAATATTTTTAAAAGAAAATAAAAAAGTTGTATAAATTATAAACAAGGAATAATTTTTAACTGAAAAATTAAAAATATTTTTGACAATCAAAGATAGTCAATTTAAATAATTAAATATTTATAACAATGTAAAAATTTAAAAAATATTTAATTTGTACAATAATATTTAATTACAAAAACAATTTTAAAAATAGTTTAGAAAATATAATTAAATATAAATTATAATTTAAATAATTATTACTATAATTTATCACCGAGGAAAAAAAAATCAAGGGTATATGCGTGAAACAACTTTTCTAAAACTTGAACATTGTGTTAAGACTAGCGTAGTGCGGCAAAATTCCACCAGATAGGATGATTACAGTAAGACTAATGTTCTCCTTTTAACAATTTATGAAATCAAAACTCATGCTAAAGAAGCTTTTAGGGTCTATCTTAAAGCTAATCCATAAAAAAACAAAGGGAACCGACAGCACCGTCAGTAAATAGTGGATGCCATGCAAATCTACAACTCGTCCTTGACATCATCATTAACCTCATCAGCTTCGGGCTTTGAAGTAGATGCATCTTCTTCTTTCACGTCAGTTTCTTCAGTGTCATCTTCCTCTTCAACTGTTGCTTCAGGACTGATGTCCAAACTAGACTTCACTGAATCGTAAATACGGGAAGTAAAATCCTTGGGATCATCAAGCAAGAAGCCACTTTCGAAGAGCGCTGTCTGATACATCAACTGTGCTGTTTGTTTCACACTCTCATCCTGAAAAGTGAAAAGTTTTAGCGTTGACAAATAAACCCCAATTATGTAGAGGAAAGGAAAGAAATGCTACACAGAAAATTATGCTACAGGAAACGTTCAAATCTAAGAATATACCTCAGGGTTCTTTACTACTCTCTCTCGGAGCTCCTTGATGATAGGGTGCCTAGGATTGATCTCCAGAACCCTCTTGCCACGCATGTATGCTTGCTTGCTAGCATCTGACAAAGTTTGAGACTGCATGATTCGTTCCATATTAGCACTCCAACCATACTTTGATGTCACCACCACACAAGGAGTGTTATCCAATCGGTTGGATATCTTCACATCATCAACATTGTCTTTGGAAAGAGCACTTTTCCACCACTTAGTAAGATCCTTAAAGGATTCCTTCAGCTCCTTGTCTTTTGAATCCTTCCCAAGTTTCAAGCCCTCTTTGGAAACATTTTGGAATTTCTTATCTTCATAATCCATCAGGTATTGCATCAAGTATTCATCAACTGGATCTGTGAAGTAAATAACCTGTAGCAAATTGAAAAGAAAATACACTTATAAGACATCAAATACAAATAATTTGAATTGTAAACCCTAAACCAATTGGAATAAAAATCCAATAATTTGAATTGCACCTCAAAATTTTTCTTCTTAAGCCGCTCAAGGAATGGAGATTTTTCAAGTTGTTCTTTGCTGGTCCCAGTTATATAAAAGATATCCTTCTGCCCAGCTTTCATTCTAGATATGTACTGATCAAGAGATGTCAATTTACCCTCGGACTTGGTGCTGCAAGAGTTCCAAGTATCAGTTAAATTGTTAACAAATGAAAGTGGGGAAATAACAGTATAACAATACCACATGAGTATAGTAATTACAAGCAAGAGTAATATTACCTCTCAAATCTGAGCAGTTTTGCCAAACGATTCCTGTTGGTGGCATCCTCGATGATACCAAGTTTAATGGATTTACCAAACTCATTCCAGAACTTAGCATATTGACCTTTCTTCTCATCATTGTCAGCGGACGTATCTTCTGCATCAATATTTAAGGTTGATGGAATACAAGGTCAATGAGAAATTAGAGAATTCAAGTGACCTCACCCCCCCCCCCCCCCCCGGGGGGAAAAAAACACAAGAACACACACAATAAAACAACGTGATTGTTTGACAGCTTAGATTTATAGAACTGTTATACCATACCTTTCTTTTCTTTGTCAGTGGACTCGTCAGGATCCTCATCTGCAATCCTACGGATCATGTCAAGGGCTTTCCTAATAAGTTTCTTCTTGATTGTCTTTAGACTATTATGTTGTTGAAGCATTTCTCGGGATACATTAAGTGGCAATGTGTCAGAATCAACAAGACCCTGTTCCCAATGTCAATAGTAACATATTAAAAAAAAATATTCCTATACTCATAAAATATGGCTGCAATAAGCACACCAATAGCTACCTTCAAAAAGTTCAGGTACTTAGGCAACAATTCATCAAATTCATCTGAAATGAACACTCGTCTAACATACAACTTCAGGTTGGATTTGTTTGCATTATAATAGCTCTCGTATAAATCATGAGGTGCCTTAGGTGGTACAAACAGGACTGCCTTGAACTCGACATCACCTTCTGCAGTGAAGTGGCTCCATGATAGAGGTTTCTCATCACTGAAATCCTGCACAAACAAATCCACAAACTTTTGAATACTAACAACTCGAAGCGAAATGAATTTAACTATAGATTCCTTTGTGGCATCACTCAAGTAATGAACATGGAATATTACCTTGGCAAGAGAGTGGTAGAATTTGGTGTATTCTTCCTCCGTAACCTCTTTAGGATTCCTCAGCCATATAGCTTTCACGTCATTTAAAAGTTCCCATTCATAAGTTGTTTCTTTCACTGTCTTTGTCTTAGGCTTTTTTTCTTCATCTTCACTTTTATCAGCATCTTCATCTTCACTTTCGTCCTTGGAGATACCTTCAGCTGTATAAGGAATAAAATAAGGTAAGAATGACACCTTAAATTACAACTACATAATACAAGAATGAACAAACACCAAAACAGCATGTTGACACAGGATATAAATGGAAAGATCCAACAGAACTCTTAAAATATACCTGAATCATCTTCATCACTGGAATCATCCTCGTCAGCGGGAACCTCCACATCAACCTCTTTGCTTGCCCAAATATAGATTGGGAAGTTAATAAATTCAGAGTATCTCTTCACCAATTCCTGTGAAAGACAATATTATTAAATTATATTCAGATTAGGGTAGACTTCTTTTATATTGACTATTGGGAACGGTTATTGACAAAAAAAAAAATATTGAAGAACCATATAAAATCAGATTTGTGCAGCCAAATCGTAATCCGATCAAAACATTCACTTGAAGCTACAGTGAAAAGTTAATTTAACTAATGAGAACTCAACCTTCTTACAAGTGCAACACTCCATATAAACCCTGCGCCCTACTCAATATTGCATATTTCCCTAATGTGCACTCACTTGTCAAAATAAAGTAGCAAAAACTATAAGATAAAACAAATTCTGCACATGGACAACACTTCTATTTTCAAGCATGAGCAAAGAACAAAGCTAGTATCACCAGCCGTGGTAGCACTACATATAAGTTGACATATAGATTAAAATAAATGACCCCTAAGTATAAACTTATGTGGAGTAAAGTAAACTAGAACGCGTGAAATTTTAAACTCAACGGACTAGTTATAATAATTAAGGTAATAATTTGGTGCATACTTTCAGTTTAGACTCCTCTAAATACTCCCCGGCCTCTTCTTTGAGGTGTAGTCTAATCTCAGTTCCACGACCTAGTGGTTCGTTCCATGTATCTTCAGAAATTGCAAAAGCTCCATCAGCTTTTGATTCCCATACATACCTGAATACCAAATAATTTTCAAGTCAGTCAGTTGGGTTACAACTCAACAAACAAACAACACCTTAAACATTTACTGATTACAAAAACAATATCAAGTCAAATAAACATACTGCTTATCATCGTTGTGCTTGCTAATAACTTCAACATAGTCGGCCACGAGATACACAGAGTAGAAACCAACTCCAAACTGTCCAATCAGATTGAGATCTCCACTAGTTTGCATTTTCTCAACAAATGCTGAATTAACACACAGCTCCAATTAACACCTTCCCAACCACATTACAACCAAAAATTACTTTAGCAAAGGCCACAGTACCTGAAGTTCCAGATTTTGCTATGGTCCCCAAATTCTTTATTAAATCCTCCTTCGTCATACCAATACCTCTGTCTCGAATTGAGAGAATTTTCTTTCCCTTGTCCAACTTAATCTGTAGCACCAACAAGTTTGAGTTTATTAAAAAAACAAACCACGAATACAATAATAAAACACCGGCATTTCTTAGACTGTCATCATAAAAATCATTGCCAAGAACAACTTCTAGAAAAAGCATAATAGTAAGAATTTAACAATACTAACCTGAATATCAAGCTTGGCGTTATCACCTTCTCCCAAAACCTCCTTATCCGTGAGGGAGAGGAACCTAATCTTGTCCAAAGCCTAGAATGTACACAGCACTCGTAATTAAAACAGCGTTCGAACACAAATTCGTATAAAAAATTAAAAGCGAGGAATTTAAAAAAAATGAAAATAAAAATGGTAATAATATATAAAAAAGCGCTTACGTCAGAAGCATTAGAAATCAACTCTCTGAGGAAGATATCCTTGTTACTGTAGAGAGAGTTGATAATAATATCCATAAGCCGTGACACTTCCGCTTGGAACTCAAACTTCTCGGCGTTAGTGCGAAGAGATCTCTTGGAGATCGATTCCGACTCCCTTTGAATACGAATAGCATGCGTTCAGAAACGAACAGAAGAGAGAGGGAGAAATGAAACAAACAGCGCATACCTCTTAACGACATCTGAATCGGTGGAAAGGCCATGAGGCACGGCACCGATCTTGTCCTCGACCTTAGGTGGATCTACAAGGTCGTCGGAATCTCCCTCGGCATTCGCCTGAAACTTTCGACCTACAGAACCAAAAGTAGATGCGTGAATTGGAACCTACAGGGAGCGAAGTAATGCGTAGCAGAGTGAATGGTGAAGTGGCATACCTTGATCTGCAAAGAGAGAGAGGACACAGAGAAGAAGAAGAGCGGAAGCAACCGTCCACTTCCTCATGGCAGTGCTCGCAGAGTGTTTCTAGTAGGTTCCACCAGTGAAGAAGAGATCCGTTTAGTTTGGTTTGATTTCGCACTTGTGTTTACATTTATTTATATATGCCTCAGCTATAGGTCTAGCCGTGTTTGTTACGGGGGGAGCTTCCTTCCTACAAACACCTCCGTTCTGCCAGCGTGGACAATCCAACGGCTCTACATCTAATTTCTCACACGTGGCCTGTTCCTATTGGCTTTCTCTGTTTCATTCGACGTGGAGATTGCGAGTGTGGTGATGGTCCCACCAGAGACGACTCCAAACTCCAAAGCCCAAGTCTACCCATTGCCATATGGAAATGCTACTTCTATTCCTCTAATAATACGCCACCTTCTATATTTTCTTTTTTACGCCCAAAAATCCAATCACTTTCCTTCTCTTTTTCTTTTTCTTCTTCCCTTTATTTTTTTATTCACACTATATGTGTTTATTAGATGAGTGAAAAATATTTTTATATTAATAAATTAATTTTTATTCCATTATTTTTCCAATTTTTGTTATTAAAAAGTAATTTGATTTTTAAGGAATTAAAGCAAAAAGAGAGTTGTGTTGTCGTTTAGTCTTTTATAATTGTAAATCATTCTTGATTTACCTTGTTTTTGCTCAGAAGGCTTATTTGAATGGAATGTTATGTCATTCGATCTTAAAAATGTTCCTGTTGTCTTTCAGCGAAAAATTGATAATATCTCTAAAAACAATAAAACATTTACATGTGTCTATGTTGACGATATACTAGTATTTTCTAAAACAAAACATTGTCATTTTCATCATCTAAAACCAGTCTTATATAAATTGGAACATTATAGGTTAATAGTTTCAAAATAAAAAATATAAATTAGTAAAAATTTCATTGAATTTCTTGGGACAGAAATAAGTAATGGAACTGTAAAACTCCAGCCTCATATTTCAAAAAAAATACAGGATTTTCCAGATAAAATGGAAGAAATAAAAACACTTAGATCCTTTTTAGGACTTTTAAATTATGCAAGAAGTTTTATTCCTAATCTAGGAAAATACACATCTCCTTTATATAATAAAACTTTATTAAAAGGAGAAAGAAAATTTAATTCTGAAGATATAAAATTAGTTAAAAAAAATAAAATAAATGGTAATAAATTTACCAACTTTACAATTACCATTGGATTCAGATTACTTGATAATTGAATGTGATAGATGTGAACTTGGATAGGGAGTCATCCTTAAACGAAAGAAAAATAAACACATATCAAAGGCAGAAGAACAAATTTGCAGATATGCCTCTGATAAATATACTACAAAACCAAAAATTTACAAAACTAGCATAAATTATGAAGTAAATGTTATCATACACGCAATGGATGCATTTAAATTATTTTTTATAAATAAAAAAGAAATAACAATCAGGACAGATTGTGAAATCATAGTTTCTTATGGTAAAAATCAAATTAATAATGATAAAAAGCCACATAAAATATGATTGCTTTTCAAAGATTATATAAATTTTTCAAGAAAAATTATTTATTTTGAACATATAAAAGGTTCTGATAATACTTGTGTCGATATACTTTCCAGATACATCAAGTAAAGACTTGAACTTCTACAAAGACCTGTTAGGTCACTTATACAAACATCCATATGTTGAAGAATACAAAGAAAGGAGTCAGTGGCCCAAAACAAGTAAAGTCCCCTTATCAAGTGGACCAATTCACAAAATTTGGTAAACAAGAGTTGTCAATCCTTACAAATATCTTCTAGTACCCTGGAAGAGACAATACAAATGTCAAATTAAATGTTTTAATTGACAATATTTGGAATATTCCAAAATATACTACACAAAATGAACACCTAGTTACAAAGGTGAAACAAAGCATTATAAGTGCATTATACAATTTTTGTTGTCATGACAATAAAGGAGTAGCTTTGACATCTCCTGCCTCTCCTTCTGGGAAAGGTTTAACACATTTTGCTTTAATAACAGGCAAAAACAAGGGTGTTTATACATCCTTCAGAGATCTCAATGAGGCTAAACAAGACCAGTTTTGGTCTACATACAAAGGTTTTTACTCAAAGGAAGAAGCCGAAATGGCAGTTCGACTGGAAACAATTGATGAAGAAAAAATAAAAATTGCCTTACAATTAGAGTCTTGTGCTCAAACACAAACATATGCTACTGCTGCTTGCAGTATCTCACAACAAATAAATCTAAATGTCCTTCTGGGTAAATTTGGGATAATACAGAATTTTCTGTTTGAAGTCCATTCTGAAACAACAACATACGATGGTTTATTCGTAAAAGTACAGACATACTTCAATAACAGAAATCCTTGTTTTGGATCTTTAGAATATTGTAAAACTGTGGACAAAGACTGTACATGCCAGTTGAAGTTCATAATAAGACGAGCTCAAATAAATTCGGGTTCTTTCAAAGCATACTTATACAGGGATGTTTTGATAACTCTCATGTTACTATTAGAAGCAGGATGTCTCCATTCTTTGATACCTCCTACAGACAGGTTTTTAGCCCTGTCCCCAACATTAAACTTCGTCATAAATGATATTCAGGTGGAACACATGCAGCAGGTGGCTCTACAAATTACTACTTCTCCCAGAAGTATTCATACTCATGATAGTTCAGCCACTCATGTCATAAAATTATTTACTGAGATAAATCCTGAGATTCATACTCTGACTTTATTAGAGCATGATCTACTTAAAGAATTGTCCTTAAATAAAGACAAAGCATACCAGTACAATCTCTGGAAAACATATATTGAAGGATCCAACTGGAACTTCTCAAAACAGGATTCCGAGAATTTTATACTGTTAAAGGAAACCCCTAATACAAAAATGTACTGGAAGAAGATAATGGGTAATAAATTTCACCCATTCCTAATTGAAGCTAACCTTTCTCTTGTCAAGCATTTTGAAAAGGAAAGGTTATACAAAGAAATATATGAAGAAACTGGCTATTATGGCCAGAACACTCCTGGAATGTCATCCTTCCCATCAGACTGTGATGACAATGAAGATCAGAGTCTTCCTAAACAAATGGAAGAAGAGATACAAGAACTGTCTACACTCGCTCGAGTAAGAAGAACAAGTTAAAAATTTTACATGTGACAAAGTAATTTTACTTCTTTACTGAAGTAATAGACTCAAGGGTAAAATTTACCTACAAAATAGGTTGCTAGTCATAGAGTAACCTACACAGCAGGTCACCAGTCACTAGGTTACCTTCTCAGCCGGTTTCCGGTTACCAACTTTGTCTATAAAAGGACCATAAGTTAGAGAGAGAAAGAACATTCGTGATCGTTTAATTTTAATCTAGAGGAAAATTTTACGTAAGTCCTATAAAAAATATTTTTTCTTCTTCCTATATCTCTCCTTAAATAATCAATAATTTTTATTATATATTTTTTTTCATTTTATTTTTATAGAAACTGGACTTGGGTATAGCTAAAGACGACCCGACACTTAAGTCACCACAATCACAACCCAATATCTCATTATGACGATCAGATTGTCTTGAGATCATCTCACGCCTCCTTAAACCACGATGTGGGAACAAATTCTGCCGAATCATAAAAGGTACCGTCATGGCCTATATAACGAGGCAGGGTGTCAATGTTTAGATCATTCAAATCATCCAGAGTACACAACATCTTACTAAACCTGACCTAGCGTCAGTTAGCTAGAACATTTGGCGACCAGAGTGGGAGCAGGTAAAACTAAACCCAACAACCTCTCTTTTTCTTACCACGATGGTACAAACACAGCATGTTGAATCCTCCACTGTCGAGCTGACAACTCTGGATCAGCTCCTATAAGAAATGCAGGAAATTTTCCAAGAAGCTCAGGAGGCCCGTGCTAGAGCCACCGAGGTTGAAGAGTGCAACCGAAAGGTGTGGGCGGATACTTAACGGTAAGTCAAGGTTGCTCAACAAAAGTTCATGGTGTAGCTGGCGACCCTTAGGCGCACAAACCTCGATGTCTACCCAGAACCCAAACTAGACTTCCAGCCTTTCTCCCCAGAAATCGAGGCGAAACCGATTCTGCCCCCATTTTTTGGTCCCTAAAATGAAACCATTTAAGTGGGGACCCAATTGCCACCTACTAAAATTCTGCTTGCAGATGCTCATAAGCTAAAGAAACGATGCGGTATGATGCAAGATGTTTTCTGAAATTCTAGGCAGATCAACACTAGAGTGGTTCAGCGCACTGTCAGACCAGTCGATCACCTGCTTCGAAGACTTCTCCCCATTGTTTGTCACCTAGTTCGCGCAAACAGAAAAAAACCTCGTCAGTGGCAGACTTATTCAATGTTACGCAGAGGTCAGGCAATACGCTCAAAAAGAACTCGGCACGCTTTAGCAGTGCCACCGTTAGGGTTAAAGACCTAGATGAGAGGATGTTTGTTGCTTCCTTCGTGAAAGACCTCCATTCTGGCCCCTTTGGAGAGTCCCTGGTCCACATAGAGCCTGAAAATATGGTCAAGATCAGGGCTCATGCCATACGCCACATCGACACGGAGGAGGTAATGATGCAAAAAAGAGCCAACGAGAAAGATGAGATGACAGGAAAACCTAAGTCTCCAAAGAGGGACGACAAAGCCAAACATCATTCAGAAGACAAAAGGAAAGACAACAAGACAAGCAAACAACAACATGAGTATGGCGAACTTAGCAAGTGCATCAACTTACCCCGTTACCACACAAAACCGTGTTACTATGATTATGAACTACAAAACCCTACCCCTTATCAACCCCACGCAAGCAAGTCTTGCATGACGTGAACACTACACGATTGATGCATTTCCCACCAGTATCGGATCGTCAACTAGGGCGAGACTGGGATTCCTTGTGCAGGTTCCACTGAGCATATCGTCATGATACCGAGAAATGCTATGCACTAATAAGGCGGATAGAGAAACTCATAAGGGAAGGGCACCTACACCACTATGTAAGAAACCCTAGTCAAGGCTAGGAGCAACAACCAAAGCTACCCCCACCTCTCGCAGAAATAAAGCAAATTCAAACAAATGAAAGCAACCACGAGCAGCCAATCCGAGTAAGCTTCAACACTACAGCTGTGGGATTCACTAATGAAGGTCCAACATCGTCAGCAAGAAATAAATACACTCAGGCAGTCCTCAATGTCTCACTAAACACAAAAACTGTGTGGCCACTAACGCTAACCATTTCCTACACTAAAGATTACTATGAGGGGGTCACACCACATAAACACAACTCAATCATGATCTTCGTAGTCATAGTGGGCTATAATGTCCACCTCGCATCTTGGTAGACCAAGGAAGTTCTGACGACATCCTTTTCTGGAACACGTACATCGAGCTAAGAATTCCCTAAGACATCCTACGACCCCAAAATGGAGTCTTGGTCGGCTTCACGGGCGAACAGGTGCAAGTAAGAGGCTATGTTGACCTCCGCACTACTTTCGATTCCGAAGGATTGGCCAAAACAATCACAATGCGTTACCTAATGATAAACGTCTCATCATCATACAATGTTCTGTTGGGAAGACCAATCCTCAACACCTTAGAAGTAGTCGTCATGGTGTGAGCTCCTAAAGATGAAGTACCTTCTCGAAGATGGTTGAGTCGGGGTTATCAGGGTTGACCAAGAAACAACCCAAAAATTATACGAGGAAAGCCTAAAATACAAGTGTACTTACTCAGTCATTTGCAACAACCAGGTCCACCAGCTCGACCTCAACCCGTGAGGAACCTCCTAAACAGTAGACCAACACTGGTAGACCTGCTGAAAACAATTGCCATAGACGGGGGAGAAGTCTACATAGGAAATAACTTGGAAGCCGAAGTATAATTACATATTTAAATTATAGATTTATGTAATTAGATATTTAAATTATAAATTATTATCATTATATATTTAATTATAATTTTCTATAATTAAATATATAAATTTTAAAATTACATACTTAAATTATTATTTTCTACAATTATATTATAAATTAATATAATTACATTAATGAAAGATGGAGAAATGAAGGAGAGAGAGCTTATACTTACTAGTACACGCCTCAAGTTATACACCATGAAAATGATTAATGATTCCCACTTGAAACCTTAAATGCATAAGCATTACTTCCATGACAAAATCATCTTTGGTTTGGCTTGGAGAGTCAATGCCTGATAAAATAAATTATAATATAAGTGAATAGTGATAATTTAATTTGTAATTAAAATTCAAAATTCTTATAATTGGTTATAATTAGTTATAATTAGGGTGGTCAGGGGATCAAATTTGGAATAAATAAAAATTCAATTTAATCTATTTTAATCAAATTGTATTCCATTGGATTTGTAAAAAAAAAAGTTTAATAAATCAATTAAGAACATATTGCATCTATGCATTACAAAGAAATTTTTTAAATTTATTTTGTTTTTTGTTTTTTTTATAAAACATAAGAAATAAAATATCAAACATAAAAAAATTATAAATAGAACGTTAAATATACATATTTTTTTTTAAAGTATTATATAAAAGTAAAACTATGTATAAAAATAAACTATAAAATAATAAAATTTAATAACTAGTAATTTTTCATAACTACAATGTATTCCTTTTTTGACTTATCTTTGATATGCAAATAATATATCAAAGGAAACCAAATGTTAAAAAGTAAAAATTATTTACAATAAATTAGTTTAAAATTAAAATTGATAAATAAAAAATAAAATCAAAACCTTTAAAGATATTGATTATGCTATTTACTTACTTTTATTATATTTTTATTTACATTATATTTAACATATATAAAAAACAATACATTAAAAATTAAATTCGTCGAATTAATTCATAGATCATTGGATTTGGAGAGTTCAAATCTACTAATTAATCCAATTAAATTCAATTTTAATCAAATTTAATTTTATTACATTTGGATCATTCCAAGATTTAAGATTGATTTGGATGATCAATCTATATTTATGAACACTCCTAATTATAATTGCACAGAAAGTTTTAATATATATTTGCGTTTCTAATAATTATTTTAGACCAATATGTTGTTGGTGCTTCTAAGTTTAGTTTCAAGGTCAAGTTTTGTGTACATAGAAAATATGGTTGGAACGAGAGATTTCACTAAAGGTGATCGATAGAGTTTTTTTAAACAGATTAATCATCGATAAAGCTAGTAAATAATGGTAGCAATAATATAATTAAAAAATAATTATTTTTAGAAAAATTTAACGAATGCTGTACACATAAAATAGAATAGATGATGATTGATCTTGGTGCATTATTATGTAGGGTTGGAGAATTACACCACTTATCGGAAAGTGGAGGGGGTTGCTTTATGTGGAAGGGTGGTTTGGATAATTTGTATATTGTTATTTTTAGTTGGATGTGATTTCCAAGGAGCACTGTAATTTTTTAATGGAAGCGAATCCTAGTAGTCGTAGGTGATCATATTCCTTTCTTTTGACGACTTGTTTTGCTACGAGAAAAGGAAGAAAAACATATAATTGTGAAAAATATGGGTTAAAAACTCATCCACGGCACACTAATGGGATAATGCCCAGAACACTCACCAACTTCCCACTAGATTTGAAGTCAAAGACGCTTTTAATCCAGTGACTCAACGTGGAGGACAAAAATGGGTAGTTAACGACAAATACTGCCAATGTGGCCGATTTCAAGCTTTCCATTACCCTTGTTCACATGTAATAGTTGTGTGCGGTGCAATTAGTTTAGACTATTATCAATTTGTTGATCAAGTATACACCAATGACTTTATCATGCGTGCATACTCTGGTCAATGGTTTCCTCTTGAGAATGATGACTTGATCCCTCATAATGAAGAAAGTTGGACTCTTATCCCAAACTATTCTGCTATTCGAGGAAAAGGACGTCCGAAGTCAACCAGGATAAGAAATGAAATGGATTTTACTGAGTCACAAACACACAGAAAAAATAAGTGTAGCCGATGTAGACAAGAGGGTCATAATCGGAGAAATTGTCCTTTGCATACTGACGTAGGATGCTCTCAACCAACTGATGCTGACATGTAGTTACCTTAAATGTTAACGTGTGTTTTAGTTTAATGTTTCAAAAAGTTATGTAACTAAATAAATGTTGATGTGGCTGAAAAATAAATTTTTAAATATACTTTTCAATATCTGTTATATTTTAGAATTTTTATTATCTTTTTATCATCTTTTTTTAATTTAACTTTTCAACTTTCCAATAACTGATATATCGTAAAATATTTATAACTTTTTTTAAATTTATTAATTACGTTACAGTTTTAAACTTTTTTTTATATTTTTAAATGTTTTTTAAAAATGTTATAATCTCTTTATATTTTTAAAAATGTTAGAATTTTTAAATTTTTACGTTACACTTTTCGATATCTATTATATTTTAAACTTTTATTTTCTTTTATCATGTTTTTTTAATTTAACTTTTCAACTTTCCATGATATATTATAAAATATTTTTAAATTTTGCTTTTGATTTTTTAATTACGTTACATGTTTAAAGCTTTTTTTATATTTTTAAATCTTTTTTAAAAAAGTTATAATAATCTCTTTATATTTTTAAATCTTGTATAAAAAGTTATAATTTTTTTTAAACTATTACAGTTTTGAATTTGTTTATAATTTTTAATATTTTATAGCAAAATTTATTATGTTTTTTTAAACATAAAAAAATAAAATAAAAACTTTATTGCAAATAAAATAATATTTCATTCTTCATTATCATCGTCGTTTACATTTTGGCATGAATATGGATCATATGATCCACCTAATACTAGACTAGCGGCGACATAGGGAGAATCCCAAGGTATATCAAACTGTGGTCCGCCCATACCTCTTGTCGTTGCTGGTTGTTGCTCTGATGGCATCTCCGGTGTGCATAGTGATCCAAATATTTCCTAAAAAATATGGCCTTGGGGCATGCTAGCACCGTACAATGTATGACTTTGGTGAGATGATCCTTCATGTGTATGAGACGGATAATAATAAGTATTAGGCATATTTCCACTTATTTGTGTCAGTGTATAATAAATGCTTTCTTGACGTTCAGGCAAGTTAGGAATTGGGTAAACTTCTAGCTAAACCACGTCCCTTCGTCTAGTTAGACCACGACTTTCACGATATGACTGTTCACTTCAAAATCTGGAACATCTACCTGAGGCATACTTTCAGGTGGTGGCAATGCCGCTTTCGTGATTTGATTTTCGTCTTCCAATAAGACCATTATATCAACATATGGAACTAAATCGTCCACTGACCACTTGTTTCTTCCCTCCGGAGACACCATATATGATAATGTCTCTCCAACTTCACCCTACAATAAAAATAGAATAAAAAACATTAAAATGTTATTGCAAAAATTAAAAAACAAATTGAATAAGTAGTATAAAAAATTTTACCAACAACGATGCTCGTGCATTTCTTGGGTCAATAAACAATTTGGTTTTCGCATGATACCAAAATATGTACTCAGAGTTGAATGTCAGGTCTCCAACTTGAGTTCTAGTTTCTTTGACCCTAAATTGGTCTAGGTTGTTCCACATTGCAATGGCAGGTTGCAACAACATAAACCAATTTTCTGAACCTTTTCCTCGCATAGTCAACCCATGTAATTTTTTGGGTTGCAAAGGAGGATGGGGTATGGGTTGCCGCATCCCAAACTGCCGCATTACTCTATCTGGTTGATGCCATTCACAAATATTGAAGCAAAGTAATGGCACAATACATTTCCACGCATTAACCCCTTCTACGCATATCGGGGTAACTGTGCCAAAACTTTGTTTGGATATGGCATCCAAATCACCTATATAACATAAGAAGTAGTTAATAGGTAAACAAATTAAAAATTAATGACATACATTTTCTTACATCATTTTGCTTCATTGTATCAGTAGTCGACGATGATGTTTTAAATCATTGGTGGCCCCACTCTGTCGGTTTCCCCGTCGTAGCCACCTACCAAAATTATATAATTAGTATTAAATATTAGATAACTAATTTACAAATAATGTTGTAAAATATAACTAATATTATACTCAATAAAAAATTACCTTGAAACCAATGGTTTGTTTGGTTTGTATGGGGTGATATAGTTGGTGCAACTTTTGGAAATTTCTCCCATGCCCATATTTGTATTAATAGGCATAAACCACCAATGGATCTTATTTTGTAATTTGTTGCAACACATAGTTCTCTATATAAAAAACTAAGTACAACAGCACCCTATGCGTATGCACTGCACTCACCAAAGTCTCGCAACAATAATAAATACCTTAAAGAGACTTTACTAATTGACTTATCAACAAACATGGCACCACCAATGAGTCATAAAATATATTCCCTAGTAAATCTCTGTAAGTTTTGTTCATTATTTTCAAAATTAGCAATGTCACCAAAATTATGAGTTAGCCAACTAACTCGAATAGAACTACCATCAGTTTCATCCTCATTGGGTGAAACCCCAAACAATTTTTGACATAGTTCAACCAAATTAATATTGGTTGAAACTATGACAGGAATTCCAGTCACTCGTAAACACAACAAAATTGCAACATCTTGAAGGGTGATAGTGCATTATCCACATCTCATGTGGAAAGTACGAGTTTCAAGTCTCCACCGCTCAACAAATGCATTAATTAAACCTGCATTAATACGAAGAAAACTCATCTGGGCGACCGTGTAGAATCCCAATTATTGTAAATATCGTACAATTTGTGGAGGAATTGACTCTTTTCCATTGCAAGTGGAAACTGCACGTCTGATTAAGAGTTTTCTGTTGTCCTCTCCATTCCATATATGTTGAGAAACGTGTTGATTTTGCATGTACAACACGTCATTCTCCACAGGTCTAGAATAAAGACTATCGATAGAAGGGCGAGAAGAAGAAGAAGATGTCATGGCAATTACTAAAATTTAAAACGAAATATTATGTTAAAATAATACCCAAAATAATATATAAGAAATATTATATAAGGAAACTAACCTCAATATTTGGAAATAACTTTCAGAGAATAAAAACTTTCCTTTGATTATTATGTGACTCTGTGCGGTACAAGTGGAGAAGTCAGGATTATTGTGTGATTCTGGCAGGGGCAAGTGGGGATTAAATAGGAGAAAAACTCCGTATAAACCGCAAGTCTGATCTGCGGTTTATGTGGATATTAACTGCTGGGTTAAAGGCTGTACCGGAAAAAGATGAATATTAAATGCAAACCGCAACTGTGAACTGCGGTTTTGACGTCATAAAAGTCCGCACCCCTTCCTATTCCTGGGTTAAAACTGGTGGGTAACGAAAAAAAAAATTTAATTAAAACCGCAGGTGGCACTTGCGGTTTTATGTGGGTAGAAATTTGTGCTTTTTTTTTTGCAACTGTTGGGTAAAAAGGGGATAACAAAAAAAAAATTTAATTAAAACGCAAGTGACACTTGCGGTTTTATGTGGGTAGAAATTCGTGCTTTCCTAAACCCTAAACTGTTGATTAAAAAGGGGGGCTGGGTCAAAGACCACACAAACCGTAAGTGGGAATTGCGGTTTTGTGGTTCTAGAAATTTGTGTTTTTTTGCAACTGTTGGGTAAAAAGGGGGCTGGTCAAAGACCACACAAACCGTAAGTGCTAATTGCGGTTTTGTGTGTCTTGGAATCTGCATTTTTTAAACTTGTTGGGTAAAAAAGAGGGGTTGGTCAAACCGCAAGTGTGACTTGCGGTTTTACCAGACTCGTTCTCTGTGCTCTGTTTACCCATTGGTTAGAGGGGAGACGCTAGTCAAAGACCAGTCAAACCGTAATTCCCAGTTGCGGTTTTACAGTAATTTTTTTCCATTCTGGATTCCACGTAAGCACACAGTTAACGTGACACGTAAACCACAATTGGAAGTTGCGGTTTGACCAAGTCAAATTCTAAAACAGACTCATCCTGGTAATATTTTAAAAAACAAACTCATCTATGTAATTTTTTTAAAAAATAAACCCACCTAGGTCAATCAACGGACAAAAGAGACATGTATCTAAGGCGGTAAAGAGTTGTGTATGATTTGATGATCTGAAATTGAATTTGAATTTGCACGAGTGTAATTGGGTGCTCTGTGGTGAGGGACAAGACAAAGAAAAGAAGACGCGAAAATGAAGACTTGTTCCACCCGCAAGATTGGGTGGCCCAGAATGCAAATGAAGATATAATTGGGTCGGGCTTAGATAAGAAGATCTAGTGAGAGAAGACCAATTCAAATTGGAAAGCATATAATATGGCAAAGGGAAGAGCAGAGTTTTAAGTTTTAGGGCATAAAGACATTTTCTTGGCCTTGCAACCGCGTGGAAGTTTGTAACCAATCCCAACATTTCACCCACTGGTGTAGCTTTGGAAAACATGCAATGCAAACCCAAAAATGGAGAATCTCCCACCTGGGTTTCGATTCTACCCAACAGAAGAAGAGTTAGTTGGGTTCTATCTACATAACCAGCTCCAACTCCAAGGGCAGAGACACGACACCACCAGAGTGATTCCAGTGATTGACATCAATGGCGTGGACCCATGGAACCTGCCATGTACTAGTTCTAGTAGTACCACTCATTCTTAATTTAGTAGCTACTTCTGATTGCTAAAATGATAATGTCTTGTTTTGGTCAGCACTGGCAGGGGAGGTGTGTCGGAGAGACATGGAGCAATGGTTTTTCTTTTGGCCCAGACAAGAGAGAAGCAGGCCCAACAGAACTACTGCAAGTGGGTACTGGAAGGCCACTGGTTCTCCCGTCCACGTTTACTCTTCTCACACCAAAGTCATTGGGATGAAGAAAACCATGGTCTTTTACAAAGGAAAAGCTCCTACTGGAAGGAAAACCAAGTGGAAGATGCACGAGTACAAAGCCATTCTAAACTCTCACCCTCCAAAGGTATATTTCGATGCTGCATAAAAATAAAACGTTTCACATTTCACACTTCATACCCTTTTTATTGTATACAGTTGAAGCACGAATTCAGCTTGTGTCGTGTTTATGTCATGTCGGGAAGCTTTTGCTCCTTTGATCGACATCCACTTGATATACCAAGAGTTGAGGGAGACATAGGTGGTGCTTCAACAAGTTCTCAACCCCATAAACCTACTAACACTTCTTAAATCATCGTTTACATTAATCATCTACCTCGCTTCACCTCCAAGTGTTATAATCTTTACTATTTCTTATTCAGCATAGGATTGTTTTTCCAACGGAAAATAAGTTCCAATCACCATATTCAGGAAAGAGGCGTGGATCTTATCACTTTGCTTTGTTAATTGTCTTGTAACCATAATCGATGTTTCACCCCTTCAAACTTTCTTTCTTATTTAGGACTTCAAAACAAATTACTTCGCCTACATCATACCTGTTAAACTCCAATGTTATACCCGTTTATTTCCAACTTGTTTAAATGTAGGTAAATTCGATTTATTCTGAATTTGGATAAACTCAGTTATAAATTTGGCGGTTCACTCAATTATAAATTATTAAAAATTTTAAAATTATGCAATATGCATTTCATGTTAACACTTTGTCCAACATTTTTATTTAAAAAGTTATATGTTTTATTACTACCAAAATTAGTTTTTTAATACTCCATTCAATCATGTCTACATAAATGTTTCTTCCGTTCAAATTCTATCTACTTGATTCATATACGTCCTAAAAAATTAGACCATTAATTTCAAAACAGACTGTATGCTAGCTTTCAGTTCTTCAATTTTGGATCAAAACAAATAGTGCTGTGTCTTCAACCTGTTCAAATAGTTGAATCAATTAATAAGATTTTCAAATAGCATGATAGAGCAGGTTCATATATCTGACGAATATAGGTAGCAGTCAGGTGACCTCACGTTTCATATCGATAAATTGAAAATTTGGTCAAACTCCCAGTGTTTTTCGTACATCTGGGAAAGAGACTGAACGAGAAAACCATACTTGGGCAAATATTTTCAAATGCATGTTCCCTTGTTCATATTAGCGCATTATTTTTGGAGTTAAAAAAACTATGTTGTGTAAAAAAATTATATGGTTAATCAACCAACAGAAAATAAGTTTTAGAATGATTTTTTAGATGATTTATAAAATTCAACAAATTTATTATACATTAAAAATACGTAAAACTATTTTATATTAATAGGGCCTAATTATTTTTTAAATTTTGTATTTTATTTTTTTATTATAGTTTTAACATTTTATTTTTCTTTCAAAATTATAATTGTTTTACAAATTCAACACTATATTTATAATTTTTTCAATTATTCTATTATAAATATATATATATATACTAATACATTAAATTTGATAAGTATCCAAGTTATTGACTAACCACTATTTAATGAAATATTAATAATCAAAGGTAGTGGTCCCATCAAATAAGGTTATTTTTGGTATTTTAGTCTACATACATATTAATTAATATTTTTTGCAATAGTTGTGTACTGGCTTCAAAGGATTAGGATCCTTTTCATTTTTTTTTTATTTTCTTTCCATTACTAAGCTTTTGAATAAATAAATATTATATTTTATAAAATTTATATAATTTCTATTTAATTAACCCTTTCAAAAGTATAAAGAATAAAAGAAATGGACAAAAAGGAAAAGGAGAGTATCCATTTTTGCTTCAAATATTATGCTACAAAATTTCATGTTCTCATGTATCTTCAAATAAAACTTTCTATTTTAAGTTTTGAGAATATTAATTAGCAAGACTCCAAAACATTTATAATTATTTTATACTATTTATTGACTGGATGAAATAACCTAAAGAGTGAATTGAATGTAAAGAAAAAGTTACCTAATAAATAATATTTCTCCCATCCTAAAATGAGTGTTATATTTTTTAAAAAAAATTGTGGCAAAATTAGTGTGGTATTTAAATTTTAATTTAACATGGATTATTATTTTTTCACACATACCCTCAACAATGTTACTTCAATTTTCCAAAGAAATATTAATAGGAAGATTAGTTTGGTAATATTATTAGTCTATTTCATGTATTTATTAACTTTTCTTGATAGTATGAAACAACATTGAGCAACATCATTGAGAAATTCTAAAATAGAGCTCATTAGTTGGCTGTAAACATTATAGATAGAGTGGTTAATTTATAAGTGGACTCCACTTATATTACAAACAAAACATAAGTATACAAGTCACCTATTACTATAGCTATTAAAGTGGGGCGGACTCGACCCACCACCTATATGAGTAAACTTGGCCTAATCCACCTAGTGTTTCCTCTTAAATTCTTAAACTCAGCAGACCCCCCCTACGAGTTGGTGGGTTAGGTGTGTTGATCCATTAATCCACCTAACATTAAAAAATATTTTAATAAAAATAAAAAATAATATATGTTAAAAATATAATTGTTTATTTAGCAAGCAAAAACACTAAAATAATTTCAATTTTTTTAACTTTCCGACAAGAGCTTGTTGTAGAGTTAAAATAATTTCAAATTTTTTTAACTCTCTAGTGAGATCGGAGAGTTAAACGAGGAAGGAGTTTGACAAGAGAAAGAGGAGAGAGAGGGAGAACAATGACTTTTAGTAAACAAAAAAAAAGGAGGGAGAAGGAGTGGAAGTAAGGAGGGAGGGAGAAGTAAGTTGAGGAAGAAGAAGAAATAAAGAGAAGCAGCTAGGCAGCTGAGAAAAGGAAAGAGCTAGATGTAATTAGGGTTAAAAGTAAAATAGGGATAATGAATTTTTTTTTTAAAAGGTAGGTGTTTTTTGAAAAAGGGATAGGTGGGATTTAAATTCTCTCACAAAAAAATCTCAATCCAATCTATTTGGGTTGGATTGGGTCTTTGGGTAACCCGACCCAATGAATACCCTACCAATGGCTTATGCAATTCAAGATTCCCAATTTCATATAGTAATAATTAATGAACATGTCCTTTTAATTATAATGCTTTATTATGATCAAGTATTTGCTTATTATTATGTTTTTGTTATTACAACCATCTTGATCGGTCATAATCGATCATGATCCTTATTTGGGTACTTTGGTGACTCAAGTGAAAAGTCCTTCATGTTAGACATTCTTCGATGAATTCTTTTCTAAAGATTTAGCATAAACATATCTATCTTCAATAAGATGTCCAAACAAATCAAGGACTTATTTTAATATTGACCAAATTTTGTACTTTATTTTGAATACATCTTAGCGGATTGAAACTTGAATATCTCTTAACCACTAAAAGCATTTGCTATATATTTATCTTTTTAATTTGTCATTCACCAAAAGTATATGCCATTTTATATGAAGTTTTCTCAATGTCGACTGTGGATTGTCGAAAACATAGGCGTAGTAAGGATTTTCTTAAGAGTGGAGGGGATTCATGGTCACCCTAAGCTTTTTAAAAAAATTGTAAATTTTTCTGTAGTATATCTTTTTTTTTTTTTTGCTCTCCAAACTTTTTTCTTTCCTTTTAACAAATACAAAATTTTTTTACAAAAAAATATAATTTTCTTAAAGTATATCTATTTTATTTTTTTATCTTTCCTATTTTATCAAGATCTACCACTGCATAGGTGGCTTGAAAGTGTTCATGCAGAAACGTAATTAATGATTGAAAAGTTCATTCACAATTATATAATCTTTGCGGATATAAAATGGTTGATATTTTTTGGTAATATACATACATGTTTTGTTTTGGAGTTTATTAAAATAATATTAGTTGAATCAATTATCAATAGATAAAGTCGTAAAAGGGTCATTGCCCAACACCTAACCAGCCAACCTTAAAAGACAAAGAGTAGTCAAATGGTAAAAGTGCAGTTATTCAACACTCACAAGTCGTGCTCTCTCAATTCAACACTTGAGCTAAGCACTCAACAGTCAAAATGAGACCATTAAGCGATGATGTTCATACTGAAAATTTATGAAGAAAAGGACAGACACTATAAAAGGAGCATTTTTGTCTGAAGTTCACATGTTTCATTACTCTAACCTAAAATCATGTCCCAAGGATTGTGACTTCCTCTTTAGCTTTAATTCTTTTTCTTTTAGCTTCCTCCATCATTTAGGATGCTCCTCTCTTTCACGAGCAATGAGTTTTTTCTTAATTGGGGTTTAATGTAACTAAACTTAACTCATGTGTATTATTTGATATTTAATCTAAGTTTATTATTTAATGTTTGTATTATTCTCTTTGTTATGATTTTATTTCATCTACTTTTTGTTATTTTGCGGTTTAAATGTGATTAAAAGATATATTTAAATAGGAAAATGAGCGAGCAATGGAGTTTATGGCTAAAAATAGAGTAAAACCATTGATCATGTTTAACTTTTTTCTTAATACAAGTAATTTAGTTTAGGTTATCCAAAGGATTAATTACTTAAAACTAAAATGAGCTTAGATCTTGTTGCAAAGGATTAAGATATTTTTATGAGTTGAGGGAAACACAACTAACAAAGATTATTAATGATTCGTATATGCTTGAATGATAGTTTACTGAAATTAAATCTCAAGTTCTCCATTTGTGTTAAAACCCCTCTTATTTTCTCAATTCTCAATCTTAAGTTATCTTTTTCTTCATTTTCCTTTGTAGATGTTAGTTAAATGGTTGTACTTGCCAAGATTTAACATTAACTAATAATTAAAAAATATAATTCTTTAAAATATAATAATTAAGAGTAGTAGTTGATACATGGTATTATAGGCAACGTTTATAGGATGCATTCATGAAGATTGCTTTTACACATCATAGTAGAAATATAAAGAATGAATAAACAACATCTATGGAATGCATTCATGAAAATTGTTTTTTTACCTTGTATTCATGCCACAACTTTCCTTTATTTTACCCTATTAAATTAAATATGCTTCTTGCATATTTCTTAATCATGAGTGGTTGTATTTTATGAAATTTGTTTGCCTAGTTATAACATCAATTGTCCCATAATGAAATCCATATGGATCAAGTCATTTGTGCTTTCATTATCAGCTACTATAATTCTGACCTAGTGATAAGTGCTTGATCCAACAAAATTAAATCAAAGGTAACAATTGTGGTGAGAAAGTTAGTTTTGGTTCTTTTTTTTTTTTGTTTTATACGCTCAGTATTATAAATAATCAAGAAAATTTACAAAAAGATGATGCTAAAGCTCAATTAAAAAGAAAGAACATCTTGCATAATAAAATTGAAAATAAACAGAGTAGCACACATAATTTCAAACAATCATCTCTTGAAAACAAACAATTGTATGTCATTATGTGATATCATATATCACATACAAATTCTGAAGTAGTAACATGATTATTAGAGAATCATAATCGTTACATAGTAAAAAAAAAAAAATAGTTAATTGAAGAATATAAACATACCTCAAATTTAAATATAATTGTTTTTTAGCATGGTTTACTAATTTACTGTGTAAATTTCTACATTGTCAGTTTTTTAAAACGTATGATATAAATATTCTTCAATTAAATCATTTCAAAACAAAAATATAATTGATTCATTTTTCACTATGCACTTATTGTCTCACTTAAACACTTATTGAATTATGTATCTTCTCATATATCACAAATCTAATTAACAACCTTCTAAGTTCATAATTTTCAATTAATCACCCAAATGCAGCCTAACCAATCAATACAGCGATGTTCATTTTACGCATTTTTTGTTTTCATTTAAAAAAAAAACAGAAAACAGTAGTAGAAATATGTTTGGTTACAATTTAGAAAATATTTTTGCAGAAAATATTTTTAAAAAACAACAGAAAATAGAAAAAAATTGTTTTCAACGTTTCAAAAGTTAATACTATGTGAAAACTTAATAGTAATATTGTATTTATATAAAAAATGATATATTAATATATTTTAAACTATATATATAAATTTTATAATATTTTCACTAAAATTGATTAATTTAACAATATTATTTTTTGAAAATAGAAAATATCAAGCGAAAACAAACATATTTTCTAAATGTTGAAAACTTGAAAATGAAAAAAAATTTCAAAAAATCAAAATAGTAAATGAAGACAGAAAATATTTTCTCAAATCAAATATCACTTTACTTCTTCTATGTTACATTATACATAATGTTCGCTATTTCCTAGGATGCCACAAAACTTCATGTAACATAACAAGGTTTTAGACTTTCTCAAGCTTATATATGAGGTTTGATGCAAATCATTTGGTTGTGATGACTTAGATAGCATTACCATATTTGTTAGTTGGGACTAAAACAAAATTTGAGATAAATAGGATGAGAGTTGTCCATACAATTGATTCATGACTTCATGTGAGGATATTTCACAGAGATTTGGAAAAGGAAGTATGATAAGTCTTTTAATTTGTGTCCAACAGAAATAAAAAACTAACATAATAAAAAACTAACATAAACCCTAAATAAAAAACTAACATAATAAATTAAGAGGAAGAATTATGAGAAGTTGTTATTTATTTCTTTTACAAGTTTAATTAATAAGCACTCGCAGGGTAAAAAAATTGTACACTTACTTTTAATTACACATTTTCATTTATGTGACTTTTAAAGATTAATCAGTAAAGTTAATAAACTTATCATAAATAAAAGATTATGATTAAATGACACTGTAAAAATTTTCTTAAACTGATAGTGTATATTAACTAAACTCTTCTTTTGTTTCAACTTAAAAGTTTAATAGTTTTTCGTGACCAAAATTTACATCCACAAGTTATTTTCTTCTTCCTGATTCAAATTTAAAATGCAGTTGCATGATGAGCATATGTGCATGCAACATAGAACTATGAATGGACTTGATTATATGTATCCATTGAGCATGTTTATTTGTATCACTAAAGATGATCTTTTAGTAGTTGTTTTAGTTCTTACATCGAAATGAATTTACAACATTACATTCTCGCATACACTAAATTTAATTGAAGTAATTTAACAACACTAGATTTATTACCAAATGTATTAATAAAAAAATTGTCAAAGATTATAATTCTTTCTATAGAATTGAAAGAAATTTCACAAAGTATCCAAGATAAGTGAAACACATAGTTGTTCATCTTTTTCTGCGTCATTACATGTAACACAATCAAAGGAAGTTCTACAAAGTTATAAGGAGACCTATCATAAACCAGTGAATTATAACAATTGAAAATAGAATTCTATGTTTTTATATATTTATTTGTTATGTGTAGTAAAAAATAGTTACATTATAATCCATGTCTCTTTATTTTGATGACTATTTTGTTTCTGCTTGCTAATGCGTTAAATTTATTCATTTATTTCCTTTAATAAATAATTAGAATTGTGTTTTAATTATTTAATTTATGTTTTTGCTAATGCTTTAAATTTACTCATTTATTTTTAATAAATAAATATATTATATTTTATTTATTTATAATTTGTTAGATTTAAAAATAAGAATAATAATACAAACAGTATGACCCTTAAACATTTTAAATATTATTTTAATTATTTTTAAAATTATAAATAAAAAGTGGGTAAACAAATATTTTTCTACTTTTGTTTTTTGCAATTATCATTTTATTTAAAATTCAAACTAAAAAATATAAAAAATATAAAATCTAAATGGTTTAATAATTAAGCATTGTTAGTATAAAAACTATTATATTATTAATTAATCATAAATTATCATTAAAAATAATTTTTAATATAATTATTAAAGTTAAATGAAAGTTTAAAATTAATTAAAAAATACTTAATGATTTACATAATTTATTTTTGTAAAAAACAAATGCATATAATAGAGTGACTAATAAGTGAATACATGAACCTCAAATTCTTAATAATAAAAATGATAAGTATTAAACCAAAAAAAAGACAATTATACATTGCGCATTAAAAATTAACTACATTGTATTAAATGACGTAATTAACTGTAATTTATATAATTTATGTATAGAAAGAAATGTCTTTAGCAAAGTTTGGAGAATATTATCACACTTGGTCTGGTCTCTGACTCCACTAGGACAATGAGCGATGGGATCAGGACTCAACTCCGGAGGTGATAATTGACCTGCACAATTTAGATTACATTAAAAAATATAAATATTTTATACTAAAAAAAATCATAAAACAATTAAATTATATAAAAGATCAAAAACATAAATTAAAAAAGATAGTGTCAACATCAAATTTGTGACTTATTTGATACTAATTTTTAGTATAAGTTGCAATCATAGAATGACAAAGTCACAGATATTGGAGTAAAATGCAAAGACACTTAGTCGTAGAGAGTGAAGACTGAACGTAAAGAAGATTATTATGGGTTTTTCCCAATTCAGAATGATGTTGTTTCACCCATTAAGAAAAATTAAAAAAAAAAATTACCCCCCTAGTTGTCGAGTCATCGAGTCGTCCGTTTTCAGCCAAATCTGACTAAGTTACTCCAGGTCAGTAAGGTTCTAATGCATTTCCGATCTGACCAATTATATGGTCGGTTTCCGGTCCAATCAGTTGAATCAGCTGGTCTGAGCCGAATTTTAAAACATTGGATTGCATCATGTGAAGAGAGAGAATTAGTAGAAAATAATACATTAATTAATGAAAAATAAAGTTGTAAAAGAAAATTAGCTAGTTGCTTAAAATAAAAGATCTTTTGAAAAAACTACTTGAAATAACTTTTTTGAAAAAGCTAGTAGTTCCTGTTAAAGCTCTTGGGTTTTTGTTATCCAAAGAAACTAAAATCATTTCACTCACCATTTTCGCTAGCTTTTCAGCTTTCAGCTAGCTAAAATGGCAAACTAAACATGTGACATCCTTCTATCCTAAACACTTTATTCTTTAATTACAAAATGATATAGAAAATTGTGTACTTAAATGCTAGACTTTCCACTTAGGTAAAAGGATTTACATCACACATTATATACTTATTTTTCAAATCTATAATATAACCAACGATAGCATGTAAGTAAATACATTAGGATCCAAAAATAACCTTTACAGGATTCTCAATTAATAAAGTTCAAAAAGAAGTTTTAAACAATTCATATATGTAACAAATATTATTAATCCTTTCTAACCCGATGTTACACCTAATTAGAGTATTCCAATGGGAAAGATGAAGAAAAGTCGAAGCTTCTTCACCCACAGTATCATCAAGATCTTTCTCACTTGAAAGTAGAGTTCAACCTAAACAACATGCAACAACAAGCAGCAAGGGGTAATAATACATCTTAAACATGTTAAGATACATATAGAGAGAATAAGCAGTCAACTAAACTACAAAAAATAAACATATAAATTATTTTCACACCTATGTCAAGGATTAAGCATCAATAAACATAAATTCGTTCATGATAAAGATGCTCATGCGATGCAAGCTCATGCATGCTCTCTCAGGTATACACCCAAAGCGGTCTTCTTTTACGCTAGTAACACATAGGTATACCAATCTCACTATAGGTTCACTTGAAGTGAATCTTCTTCTATGTTAATAACACGTAGGTACATTTTGGCAATGCAAAACAACTCGAGAAGACATGGTCTAGAGCACCACACAATGAGCAATTCTTACAAAACTTCTTTGACTATTACACTTATGCATGGTCTCTCAGGTCCACGCCCAAAGCAGTTCTCTTCTATGCCAGTAATATATAGGTACAACCATCTCATCACAGGTCCACCCGAAGTGAATTCTCTTCTACACTAGTATCACATAGGTACAATCATGCAATGCAAAACAACTCAAGAAGACCTGGTTCAAAGCACCACACAATGAACGATCCTTACAAAACTTCTTTGACAGACATACTCATGTGTCATGTCATCCACAACACAAACCATAGTGTCAGCATTTAATAATATCATCCAACTGCAACTAGGATGACATCTTGTCAAGCACGCCCTGATTATCATCATCAACATAAATCACAATATCAATATCTTATCACGTCATCACATTCCACCCCCAATCGCAGTTGGGATGACACCTCATTAGACACACCCTGACCAATCATCATCAACACAGTATACGTCTAGTTGAAATCAACATTAATACCACACAACGGGACAAATAATTAATTCATACACCTCAAATAACATTCATACATTTAATCATTCACTACACTCCCAATTATAAGATACATTACAATAATGTAATAATGTCATCACACTTCACCTCATGTGTCAACGTTTCAATCTTTCAGAGTCCCGTTTGATATTTCACTCTAAATTAATTTATATGTTTTTCCCATATTTTGAAATCATGATATTGTGATCCCAAATTAAAAAAATACTAAAATTATGTCCTCCTTCAAATGACATGCAATGGTCAACTTTTAATGCTTTTAATGTCTAACATTTTATGGAAAATGATCAATTAAAAAGTTTCTTTAATTTGAAAACACAATGTTTCGATTTCAAAATGTAATTATATAATATCTAAAATTTATAAAATTTGGAGATATCAATTGTAATTAAATCAGATATATTAAAAAAAACAAATAGAAATGTGGATACAGTTTATTAATAAAAATGAAATTATTTATTGCTTACATTGTTATCTAAAATATAAAATATCATAATAATAATATCACAAATTAAAATATGAAATATCTAAAAGTTTTAGAGTTTTTCTCTTTTATATGGTACAAATATCACAAATTATAATATAAAAATAAAATATAACGTATCAATAATTAATAATATATTTAAAATACACGTTTACGGTTACCTACATTGTAAATTTGTTATATTTGAAGAACCGAACAATTTGCCGTGGAGATCCAGGTCACCAAATTAGCGACCCCTCCAAAGTCAAAACCCTCTTTGATTTTTACGTATCAATAAATTTATTGAAGAATATAACAAAATGAAGTTGGTGCATCGTAATCGAAAGTAAATACAATCCCTTGTTTAGGCCTCCACCATGGAAATATTTATTATAAGACAAGACAGCCAAACACACTAATTGATGCAATGGCACCACTAATTTGCTCCATGAATTAAAAGAAACAGCACAGTGATTCTTCGTAGACCCGCAAATATTGTTCTATGACCATCATAAAATTAATAACATTTTACCCGAAATGATGTTACTGTTGAGCGAACAAGGGCAAAGCATATCATATGGCTGCCAAGATCCAACGAATGAAAATTATGAAGATGTGTGCCTTTATTTAATTTTGTAAATTTGACGGCAATTTATTTGACCTTAACGAACAAAAATTCGTTGATAATTAGCTTGTAGATAATATTATTGGCAAGTAAAATTTGTAGACAAACTGTGTGTAGGTCGTTGTAAAGTTTTGCTAATGTGGATGATTTATTTGATGACCTTAACGGACAAAAAAAAAACCATTGATAATTAGGTTAAAGATAATATTATTGACGGATTTTTTTTTTAAGCAAATTTTGTCAGTAATTAGCTTATAGAATCATATAGGTAATATTGGCGAACAATAAACTATGGATAACTACACGAAGGTAAAGTATATATTCTATTTCTATGAACTGCTTACCTGAAAAAAAAGAAAGAAAGAACAAATGTACAACTCATACTATTCAAATAATACTGATTAAACAATATTTTTTTAAGAACATCTATTAAAAAATTGTCAATCTTTTAACTAGATGTTAATTTAGAGATATTTAGTATAATTTTTTTTAAAATTAGGTGTACTATCAAATACAATATTCAATTAAGGACCAAGTTCCATACTATATTTATCGTGTTTTCTTACTTTTGTAACAAGAATATGATGGTTTTTAAAAATAATTTTTTAATTAAGAGTGGATTTAACATAATCAACTGACAAATTAGTTAAGAGATTAAAAACTAGTGATTGAATACATTTAATAATAAAACTAATTGTTAAATTAATTAATATAAAATAATGTATTTAATTACTTAACGTAACTTGAAATTTAACTATATATTTTCAGATAATTACATTTTCGTATTTAAATTTATATCAAATGATTTATCAATTAAAAATTAAGGTAAATATAAACAAGTTAACTTTTTTTTTTACTCTTCAAACACACGTTGTTATATATATATATATATATATGAATAAAATATAATAACATAAAAAAATAACAGTATTATTTCACATGCTTACATTATTTAATAATAATTAAGTTAACAATTAAGTTTTTGAAACAACTAAAAAATTCTTGTAAATTCTCTCTTCACGTTTTGATCTGAAAATCTATATTTATAGAGCTAATATGTTAATATTAAATAAGGAAATAAATATCTATTACAAATAATATTCTTAAAATTTAAAGAAATCATAAAATAATTGTCACATCTTTTACTCAATAGTATGTTAGATATTTTAAGTTAAAATAATTTGAATTATTTTCCAATAATTTCTCTCTTATAATTAAAGTTTTATAATTTTATAATTTCTCACCATAGATTGTTGTTATAATATGTTGGACAAACTTTGATATATATATTTTTCAAATATGTTCCATCTTCTTCAATGCCGTTTTGTTGCAAGATCAATTAGGTTTTGATCATTTATCAAGACAAAAAGCATAATTATTGAACTTTTCTTTACTCATGTTAATATAAAAAATATTATAAAATAATAAAATATTATTGTAAAAGAAAAATAAAAATAATAATATTTTTTTAATCTGAATTTTACCCTCATGAGTTCATCATTTTGTTAATGTGATTTACACCTTATATTTATGTTTACAATAAGTTTTTGAGACAAATGGAAAATTATAAACCCTCTTTATATAAGGATAATTTACTAAATTACACTAACTTATTTTTTAAAAGAAGTAAATTAAAAAATGCTTACATCCACTTTTTTTAGAAGGATTAAATTTATAAATTATAATCATATACTTCTTTAAATGTAAATTACTTGTATAAAAAAATCACATTACTTTGAAGTGGTTACATAAGATTAAAACTTACTCTTATATACATACCATTTATACATACCATATTTAATCCTCTTCCTTTTATATAAGTTATCTTACTATCAAATTATATCTCCTTATACATATGTTTTGCTTTTTTATTATTTTGTCATTAATATTCATTAACTTGTTATAAATAAGTACAACAACCAGAAGTTGAAATGTGTCACAAATATGATGATAATACTTAGAACAACTTTTACTTAAATTACCAACACAACTCTCTTCCTTCGGATTTGGGGGATTGACTGGGAAGACTAGAAGCGGAGTTATTAAATATTGTAAATAAATAAATATACATAAACATCTAACAAATAAAAATATAAGTATGCTAAATTTATTTTTCACGAATGATATGAATTTAAATCTGAATGATTTTTTGAAATACATGTATATACAAATTTCATCATAATTTCCTAAGTATAATTATATAAAGATTTTGAAATGCATATGTATATCATATTTCGTCATAAATTTCTAACTAAATATAAAAAAAATACTAAATTTGTCGCCTTTTCACGGAAGACTAGAAGCGTAGTTATTAAATATTGTAAATAAATAAATATACATAAATATCTAACAAATAAAAATATAAGTATGTTAAATTTATTTTTCACGGATGATATGAATTTAAATCCAATTTATAAAGTTTGACTAATGACCACGTCAACATTTTTTTTGGGGACCGTGTCAGTAAGCTAAGTAAACTAGTACTATTATTGTACTTTGAGAATTCGAATTGAAGGAGAAAGAAGGTATTTGGAATGAGTAGATCTCATTAAACTGAAACACAATTCATCTCCCAACAAGAAATGAAATGTTGATAAAATATTAAAATTAATATAAAAATTGAAGGGGCCAATGTTATATATGGTTTTGACTGAATTGAAGAGGTGTGAAACAAGTTGAGTCATAAATGAGGATAGGATGAACCACGATATTTAGAAGCCGCGGAATGCAAGCATAAATGACAACCATTAAGAAGGAAGGTGATTCACGTTCTCCAAGCCACCCTAGCAAGGGTAACACAACTCTGAATTAATGCATTGCACTGTCTCATGTTCCATAAATTATTAGGTATATTTTCTACCATCACATCTTTATAGTTTTCACTCATTCCAACAGTCAAATTATTTCAGTTTTTTTAAAAAATTAATATTTAACTATAGGTTACCTACAAATTTAAGTTCAATTATATATAATATTGAGAAGTTTTCAATTTTTATTTCTAGAAAAAGCAGAAAATAATAATAAAAATATGTTTGATTATAATTTAAATTTTTTTTTTTAAAAAAGTTTTCAAAAATAGTTGAAAATAGAAATTTTTTTTAGTATTTTCAAAAATTAACAATACGTGAAAACTTAATAACAATATTATAATTATATAAAAATCATACATCAATGTATTTTAAACTATATATAAAAATAATTCATAATATTTTTTGCTAAAATTGATTAAATTTAACAATATTATTTTTTGAAAATAGAAAATATCAAGTAAAAAACAAACATATTTTTTTAATATTGAAAACTTAAAAATGATTTTTTTTTCAGAAAATAAAAACAGAAAATATTTTATCAAACAAAACATCACTTTACTTTTCATTATAACTATTTATTTTCTTTAAATCTAACGATTAAGATTAGTTATTCAATACAACTACTAAATTTCAAGAAAAAATAAATTATTAGATGAAGAGAGTAAGTTCCTTAAACTTACTCTTAGAGTAATTGAATCCTATATATAAAATTATAGTATTATATCATTTTTTTAATTGATTAAAAAATTTAATATAATTTTTAAAAATAATCATAAAAATTATTAAAAATTTGATATATATTTTTAATAATAATAATATAAAATACTTTTATGTTATCGTTACGGGTATTATTTATTTTATTCCAATGTAGAAGGAATAAAACACAAACTTGTTTTTGGATAAATATAAATAGAATTTACTTACCATTTATTACATTGCAAATCACCATGTATTACATTGCAAAGATTTTTTACATTTATTTAGTTATAAATTGTTATGCATTGATAGAATTATTAATTTTAATAATTATTTTAAAATTTATATGTTGAATATCTTATTGAATAATACTATTAAAATATATTTTCATATGTAGTGATAAAAATTAGACCAACGTTCCTTGGTGTTTTGATATTATATTCAGGATTTTTTTTTCCACTACATTATTTTGCATTTTTAAGAGGTGTTATTAGTATACCATTTGAAATAATTATTAGTGTAATGTTTTTAAATATATAAAACATGTTATTATATTATTTTTTAAATTAAAAGGAGTTTTGTGTAGAAAATTTTAAAAAAATGTAATTTAATAAAAAAAAGTTCAGGGAGTGTGTAAGTAATTTGCTCTAAATCTTAAATCATTGAAATAATAATGTCTTTGTATACAATATTAAATGTATTTTTTATTATTAAAAAGATTTGAATATAATTTTTATCATTAATAGCATAAATTTTTATGCATGGTTAAATAATTAAAATTTTACTTAAATGTGATTTTAAAATAATATTAAAATCTCCTCAAAATAATGATTATTGAAAAACTTAATAGTTTTACTATATATAATAATATATGATATAATACATTCTAATTAAATTTACAAGTTATAAAAGGTCAAATTAAATAATAAAAAGTATATTTTCCAAACATTTTCTGATAAAAGTTTAATTAAAATTTAACATATTTTGTCAATTGTTTTCATCACATGAACATATTAAGTGATTTGAATATAAACATTATTTTAGTCTATATTACATATTAAGTTTAATTTTATATAATTAAAATTTATAAGAAAAATATTTTAATAGCTGATATAAGTTAACATTATGAATATGTTTGTTTAGACTTTGGAAAAATAAGTAATTTAAAATAAGTGATTTATAAGTAAGTGAGTTTTTTAAAGGCAAAAATATAATTGTAAAAAACATTTTTTAAAAAGATTACTAGTTTTTTTTTTCCTCATAAAATAAGTTTATTTTGAAATCTTAAAATAAGTTAAGTTGTTTTAATATTTTTGACTTTGATATTTTTAAAATTTTAATCAAACATCAACATAATTATAAAAATTTGTTAGTGTGATGAGAATACTGTAAAATTGAACAGTTAAAGTTGCGTCCAGAGTAATCCTGGTGTTGCGATAAGCATAAGGTAGAAAAGGGAAAGGGCATAGGAGGCACGTGAGAAGAAAAGAGACAGGAGAAACACGTGGCGCGATATCCTTGGATTTAGAAAAATCGGCGGGTGCGTACGATAATAACATGAGAATGGGATTGCCCAATGCCCAATGGCCATTGACCCCTGTACTGTAACACAGCACAGAGGTAAAAGTAAAGTAAAAGGCGAAGAAGATAAGCTCGATGTGGTGGTAACTAGTAAGCCTGAGATTTCAGACAACAGGGACCCATTTCTGTAATTTCACCCATCATCGGGACTCATAATTAAAAACCCCCGAAACATTCCCAAGACGACGACGCATTAAAGCCACATCCTCAACCGGATCCACCTACTCTGCTACTTCTATTTCTATGGCCCTGTCCGACACCCTCCTCAGTAACCTCACCCTTCTCTATGTGGCAGTCATCGCCTGCATCAAGGCCTACGCCTTCCTCTGCGGACGCAGCTTCGGCGGCGCCTTCGTGCTCCTCGCCTCCACCGCCGTCGTCGCACTGATTCTGCTCGCCACGCTCACCTGGGACGTCTCTCGTAAGGCCACCCACGCCTTCGCCGCCGATCATCCTCCTCCGCCGCCCCACACTCACGACGCCTGCAAGGGCGGCGGCATCTGCTGGCACGGCGTTGCCGTCCGATCCCCCGCCTCGCAGGTTCGCTTCAGACTCCCCCAGAATCTTCCTTACACAACTTTCTAACGCAACCGCTTCCATCATCGTCAACACACACAAAAAACAGGGGCTTTACTTATTTTCTTTTTTCTCTTTTGCCTTGTCGCTTTCTTTCTTTCGTTTTTTTTTTATTAGGTCCATATAAGGATTTACCTTTACCAACTTTTTTGAGACTCCTCATATATGTAGTTAGTTATATCTGTGTCTATACCTTGTAATATACATATATATACCTTGTGTGGTTCCAGGATTTATGTGAATAAATAATGTCTTGCTCTTTTTTCTATACATATATGAAAGCAAAATGTACATTGTTTGAACTTCAATTCCAGGTTTGGGATTCACTGCATTAGAAAACAAGATGTCCGGATTGGTCACTGGATGGAGTGAGGATAGCCAGAAAAATCGGAGATTTGGTTAAGTTGGAATCTTATGTTTTTTTTTTTCCAGTAATCATTTTTTAAAAATTATAAATTTAACAAATTAACATATTCAATTTTTTTTGTTATACTAGTTGAAAAATACCTGCTATTTGTGATTGTGCCATGTTTTATATATGGGAGTACTTTCACTAGAACAATTATTAATAATTATAGATAAACAATCCTTAGTCGGTATAATTTATCATATTCTTTCCTTGAGATTCAGTAAAAAGAAACTCAACACATTTTTTAATATTGTATCTTTAACACTTTTTTATCAACGGCAATTTATTAAAATTATTCATTTTAATAAATTTTATTTTTAAATTAGAAAATATTAAATTCCTTGATATTTTTTCTTAAATTTTAACTCATAAAATAAATTATTAAAATAAGAACGTCACTGACATTTATTACCATCAATAGAATGACACTGCATGCAATGCTTCTCTTTTAAAAACACTATGGTACATCGTGATAATTGGGGAACCAACAGTATAGTCACTGATCCAGGAGTGTAAGAGACGAATTTCGGACAATTGTTTAATTTTTAATAAATAATTATTTAATAAATAATAAGTTTTATAAAAATATTTAATATCAATATACTATATATAAAATTATAGATAAATATTTTATTAAAAATATACAAACACCAATTCAATATTCTTTTTTTTTTGGTTAATATATATTTTGAATACTTTTTTCATAAGTATAGAATAATAATAATAATAATAAAATAATTATACATATTAAATCATATGTGAATTTTATATTATTAAATTTAAATAATTAATTATTATTAATTTTATATGAAATAAATAATAGAAAATAATAATAATAATAATTTTAAATCAACTTGATCTTTCCAAATGAGTTTCAGCTATTCATGAATTTGATCAGTTCAATTTGTTCCAGAAAAAAGAAAACAATTCATATTGAATTCAAGTTCAACTTTGAGCCAAATAAATTTTTATCATGTTAAATAATGTTTGATTCATTTCCACTCTTATATGTTTATACACTCTTCTTATAATATTAATAGAAATAGTACATATAGTAGTACTATATTAAAGAAATGTTAGAACTGCAAATATTTTTAAATACACATTCTTTTATTAGTTAGGATTTTTTTAAAAAATAAAAATTTGATGAACTTCATTTCATATTTGATGAATGTTCACCTTAATTTTTAATAAATTTTAACACTATTTTATAAAAGTTTATTAATGTGTTATTTGGTTTTCTCGCAGTTTTTTTATATTAATTAATAATTATATATAACAAGCTACTAACGATTTTCTTTTCACTAGAATTAATAATTAAGAATTTATGATAATTCACGCATTTACGTATCTTGCTCAATTAAGTTGGACCTTTAATTATAACATTTAATTTTTTTTTTGTGAAATTACTTATATATTTTTAGTTTTTTATGCTAACTTCTTTTTTAATTTTAAAATATTACACTATTATTTTTTATATGTTTAAAAAATTATACTAATATATTTTTAAATGTTACAATAACACGCTAACAAATTTATTTGTAAAAGTCATATTGAACTTATTTTCTTATACAAAGTTTCGAATTTGAAAAAATATTATTGGAATAAAAGATATACTAAAAGTGGTCAGCGACTACAAAAATATTAGAATAATAGTTAATAAAACATAAAATACTAATTACATGATTACATGAAATCTTGGTACAATTTGCTCTATTATAAGGTAGAAAATTTAATGTTAAAATAAAATTTGATTAAATTTTAGATAGTGAAAATATAGTTTGTTATTAACTTTTTAGGCACTAATTCTTGAGGATTTAGTCAAGAAATAAAAATGAGTACAGAAACAAAAGTGGGCAAGACCTCATATATATTATGTCCATTCCAAAACAGGTAAATTTTTCTCACATATATCCTAACCATTCAGTGGTGGTAGCTGGCAGAATGAAAATGGTTAAGGAGAAGTTATTATATGATTTGAGAGTATTTGGTTCAGACCAATTAAGCATCATATAACTATATTTTTTAATAATTTGAGTTTTTTAATAAAACTTACTTAAATCGTATTATGTAAAAAATTATTTAGGACGGACAATATTTGAATACTATTTTTTAATAGTATTGAAATATGTAATAATTAATTTCTTCCTGTTAAGAGATGAGTTTGATGGCTACTCATTTGGTGAATTGCTACTGGACAAGGGCAAGGTGACATTTCATGTTTATGAATAAGGTTACAAGAATCTAGGAATCCAGGCCTTTCGGGTAATTCTGATACAGGTTGGACTATAGCAAAATCAAGAGTTGATAAAGTTGGAAAATTATTATGGATTTTTTTTTTAGAAAAAAACTTTAACATGTCAATTTTGTTGATGTTTGAAATTATTAACTCCACTTGAGTTTTTTACAGACTACGTATTATTTGATCTGGTTTGTTAATCTGTTTTTATTTATTTAATTAAAATTTAAAAATATCTTATTACGTTGTTTACTTAATTATTTGAGAATAAAATACTTAAATAAACAAAATTTAAAATTACCTATGATAATATTTAATCATAGCTAATTTTAAAATATTTATTTTAAAAAATATTTAATAAGCCTACAAGGTTTAATAATTAATTTTGACATTCTTGTTTGTGTAAGTCCACTTGAATTAGACAGGATCATGGTTCAGTTTTTTTTTTTTTACTTAGTTTAGATATTTTGTTGAGTTATTCTGATTTGCCTATCGAATTCAACTCGTTATTTATCTCACCTTTATGGATTTTTAAAAAGACTGAGAATAAATCAAAATAATTGACGGATAAAAGAATAAAAAATCATAAGTTAAATAAAAAATAAACACTATCTTTTAAATAATATATAAAACGGGGAGCTATGTCCCATCGAGCAACTTGTTATGTGTGAGCATATACATATTGGATTTATTTCTTAGAAAGGGTCAACAAGCTTGTTTACAACTTACGTAGTTGTTTAATGTTATGTTACTGATTACTGACTTTTTAATGTATTGAAAAACTTTCAACTCAATAACAATATTTTATATTTTTAAATTTAATTATTGATAACGATGAACAACCCGCTACGAAACACTGAAATGTACGAAGTAATCGAGTTTCATACTTCAACCAAAATTTGAAGAGGGACTTGAATTAATTTAACAAACAACTTTTTTTCAGAGTAATGATTAACGTCCACCAGCATCACCAGGACATATGTGGCATTTAAGATGACATGACCAAAAATAATATATTTTATTATTTATTAAATACTCTAGATGTGGGGTCTTAACAATGTTTTATCATTAAGTTCAATAGTTATTTATAAATATTTTTTTTAACTTTCTTTAAAACAACTTTTAAGAAAAAAAAATGTAAGAGGGATATTGACATTTAAAGCAGACAATACTTTAGATATGATAACCTATTTTAGTGTTTATTTTGAGATTTGAACTCACGCTATCACACTGTGATTTTATTATCACTTTCAAAACATTACTAGTGTGGGTCACCACATCTAAGGTATTTAGAATGTTTATAAATGACCATTAACCTAAATTTCTAAATAATATGAGATTTTGATTATAGTGAAACGATAATCGATTAAACCAGATAAAAAATTAATATAAATTTAAGATAAAAACATCCATATACATGTTTTAAAAAAAAAAAAACCAAAACAAATAAATTGATCCTATTACTTTCATGTCCAACACAAAGCTTCCTCTTACCATCATCACTTGTTTCCTAAACAAAAAGTACTTAAAGGGGTAAAACATAATGTCTGAATTAGTGCTCTAGTCTACAAGTGGATTAAACTTTTCTACCAAATAATCCAATTATTTATCTCCATAGCTTCACTCTTACGTTCGTAAAAAAAAAAAAAAGCTTCAGTTACCAAGTTAGAGTCTACTTCTTTTATCTATATTATGTAAAGTTATCAATTGTTTTTTATTCTAAGCCTACCAAACTTCAATGTAATATATATATATATATATATATATATATATATATATATATATATATATATAAAACTCATTTTCCTCTAGTCTAGTCATATTCTTATCTCATTTTATATTAATATTTAAGTTTAATCAACTTTTTAGCCCCAATTTTTTTAGGCTTAATTAACTTTTGGCTCCAATTTTATTTTTTTTCAATCTCTAAGATACTTTATTTTACAAATAATCCCTACTATTAACAAAAACTATTAAATGATGACATGACAAATTGACTATCACGTTACATGTGGACTTCCCACATAATCACATCATAAGTCACAACATCATCTAACATATTACATTGGAATACTATGTGCATCCATGTTATGTCTTTTAGATTTTACTCTATGCACATGTGGTACCATATCTACTTGAAAGAATTGTCTAAAAGCATTGGTCTACCTATAAGAACACCATTGATACCACGTAAACTACACTACCTAGAATGATGTCCTATTGTAACTAGTTAAAAGTTACCCAACTTTGTAAGTATTATCTCCATCCATAGGATCAATATGTGATAAAAGACTTTCCACACCAATTATTTAAAATTCCCAAGGTCCATACTAAAACTGTTGTGACCTGGATCATTTGAACCATGACCATTCAATAAGACTCCAATACGTGATGCATGTCACATTTAAAATAAAATTAGTTCCACTAGACTTCTTATCACAAATAATGTCTTTTGTCACTTCTCTCAAGCTAGGTTGCACAAAGAGATTATTCTTATTTCTCATAGACTAGGTTACTCAATTATAAAATATGACCTAGCCCATCTTGCCCTCTCACAGACTAGGTCATTTATCTTAATGGTTCCTAGATATACATTGACTCAAACAGTAGACTATACAACATATATCTTACTAGTCTTGATAATTGATATATGTATATAAGTCAATTATTGTCACTAAAGTCGACACAAACAAGTGATGAGCTAATCATTGTTTGTGTTCCTTTTTTATATCAATTCATCCCACCTTGTGTCCTTCTGAATCCTTTAATTGACGAGATTTTGTAAGTATGGACATATGTAATAAAAGATTGTGAGAATAAAAAAAGACCTTATAACATATATTAACGTACAAAATCATATGAGTTTTTAAAAGGCTTAACTACAATTAGTGCCACTGAATTTTATAGAATTTAAACAGTGTTCCTATATTTTAAAAATGTGACATTGTGCCTTCATATAAAAAAATTACTGAATTGCCCATCCATCAAATGTTAAACATTGACATGAAGAGTTAAATGTTGACTACCATGTGTCATCTTACCGTGGTACATCAATTCATAAATTATTTAAATATGGGGTATAACATCACATTTTCAAAATATATGTGTAAATTATTTTTGCTTAAAAACTAATTTTTTAAAGCAAATCTCATTTATTTGTTAAAAATAAATTTTTAAAAAAACTTTTGTGTAGGATAGAAACAAAATATTTTTACTTAATAATACTTTAAAATTTAAATAAATTGACTTAGGATTGACTTTTTAAAAATAGAAAATTATTATTTTTAAAATAAGTAGTTTATAGAAACACATAAAAAATATATTTATTTATTAATATAATTTTTTAATAAAAACAAAATGGAAATTTATCTCATAAATACTCTTTCATTATCATGGACTTTGGGTCCTTATCTTAATTTCTTAGAACATCTTTAATAATAGAGTTTTTTATATAGGTCAAATGTTAGTGTTGTTAGTAATATTAGTTTTTGTTAACAGCCAGGATAAAATCATTAGCTTTTCCCACCTTTCTTGCTTCTTAACCAAATTAGTCATCTTATATCTCAAAAATAGAATGAAATGCGGGATTTAGTCACTTGAAATTCTTACCTCCATTTCTTAGAGCATATTTAATAATAGTTTTTTTATAGGTCAAATGTTAGTGTTGTTAGTAATGTTAATTTTTGTTAGCAATGAGAGTCAAACTAACAACCTTTTCCCACACTCCTCCTTCTTTAAGCAACCAAATGAGTCACCTTATATTTTCAAAATAGAATGAAGTTAAGGGTTTAGTCACACTTAAGACTCCTCACCTCTCCCTAAGAGTGTATTTTGTGGGGATTGAACCCAAGTCCCCCTACAATTGGTGCCTCTGAATTTTATAAAATTTAGATATTGTAACCCTATATTTTTTAAAAAAATTCTAAATTGATGTCCCTCTATGACATAACATGTGATAGTCAACATTTAACCCATTATGGTTTCCTATAAAAAAACATTTCACGGGATTTAGTCACATCAGATTCTTACCTCAATTTCTTAGAGCATATTTAATAGAATGCAACTCGGGATTTACTCACTCTGGATTCTTAACTCAATTTCTTTGAGCATATTTAATAATGAAGTTTTTTTATAGATCAAATGTTAGTGTTGTTAGTAATGTTAATTTTTATTAGCAGTGAGGGTCAAACCAACAACCTTTTTCCCACATCCTTCATTTCTTAACCAACCAACTAAATCACCTTATATCTCAAAAATAGAATGAAGGTTGGTATTTAGTCATACTTAAGGCTCTCCACCCCTTCCTAAGAGTGTATTTTGCGGGGATTAAACCCAAGTCCCCTTTACAATTGGTGTCTCTGAATTTTATAAAATTTAGACATTGTGCCCTTAATATTTTAAAACATGACATTGTGCTTCCAAATTTTAAAAAAATAAATCTAAATTGACGTCCCTCCAACATTTAACCCTTCATGATTGCTTATAAAAAAAAAACATTTCACAATCAACATTTAACATATGATGGAGGGATATCAATTCAACTTTTTTTTAATATAGAAGCACAATGCCACATTTCAAAATATAGGAACACAATGTCTCAATTTTATAAATTTCAAGAGCATGAATTGCAAGCAAGCCTTTTTAAAACAAGTCATGCCTTTTTAAGTAATAACATAACATTAAAAAGCACATAAATTAAATCTTATTGATTGATATATGATTGTATGGTTGTGATTTACTTTACTCAATCTCCTATGTAAATAGATTTAAACAAAATAGATTGTGAGCATAGAGAATAACTATTTGAAATAACATGACCTCATCTTGTGTTTATTATATATATATACTAAAACATTTATGCTACCTTATTTCTCATAACAGGAGAAGACAAATTAATGGAACATAATTGATTTTACGCATGTTCAATTATGAAAAATACAAACACCTTCATTTTATGTCACTCGCTCCATTATAACAATTGACTTGGTATTATGTTTAGCATAATAATCATAAGTTTTGAGATATCATTTCCCTTTTTTTATTATATGTTTATGACCTCCATAGAGTGTAAAGTAACGTCTAGTTTTATAGTTTTCGTATAAACTTGCTTTTATCTAGTTTAAAAGTTAAGACAATTAATTATATACAAAGTTTATATTGACCTCAAAAGCTAGTTCAATTCATTACAATATCTAAAATTGAAAGAAACGTTAACTCACACCTTAATTTTGGCAATTTGACCTTTGATCATCAATTTGATCATATCATAGTTATAAACCCCCTTTCTATTGAAACCATCAGAATTAGTTAGATAATATCCAGACTTACAACTTTTATAAATACCATTTTTCCTAATCTTGATAGCATAACCTTTAATCATTAATTTGATCATAATATGAGTCATAAACCTCCTTTTTTTTATTGAAACCAATGGAATTAGTTAGATAATATCTAGACTTACAACTTTTTATGATACCATTTTTTCTATTCCAAATTCTCCCTACTCATTTTTTTGTCCAAAGTTTGTGAACACTATCAGGAAATAAGCATGGGCATGTTGAATTAAGCATGAATATGCTCAGTAAGATTCCATATTTTGAAAGTTGAGAACATGAAAAACTAGCACATTCATGCTCCTTAAGGGCGACCATATTATACATGTACATTTATGCTTAATCTAACATAATTGTGCTCCCTAGAATTATCAAAATCCAAAGCGTTGCATATGAGCAAAATGAGTAGGATCATGCTCATCACCCTACAAATCATAGAGTTGTGATTTTGCATAGTTTCCTCCCCTAAGGCTTTTTTAAATCTTCAAAAACTTTTTCTAAGTTTGTAAAGACCCAAACCCGCACAAATTAATCATTACCCAACATAAAAATCCATAAAAGAATGAATCCAACACATCCAACAACACTGTGAAATACCGTTAGTTATTTTACAATAAATGCCTTTTCTCTCTTAAAGATTAAATAATATGATTAAAGTACATCAATTAAGTGGAAAATGATTAAGTGGAAAGAGAAAAATATATAAAATGGTAATTTTGTAAGTTAACCTTATATTTAATGTTTCCAACTAAATTAGTCAAAGTCTTAAGTGTAATTAGGTAAATATATTTAGGGATAGAGATAATATTTTTGTTAAAAATTTAATTAATAATAAAATAAAGTTAAAATTTCCCTTTGTTCCCTCTTAACCCTTTCATGTACAAACTAATAGTTAAATTTTAATATCAATTACATTTATCATTTATCTAGGTGAGAATTTTATTTTATATTTTTTTTTTGTTTTGTATAACTTTTGTTTCAATTTTTACGAGTCAACTCCCATCAACTTACTTTAGAGAATGTGGATGTACTAAGAGTCAGAGAGAGTAGTCTATGTGTTATCAAAATTTTAATATAGTGTTATTCTTTGGTTGTCATTAGACAATTATCATGGTTTTTTTCTTTGGTTTAGGGGTTTCCACAATCATGTGATATTTATTTTATCTAACTTCTTTATATAAAAGGATAATTCTTCATGGGCTAATAACGTTCTTTTACTCAAGAGTGGTATCAAGAGTCTATGGTTGGTAGGATGTTCTTAGTATACTTTGTGGTTGTAGTATAGTTTGATCTTCCATATAAAAAAAAAGTAATTCATTTTTGTTGGAAAATCATCCTTGGTTTGTGCAATGTTTCTTGTAGGTGCTGTCAGATGTGACATAAGGAAGTTTGATTGAAAGATCAACTTTGGCTTGTGGCAGACACAAGTTAGATGTGCTAACACAATATGGTGGAGTATGATTGCTAGCAGATCCACAAATGCACACAAGCATTGGCTAACATTGATGCAAGATATATGTTGATTGTACATGGGCATTGATTGACATGGATGCAGGGTATGAGGCATAGAAAATGATGATTCATTGCTAGTGAATCCACAATTGCACACGAGCATTGGCTAACATTGATGCAAGGTGTATAATGAGTGTACATGGACATTGGTTGGAATTGATGCAGGGTGTGTGGTAAAAGAAAATTCTTGGATTGGTTTAATTCCAAGTGAATATACTATTTATGGTGGAGTATGATAGTTGGTATAAACAATGATTATCGGTGTGGTAATGAGAAAAAAAGTGTTTATTTTAATCACGTGAAAATTGTTAGAGTTTATGAAAATAGTGCATTTTGGTAGCCTGACATTGTTCAAGGTATGTTGGAGGAAGTTCCAAATCACATGGGATGAACAAGAAAATGGGTGAATTATGTTATATAATGAACTTGAGTTATGGTATCAAAATGCATCAGGCAAAAACACTTTAAGCTTGTATATGATTTTTCTCATACTCTTGTTTTAGAGTGTTGAAGTTTAATTGAGTTACTTGCTTTGAAGAGTGTGGATGTACTAGGGGTCATGGAGAGTAGCATTAGACAAAGATGGTAGATTTGTCTCCGGTTTGGAGGTTTCCTCGTTATATTCTTGTGATATTTCTTTTATCTAAATTCTCTATTTAAAATGATAACTTTCAAGAGATAATGATATACTCTTTTACCCAACAAAATTAAAGGTTTGAATTGCATTATATAATATCTTTGTCGCGAATACAATTTTCTATAATATGTAAATTATTAATATTAAATTTTAATTTTATTAATTACTAAAATAAAAACATTTCAAACAGAAAAGAATAAATATGGTAGAGATACAGAATGTAAAACCCAAAATAATATCTTTATAAATGAATATTATTATTATTTTCTTTAAAATATTTTTATATGGAATAAAATTAATATTTAATTAAAGTATTCTTATATTAATCACTAAAATATAATAAATGAAATTGTATTTAGATAAAAAATAAGAATATAAAATAAAATTATATATAAATATACATCTTGTAAAAACTTTTAATGTATTTAGCTATATATAGAGAAAGCGAGAGAGAAAAAAAGAGGGACAGAAAGAGGAGAAATTTACTTATTCCAAGAGTAAGTATAAGAAAGTTACTCTTATCTAACAATTCATTTTCTTAAAATGTAATGTTCAAATTAGTTATTCATTACAAATTAGATTTTAAGAAAATGAATAATGAGGAAGAAGAGTAACTCACTTAAATTTATTCTTAGAGTAAGTGAATATATCCTTATATATAGAGAGAGGGAGGGGATCTAGTTAGGGATGATAAAAAAATCCACACTTGCAGATACCTGTGAATAAAACCTGCAAAAATATTCGCATGAATAATATAAATGGGTACTTGTCACTCGCGGGTACGAGTTTTTTTCTACCCGTTCCTTAACAGACATGAGTACAAGTATCATAGTATCTGTACCCGCTACCACTAAACTAAAATAATATATATATATATATAAAAGTTTAAAAATATAATATTTTTGTGAAATAAATCAAATTAAAATATTAATTATCAAAATTCATTGATACAAATCTTATTTTCTTATGAAAACTTCATAATTAATAAATATTTATTATAAAATTTTCAATAATATAAATAAAGATTTTATTTGTATTAAATATTTTCTTGTAATATATTATATTAATCTACTTTTAAGTCTAATTAATCTTATAGAACCTAGTATAATTTTATTTCTAAATTTTCTAAGAAATAAATAATTTATTTGATAAAAATTCTCATAAAAAATATTTAATTCTAAAATATTTATTTCTTTAAAATATTTGTGGGTACCCGTGGGTAGTTCTTTAGTGGGTACCCGATGATTTTTTTAGCAGGCGATGGGTCAGGTAACAAGTAATCACTACCCGTACCTGCTTTGACCCATTGTCATTTCTAGATCTAGTCATTCTAAAAGTAAGTTTAAAAGACCTATTCTTCATCCTAACCTTTCATTTTCTTAAAATTTAATGAATGATAAAAATTTGTTATTCATTACAACTATTAGATTTCAATAAAATGAATGGTGAAGATGGAGAGTAACTCTTTTAAACTTACTCTAAGAGGATAGTCTTAAAAAAATACTAATTGATGACAAATTTAATATTTTAACTATATCAATTTCTTTAATCATGATATATTAAATAATTAGATCTTACAATAGAATTTAGGGATGACAAAAATGTTAGATACCATTCCAAACACGCTCCAATTTTGATAGTTAATATTTTGATCGAATATGGGTATGTGTATTATCTGATACATTGAACTCCATACACTTACAAGTATAAATATGTAAACTACCTATCCTGTACCTGCTACACTATAATTTTAATAATTATATGATAAGTTTAAGTTATATTAAATTAAAATTTTTAATTTTTAAACTTTAATTTATAATTTTTTATTATTATTTTTATATACTTTTTAAATTAAAATATGACTAATAATTTAATATATAATTTACTTAACAATAAATAAATAAATTTAGATCATAAAAAATAATATAATAGATTATCTGTAAGTATATCCAAACTTAAAAATATGAGAATGCAAATTAAAATTTAATATCTACTTCTTTTGTACTCAAACCCAAATTTGTCCCTATTTTCTCAAGATGGAGACAGGAATTTGCCACATTTTCTAAAATAAGCAAAACACCACCATCAACACAAGACAATAACATTATGTGTAATATGCACATTATTTGTAAACTTAAATAAGTTTTTTATCTCTAAAGTTTCACAAAAAATAATTTTTAGTCCTTAAAATTAAAAAATATTTTTGTAATCTCTAATTCACTTTTAATCTTTTTTTTACTAGTTAACACCGTTAAAAAATTTATGATAGAAAACATATTTTTGTACTCGTGAATCGCTTTTCTTCACAATCTTAACTCCATCAATCTTCAATTAAACATCTGACACAGTTAAATACACTAAAACTTATAAATAAACAAAATTAATATAAAAAACAAATTAATTTCAAGAATTAAAAAATATTTTTAAATTTTAAAAACAAAAATAATTTTTAGTAAAACTTTAAATACAAAACACTTATGCAAGTCTTATTTATAAGAATATGTTCTTTTTTATCCGTATAGGTTGCTCTAAACAGTCACAAGACAAACCAGAGAACATTTTTACACACTTGAGGGGTAATAGCTGTTGATTATAGCACATGACGGGCTCCAAATTTCAAGTGATACTCATGGGTTCAATAATGCACAAAATTGGGTAATGAAACCAAAGACATAATAATTAAGAGCACGATATCTCAAGTTAGACTATTTTATCATATGTAAGCGGAGAAGTTTTGAACTCTGTACAGATTATTACCTGATAATGAAAACTCACTAAAATCAACTGAACTCTGTACAGATTATTACCTGATAATGAAAACTCACTAAAATCAACTGAATTTGTGATCATGTACTAAAGTACCGCTCAGTGAGAAACACGATACTATGCCTATAATTTCTTTGACATATGAAATAAAAGTTAAAGCTAAACGTACCAAGCCTTATGGACTTGGACTGGCTTTCTATGAAACTGCATAAAAAGAAAAAAAATAACTAATTTCCCCCCTTCACCAATCAATCCCATAAATCACACTACATCCATCATCCTCCACATTTTATTGAGCTGGTTCTTCGCTTGCTAAATGATTCCAATAGATTTTGGCCAACTCTTTAGGAACAACTTAAGCAATAACATAAGCATCAATTGGTAACAGAATTATAAACCATAAATTAGAGAGCTACTTCCATGGAGGTTGTTGATGTTTGTAGCTAAATGCATAGGTATCCCAACCACCATCTGGTTCTTTTCTTTTCACACTAAGTCCAGAACTTGAGGATTGCGGAAGAGTCCTCATATGCTCCTCCATAGCTCTGCCATGAGCAGGAAAGAAAAATTGTCTTGCAGTCAACGTATCTCTGTTCCCGCCATCAATCGTAAAGCCAGAGTTTAAATCAAAGTTGGGACGTGAAGATGCAACCCCATTTAAACCAAGTTGTGTACAAGCCATGCTCACCATAAATGGTGGCTGAGTATAAGATGACAGGACGGTTGAGGAAGATCCCCCAACCTGAGGAACAACTGGAGTTCCCCTCGAGTCAACCATGTATGGAACTGGGCAAGCAGATGATCCATACATAGCTGACGAAAAAGACAAAGCAGGCACTGATGTCAGGCCATTATACCCAAAAGTAGTTGAATGATTATATGATAGTGTAGGGCCCATTCCTAAAATGCCACCAGGTCCTGACAATGCAAGATCCATTGCAGGGTTGATAGCCTTGCCATTTGGTAAAGACAAAGTTTGAGGAACACAATCTCTTCCACCAACTTCCACCTTCGCACCCATGATAGAGATCACGGGAGCATCTAATTTAGACCGTTTATAAGCTTCAGTAATTGAAAACAACTTACTGTGCCCTTGGTCCACTAAATCGGTTTGAAAGTATGGCCTGTCATTCAAATCAATGTTTCGTACTGAAGGTTGCATTGATGATGACGATGAAGCAGGTGATGGACTCCAATAACCATTTCTCCCAGAAAAAATTGGCTCCTCCATTATCTGTTCTGAAGGTTGGGCATCACTAGTACTGTTTAAATCCAATTCAAACCTGCTTGATCTTTTAGGACTAAGTTCCGCTGATGATTGACCAGAAGGAAGGCCTGAAGCTTCACCAATTTGTTTTATCAATCCTTCTTCATCCTCAGCTACATTCAGATCAATATCAAGGAAATCATGCCTCTGCTTGGAAATCTCCAAGTTTCCACCAACAGAAACATTCTTCTCACTATCAGAACTTTTACGAGGTGTTGCAGGTCGAAAAGCACTGGTGGCAGCTGATCCTTTCCAACCAAGTGTCCCCTCAAACTTCAAAGGGGGCATTGGTAAACCAGAAGTTTGTGCAGGTTTCGAAGCAGAGACAACAGGTAATGGCATAGTAGAAATAGCATTAACAGAAGCATCTATACCGTCAAAACCAACTTCATTGAGATCAAAGGTACAGAGACTTTTCTCTGAATTACCCCCAGGGTCTCGAGCTGCTTCAGTCACCTGTGACGACCCCAAGTCATCTTGCCCAACCTCAATATTATCTGAAACAACCTTATGTCCTGCCTCTTCAGAACACACCTCTGCAAAGTTGCTTTGCCTGGATGACACCTCCTCTGGTAGGACATGAGTGACAGCATGCTTTCTTCCTATAGAATCAAGGCAATCTGCCTGCCTGTTTCCACCTTCTATGATTTTCTCTAAAGAAGAGCTACAAACTTCTCTCTCAACCTCCTGAGCAACTTGTCGGGCAACTTCTAAAGCATCAACAATACCACACTCAAGTTCAATATCAGAACTCTTATTATTAATATTGGGGTTTTTGGGACCATTTCCCCATTTAAAAGAATCAGAATGATTTGTGGTACTGTTGACTTTATTAGAAACCTGGGAAATCCCTTCCTTTACAGTTCTAATGCATTCTCTCTCAACTTCCAGGGCAACTAGTTGAGCAACTTCTAAAGCGTCAACAACACCATTCCTGAGTTCCATTTCAGAACTCCAGTCAATAGTGTTAGGGCTTCTGAGACTTTTGTCCTGATTAAAAGGGTCGGAATCATATGAGGTATCATCATCTTGATCAGACTCTTTTCCCTTGCTGTCCTTTAGTACCCCAACATATTCTGTTCTGAGGAAAGACAGTTCTGGCTTTTCCGAGTTACTGCCAGTGACTGATAAATCCTGCAATGCTTTAGAACAGCAGTCGTCATCCTTTCCTGAGGCTTTGGGAAGTCGTGGATTGTTACAATTTATAGCTATAACATCATCCCCCCTGTTCATCCCATCAGAGGCAGGTGTTCTCATGCTACCAGAAACATTTGTTTTAAGACAAACTACGTTTTCGTTTCTTTCAACATTATGTTCTAAAGAAGGTTCTTTCACAGATTCCAGTGCTTTTGCTTCACTATCACCTATGCAAACAGGTTCAGGATCTGGCTTTGCAGATGCTGAAGAGGTGCCTGGTACTATTAATTCTTCTGGGGGACCTTTAACATTTTGATCTTGCTTCTCCTTTTTGGATAAGTCATTGAACTGTAAATCAAAATTACCTTGTTTAGTAACAGGTAACTTAGAAGTCCCAGCTGACGTGGTTTCACCTTCATTTCTGGTGGCAACTTCTTGAAAAGAAGCCAAAACACTATCAACATGGTTTGATCTCTCTTTGATATCTTCACAATCCAAATTTACAGAGGACTGGAGTGCATTATTTGCACTCTGTACCTGTATACTAGAAACTTTTTCTTGCAGCTGATTAGCTGAGCCTCCCAATAGAGACTTCTCACCTCCAGCAAGTTGAAACACATGATTAACGTCACTGTCATCTTCAATTACAGAAGATAGCTGAACTTCTTCAATGACAATGTTATCACTCCGATTGTTGATTCTATCAAGATTAGAATTATCATGAGGTTCTGCGTCTCCACCTCCTTTCCAGCGGTCAAATAATACTCTTGCTCTATCCTGCACCTTAGAGCTACGATGGACAAGAAGATTGCTTACAGTTACTGAAATTCCTGATGAAATTGACTTCTCATTGTCTAGATACAGTTTTTCTACTGCTCGTAACAATGCAGTTATTGACTCTTCAATGAAGCCATCATTACTATTATCAGCATCCAAATTTTGGGCATCCTTTAGCCATCTGTTGATGAACCAAAGTCCATCTAATTGAATAAAAAGATCGAGACAGTCTTTATTCTCTGTAGCAGCGATCGTGCTTGCAACAGCAGCCCACTGCCTTGTTGCATCGCTGGCATTCTTAAAAACACAATCTTGCTCCTTCTTCATTACATAGACCAACTCTTGCACTCGAGAAGGGGCCGTGAGGCCATCTTTCATTTCAGTCAACGTAAAGAAATCTTCAAGAGTCATACTGCTTCACATTACCTTTCTCAAAGCAGCAAGGCTCTGCTTTAGGTATGCAAGAACTTTTTCTCTCATTAAGAGGTTTTTGAGATGTCAGGAATAAAGCTTCGTAACATGCACTGCAAAATAAATAACAAAGTGAATATGCAAGTTGGAAATGGAGACAATAATCTGAAATGTTTATAATAGTTCTTAAGTATATGAGGAACTTCACACAAATTTACAACAAAAATTCAGAGGCACAGAAAAGTAGAATGCCATGATTACACCAACAATAAGGTAAAGGCTTAATTGTACTTTTTGCCTCCTATTTATCAAATCTGTAAATTTTGTCCCCTATTTTAAGATTAAGATATTTTACCCCCTATTTTAAAAATCAACAATATATAAACACCCACGAAATTGGAAGTATTGACTGTTAGAAATTAACCATGACTATCACATGTCAAATTATTAGTAGTTAATGTAATGGTGAATGTTAGTAATCATATGACACATGACAGTCAATATTAATTTTTAACAGTCAACACTTTTAATTTTTAATGGAACACTTGCAATTTTTAATTGTCAATACTTCCCAATTTTAACGGTTAATCATAATATCTCATATAATTACTAATGTTTAATTGTCAATCCTTCCGCTATGGATGCCACATGAAGAGTGGCCAGTGACACCAAAACTCATCACGCCACTTCCATGGAGTGGAAAATTGTGAGAAATCTGTGACCACCATTCACCATGGCGGTCAAAGACATTATTTTTTATATGATATTCTATTTTAAACTGAATTAGTTTAAGGGAGGTGTTGATGTTGAAAAAAATGTCTGACATAGTGACACTTTATAATAAAGTGTTCATACTTCATAAATAACTAAATATCAACTAACTTTCTTTGTCACGATCCAACTCTATCCCAGCAAATAAATATAGCTGCCTACAAATCTTGTTTTGAATGGTATTAAGTTACTGGCATTTGTTGACACCAATCATTAGAACAATTATACAGAAAAAATAAAGCTCTCTCTTAATATTTTACAGAGAAATATTGCATGTACTATAATATCCAATGAATAAATGATACATTCTAGCAGTTTGGACAGTTCCCAAACCTATGAATGGCAAAAGAAAAGTGGCCTGGAGTTACTTCTGATTAAGATATATAACTCCAAATAGAAATTCTAAAAACCCATTTATGGTGACAGGAGAGAATCCATTTCCATATCTATGTCGACTAATCAAGAGTGAAGGCTGACCAACTCTTAGTTATAATAACAAACTTATTAATTAACTATCAATCCATATACAATTGCATTGATTGCCCAATCACTAGAACTATACATAACATACTAGAATCTTTTCGGCATGAATAACATAGGATGAACGATCTCCTATAAAAAAAAACATAGGACGAGCAATTCAGATAAATATTTTAAAAAATTGAGCAAACTTGGGAGCTGTCACTTGCAAATTATCTACTGTAAAAATCGTTGGATAAATCAGGTTCAATCTTAAAGAGTAATAAAATAGTTAAACCTAAATCCATCAAGAATAAGATTACCAGTTACTTCAACGACGGGTAAAAAATCACACTTAATAATGATAAGCCGTAACTTTCCAATCACGGTCACTGAATCAATATTAATCTATCATTTCAAGGGCCAATTCAGAACCAAAATTATAAAGCCACACAGTAAATGCAACTAAATTAACAAATTCAGATTAAGAACAAATGTACTTTGATATCCTTAGGCATAAAATGTACAAAAAAACAAGAACAAAAAAAAAAAAACACAAATCCTTAATTTCAACTAAGAGTATCATATGGGGGCTATTGTAAAACACTAAATTTTCCTTTCACAGAAGATATGGAAAACCCTAATAAATAAAAATAAATTCGCAGGCGAATCGAAATGCAAAGAGGAATGAAGTCAATGCGCAACTTGCGATGATGAAAACGCTGAGATACGTTACAGAAAACGAAAATCCTTAAGAAAGGAACAAAGAATAAGTGCAAGAGAAGGGAATTAAGCGAGAGAGGTGTTTACGTAAGCGTTGGTGAATCAAATCGAAACCCTAGTTATGGTTCAACTTGGAAAAGGAGGAGCACCACTGCCACATGTTAGCGTAATAATTCTAGAATGTTCTGAGCGCAGAATCTGAATTGGGGTTTGTTTGGGAATGTTGCTGTTTGGCGCTCCAGAGAAACTCTGGGAATGTTCAAAGTGGACGAGAACATGAGGGAGCAACTTTTACTTCTTCGAAATATTTGGTTTTATTATTATTTGTGTGTTTGTGAATTTGTCCTCTTGGTTTGGACATCAACACGTGCCACGCCAGAAGTTGTTAGGATAATGGGACCAGGATAACAACAGTGGACTTCAGAACCTTCTGCTTAAAGTTTTTAGTTTTTTTTTTTTTTTTTTTTTTAACTACAACTGGTCCAATTTTATAAAATTTACATACTATCTTCTTATATTTTAAAAACATGATATTGGGTTTTGAATTAACAAATTTCTGAATTTCACGTTTCAAAATATGAGAGCATGTTAAGTTTTCAAAATAAGCTCACGACGTCACACTTTCAAAAATATTAAATTCCTTTTGCTAAAAAGTTAATTTTCTTTTTTTAAGAATATTTATTTATTTATTAAAAAATATTTTTTAAAAACACTTTTTTAAGAATAGAAACAAAATATTTTTATTTAAAAATACTTTTAAAATTTCAATAAATTTACCTAGGATTTACTTTTTAAAAAATAGAAAATTATTATTTTTTAAACAAGTAGTTTATATAAAAGCATAAAAAATATATTTATTTTATTAATATAATTTTAATAAAAATTTAAACAAAATAAAAATTTATCTCCTAAATCATCTTTCATTATAATGGTTTTGAGTGTTTACCGTAATTTTTTAAAATATCTTTAATGATAGAGTTTAACATACTTATTTTGCATATTTAAGAGAATATTAAATTATTTTTTATAGTTCCCATAATAGTATGTCAATTCTAAGATATTCATCAACAAATTTATTTAATGATTAAAAAAGTAAATGAACTACCATTTTATTTTTTATTTTTAATAATTGAATTTAAAATAAAATTGAAAAATAAATTTTAACTCTAAAAAATTATATCATTAGAAAATAATCATCTTAATTTTTAGAATAAATTATAAAAACACCCTCAACTTTTATTAAATTAAACATAATTCCATTTTTTTTATTTTCCTACACAAACGTCCCTTTAAATTTAAAAACTTTGCATTAAAAATCTTTGTATGTTTGAAAACATTATAATAGCACTTATATCAAATCTTATAGTAACACTTTTGTAGGAATGCAAAAATAATGGTTAAAAACAGAAGGTGTATATATAATTAAACTAAACTTAAGAAGTGTTGTTGTAATTTACTCTAATTTTTAAAAACCTCTTACTCACATTATTTGTCTTTAATCAATAAATGTTTAAAGATATGATATCATAGACTTAGGTAACCTTAATAAATATGGAAATCTTCATAATAGAAATACTTGTCAAGCACATTCATTTGTAAATTAAAGTGTTTTTAAGATTATTTAAGTAATAAAAATTTTCTAAAAATATCTTTTATTAATGTCTATCATACTTTTTTTTTCTGAGAATGTGTCATTCCCTTTTTGTGAAAGTATTCAATTTGATAAAAATATAGACTTAAGCACAACTAGTATTTCAAATTTTATAAAATTTAGACATTGTATCTAGATTAAAAAAATTTCTTAATAGGTGCCCCATTGTTAGATGACACATAGTAATCAACTTTTAGCCTTCAATGTTTACCATTTAACAGCGAAACGCCGATTCAGGATTTTTTTAATTTGGAGCTATAATATCACGTTTACAAAATATAGAAGCACAATGTCTAAATTTTATAAAATTTGGATATACCAATTGTAGTTAAACTTTTTTTTTCTTAAATTTCTTTCCAGTTTTCATTTTCAAGATATATCTCTCTCTATCGATTGATCAATCTATCTATCTATCTATATATATGTGTGTATGAGGGAGGTGAGAATTCAAGAAAATAAAGGGTGAGATGAATAAAGTATTTTATACTCTTGAAGTAAGTGGATCTTTTTTTTTTTCTCTCTCTATATATATATATATAGGAAATTATATATATATATATATATATATATATATATATATATATATATATATATATATATATATAATTTCCTAGGCCACATTGATTTTTCTATTCAATAGACTTTCAATTTTTTGTAATTTTGAAATTTTAATCCTCAATTTTTAATTTAAGACATTATAACCCTTAACTTTTAAACTTTTTTAATTGATAGATTGAATGAAAAACTAACTCCAACATATTCAGCGTTAACATTAACTCCTCGATCAATTATTAGTGAAAAAATTGATTGTTCTACACCTTGAAAATGTTTCATTTAAGGTGTTTAGAGATAGGATTGAATTGGATTTGGAAAAAAAATGAGATTGATATGTTCAATTTTAAGAGAATTTGAATTAACACTCTCTATTACTTGAATTGACACCTACTCACATAAAAAAATACTTACATTCTCTTTACTTTATCTCTCTTATAAAAAAAATTGAAATTTTTTAACTTATAATGAAACAGTAAAATAACTTTCAAACATACAAAGATTTTTATAAGTAAAATGAGGTAACAGTAGAATGATCATCTACAAAGATTTGATACTAGCACTTAATATGTTTTCAAACGACAAAATCTCACCAAAGAGTTAAAATAAGTAAAATTAGTTCGGGTAGTGGTTAAGAAAAATTGAACAAGAAAAGAGGAACTATGTGAAACAAGAAGAACACATAAGAGAAAAGAAAGAGAAAATGAATAGATTTAAGGAGAAAGAGATAGAGAAAATGAGGTAAGGAGAGAAAGAAAATTAGGAGTAAAATGAAATTTAAAAAAAAAAACTATAATAATAGATGTAAATTCAAATAGGTAAAAGTCTTAATTCAAAATCTTAATTTTAATTGAATTGATTTGAATTTGTTAAAAAAAATTAACAATCAAATCTTATTAAGAACAAACAAATCAAATTAGATCCAATCCAATTTGAGTATCAAATGTGAAATTTAAAATTATCTTAAATTAAAAATCAGGACTAGAATTTCTAAAATTTGCAAAAGTTGAAGGGTCACAATGTGTAACTAAACTTACATAAAAAAAAGAGAGTCTAAAAGCACATTTTCTAACATACTTCATTATTGATTAAAATCTACAAAATCAGACAATACAAACATTAAAAGGATAGGATGCTCCATGTTTTGAATTTTCAAAAAATTTCATCTAATGATAGAGAACTTGTTAAAAAAATGCTAGTTACATTTCTCAAAAAATAAAAACTGATGATGACTATAGCTATAAGTGTGGATCGGGCTGCAGATTTCAAGTGATACTCAAGGGTTCAGCAATCCAAAAATTGGGGAATAGGGGCTAACAAATATAATTCAATAAGAAACCAAAGACATATAATCCAATCAATCTAAAAAATAAGAGCACAAGTTAACCAGGACATGTATCGAGTTAGTCTATTTTATGTAAGCGGAAAAGTTTAGGGCACAGCTTTCTCTGTACAGGTTATTACTTGACAATGAAAATTCACTAAAATCAACTAAATTTGTGACCATATACTCAAGTACCACTCGGTGAGAAACACAATACTATGCCTATAATTTCTTTGACATATGAAAGAAAAGTTACAGCTACATGTACCAAGCCTTTCCGGGCTTGTACTGGTTTTGTAGAAAACTACAGGAAAAGAAAAATAAAAAAACTAATTTCCCCCCTTCACCAATTGCCAATCAATCTCAGAAATCATATTACGTCTATCATCCTCCACCTTTTATTGAGCTGATTCTTCTCTTGCTAAAGGATTTTAATGGATTTGGCCTACTCATCAGGAACAAGTAACAAGATAAGCATCAATTTGATAGCAGAATTATAAACAGATTAGAGGAGAGGCACAAGCATAAATTAGAGCTACTTCCATGGAGGTTGCTGATGTTTGTAGCTAAACGGATAGGTATCCCAGCCACCATCTGGTTCTTTTCTTTTCAAACTATGTCCAGAACTTGAGGATTGTTGAGGCGTCCTAACCTGCTCCTCCATACCTCTGCCATGAGCAGGAAACAAAAATTGCCTTGCAGTCAAGATGTCTCTGTTCCCGCCATCAATAGGGAAGCCAGAGTTTAAATCAAAGTTAGGACGTGAAGACCCAACCCCATTTAAACCAAGTTGTGTACCAGTCATGCTCACCATAAATGGAGGTTGAGTATAAGATGACAGGACGGTTGAGGAAGATGCCCCAACCTGAGGCACAACTGGAGTTCCTCTCGAGTCTACCATGTATGGAATTGGGCCACCAGATGATCCATACACGGCTGACGAAAAAGACAAAGCAGGCATTGATGTAAGACCATTATACCCAAAAGCAGTTGAATGATTGTAGGATAGTGCCGGGCCCATTCCCAAAATGCCACTTGCTCCTAACAGTGCAAGATCAATTGCAGGTTCAATATTCTTGCCATTTGGCAAACACAAAGTTTGAGAAACATTTTCTCTTCTACTGACTTCCACCTTGGCACCTAAAATAGAGATCACGGGAGAATCTGATTTAGACCGTTTACAAGCTTCAACGATCGAAGAGGACTTATTATGCCCTTGGTCCACTAAATCAGTTTGAAAGTATGGCCTGTCATTTAAATCAATGTTTCTTACTGAAGGTTGCATTGATGATGATGAAGAAGCAGGTGATGGGCTCCAATAACCATTTCTTCTGGAAAAAAGTGGCCCCTCCATCCTCTGATCTGAAGGTTGGGCCTCACCATAATCACCAATACTATTTAAATCCAATTCAAACCTGCTTGATCTTTTAGGACTAAGTTCCACTGATGATTGACCAGAAGGAAGGCCTGAAGATTCACCAATTTGTTTTATCAATCCTTCTTCACCCCCCGCCACATTCAGATCAAAATCAAGGCAATCATGCCTTTGCTTTGAAATCTCCAAGTTTCCACCAACAGAAACATTCTTCTCACCATCAGAATTTTTACGTGGTGATGCAGGACGAAAGGCACTGGTGGCAGCTGATCCTTTCCAACCTAGGGTCCCCTCAAACTGCAAAGGTCCCTTTGGTAACCCAGAAGTCTGTGTAGGTTTTGAAGCAGAGACAACAGGAAATGGCATGGTAGCTATAGCATTAACAGAAACATCCATACCATCAGACCCAACTTCTTCATTGAGATCAAAGGTACAGAGACTTTTCTCCGAATTACCTCCTGGATCTCGGGCAGCTTCAGTCACTTGTGAGGACTCCAAGTCATCTTGCCCAGTCTCTATATTATCTGAAACAGTCATATGTGCAATCTCTTCAGAACACAACTCTGCAGAGTTGCTTTGCCTGGATGATACCTCCTCAGGTAGGATATGAATAGCTGCATCCTTTCTTCCTACAGAATCAAGACTTCCTGCCTGCCTGAATCCACCTTCTAAGATTTTTTCTGAAGAAGAGCTGCAAACTTCTCTCTCAACCTCCTGAGCAACTTGTCGAGCAACTTCCAAAGCATCAACTATACCATACTCAAGTTCAATATCTGAACTCTTGTTGATAATATTGGGGCTCTTGGGACCATTTCCCCATTTAAAAGAATCAGAATGATTTGCAGTACTGCTGACTTTATTAGAAACTTGACCATTCCCATCCTTTCCTGGGCTGACACATTCTCTCTCAACTTCCTGTGCAACGAGTCGAGCAACTTCTAGAGCATCAACAATACCATACTCAAGCTCCATGTCAGAACTTTTGTCAATAATGTTAGGGCTTCTGGGACCTTTGCTCTGATTAAAAGAATCAGAACCATTTGAGGTATCATCATCTTGATCAGACTCTTGGCCATTGATTTCCATTACTGCCCCAACATATTCTGTTTTGAGGAAAGACACTTCAGGCTTTTCCAAGTAACTGCTAGTGGCTGATAAGTCCTGCAATGCTTTAGAACAAAAGTCATCATTTTCTGATGCTTTGGGAAGTTGTGAACTGCTAGAATTTATAGCTCTAATAACATCATCCCCCCCACTCATCCCATCAGATGCAGGTGTTGTTATGCTACCAGAAACATCTGTTTTAGGACAAACAACACTTTCATTATTTTCAACATTATATTCTATAGCAGTTTCTTCTTTCACAGATTCCAGAGCTTTTGCTTCACTATCACTGATGGAAATGGGATCAGGATCTGGCTTTGCAGATGCCGAAGAGATATCTGATGCTCTTAGTTCTTCTGGGGGACCATTAACATTTTGATCTTGCTTCTCCTTTTTGGATAAGTCACTGAACTGTAAATCATCTTGACCTTTGAAACTACTTTGTTTAGTAGCAGGTAAGTTCGAATTCCCAGCAGATGTGGTTTCACCTTCACTTCTGGTATCAACTTCTTGAACAGAAGCCAAAACACTATTAGCATGGTTCAATCTCTCTTTGAAATCTTCACAATCCAAACTTACAGAGGACTGGATCGCATTGTCAGCACTCTGTATCTGTATTCCTGAAACCTTCTCTTGTAGCTGACTATCTGAGCCTCCCAATAGAGACTTCTCACTTCCAGCAAGTTGAGACACATGATTATTGTCATTGCCATCTTCATTCACAGCCAATAGCTGGCCTTCATCACTGACAATCTTATCACTTCCATCGTTGATTATATCAAGATTGGAATTAGCATGAGGCTCCACATCTCCATCTCCACCTCCTTTCCAGTGGTCAATTAATACTCTTGCTCTATCCTGCACCTTAGAGCTACGATGGCCAAGAAGATTGCTTACAGTTACCGAAATTCCTGATGAAATTGACTTCTCACAGTCTAGATACAGTTTTTCAACTGCTCGTAACATTGTAGTTATTGACTCTTCAATGAAGCCATCATTACTATTATCAGCAACCAAATTTTGTGCATCCTTTAACCATCTGTTGATGAACCAAAGTCCATCTAATTGAATAAAAAGATCAAGACAATCTTTATTCTCTGTAGCAGCAATTGTGCTTGCAACAGCAGCCCACTGCCTTGTAGCATCACTGGCATTCTTAACAATACAATCTTGCTCCTTCTTCATTACAGAGACCAACTCCTGCACTCGAGAAGGGGCCGTGAGGCCATCTTTCATTTCAGTCAACGTAAAGAAATCTTCAAGAGTCATACTGCTTCACATAACCTTTCTAAAAGCATCAAGGCTGTCCTTTTGGGATGCAAGAACTTTTTCTCCCATTAAGTTGTTTATTGGGATTCCAGGGAGAAAGTTTCACAAACAAGCACTGCATAAAATAAAAATAAAAGTAAGTATGTTGGAAATGGAGACCAAATTCTGAAAAGTTCTAAAGTATCTGAGTAACTTCGGACACATTTATAACAAACAAATCATAGCACACAAATATAGAATTCCATGTTTACAGCAACAGTAAAGTAAAATATCATTGAAAAAATATATAGAACTTTCAGTCTTATTTGCCTCTGACCAAATATGGATTAGTCTTGTATCATGTTTAATAAATACAGATTTTCTTGGTTTAGGGTCCCCTCTGCCATCCATCTAATATTTTAATGGGGTTTCTACGGTCTTCTCCAGACATGCCCAAACCATCTCAGATAAGATTCTATGACTTTGGGGTTTAAGCTTTTTTTATTTATTTAAAAAAGTTTTTAAAAAAATAACTATTTTTAGAAGAGAAAAACACTTATACACTGTCTGTATAAAAAGTTTTACACTGTCACTTAATCATACCCTTTATATATAATTTGTTCGTTGACTTTCCAATTAATACTTTAAAAGTTATGTAAACGAAAGGTTGTAATTAACCGCCAGTGTATAAGTGTTAAACTATTTTTAGAATAACTTTTCTTATGTTTAAACAAACTGGGCTTTTATCTAGAGAAGTTGCTACCCTGACTTTCTCTCTAATAGCCTAATGCGAATTCCTAATCCCATCTTGTGTAGTATGGACATAAGATTCAACAAACTTTACATTGGTTATTGACTGCCTAAGACAACCCTCCTCTTTCAAACAAACTAGGAACTTGTTTAAGGTTCTTTTTTTTTTTTAATTTAAAAAACATTTTCTTAAAAAAAATCACTATTTTTAGAATAAGTTTTCTTAAGTTTAAACACACTGGGCTTTTAATCTTGAGAAGTTCCTTCTCTGACTTTCTCTCTAATAGCCTAATGCATTCATTCGTAATCCCATCTTGTGTAGTACAGACATAAGATTCAACAAAGTTTACATTGGTTATTGACTGCCTAAGACAACCCTTCTCTTTCAGACAGGCTAGGAACTTGCACGAAAACACAGCGTTTGAATTTCATAAGAATAAGATATAGAAAAATGAAAACACATATATATCAAATAAGGAATAATGACCACAAAAAGAGTTAAGAAAATAGCATTCCAGTGTACAAATCATTCTCTCCCTATAACATTCATGAAACAGGAGACAAATACCAACCCAATCCTTTGAACCCAATTTATATGCCTCTAAAATCAATCTATGAAGTAATGACTCTGATATAGACACTGAACACAATGTGCATCCACACACACACACATATAGGGAGAGAATGATTTGTACACTGGAATGCTATGTGTCTGCATACACACACATATAGAGAAACTCTAATGAAATGACATAGATGTAAAATGAATAAAAGATCTAAATTGATAATCATCAATTGTTGCATTGCATATTCTAGTATGTTCACCTTTTTCTATGATAATGGGCCTTACAAGAATATTGAGGCATTATTTGGCAACAATAACTGTCTCTTTACAAAAAATCCAAGTTAAAAAAATGCAAGTATATATTTTAATAAAGGTATATTGAGCTTTTCTTAAGCCAACTTTCAATGTTTTTTTTCTCATGAAATGAACCTCAAAATAAATATCAGAAAAATGTTATCAATGGTGGATTATCGCAGCTAGCAAAAAATCTTTTATATAAAAATGGTGGATTTTGGGGCATATTGTGGATGCATGTATGTGGGCCATATCAAGTGAGAACTATACTTATTGAGACTTGTGAGTACTCAGTGCTATAAATCTAAGTAAAAAAACCATACATTCATGGTCAAAGTTAAAAGATAGCTAGTGATCACATGAATACATGATCACTTAAAAAGTCCCAGAACGGTGCACTCTTCTTTTAATCTTGACTATTTAAATTGATATAATGGTTTATATTTGTAGTTCTCATTTCTCACATTAAGAATATCCACATGATACTTTCTGTCAAAGATTAGATATTATTCTCTTATTTATGATTAGATAGTAATTGCGGATTTACTCCTTACTACCTATTATTAAATTGATTCTTAGTCATTATATGAGTAATTCTATGTAATCAATTGATCCTATTTACTCGTCATAAATAAAGGCTTTGTGTGGTCATTCAAGACACACATTTATGCACATTTACACTTTCCAAAATACGCAATCTGCAATCTTACCCTTGCATATGGAAAGAGACCATTCCCAGATTAGAACCCATAAACAATCGGTCACCAAGGTACAACTTTAATGTTACAATAGGCTTGCCGCCTTGCCCTCAAAATTGCAACACAAAAAAGGATGGGAAAAATTTACAGAGGTAAAAGGGGGAAAAAAGAGAGGTTGAAGGTTGGCTAAGTCTGACTAGAAAAAGGATAGCTGATACATAATTACATATGTTAAACGAGGCTTGATAGAGGGTTGAGTTAGAGAAACAAGGTAAAATAGCAAGTTCAACCTTCAATGTCATTCATGAAGGACAAGAGCAGGAGATGGTAATAATTGGTGACTATCGTCATTGGGTGATCTCCATAAGAACACACTACCCTAGCAATTGTTTGAGAAAGACAAGTTGCTTTAGGGTGTCACACTACACTAGCTAACAAGATTCACAAATGGCATATGAAGCATTATCAGATTTTTTTTAATGTATGGGGGCTCAGTTGGATTAGGTCAGATTTTAGTTTTTTGTTTTTTTTTTTTCAATTTGGGAATCTTGGGTTAGGTCAAACAACCAAAGCCATTTTACTTATTTCTCTCATCACTTCATCAGAGTTTTGCCACATGCTCCCATTTTATGGTATTATTTGACCTCTTTGATTCCATTATTTATGCCATGGTCACAGCTTCTGCTAGGGTTCAACATGAAAAGTGGTCATCATAACTCACAAAGCCACCACCATAGCCACGTCTTAATGACACCACATGAAACATTATTATTGAATATTATATTATGTTTTAAGCTGAATCATCTAAACAGTGTCTGATTGTGACACTTAAAACAAAAGATGTTTTCATACTTCATAAATATCAATTGACTTTCTTTTTCCAAAGCAATAGACAATTTCTCTTTGGAATTAATTTTTGACTCCATGTACTTGCAGATTCACTAATGCAAATCATTTACTACTATTGAGAATCTTAGATATTATTTTATCTATATTTTAAATATAGTATGTAGGAATATTATCTTAGATATTATATAAAACAATATCTTCTATATTCATATGTAATATTTATGAAATAAGTATATATAAACATGTTTCCACTATATATCCACACCAGGTTTCATTTCATTATTCCTTTGTTTCTCAGATTTTATCATGGTAACAAAGTCAGGTTGACAAAATACTAAGAAAGCGTCCCTCTAAGGAGGCGCACTGCCCCCAATGAGTTTTTTTTGTTTGTTGCTCCTCTTTTGAAACCATTTTTTCCTTTTTACAACCATTGTCATTGTGCAAGCTAACACCTTCAATTCATTACTCATCTTTTGTCGAAGAATTTCTTGGTCGCCTACATGATGTCCTTTTCCGACATGTTTATTAGTCTAGATGATTTTTGGTCTTTACAAATGTTAGTTTGAAGTTTCTAAACATTGGTTTTAAGAAAGTCGGAACTAACTCTGATTGCCATGAATTTTCTTAGGTTGATGGATATTCCAGCTTTCTGACAATTTTATATTTCTAGCAATATTCCCCAACTTTGTCAACATCCCTGATTTGTCTTTTCAACTTCTCCGATTTTAACAACTACTCTATCCCAGCAAGTAAATATAGTCTGCCAATTAGTATTGTTGGAATGGTACTAAGTTACTGGCATTTGTTGACACCAATCATAGAACAATTACAGTTCTCTTAATATTTTACAGAGAAAATTATAGTAAGAACTATAATATCAATTATCAAATTAATATAAATATATTATACATCCTAGCAGTTTGAACAGTTCCAAAACCTATAACTGGCAAAAGATAAGTAGCCAGGCATTACTTCAGATTCAGATACATAACTCCAAATAAAAATATTCTAAAAACCCCATTACGATGACAGGAGAGAATCCATTTCCATATCTATCACAACAAAATTCTATAACAAACTCGTAGTTTTTATAACAAACTTATTAACTGATTATCACTCCATAGATAATTGACTTGATTGCCCCATCATTACTTATTTTATTTTTCACAAAAACAAAGTCAGTAACAGTTTCCAATTAGGAAAAACTTGACTAGCACCAACTTATGTAGGAACAAATTGCAGTCAGTTATGATGCAGTGAAATACACACTAAAAAGCAGTTTAATGACATTCCCGCAATTCACAACTCTTCTAAGCCTAAGGTCAACTTTGTAAAAACTAATTATGGGGTAACTTATTTTACACAAATAAGGTTAATTAAAATCATACTAGTTGCTTTATAAGATCTAATATATAACATCAATTTCAAGACTTATTACACAAGTACATTAATAAAAATCACACCCTTATGCATGGCAGCTACATAGAGTTCTATTTTTCTTCAACATCCCATGTCTTTCTACATTAAATAAATATATGTATTTCCCAAATATCTCTGGAATATATAATCTTTAATTCTCCATTGATCAGAAAGTCAAATGACCAATGTGGAAACATCTTTGTCTCACAGATGTTTAAATTTAAGGTAGAATTCTGCTCCCACCTCAATGTTCTTTGTGCTTTGATTTTCTATTTCTATTTTATTATTATTTGAATAGGTTTGCAACAAAAAGAGTGAAAAAAATCAACATGCATCTGGAAGGCCTTAGCCTTAATGTTCTGTCCATATAACATGTAAAGACCAAGTACATTATTCTCATAATCTCATCCAATGGGAATATATCATTCGTCTACCAAGAGAAACCATATGTTGACTGCCATAATACTACTTACTTGATTAAGGGTGAAACGTTCCAGAAATTTAACAACATTATAGTACACAAAACATTATTTTGCTCATTTAATATAGTTCATAGGTAGTATTTAAAAGTTTCCAACAATTTCAGCAAAAATAAAAATAATTAATGTTACAGACCAGAACTATACTTACTAGATTAAGCAAACCTATGAGTTATCACTTAAAATCTTCATACTCTAGTCTAAACAACGTTGGATAGATCTGGTCCTATCTTAAAAGAGTGATAAAATAGCTAAACTTAAATCTACAAAGAATAAGATAATCAGTCACTTCAAGCGTTCAACGGCAGGTACAAAATCACACATAATAATAATAATAAGCTGAAACTTTCCCATCACGATCATAGAATCAATATTAATTCATCATTGCAAAGGGCAATTCCGAACCAAAATCATAATCCTACACAGTAAATGTATCATTAGGCATAAAACGTACAGTAAAGCAAGAGGAGGAACGATAAAAAAAAACAAAAAAAAAAAAACAGAACACAGATCCTTAATTTTAAGCAACAGTATCATATAAATTGAGGGGGGGTGGGGTGGCATAGAAGCGGCTATTGCGAAACCCTAAATTCGAGGTCTGTTAGAAGATATGGAAAACCATAATAAATAAAAAAATTCGAAGGCAAATCGAAATGAAAAGAGGAAAAAGTTAATACGCAACATGTCATATTGAAAACGCTAAGATACGTTACGGAAAACGAAAAAACCTAAGAAAGGAAAAAGAATAAGTGCGAGAGAAGGGAATTAAGCTAGAAATGAAGAATAGCCAGAGAGGGAAAGAAAGGGGTTTACGTTAGCGTTGGTGAATCAAATCGAAACCCTAGTTATGGTTCAGCTTGGAAAAGGAAGAGCTCCAGTACCACGGGTTCTCGAGAATTCTAAAATGTCCTGCAAGCAGAATCTGGATTGGGATTTCTTTGGGGTTGGTGGTGCTTGGTGCTTGGTGCTTGGTGCTTGGTCCTTGGCGCTTGAGAGAAACTTTCTCTGAGGGAGAGAATATGAGCAAGAAGCAAAGTTTTACTCCTTCCAAATATTTGGTGCTGATTTGTTTTTCTTTTCTTTCTTTTTGATTTTTGTGAATTTGTCCTCTTAATTCGCAGGTTGGACATTAACACGTGCCTCCTCTGAAGTTGTTAAGGAGTAGGCATGACAAGGAGAGAGATCACGTTCTCATTTTCATCTCAATTCAAACTCATCTAATTTTTTATGTTAGGTTTAATAAATCGACTCTAAAATATTTTAATTATTAAAATAAAGACTGAATATGAGACGACTACCCAGAAGACATGGTATGGTATTCATGTCCACATCTTGATTTAATATTGAGTATTTCTATATTCATCTATAATTTACATATTTATTTGTCATTCTTATTAATTAGGGGTATTTACGTATGAAATTGAGAAAAATTAGAGATTGAATTAATTAAATTTTAATTAGGTTGAATTTACTTGATTTTTTGAAAAATTTTTTCTTAATTCAAACGAAATCAAACTAATGATAATCGATTGGTTCTACTCAATTCTAGGAAAAACCAATCAAAAAATTAAAAATTAATTTTTTTATTAGATCATAAAAAAATAATTTTATGTCTAAAATTAATCAAATCAATTAGTCTACTAAATTCATAATTTTATAACAACATATAAAATGTTTCATATATATATATATATATATATATATATATACTAAATTAGTCAAATTAAACTATTAAAATAATATAATACAAAATACAATTTTTAAAATATAAAATAAATTTACTGAATTTAATAACTTAAAAATATAAAATAAATATATATATATATATATATATAGATAATTACTTTTGGGTGGGTTCTGATTAGACTAGGATTTTCAATTGCAAAAACAACAAAACCAAGCCCGACATGACCAGGTTCGGATTCGATAAACTGAACCAAACTAATTAATTCGATTCAAGTTAATAGATTCGTCGGATTAACCCAAACTAATGAACACTATTCCAATAAATGAGATTCATATAACATATATTGCACTTTAGAAACATTCAATTTTTTTTCTAACAACAACAGTAATTATTCAATTCAGGATTTAATCATATTTATGCTTTTTTTTAAAATGATTATTGTACAACATCTTTTTTTTTCTTTTGGTTTTTTACTCTTTTTATTTTATAACTATAAAAGCTATTTTTTGTTAGATCCAAATAATAGTAATTAATTTTCAATAAACTCATTCAATCAAAAATTAATCTAACTATAATTAATTATAAAATAACTTATTAAATATATAATCAATTATCGAAAATTAATAAAAGATTTCAACTTTTTCAAAGATAGTTGTTACATCTAGTGCTATTATACCTTTGAACTCTATAAAAAACTTATTTATTCTGTTGAGTTTTTTAATTTTACTCTTATTACACCAATTATTTTTTTATACTAAAAACTATTATAAAACCTCTTTAAAAAACTAAAAAAAAAACATAAAAATAAAGAGAAGTACTTTGTACTAGGTGTATTAAGAACGAATCTTATATATGTATAATTTATTTTTTTTAACAAAATAAATTTTGTTATTATCTTTGCTACATTATTATTTATTGTTATAAATCATTAAATTTTTTTAAAATATTGAAAAATATTTATGATGTTAGCTGCACTAATAACCTAAAAATTGTTGGTATCCACATATAGGTTATGAGTATAGTAGGAATAGAGTGGGAAAATGAACTTGAATCTGTGATAACCTGTTTCACATGTAACATGCATGATATATATATTTTATGTTTTTTTAGTCCATTTTAGTTTGGTTTTGGTCTAAAGGACTAAAGATGCCTGTGATTTTTTTATTTTTTTTAAAAAAATATTATATTTTTTGTTTATGTTTGTAGAATAAAAAATATTAAATGTATTAAAATAAAAATAATATTAAATTAATTTTGAAGGTTCTAGAAAATAAATTCTTTAATTTAAGAATGAAAAATTATTCTAATTATTTTAAATCATAAAAATAATATATAAAAAATTGTTTTAAATTTATTTTTATTTATGGATATATATAGAGTATATATATATATATATAATAGTAAATATAAACTTACATTCTATTTTTTTACGACTTACTTTAACCTTTATTTTTCTTTTTTTTATCGTGTCTATCACATAGTATATCATATTTATTACTTTTCTCTTTCTATATTTGTCTTTCCTTCGTTGATGAATGTTTCATATTACTCCATACATTAAAATTGACTAATTTATATAAAGATTCTTAAAGACTACCTTTTAAAAAATATTTGTTCTAAAATAATATACAAATACATATTTATTGAAAAATTGAATAAAATAATTTTTTAAAAGTTAAAATAAAATAATTGGTTCAAATATATTTTTGGGTCTCTAAAACTTGAAATTATTCGGTTTTTGTCCCAAAATTCAGAAAGATTTATTTTGTTCCTGAAATTAAAAATTATTTTGTCATGATTTTTTAGTTCCTAAAATCTAAAAATGATTTCGTAGTCCTAAAATTACAAAATAATTTTTTAATCTATCGTAAATTCATAATTTTTTCTCAAATTAAAAAAAATAGTCACTTTAATTTAAAAATATTTTATTTTTGTATTTACATTAGAGTTTTTTGTCATTAATTTTTTTTTTGAATTTAGAGTTTGATGCTAAATGAGAATATTAATTGGTGATGTAAATATCTTTTCGTCATTTAAGAAATTGTTTTTGAATTTGAGGAACTAAAATTTTTTTTTAAAATTTGGAAATAAAAAAATCTCAAATTTAAGGGATAAAAGTAAACCTAAAACAAATTTGAGAGGCCGAAATAATATTTAACAATGAGTTTAATTAGTATACACTATCAATGTAAAGATTTTTACACTGGTATTCAATCACAATTCTTCGTTTATGGTAAGTTTGTTTATTTTACTAATACTTTAAAAGTCACATAAATGAAAAATTATTATTGAATGTCAGTGTAAAAATCTTATATATTAAAAATGTAATATTAAGTTCTAAGTAATAATTGCTTATGTGACTTCTCTTAATTATTTTAGAACATTTATTAATGTAATCGTGGATTGAGAATTCTAATATATTATTTTTAAAATTTTAGAACCAAAGTCATCTTTTATAAATTTAGGGATAAAAAATATATTTATCCCAAATTTCAAGGATTAAAATAATTTTATCTATAAAATAAAAAAATATTTTTAATGTTTTAATTTATTTAATTTAAATATTTAAATAATTTAATTTTTATCTAACCTAATTTTAATATGTCTGGTAAGTACTTAGAGTCATAAAGTAATGAAGGTAGCGAATTTTTTATGCATGATTTTTTTCTTACCAAACGATCCTTCATCAAATATTATGTGTTGAAACCCCTTACTAAAATGACATTATTACATGTAAATAACAACATATCTTCAATGTTGATAGATCCCTTTCTTTTCAAGCTATGTTACCTTCAAATTTATTTATTTTTATAATTTTTCTATTCAACATGTTTATCCTAATAATAGGATAAACCAATCTCCCTATGTTTTTTATATCATCAACCATTACCTTATGGCATTTAAAATCCTTTAGTTGTTTGGTTTTTCCCTTTTCCAACATTAGCAAGGACATCACCTCTGCTTCTACTCCTTATGCAAACATGTAGCACTCAAATCTTGAACTAATTTATGCCTCTCTTGTGCCCAATCACCATATTACAACTCCTACTCCAATTGACAGTAACCTTATCACTCTTGTTATTCTTGCTTCATTATGTAGTCCACTGGAGACAAACGCAAGCCTAGCTACCTTCAAAATTTTATTTTTTTTATAAGCTAGCTACCTTAACATTATCAGTGCAACCTTCTTACTTCTTTACCTGAACCAAACATAGGTACGTCCATCAACTCTTTTTCCCTTACCATATATTCTAACCTATGATAAACGCACACCTTTATACATATACTTCATTCATTACTGACCTAAAATCCTTTAGTCAAGCCTGTAAGTTTAATTGTTGAATTTAATGCCACTTATGCTTAGTCTATAATTGATCTACCTCAAGGTAAATTTCCATTTTTATTGACAATGTTTTTGTACATGAAGATAAACACCTCAAAACATACTTGAATGAGAGATCCAAAAGTTTATATAGAAGTGAGATTGTGTGATTAAAGATGGTTAAAGAAATTAATATGTACTACCTAATAAATAAAATACATTTACTTTGGATATATTATCACTTAAGAATTCAATAATTAAGTGTGTTTGATTTTGAGCTATTCAAAGATAAGCAACCTTTTAAAAAGTTTTTCAAAAAACGCGTGAATGAAGATAAAACAAATGCGGAGACAAGAGGTAACTAAGGATACCATGATCACCCCAATTTTTAACTCCCTTTAAAATTTATATACTAATATATTACGACACCATTGAGAAAAATAAAAAAGAAGGATTTAGTGTTGGTCCCCTTGAATCTTAATACTTCCTTCATCACTACGAGAAAGTCTATGTTAGTTTATGGTAATGATCTTAAAAGTAATCAATAAAACATCTAAAGAAGGATTATTCATAAATGGTTCTTGTACCCCGACCTTGACCTCATGTCGAGATTGTAACCCCAAACACATCTTGGCACTACATCTCAGCACCTAACAGGCACCTCGGTAACATGATCACCTCAGCACAAGACCAAACCTATCTTCTTAAAAAAAAGGTAACTAGAGGCAAAACCCTACAAAAACAAGTATAAAAAGATAGCTAAATCTCACATCTAGGTACGATATTTTATTCACACTCACTCTTTCACCCTTATCACAACACTAGCTTGGGTGTCGGAGTTAATTTTGCAAGTACCCACCTTTCGAATCCCCAGTGCCCAAGACCTGAGAGACTACAAGTTTTGTCAAACTCCAATAAAAACATTTGGCATTGTCTATGGAAACATAAAAATTCTTACACCCCGACAATATATGGTACAAACCAGGAACGACACATCTCGATCTACCATGAAAGTCCAATTGCACGATCTTCAGAATCACCAGTTCAAAGAGTGAAACGACGGAGACAAATACCACTAATGAAGCAGCTCAACCTGAAATATCCAAAATGACAAAACCAAGAATCACCATCAAAGGAGCGCACAACGATGAAACTTGTCAAAACAACCACACAACAACTCACTAGCAAATGGCAAACAACAAACCATTACACACTAACTAACTCAATACTCACATAGCTCAACACAACTCCATAAGGTTGGATGAGTTTCATGCAAAGCCCAAACTTAGCGTTGGGATCACAAAAGAGTGACCTTGAGCGAGACTAATTACATTAAGAACATAATTAGTCACATTTATTACTTAACCCTTATTACCATATATAAGTCTAAATATTATATTTTCTCATTATCTCTTTAAACCAAATATTATTTTTCCTTATTACCTTTTATAGGACAATCAATTATTTCTTATACTATAATTACAAGTTCTTATCATAGGCAATCAATTAGCCAACAGAGGGAATGACAATCTAATTTATATCTAGGTAATCAATTATTTCTGCTACCACAATTACGGGTTCTTATTACAGACAATCAATTAGCTAGAGGAGAAAAATGATAATCTACTTTATATCAGGACAAAATTAGTCACATTTATTATTTAACCCTCATTATCATATATAAATCTAAATCTTATCTTTTCTCATTAACTCTTTAACCAAATATTATATTTCCTTATTACCATTTATAGGATAATAAATTATTCCTGCTACCACAATTACATGCCCAAAGCAAGGCACCTCAACATCGTATGAGTACACATGATACTATACCCCGATGACACTCCAATTGGTGGACTTCCTAAAGAATCACACCCTTTTCTCTAGTAAGTATATTATGTACCACCCATGCCCAAGCTTAGAGCTTGGCAACTCATCACCTCCTTAGAGTTCAGCAACTCGTCAACTTGACACCTCTCCAGAGCTTGGCAACTCATCAACTTGCCACCTCCACAAAACTCAACAATTTGTCAACTTAGCGTCTTTCTAGAGTTTAGTAACTCGTCAACTTGACACCTCCCAAGAGCTCGGCACCTCCCTAGAGCTCGATAACTCATCAACTTAGAACTTCCCCAAAGCTTGGCAGCTCATCAACTCAACACCTCCCTAGAGTTTGACAACTTGACACTCTCTATCCAACATTATACCTTTTGCCCATTTCAGCACTCTTTGTTTGACGGGATACTATTTGCCCATCTCGACACCCATTATCTAAAGAGACACCCTTTACCCATCTTAGAACTCTTTGTCTGATAGGACACTATTTTCCCATCTCAACACTCTTTGTACAATAGGACGCTCTTTGCTCATCTCAGCATTCTCTGTCTGAAGGGACACTCTTTGCTCATCTCAACACTATTTGTCTGAAGGGATGCTTTTTGCCCATCTTAGCATTATTTGTCTGATAGGACACTTTTTATCCGTCTTGACACTCTTTGTCTGATGGACACTTTTTGCCCATATTGACACTCTCTGTCTGACGGGATATTCTTTGCCCATCTTGACACTTTTTGTCTGATAGGGCACTCTTTGCCCGTCTCGGGGCTCTTTCTCTTTGCTTGTTTCAGCATTCTCTGTTCGACGGGACACTCTTTGTCTATCTCGACACTCCTTGCCCACGCGAGCCACTCTTAACACACATTTTCTACCTAAAAAGTCTCTCGTTGCGTTGCACACCCTAGATAATAATCAAGATAAAATGCACACACATACACACACACAATATCATAACTTCTTCGATCTTCCCTTGACTAATCGACTTCGATGCTAAGGGGCATATGTACCCTTCATTCCGAATTGGCAACCTCATGTTGGGACCAACCTCAAATGCACCTCGACACTACATCTTGGCACCCAACGCACAACTTGGCATCATGACCACCTTGGGAAAAGGCCAAGCTCATCTTCTTAAAAAAGGTAACTAGATGCAAAACTCCTAAAAAAGCAAGTATAAATAGATAATTAAACTTCACCTCCAGGTACGATATTCTTTTACATTTACTCTCTCACTCTTATCCCAACATTAACTTTGATGTCAGAGTCCCCTTTACAGATATTCATTTGTCGCTTTGGAGCCCGATGCCTAAGACCCGAGAGACTATAAGTTCTGCCAAACTCTGATAAGAACAATTTTTATCAACAAAAAATTAAGTAATGTGTCATAAATTGAAATCATTAAAACAATAGATTTGATACAATTACAAACATTTCCATGAAGATTCATAATTCAGAAAAAGGTTTCACTAAAGTTTGCAATTACAACATTAAAGGAGGCTAGTAAATAAAGTACTTTTAAATTATCTTGGTTATAAATACTCTTTTGCTTATTATTTTCCTTTTCACTAAACTTAATTACACTAATTTTACTACTTTTTAATTTATGTGGATAGCACTGTATAAGTATAAATGACCAATCTAAAATACAACATGTCAATTTCTTTTTTATCATTGCTTTAAAATTAAGATCATATTCATTTTTAGCATTTTCTATTTATATGTTTACAAAAAACAAAAATCGGTAACAAAAATATTGCTACATATAGAAGACTCGATAACTAGATGATTAACTACAACATTTATTTAAGGTTGACAAGTATACATAAATTATGATATACTATTAATTACTTATAAGTTGTGAAAGATATACAACTTAAAAGTGCATTATGTGAATGCCGAAGACAATGACTTTTCATTTTTTGTAATGTTTCATTAATTTAGGAATTAATGTAACATGCAATTAATCATATGTGATAATTGCGTGATAATGGAGTATTTAATTTTTCTTTTGAGAGTTATGATTTTGAACAGCCACCTAGTTCTATAAATAGGGGTTGAATTATACTTAAAGGACAACCATTGAATTAGTGAAATTATATTTAGGTTTTACCCTTTTGTGAGAGATGAATTTCTCTTTAGAACTTATCAAGGAATTTTTCCTTGTGGCGTTCTGCTAGACTTATCAAGGTTAAATCACTACCCTTGTAGCGTCATATGACTTATCTTCCATCCTTGGAAGTGGTGTCATTTATCCCTTCGTTAAACCATTTTCATCCTTTCCATTTTTTTTGTTTACCCAATTCTCATTGTTTTGTTAACTTATTACCTTCCAATCTAGATAGATCTGCAAAACGAATCCAACTCCTCTGGATTTCTATCAGTTGGTATCAGAGCTTCGGCTCTAGGTTTGAAACTATGGTGGATATTTTTTATACAAGGTGTTTAATCGAAGGTCATTTGTGTTTATTTGCAATTGATGAAGAAAGTTATAGCAACGTGGTGAGCGAAAGATTGGTGAATAAACTTAACTTACCAACGAGTCTTCATCCTAGGCAAATTAAGTTTAGATTCACTATTGAAAAATATGTGGAGGAAGTGACATGCGATATTGCTCCCATGGACTCATGTCATTTTCTTTTAGGGAAACCTTGGTTGCAAGGTAAAAAGATAAATTCTGAAAGACTTTCAGTTTCTTTGGTGCATGAAGGACGCAAACTTAATTTGAAATTTCTGACACCAAGTGAAGTTTGTGATAATCAACATAAGTTGAAGGAGAAAATAGAAAAAGAAAGAGAAGAAAAAAGAAAAATAGAAAAAGAAAAAAGTGAACAGGAAGAGAGAGAAAAGGAAAGAGAAAGAGAGAAAAAGAACGTTAAAATAAAAACTGCTAATGATTTTTCTTCTTTTATTGGTATTTTAAATGCACAGGACGATGACAATACAACCCACAAATTGCCATATTTGAGGAAGAAAAATGTGGATATCCCTTTTCCAGAGTCATTGTACATTCAGTATATTGTTGAGGTTAAAACTCCTGAAGAAAATGCACAAGTCTATTTTAAAAGAAGAATTCATCTTGATTCCAATGTTTGTGTTTGGAAAGCAAAAAGGAAAACGTCTTTGATGCATGAATTTTTACAAGTTACATTTGATCCTGGAGGTTGATTTTGTTTATTTTAAATTATAAGTGAATAAAATTGATAAGAAAATAAAGTCATAGATTCGAGGACGAATCTTTTCGAAGAAGGAGGGAATGATGTAAATGACGAAGACAATGACTTTTCATTTTTTGTAACGTTTCATTAATTTAGGAATTAATGTAACATGCAATTAATCATATGTAATAATTGCGTGATAATGGAGTATTTAATTTTTCTTTTGAGAGTTATGATTTTGAACAGCAACCTAGTTCTATAAATAGGGGTTGAATTGTACTCAAAGGACAACCATTGAATTAATGAAATTATATTTGGCCTTTTGTGAGAGATGAATTTCTCTTTAGAACTTATCAAGGAATCTTTCCTTGTGGCGTTCTGCTAGACTTATCAAGGGTAAATCACTACCCTTGTGGCGTCATATGACTTATCTTCCATCTTTGGAAGTGGTGTCATTTATCCCTTCGTTAAACCATTTTCATCCTTTCTATTTTTTTGTTTACCCAATTCTCATTGTTTTGTTAATTTATTACCTTCCAATCTAAATAGATCTGCAAAATGAATCCAACTCCTCTGGATTTCTATCAGTTCAACTATCAAAGTATCTCGTTACATGAACAAAGAAGGTTTTAACTCCTCATTAGTGTCCAATTCTTTTATGGAAGAAACATATCCAATGGACGACGCACACAAACAACCACAAATCATCCAACATAGCTTTTGGTGACAAAAGGGACTTTTTTCCAATTACTTTTTCTATTTTACTTTCTTCTTGTATGGATTAACCTTTTGTTTATATAAAAAAACAGTTACACAGGAAAGGAAACTTTTTGGACAAAGTTTAAAAGCTTTCCCTACAAAATGCAGCTAGCAACTACCATGCTTCTCAATCAAAATATCAGAAATGCAAGTTTCATATCTCACATGTCAATGTTTGAAGAGAAGACCCACAACCTTGTTATGAATAATAGTAGTGTCAAAACGGGCCCGACCTGGTGGGCCAACCCGACCCACTACGGGTTCGAGTAGGGTCGGGCCGGGTTGGAAATTTTATAATTTCACAAAACGGGTTATTTTCTATAGCCCAGCCCACCCAACCCCCGATTTTGGTGGGTTCAGGCCGGGTCGGGCCGAGCTGGTCCACAACCCACCATGGTTATTTAAAATTTTTAATTTTAGTAACACACCCTCTTTAAACTTTTAGTTTTGTATGTTGAAGTTGAATTGTTGATGAATGATGACATTGATCTATTTAGTCTATGTTTGGAATGAATCTTTAAATTATATTATATGCAAAAATGATTTGAATGTTGTTGATTTATATTATTTATAATTTGTATATTGTTTAATATTATGTATATGTTAGGCATTCTTTTTAAATTTTAAACTTATTTATATGTTTATAATTTTCATATTTGCACTTAATTGCATATTTATAACTTACATTTTTTATAAAAAAATCTTACTTAAAAAAATTAGAAACTATTTTTTTTTTCAAATCTGGTGGGTCAGCCCACCTAACCCACCAGCCCGTGGTGGGTCAAGTTGGGTTATATAACTAGTTATCTTTAGGCTTAGTGGGTCGGGTCAGCCCATCTCATCTAACTCACAACTCATGGTGGTCAACCCATGTGGGTCGAGCTGACCCGTTTTGACACCTCTAATGACATTTAACCATAATTAAATCAAATCAATCACTATGTATCAATATAACGAAAATTATATTCAAGAGTAAAAATGAAAAACTAGCCAAATGTTCCCCATTATATATAGATCATTGTTTCCCAACACAACTAAGTATTAATTGTTGTTTGCCATCTTTCATGTTGGTGATAAAAGAAAAGTATAAACCATAAGAGAAGCAAGGAACGTATATTACACACTAAGTAACACATACAATAAATACTACTAAAATTGCCTCTTTTAAACTCTCATTGATTAGAGTTTGTTTCAAATAACACATTTTAGGAGATATGATGATTAAATGAGAGGGATGAAATCTATCAAAATGTGTAATTTCTAATAAATTCTAACCCATAATAGTTTTAGAAAGAGAATGTTAAAGACAATTTAAATACGTTTTTTGGTACAATAGAAAACTAATATTAATATGAGCTATGAAATAAGGTAATTAATGGGAGAAAGACCAAGACATTGATTATAATAGAGTTGATGAACCTCCCGTAGCAATTGGCAAGCAATGTAAGTACTAAACTACTTTAAGGCAAATTAGAGCTTCTGGGTTGGGTTATAACAGGAAACATAATTTTGAGGGATTAGTAGAAATATGAATATTGTCAAGTTAAGTATCTAACTAGAGAATGTGTAAATGTCCGATAAAAACATATCAATAAACCATTTATTTTCAACTACTGAGTGACTTTAAACCATATTACATTCAGAGATTGCTTCCTAAATCACCCGCAACATAACAGCTTCCTAAGCAAATAAGTTAAATTGTAATATGGTCACCATCAAGTAATTGTATCGACAGTAAAATTCAGATGAATCTCAAAATCAAATGTCGTAAGATTAAGAAACAAAAATAGCATACATATATATAAGGAAAAACAAAGTATGCTAATTCTTCATTAAAAGAACTAATCATTCAAGGAACATTTCCTTGAAAGCAACATAACCAGAGAAATACTTCAAGCAGTATGGTATGCTACAACAACAACACATGACAATTTTCTAGAGCTTCTTATTACACTTCAACCCTGAAATTCAAATTGGTATTTAAACTTTTGCTATTAAATTCCTTTTTTATAATAGGAATCTGTTATAGCAAAATAAACTCAGCAAAAGTCCTGAACATTTGGAATTTGATTGCTTCATTAAATAAGAGGAATTCAAGTTAAATAGTAAATAAGTGTCTACTTGAGTTCCAGAGACAGGGACTTGAGACTTCAGAGTGAGAAGCTTGAAATGGCGTGATGTTATTTTCTTATCGAGCTAGAAACACTTCAGTTTTGCAGCTCCGATGTTAAAAATGACGTTAGTCAAACACCTTACAAACCTAAATAAATTCAAAAATTATAAATTAAAATAAAAACTAAAACTTACAATTTAATTTAAATTTCTATCTTTATTTTTAATTTTAATTTTACCTTTTAGATATATTTTTAATTATTAATTTATATTGTTTAATTAGTTTTAATTTTTAATTTTTAATTTATAATCCCTAGGGATTGATTGAAAATTAAATTTAAAATTATTAATAAATATATAAATGAAATTTATAACTAATAAGTTAGAATTTTATGTTTAATTATAATTTTAAAATTTAAATTCAAAATTTTATTTTATATTTATATTTTAAATTTTTAACTTTTAGATTAGTTTTAATTTTTAATTTTAGTTTTTATTTTTAATTTCTAATTTTTAACTTTTAGTTTTCACTTTTTAAATTTTAGTTTTAATTTTTGGTCTTTAGTTTTTATTTTAGTTTTTATATATTTAATTTATAATTTATATATATTTACTAATAATTTTAAATTAAATTTTTAAAAATTAATTTTTGCAGGAAAAACAGCACGATTTTGAAAACCCAAGTAATTCCTATGATACTAGAATGACAGGTACTTCTTGCGGACAACCTGTTGCAAGTAATTGTTGTGGCACAAAAGGCAGGTAATAATTGCAGATTCGAAAACTGCAAGTAATTCCTACAGAAAAGACATGCAAGTGTGTCTTGCTTTGCTACGACCTTTTTTCATTCTGCAAACTATTTTTTGTATAAAAAACTACAAGAATCACCTACGGATTATTTTTTGAATGTTAAAACATGAAGATAAAAGATGTTTAAAAAAAATAGAAAATGAAAAAATAATAAATTATGGGTTCTCTTTAATGTTTCCCTGATCAATAATTGCTAGAAAAGTCTTTTACAAATACTTTTTGAATAATAATAAAAAATATGGATTCTCATTGCGTTACAATTTATTGAAAACACCAATTTTAATAAATTTTATTTGTTTCAATAATCAATCTCAATATATTTTTAAAATTTTGAAGGATACTGGAAACCTTGATATACCATCTCTTACAACACCCATGAATATGATAGTTCCTCTCAAGAAACATAGAATTGATTCTACTCCTTATAATGATGCACCAGTACCATAGTATCGCAAACTCATAGGAAAACTTTTATACTTAACCACTATTTGTCCGGATATGAGTAAGAATTCTCCTCATATTTTTTTTTTTCATTTCCTATCATTTTTTATATTTATTAAAAAACTAATTAAATAAAAATTATATAAATTTTATAAAGATGTAACCGTAAAAAATTTAATAATGTAACATTTATATATAGGATCCTAACCCCGACGAAAATATGTTTGACGGTTCAATAATTGAGTCCATATCATATGTCTCTAAATCTCAACAAGTTCACTATCATGCTGCCATCCGCCTCTTATCCTGTATCTTTTAACTTCAAACTTTCACTTATTGTGTTTTCTTGCATCCTGCCTCATCTTTTGGAAATCCAAGTAACACAACTTTCTAGTAAGAGTCAATATTTTGAAAGAAAAATTAAATTGTAATACAACACTCTTGCAAGCAATCTACTGTGTATCAATGCATTAAATACAAATATTTTAATTTAAATGAAAAATGTTTATTTCTTTAAGTTTTTCTTAATTTGTAGCTTGGGCATTGAGAAGTTAGGAAATTAAAATAAAATTATGAAGGAGGGAGTATTTGATATTTTCAGTGTTTAATGCAGAATTAAGCAGGTATCTTTTGTATATTATAGTAGTTGCAAAGGAATCCTTTTAAAAGTTTGGTTATAGACCATACTCTTGTTCTGCATATTTAATCGAAAGATATTCTAAGTTGAGTCAGCGAATTTGAAAGCTTCCCTTCTTTTTTAATGAGTGGAATGCAACCTAAAAATATTAACTGCATTAAAAACATAAACAGGACGAACGGAACTTGAATATATAGAGTTATCGTCCTGAGAGAGTAACTCATAGAATAGTATTGAGTCACTGACGTTATTCTGTTTTATCAACAGTAGAATAGCAATACTCCCACATTTCTCGGTTCATAGAGAATAAGTATAGTGGTTTCAACCAAGTCTTCTCAGAAGAAAGAGTGCTTTACAGAATATGTACGCGTGTGTGCAATGCCTCTGTTACCACTTACCGCCCATCATCAGGGAGTTCTCCACTGAAGCTCTATTTGAATCCGTCCATTTCTTGAGTCAATAAGATGATATTTCTCGTTGATTCTTTTGTTGGTTACAACGTCAGACAATTTTATTTCCACATAACCCAGATTTTCCTGAGGATTAAGGTTGAATGAACAAAAACCATATATTGTTATTATCCTTAATGATGTGGAAGGCAAATATATACAATATATATATCTAATCTATTTTCTCATGAGTTGAGTGATATGTATGACGGTGCATTTTTACCTTAGGATGCAGCAGGCCAAGCTTTGAGGAGACACTCTGCACTTCAACATATAGTCTCTCATTGATGGGGGGTTCCTCCAGCGTAAATTGAAATGATTCGCCCCATCTTGGATCTCTATTTTTCTTTACATGCTGTATAGTTGCCGCCAGCATTGGTCAATTTTTCACACAAATATCAAGCTATTTATATATGTATGTATGTATTTTTTAAATGCTAAAAACAAAAGATGGAGCAGGTCTTGGAGGGGTTTGGTGATAGTAATTGTCTTTAGTAAGAAGATACAAATAGTGCTCCTTATATACAAGGGGGATATATCATGCATATGAGGAATGGTGGAACCGGTGGAGATAATGGTTCTTTCCAGCCCTATCTGATCGCTTTAGAACTCAACCATTACTTGAAGGTTTATGATTTTAGTAACACCTGCAATGGAGTCCCTATGTCCTTTAACCTCATTTTGTGTCTCGAAATATCATGTAATTAAATTATTTCTTTTATATAATTCATTAAATAACATTATATTTTTTGATCGGTAGGTATAGGAGGAAATGAAAAAGAAGATTTCCATCCTGGTATCTTGTATAATTGTGGACTAAATAGGAAATCAAATTTTCAGGAAGATCCCTTTTATGGTTACTCTTACGAAGTTTTAGTAGGATTTTCCTCGACCTAATTTAATGGGACTACATTTCATTTGATATATATTTATCACTAGAGCCTCCATCATATTAATCTTCTAACATAATACACATTAGCACGCCTTATAGAAAAAAGAAGAATAAAAATATTATGACGAGCTTGATAGCAATAAATCAAAGTCGACTAGATCATAGTGTATGATACCTTGGTTCTTCTCTCTTCTCCTTTAAATAACAGCCGAGCAAACGGATTTGTGTGGTGTTTTCCTTCCACGTCTTCAGCTTCATGGATGATAATTACAAGCAAACCACCAGTAGCAGGTGTTCCTTCAGGAGCCTTTTCTATTGCATGGGGGTCTTCTGCACTCTGAGGTATGTCATCCTCCTTAAAAGGTTTGTACAGAACTTCAACAGTTAGCTGCCCCCGTGACTTCTGATTATCAGGATCATTAGGGTCCATGGTCTTGAGTAAATTAAGAGTCACAACTTTGGGTTCATCTGGTGTAATCTCTTTCAATGGAATGGCATTCATACCCATCTTGTCGTGCTTGCCAATCTAGGCAAAAGAAAGGAAAATCGTGTTTGAAAATATGTAAGAGGAAACTTCTATGCAATGAAAATATTCTACAGTTCTGACAGTTTCTATGCAAGGAAATCTCACATCCAATTTTATAATCTAGAATTGCATTCGAAGATCCTTACCTGCTCCCAGTCATAAACAGTCAGCTCCAATACTTGAGATTCTGGATCTTTGACGACTATATTAAATTCCTCATTCCATTCTGGATTTAAATTCTTGTATTTCACAGTTGTTTTCTTCGAAGGAAGTTTTTCTTCTGTGATTTTGAGTTTCACATAAGGGTCTGATGACCCCAATAGGTCTTTCTTTTTAAGCTTCTCTGCCCTTAGAACCTTCACATGAAGGATTCCAACGGGCACTTTCATGGCCCTGATCACAAACCATGAAAAATTAGCTAGTCCAACACCTAATGTTACAAACTTGGAGAAAGGAAGAAACGATACATACTTTGCTGGATCCATTATTTGCAACTCTAATGCCTTGGGCCATAGATACATTTTTGCAACTTGATCTTTAATAATTTCCTGAAAGGAAAAAAATGAGGAAGAGAAATCAGTAGTAAAACTTGACAAGCATAATAATGACTAGTCATAAATAATTGTTGAAAATTTAGAGGTCATGAAAGTGCTATATGCTACCTGGACAATCCTATAAAGACCAGGAATAGACATTACATCAGCTCCCAGCAGTTTTAGTCCAAAATCAACATGCGGCTTCAATCAAGAGATTCAAGACAATAAAAGTGAATTAAGAAAAAAGGAAATATAAGAACATAATTAAATAGATGGATTGAGGAAGCTGTAACATGGATGTTGTGCTTTTCACGCTACACAGGCACACGTTGATATGGTTTCCATTAAATAGGATTGTGTGTATAAATATTATTGTTTTGCTCATCGCTATGTCAGTTGTATAGAATCACCAAAGCATCAGGTATCCTTGCCTCACTCCTCACTAAGAACTACGATGAAGTTTAGTCATTAAGGAGTTTGACATCATACACACCTTCTCCATGAGAGACACATAAATATTAGCAAAACATGGAAAACTTGGAACCAAAGGCTTCAGTGTTATACGTGGAGCAGCAAATACTTGCAGATCGACAACCTGCAATTATTGATAAGCATAAATATCCTGTATGGGGTAAGAACAAAGTATGCAAGCTACTTGTGATCTTTCACTACTGATTGCTAACATAAATTAAACCAAACATTCTATTTATGCTGTTCAAAAAGTCATGCCAAAGGGACTCATGTAATATACTTGCACTGTAGCTCGAAGTCCAAATGCTTTAACTGCAACTATAATATTAGGATTCCCAACCCACTTCACTGATGGTTCCATAATCAACTCCTTTTCGTCAGTAGTATAAACTTTCATTCCTGGCGTATATTCATATGAAAATAAATATTAATCAGTCTAAACCTCTTCTATTTGCGGAAAATGTATCAAGGTTCAGGTGTAAGAAAATCTGGAACTATGAAGCGTGACTCGGTTCAAGAAATATCTGTAAAACTTAAGAAACCAAATTCATGGTTAAGAAATATCAGAACATAATTCTCAAAATCTAACCATAACAATTTTCTTGCCCTTCTAATAAAACTATTTAACACTGACACAGTTCTTATCCTTGGTTGCATCTGAGCAAACTCTCCCATAACAACATTTTGTGGAAATCATAGCTCAAATAATTCTGCAATCATATTTATTGGAAGGTCAGCTTCATATGGCAAGTCACAAGTAGCAAGACACATCAATCACAAGAGCCTGCTTGCCTCAGTTTTCAAGTCTACCTTAAAAAGTTAGAATTAGACAAAACGTGACTATTCTTTTGCAATTAATTTGGGAATTAAAAACACATCACCAACGTTGCCAATACAACTATTAAACATACACTTGTTTAAGCAATGGGGTCATGATAACAAAAATGAGTCTTAACACAATACCAGCTTCACATACATAATACTCATGTAATGTATGTCTCTGTGTGGAGGAGAGAGAGAGGTCAACCTTGAAAAGTTGGTGGCAGAGAACCCAAGTTAAGTTCTTCAAATTCTACTGAATCTATTTTGTACTTCGGAATTTGTTCAGCAATAATGGGCTTTGCTATACTCCTTGCAGTCTTGCAAATTGCCTATGAAGATTGAATTGTAGGTACTCTTTGAAAATTGCTAAACAGAGTATTTGTACAAACAATATACAGTCTCATAGATGCCATAGGAACAATTTCAAACATCAATAAAAAGTGTGCGTACCTTGTCCAGATAAGGCCACATATACTCAATAAATTTATTAAGCCAGTCAAGCTGCAAACAAAAAAATATTATTAATTTTCTTTTGAACCTACAATGAATTTCTGGTTCCTAAGAAAAACACTTCTACTAAGGACATGTAGTAAAAAATAACATACACGGTCGTAGTCTGGATTTTTAATCCAAGTGGGTATCTCTGGAAGCATCAGTTGTAAAGTTTTAGAGTCTTGCTCAACCAAAGGTTGAATTATTGGATCCTGAAATCATGTATGCCATAATTTTAAAGTGTAAGACATTAACTAAAAGAGAATATAGCAGAATAACAGAATGCAGTCATTAACAAAACCAGAAAGAACACAATTGAAATCTGCTAAGCTCTTCAAAATATAACAAAATCAGAAAGAACACAATCTTTTTCTTGTTCCAAAATGGTAAAAGAAGGAAAAAGGGAAATTACCTTGAAGGAGAAAAAGAAATGTCTATCATCGCTCATGTATACTTTTTTTTTGTGTTTGACAAAATCATGTATAAGACTTAAGTACGAGAATGTGTGTATAAGAACATTAATTTTATATTTCTTTTCATTAATAATAGCTGAGTCCTATCTAAAGTATTTCATGTATTTTTCCCGGAGCTGTCTCAACTAATCTTGCAGAATCTACTATTTAGAAGTCCGTAGTAACACTATGAGAAGAAAATGCCCGTCGGGTCCTTTTCCTCGAGCAGAAACTAAAACAATCTGGTCTTTAATGTTTACCTAATTTTAACTTTCTTTCACCTTAGGCTTAAGATACCCATCTTCTCAATGTTCTAAAGTTAGCTATAAATCAGGAAGTCCAGAACAAAAAGTTTAAATGAAAATGGTTTCCCAAAATTTAACAGAGAGAATCAATTTTAGTTAAACTCAAAACAACTATTGCATTTCTCCAGTAGAACTCTCACTGCACATATTTTATGTAGAATTAATGTCATGTCTAAGTTCTGACTAAATTCATCCCTAGTGAATCTTATGACAAACATCAAAACATATTTCCTACTCCATGAAGGGAAACATTCTGTTCTTATATATAAAAAAAAAAATGCTCCTACTGCTTATGCATGAAAAAAAGCAATGCACAACAGCCCAAAAAGTCAGAGCAAGATAATGATACCCAATGTTATCATAATCATGATTTAGCAAAAAAAGAAGAATGAAAACGATATAATTCTAAGCGACAATAAATGAAGGAAAAACTATAAGAAAAAATAAATGAAGGAAAAATAAGAGACAAAAACTAAACCTTAACATCTGTTGGCTGAAAATATATGAACATATAGTAGCCAATCACTAGCCCAAGTGAAGTTCCCATTCCAAATCCAAAAAAGGTTGCTATAGTGCTCAAAATTCCCATCTTGAATATCTCTGTCTACAACTACCAAGTACCCTGAATATATTTATTTGCACAACGTGGAAATAAGAAGAGAAGGGAGTTAAGTTGCTTCCATAACCAATGTGGAACCTTCCAAATCAACAAATGCTCTTAGTGCCTCTTGTTGTGGATCAGTGAATACAGTTTGAGTACCAGGGAAAAAAGTAATAGAAAAGACAAGAAGCTGAATATCTTAATGTTACGATACACGTGCAATAAAGAGGCATTAAAACAAGTGGCCAATAAAAGACCTTGTTCAACTCCCACTTGATCCACACAACAGTTGACATGAAAAATTGTAACCGCGTGAGATGGCACTAAGTGTCGGTAAGGTCTATTCTTTCAGATTTTTTTTTTTTAAAATATAAAGTTTTCAACAACGTAGATGTTACTTAGAGATAATGATCCAACACTGAAACATGTTCATCGAAAAATATGTCTTAAAGCCAGGTCCCCACTATGCTTTCTGTTTTGGCTTTTGGTATTTTAGAAACGGAGAAAGGAGTAATGTTTTACGTTATCTTCAAACCGATCCCTCAATATTCATAGAGTAACTACTCAAATATATTTAATAAAAATATTTTATTGTTTTTTACTTTTCTCGCATAATAAAAATTAATTTGAATTAAAAAGATATAGAATTATTCTAGAGGAAACTGATTAATTTACATATTCTCTGCTTCCGTTTCGTCACTTTCGCGATTAATTAACTTTAACTATGCATAGTTTAGAACGACAAGGAAGTACTGCATGCATAGTTACCAGAAGTAACTAATCTTCCCTCAAAAAAGAGTAACTAATCTCTGTTTTATTTTTTCTTTATGTAACAACAAAATTCTATTTCAGGAAACAAAAAAACTACTCAAATAAAAAATAGCAAACTTGTCCCAGTTGAAAGTTATGGTCCCTGGAATTGAGGAATATGTTCAAAGAGTGGGGCCTCACGTCTCCTGATATTTTTCCCTCACAAAACTTATCAGTAATAATGGGTCTTCTTCACATATCTAAAATTTAAGATAAGAAAATAAACCTTGTTTTCTTTTCATAAAAAAATAAAATAAGACCACGGGTGTTTGTTTGTTTGTTTTAAATATTTAGATAATTATTGATACTGTACATATATTTATGTTTTAATATTTTTATTATTATTTATAAGAAAATTCGGTTGGTTGACAAAATAAAAAAATTATAGGGGTTTAATCACACACTTAAGATTTTTCACCCCAGATAAAACTTAAATCTTTTCTCATAAACTTAGTATCTGAATTACACTCATCTAATAAAAAAATAAAAAAAATATTCATATTAATTCGTAGAAAATAGTTTTTAAAATAGAAAATTACATCAACACAACTAAATTTTATGTAATTACATAAATATTTTTTTAACAATTTTTAATTTTGTCATGAGAGGTTGTCATAGGAGAAAATATAAGTTTAATATTTTAAAACATATTTAGTGTTATATTTTAAATTTAAAGAAACTTGTATAAAATGATAAAAAAAGCCAAATTATGTGTGATGTGATAAAAACTCAAGAAATATTATTTGTAATTTGTTCTTTCTATAATAGTAAAATGTTTTATATTGGATCTGTTTATTTAAATTTTTCTAATAAAATAAGTATTGTTTATATATTTGTCTAAAATATTTTTATAAATAGTATCTAATATCTATTTCTCAAAAAAAAACTTTAAAATATGTTTCTTTCATAATTTTTTTTAAGTTTAAACAATGTTCAGAGATAGTTGATTAAAAATGTAAGGTTCAGTATTATTTTTTTTTTAAAAAAAAAATGTGTGTGAAAGAGATAATTAAATTTAATTTAAGTGTAAGTAATTAATTAATTACAAAATATTTTATTGTGGTATTTATATCTATATTTTATTATGATAAATGTGTTTATTTAATTATGAGTTGCTGTTAATCCTAGAGAAACACAGGGGACAAGCGCTTTATAAGTGCATTGTTTGTTGAGTCTGCCCTGTGCCGAACTGAAGCCAACTCTTGCTTCTTCTTTTATAAAGAATGTTGAATATGTTCAAACGAGTGTTTGTTCCATAGCCAAAGATTAAGATTAGTACAACGTATTACATCGCCCTGACTTGGGTCAGGACTCAAAAAGAAATTGACCTTGAGCCTGCTAATTAAAGTCAACCTCTGCCTTTTAAAACAGCCATCGCTTGTCTTTCTAAATCATTATCAAGAGTGCCCTATTCGTAAGTAAGTCAGTTTGGGGGACCGAAGGCTGTTCTCCATGCACCGGACACGTAGCTTACCGAATCCGTTGCGACACCGATGGGAATACATGCTACGAAAGATAGGGTCGAGTCTGAAACATCAACCGTCTACTCAATATCCTTGTACGAGTCACAACCTGGACCTTGCGTCAGGGAAAGTGGGAAAAGGCCTAAGACTCTACGGGCTAATTGGGCCTAAAGGACCTTATAAAATTCCACCCAGATTGAATTTAAGTGAATATTATAAATAATGGAATATAGGTGAGTGAGTTTAATAAGGTGAGAGGTGAGTATAGTAGATATTTTTTTGAATTTAAGTAGTTGGGCTGATTTTTCAGAAATCTATTTGGAACAAGGGTGCAGTTACCAAATCTTGAAAATTACTAAATACACCTCTTCTTCTTTCTTCTATTTTCTTCGTCACTTTCATATTCTCTTTTTTTCTCTGCCTTTTTCTTCTTCTTCTTGCATTCATCCAATCCTTCATGGAAATTTAAGGAAGTTTTTTCCATTTCTCATCATTTTGATCGTGGATCATAATGGGTAAGTAATTGTTATACTTCCAATCATTTTTCTTCTCTCTTAGGTTCATGCATGTCATTAAAGGGGAATCAACCTTGAATTTTCAATTTCTTAAGTCTTTGTGGTTTTGAGATTTTTTTAGGTTTCGAGAAATTTCTTCAATTGAGAAATTGAGCTATTTTGAGGTGATATCTAGGTTGTTTCCTTTCCACCATTCATCTAAAGGGAGAAATAGGTAAGAAAAGTTCAATCCTTGGTTTTAATTTAGGAAACTTTGATTTGAGAATGCATGAGTAAAATTGGTTGTGGATGATTAAAGTGTTGTTCTTGTAATCAGTTTTGAATGTGTTGTTGTTCTTTGTAAATATGTTGAGTAATTGAGTTTTGATTTTGATTTGAATGTTACATGAATTGAGTGTTCTTTTGAGATTGATATAATGGATTGTTGGATGTAAGTAGTTATAGTTGGATAACTTAGCTTTGATTGATTTGAATAATGTGCATTAATTTAGGGATACAACTAAGGTGATCTTGTATCAAATCAAGTGAGGGTACCTAAGAGACATACTTAGATAACAGCTGATTGTCATATGGGTCCGGTAAATGCTAGACAATAGTTAAGATAAGTCATTAGATCGCCTTGGTATCCGAATTCAATGAGTGTTCTAGAAAGCATCATCACATATTATTATGTTATACTGATTATTTATGTTCAATTAGAATATAAGTATGTTTGGTTATATGATAATTCTAATAACTGGATGCTGATATGTTAATTGTAATATTCCTTATCAAATTGATCTCTTGTTTAGTAAACTTACCTTTGCTCGTGTGTGTGTGTTTATGTATGACTATGATGATTGTGTTTAACACGGAAGTAGATGATAGTAGTGATGCAGAGAGAAAAGATATCCAGGAATGAAGGGGACCTTGGGCTGACAGGGATGTGAGTTTTGCTATGTTATGTTATGTGATCCTATGGACCTTTGTTTACTTATGTACGGAATTGTTAACTAAGTATGGAATTGTATAACTTAAGTTAATAACTTATACTTTGTAACTGCGATATGTATAGACTTACGAGATCAAATCAGATTTTATGTGTATGTATATTAATAAAGGCAATGTAATGAAAGTTAGTTTTGTATACATGTATATGTAAATGCATTATTTTGGTATGAATTAAGGTTACTGTAATTTCTGCATGCGGTAGAATCTCGTTGTAGTTTTGTATATATGTATAGACCTGCAAGTTTTGTATATTTGTATATAAATGAATTATTTTGGTGCAAGTAGTTATATTATTTGTAAATAGTATAACTTTAAAATTTTATATCTTTAATATCATAATGTATATGATATATCATTCGTATACAATATAACTTTAAAACATTATTAAGAAACAAATAGAAAATAGATTATCTATTATTCATGTAAAAAAAATCTAAAATAAAAGAAAAAATACTATATCTATGAGACCATGAATTAAAAATACAAAACATAAAAAAAGTCATACAAAGCACAAATTAGCAATAGCATAATCACATTATTAATTATAATTCATGTTATCATATTATTGTTTGGATATGGATCATTCATTGTAATCAATGTTGATCAGAGTAAATGCTATTTAAATAGCCTATAAGCTCGAAGAACCTTGTATAACTACCTTTCAATGCAACAAATACACATGATGGAAGTGGACCCTCAATGTAACCTCCTCGATCGACATCTTGCCCACCAAAGAGCTCAAGGGATTCAAAGTAGCAGTAGGAATGACAAACCACCTTGGAACCAACCTTACTAAAGAAAAGAACTAATGGAGGATGAACTCATAACCTTACTCATAGAAAACCTAAGCGTATTCACCTATTTAGCAACCAATATGTTTGTGATAGATTAGAATTTCCACTATCATCGACTTACAATGACCCAATGCGAAGCCAATGATCCAAAAGTGAAAAAAATTGGGTGAGGAGAAATTAAAGGTTGTAGCCTAGGAAATTGAAAAGTTACTAATCGTCGACCACATTCAAAAAATCCAATATCCTATATGGCTAGCCAACATTATCATGGTACGAAAGACGCACGAAAAGTGGAGAATGTGTGTTGACTTTATAGACCTCAACAAGGTATGTCCCTAAAGACTCCTACCTATTACCCATTGATTGTTTGGTGGATGGGGCTTCAGTGTACACACAACTTAGATTTATGGACATGTATTCCTGGTATAACTAGATTCATATGCATCTCATGGACAAAAATAAGATATTTCATTACTCACCTAGCAAAAATTCTATAAGGTCATTTTATTCGGTCTTAAGAACACCTGAGCCTTGATCAAAGGGTACTTAGGTTTAAAAAGTCCTAAATTTTTTAAAATTTTATATATTATTAAAATCAGTATCCATTTTATATAAATTTAAATATGACATTATGTAATTATAAAATATAATTTTGTTGTAGTTAGCTTTTTTCCTGATGTATTATATTTAGAAAGTTATGTTAGAGTTTTTGAAATGTTTAATTTTGAATAAGATAAAAGGCATAAAACAAAACCAAATCTGAATTTTAACATTCATAGATACCAAATATGAATTTTAACATTCATAAATAAAAGTAATAGTGCTGCTTGTATTCCTAACTATGTCACTTTAGTAAAGAACAAACCACATGTTGATAGAAAATTATTCATCTTATATGCATTCAAGGTTCATAATGAAATCTTATATGCATTCAAGGTTCATAATGAAATTTAATAAATATCTTGGGTGATGACTAATTCAAATTAATTTCATAATTAAAATTAAAATAAAAACTCAAATTATCAAGAACTTAAAATTAAAATTTCATAATTAAAAAATAACAAAAAATTGTAAACTTTAATATAAAATGATCATATACTTTTTAAGATAAAGATAGCATTGAAATTATAATATTTTCTTGAGATTTACAAATATAAAAAATAAATTTAAATAATTTTAATTAATATATTAAATTTAACTAGCAACTAATCATAATTATTATCTAGATTTCACTAAAAATTATATAAATAAACAAAAAATACAAGATTGCATAATGTTATTACAAGATAAAATAGATTTAGCTTTTAAATTTCAATGTAGCAATTCTAATTATATAATATTTTTATATATATACTTAGATATAATGTTTGAAATGTAAAAGCAAAATTGATCCTCAAATTTTATTAAAATAAATTTTAGTCAATAATAATAAGTCAAACTTATCACGATATGTCAAAGTCGAGGATGTGGTAATTCCAATCAAGAGGAACAGGAGGGGACAAATGTTCGGTTTTGCCAGGTTTAGGGACGTAAAGGATGTGAAAATGCTGGTGGTTAAACTAGACAATATTTTCATTGGAACGGAAAAGCTGTAGGTCAACTTATCACGATATGATCAGCGAACAGAGCAGAATCATAGAAAGATGAACATATGGAGGAGGAAACAAGCTCAAAACGCATATCATACAGTTGCTAAGCAAATGGGACAACAAAGTGAGTATAATGGTAACATGAGAAAATCCTTTGCATCGGTAGCTATCATCCTTTCTCCTTTCCACCCATCATCAACCATCGCTTCAGTAACTATCGTAAGTGTGACCCTTTTGTATTGTTTATATAAGTATCTTATTTTTTAAAAGAATATATTGATCTTATTAAACACTTGAGTTTAGTAAATTTTGTATAGATTTCAAATAACAGGGAGGATTATATTGAAAATGGAGTATTAAATAGTATACTATTAGTACGTATTTTTATAATATAACTTTTAAATGGGAAATTAATTCTTTGTACAAAAAATTGCAATGGGAAGCTCCGATGTTATAGACTTATACAATTGATGCATGTTACGTAAAGATTTAATTAGTATACATATAAATACGGTAAAAAAAATACAATACTAACATTTAATTATATTTTTTTATTTATATAATTTTTAAATTATTAATTAATAAAATAAATAAATTTACTATAAACTAAAGATTATAATTAAATATTAATATAAAAAGTTTTTCAATAACAATTCATACTAATTAAGTTCTTCAAAAAAAACTTTTTAGAACTACTTTTATTTACAAACATAATTCCGAAAAATACTTTTTCTAAAACTTTGTATTTTGAAGTATACTTCCAAAAAGGTGTATAGTGAGACGGAAGGTGTTGAGAAAATTGTAGGAAGATTACGGGGCAAACAATATTTAAAATAAAAATACATTCATTACTGTATGACGTTACCCTTATGTTATATCCAAGAATCATTCAAAGCCAGCTATTACGCGTGGAATATAATAAACCAAATAAGCATTTCCTATTGGACTGGGTCAGTGCATGCATGTTGTCTCTTTAGTCTTTCCCACTATGTTTAGCAAGTACGAAATACCATAGAAATTAAGAGGAAATTAAAAAATTAAAAAATGGCGAGACTCACTTTTAAAAAGAATCTACCGTAAATATATATAGCTTGGAAATTAATACCATGGCGATGCTGGTGGGATTTGTTCACTATATGTTGTGTAATGCTTCATATATGCTTCAAATTAAAAAATAATGGCTAAAAATTTTAATTTTTATTCTATTTCTCTCCCTATTCTTTTAAATCGAAATAGTCTAAATTAATCGTTTTTTATTTATTTGATTTTTCTATTTCCTATATATTTCTTCCCATACTATTTTTTTATCTATTTCTTTCATTTTTTTATCCAACACACTGTTATCTCCACCCTTCTTAGAGAATTAAGTCTTGTGCTAGCGGCAAAATAAAATTTTATGAATATATAAATATTAACATTATGAATTTAAAATGAAAAAGAGAAAATGTTGAAAAAATAAGTCCCACATTGATAAGTTAAAAATAAATTCCTTTCCATAACCGGGAAGACTCACCTTAAAAACAAATATAGTTGCATTTTATTGCAATTTATTATTTCTCTAATTTTCTTCAATACAATAAATTTTAATATTTAGTGCTTCTCCTTGTCAAATTTCTAATGAAAGAAAGTTAATAGTTTCAGTGTTTCACACATAATTTGCCTATATATATACCTTATCGAAGAAAGTCATAAAATGCCCAAAGCCAAAATGTTCTTTCCAGAAAAAAAGATATTTTGTTTCTCCGATGGCAGTGATTTGTGGGTTCGACCCCTAACTCGCACATAGTTAACAGAATCACATGTGAAAATAGAAATGCAGGGATTGCTCCATTTCTTACTGTGTTGATTGTTGCAGTTGCAGACCAAGCTAAAACAGAAGAGCTTGCTGGAAAGACAAGAGTTGCTGCCATTGCAATTAAGACCATGCGATTGTGAAACCATGCTGCTTAGTATGATTATGTATCCGGAAACATTCACCCGGAAAGAAACACCTATTGGGGTCATAAGAATATTTTTGTCCTTCTATAATTTTATGGGGGTGTGGAGAAAAAAGTATAGGGTGCAGTAAGAGAAAGCAGAAAAAAATTAAATGAGCAAGAAACAATGGAGTGGGCTTTCCCTTTTATGAAAATGGAGCTTGTGACAGTGCTTCTTCGCCAACTCTGGAAAGATCTTTATGTATTAGTCAATACCAAATAAATAAACAAACAAACAATCATAGAACTTTATATATGCATGTATTTCAATAAGGATTTTTTTTTTTTTAAAAAAAAAGAGAGATATCCTTTTAAAATTTAAAAACCACAATCTCTTAATGTACTGATCCTAGTTCTTAAAGTACTCGAACCTAAAGACTTACTGTCAATTAATCACATAAAAGCAAAGAGGCGTTTAACATTGTTACATATATAGTTATGGTTATGAGCATTAATGTTCCGTACCTAGAAACTAATGAATAGAGTAAACGGGATCTTAAAAGTCAAACCCTATGGGACTACGGCAAGCAGCTAGTTTTTTTACAATGAAAACTAACCTGAGGACTAGAAAAACATGTTAAAGAGAAAAGTTATCAGGTAAAATTTATATAATTTATTCACTGTATCATGTTAGTTAGCCCAACAGTTTAGTGTCACTTTTTATTATTATTATTATTATTATTATTATTATTATTATTATATTGAGAACGGCAACTATGCCTTAATTTGGAATAAATTTTAATTTATATAAAATTTTCAATTGTAAAGTTGTAAAAAAATGCTTTATATTAGGTGGATGGATGTATATAAGCAAATGTTACAGTAAAGAAGTTGTAAAATGTTACTGAAGCTGATAACTTGATTTTGATCACAAAATGAGTTTCATTAATTAATGTTAACTTATTATTTAATTTAATTTTATGAATACAACCCTAGCTTATATAAAAGAGCATCATGTGACCATTTGAATCTGAATCTCATTATTCTTATTGTTGGAGGATTATACCTACTACTTTGTATTGAAAACATCCCAATGGTTGGTATGAGTGTTCCCTTTGCTTTAATCTGACCTCTCCTAAGGAAGTGAAAATGGGAAATAATGAAGCTTATTGTGTAGAAGCATGGGCTCATTGAGTGACAGCTCACATGATCAAAGATGGTGCTCTTAGAACCACAAAATCGGCAGAGGTTGTTGGCTTAATAACTAACCTAATCAACCCATGAATATTTCCAATAATGTGGTTATGGAACCGAAGAGTTCGTTGGCGTAGTTAATCTTAACTACTTTATATTTATTGGCGGGAATAGACTACTATACAATGCCAACCGTACCTCACGGACACTCCTTAGCTACTTACCTATAACATATAACACACTTTTTTATGCTCTGTCTACCTCTCACTAAGAAAGGAAATTCAAACTCTAATATGGCAGAAGTGGAACAACCTTCTGATTTGTGTTTAGAACAAGGCGTAACATCCAAAACGGACCAACATACCAAAACCCAAACTGTTTCATTTTTTGGCTTGTTTGCAGCAGCTGATGCAACTGACTGTCTCTTAATGTTCCTAGGAAGTGTTGGTTCCTGTGTCCATGGTGCTTCTCTTCCTGTTTTCTTCATTTTGTTCGGTCGTATGATTGACTCATTGGGACATCTTTCTAATAACCCTCACAAATTGTCCTCACGAATTTCTGAGGTACTATCAGGATCTTCTAGCTATCTGTGACGCTACTATTATAATTTATTGTTGTACTTAGTTACATGCATGATCATAAAGCATGAGACTCTAACGTGTTTGTGGTTTGTGTTAGACTGAGCATATGTAATGAAGTGAATGTTGCTTTCTTCTGTTCATTGCAGCATGCTTTGTATTTGGTCTATCTTGGAGGAGTTGTTCTGGTATCAGCTTGGATGGGTACATACATATTATAACTTGGACCTCATTTCTTTCTTTCTTTCTTTCTAAGTAATCCCCACCTAGGCTAGGAAAGGACTCTGACTGTGAACGATATACAAGAGATGTGACCATATATCTAATGCCTTAAGGTTTTAGATGGTGTTTAGTTCTCTTGGTAGTCTCTGTCAATAGTCAATAGTTCGTTACCTCTTCCTACAGACCCCAACAAGTGGTATCAAACTCAAACTCTGGCTGGTTAGGCCTGATCTTGAGTCCATGTGCTATGCTACTATTTTTCAGGTGTTGCATTCTGGATGCAAACAGGGGAGAGACAAACGGCACGTTTGCGCTTGAAATATTTGCAGGCAGTGCTAAAGAAGGATATTAATTTCTTTGACAACGAAGCAAGGGATGCTAATATCATTTTCCACATCTCGAGTGACACAATATTGGTTCAAGATGCAATTGGTGACAAGGTGTGTAACATGGTCAAAGATGAGTTGGTTAAGACTTAAGATTATTGAGGCAAGTTTTGTGGATGGCTCTTTAGTTGATAAAAGTATCTTGTTTATTGAAATCAATGCAGACCGGCCATGCCATCCGTTACCTTTCTCAATTCATTGTTGGATTTGCCATTGGATTTACTTCAGTGTGGCAGCTCACATTACTCACCTTGGCTGTGGTCCCGCTGATTGCTGTAGCTGGGGGAGCTTATACAATAATTATGTCCACTTTATCAGAAAAGGGTGAAGCAGCTTATGCTGAAGCTGGAAAGGTTGCAGAAGAGGTAAATCCATCTGTGAATTAAGACTTCATTGAGGGGCTATTTCAAGATAAGTTGATATCTTAACCATAATTGGCATAACCTTATTTTCAATGTTTGTGTGGATCAGGTAATTTCTCAAGTGCGTACTGTTTACTCTTTTGTAGGAGAAGAGAAATCAGTTGGTTCATACTCCAAGTCTCTTGAGAATGCTCTGAAATTGGGCAAGAAGGGTGGTTTTGCTAAAGGAGTTGGAGTAGGCTTCACATACGGGCTGTTATTTTGTGCTTGGGCGTTGCTTCTTTGGTATGCCGGCATACTGGTGAGGCATCACAGGACAAATGGAGGCAAAGCGTTCACAACAATTATCAATGTCATCTTTAGTGGATTGTAAGTCCATCAAACTGATATGATCATATGCTAATAACTAAAATAATTTTGTTCTAGATTACAAGCTTCACTTTTGCTCCTTTGAAGCGCTCTTGGTCAAGCTGCTCCAAACCTTGGTTCCATGGCTAAAGGGCGTGCAGCTGCAGCCAATATCATGAACATGATTGCGTCCGCTTCAAGCAATTCTAAAAAGTTGAATGATGGCACTCTTGTGCCACAAGTAGCAGGGGAAATTGAATTTCGCGAGGTCTGCTTTTCTTACGCCTCAAGATCCAATATGATTTTTGAAAAATTGAGCTTCTCAGTGAGTGCTGGGAAGACTATAGCTGTTGTAGGTCCAAGTGGTTCCGGAAAGAGCACAATTGTTTCTCTAATTCAACGGTTCTATGACCCCACCTCAGGTAATTAATATCACCATTTAAACGTAGGTTATTATTAAATTTGAAATTTCCATGGCCCTTTTTATGAAGTGGGAATAAATAGAAGAGAAATGCACCAAGACAGATAGAAATACAAAAGTGGGGACCAAAATCACCTATGCCAAACATGCTCTAACTGACAAAAGTGAGTCTTTTTTTTTAAAATAATTACCTAAATGAGTTAGTTCTAGAAAAATTTACTAAGGTGAGTCTGTTTTTAGGTTTAACTTTGTTAAACCGCAATTCTTGTAGTTTTAGTGTTATGTCAGTTGTATGGCCACGTGGCTTTGGAGTTGGTAGAAATCCCTCCCCCCCTTTGTGATTTTATTTTAATGAAAGTCAAAAATAATCTTCACCCTCTTAAAATCACAGTCCGTAATCACTTTAATAATAGACACAAAAACATCGCATTTAGAGTACCATAAAACTGGATACCTTGATTGCGGTCCATGTGGTCTTTATACCGCCATTGCAAGTGCCCAATTGATAATAATAGGCACAAAAAAGGTCACATTTAAAGCACCATAAAACCACAAACCATGATTGCTGTTTATGTGGTATTTCCAGATTGCGGTTTTAAGGGGTATATTTGCAACTCGCGTGGTCCCAAAAAGGTTGTCATTGACTTTCATTAACATACAATCACATGTTACGAATTTAAAGGAGTATTTTTACAAACTCGAAAGTCACGTGGCACTAAAACAGCAAGTTGGAATGACTGTTTGACCAAATCAAACCTAAAAACAGACCCGTAGGTTTCTTAAAATAAACTTGTTTAAATAATTATTAAAAAAAAAGACTCAGTTCAATCACCCCACAAACATACCCATATTTTTATGTAGTTAGTACAACCATTTTTATTTGTCAATGTACAATTCAATATTTAGGAGGAGAGGTTAATGCATTAATTTTCACTAGGTAAGATCCTGTTGGATGGATATGACCTAAAGAATCTTCAATTGAAATGGTTGAGACAACAGATGGGTTTGGTTAGTCAAGAACCAGCACTATTTGCTACAACAATAGCTGGAAACATTTTATTTGGAAAAGAAGATGGAGACATGGATAAAGTCATACAAGCTGCCATGACTGCAAATGCTCATTCTTTCATTCAAGGATTACCTGATGGTTATCAAACTCAGGTTAGTCTTGCAGTACCGACAAATGGGAAATACAGGTCGAATTGCTTCCACTATCATGACCTTTCTGACCAGTATAAATGTGTAAATTACCTTGAATAACTTCTAAGTCATTTTTACATTGAGATAATGACACTTTATTTTCAATTTAGGTTGGAGAGTGTGGCACCCAACTTTCAGGGGGGCAAAAGCAAAGAATTGCCATAGCAAGAGCAGTGATCAGAAATCCTAAAATATTGCTTTTAGATGAAGCCACAAGTGCTCTAGATACTGAATCAGAACTCATTGTCCAACAGGCATTGGAAAAAATAATGTCAAACAGAACAACCATAGTTGTTGCTCATAGATTATCCACCATACGTGATGTAGATACAATTGTTGTGTTGAGGAATGGTCAGGTAGTTGAAAGTGGGACTCATTTGGAATTGATGTCCAACAATGGCGAGTATGTGAATCTGGTGAGTTTGCAAGCATCACAAAACCTCAAAAACTCTAGATCGATATCTCACTCTGAAAGTTCAAGAAATTCTAGTTTTAGAGAACCTTTAGACAATCTGACCTTAGAGGAGCAGTTGAAGTTAGATACTGCTGGAGAACTGCAATCCAGAGATCAACACTTGCCATCAAACACAACTTCCCCTCCATCAATTTTGGATTTACTGAAACTGAATGCTCCAGAGTGGCCCTATGCAATACTTGGGTCAGTAGGTGCAATATTGGCTGGCATGGAAGCCCCCCTCTTTGCACTTGGAATCACTCACATTTTGACTGCATTTTATTCTCCTCAGGGTTCTAAAATGAAGCAAGAAATTGATCGGATTGCTTTTATATTTCTTGGAGTGGCTGTTATTACAATACCTATTTATCTATTGCTTCACTACTTTTATACATTGATGGGAGAGCGTCTCACTGCCCGTGTGCGTTTATTAATGTTCTCAGGTACTCCATGGATGCAAAAGCATTGCTATTACAACCACATGTATTAAATTTTTTGGCATGAGAAACTCAAATCATTTTAACTTCATCTTTTGACCTGATTTCCTTTTGTTTTCATGTAACTAAACTACTAAAATATTGTAAATAATGTGATTTGCAGCTATTCTCAACAATGAAGTTGCATGGTTTGATATGGATGAGAACAACACTGGCTCGCTAACAGCCATGCTAGCTGCAGATGCAACATTAGTACGAAGTGCTCTAGCTGACAGACTCTCAACCATTGTGCAAAATGTAGCTCTCACTGTAACAGCTTTTGTTATTGCCTTCACATTGAGTTGGAAACTAGCAGCAGTGGTTGTAGCCTGCCTTCCCCTTCTCATAGGAGCTTCTATCACTGAGGTTAATCTCATAATATCACCTTAGTCAGTATTTGCTCTTCTATGCTGCATGTTTTAATGCATGATTCATAAAGCGTTCATTAATGTATAACCAACAGAATAGCTAAAATGAAATAATTTATGCAGCAACTATTTCTCAAGGGGTTTGGAGGAGATTATGTCCATGCTTACTCTAAAGCAACTTCTTTGGCTCGTGAAGCTATTGCCAACATACGAACTGTTGCTGCTTTTGGTGCAGAAGATCGAATCTCAATCCAATTTGCATCTGAATTGAACAAACCTAACAAACAAGCACTTCTACGGGGCCACATATCAGGTTTTGGCTATGGCGTAACCCAGCTGTTGGCTTTCTGTTCCTATGCACTTGGCCTTTGGTATGCATCAGTTTTAATTAATAAGAAAGAGTCAAATTTTGGAGACATCATGAAGTCCTTTATGGTCTTAATAATCACTTCTCTGGCAATAGCAGAAACACTGGCTCTTACCCCAGACATTGTAAAGGGATCACAAGCACTGGGATCAGTTTCTGGTATTCTCAAAAGGAAAACAGCCATTACCCCAAATGACCCCAACTCAAAGTTGGTAACTGATATCAAAGGAGAGATAGAGTTTAGAAATGTTTCCTTCAAGTACCCTATGAGACCTGATATCACTATATTTCAGAACTTAAACCTGAGAGTCCCAGTAGGTAAGAGTCTGGCAGTAGTGGGGCAAAGCGGTTCAGGGAAAAGCACAGTGATTGCTTTGGTAATGAGATTTTATGACCCGGATTCAGGGTCAGTCCTGATAGATGAATGTGATATCAAAAGCCTAAACCTGAGATCCTTAAGGCTAAGAATAGGATTGGTTCAGCAAGAACCTGCTTTGTTCTCTACCACAATTTATGAGAACATCAAGTATGGAAAAGAGGAGGCATCAGAAATAGAGGTAATGAAGGCAGCCAAAGCAGCAAATGCTCATGAATTCATCAGCAGAATGCCTGAGGGGTACAATACTGAGGTTGGTGAGAGAGGGGTGCAGTTATCAGGAGGACAAAAACAAAGAGTGGCAATTGCTAGAGCTATTCTGAAAGATCCATCCATTCTTTTGTTGGATGAAGCAACAAGTGCACTAGACACAGTATCAGAGAGGCTAGTCCAAGAGGCTCTAGATAAACTTATGGAAGGTAGAACAACTATTTTGGTAGCTCACCGGCTATCAACTGTTCGTGATGCAGACAACATTGCAGTGCTTCAAAATGGCAGGGTTGCTGAAATGGGGAGCCATGAGAGGCTGATGGCCAAATCCGGAAGCATCTACAAGCAATTTGTTAGTCTACAGCAAGAAGCGTGTGACCAAGAAGACTGTTAATGAATTATTCATTTGCAATTTCTCAAGTAAATGTAGAAATTCAAAGCCTACTTTCAATTTGCAACTTGAATTGAGGCGAAGCCTAGTTTATTTTCAAGAGCATGCCTGAAAGTGTTTTTCTTTTTTTCATACGACAATTTTTTTTTTTTTTTTTATATACAAGAGTCCTATGATTGGTGGTTGTTTGTTGTAGAGTGTTACAACTTTTGTAATTTCTTTCTGAATTTTTCAAGATCTTTCGACCATTAAACTTTGTACGTTTCTCATTTTCACTCCAGCATCCTTGATAATAATTTCAAATCTCGTGAAACTTCCGATCAACTAGTTTCTTTTAACCAAAAAAAAAAATTTATTGAAGAAATCATGGATCCTTTCTTTCCCTAGATTATGGTTAAATTTGGTTTCATCAGCATTTATTTTTTTAGCTATTATCAAATTGTTAGTTTTCAACAAAAGATGTTAATAAATAATAGCTAATGCAAAAAAAAATTATAGAACTAATTTTTCCTTTAAATATATGAAATTTTTAATGACATAAATGATTAATTTATTAAGAAAGAAAAAATATATAAATGGAAGAAATGTTAGATGTGAAAATATGTATAAATAAACATTTTAGCTTATTCTCTAATTTTTAAATTTCTTTTTTTTTTTCTGTGAAAAATGCTGAGAAGTAAAAACTTCCTTGACCAGCCACACCTTTGTGGAAGTTTCCACAACCCTGAACAACACACTAAGCAGAAAAAAGCTACTCATGAACCTCTCACACCTGTATGAAAAATGTCACAACCTTGTGGATAAAATGATGAAAAAATCTCCCCTAACGCTTCCGACACATCTATGTCAATGATCAATGCATTTAGGAAATGCTCTAAGCAAAAAAAAAGACATTCTTAAGAATGAGACATCCAATTTACATGGCCTCAATGAAACATTAAATGCAAATTCCAATCGTTCTTTATTATGACCTTGACGCCATTGCAAACAAGTTAATGCAAGACAGCAAGAGTAATGCACATTCAATTCATGTAGTTTTAATTAAACTGCACATGATAATTGTACATTAAGAGTAATGTCCCTTCCTTTATCCTCCTACTGTTCTTCAGAAAACTCAAAGTATTAAACGAAAATGTGAGTACATATAAAATCTTGAAACAAAAAATACGTTCATTATTTCTTCATTTAGTAAGTAGACGAATTTGTAGGAAGATTTAGAATTATTCACATTAAAACGACCTTGATGCCACTGCAAACATCTTATAATGCACAGGTGTGAATACTGATAAAACTTTTTTGTTTTTTACGATGAAGATGAACACTCAACTACATGCTTGGTTTTTGTATAACTTCACATTGGGGCGTCTCGGGCATGTTAGGCAGGGATCTACACCTTGATGGGATCATATTTTTCACCCAGTATACCACCCTTCTGTTTTTGGAATTGGATGTACCTCATTGTGCCGGTAAAAAATGCGTCTGATGCTGGAAGAGCTGATGCTGAGTCACTCTGCATCTCAGTAATGATCAATTCTATAAGTCCCTGGATAGTAGAACTAGTGATCTGCGGGTTTCCCTTCTCAAAATAGTAAATGTACCTGGAACCCACTCATTCATAAGTAAGAAAGTCATGAAGATAGTATAACAAGCAGTTTTATAGCAAAAGATCACCAACTTGTTCAGTATTTCAACGAAAAGCGTCACTGGACCACTGCTACCCCTTGTCACATTGGCCATTTGTTGAGCAGCATTTGCAATCCTCAAAGCACGCTTAAGGCAAAGCAATACCCTGTCAAACAGTCAACAACGCCACAAGAGAATGAAACAGAAAAGTCAAAAGATGACAATTAAAAGATTTTTCAGGATACAGTACAGTTCTATGACATAAAAATTCAAGCAATTCTAAAGATGAGTATCAATTATGCAGAGACATAATCACATTTGACAAATCATGAGGCAAAGGCATAAATACTTCATGAAGCTAGATAATCATTTCAGAAAACATAAAGCAGGCAGAAGCAAAGACGCATGAAACCAAATAATCATTCCAATTAAAACCCAGTTGAGCCTTTACCAGCATACCTCTCTCCATCTTTAATACCATCTGGATCATCAACCCAAAACAGATGAGAGCATGCATAAACTGCTCGGCACTGATCAGGTTTCTTCAAAAGCTTTGCTGAATACTGTGGAAAGATAGAACATCATGTTAGCTTTTGCCACAATCCATTTGTCTAATGGTTATTGTCTAGAGAAAATTCATCACGTGGCTGGTCTATACTGAATTTTTTAACTAACTTGGGATGGTTAAGTTTTGGGACGGCAGGGACAGCACAAAATATAGAGGAAAGGGATGGCATGGAAAGGTTGCCTCCCCCAATTTCCCAAGTATGAGTGATTAGTGAATGAAGGGAAAGGTTTATTACAATTGTAAAATTTCAATCTAACCCTTATTTATTATTTTAAGTACCTTAGTTAGGAGTTAGGACCAGAAGTTGAATGATTGACCTGGCATTTCCTTTCCCTCCAAAAAAATTTAAACCACCAAATAAGAGGATTCCCTTCCCATCCTGTTCTCTTCCATCCCCATCATCATCATTCAACCCTCATCCAAACAGACTTTTAAAAGGAAAAGGAGAAGGGAAAAACAAGGAAAACAAATAACAGTACTATACCCCTGTGGCCTTGTGTGTTAATGTATCTCTGTTCTCAACACCAAAGACGTTCATTCTCTGAAGAGATCCAATAATTAAATGTATTGCAGTTATCTGGGCTTTAGAGTCCTAAAACAATTATAAACAGACAGATTAATAGTAAAGACCATTTACCGGTCATATTAAGAAAATGCTAAAATGAATTATTTTTATCAATAATTACCGCAATTTCTTCTTCATATAATACAAATGCCTGAGTGAAAAATTCATAAGCAACAGGCTCAAGATCACAGTCATTAGCAGCCTGATAATAATATCAAAGTGAGTAGAAAATCGTCACTGAAAAATTGTGCAAAATGAGAGCATTGTCATAATCAGGATAAAGAGCCATTACAATGTCAGGCAAATATTAAAATTTACAGTTGCGTGATTATTGCCAAGTCCAGTGTGAGCATAGCCCTTAAAAATCATTTCCCCATGCAGACTAATGTGTTAAACCTTCAATTTAATGGGTGGGTAGGTAGGGGGATGCCCTAATATCTTTGAGGGTGGTGCATTGCATTTTTATCTATTTTTAGGTTTTATTTTAATTAGAATTTTATCTATATTTATTTATTTAGGTTTAATATTTGCATTTTAGGTGTTTTTAATTATATTTTGGAATTTGGTATGCTTTTAATGTTTTTTGGTGTTTAGGATATAATTTGCTAGATATTGATGCGTTTTTTGGACCGGTGTGGAGCATTGGGAGTGAAGTTTAAAGCTCTGAAGGAAATTCAGAAGAAAATAAATTATGCGTTAATTAATGAAAGATTGTATTCCCGTGTAAAAATATGTACTCCGTTATGCAATCAGTTTAATTGTTTTCTTGTTATGACCTTTTTGAGTTTAGACATAAAAAGTCCATTAGTTTAAATAGAGGGTTTCTATTCGAAACTGGAGGGTTCTGAATTTTCTTATCAAAGACGGCATAGAGAGCAAGGTTTGATGAATTTTATTTTCTTTGTTTTTTATAATCATGAATATGTGTGAGTAAAGTTTTTATTCTAGGATTGAAGTTTAACCCTTCACTCTATTCATGATGAATTAAGTACTTTTACTGTTCTTATATTGGTTTCTCTTGATTTTTTCTCTATTGATTTTACCGATGCAATACGCTTCATCACCATTTATGTAGTCATAGATAATTAGGGAAGGACCAAAAGGTGAACTTAATTATCGGAATCCTAGGAAAGAAACTTAGGAATTAAATTACGAAAGTAGGTTTAGCTTTTCGAGAACTCAATGAATTAGCAAGGAGCTTAATGAGTTTAATTGAACATAGCTACCACGAAAGTAGGTCAATTCAATTAGATACACCTTCGTACCTTGACAGAGGACGAAAGTTACTTTAGGTTAATTCACTTTCACAGAGAACCACTAAGAGCATAAAAGATATTTAATTTTGATTCAATACACAATCAGGGTGTGATATCCCCAATCCTGGAAGTTTGCTAATATTTGAATTTTCAATCGTTGAATTATTCTTCCTTTATTTTACAAGTTATTTGCTATCTTTCCAATATAATAAAATATCTAGAGAAATCTGTCTTTCATTTTAGTTACCATTTTTTTCTTAAAAATTGTTATCTTATTTTAATTTTAGTATTCACTTTATTTTTATTAATATTAGTTATAGAATTTGAATTCTCTTCTATTAATTTAAATTTTTTATAAAATTAAATAATTTATAAACAATTATTCTTTACCAAACGCACAGTTCCTATGGAAAAACGATTTTATTATTATTACTTGACGACACCGTACACTTGCGGTTGTCACACATCATGTGGAAGAGAATAAATTTTCAAGCCCCAACTTCATTTGCAAATCCCCTGTTCTGATCATCTCATAGCTGTTTGGAAAATATGGATAAACAAAGGCAAAACCAATTTTCATTCAAGTTTGCAGGGTATAGTATACCTCAGCACATTGCAGATACAGTCTCAGGGCCAGTTCAGAAGATGATACAGAAGAAAGAGCTTCAATTATCTGTAACAATATAACTATTATTTATCCATCACACCATGATAGCAGTATATAGTGCATAGATAAACACATTAATACCATAAATGACTTGATAATCAATATTAATATATGCTACAAAGTAGTCAGATAAAATCAGACAAAACTATTCCATAATATTTTAATCAAAAATATTTTTAAAGTTGTGCATTTGTACTTATAAAGAGACAATTATTCTCCTCCACTCCTCTAGGATTATAAATTGTAAATGTATGTCAATGTGTCTTAAATGACCACATAATGCCTTTATTTATAATGAGCAAATAAGATAAAATAGAATCACTATTGATTACATAAAATCTCTCTAATAATAACTAAGGATCAATCTAATAATAGATAATAAGGAATAAATCTCCAATTATTATATAATCATAAATAATGAAATAATATATAATTTAACACTCCTGCACAAATGTATGATTGATATGAACCAAGCTTGTTATAAATGTGATTTATATGATAAATTTAATAAGAACAAAAATAAAAAGCGATTTCAGTCATGTGGATGTGCCAAATAAAGCATTGGGAAGAGTATATGGGAAGGGTCTCCGGAATGGTATTTGGGAATGATCTCTGAGAAGGGTCTCTAGAAACAGCGTCAAGGAATGGTCTTCATGAAGGGTCTCCAAGAAGGGTCCTGGGAAAGTCTCTTAGAAAAGTCTCTAGGATGGTCTCGTAGAAAAGTCTCTAGGAAGGAAGGCAACTATATGACAATGGGTCATTGGGTCCACCAACAGCCATAGGCCATTGGCAGAAAATTTAGGCAATCAAGACACTCAAGCTCCCAGGATGTCGTTTGGGTTTTAATACCATGTAAATATATGTCAATTTGTCTTGGATCACCATAGAATGCCTTTATTTATAATGATCAAATAAGATCACTATTGAATATTGATTATATAGGATCTCTCTAATAATAATTAAGGATCAATTTAACAATAGGTAATAAAAACTAAAAAGTAATCATGAGTAAGGGGATTGGTTTGGTTTTGTTTTTTAGTTTTTAAAAAAAGTTTTCAAGAATAGTTTTCAAAAACTGTTTTCGGGAAAGGAAAAAAAAAAACTTGTTTGATAAGTGTTATTTGAAAACTGTTTTGAAGATGTAAAAATGGAAAAACTTGTTCATATTTATTAAAATTTCATTAATAAAAAGCAAAAAACAACATATTCTGATTGTATTTGAGTTTTCAAAACAAAAATAAAAAATAAAAAAGCAAAACTACTTTCAAATGATCCTGTTTTTTAGTTTTTAAAAACTAAAAAACCAGACCTGTTTTCGAAAACTGTTTTCAGAAAACATTATCCAAACAAGTTTTTTAGTTTTTAAATACTAAAATACTGAAAAAAGTTTTATAAAACTGTTGTCAAATAAGCACTAAATCTCCAATTACTATCTAATCACAAATAATGGAATAATATATAATCTTTAACATAAATATTTAAATTACCTCATTTAAAAGCTGAAATATTTTTTTTGGTGTTGCGGGAACTTCTTCTCCCACTATATCTCCATCCTGCCCTTGCAATTGCCTGATCAACTGCAGCAAAATACGATTCAAATAGACAAAATAAACCACCAATTACAGTTTGGCATACAATTTATGTAATACATATTTTACAACCTTGTGGCCCAGCTAGCAAGCATCCAATTGGAAGTAGAAAACTCAAGATCTAAAGTAATAATGAGGCTTTATTATAAATCTAATGAGTAATAATGTTTCACCATTAAACCCGCCACAAGGTTGAAAGATAATGAAGCATAACAATTTAATAACAAAAATAAAACCTCAAGATCTATAGTTCAAGTTACTGCCACAATATAATTATTGTAAGTGTACAGGGTCAATCAAAGGGAAAGAGTAGAAGAAAAGATAAAGTATTTGTTATTTCACACATATACTTGGTCTCGAAGCTCTGGTATACATGGTTCAGAGGATCCGTGTACAATCATCAGTGGCTTTATTATAGAATATGGGCCCGACAAGACCAGGCAACACCATTCAAATAATTTTTAAATTACCATCATATAGAATTCAGCTCAAGAAGCATGTTAAAGAAAGTAGAGATAAAACAAATTGAAAGAATGGCATCGTCAAGGAAGAAAGATACCCTTAGTGCAGAAAATATCAAGGAAGGAACTGTAAAAGGTAAGCGCCTTGGTCCTCCACTCATAATAAGCTTCTTTACAGTACATATTATCTGAAGGTCAATAAGTCACATGTTATATGAAGCACTAATAGAAAAACATTAGTGGAATTCAATTTGAGTCAGAACACACTTATCATTACCTTAAACATTTCCTCTGGTTCATCATTATGAAACATGTGTATGAGACGAGCAACAGAATTTTGCTCCTCATTGAAATCTTCTTCATCAACCTACAGATAAGATGAAAAAATATTTAAATTTGGCCAGTCTAGAGAAAATACATTATTTATGTAGGGAATAAGAGATTATCTGTTGCCCTGAAATTAGAGAAATGTTGAATAAACAATTAAAAAATAACAGGTTATGTAGGACAAATTGTATCCTTATAAACAAAATCCCAAGGTCATAAAAATACTCAGGCACACCTCATCCACAGTAGTTCCATCCAAGTCCATTATAAGCCCTTTGATTAATTCAAATAAAACTTCAACCTGCAAAGGAATATTGAACACTGTTACATAGAGATAAAGTTGTCTGTGTTGAGCCAAAAGCAAAGTAACATACCTTATCGGCAGTAGAGATGCAAGTGTTATTCTTCATAATGCTTTGAATAATAACCATGGCCATGATTTTATTTGTTTCATGATCAAGATGATCCATTACACGAGGATAATTGGAAAGTGTAAGGGCAGTCACAATATCATTGTATTTATCAAGTGGTGCACTTAAAAGTGCAACAACTTGCTTTGTTGCTCTATTGTCATCAAGCTTTGGTTTTCCAGAGAGCTTCTTGACACATGATCCCTGCACAAATTCCACAAAAGAAGCAGCTTAAATAAGATGCAAATCTTGTCCATATCACATCTCATAAAAACAGCACATCAAACAGAGGCTGCGATGCTTGAAAAGTAGCATACCAGTACTTGGTCAACATAATCAAGTCGATCTGGATGAACACGGAGAGTAAATGTAAGAAGAGAAACATGCAAAGCTATTGCCCCAACAATAGGCATGTCAACTTGGGCTTCTATCACCTGCAGTCAAAAACAGGTTATATGGTCTTGGATTGCAACCCATATTCCAGACAATAAAAATGTATAAATAGTATTTAGTAGGCACAAAGAAGGGATACCGTTCCTTTCTTTCTCTATACTTTTTCCCCATCAAATCAAATGACTATAATCAATATTTGGTTTTGCTCAAAGAAAGTTGAAAATTGTAGAATGTAGGTAAGGAGAGAGAGAGAGAATTACAAGAAAAGAAATGCGAAATTATTATTACTTGAGAAAACAGAGGAGGTTACAACAGTATTTATACTGATCCTAATCTATAGACTATTGTGCACAAAATACAACTAACTGCTAAACAACTGAGAGCATTTGAGAACTGCTTTCTTACACATTACACTCACACAAAAGGACTTATCTTATTAACAGAAGAATAGAAGATCAACTATCAAGTAAAAGGCCATTGGATCTACAAAGGAATTTTTGGATGGGGTTAGAAATATGCACCAAAATAGAACCAGTATGGCCTTGTTAAATTTTATATGTTTCACCAGCAGGCTAACAAAAACGTGAATAATAACCTATAATTCAAATTACTTTTAACAGTGCACTGCCAACTTGTGTAACTTCTATCATATGAATACTTAAAAATTTTAAAACGTGGAAAAGAAAGGCTAGTACAGTAAATCAATCCATCCTAAAGGAATGTCTAGAAGTATCACATGAACAAAATTTTCAAAGAGAAAATTATTCCAGATAAAATATTTATCATGAAGGGGAAACAGCCTTTGGAAAACATCATCACATTTAGTTCCTTCATTGTCTATAACTTTATCAGGATATCCTTTACTATAGTTCTCTGTTCTTCCAAAAAAAGTACGAGCAGAAGTTGCAAACAGAATTAAATCTGGCTTACCCTGCCTATTGCTGTGCTTAATTTTGTAAATGCCTCCACTTGCAGAAATTCGGGCAATACCTGAGGAAGAAACAATATCAACAACACATGGAAGCTTAATTTTTAACAAAATGTGCATAAGACTTACTTCAGTATTCGAAGCAGCATAATTAGACAACCTGTCCATTAACTGAGATAGTACTGTCTTCATGTCTACCATGGGCTGCAAATACAATCAAGTCAATCAAAGATGAGATAAAAATGCCTTTCAGCATTTAGAAAATTAGAAAAGAATTGATCTATGAAAAGCTTGTGTTGCTTCAATCTTTACTTATAATAGAATCCCTACACATATTCTAAAAAAAAGTCACATGCTTGACCCACTGCCATCCATGGAAGGAAACCTACCACCAGTCAGATACAATTAAGAAACAAAAAATAGACTAAGGTGGCGTTCAGATGATGATTGATGAATTTTAAATTAGCAGAAATTAAAATACATAAAATCAAGTTTCATCAATTTAATTTTCTTCATATGAATATTTATGTATTTGGGTAAGTAGAAGGGAAATTGGAATCCCCTACATGAAGAATATTAAAAGCTGCACCCATATTATCATTCTTCATATACCCAGCAATTATTGTTGTCTATGATGCTCATCCATCTCAAGCATCTCATCAAACAACTTTACATCAACATCCATGAAGATAAAGAAGAATGGTTAATAAGAAAACTGAAACAATTATCAAAAATAACAATTAAAATGATAAGCAAATAATTTTACAGCTTCAACATCTGGACTAGGAATATTGTCAAATGATTGGTGGATATAGGAACTGTATAATGATTTGTTGAACATGTGAATTTATAGCATGAAGCCCAAATCTATGATGATGAGTAGAAATAAGTACAAATGAAATGGTATGCATTGAAGGTATATAGACAGATAGAGAAAGAGAGTATGAGACAATTGCAGCTTGTACTGAGTCAGGTAACAACGGAGGTTGAAGATCAGATGCACAGACTGAGAATAAATTCTGAAATTAAAAACTAGGAAAATATGTCTCAATTTCAACTTTAGTTATCTAGCTATTTGGATTTGGACATAAGCTGCACACTCAGACAAAAGGCATAGTGGTGAAGTGACCACAATGAAGCTTCAAGGATTATGAACCAAAGAAGAAAATCCAGTCAGTTCTTGAAGAATCTCTGAAACTCGCCTTCAATAGTCAGAATTTCAAAATCCTAGTTTTAGGCTCAACCAAAATGCTTAAAGATTTTAAAATTCACCTGTTCAGTATCCAAACAAAGTATTTCATTTTATAGTCTTAATTACATTGACTCCTAAGTCCTAAAATCTCTATTTAAATACACTCTGAGTAAGTCAAATGATCCATATGTGATTAATAATATCATGTGCAATTTTTTTATGCACCAAATTCAAGGTGCTATCAAAATCTAATTAAATAGGTTGGTAGTCACCATTCCAAATAGTCTAAATTCATGATCAATCAAATATATGATCGATTATTCATAAGTCATGGAGCTTCACACATACTATTTAACTTTAGCAGTGGCAATTATAATCTATAGCTCATTGAAACTTGTAAAATAAAACCCTTAAAAAAACAAAAAATTAAAATCACAAAAGTATATTAGACCTCCACAATGTTGACCAGTCACCACCCACAATCATAATTTTTAAATCTCAAGCACATAAAATATCATCTATTTGCAATCTAACTGTGTTACCCACCTGCAATTGGGGGCAAGCACCTAACAGTGTCTCAAGTGTTTGCAAATGGTACTCATCTGGAAAAACCTGGATTATGCACTCCATAAGATAAAATTGGGCAAGCTCATCTTTACAGTTGACAACCTGCTCAAACCAAGTTAGACAGCTGAGAGATATTAAACATTAAGTGTTACAATAAGAGAAAAATTACATTTTGGGGAGAAAATGTACTTTATTAGACCTGCTCTAAGACACTTGGAAGGACGGTGTCTTTGTACATCTGAAGGTCCACGCCCTCTATCTGACTCAGAACATGTAGATTCTTCCCTACCTAATAACTCGAGAAAAGGAAATCACATAACTTATCTACCAAAATGTATAACATGCTGCTTCATCTGGAGATAGTATCATATTTTTATATTACAAGATCACGAAGCTCGTTCCTTTCTTTTTCCCTCTTCTCTTTTATCCGACTGGGTCCCTGCAGACCAGAAAGCCCAATAGAAGGCCTCAGCTCACGATCCCCAAAGTTAAAGCATGACTCACAAGCACCATAACACCTGCATGGCCAGAAATCATGTTCTCATGATTTATTTTTACCTCTATGGCTATGGCATGCAAGTACTGTGGTGCTATGCATCTTGTAAGATTGGAAACAAGTTTAAAAAGTTCAACAAACCTGATGCTGCAACTGCAACCGAACCCAAAGCTTATTCATTTCTGTGAAATTCTGTAGAACAAATTCAACTGCATCCATCACACTATTAGATTCCCTGCAGGACAACAGACGCACCTTTCAATCTCCATTCTTTATGTTATTTTTTCAGTGACAATCTAATTAGTAGTGTTGAATTAAATTTAAACCTCTTAGAACACCCCTTATTATTCCCACAACCTACTGATGAAGAAAGTACTTCCTCCGATTCTATTTACTTACCTAATTCACCATGTTTAAGTGGTTACGTTAGTTGATGATACTCTTTTCTCTGTTCTAATAGTTCATAATTACAGCCTCTCTTTTAATTAAGGGTATTTAAATCTAAAGATGTGGATTGAGTTTTGTAAAAAGAATCGGACACCACTTTTAATTTGGGTCTTATAAAAATAGGACTAGACGGAGTTTCTTACATTTCCAAAATATTAAATACATACTTTTTCATTTAATTCTTTCTTAACAAATATTATGAGGATTAGTAGGATAATATTATTGGAGAGTATAGCATTACTCTAAAATAAAATGATAACATGCACAGGAGATTAAAAAACTAATAATGCATCACCAACCAAATAACAGCCTTACCCCTCTTCATATTCATAGCCAATATCAGGCAACTTATCTTTACTGACTTGAGAAAGGTAACTTCTCAAAAATAGACCGCGAATCGGATGTTGAACAGCGCGACACATTTCCACTAGATCTTTAAGAATATCCTTCACTGGAGCATCCTTGCATCTGAGATAAACAGATCCTACCGTGCAAAGGAGATACCTGGCAGTAAATTAACGTCAAACCTTGAAATAAAAAAATCATTCAAGCTCAAATCATAAACACGAGCACTGGCATTAGGTAAGCAACAATAAAAATAAAATAAAAAATTGCAAAAATTTTAAGCACAAAAAACACTTAACAGTCTAGGCAATATATTTCCAGCGTGCTGAACAAGCTCATAGAGATCAACTATGGAAACGCCGTGTCTGCTTTCGTCTTTGAAGAAAATCTCCAGCCTCCGAAGCTCGTCGAAGGCTCTCATATCTTAGGCAGAAGGAAGGGAACAACATAAATCGAAATGAAAATTGAACTGAAGGCCTAGAAGTTGGAATTAGAAGTGCTACATTAGACGTGATGAGGGAAGAAGGTTTTACTTACACAGTTCGTAGTATTTGTGAGGTGAGAGCCTGGAAGTTCGAAGCTCCGATAGCATCTGGGCGGAGTATTTGAGAGCGTCTCTGAGATTGTTTTCGTCCTGCAAGAGAGAATCATGAAATTAAGAAGGGGAATTAGGTTACGTAGATGGAGAATGTGCGGTGAGTGAGTACCAGTGCGCGATGCATGAAGAATGCGTTGTGCTGAATGCCGGCGATTCCCTCGGCAAGCCATTTCTCTTCGTCTTCGAACCCCTCTGCTATCATCGCTCTTCAAATTGGTAGAGATCGCTCGTCTACAGTTACAACTTACAACCCACCACCGGTCTGGGCTTTGAATCGCAGGTGAAGGTTATTGACGCTAATGAATAAACAATGCGAAAAAAAAATAAAAATAAACTAAACTTTTGGCACTATATTGTTTTTATTTTTAAAGAAAACAGAGAATAATAATAAAAATATGTTTATAATTTAAAAAATATTTTTATTAAAAAAATTTTAAAAATAATTAAAAACAGAAAATAAAAAAAAATTATTTTTAATATTGTTAAATATTAAAACAAAACTTAATAACAATATTGTAATTATATAAAAATAATATATAGATGTATTTTAAATTACATATATAAATAATTTATAATATTTTTTTAAAAATTGATTAAATTTAATAATATTATTTTTTAAAATAAAAAATATTTAACGAAAATAAACATTTTTTAAATGTTAAAAACTTGAAAATAAAAATAATTTTAAAAAATAAAAACATAAAACATTTTCTACCAAACTGTCACCTAAGTTTTTATTTTGTTTTAGGTTAAATATTAGGATATGGACTCATTTTACCGATGTATGTTTTTTTAAGATTATGCATTTATAAACTATAATTTACCTCAATTTTTAAGGAAGAAATATGTTTATAAATCATTATTGAGTTAGATTTCTAAGCAATGTAGAATTTTTTGTATCCAAATCTAATACTTGTTTGATAATAATTTTATGAAATTGTTTTCGGTTTTAGTATTTAAAAACTAAAAAATTCGTTTAGTTACTATTTTTTAAAATAATTTTTAAAAATAGTACTATTTTTTTATTTTTAAAAACTAAAAAATATGAACACATCTAGTAGTTTTACTTTTCAGTCTTCTATTTTTGTTTTGAAAACTCAAAATACAATGGGAATATATTGTTTTTTATTTTTCATTAATAACATTTTCGTAAATATAAACAAGTTTTTTTTATTTTTATATCTTCAAAACAATTTTCAAATAATACTTATTAAACATTTTTTTATTTCCGAAAACAATTTTTAAAAATATTTTTGAAATTTTTTTAAAAAACTAAAAAATAAAATAAAACCAAAAGTCTCTATTCTATTGGTTTCTTTCAAAACCAACTTGAAGTGTTGCATGCAACGATTTTGTGCTCTTTTTTTTTTAAGTTGGAGACTTTACTTCTTTTAATTATTCGAAACTTTTACGAAGATTATTTTAGTGAACGACATTCTCCTTATATGTCTATTTTTAGTTTTATTATATTTTTTATGTAAATATTTTACCTAAGCTTTAAATTTAGTGTTTAAATAATCAATTTTTATATTGTTTTGTAATTAAAAAATAAGGTATTTTGGAGTAAAATAATATGACAAAATTAATTATAATTATTATTTCTATGTTATTCATGCACGTACAATTCATACTAAATAGCAATGCTCTGTATGAAGACATAACACCTGTGAAAAATAAGTTAAAAAGTTTCTAATATAGTATGTTGTAAAAATTGAAAAGCAAGCTCAAGTTTGGTGTGTAGCATTAAGCACACAATATACATAAGTATTTCTTTTTTAAAGATTCTAATATTTCTAATTTAAACTACTTTTGTTTTTGTTTTGTTTTTTTCGTCTTTTTTTTAAGTATTCTCACAACAGAGAATTTATTATAATTATTTTGGTATTTAAATTCTATGTTTATTTAAAAATAAATTATTTTGTAATTGTTAGGTGTATCAAGACAATTCCTAAGATATGTTATGACATATATCAAGGTGCATCACAATGATGCACCAAAAGTGTATTGTACTTGTTAAGATACATCATGATAATTGTTAGAGTGCATCAATTCATGTGACTAATTCTTTAAGATATTGATATCCATTTAAGTTTTATTTTTAGTCTTATTTATTTATATTTAGGTTTTTGTGTTATCATGATGATCATGTATTCAACATTGATAAATGTTGATTGATCATTCATGCTTACTCAATAAGTCACATATCATCTTCTAATAATATAATTGACATGATCTCTTAATTTCTAATATCTCCTTATAACATAAAGGTTCAATCTCATCAATAGGCCCGATAACTTTACCATTCTTTTTTTTTTTGTTATATAAAAATGATACATCCACACTGATGAGGTATGTTCGTTTTCTCTCTCTTAAAACCCTAATGCTCTCATTGACTTAAGCATTAGAATCTTTTTACACTCTACAAGTACCCCTATCACTTGGAGAACTAGAATTCACTTGGAGAACTAGAATTGACATGTAAGGATTGGTTTAATTAATAGGTTATTAGTTGAACAAAATGAATATTATGGAAATTAAAATGTTTATATAGTAATGAGAGAATTATTGGGTTTATAAATAATATTAATAGTAGTGGATTAATTTTAAGGGAATGGTTGAGAAGTAGAAATGAGAATATTATTATTATTTCTTGATTTTTGAGAGTTTTGATTGTGTTTTGAAGAGTCTATGAAAATCTGGTTAGGAAAGGTACGAATAGTAAGTCGGACTTACTAACTTCACCCCTACCCTTTTTTTTCTTCTTTCTTTTTTTTTTCCTCACTTACGATTTTCTTTCTTTTTCTCTTGATTCTCCATCGTCATACACACACACTCTTTCTCTCTCAATTTCATCTTTCTTCCTTCGGTTGCATGCTAGACTTAGGATCGACGAAATTAGATGGAACCTCTTCTATTGCTCCTGATTCTCAAAGGTGATCAATATAAGTAAGTTTGATTGTAATTTCTCTAAAATTTTCCCGTTCGTTTTTTTATCCTTTTTGTTCTTGTTAAAATGGATTTTGTTAAAAAATCTTATTTCTAATATTCTTGTTTTATCTAGAATTCCTATTATTGAAGTTGAATTTGTTGGAATGATAATGTATTATTTGGAGTTGTGATGGATGATTTAAATACTGTGAAATATGGTTGTGATATTAAATTATTGCTTATTCTGAGTTTGATGAATGATTAATTAATAAGAAATGAGATGTGATGTGGACTGTTACAAATAGGTAATAGAGTATTGATTGTGGTGTATTGGATTAGGGATATGCAGTGGTCATAATGATCTTGGTACTAAGGTCGAGTTATGACAAGTAAATACCAATGTCAAGGCCGAGTTATGGCAAGCAAATACTGGAACAAAGGTTGAGTTATGGCGAGTAAGTACTTAAAGGAATGTGTATTCAGATAGCAACCAGTTGTTAAGCGGGTCAAGAGGATGGCAAACAACTATTGAGTATCCTATGAGTATGTCTAGACTTCAATTAACTATCATTATTGATGCAATCCCTTGGATGTTCTCCAATGATCTTCCTTCAAAAAGGTTTCCACAAGAAGAATATAGTGGTGGAGAGGTAGGAAATGGTGGTGTTAGGCGCCATTCAATGAGATAAGCCAAGAAGATTAAGCTTGCCACAAGGAAAGGAACCCTTGATAAAAGCATAATAGAAGGTGCTCTCATAAAAGGAAAAGAAGACACTCAAAGAGGGAACTCACAATATGAGAATCAATACTCATTCAAGTGTAAAGTCTTACAAAGAAAGGTGAAATCTATTTATAGAACTCTTAGGCTAGATGGGCTCAAGATGGATGTCCACCATTAAGGGAAGGATTAGTTGAATTAACTAGGTGTTAATTTAGCTAATGGGTCAATTAACACATAGTTAATTTAACTAGATCCAAACAAGTCCTTAAAAAAATGGATCTATGTTCCCTATAATTCAAATTTGAATTTGAAAGTGCCATATAAGCTTCCCTATAATTCATATTTGAATTCAAAAATGCCATGTAGGTGCCACCTAGGAGAGAGAGATGGTTTGACGCCACATAGGGGGAAAAAAAGGGGTCTTACTTGTCTCTCATGTTTCATGTGTTGCTAGAAGGATGTGGAAAACAAACAAATGGGTGTGGAAAGAAAATACCACACGTCCTAAGGCTCCAAAAAGGCCCACACTCCACATAAAAGACTAATGACACCTCCTATCATAAAATAAAAGAAAGAATTGCATGTTTAGTAATATGAAGTATGAATGAATGTTTTATCTGCTAACATGTTTAGTTAAGTTATGTGATAAATTAGATTTTTAGGGTTTAGGGTTTAATTAAGATAGATGGAATGTAATATGAAGTATGAATGAATGTTTTATCTGCTAACATGTTTAGTTAAGTTATGTGATAAATTAGATTTTTACCGTATTTTCACCATGATTAATATTTGTTTGTAAGGAAAGAATTGCATCTTTTATGGGCAAAACTTATATTTTAGTGTTTGTTTTTACTTTAGACAGATACTTAAGAAACGAGAAGAAGAAATGGCAAAATCAAGCCTTTTCAAAGCAATTATTGAAGATTTAAGTCAACATAGTCATGCTCCATCTTAGCACAGTCGTGCTAAGTCAACACAACTCAAAAAGTCAACCAAAAAAAACATAGTCATGCTTAGAAACAACATAGTTGTGCTACGATCATGAAATTACGAGTATGATTGTGCTCAGCATCAACACGACCGTGCTACTTGCCTTGGGAAAGAAGACATTAAAATAAGCACAATCGTGCTTAATTCCAGCACACCCATGCTATGTGAGCCTCAAGAAAGATATAAAAGAAGCTCAAACTCTCTTATAAATAGGACAAAAGAAGACACGAAAAAGAGACTCACTCTGGTTCAGAAGAAGAGTTAGGTATGTGACCTAAGAGGTGAAGAAAAGTGATGAATCTTGAATTCGAGGCAATTCAGAGTGCTCCATACACTAATTATTTATCTATCTTTATTTACTATGTTATTGGAAGGATATTTGACTTTGTATTAATCATGTTGGGCTAGGTCTCCCATTTTTCTAGGTTGTGATGTAACTCTTTGTAATTCTCCCTTACCTTTTGCATAATTGTTTACAAATAGTCATGATCATTGATATTTGAATATTAGTTGCATCTTAATTTGTTGGACAATCATGATCATTGACGTTTAAGCAGTTAATATGGGAAGTAGATATGTTATTGCATTCTATTTGTTAATATCTTAATTATCTCAGTAGTTATGATAATTGATATTTGAATGATTGATTTGTGAAGCAAATAAGGTCTTTCTTATCTTGGTAGAACTGGACAAGTCTCGGGCAAACCTCTGATTGGGTAAAAAGGAATCTATCTTAATTTGAAATCTTCCATGGATACCGGAGATGATAGATTGGGATTATAGTGGGATGTGCATGATCAAACTAACTACAACAAATGGTGGTAGTTTATCGATAATCATTGAATGATAAAGAATAAGATTGCTTAGTAATAGGGGGTAGAAACATTCTAATGAAATCACAACCCTAGATTTCAATCTATTGCATTCCAACCTAATATTCTCTCTTGTTTAACTGTCTACTCTAATTCTGAACCATTGTGACTCACTAATTAAATAGTGCTTTCTTTATTCAAATGCTCTTATCTCTTAAATTGAATTAATTGAGAACAAGATCTGGTCCATTGGGTATGATATCTGAACTTAGGTCCACTATTAATATTGTGTAGTATAAGCTTGCCCTTAAGCAATGATATTTTACACATCATTATGCAACAAAGCTTCTATTATCTAGAGGGTCTCGTTAGGCGGCAGGTCTTGGCCAATAAATTTTAGCCTCTGTTAGGTCTATTTTGCAACTTTGCGCCTAGTGAGAGGTCTTGCTCAACACAAACTACTCACTATTTAGAATTAAACAGGCTTTTCACTCATTGACGTGTTTCGCTGAGTGAAGTTCCCAGTACTGGGACAATCTGATACAGAGTTCTCACTGGGCAATTGTCATCATTGGACGAGATACCCTGAGTCTCACCAGGCGACAGATTTCGCTGGGCGAGTCGTTGTTGAACATGCTTAGTTATAATTTGTTTTATACTTTGAAATTGTTGTAATTTATGCTTTAATATTGAATGCAATGTAAAGGAAATGTTATATCTCTGTTTTTGGAACCTTAATTGTATGAGAAATTAATTTTATTAGATTCAATTATAGGTAGGAATAATGTTAGAATTTTAGGATGTTACATAACACTTTCATACCAAGAAAAAAGACAAATTAGACTACTCATAATCTGATAAGAACTATTTTGAATAATAAAATATAATTACACTATTAGAAAATGACTCAATAGTGACTCTTTTGGTGACTGGAATATGTAGTTTATATGGTGACTAAAACAATGACTAAATTATTTAAAATTATTATTTATGAAATAAAAATTATATATATTTATTAATGTATAACTCAATAAATTTTTATTTATAATCGATGATTGATTTTCATTCACTCTTAATGGTGATTGATATATTAGTTGTTATAATAGTTAAAAATTAAATATATTTTTAAAAGTATACTATATAGATTTAATTTTAAATTTTTTTATAATTGGCGATTGGTTTTTAGTCACTTAATGGGGATTGCTCTATTGGTCCCCATACATAACATATAATAAAAAAGTATTCTTTTCTGATACATTATTCAAAAAATATAACTCCCTTTTTTTTCATCTCTCGCTCTTTGTCTCATTCTATCAAAGAAAAGAAAAACATCACTCAGTGCTTGTTTGACAATAATTTTATAAAAATATTTTCAATATTTTAGTATTTAAAAACTAAAAAACTCATTTGGTAACTGTTTTCTTAAAATAATTTTTTAAAACAATTCTGTTTTTTTAGTTTTTACAAACGAAAAAATAGGAACAACTATAAGTAGTTTTGTTTTTCAGTTTTCTATTTTTGTTTTGAAAACTCAAAATACAATAAAGATATGTTGTTTTTTGCTTTTCATTAATGGAAATTCAATAAATAAAAACAATTTTTTTCATTTTTATATCTTCAAAATATTTTTCAAATAACACTTACTAAACAAGTTTTTTTTTTCTCTCGTAAAATAATTTTTGAAAACTATTCTTGAAAAATATTTTCAAAAACTAAAAAACAAAACCAAAAACCAATTAAACCTTAAATAACTAACCTGCTCTTTTTCTCCTTTCACATATCTCTAGTCATTTGGTTTATGGTAATGACGTATACAAAGGGGTCAAGTTGGGGTTAGGGTGCAAACCCAAATGTGTTAAGGTTAAGATTTGGGTCCAGACACATAGTGACTTGTTGTAATGTTAGAAATAAAAATCCTCTAGACCCTCAAGAACAAGCTACATCTCGAGAAGTACACCCCTAGCTTGTAAGTCTTCACCCTTTCTTTATCCCTCTGTTTATTTTTCAAGAAAATTGTTACATTTCAAGGAAAAACTCACAACATTTAAATGTTGGATTGCTATGGGAGGAGTGAGATTAGAAGACTATTTTGTGAAGTTGCAACGTACTCCATTGTCACTTTACACTCCCAACGCCACTTCCAGATTCATGAAAGGGTTTTGGGTTTCTCATTATTTCAAAATTATTTATCACTTTTATTTTCTGAGATTGAAGTTTTTTATTGCTGAAATTAAGAGGATGTTCATCTTGTTCATTAAATCCGAATTCTAGAAAATCAATTTGGTGGACCCCATTTGAAGAGGGTATGAAAACTTATTTCTATAATTCATCCTCTATTTATGTTATTTATATTGAATTTTCATGTTTTATGTTATATATTTGGGTGATTGTCACTCTCAAGGACCTATTTTTGTTATTCACACTATCAGCCTCCATCTGGTGTGTGAATCTCTCATTCCATACAAATACACTTTATACTTGTATTTTAGATGTTAGTTGGTCGTATATACAGTTCCAAATATTTAATAGAAATTTTGTAACTTATATTTCCTCTTTTGCCATTTGTTATTTGTTGTTAAATTTTAATTTTAACTAAAGACATTGCACCTTCTTTGTTACGTCCGGTTTTTAATATGAAACATCAAGGTTATTTTTGTGTTATTTGGAGTAAGTTAATTTAAGTGAGTAAAGGAAGCTCATTCGTCAAATGCTTGTCTCCAGGAAGGTTCCATGGGCAAGTAAGTTCTATATAGATTTTTATCTTAATTTCAAATTTATAATAGAATTTTTTTTCGTTCTTTGTTACCATAATGGTAAAACTAACATTTGCAACTAGTGTTGGTATTGATTGTGACTTCCCATATGTTAGGATAGTAAGATATTTTCTTATCTTGAATATTACTCTCCATACTTTTGCGTTGCTTTTGACTTTATAATTATGGCCTCATGTAATTCATCTTCTATAATTGATTAGGTTTGAACTAAATTAATGATTGGTCTACATAAGAACACCAAATGTGCACAAATTATTAAGGTTTGTCATAACTAATATTTTGTAGCTTTTTTTTAATCTATTGAGTACTAAGTGTATATAGTTTCTCAAGATTGTTATTGAGCTTACAAGTGGGGTTTTAGTAAGTCAAAAGTGAAGTACATGTTTTTTACCATTTATTATCTGAAATCCAAATTATTTGAAGTATGTGACCATTGGTCCTCATTTTTCAAACTTGATTTCACAGACATTATTGGTTCTGCTCAAATGGCTACCTCTAAAGGTTTTTTTATCATCCGTGTTCTTCCAATTCTTTTTATGCACATCTGTTACAAGTTCAAAAGCAAAACTGACAAGAATAGATCTAGATTCAGTGGGATACACTACCATTTTACTTTTTTGCATAACCAATAGCTATCATCTGATTTGCAAAATATCAAATTACATTTTAATGATAATATTTCGCTCCATAATTTAATTTAAAGGCAATTTTTGAGAGTTCATCTTTACATGGTCAATATCTCAAACAAAAGGTTTCAAATGTTAGCAATAAATTTTTGTGTTGATGCTATCTAAATTTGAAAGTGACTAATGGGCCTTTCTACTCGTGTGATAAAGGAAAAAGCTCATGATTCCTGGCAACGGTAAGTGAACTCAATTTATTAGAATCAATTGGACTTTTTTTATATCTTCTCTTTTACTTACAATGTTGCTACCTTGAACATATTTGCTCATTACTTAGTTTTAGTTTTGTTTAGAAAGGAACTTTCTTTTATTTGTTAATTTATTCTTGTCTTGTGTACAAATTATTAGTAGAAAAGCTATTGGTGATTTGTTTTATAATATTTCTCTTGCGATGAAATTTTATTTAATTTTATTTTTACTTTTGTCCATCTTTTTCAAAATGAAGGTACCTAATTTTGAGAATTTATGTTTTGTCAAGGAATTAAATTTTTGGGTATTATTAATTTAATTTGCATAATTTTTTCTATCAAAATCCGGTAATTGGCAAAGAACATTAATTGCATGATGTTATTAGTACCAATTATAACTCAATTATTTTGTGTTCAATTTTTATTCTGAGATGCCTATAAGGAAGTTATTACTTAGTTGAGATTTAAATGCACTGGAACTATCACAATCTTTATTTTGAATTTTCATCATATCCAAATGTATTATATTGAAGTATATCGCGTGTACTCCTATCTTTACACATGTAATTGTTATTCTGCTAGAAATAAACAAACTCGAGTGAAATTAATATTTTCAGTCGAATTAATCCAAAAATAATTATAATAACACCTTTACAATTCAATATTAATGTGAATGATTTAGATTTACATCGATAAAGTTGCATGATATTTTCTTAAGAAGTCACTAACTTTTTAATTTTAACTATTCATAATTTGACCTAATAGTTGATATTTATTCTTTTCAATTTCCTATAAAAATATATGCACATTTATTGTATTTTACTTTTTTATGAAAGTAACAACATTTTACAAAATTTAATACTAAAAAACAAGTGTCTAAAAGGTACCATTGCAAGTGTAACTTTTATCACTAGAGTTAAAACTCTTATTATAAAAAATCAAACAAAAAAAAAGTTAGAAAAAATATTATTTTTTTATAGTTAAAATCAATTGAAATAAGATGTATTACTATTTTTTATTCGTTGTATATGTTTTATACTTTTTCTTTTTTTAAAGTTTTCTTACTTAGCTACTTGATTGACATCATTGGTAAATCTATGTACTTTTGATTAGTGATTTGATGCCATGAGTGAGGTTTTGTTATGTTACTGGATAACACAATTAAATTTTCTTGCAAGTAGAAGTTAGAACAACTAAAATGTATGCTTGTTTAGTACTTGTCCTAATATTTCTATTTTCCATAATATTTTTATTCTTTGTTTTTTTATTTTTCTTTTACTAATTTATGATTTTATTGTAGGTTAACTTATTCTTGTGAGGCAACTGAACTAAAATTTGTCATCGAAATATAAAGTAAGCAAACCTAATCTAATTGATGTTGAGTTTAGTGTCAAATATTTTTCTTTATATTGGCCAAGTTATTTTTCTAAGTTGTACATATTCATTTGGAACTTATTTGTTTCATGATAAATTAATTTTTTATTTATTTCTTGTGTAAATTACTATGACTAAAGTTGTTTTGTATAAATTTTTACAATGCATTGTTAGAAGTTATATATAATTATGATTTCTCAATAAGTGGGATCTTGTGGAATAACAAGTATTTCATTTTGCCACAATACTTGTAATTAATTAAAAGCTATAAATACATTCAATGTCAAACGTATTATTAAGTAAATTGTTTATTAAAAGTATCATTAAAAAATAAAAAACAAATACTACAATCTGTTACCAATTTTGCAACTACAATATTAAATTAGTTGATGAATAGGTCGCTTAATCATATTGTTAATTTATATAGTTTAATAAAGATCCGTCACCCAATCAGTTGTTGGTTTCCCGGAGTATTAGTCATTGATGGCTAGTTGCAAAGTCGATTTCAGTTTGTAGTCTCAGAATCAATTGCCATAAATTAATGATAAACCGTATAGCCACTCAGCAAGGTTAGTCGCTGATTCACTTGTTGATTTATATGATGATTGATTTTCTTATTATAGTGATGGATTTTCAGTTGTTTTTCACCTATTTTGTTGTAGTTAGCTTACTAAAGGTTTAATTTAATTGGTTAAATAATGTATGTTATTATAATATTTTTATATTTCAACTTGAATTATAAGAAAAAAATAATGGACTTGTAATATTCAAACACTTAATTATAGTTTTGGTCTCAGTGTTTTTTTTTAATGTTGAATTTCATTCCATTATTATTTTTTTATTTAACTTCATCCTCCAATTCTTTAAATAGTTTCAATGTCATCTCACTATTATTTTTAGATTCAATTTTGTCCATAATTCTTTAAATAATTTTAGAGTCATCCCTTTTGTCAAATTAAACATTGTACAATGAATGTCTGTAATTCTTTCAATAGCTTTAAGGTCATTCCACAATGATTTTCTAACGATAAAATTATTGTTAACTGTACTACTTAATTAGTTCCAATTTAATAGAAGGATGATATTGAAACTATTTAAAGAATTATGAGATAAAATTGAATTAAAAAAAATAGTGAGATGTCATTGAAACTATTTATAGAATTAGGGACAAAATTGAATAAAAAAATAAGGGGCAAAATTGAATATTTAAAAAAATAGTGGAACAAAAATATAATTAAACCATAATAAAATAATTCATTATAGGTTTATACATTACATGGTTTACAACTTGTTCCTCGCAATCAAACCATTGTTCAAAATAAATAACTCATTATAGCTTTTGTAAAAAAAAAAGTCTTATCTTAGTTATGTATATATATATATTCACTTTTGTCCTAATAGTTAATTCTTGTCTAAACTCCATAATTTTTTTACTATTTCACATGGAAACTAGGAATTTATAGATTGATAGTCAAGTTTGCACATTTATTTATTTCTAATATTTTTCTCTTCTCAATTTTAAACTCCTGAAACTTACTTGCCTAGTTACCTCCCTATACATATGTAATATTTCCTTTTGGGAATACTCATCATCTATCTATGGAGTATTAAAAAGCTTAATAACTTCGACAAATTATTTATAAAAAGAGATTTGAAATGTTATTTGAGATCAAATTAAAGTTGGAAGTCCTTGGAGATTGTGTTCAAATTTCAAAACCACTATAGTGGATATGACCTCAAAGTTTTATTTGATTTCAAACATTACAAGAAAGTTTCATTTATTAAATAATAGATTGTGCAAACTATCGTAAGAGTGTCATAGTTTTCCAAGGTTTACCTACAAGAACTCCCAAATTAAGACATATATTATATATTGTAAGTTTAATAATGAAATGTGTTTCTAGGTATATGCTACATTTGAAGGTTATTGATAATTCTGAATCAACATCTTTTGATATCTTCGATGAAATTGTTAAAGACTATATTGGTAAAGAAGCAAAAAAATTATGGACAAAACTGATAAGATAATGTCCATTTAATTTTGGTGACTTTGTATTTGACATATAATAATTTTACATGATATTTTTCATGCTAACATTGATTATTTTTTTTATTACATGGTTATATAGGAGATCTAGTTATTTGATATGCCTCCACCTCTAACTCCCATTGAATTCCAAAAGTTTGTTGGCAAACAATACTTGTTCCAAAAGTTTGTTAATTGGCAAACATTTTCTTATGTTTCGCTAAGAACAGTTACCATAAGTTCTTAGAGCTGGCAATTAGGGCTACCCAAACCAATCCGTCGGGCTATAACAACAAAATGGATCGGGTTGTACCGACCTATATTTTATTTGGGCTACGTATTTCTAAGTTCAGTCTGACCTTATATTAGGCCACTGGGTCAAAACAAGCCTTTTTTTATAATGCAAGTTTAAACCAATTCAAAATAACACACTAAATCAATAAAAAATACATTAGAAATAAGTTTAAAATAACACGAAAATATATTTATATATATATTTTTAAATTTAATATACAATTTAGAACAACATAATATTCATTTGTTAAAATATATTATTAAATAACATCAAACGTACATTTATATGTAATTTTTATATGTATATTAACAATATGTATAAATTGACTTCATATCAAACATAATTTTATGTGTATATTTTTTATTTAATATATTTTTAACAATATATTATATATTATTAATATGTATTTTTAAAATTTATGTATTTATATTTGTATTTGAGTTGATCCGTGGCCACCGAACTTGACTGACCCGACCAAATTCGTTTACATAATCGGGTCAAATGAATCAGGCAAAAAAAACTCGCTTCTATTTGAGCCTCCATTATTAGAGTCAAGTCTGACCTATTTGGTAGGCCTGCGAGTCGGGCTAGCGGGTCAGACCCATTTTGATAGCTCTATTAGTTGTTTATTAAAATCAAGGAACACATACACCAAATGACAATTTTTATAGTTTTCTCGTTAAAAGAATTTGTCACGATAATGAAATTGTGAGGATGTTTCACTATGGACAATATATATCTTCACATAATGCGATTAGATATACTTTAAAATTCTTCTCTTTTAGTTGACAACCAAATTTTGTTTATGTAATGTTAAAAAACAAATAATATTAATAACACTTTTATAATTGACATCTTTTACTAGGAATGTGCAAAAAGAACTTTTGAACAATTAGAAGAGAAGATGCACTTTCACTTCTGAGACCACCATTACCTACATCTTCCTTAATTAGTTTAATTAAGAACCAACAAAATACTTTAACTGGCGAAGGTTCGATATTGCTTGAGGAAGATTTTACTGAATATCGTAGTAGTGATTATCATAATGACTTGTAAAGATTATTTAATTTTAACATTTTCTATGTTGAATTCCACAAAATGTGTTCTACTTATATGTTTTTAGACTTTTAACTTTGTTAAACTATAATTAATAAAATTTATTGTTTTCTATATTCATTGTTAATGTGTTTTACTTATATGTTTTTAGACTTTTAACTTTGTTAAATTATAATTAATGAAATTTATTGTCCTCTATATTCATTGTTATTTTTTGATAGACAAATGTTAGTTGTTAGTGAAATGATTCAAACTCATGATTTTTTCGTCTCCACCTCACCAGGTTACCACTAGACTAACCTTATAACATTAATTCAACTACATATTAATACTATTGATATTGACTTTACATCACATGAGTATAAATCTAGTATGCTATATTTGAAGATTGTTGATAATTCAATTATGTATCAATACTCCTTGTCATTCTATAGGCGTCTCGAGTTAAGTGAGATGCTATATAAGTGTTTTGATCCCTAATTCCGACAATAGTAAAGAGTATTTATAGAGGTTTACAATGATTTCTTTATCAGATGGTGAAAAAGAAATTACTATTTTATTCGCAATAGAAATAAACTACTTAAACCACCAATAACTATCCAAAGGAAAGTAACTTCCTCTTGACTCTTCTTGACACTAAAGCACAAAAGCCTTTGAAGATTCTTCTAAGTGTTAAGCTAGTTCTCGATCTTTGTTCTTTCCTTGTGTGCTTGAGTATACTATTTCATCATCTTTTTCTCAAGGAAAGACTACTCAGGACCTCTTTTTTTGGTTACTTTTCTCAAGAAGTTTTTTTTAAGGTTGCTTTCCTTGATAAGATGAGTGTCAAAAAAACTAGATTTAAATTTCTTTGACTTTGATATTTGGTAACTTTAGTTCATTCTAAATTATTATAATAATTAAATAAATTCTTTTTTATGATAAATAAAAAATTTGAATGATTATAATAATTTAGAATGAATTAGAGTCACAAAAATTACCAAATCTCAAAGTCTGGAAATATAAATTCAAAACAAACCTCCTTAAGTTTGTTATCTCGTGCAAAACGTGTCTTCTATGCTCCTCTCTTCATAACTTCCTGGATCTCAAACTCATGGCTTAGTGTATAGAATGTTGTTTTTCCTCAATTCTGGTGTTTACCCAATGTTATGGGACTCTCGATTTTATAAATTTGAACAAAATATTCCAAATTATACATATGATTTTTCCTGAATTTAAAAATATTAATTTTGAAATCAAAGTTATTAGGATTACAAATTTTAGTCCCATTCTTTCTTCCTAAATCATCATAATAAAAAACAATTTCATGATTTTGATTCAAAACTTCTTTTGAATTATATTTATAATTAAAATGTCTATTTTAAATAAATAAACATGTTATTTAAGAACTAAATAAACCGTATTATGCACATGTCCAATTCTAGTTACTTATTGCTAAAGGAAATATAGTTGCATTTTAGTGCTCTGCTTGATTTGCCTTCTCTGTTATGTTTATAATCGAGTTTAAAGTTAAGTGGGAAGAGCTTCCTAAGTAAGAGCCTGTGCTATCCTCAATTTGTCTCATCACTATCGTGATTTTTGGATGTGAACTTAACAATTAACATTATTATTTCTTAAAAAATTTATATTTTTGTTGGATGAGGAAAGGACGATCATCATGTCTCCAACCTATATCTATTACATCGTCATATAGTTTCGAGTCTATTAACAGACAACTGTCTCACATATTGAGATTAGTCAAAGCCAACAAAATGCGATGATGCCTAATTTATTAACTAAAATCGAATTGGTTCAGTTCTGTAAAAATTAAATATTTTTTCCTTTCCCCTTTTGTTTTTATTTCACCCAACTTTTTAGCCTGCATTTATTTTATTTTTTATTTATTAAAACAAATGCCTTTTTTTTTTTAAAAAAAAAAGTTATTTTCCATAAAGAAACAGAAATATATATTGTATTGTCCTCTAATTATAAATTGTTATGTATTGTTAGATGGTTACTTTTATAATAATCATTTTAAAAATTATATTTAAGAGGATTTTAATTATTTGACAATATAATTTTTTATATTGAAAAATTATCAAAATTAAAAGTTTAATGTATATAATTTTTTTTTTAATTTTGTTAATATTATTAATAGTAGAATTTGAACTTACTATCTTTTCTTATCTCTTATTTCATAATCACTGAATCAGTTTTATATCGCTGATTTAAAGTTATCGAAATGCACTAATTAACGCAACATCATCAAAATTATCGAAAAACATTCAATAGATTATCAAGTTTTGTTGCACCAGGCATCCGTAAGCAGTAGTAGTAATTTTTTAAGCATTCCTTTCAATATTTATTAGACTCTTTGGTTGTTACAACTTACAACTAATAACAGTATGACAACGACCAATCTTGTAGTAGGTGCTTGAATGATAATTGTAGTTGGTTTTTTTTATATGACATAATTAAATAGATTATAAATTTTGGTTGAAATGGTTTATAAATTATTTTTCGTTTAAGTTATTATAAAATATTTTTATTTGGTTTAAGTCTGTATTTTTAAAAAAACAATTAATCTTAATTGAGCTACTTTCACAGTTAAATAATTTATAATGTTATTGAAAAAATAAAGGAATAAATAAGTATGTACTTTTTAAGACATATTATGTTTTTTTTGTTTACTTTCATATATCATTTACTCGAGACAATTTTTTTTAAGCTTTTACGAATTATATGAATGATAAACTATATATGACGAATTAATTAACTTTAAAATTTTGTTTAATTACATATATAACGAATCAATCACGTATAAAATTGTCTATATACAATAGACGTTTTTTACATAAATAAAAAAATTAAAAATATAGTTTGTTTAAAAGAATTATATTATCATGTTTAACTCCACTGATGAATTAATAAATCATTAGATTATCAAAATCACTTATTAATGTTGTTTTTGACAATATAAACTTTAACCAAATAAAAAATTATCTTACAGAAACAATTTTTTTTTTTTTATAAAAACACTTTAACTGAAAAAATTATTTAAGTGATTTTGAAGTGTAAACTTTTCAAAAAATTTTAATACAAATTAGTAGAATAGTACAATACATATGTGATTATTTATTATTTGAGTTACATTTATTTTTATGCATATTTTAAAATTACTGATGTATATAATTAAAAGGCACACTGTACAAAGTTATTATATGCGTTTAGATGAGATAACAAGTTTTTTTAACTTGAAAATACCGGAAGTGTTTTCAAATAAATGAAATATATACAAATCGCTATTATTTTAATATTTTCATATGTGATTAAAAGAAACAATTAGGCTCTGCCCTTCCCTTAAAATGCCCTCTGGGCTTTGAGGGATGGCAACAACTGGTCCAACTTCTTGAGGTGTCGAGATAGTGAATTTTGGTCATATTTGCAGAAAATAACGAACATTTTAATCCTACTTACAAAAAACATCGAAGAAAGCTGATATATTGGTTAAGAGAGGAAGAAGATGAAAAAAAAAAATGATAAGTTCGATTTTTATTGTTAATAAAACTTAACATTATTAATAATATTAATATTTAATTTATAAAAAAAAATTAATTTTAAAAAGTATTTCTAATTCAAATTGTATTTATAGTGAACATCTACTTCAGAACATTTAGGTCAGCTATAATTATGTTATGTTTTTTACGTCAGAGTATAAGTCTGTGTTAAAATTTTATATTCTAAAAAAGTTAAATAATATATAAATAAAAAAAATTCATAAAATTAATACTTTAAGATTTGAGATTGAAAGTAGTATTATATTCACTTATATAAGTTCGTATGCCATGATTATATATTTTAACGTGTTTATATCTCTGAGTTTTACTTAACATATTGGAAAAAATGTAGTCACGATCTAAGTTTTATAGCAATATAAAAATAAAATGTTATCTAACAATTACTGTAATAGATAGATCATAATGTCTAGCATATCTTAGTCCGGATCCATTAATGAGACAAAAAATAAGGCAAAAAATGCAGTCTTTTCAATTTTTAAGGACTGCATGCATTACCACCATAACCCAATACATCCGTCTATTGGTATAAATAGTGATTATATATTTATATGTACTTCTTTTAATGGACATAGCCCGTAGCACAATGTGCTTACTGAGTGGTGATGATTAATTAAATGATGCTAAAAATACTAAACCATAAACTCAAAACAAATTAATTAGACAAATTATTTTGAAAAAAAAATTCCAACAGAGTAAACAAGCCACTATCAAGGATAATTTTGAATATGTTAAAATAATTATGGATTAGTATACTGATTGATAGTTGAAATATTATTTTCTATCTTTATCCGATAATTTAAATTATAATTATTATCTTATTATTATTAATATATATATATATATATATATATATATATATATATAAAAGATTTAAGATAAAATAGACTATGATAGTCAATAATGATGGAAATAAAAGGAAACCTTAAATCAGTAGATACAAGATTATAGTATGTATAGAGAATTAAATATAAAAGAATAGAGGAAAGAGAATTTGTGTACCTCAAATATATTGAATTGAAGTTCTTGATTTTCAAGAACAAAAAAAAACTAGGAATGATTATTGTAGAGATATGAGTTCAATAAGAACTCTTGAGGGTTTTACTACCTACTTTCTAGGGGATTATTCTAGAGAATGTGTTGTTGTTGTTATTATAATTTGCTTAATGGGATGGCAAATTTATAATCTCCCAGGGTAGGCAGAGACCCCTCAAATGGGCTTTTTATGATTGACTCAACCCATCACAGAGTCAATCTTACTATAATCCCATTCAAATAATCATAAAGATATTATAAGATATGATTATCATCATATCTTAAATTGCCAGATAATGATATAATATAATTGATTAATACCAATCCACTATTATTTCCAACATTCTCCCACTTGGATGGTATTAATCAATAATACAAAGACAAATCATTAAGCTAGAATGACAATTATAGACAAATCTTATATTAGACAATGAGAAATTTGAGCTACAAAATAATATCCGATAGGGATATATATCATAAATATTTCTCATAAAGTATATAGAATAATGTAGTTCAATAAAATGATACTACATGGTCTCAAGCATCCAAAAATGCTAAGAGATATGTTACTAAAATTATATTACTTCACACATATCTCATAAGAAAGTTTTCAGACTCCCACTGATATAAGACATCAAAACTTAACCAAACCATATGAGTTATAAAACTCCAAAGTTAAGTATTTGATCAGTGAATAAAAAAATGTTTAATTAATATAATTTTTTTTACTTGAGTCCGAAAAATTATATAGGTGAGAAAGCATAATTTACATGCATCTAATTATTCATCATAGCCCAATAACATATGTAATTACATATAGGATACATAAATGCTCTATAATATTTGACATTTAACTAATCTGAGTTTAAAAAAAGAGTGACTATGTAAGAATCCAAAGATAAGTAGGAAATCCATAAATTTCCTACTAAAACCACATAGACACCTAGTTTATATAAAATGATACTCAGATTATTGTGGCCACAAAATGTCAATTGAGCAAACACTTAGATAATTGGTCTAAACAAAAAAATTCATAAGTACTTCAATAGTGCAAAATTGTACTCAATGGGAGTACTATCATAATAAGCACTTTTTTACAAAGTAGAAAATCATACTCGATAGGAGTATTGCATCTACAATATACTTATAGAATTTTGACCAAACAAAATGTGAAATTTTGGGTAAGGAAATGCACAATACTTAATTGCATACCAAAAGAATTAATGTGCAATACCCAACAAAATGCTCTTAACATCCATTAAAGATGTCTATTAAGATACAATGAATTATGTATCTCAATTAAAATAGGACAAAAATAAATAGTCAAGTCCTATAAAGTATGTCATATCACAATTAAATGTGCACAAGAATATATGACAATACAAATAGATAAGTCTCGAGACATGATACAAAATTATATACTTCTAAAATTTTGATCAATATTAAATTTGGGTAAAAGAGATGCACAATGCATAATTTTATGCCAAAAGGATTAATGTGCAGTACCCAACAGAATGACCTTAACATCAGTTAAAGATGTCTACAAAGATACAATTGATTTTATGTATCTCAATAAAAATAGGACCAAAATAAATAGAGAAGCCCTATAGAATATGTAAAAGCCTCTAGCTTTTACAAGAATACCATTAACAATATTATAAAATATGGTATGGAGAAATTAATCTCTTAAAATTTGGGATTCCTATATTGTCCTTACAAGAATTGCATACTAATATTGCAAATCAACAGAGAGTTTGTTATACAAGAAAATATTTTACAAGAGACCAATATAAAATCCTTAATATAGATCCCAACAATGTGATCACAAATAATATGATAAGAAAAAAATAATTTTATCAAGAACATTTGTTTTTGCACATGTATGATTAATTGGACATTTAAAGTAAAAAACCTTATATCACAACAATTTATTTTATAAGATATTAATTAAAATTCTAATATACAAAATCCTTCCACTTGATAAAGAAAAAATAAGTTGACATAATAAAAAAATACTCAGAGGGCTAAATAAAATTCAACTATTTCTTTATCAATATATATATATATATATATATATATATAGAAAATTTGCACCACAAAAAATGCAATATTTTTTTTTGTTTTGAAGGAAAAAATGTCCAATTAAAGGTTATAAATCAATATGGAACAAAAGGAAATGAGAGTGTAAATTTTGGTTCCATATAAATATAACTAAACATGATCAAATGAGGGAAATAAACTGAACATTACAAAAATAGGGAAACATTATGTAATTCTAAAAGTTCAGTTAAAAGAGAATCCCTAAAGAAATTACAATGTACTATAACTTATATCAATAAAATCCTAATACCGATAGGGTATTAAAAAATCATTAACATAAGCCAAGAAAAATACATTGTATAACACCAAATTACAGTAATAACAATACACCGATAGAGTATAATTATCATCAATGTAATAAAAAAAATAATTATATCACAAAATTCACATAAATGCATCCAAAATAGTGAAATTATAATTATGTAAATGAAAAAAGAAATTATGCATATTGTCCAATAAATTTGCATAATTTTAATCATATATATTATATGACCAACATACAAAATTCACATTATTATACCCATGATAGACAAGTAATAATAATGCAAATTAATAAAGAAAATTATGCTCATAATAGAAGGACAATTAAGATTGTGCATAATTAATAAAATAACCTAAAATCAATTTATAAATGATAATTCAATATTAAAGAGAGTACAGTATAATTGGAGAATACAAATACTGTAAAGAATTATCACAATGAAAATAGGTCAAACATAAAACAAGGAAAACCATTAAGTAATTTTGAAAACAATTTACCCCAAAATTATTTAAAAGAAAACTAGGTTTTAAAGGGGTAGCATTTAAAAAGAAGTTTCAATATATAATTTAGCCATGTAAGAGTAAGGGAATGAAACTTTAACATGTTATTTTAACAATAACAAGTAGTGTAAACCCTCTTTTTTTTGTGTAAAAAAGATAATAGTGAACTATATTATAAAATTTCACTAATAACACAAAATATCTTCAATTCAAATTTAATTTTCTAATAGAAAACAACCATAATTCTCTAATAGAAAACAACCAACCATAATATGTATCTAATCTGGCTCTGATACCAATTGATGGAAATAAAAGGAAACCTTAAATCAGTAGATACAAGATTATAGTATGTATAGAGAATTAAATATAAAAGAATAGAGGAAAGAGAATTTGTGTACCTCAAATATATTGAATTGAAGTTCTTGATTTTCAAGAACAAAAAAAAACTAGGAATGATTATTGTAGAGATATGAGTTCAATAAGAACTCTTGAGGGTTTTACTACCTACTTTCTAGGGGATTATTCTAGAGAATGTGTTGTTGTTGTTATTATAATTTGCTTAATGGGATGGCAAATTTATAATCTCCCAGGGTAGGCAGAGACCCCTCAAATGGGCTTTTTATGATTGACTCAACCCATCACAGAGTCAATCTTACTATAATCCCATTCAAATAATCATAAAGATATTATAAGATATGATTATCATCATATCTTAAATTGCCAGATAATGATATAATATAATTGATTAATACCAATCCACTATTATTTCCAACAAATAATAGATAGAAAATCTATTTATAGTCTTGTTCATTATGAGAATTTGTCATTTTATTAAAAAAATTTACACATTTTCATATTCTTTACATAATTAAGATGAGCAGAAAAATTCTTATTAAACTTATATTGTATTCTAGAGTATTCTTCTCTCATTCTAACTTTTGATAAGATATGATTTATTTAGATTTCATAAAGAATAAATAACTTTAATTCTATATTCCTTTTTCTCATCCTTTTATATTATTCTCTAACATGTTATAATTTTGTATGTATTGATCTTAAAGTAGATTATTTTCATCAATTGATATGATAGCCAAATTAATTATACACATATTATGATTATTTTATTGTTTGAGAATTAAAGTTGAATGAGATTTGCTTATAAAAAAATTGAATGAGATTTTTGTTTTCGTGTTTTAGTAAAATTCTTAAATGTAATTTATTATATTTTTTTATACATGCAATATATAATTTAATTGATGACTTATGTTCTTTATTATTGCTTGAATGTCATATTAAAGTTTCATTCAATTTAATAATCAATTTTATGAAATTTCAAACTTTTTTAACATGTGTTTAACTTAATTTTCTTTTGAATTCAATTACTCTCAATAAATAAATTATTTTTGAGAAATTTTCTTCTTTTATGTTTGAATGAGTAAAATGCAACTCCTCTATTCTAATTTGGTTTATGTGTAAAATTTGTTTCTAAGATCAATGCGTGGGGTTACATAACTTACTTTGGATTTTTATTTTTTTTTCAAATATCATATTTATTTGATATTTTAAGATTATTAGTGTTTTGTGGTTGTGTGGAAAAAATATTTATTTGATTAACTTGAGTACCACCAGCTTTAAAATACATGTGTTTACTAAAAATTGTAAATTCTTTAAAAATAGAGAAACTAAATTTAGGGGAGATATAGAAAGGTTAAAATTATAAAATATTCAAATAGAAAAACTAAAGTAAGAACTAAGAAAAAAAATAAAATAACCAAAAAAGAAAATTTTAAAAATAAAGAGTCCAAATTTATAATTTACCCAATAATGTTCAATTCACGTATCTATCACCCTCCAATTAGATATATTTATTATATTTTAACTATGATATAATTTTTTTTTTGCATTTTTATTGTGTCATACGTTTCATTTAAAATAAATTTTAATTGATTGTTTTTTCATAATTAATTTTTATATTAAAATAAATTTTATTAGTTTACAGAAAAAGGATTAAAAAATATTTGATTTTAAAAAATATACTGATCCCAATGATGTAAATAAATAAATATCAATCTAGCTAGTACTGGATCCATAGTAAATATTGTTAGATGTTGAAAATTCACACATTTATTGGTGCTGCTTGATTGGACTTTTGGTGTCAACTAGCTCCAAGAATCCCAGCCAGGATTACACTTAACACGAACAATGACGCACTCCATAGTGAAAACATGATACTGTTGACTATTGCTGTTTATGGTTTAAATATATGGTAAGAAAAGGTAAATTTTATTTAATAAAGAATGTCAATTGTTGAAATGAATTCTAGTATTTAGAGATATTAATTTCTAACTCTAAGTACCGATAAAAAAAAATAGTAAAAGGGGAAATAATAGGTGGCAATGGACAGGTATAAAAAGTTAAAAATCTCAGAAAAAATTGAAAGTAGAACAAATTAACCCATGGGATGAAAACACATATATAACTTTTCAAATAGTATGATATGAAAATTAAACCTAGACCAAATTGTTTAGACCTTGTTCATCTTTCCAAAAAGTTTATCTATATAAACAATTAACAACGCATTATTGAAAAGGATGATTATAAAATAATATTCTTATGAAACAATAATAATGAAATCTAAAATAAACTAATCAGATAAAATTTTATTCTTGTTTATATATATATATTCTTTCAAACATTTTTTTTAAAGATATTCAAACATATGTTATGTGTACTTTATTTAAACTTAAATTTAAAAAATATTTTAAATTTTCAGTAATTAAAAATTACTTTTTAAAATTAATTATATAAAATATAAAATTGATATCTATTTAAAAAATTAAAGTTAAAATTATGCAATATTATGTATAGGGTGGAAGACGGTTGAGTACATATTATAGTACCCATTCCCAAGTGATTTTTTATCAGAAACGTTTTATATCTAAATTCAATTTAATTATCCGGCTGCCATATAGATATTTTTACGAGTACCGAGAGCAAAGTGTGAGTCTATTTTGCCATAGAGTACGATCACTATCATTTCTAATAATAACGATAAAAAATAAAAAAAAACAATCGCTATTTGCCAAGGATTTCCTTGACCTTCTATTGTTCTTCCTACATGTACAGGTCAGCAGAACCAATCGCTATTTTATAATAATAAGTATAGTTGTAGATGATTTTATAAAGTGATATTATTATGATTTAGGAATATTTTTGGAAAAAGTAATTAGTATTATGTCGAAAAACTAAAAGTGATATTTATTTTGAGACTATTTTTTAAAACGCAATACTTATTTTATATACAACAAAGAAAATATTATTTTTTAAATATTTAATTAAAATATTAAAAGAGTAAAATTAAAATTTTATAAAAATATATTATTAATTAATATAAAATCTCACACTAAAATATTTTCAATAAATATAAATTAAAATTTCTTGAACAGTTATTTGATTCATATGAAGAATTGAAAAATTATCTATTACTTATAATTTTTAAAACGATACTACTCCCTCCTTTCCATTTTTAATTTTATGAAACTAAAATATTGGTATTCTAATTAAATTAAAATGTTCTTATTTAATATCTTAATATTTTTATACCTAAATTATAGTAATTAATATTAAATAAAGATAAAGAATGATTAATTACTTATAAAATTTAAAATTAAAACATGAAACAAAATGAAAACGAGAAAATGTATTGTATTAATTTATAAAAACGTGTTCATAGTATTAATACAGATCATAGTAAAATAGAAGTAACAAGGCAAAAACTTGTTTTTTACTTATATATTGAAAGAAAATAGAAAGGGTGAGTCTACGGTACTCCCTAAGTATTGATGCTTGTATTTTCTTAATCAATTAAATTTAGATTTTATATAATATTTTTTTTTATAAATTGAAATAAATTTTATTTATTTATAAATAAGTCCTTGAAAACACATTTATTTTACTAAAATACCAATTACTTTAATTTGTCTCTCTTTTAACAGAAATACCGGATTTCAATATGCACTCATCCATAACTTTTTCTTGTTTTGAGAATGAACATACTCCTTTTATCATCTTCAAAAGTACAAGAATATCTGTGTGGAAATCAAGTTTTTTTTATTTTAACTTTTTTTTTTTTATCCCACAAATATGATTGTGCTTTCTTAATCATTTATCTGCCGGTAAATGTAATTGTACTCCTCGTCTTTGTACCGGGTAACAAAAGTTAATCAATTATTGTTTGCATCAATAGACGTGTTTTCAAAAGAGAAACTGTTGTGTCCAGAATTAATGCACCCTTACTTAGGGAGGAAATATGCTTGGAATTAATATCTCTTTCTTTTGGTTTAGAACTTGCCTTCATATGATCTAACTTTGGCAGTTTTTCCTACTAGATGCTGCAAAACATGTTCATTTGGTAGGTACTCGCCGTCCTTTTTTCAAGCACATGATACAGATAAAACTTTGTTTCAATTTATAAAGAATGACGTGTATAAAATTTAGAATTTAACTGATTAAAAAAACAATATCACTTAAATTAGGAAAGATACCTACACTCATCCAAATAAAAAGCTCTAGCATATATATATCTTTATCTTGTACAAGTGGTCCAAAGTTCTTTTTGCTTAGAAAACACAAGTAAGAAAATTTATTATTTCCATGAAAGAGTACGTGAAGTTTTTTGTCTATAAATAAGATAGTGGTTTAGTTGTCCGATATTACTAGCGAAAACTGAAGTAACTATGGTTCATCTTATTAAGCTCCTTTGTTCTTGGTCTCAAATTGTCCCTTGGTACCTGCTTCGTTTCATATTGTTATTGTTATTTGTTGGCTGCAAAACAAAGGCATCGCTGAAACTACCACCAAATGTGTCAGTTCCTGCAGTGTTTGTGTTTGGAGACTCGGTGGTGGACACAGGCAACAACAACAACAGAACAACATCATTTGCTCGCTCCAATTTCCCCCCATATGGGAGAGACTTTGAAGGTGGCATCCCAACTGGTAGATTTAGCAATGGAAAGGTTCCATCAGACCTTATAGGTACTCTCTCTCTTAAACATTCTCTTCGCACTTTCCACATATATCTTCTTTTACACATTTTGGAACTTCAAATGCTACAAAAAGGCAACTCCCCTCCACCACATGCAACTTTTCCTACCCATTCTTAAAGCCTATATATTTTGGCCAAACTTCTGAGTACCTTGTGACATATCTCATCAAATTTTAAATGCCTCCAAACATTATGCATCCTTAAAAGTTATTTTTCTAACAATACTGTCAAATTGCAAAATATATACATCATCCGGGAAATGAAATAAGAAAAAGAGATTTGCACGAGAGTATTAGAGTGAAAAATATTATATATCCCTAAAATTATTTTTCTAATAAATAATATCAAATTAGAAAAGATATGATCCAAAAGAAAATAAGAAAAAGGGAGGTGCATGGGAGTATTTGAGTGAAGAAAGTCTCACTTTTCATATAAATGAATAAATGTACTATTGTGTAAGTGAGAAGAATTTACAAATATAATCACTTATGATTTAGTTAGGAATAAATGTGGTTTTTAATTTACCTGTGTGGTTGGTTGGTGATTGATGACAAAAATCTCCATAGGAATCAAGAAAATAAAAGATGCATGAGAAGGAAAAGAAGTCAAAAAAGAAGGAAAAAACTGATTTTTGAAGAGTTTCTTTATTAACACTATTTTTCTTTCTTTATAAAAAATAATTTTTTAAAAAATGTTTTTGACTAAAATTTTATTTTTTTAAAATAAAAACTTTTAAATTTAGACTAAACATTAATCGTAATGCTATCTATACAACATTTTTAGCTTAGCTGGTTTAGTTACTAAAACGCAAAAAATAAAGAGCATATAAAATATTTCATTAATAATATTAATAAAGAGCATATAAAGTATTTAATTAATAATATTAATAAAGAGCATATAAAATATTTCATTAATAATATTTACTTGTGAAAGGATGCAAAAGCAACAATTATTGTCCCTTTCTTCTAAAACAAAAACAATAATGTGTGGTTGTGGTTGCACCTCGGATATCTCAATAATATATGCACGTCATAATATTAACCTTTAACAAGTTGGTATTTCAACCTTCTAATTTCTACATATTTAATGTGCAAATAAACTTTTAAATACTTCAAATTTTTTTAAAATTATTATAAATTTTAGCTATAGCTAATTAACTATGTATTAATTATTAATATTATTTTTCTATTTGAAATTAAATATTACTATAAATTAATTATTGCTATTTCAAGTAAAATTATTTTTCTTCAAATAAAATACAGAACCGCGGCCAATACTATTTCAAGTTTGACACACATTAAAACTATCTTATGTTGTTTACTTTATACCCAACCAAACATATACACATTGATATGTCTAACAATACTGTGAGGAATGAATTTTTCACCCTAAATCATAATTAACAGAAGAAAACTTCGTTACATTTTGGGAAAAAAAGCTATATGTACGTAAAAATATTTTTTATTGTTTTTATATTATTTTCTACCTTTTTATCTCTATTATATTAATAATTTTGTCACACTCTTCTTTTTTTTCCGTTAAAAAATGTATAAATATAATTTTTCTTATGTATATTGACAAAAATATTTTTATTAATATTATAATATATATAATTTTACTATTGACTACATATTTTAATACATTTTAATTGACATATTTAAACAATTAATGTTATTTCTCAAAGTTATTTTATTTTAAATCAATTTTTAATTAGAAGAAAATTTATAAAATTAGTCCAAACTCAAAAGTAACATATTGACTCCCATATCACTTACGACTTACCTGAGACATCCTATCAGTATACCTGACATCTGCACACTAACTCTGAAACTCATCACCCTACTCCTACTGGCCCAGACACGGACTCTTGCATAAATAAATAATACCATTAAAGACATTGAAAAGGACTTTTGGTTGCTTATCTGCTCTTGTATTTTGGTCAGAGATGCTACAGTGAAGAAAAAGAAACTCTTATATTTTAATTAATAATGCCTTGTTTGATTGTAATGACAAGAGAAATAAATAAATTTTGTTATTGTTTAATAAAAGTTCATGTTTTGATTTGTAAGTTTTGAAAAAAAAAGTTAATATTTTTTTGTAAATATTTTGAGTAATATAATAAGTTAAAATAGAACTAAATCAACAAAGGATTAAGTTTATTAAATATTAGAGATAAAGACATTACACAATTTTTTTTAAAATACTTGAACAATATACACTCAAAACTAAAAGAGTTAAAAATGTAACACCAAATTTATAAATCAATGGGTGCAACAAGACTGTTTTAACTTAACCAATGATCAATTAAGAAGGAAAAAAAAAAAACTCAACCAATAATCTAAACTTTAAATTCAACATATATAGTTCGTAGTTGTTAGATATGGTAAGTATTGAATGTGTTTTTGTAGTTTTATGATATTAAATAATTTTTTATGAAATATTAAAAAATGATAAGAAGATAGGATTGTAAAATTATTATTGTTTTGCACTGATTTAGCAAGTCATATTAAACGTGTACTTTACAGTATTTATTGGCCTAGGTAGAGTTTTTAATTCACGGGCCTTTAGTGTCCAGGCATGCTGGGATCAGGATATCTTACACATGAATACGTGTTATTCATTATGGGACCCGCATCAGCATTCAGCTGGTAGTAGTACACTAGTACATACTCATATAATAAATTAATGAGCATTATTTACTTTAGAGTAATTTTTCCCCATCTCCTAAGGTTATTGAGAATGAGAGTGGGACTAACACATATAATAAAATCTCTAATTAAAGAGCTAATATATTACTTACTTATCATAGGGCTGGCGTTAAGGTTATTTTACATGTGCGTGTATATATTCTTAATGAGATTTGTTTGTATGGTAACATAACAGTTGAAGAGTTGGGCATTAAGGAGCTTCTGCCAGCATATTTAAAACCCCATCTTCAATCGAGTGATTTGATGACAGGGGTCTGTTTTGCTTCTGGGGGCTCAGGGTACGACCCTTTGACATCAGTGTTAGAGGTATAGTAATAGCATAGAGGTTCATTTCCAATTTAACTTTGAAAAAGAAACAAATCATTTTCATTTGTAAACTGTAACGTACATATGTTGTTGATTATAACCAGTCATCTATGCCATTAACTGGCCAGCTGGACTTGTTCAAAGAATACATATCTAAGCTTAAAGGGCTGGTCGGAGACGACAGAGCAAACTTCATCTTAGCCAACAGTCTTTTTGTTGTAGTAGCAGGCAGCAGTGACATTTCTAATACTTATCGCACCAGGTCTCTGCTATATGATCTTCCTGCTTACACTGACCTTTTGATCAACTCAGCTTCTCATTTCTTAACGGTAATTAAGATATGTATTCTATCTGTGTTTGCTTTCAATTATTAAAACAAAATAATTATACCAAACCCAAACTTAGTTCAAGCCCTTATATATTAATATATATAGACTTAATTAAATCTTTCTTCGTATAACCTTATTCGATAAAAAAATATTTGCAGCATAGTACCTAGTATATATTTATATCAGTAGTACGCTGTATCATCTTATCTCTTTCTTTTTTCTTTTTTTTTTTTATATATATATATTGTTGAAAAAAGACATAAGATTCAAGTGAGATGTCCCACCCAATAACAAAGTTTCGTCTGAGAAAATATTTTTTGTTTTATTTTTTATTTTTATTTTTTAAAAATATTTTTATTTTCAAGTTTTTAATATGAAGAAAATATATTTATTTTTTTACTTGGTATTTTTTATTTTCAAAAAATAATATTATTGAATTTAATCAATTTTAATAAAAATATTATAAATTATTTTTATATATAGTTTAAAATATATCATATATTATTTTTTATATAATTGCAATATTGTTATCAAATTTTCATATAGTATTAACTTTTGAAAACACTCAAAACAACTCTTTTCTGTTTTCAATTGTTTTTTGAAAATGTTTTTGATGAAAATGTTTTTAAAATTATAAAAAATTATATTGTCACTATTATTTTTTGTTTTCTTTTAAAATAAAAATACACAAAATAAACGTTTTCGCAAAATTCACTTCAAAATGCATAAGATTGACAATAAAAGCAACTAATATTTATGCATAAAAAAGGAAGCAAATAATATTTGCTCAAAGATGACATTGATTGAAAGCTACATGATGCCAAACGAAACATGGTATATGTCTTTCTTTTTGCTACATTGTGAGGATTCAAATCAATAATATTAATGGAAAATTTTATTGATATACATATATAATTAACATAGAGGTACATTCATGTTTAATGCTGTGTATTGATTCATGGGAATTTATTAGTTGACTAACAGTGTTTACTTTCTGCTGTATGAATTGAAAGGAACTAAATGAGCTAGGTGCACGGAGGATTGCAGTATTTAGTGCACCTCCAATTGGGTGTTTGCCGTTTCAGAGAACAGTGGGAGGAGGAATAGAAAAAAGGTGTGCAGAAAGGACCAACAATTTGGCCCAGTTATTTAACATCAAATTGCCCATGATGCTGGATTCCCTCAACCGCAAATTTCCCAGTAGCAGGAATGTTTTCATTGATGGTTATAACCCTCTGCTTGACATCATCGTCAACTACCAAAAATATGGTAACTGGTCAAACCTTCCAATTACCTTTATACATGCATTCATTCACATTGCATGGCAGGAAAGGAAAATGTCATTTACACGTACTCAAAATCATTTTTTCATTAAATGTGGATATATAAATTTCAATTTGTTAACTGAACTAACAATAAAAGATATTTTATTGGAGGGTTGTTAACAATATAACCACTATGTTATAGTTGAATTTGAACAGTAGAATCATTATTGTTGTTGTTAAATATTTGATGGCACACAGGCTATAAAGTTGGAGACACAGGATGCTGTGGCACAGGCAGAATAGAGGTTGCAATATTATGCAACCGTTTCGATTCCACCTGTCCCAATGTTCACGATTATGTCTTTTGGGACAGTTTTCATCCTACAGAAAGTGTCTACAAAAAGCTCATAGCTCCTATTCTTCAAAAATATCTGTACCAATTTCAGTGACCAGTGACTATATATTGAGAAATAAAGCCTTAAACTTGTGGGTGGCTTTCATTTCTTGCCTGTTAGATCCGAATAACTGTGTTACTGTGTATGAGTAAGGGTGTCTTTGTTTCCGTTTTAAGCAGTAATTCAATGTTGTATCCATTGGTTTGCAAATTTACGGGGATCATATTTCTGTAAAGGTGGTTGACTAAAAAGCCCAAACTTTTTTACCTTTTCATTCAACTCAAAGCAAGTAGAGACAAAATTAAGCAAAGACCAGAGGTATATGCATTGCAACAACATAGTGTTGAATGGCGTTTGCTTTTGTCAAGATGATTAAAGCAGTTATCAATTAATTAATAGCAAGGTTATTGCTTTTGTCAAGATGGTAATTAATTTTAAATAAATTTGATGTGAATATTTTGAATTTTTAAGATTTAATTTAAGATATCCTTTAAAAATATTAATTTAAGATACTGGAACTATTTTAAAATATAATTAAATATAATAATATTAATCTAAATATAATTAAATAATAAATAATAAAAAATAAAATATTAATATTATATTATAAAATTTATGCCTATTTTATTTTAATAAGTATACAATTGAAATGAGCTTTTATTATTATCACCCAAACACATTGCATTTTAATAAAAAAATATTTTAAAATAAAAGTATTCAAACATATAAATTAAGTTAACTTAAATAAGTTTTTTTCTCTAAAGTTTTCCAAAAAACACTTTTCATCTTTAAAATTCAAAAATATTTTCTAAATCCTCGATTCACTTTTAGTTATTTTTCTTCTGTTAACATTATTAATTGCTGACAGATAACACATTTTCTTACTTGTGAATCACCCTCTCCTCAACCCTCACCTTCTTAATCTTTAATTTCATATCTAACACAGTCAAATACATCAAAATTTATAAACAAATACTGTTAATACAAAAAATAAATTAATTTTAGTGACTAAAAAAATATTTTTAAATTTTAAGGACTAAAATATGACTTTTAGTAAAACTTTAGGGATAAAAAATTTATAAAAACCAATTTAAATTTGATCAATTTTACTTTAAATAAACTTATGTCTACAAATAACTATAATCTAAATACACATTAAATATGTTTTTGTAATCCGTTAAGTTTAATTAAACCCAATTCAATTTCTTCATTTTTTCTATGTTTTTATAAGAAAAAGTAAGAAATTTTCAATGTGGATAACACATTATAATTTATTGAAATTATGTGGAATATTATAATTTCTCTAGAATATTATTTACAAAAGTATTCTTAAACAAAGATGTCTGTAAGTACTTTATTAAAATGAGTAAATAATGTACAATAAAAAACAAAAATAAACAATTCCATTTGACCTAATGAACCTTACTTTCTCATTTGGTGCTCACACACTTTTATGTTGTGTCATTTGCCACAGCACTAAACGCTCTTTCCCATTATTGTGAATTGTGACTTCCCCACCACCACACCGTATACACCTTTGCTTCCTCTCTTTTCCTTGTTAGCCACCACCACCAATGAGCAACGACCACTACCATTGTCACTTACCTACTGTCGCACATTCACATTGCTAGTTGTTGTTCCTCTCAAATCCTCTTTGTCACGAGCAACAACCTCTCTTTTCCACGACACCATTGGCGACCAAAATTTGTTGCGACAACACTCCTTTGTTTATAAGAGAAGGATCTCTCCATTTTTTTTGTCCATTTCCTTCTATTTTCTATGTTTTGAAAAAGTTAATTAAATAAAAATGATATAAATTTTATAAAATATACTATTTATATAGTAAAAAACTTAGTATTTAAAGAAAATGGAGAGAGAAGAAATGAAGAAGATATTTCTACAAGTTTTAAGAATAAGTTAAAGAAAATATTTTGAAAATAACAATAATTGAGGTAAGGCCTAACCTTATAATTATAAAGCCCACAAATATAAGTGTGTATATGATAATTTACATCACAATAAATTATAAGTGTAAGTGATGTAATTGATAATTTTTTTTACAAATAAAAAATAAATTGGATAATTATTTATATGTAAATAATTTTTTTTTGAAGAAAAGTAGCTTTTATCTAAAGATTTATTCATAGATAAATTACCCATGAATATTTCTATAAATAAGGAAACTATATTTATATTTATCTAAAAATCTTTATAGATGTATTTTTCATAGGTAAACTATCTATGAAAAAAAACAACTAAAAATAAACCTAGTCTCCTTACCTATGAATATATTCATGGGTAATTTTTTACGGATTTTAAAATTAATTATCTATAAATATATTAGCAGATAATTATCTATGAAAAAATTCGTAGATAAATTATTGATGAACACATGAGATCTGTTAGTAGATAGGCTATTACCTATTAATATTTTTTCGTAGATAATTTGTGGTTAAAATCAAATTATCTATGAATTTCAAGTGTTATTTTCAGATTTAGTTAGTAGATAAATAACTTTTTACTTTTAGTGTTTTTTTATATAGTTTAACACTTATACACTGCTAGTATAACTCTTTGTTTACATGACTTTTAAAATATTAATTGTTAAAGTTAATGAATTTACCATATATAAAAGGTTGTGATTAATTGTTAGTGTAAAAATTTTTACACTGACAGTGTATAACCATTTTTCTCTTTTTTATAAGTGTATGAGTTAAGTGTTTTATCTTCTCAATTTGCACTTTTTTTTAAGTATATGTATATATTTTGATTATATTTTTCCCCAAATAATTGATATATTACAAAATAAGTTTTAAGATAATGTAGTTGAATTTTAATTAATTTATCTCTTGATTTTGTAGAAAAAAGAAATTTTCAAGTGTTCACTATGGTGGAACCATGCACCATTGCAAGTATGAAGAAAAAAGGATATGCTGAATATATTTGTAGCCATGACATTGGAAGCAGGGCTCAAATGGTGAGAATCAAAACATCCTAAAGAATAGAGCATCTGCAACCATAGTTGTGGAACTGCGACTATAATTTGGAAGCTTTTTTTATCATGAGAACCCTTCACCGCTGCAGTACTAGAACCATGATGATAGCCATGCTTTAAAAATTACATTTCCCCTATTTTGATGACCTGTATAAATAGAATAAGGGAAAGAAAGAAAGCATTATCATATCATGTGAGAGGACCTACAAAAGGGAGAAACTAAGAAAAGACAATGCATAAAGAGGTTTTGAGTAGAAAATATTGCTTGGGAACAAGGATCATCATCTTCACTTGTTGTTCTTTTTATTGATCTACATTTTGTATTTGCTAAGGTCTTCATCACAAGTGACTAACTTCTCTTGGATTGGATTCAAAGGAACTACTAATGTTTGTACTTCTTGAGTTTATATGATATTTAGTTTACATGTTTGTATGTAATTATATTTTGATGCTTAAGCTGACTTGATCAATCGTCTTATGATCTTTGGTTTTGAATCTTATTGGAAAATATTTTCTTTAACCTGATCTGAATCACTATACCTATCAAGTTCTTGTTCTAGGAATATACTTGAGTTTGTTAGCCATTTGTATTCTTATTCTTGATCTTAATGCAAGATTAAATCTTAAAGCATAGAGGAGTTATATTTCAAATTTATTTCCTTAGATATTTAACTTTGAGAAATCAAAGTTAAGTTGTTTATCAATGTGAAAATATGGTATTTGAATTCATGTTTACTCTTTGAAAGCAAAAGTGTTCAAAAATTACATTAATTAAATCCAACCTCTCTATTAATGTATATAGTTTTTCTCCAAGATTACAAGAAAAGAAATTATAAAATATTTTGATCCCTAAAAATGATATCTAAAAATACTATAAATGTCTATCATTTTTGTAGAAAAATTAAGTAACATTTTAGTATTTAAAAGCTTTTAAAGAGAGTGAAATATTGTTTTTTAGAGCTAATTTATCTAAAAAATTCTTTCAAAAATATAAATAAAAATGCTTATAATTTTTAAGAACTAAAATAATATTTTTGTTAATAATATGTAAATTTTATCTCATCCTCTTTTCACATGTGTAGGATATCGATCTAGATTTCCTACCACATTCATATCTCACACATCTCACAGATTTACGCATGCAGATATTGGCATTATATATATATATATATATATATATATATATATATATATATATATATATATATATATATATAAAAGATATTTTATGTGTTTTCTAAGTAAAATTTATTTTTCTTAAACATAAGTTTATATGTTTTGCATAATGGTATCAAGTAATCGTCCATAAATGATATTTTTAGTATTTATTATAGAAGAAATTATAACTAATTTAACTTATGATATTATTTAGTAATTAATTTGAAATTATTTTGTCATAAAATATTTAATTTTTAAAATTCATTTTGATATATTTATAATATATTATGAAAAACAATTAGTATTATTATATAAATATATTGAGTTGGATCATATATGGTAATATTTGTTTAATAGGAATATGATATTTAGACTTTTGTCCACTACTACTATTACATAGGATATGTTTTCCTTTATGTGCATTGTAGCTCATATATTTGAAAAACAAAAAAAATTAACTCATCTACACAAGTTCCATTAGAAACTATTCATTTAAAATTCTAAAATGGCATGTTGTGTGGTACAAATAGAAGAAAAGTTAAGGTTTATTAACATGATTATGAGTCAACCCACTTTGTCTTGAATTATTGTCTAGAACACGAGTTGAGTTACCTAACTCATAATATTTTGCAAATAAGTTGAATTAACATGATAGATTCAACTTGATTTGTCACAAAATATATATAAAGCTTGTTAGTTTGTATATTACTCCCTTTATTAAAAAAGACTACTTTTTTACTATTTACAATTGTGTCAACTTTATTTTTATTTCTACACTTAAAAAGAATTCAGTACTTATTATCATTGTTTTGAAAACTGGATCGAACCGGCCAGTTTGATTAGAAAATTGGTGAACCGGTTTGACCAATGCTAAAAATCGGTATGAAAACTAGAAAACTGTTCATGAATTGGTAAAATCAGTGATTCAACTGGTTCATAGATTTTTTGAAAATTTTCAAATTTTAATAAATGTACCCCTCATTTTTCAAAGTCCATCCATTTTTTAATTTAAAAATGAATAAAAATGGAAGTTAACTTAGCAATATGAATATGTATTTAATAAAATAACTTTTTTTCTTTATAATTACCTTTTAATATTTTTTTTCTTTTACAATCTTAAATTGTTATAGTATATTATTAATAGAAAAATACTATTTTATTAAGACAAGTTCTACCATCAGTTCAATAACAATTGAATCAATAAATTATAAATAGTACTTTTCCCAGTTTGATGACGAGTCCAATTTTAAAAAACATAGTTTATTATATATGCAATTTTAAATCTTTTATTTGTTACAATTCTAGTGAGGAAAAAGTAAAATTAACACATATATAGTACGTGACAAAATTATAGAGGAGATGCTCGAAGACAAATTTTGACCAAACTCAAATAACACAACTATCATTGATGACGAAATCATTTGCATGACTTGTAATTCTGCGAGAGACCATGCAAACGTGTTAACCAAAAAATTGTCTCCACATAACTCATTAATTTCTCTTGAAAGTATTACAATGAACCTATGTTATAAAGATCGAACTAGACCCTAAACCAGACCGATTGGTTTAACTAGAAAACTAGTGAACCAGTCTATTAACTGGTTCAATCAATACTAAAAATTCGTGAAACAAAAAGTCAGTATTAAAACCGAAAAACTGATCAAGAACTGATAAAATCGATGGTTCAACTAGTTCGACCAGTTTGTTTTTTTCTTTTTTTTTTTAAATTTTAGATTTTGCTAATGCACCCTCATTTTTCTAAATCAACCAATTTTAATGAAAAAGTTAATAAAAATGGGGTTTAACTCAGCAATATGAAGGTGTATTTAGTAAAATTACTTTTTTCCTTTTATAATTACAACATTAATACATTCTTTCTTTTATAATCTTAATTGTTATAATACATTAATAATAAAAAATACTATTTTATTAAGACCGGTTCAATCACTAATTCAATAACGATTGAACCAATAAACCATAAACCTACCTTCACCTCTTGAATCACCAGTCTAGTTTTATATAAAAAATGTAGGGTGATTTGGGTTTACAAATGCAAAATTTTAATTATTGGTCAATCAGACTCGACATACAATAATTAAGAAATGTATACATTCTTAATTTACTCTTGCTAAACATTTTATATATCATTTAATTTTTAATGAGTTATATTTAAAATAAAAAAAGTTTAATTGTATCCATTATTAGTGTAAAAGATTTTTATACGGATATTTAATTGTAACTTTTTATTTTTATATAATTTTTAAAATAATAAATAATAAAATCAATCAATTTATCTTAGACAAAAAATTGTAATTAAATACACAATTGACCACTGAATTAAACTCTAAAAAAAAAAATCATTAAATAACATACGTAAATAAAAAACGACATACAATTTGAAAATAAAGGATTTCTATCTTACAATACCAATGCTTGACGGCTTGTTCTCAAAAGTCAAAAACCTATTTATTATATGAGGCTCATTATTACTATGAATTAGAACCTGCCACCTTAGAAAGGAACCCTTAATTTATTCCTAATTTAAGATATTATTATTTTTCTTTTAAAGAAGACATTATTATTTCTTTACCTTGTATCTGGATATATAATTTTAAGAAAAAAATTATTTTATTTATGAATTTTAAGTATTTTTTATAAAATATATTATTAGAGGAGAAATTTTAAAAGAATTAAAAAATATTTTTATCATTAATTTTAAATTCTTTAAAAAAAGAATTTAAAATTATTCAAACCTAACTTCTTTTATGGTTCATGTTTTTTTCCTTGACATCAGTTTAATTTTTTTCGTTTACATTGATTGAAATTAAAAAATTAAGTTTCACACTAATAGTAATTTGATATTATTTATTGGAAACGCTTTTTATCATATCAAACAAATGGTGACCATAAGAAAAAGACTTTCTTTTTCTTTCATCCTGTATTCGTCAATAGTTTCGACAAAAAAATAAATTCAAAATACATTGCGACAAGAAAATTTAACTTACTATTTTGTATGGTTTAAATTTTAATTAAAAAATCAATGATGAGCTATATAAGTGAAATTAAATTTGTAGGAAGTAAAACATTATATTTCCATAATTAATTTTATGTGGAATATTATTTTTAATAAAATATTATAAAATGATTTCCGATTTTATCATTAACGTTTTAGAATTCAATGGTGTATTTTTTAAATTAATTAAAACAAAAGTATTACGGTCTGTGCTGTGTGGAAAGCTTCCGTTTCCAAACAAATCAATAAGGTGGCGCGGCTACTTAATTCATGGGACCTACCTTCGACAGAAAATTCAATCCTTTCCACATGCGTCTGCTTATAATTTGCTTTGAATTTTTTAATATTTGATGGTTACAGATACAACTGACACCTAACTCAATTTAGTAGATCCAGTATCTTTATTAAGGTGAAATAATGACGGTTGGAAAACACAAAAAAAGAAGTTTTATATAAAAAATGTAAGGTGATTTTGGGTTTACAAATGCAAAATTTTAATTAATTTGAATTTCGAACGGCAACATTAGAAGTACGTATGTAATTAAATAAAAAATGTGAATGGGACTGATCATAGAAACCAATTAACTGCCAACTGATACTCACGAAACCATCGTGGCACCGACACAAATAGCTTGAATTGATGTCCACGAACCACAGCAAAGTGCAAAACTCAAGTGTTACTCAACATTTTGGATAGTGATTTACACATATATCATGTTAACAAAGAAATTGGACTTTTTAATTTAAAAACGCAGAAGCAATAAAACTGTTGTTTTAATTGAAAAGTTGGCTCCTGATGGATTTAACTCCAACTCAAGCACACCATCCTCCTGATGGGTTAACTTGTTAACTTTCTTTTAATTATTATTAATATTTATTTATGTTATTTGTATATTATAATATTTATTTAATTTATTCTTTGTTTGAATAAATTATTATTTAGAATAATTTATTTAATTTTCAATAAATATTTATTAAAAATAAAAGTAATTAAAATATACTTTTTAATTTTTTAAGTAGGTTAATCAACAATTCATTTTTTATAGGACAACATGAATGTAAATGAGATAGTGAAAGTTCAAATATACTTCTTTTATCCAAGTTAGCTAGTTCTAACTTGTTTTTGATAGGATGAAACATGTACCTATCACATAGTAATTGGACACGACTTTAAGTACTTTGTATAGGTATTCCAATGGTGCAGTCAATTTTTGAAGGGTAGAATACCTGCAAAAGACACTTTAACGCTTAAACAAGGAAGGTACTTAGTTAAAAGTAAAATAATATTAAATGTGTCATTAATAAACAGTGTTACCTCAATACTGCTACCTATTTATAGATGCATATTGAGCCTTTATCTGTTGGACTTTATCCAATCAATTAAGGATTAAGTAATATAGTCGTAACTTTGATTACCTCCATTGATCTTTGCTTATGGTAGGTTAATTTATTATATCTTAATCTCTCTTTATGTGTTTCTTCAGTTGATGCATAGATAGTCCTCGATCTTTGGCAAGGCTGAAGACCTAGTCTTTGTCCTCCAAGTCATCCATCAGAGGTTATTGCTACTTGGGCACTTTGGACTTCGGCCTATTCGAGACCAAATTGCTTCGTTCGGTTTTCCCTGTATGCTTATTCATTCTCCTAGCTGTTTTGTGGCTTACAATTGCTTGAAGATTTTGGACCTCGATCCATCTGAGGTCCGAAATCCCTTTCTTGGGTTCTCCTTATACACTTGCCCCCAGAGCTTTCATGATGAAGTGGTGAAAAGGTCTTAAAAGAAAGACATTACTAGGGTTCATTGTTCTCGTGCTTTTAAACAATGATCTTTTTAGGGTTTCAGATTCGCGCCTAAGACTTACTGAACAACCACCTTATCCTGGCCTTTGATTGAATCAATCTGGATGGTTACCATGCTTTTGGGATGTTATGGGCCTTTGTCTATAAAAGAATTGAGGGGGGAGGGGTCAATTGGCCTTTATCAAGTTCTTGAGCTCTCGACTAAAATCCCTAGTTTTTTCAACTTCCAAGTCTTTTCCTTTCTAGGTACTCTATTCTCTTTTCGGTCCCATGTCTTTTTCTTCATCTTCCGAGATCCCTTCTGGGTCTAAGATGTGAAGTGACACTTCAGATTTAACTGAAACCACTTCTTCAAGGGCATGCAACAATGCATGTTCTACCACTTTTCCTCTAGATGGTCCTTGGTATTCTCTGGTCGAATAAGGGATAGGCATTTCCTAGGGAGAGAGGCCAAAATAGCTTCCTACCTAGAAAGTGACCTTTCTAGCTACCGTTTTTGTGAAATGCAAGTGGATAGGGAATTTGAAGAGGGGTTTCCCACCTATTGTAGACTCTAGGTACCATTGGGTAGATGGAAAGGTAGCCATGAACTTCTCTTGTTATAATACTAGAAACATGTTGATGAGTTTCATAAACAACATAAAGTTAGGCCCCTTTGAGAAACTTGAGGATCTTCCTTCCTTTATAAGGTTGTTGAAATGATGGTTTTGTTCGCCTTGATCTAGTCTATCTTAATAAGGAGGAAAGTGACTCTCGTGACTTTTTTGTTCACGATTGTGTGTTCTGAGACCTTCATATTCATTTTCCCTTTGACGAGTTCACTATGAGGGTACTTTAGAGCCTGCATGTTGCCTTTACACAAATTAATCCTAAGGTTTAGGCTTACATCTAGGCTTTTCAGGCTCTTTGTTTGTTTACGTATGTTAAGGTCACTATAGTCCTATTTCTTTGTCATTTCATACCCGTCCTCATGAAAAACCATAAAAAGCATCTCCTCTTCGCCTATACTACGTCATATAAGCATTCTAAAACTGCATTTTTCAAAATCCTCATAGACCTTTTCTCTAGTCAAAACCATTTCTATGATTGAGAGGATGGTCGCTTATTCCCCTTTTACTGGGAGTGGGTGTTGAGGAGGTATGATTGCTATCCTGTGGATTTTCTTTTAGCCAAAGAGCAATCAGATGTTGCCTTTCTCAACTCTTTCCTGTGGCACCTTCTTGTGTCGAAGTTGGTACACCTGTTTCATCTCCAACAATCTTTGAGGACTTAGAGAGTGAGTATTTAGTTTTCTTCGGTTTTTTGTGTAAGATGTATGTTATGTTTTCATTTGGAATTGAGGCTCTTTCTTATGTAGGTATCATTATGTCTGCTAGAGGTAACATGGTCAATTTTTAGAAAGCTTGAGATGCACAACTTCGAAATGGGGAAGAGACCATTTCCTAGTAGGTATTTGAATTGCAACAACTCCAAAAAAGCCTCCCCGAGACAAAAATCCTCGTATCAGAAAGTTTGAAAAGAATAAGAACAAACAAAAAGAGAAGGGAAAAGAAAAAGAGAAGGATAAGGAGAAGAGAAGGGCTGAGACAGTAAAAAATCCTCCTTCGAGAAGTCCAAGAGGCAAAAGAAGACCTAAGCCTCTCCCCAAGACCTGGCCATCACTTTTTCCTTGTTGTTGTCTACTTTCTTTGTCGAAGACTTTGATTCTTTGGTAGTAATGAGTAAAGTTAGCACAACATCTTGGAGGTTGGACTAGCTGCACTATCTGTCATGGACCCTACACTCAAGTGAGTTAATTATTGCAAACCTTCACCTTGCCTTTAGGACTTGGGGAAGGATTTTTCATCTCTAAGATGTGTAAGGTGAAGCAACAACTCAAGCACTTGAAAGAATCTTTGAGCACTACGATTGAGGCTAATGACGATTTGACCTTGAAGGTAGTAACATTGAAGGAGAAAGCAAAAACCATGTTTCAACCGAAGACCATGCAAACCTGTTTAAAGAATAGGCTGACCTGGTGACTGATATTGAAGAGAAGAGACTGGGTGCCAAAGTTGCTCTATGATAGAGTGAAAGGTGTTATGAAACCTTGTCGTAGGACCTAGACACTACGAAGGATAACTTCACAACCTATAAGATGCAAGCCGAGAAGGACATCCTCGCTAAGCATGATGTTGACTTTTGGCATTGTATGCACCTAACTGTATTTTGGTTTTTCCCAAAGAACTTCAAGTTTGACTTGAACTAGGATTTCTTTGGGAGAAAGTTCAAAAATTTGAACGTCTGCTTGGTGATCTGTGCCCTGATGAGGATGCTCTTGAACCTCGCTTATCACCTGCCGAAGAGACCCAACATGAGACACAGTGAATGTTGAAGATCCATATGGTGGAGATGATGGTCTTGATGATGACGACTATGATGATGGAGCTAAAACTTAGCTTTTTCTTTCTTTTTCTATGAACTTTTATACGTGGGCCAAAATGGATATCCGTACACCATCTTTTTTATGAACTTTTTGTATGTTGGTTTTGAAACTTTCGTGATGCACACTTTTTCGTATAGTGGTTATCCATGTACCACTTTGATTGTATAAGCCCTGATTAATGAAGTTCATTTTGACTTACTCTTTGATTTTTTTTATGCTACACATTTTTATTACTTGTTGCTTGTCATTGCTTGATTTTATGTTGAAGCCTTAGCTTTGAACATATATCAAAACGTTAACGTTGCAGCTTGAGTAAAGCTGAGATACTACCCTGGATGAAGTGTGCAACTTCAAGGAGGGTACCACATTAAAGACAAGATAATATTGCCTTAGTTTAACTATAATAAGTTCATAAGGGAGTACTTCCTAGGCCGAATTGTTGTAAGTTCGGGAGGGTACTCTTTTAGTAAAGTAGATAGAACACATTATAAAGTTTAATGAGGTATGCAAGATACACAACAAATTTTGGTGAGTTTGACCGAAGCATCATGCTTTCCATTAGTTTGAAATGCAAGTCTCATTAAAAACCTTTTTGGAAAAACCCCTTAAGAGGGATAAAAAACCGAATAAGAAAAAAAGTACTCATAGTGATTACATCATGTGTTCAGTTGTAATATTATTTGAGATGGGTTGAATTCCATGTTATTGCAATAATTTTGCGATTGAGCTATTCCAAATTATATGCTCTATTCCCACACAAAATGGTCTATCCCAGTTGTCGTAAGCTTTCTAGTTGCTTTTTCTCTTCTAGCTTCACCTGTTCCTCTTTATACTAAGTCATTTTTCTAAAATTTACGGGGCTAAACGTGAGAGTTGAAGCGCTGAGCCATTCTCTGTTTGTATGCGTCAACTATAAGTAGCACTTTGTCCCTTGTTTCTTCCAGAAAATCTAGTTCAACTCACATGGCCCCAGGGTTTCCTTCCTCTTCAAACTGCTATCGCCGAAATGATGGTTGCCCCACTTCAACAGGCAACATTGCATTTGTACATTGGGTGACCCAAAATGGTGTTTTGTTGGTGGTTGACGGAGCGCAACGGTATGCCTATAAAATTTCAGGTAACTGGTTTATCTGCACTCCTTTGGCCTCAATGGTTCTCTTCCTAATCTCAGTGTCAAGATGACCTTATCGGCTGGCTCAACCTACCCATTTGATTATGGGTGTTCGAATGACGTCACTCTATGCTTAATGTCGAGTCTTTCCGAGAAAGAATTGAACTTTTTTATCTATAAACTGTAAGCCATTTTCAGTAATGACAACATAGGGTATTGAAAACCTTATCACTATGTTTCCATATGAATATTTGCACGTTTTGAGTCGAGATAGTTGCCAAGGGTTTGACCTCAATCCACTTAGTGCAATAATAAACTATGATTAGTAAAAACTAGTTCTAGCCTCTGGCAATTGGAAAGGGACCAGACTGTACATTCTTCATATAAATAATCGCCATGTTTCAACTATTAATTTGTACTCATTAGTAGGCTAGTGAACTAGATTGCCATGTTTTTGGCATTGTACACACTTTTTCAAGAAAATTGAACAATCTCCGCATAATGTAGGCCAATAATATGCACCTTTTAACACTTTGGTTGTCATTGAACTTTCCCCATGTGCATTCTACAAATTCCTTCGTGAATCTCCCTAAGGACATAATAAACTTCTTTTCCTAAGCACTTTAATAATGTAATCAGAAATCCTCTCCTATATAGCTCCCTTACTATAAATGTATAGTGAACAAACTTAGTTTGTATGGTCTTGACTTGTGTTGGGTCTGTAGGTAGGTCGTTGTGTTGCAAATAAGTTAAGATTTCAGTTCTTCAATCATTGGGTGGTATCGTGATCGCTTATATTTTGATGCTTGAGGTAGGCAACTCTTACTGAAGGAGGTTTCTTAATTGCATTATTTTCATTTGCATGCCAACTTCTTTAGTTGATATACTCTTTCATTTTGTTCATATGGAATGTGTACCACTTCTACCTCTTCAAATTTGGCTTTGGCATGATGGAAAGTATGGTAATACTTTAACAATTTTGGTTCTTTAACCTGGAAAAAATCATTTACTTGTTCGACAAAAATTTTTGAATCTATTAAATACCTTATCCTCGATGCTCCCATTTCTGCAGCCAATTCCAAACCTGCCAAGGGTGCTATACTTAGCTTGGTTTTTTGAAGCCTTGAATCCAAAATGCAAAGAATGTTTGAGTGCTAAACCGTTCGAACGTTCCAAAATGATGCCAACACCAATTCCTCAATTATTGAAGGATCTGTCTACATGCACAATCCATGTTGGAGACTCTACTTTAGTATTTGGTTAGGGGTGAAATTCATTGAGAAAATCACCAAAGAGATGTGATTTGATAGATCCTTTTGATTCATATTGAATGTCGAATCCAGATAGCTCAATGGTCTATGCGATCTTTCTTCCAACTAGTTTGGGCTTTCTCAAAACCTTGGCTATTGGACAATTAGTGTGAACCACTATCCCGTGACTTTGAAAGTATTACCTTAACTGCTTGACTATGTTTACCAGTGCTAAGGCTACCTTCTCCCCTACTTGATACCTAGTTTTAATGTCTTAGAGTATTTGGCTAGTGAAGTAGATTGTTGCTAGCCTGTGGAAGTTTCTTGGATCATGACCGTGCTTATGGCTAAATCTGATACTAATAAATATACCAAAAGATCCATCGTAGTTGGCTTTGCTAGTATAAGTGGGGTGGAAAGGGATTTCTTCAGATATTTTTTTATAGGCAAATATTAGTTGTTAGTATGTTAGATAGTGAATGAAGCTAGCAAGTTTTGTTGGTCCCAAGGGTGAATTTAGAAGGGGGAGTTGGATATATTCACAAAAAATATTTTGACATTTAGATCTTCTCCTTCAAACAGCTTGCTAAGGCTTTTCAGATGGTTGATTATATGGGTGAATCTTTTCTAGACATTCATGATTTTTTCTCATTGATTCATGTGAAATATTTCATATTCTTGAATTAAGGTGTTGTTTTTGGCCCATCTAACTTCAAGTTTTCCTTCATGGGTTACTTAAATCAGGTCTCATGCTTCCTTTGTTGTATTACTTGCTGATGTCCTAAAAAACTCATCATTGTTTAAAGCAGAATGTATAATATTTAGTGCTTTTGAGTCATTTTCAGCACGCCTTATCTCATTAGTGGTCCATAGATCATATGGTTTTTCAACAATTTTATTTTCAACCATATATGTAGGAATTTTGTAATAAGTAATTACTACTTGCTAGATGCCTCTCTTTATAGACTCCATGAAAATTCTCATTCTAACTTTCCAGAAAGCACAATTTTCACCAATGAACAATGTAGTTTGTTAATAGAAGCACCTTTACCAAAAGGTAGTTGATTCTCTCACATTTTCAAAGAAAGAAATATGGATCGATAAAATCTTGAATATTTCTCAAGATCCCGCCCTTGATGCCAATTGTTGGTCCTAGAAGGGAATCTTGAAGAGGGAGATTGAATAGATTCACAAAAAATATTTTTCAAAATTTTTCTATTCAACTGTATCAGAGTAGTTAAAAAATGTATTATTTCAGAAATTTTCAAAATCTACCTTGTTTTGCATAAATGGGTTTCTAAAAAATTCAACCCTTTAGACAAAACATCAATTAACTCAATTCCTCCAAAAAGGTTTCAAGTGTAATTGAAGAAAAACTTAGCAAGAATGTTTTTACAAGTTATTCAAAATAAAAAAGAAAGAATAGAAAGAATGAAGGACCAAACCCATAAATTTTGGGTCAAAACCCAAATTTAATATCAAGTAAAAGAAGATTAAGAATTAGATCCGCTGCAAGAAAAATTGATAAATGATTTACAGCTGTAAAAAACCAGTTAGTGATGCTCTAAGAATTCAATAAAACTGAAATTTAAAGAGTGTAAAGAAGAAAGAATTTGCACAGTGATTTATACTGCAAGTTTGATCGACCTGACCTACATCTAGTTTACAAACCTAACCTTCTGCTAATCTACTTTCCACTAAAATCTCATACATGCACCATACATACAAATTTTAATCCCGAAAAGATTTAAACCACACACAAAAAGAGGCTTCCTCTTGCACCCCACAAGAGTTTGCTAAACTGTGACACCCTGCCACTCACATCACCTCACTTGCAACACCCCGTTGTAAGATTTCCCGACAATCTCAATAACACCTCAATAGATCATAAAATTTGTGCAAAAACACAAAGAAGGATATAGAACAATATCACCTGAAGTGAAGAATACCCAAACAGAAAGATCAAAACTCAATGGAGACTATTTCTTGAATCTTGAAATTGAAGCACCTTCAATCAAACCATAAAAAATGGTTGTGAATCTAGCAGGGAATTGTGTAAATCATACAATAGAAGAAAACACTTAATAGACCTTTCAAGAGTTGTTAAAATAAGTTTTCAAAATGCTTTTATATCAGTTTTGATGTTGGGTAATCAATTACCTACTTGATTACCTGATATGCTGCTCAAAACTGATCCAAAGTGCTTGTTCTCTGGAATAATCAATTGTTATTTTCAGGTAACCTATTACCACAGAGGGCAACAATTCATGAACTCAAAATTCTCGAAGGGTAATTGATTACCATTTTAAGTAATCGATTACCTTTCCAAAATTCCACTTTTGAAGCTTTTCTAGCACAACCCAACCTATGTAATTTATCAAAAACCATCCCAAACACGTTCTTAAGCCTATCTAAACACACAATACAAGTACCACACTTATAAACATGTTTGGTACCAAAAAATTTATTTAAGATTAAAAACATAGAGAGAAAAAGCGAAACCAAAACTTCAAAGTGCTTTATGCTTATGCTTCAATGCCTTTGGTTCCAACAAGTTTGTGTGTTTGAGGGAAGATTGCCTATCAAAGCTTGAGAAGATAACTGAAAGTGGATTGTAGGCTCATGCAAGGTGGTGGAATCTAAGTCGATAGAAGATGAAGTAGGAGGTTCCTCATCATGATCTACATAGGAATCATCCTCAACGAGTAACAGGTGGAACCGACCCTTGTTGCTTTTATAACTTGAGATAAATTTGTCATCATAGTAATACCATAATCATTTAGCCCTCTTATCTTGGATGTAACTGACGATTAAGTGTTTAATTGGTAAAAAGGGTGAAGGTGAAGTAATAGGGTTTGGGGTTGCTGGTGGTCTACTAGGTGGGGGGGAATTTAGTACTAATGGGGAAGATTAGGTTGATGAAAAAAGATTTTGGTGAGGTTTCGAGTCTTTGATATTCATCTCAACCAATTTAGCAAGACTAATGACTTTAAGAGATGGAGGTAGGTTTATGAATGGCAAATTCTCTATGGATTTTAAGAACCAGACCTGAGATAAAAAAATTCAAGATAGCCTTAAAAGAAAGGCCAACAACCTGTTAAAAATTAGTTTGATAGTTAGTGAAAAACTCATATTAACATAGTTTAAAAAGTTTAGCTTGGTGATTCTCAAAAGAGGAAAGGACAAAATGGAGAGTCAAGGCATGGGTAAAAGAATCCCAATAAGAAAACTACATGTTATGATGCATCCATTTAAAACAACTAAGGGAACCACCCTTCATATAAAAAGAAACCATGGACAAACGCTGGTCAGGAGGCACTTAGTAGATGGAGAAATATTGGCTTATTTGAAACAACCAGTCTAAGGGATTAGTAACATAAAAATCAGCTAAATGTAATTTAGGAGGGCGAATCGGGAAAGGTAAGGGTGAAAAGGTAGGTTGTAGTGTTGGTGGTGGGCCATTAGAATAGGGATGTTGAGAGGTGAAAGATGTAGTTGGGGAAGTGGTATAAAGCGGCACAAAAGGGAACAAGGCATTAGAAATAGATGTATATAGAGAAGAAGAAGAAGGGATTGTGGGAAGGGAAAAAAACCATAAGGAAATGTTGAGGTGGGTGCAGAAAGATTGGTTGGAAAAGGAAGAGAATGAAGGGTTAAGAGAAAATGTGGTAAGGGTAGCGGTGGGGATGGTGTGTTAATAAAGTGTGAGGGAAGTTGGAGTTGTAATAATCGGGGAAGAAGCTAAATAAGTGGTGTTAGGAAAATGGCATGATAACGAAGAAAAATGGCCCTATAAGGAAGCGATTTGGTGGTAAGTGAGTCATGGTGATAACCCATGCTTGCTTGTATTTCCTGGTGACATTCATCTTGAATTACCATCTGTGTTTGTAAAGTAAGGACTAAGAAACATTCTTGGATGGTCTTGAAGGGGTCATCAGAGTCTTTGGGCAGGCGAGACATTAAGTGAGCAATGAAAGCACAAATGATATGACTATACCTATTGTAAATGCTTAAATTGACTAAATAACAACAACAAAAAACAAAGGAAGTTACAAGCACGACTAGGTAAAAAAAAGGAACAACAAAGTTGTAATACAAACAACCTAGGACAATAACTACAGATGCCCAATTAGGGTCCCTAACAAATTCCATTGCAATAGGTTAGCTTCTTTAGCTCAATTATTATCATGTTAGATACAATTTTCTAATTTTAAAAATATAAAAAAATGTATCATAGCAGGAATCGGACCCAGGTCCTAGGGAAGGAAAACTAGAGCCAATCCACTAGGCCAAAGGTCAGAACCTATTTTATTTTGTAATTCCAATGTATTTAAACTAATCAATAGTAATGTTAATTGTAAAAATATAGAAAAGTTGAGCAAGGCTGGAATTGAACTCAAGTCTAGAAGTTTAAATGCTAAAACCATACCACTAGACCGAAATTTTAATTTCAACTTTTAATTCTTAATTTTAGTTTCAAAATCACAAATAAAATATATAACATAAAATGACCTACAATAGATTTAAAATTGAAATATACAAATAAAATATAAAATCTAATTAAAAATAAAAGATAGAAATTAAAATTTAAATTAAAAGTTAAAAACTATAAATTAAAGTAACAACTAAAACTTAAATATAAAATTAAAAATAAAAAAAAATAAACTTAGTCAAATAGATTTAACATAAAATCAAGCTAAGTAGTTTTTAGAATTTAAAAAAGTTTCTTTATTTAAAAAATTTACAACATAAATGACCAATAATAGTAAAACAAAACAAAGGAAAAGAGATAATAAAATAAAAGTTAGCTTACTATCTAGTGATATCGTCTTAAAACTCTCACAGGTCCTAGTTTCAAATCTTACTTTGTCCAATTTTAATATAAAATTAATGTTGTTACATGATTAGTTTAATTAAATTTGAATCTAAAAAAAAAAAACTAATATTGATTTTTGGTCTAGTGGTATGACGTTAACAATTAAACTTCTAGACTTCGGTTCAATTCCAGCCTTGCTCAACTTTTTTATATTTTTAAAATTAACATTGCTATTGATTAGTTTAAATACATTGAAATTGTAGAATAAATCAGGTTTTGACTTTTGGTATAGTGGATTAACTTTAGCTTTCGTGCTCCCAAGACTTGTGTTCAATTCTTGCCATGGTATATGTTTTTGATATTTTTAAAATTAGCATTTCCAAATAATTAATTAAACTTTAATTAATTCTTAATTACAATATAACCATACATATTTTTGATATTTTTAAAATTATCATTTCCAAATAATTAATTAAACTTTAATTAACTCTTAATTACAATATAACCATACCAATACAGGAGACACATGTATAAAAAGAGAGAAAGGGGATAAGAGAAAATAGTAAAAAAACAGTAAATTTATATATCTAATAATATGCGTATATTTAACCTACCCATCATATAATTATGTATGTTGTTCCTTAATTTTTCTCTTTAAATCACTTTCTTCCAATCTTACATTATAAAAGACTTGAATTGGTTAATCACCATATATAATATAAAAAATTTTACACTAAAATTTAATCACAACTCTTTTGTTTATATTAAATTTATTGACTTTACCGATTAATACTTCAAAAGTCATATAAATTAAAAATTGGGATACGATCAAACATCAATGTAAAACTCTCTTTTACATTGTACATGCATATTAATTAATCTTTATATAATATTACTTTTAAAGTATAGAACAACTCTCTTATCTTTATACAAAGTTTGTAATTGTATTAAGGAATTTAATCATAAAATAATATTAAATAATAAATGTTCTTACCAGAAAAATAATAAAATTGGACCATCTTTCTAAAACAACCAATTGAACACCCATGATTAAGTCAGCAGAGATCCAAGAGGACTCAGTTAGAACGAGAGAATACCTGAATACCCCATTTATATTGTTTTGTAGAATTTTTATTAGACTATGATGACTATCATTTATAACTCTTTTAAGCACTTTTAATAATTACTAGACGTTATGTCTTAGTTCCTTAGGTGACTAATATGTTTTTTACATGTTATGTTAAGTGATTTAGTGATTTTATTCATAGACTACACAATAAATATTTAATGTTTTAACAAAAATAAAAAATATTCAATATTTATTTTTAAATTTTTGAAATATTTATAAAAATATTTAATAGAGATCTCTCTTTAAAAATTGAATAAAACTCATGAGTTAAAATGATATTAGAAAAATAAATGATAATTTTTTCACACATAAATAATTTTAACAATACTAATATTTATCTTAAGTATAAATTCTTTATTATACGTAATTTGTATTTTCAAATTACAAATTATTCTACTTTTAAATTTTTTTTATACAATTGTTATAAACAATATTGTTCTATATTGAAAATAATTTTAGCAACGAGTTAAAAATAAAAAAAAAATACTTTAGGAAGGACAATATATATTTTTAACATGAATAAAAATATTATCATTTAAAAGTTATTTTAAATTTGATTTTTAATTGTAAGTATGGGAGATTAATTAAATGGAGAAATAACTAATAATAGTTGAACAAACCTTTGTTTAGATATTAGAAATTGCATGTATTAGTAACTTTAATCCCATAGAAAAAGTAAATTATTTAATATAAACTGATAATAAACATGTATTTTAATAAAATGCATTAAAATGAATGGAAGAATAAAAGTTGAAGCGCATAAAATAAAAATAATATAATTTAAAATAAGAATTTAGTGATTGATGGGTTGACAGAATAGTGAAACTAGCTAGAATGATAAGTTCGGTTTGCAAGATTGTAGATGCAATAAATGAGCTAAAACTGAGAGGATACACTGGCGCTGTCACGGGGTTTATGGTGTAAGATGTAAATTAGAAATATATAAGATGGTTAGTAGTCATCCTTATCAGAAAAAGAAGAAGAACCAATTACAATTAAACAAATCCCAGTAAGAATTAATAAATGAAGCTCCCTTGTTTTCCTCATCTTCCTTCTTCACTGTTCCGTTTAATAATATTAGTTAGTGTATGTAAAACAAGGGCAGTTGTGAAACTTCCAGGAAATGTATCAGTTCCAGCAGTGTTGGTGTTTGGAGATTCGATTGTGGATACTGGCAACAACAACAACAACTTGGTAACAACAGCTCGCTGCAATTTCCCACCATATGGTAAAGATTTTAAGGGATCCAAACCAACTGGTCGATTTAGTAACGGAAAGGTTCCCTCTGACTTCATAGGTATCAATCATCTCTTCCACTCCCTTTTGCTCCTCTCCTTCCCATCTCTTAATTTGCAATATTAATTCATGCCACTTTACCTTTTTTATAAGCTAAAACATGTACTCCAATACTAGTTACTCCTACAAGGGAATCAAACTGATACATTCAGCTCTTTAAATAAATATATAAGACGCGCCAGCTTACGTTGAGCTTATGCTGCTCACACATGATTAACCTTTATAACTTAGAGTATGTGCGGAAAAAGCTCCTCACACATTAAGTATCATGTCTAAAATAACTTCATTATTTTTTACGATAATTACATTAAAATAAACAAACAATAATTTTATTAATTGATATTATAAATTTTAGTGAAATTACTCCAATAAGTAAGTATATATAAAAGACTTATCTTTATTGATTATTATTATTTATTTTCTTGAAATCTAATAGTTAAGAGTAATTATTTAATATAAATTTTAAAAAAATAAATTATAAAAATAAAAAATAAGTCTCTTATGCCTAGTCTTAAATTTAAGTGATATTTTTTTTAATATATAAAATTAAAAATTAAATTTCCTAATTTATTTTATTTGCGTGACAGTTATTGATACTGATATGATTTATAACGGGCTTAGTAGCAGAACAAGTGATGTGATATTTTTGGGTGACAGATGTGAATTATAGTTAGGATAGAACTAATTAAGGAGAAATTAAAAAATAGTGGTTGAAAAAACATAAGTTTAATATAATAAATAATTTCTATTTTAATTTTTGAATTAAGGAGTGTACCTTGAACAATTAATTTTATATTGTATGTAACAGCTGAAGAATTGGGAATTAAAGAGTTTTTACCAGCATACTTGGATCCGAATCTGCAAGCTGAGGAATTGGCCACTGGTGTGTGCTTCGCATCAGGTGGCGCCGGATACGATCCTTTTACATCAGTATCAGCGGTAGGCATATGTATATTTTAATGATGTCCCTCCCAAGTAGTTGATCTTGTTCCTAAGAAGTAACTTTTGTTTGATTATTATGATGATGAATCAGTCGGCTATATCTTTATCGGGTCAGCTAGACTTGCTGAAAGAATACATAGGCAAGTTACGAGGATTGGTTGGAGAAGACAGAACAAATTTCATCATAGCCAACAGTCTTTTTGTTGTCGTATTTGGCAGCAATGACATTTCCAATACCTATTTTTTATCCCGTGTTAGACAACTGCAATATGATTTTCCTGCATACGCTGATTTTTTGCTCCACTCAGCTTCTAATTTCTTCAAGGTATGATTAAGTTTCATCCAACCAAACATTACTCAACCCTCTGGTCATTTACATACATACTTTTTTTAGCTCTCTTAAATTACAAATAAACATATATTTCTTAGTAACTAATAATATTTAATCAAACTTTTAAAATCCGTACTCATCCAATTAGTTTGACCGGATCTGTTTGCGAAATTTGACTCGGCTGGTCGATTGAACTAATTCATCAAGATTCGTTAACCAAAATTGAAAAGATATATAAATGAAAAATTATGATTCTACTTTGTATATAAAACTCTTTTATAGTATTATAATATCTATTTTATCTTTTATCGTATTCAGCCACATATTGTTCATTATTATTATATACTAACAATTTCAAATATTTTTAGACTATCTTCAAATTATATATGTATAATAAATTCATTAACTTTTGTATCAAATATCTTTATTTAAATTATAATTTATAATTGAATGATGATATAAATTTAGAATATATTATAAGACTATCGTTAAGTTTTTTAATAAAATGCATTATTAAAAGTTCAGAAAATTTTTTGACAGGAATAAAAAAATCAGAAATTATTCACACATAAATATAAATGACATATTCGATGGTACGTGTTATTTCCGAACACTACAAAGAGATGATTAACCGCATAATTGTTTCGAGAGTGACGCTATATATATTTATTTTCTTTAATAGATATTATTGATTTCTATGTATATTTATCTTTCTTTATTTTTTTTGCAACAGCTTTTATATTTATCAAACAAATATGACGTAGGAAACCAATAAACTTGGTAATCAACACTGGAAACATTTTGCAATATAATTTTTTTTAATGAATGTTGGAAAGAATCTGCTTAACATTTTACGTATGATGAATGTTCTATAATGAAGTTTAAGCAATGAAATGCATGATTGTATCACGTGAAGTGGATGGATGAGGGAATGAACAGTTATGTGTGCAACACCTGTCAGTGATTTATTTTAATATGGACAATTAATTATTGTACTGCCTGGTAAATGAAATGAAGGAATTATACGGATTAGGAGCACGGAGGATTGCAGTATTTAGTGCACCACCACTTGGGTGTTTGCCATCTCAGAGAACGCTGGCTGGTGGAAAAGAAAGAAAAATTGTGGTGAAGATTAACGAGGCGGTGCAGTTATTTAACACCAAATTGTCAAAGCAGCTCAATTCTCTTAATCACAATCTTCCACATAGCAGGATTGTTTACGTTGATGTTTACAACCCTCTCTTTGACATCATTGTAAACTACAAAAAATATGGTACGTAATTTCAAATTTCGCTCACATATATGCCTTCTACTAATAAAAATTTGTGTGGGTGCGCATGCAGGCTATAAAGTCGGAGACAAGGGGTGCTGTGGCACGGGCTTCATCGAGGTCGTCTTCTTATGCAACCGTTTCACTCCTTTGTGCTCCAATGATTTGGATTACGTCTTTTGGGACAGTTTTCACCCTACTGAGACCGTTTATAGAAAGCTCATAACTTCTCTCCTTGGAAAATATTTGGATAAATTTCTCTGACCTAAACTCCTCCATCTATGCATCTGTTGCCAAAACTTTTAAGAATGGATTTTTTATTTCTTTAATAAAACCTCAGGCTTAGGCAATTTCCTGAGATGCTTATTAATTTGCCTCTTTGTTCTCACCACTAAATAATTCATGTCTACAAAATTAATTAAGCATATATGTAATAAATTTAAAATGTTATGATGTGTGTGCGCGTGTTGCCTTTTTAGTAGTATGCATTGATGGAATGTGGTAATAAATTCTAATTTGAACCTGTTAAATAATACAATGAGACAGCAAATTTTGGAAAATGAAGAATTAATCTAACTAAAGTATTCCTTGCATTGTATTATATATGCAGAGAGGATATATATATATATTTACTTTATTGTATACAATATTATAAACAATCTAACACATGAAAAACTAATTGATAATTAAAATTATATTTATTAATTAATCGTTTCCGTATTACAACCTCTAACTTATGGTCTTATATATAAAAAAGTAAATAATCATTTGTCTAACTATTATTTTTAAATTCAATGATTTTTCACAATCATTTAAATATTTTCAATATGATTTGATTATTATTTTTATGAGTTTAATTGGTATACACTATCAGTGCATAAAGATTCTTACACTTACAGTAAATCACAATCCTTCGTTCATGACTTTACTCATTATTATTTTAAAAGTCACATAAACAAAAAATCATGATTGAATGTCAATGTAAAAATCTTTTACCCTGACAGTGTATACCAACTCTTTATTAGATGCAATTTCATGTCACAATTTTTTAAATTAATTTCAATATCATCATTTTCGAAGCTAATACTATTAATGTCTATATTTAATGACAATTTTATCTATAAAAGACCATTGTTAATCAGTGATGGCTTTAAACTATCCATATTTAAATTTAAATTAAAAACTATTACAAATTATAAAATAGTTAACAAAATTATGATTTTAATATATATAGTCAAAAGTTTCAAACCTTCGCTATATAATATTTTTAAAATTGTAAATGGATAATAATTGATGAGAATAAAAATTATTAATAAAATTAAAATTGTATAAAATAAATTTTATCATACAAAATAATAGCGGGATGATTTTTTATCAATAATTTTAAATCGATGCTAATATAGATATTAATGATATTCTACATTTAAATAGTTTCGAAAACAAAATTAAATATAAAAATACTAGTGAGATGATAGTGACATTATGTAAAGAATTGAGAGAGAAAAATAGATTTAAAAATAATTGAAACAAAATTAAGTGTTAAACAAATAGTGGAAGAAAAAAATAGTAATTAAGCCTAATTAAAATTATATTATTATATTTAAATTTGAAAAAAAAATATATAGAAACAATTTTTTTTAAGAAGTTAACAATTAAAAAAGAAATAGGGAGCTATAACATCTTTCAAAAAGAAAAGTTTTACAAAATTTACAAAATGTACAAAAAAAACCCTTAAATTTTTATTAAGCACAACCAACGACTTCAATAATGACTAAAACCCCTGGAGAAAGATATTGACTCTAGGTTAAATACCCAAATTACCCTTCAAGTAGGTCAAAAGCCTTAGTTAATAGGCTTAAGCCCAAGGTAAATAGTATAAAAGGTAACATTTACCTAAGTTTGACTCACTCTCATAAAATATCATTATTGTCTAACGCATAACTCTTTTAGGTTCAACTCATGTTGACTTAAGTGTTGAAATGTCATTGCATGTACCCTACTTGTGTTGACAAGGATTACATGTTTGAACTCTCAAAAGACTTGAAGATTTCAGTGAAAACTCGAGTACTCAGATACATCTTGCAGATACATTTTGGTGCTCAATATGGGGCCGATAATTTGTCACCTACCGACCTCAAGAAAGAAGATCGAGTGAGACATGGTGCAAATAAGGAGCAATACTAAGACCTCTCACGATTATTCACCTTCGTTGCACAAAAACCAACACCAGGAACAAAGGAAGACGTGCTACTAGCAGCTTTACAGTAGATGCAACAAGAGTTAGACCACTTCTAACATGAGAATGAGGAGTTGCATAACAATGAGAACCGCTCTAGGAGAAATGAGGAAGTCAAGGCCACATCTCGAAACAGGGGGTCCATTAGGCCCTCAAAGCCATAACCGACCCCTATTGAGCAACCTCGAGCCTCCAAAATCGTATCCACCACCATAGCTGAAGCCCCAAACAAACAAAAATATCTTTTCACACCTGGCATCATAGAGGCACCCCTGCCTGAAAATTTGAAGCACTTGACGTTGGAGTATGATGGAAGCACTGATCTGGAGGTACATCTAGATGCCTTTGTCACTTGGGTCGAGCTCTTTACTTTGAGGATGTAGTTTTGTGAAAAGTATTCTCCTCCTCACTTAAGGGTCGGTGTCATCGTTCGAAGAGCTACGTTCATGGTCTAGTTTGCCACTAGCCACCTCCACCAATTATCCTCCATTGTGTTAGTAGGTGTTAAGCAGGAAAGCAAGGAGTCATTATGCTCATTCATGGAATGCTTTGGGAAGGTAGCCATGCAAATCAGCAACCTAGACCCAACTATAGTCCTGCATCATACAGTCACAACTCTATAACCTAGGCAATTTGTGGGCAACCTATGTCTAGAACCTACCAAAAGTATGGAGGAGCTTTGGCGTCGGACTACGACCTACATGGATATGGAAGAGCTGACAGAGTACCGCAATAGAGCACAGTAGATTCATCTGGTCCCGATAACAAGGATTTAGACTGAAACCAACTTGGAGGGAGAGATGGAAGCTTAGGGGGACAAAGCCTTCCACTCCAAATACTCCTACTATACACCCCTCAACACCAACAGCAAGAAGATTTTGGAACAGGCTCTGGTAGTGGAACTGATGCTCATTCTTAAAAGGGTGTACACCCCGCCTGATGCGAACAAAACAAAGGAGTGTCGATACCTAATAACTGCCTAAATTAACTATTTTTTACATAGGTAAAATAAAGTAGTTATCCTAATTCCTTCTTATTTAAGGCCTTATTTTCCTCTATTTTATCTTTAAATTAGAATTATTTAGGAAATTAGCTTTAAGATTTCATTCATATTCAGTTTATGTTTATTGTCTTGTTTTAGTTGTTCTAAGACAAGTTGTGAGAAGGACAAAAGAAATAACAGTACAATCCGAGCTTTTTGGTGTATGGTAGCATCCAGGCATCCAACGGCCAAGATCTGAGCGACCAATGTTACTTGGTTGAGAGGGGAAAAAGTGTAATTATAAGCGCCCAATGCCCATGGATATGAATGGCTAGCGCTTGATGCCAAGTAGGGCTTACGTGTCCAAAAGCAGCGCCCAGTGCTCATGTCTCCGCTGCCTAATGCTCATGAACAAATATGAGATTATAAAAACATATCTTTTTTTTAGAGTTGGGGGTTACACACCTTGCTGGCCTAGGGAACGCTCCAAACCTATCTTTGTCCATCCTTCATTCTTGAATTTAGTCTTTATTGAATTCTTGGAGCACTAACATTTGGGTTTTTCCAGTTGCATTTGATTCATTTAGATTTCTTACTGCAGATCTAATTCTTGATACATATTTTCTTGAGTTTAAATTTGGGTTTTTGACCCATATTTTGTGGGTTTGATTTTTACTATTTCTACTCTTTCCTTTTGATCCTGAATTACTTTAAATATAATTCTTGTCAAGTTTCTCATCTACTTTATTTGAAATCATTATTGAAGGAATTGAACTGATTGGTGCTCTACCTAAAGGGTTGGATTCTTGAAAACCCATTTTGTAAAAGAAGGTAGATTTTGAAAATTTTGAAAAGGGGTTGTTTTTGGAAATACCCTAATACTATTAAATAGAAATTTTTGAAAAATAATTTGGTTAATCTATTCAACCTCCTTCTAGATTCCCCCCTGTGACCAATAATTGGCATCACGAGCAGGATCTTGAGAAATATTTAAGATTATATCGATCCATTATTTTTAAAAATGTCACGGAATTAACTACCTTTCAATGAGGGTGGCTCAATTAACAAACCACCATTATTCATTGGTGAAAACTATGCTTTTTGGAAAGTTAGAATGAGAATCTTTATGGAGCCTGTAAATAGAGACATCTGGCAAGTTGTTGTAACCGATTATAAAATTCCTACATATATGGTTGAAAATCAAATATTGAAAAACCATATAGCTGTGGACTACCTATGAATTAAAACATGCTAAGAATGATTCAAAAGCCTTAAATATTATACATTCTGCCTTGAATAGTGATGAGTTTTTCAGGGTGTCATCATGCAATATAGCTAAGGAAGCGTGAGATCTAATCCAAGTCACACATGAAGGTACACCTGAAGTAAAACGAGCCAAAAAGAACACCTTGATGCAAGACACTAACATGGATGCACAGAAAAGATTTACACACATAATCAATCATCTGAAGGGACTTGGAAAGATGTTTGAGGGAGAAGAGTTGAATGTAAAGATACTCAAATCTCTAAATCGAAAATGGCAACCCATCGTGACAATAATCACAGAACCAAAGAACTTAGCAACCATGACAAATGCTGAAATCTTTGGAAAGCTTAGAGAATATGAGATGGATATGGCTAGAATGGCAGAAGAAGAACAGAAGGAAAAGAAAGGCAAAAGCTTAGCACTCAAAGTTCATGATCGATCAAGTGATAATGAAGGCACTAAGAACGAATCTTCAGAATCTGAGGACATGAGTCTCATGGTAAGGACATTCAAAAGATTCATAAAGAATAAAAACAACAAGGAAACATTCTCAAGTGGAAGAAAGCAATGAAAGAAGGGGAATACAACTCCTCCAAAGTTCACTTTCTTTGAATGTGGTAAGACAGGTCACATGAAAGCTGATTGTCCTTCCAGAAAGCAGAACAGTGAAAAGTATAGATCAAAATTCAGAAAGGATAAGAAGAAAAAGATGTATATTGCTTGTGAAAACAATGCTTCCACCACTTCCTCAAGTGAAAGTGAAAGTAACCAAGAAGGTAATATCTGCTTGATGACTAAAGCCAAAGCAGAAAAAGAGGCAAGTGATTCTGACTCTGACTCTGACTCTTCTTATGATTGTGATTATGATCAACTCCAAGAAGTTTTTGTTCAAATGCATGGTGAGGCTAAAAGATTAAGGCACCTCAATTTTGGCCTCAAAAAGCAGATTAAGGAATATGAAGCTAGCATAAATGACTTGCAAAAAGAAATAGAGGTTTTAAAAGGTAAAAATTTGAAATTAAAAACCATTTTTAATTGCAATCATGCTTCATCCTCCACTTGTGCTAACTGTAAAGTGCTTGAAGGTTAAGTGGATTATCTTACAAAAGCACTTTCTAAGTTCAATATGGTCAGTGCTAACCTTGATGCTCTTTTGAAAGCAACATGGCATTTCTTCAAAAATTGGTCTTGGATATCATAATACCACTAAGAAAAAGGCCTTCAAAAAGACTTTCAATTCAAAAAGACCTTATGTCTCTTGTCATTATTGTTTTCATAAAGGACATATTACACATAATTGCCTTATCAGAAGGATTGGTGTTCCTAGTGGGAAATATGTATGGGTTGCCAAAGGATCCAAAATTGTTACTAATCCAAATGGACCAAACTCTATTTGGGTACCAAAATAAGCAATTAAATTGTTTTGCAGGTGTGCCTAAAAGGAAAGAAGTCTATGTGGTACCTGGACAGTGGATGCTCAAGTCATATGACGAAAGATAGAAGCAAGTTCATTTCCCTACAACCAAAAATAGCTGGTTTTGTCACTTATGGAGACAACAATAAAGGTAAAATCCTTGGTATTGGAAGCATTGGTAACAAAGACTCTATTCAAATTGATAATTTTTTACTTGTTGATGATCTAAAATTCAATCTGCTTAGTATAAGTCAATTGTTTGACAAGAATTTTAAAATCAAGTTTGATCATGAGTGTTGTACTATTAGTGATGCATCAAATCATTTTTTGTTTGTTGGCATGAGAATGAATAACATCTATGTGCTTGACATTGATAATTCTGCATCAAACATAACATGCTTATCTTCTAGGGATGATTTATCATCACTTTGGCATAGACGTTTTGCACACATTAATCTGGGTCAATTGAATAGACTTGCATCCAAAAATATTGTTGTAGGTCTACCTAACTTAAATTTCTCTATAGATGGCCTTTGTGATGCATGACAAAAGGGAAAATAGTCTAGAAAATCCTTTAAATCCATTAATTTAGTTTCTACAACTAGACCACTTGAACTCTTGCACACGGATCTATTTGGTCTCTCTAAAACTGTATGTCTAGGTGGAAACTTATATGGGTTAGTTATAATTGATGATTATTTTAGATTCACATGGGTAGCTTTCTTATCTGTTAAAAATAATGCATTCCATGTTTTTCTCAAAAATTGCCAAAAGGACCCAAAATGAAAAAGATTTGAAAATTAAGTCCCTAAGAAGTCACAATGGTGGTGAATTTAAAAGTAAGGAGTTTGAAAAATTCTGTGAAGAGCATGACATTGATCATAAATTTTTTGCTTCTAGAACACCACAACAGAAAGGGGTGGTGGAAAGGAAGAACAGATCTCTGATTGAATTAGCTAGATCAATGCTCAATGAAAATTCTATGCCTAAGTACGTTTGGGCTGATGCTGTGAGCACTACATGTTATGTTTTTAACAAAATTCTTATCTGTCCTCTTTTGAAATTGACACCATATGAATTGTTCAAGGGTAGAAAATGCAATATCTCTCATCTGAGGATATTTAGCTGTAAATGTTTTGTTCTGAACAATAAGGATAATCTTGGCAAGTTTGATGCAAAAACGGATAAAGCAGTATTTCTAGGATATTCTGCATATAGTAAAGAATATAGAGTTTTAATAAAAGATCATTGAGTGTTAAAGAATAAGTTCATGTTGTATTTGATGAATCTAACCCCTAGAAAAAAGGAGTTTCCTTGGTAGAAGATGATGATATAGGTACAGGTGATATTCCTCTTGAAAAGTCAAAAGATACCATCAACTTGGAGGAAAAGAAAGTCTCAAATGAAGTTGAAACTCAATCTCTACCCAAAGAATGGAGGACACCTAGAGATCTCTCCCTTGACAACATACTTGGTGATATTGAGAAGAGAGTTACTACTAGATATTCTCTAAATCTTTTATGTGAAAATATGACTTTTGTTTCTTAAATTGAACCATCTTTTGTAGATGATGCTTTAAATGACGAATTTTGGTTGTTAGCCATGCATGATGAATTGAATCAATTTAAAAGAAATGATGTTTGAGAAGTAGTGCCATATAAGAGTTGTATGAATGTCATAGGAACAAAATGGGTGTCTGGAAACAAACTAGATGAAACTGGAACCATAACCAGAAATAAGGCTCGATTAGTAGCTAAGGGCTATAATCAACAGGAAGGTATAGACTTTGGTGAAACATATGTTCCAGTTGCTAGATTAGAAGTTGTTAGGCTCCTTCATGCTTTTGCATATGTGTTTGACTTTAAGCTATATCAAATGGATGTGAAAAGTGTCTTTTTAAATGGTTTCCTTGATAGAGAAATGTTTGTTTCATAACCTCCTGGTTTTGTAGATAACAGGTTTCCTCACCACGTGTATAAGCTTAAGAAAGCCCTTTATGGTCTTAAGCAAGCTCTGAGGTAATGATATGAAAGGTTAAGTAAATTTCTCTTGTCTTAGAACTTTGAAAGAGGAAAGGTAGACAAAACCTTATTCATTATGAGATCTTCTGAATATATACTGTTGGTTCAGGTATACATAGATGATATTATATTTGGTTCTACTAACACATCTCTCTACAAGGCCTTTGTTTCCAAAATGTAGGGGAAGTTTGTTATGTCCATGATGGGGGAACTGAATTTTTTCCCAGGCTTACAAGTGAAGCAAATGGAGAAAGGGGTCTTCCTTCACCAAACCAAATAGACAAAGGATTAAGTAAATTTGACATGGAAGAGTACAAAGTCTTCAATATTCCAATGGGAACCAACTGCTACCTAGATGCTGACTTGAAAGGACATCCAGTAGAAGTGTCCAAATACAAAGGAATGATATGTTCACTACTATATTTAACTGCTAATAGACCTGACATTATGTTCAGTTTTTGTCTGTGTGCTAGGAATTAGGCTGCACCAAAAGAATTACACATGACAATAGTAAAAAGGATCATGAAATACCTCAAAGGAACACTTGATATGGGATAGTGGTATCCCAAAGGTACAAATCCTTTCTTAATTGGTTTTTTTGACTCAGACTTTGCAAGTTGCAAGTTGGATAAGAAAAGCACAAGTGGAACTTGTCACTTATTTGAGAATAGTCTAGTATCTTGGACAAGCAAAAAGTAAGCCTGTATGGCCCTATCAATTGCTGAGGCAGAATACATAGTTGCTGGAAGCTGTTGTGCCCAATCCTTATGGCTGAGGCAATAACTTGAAGACTTTGGCATCGTAATCAACAAAATATGTTTCAAGTGTGACAACACAAGTGCAATAAATTTGACGAAGAATCCTATACTTCACTCAAAGACAAAACATATAGAGATTCATCATATCTTCTTGAGAGATCATGTAGAAAAAGGAGATTGTAAAGTCAAATTCATAGAAACGGAGTTTTAGCTAGCTGACATATTCACAAAACCACTACCAAGGGAAAGGTTTTACAAGCTCAGAAGAGAGCTTGGCATAGTAAGTGCTCATGAACTATAACTTTAACTATGTTTGATTGATCCTAGAATGCATAAATTGTTTGGACTGAATGAACTTACAAGTCATTGCATGAATTGACTGAAAATTGATGACATTTAATGATTATTCATGCATTAGAAGCATTGCATTTTGATAGAATGGAATGCGATTGCATAATTTGCATGTACAGGGGTTTTTGTTTTGTAGTAATGATTACCACTGCAGGTAATCGATTCTGGATTTTTCAAAATCAGTTCCACACCTCGTGCTAATCGATTACCCAAACGCAGTAATCGATTACCTACACTAGTTTTTTCAATTATGAGTTTAAGATTCAAAAGGGCGCGAATCCAACTCACTCCAAAATTTCCAAATTGATTCCAAGAGAAGCTTCAAGTGCGAAAATTCCTCAAGAAGGTAGGGTTCTTCATAAACCTAAATCACCTCAATCCTTCAATTTCTCTCCTTTCAATCCCAAATCTGCTCTATCCAAACCCTAACAATGGAATATGGTAGCTTTAGTCAGAAGAAGAGGATGAAACACATAGCTATAAGAAGGGAATTTTCGCCTAAGCTCACCCTTAGAAAGCCTTCTGCCCCAAAGCGTCGTGCACAAGGCTCTCCAGCCAAAACACGAGAATACTCTCCCGAGTGGTTCTCATCCTAAGAACAACAGGACTGCTTCAATAGAAGCTATGCGACTAGGGAAATGATTTCACCAAAGTTATTCATCTTTTTTCTGGCTTACTGAGAATGGGTTTAGCTTCCATGATGACCTAGAGTTCCAAGGGTTGTCAAAATTATTTCAACTCAAAGGAAAGTTCTACCCTGATCTAGTCAGGATTTTCTATTCTAACCTAAGGTAGGATGATTATGGGAATCTGATTTTTGAGGTGAAAAGGAAGAAGTGCTAGTGTGGATGACTTTAAACAAAATGAGGTCAATTACAGGAAGATGGAGGTCTTCAAATCTATGCTGGTCAAACCTGATGACTGGGAATCAGGTAGAAGTGGAAGAAGGGATCTAAAGAAGAAGATTGTGTTTAATACCAGAGGAATGAAGGTTGATGACCAATTGCTACACTATTCTATTGCTTGAATATTGGCTGCACGTGGGAGCAATCATGCTCAAATTATAGAAGAGGACATGATGTTGATGTGTGCCATCAATAATAGTATCAAAGTCAACTAGGTAGATGCCATCAAGGACAACATGCTGAAGACTCGTCGTCTAGATGAGTACAAATGTCCCTATGCAGTCTTCATTTCTAAAGCCCTAGATAAATTTGGTGTGAACACCTCTAATGAAGCAAATAAGTTTACAATAGATTTTCACTTTGTCAAAGGTCGTGCTTTAAAGATGATGAAGCTGATTAAAACTGATGAAGAATGGCTAACAAAGGAAGAATTATAAGTTAAGGATGAAGATGATTCGGTGGAACCAAAGGTGCTGACTCCTTTTGAAGACATGATCCTAAAGCAAATGGGGGAATTGTGGGCTTCACAAGAGAGGGAGTTTCGAGAGATAAAAGACTCCTTGGAATCAATCTCGGAGAGGTTGGATTTGTTGGGTGTCTCCTTCCCCGGTCTATAAGATTAGGACGTGTCTGTGCATCTTCATTTTAGGCTTAGCCATCTTAGGACTTGCATCTGCCTTGTTTTGTTTTTCATTTAATCTTTTTTGCACTTGTCTTTATGTTTTCTCGTTCTCTCAGCCTTTTACATGTTTACTTTCTTTTATTGCCATAATCCAAAATCTATGTTGGTACCTTGATTAAACTTGTAATCTTGATTGACTGTGCTTCAATGTAATATCACATATCATTAATGAAAGCTTAATTGTTGGGTCTAAAACTCTGTATTGACTGATTTCTTTATTGATTTATTTCCTGCAAAATTGAATTTTATTTGAGCTTAATTTCTTTATTGATTTCTTCATACCCATTTTTTATGGTTTGAAAGTGTTTCCAATTCAAGATTCAAGGAAGAGACTTCATTGAATTCTAATCTTTCTTTTTGGGTATTCTTCACATCAGGTGATATTTTTCTATACCCTATCTGTGTTTTTGCACTAGGTTTACAATCTCTTGAGGTGTTCTTGAGATTGTGGTAAAATAGTGACAGGATGTCACGGTGTAGCAAGCTCTTGTGGTGTGCAAGAGGAAGCCTCCTATTGTGTGATTTAAATCTTTCCAGGATTAAAATTTGTATGTGTGGTGTGCATGTACTGAGATTTTAGTAGAAAGCAGATTAGCAGAAGGCTAAGTCTGTAAACTAGACATAGGTTAGTTGGACCAAACCAGTATAAATTACTGTGCAAATTCTCTCTTCCTTATACTTTTTAATTCAGTTTTTATTGAATTCTTTGAGCACTGACATTGGGGTTTTTGCAGCTATGTTTGATTCATTTAGATTTCTTGTTGCAGATCTAATTCTTTAAACATATTTTCTTGAGTTTAAATTTGGGTTTTTGACCCATATTTTGTGGGTTTAATTTTTATTATTTCTACTCCTTCCTTTTGATCTTGAATTACTTTAAAAATAATTCTTGTCAAGTTTCTTAGCTACTTTATTTGAAATCATTATTCAAGGAATTGAATTGATTGATGCTTTGCTTAAAGGGTTGAATTCTTGAAAACTCATTTTTGTAAAAGAAGGTAGATTTTGAAAATTTTAAAAAGGGGTTTTTTAAAAATACTTTGATACTGTTGAATAGAAATTTTTGAAAAATAATTTGATGAATCTATTTAACCCCCCTTCTAAATTCTCCCTGGGACCAACAATTTACTTGAGTTTAAATTTGGGTTTTTGACCCATATTTTGTGGGTTTGATTTTTATTATTTCTACTCTTTTCTTTTGATCCTAAATTACTTTAAATGTAATTCTTGTCAAGTTTCTCAACTAGTTTATTTGAAATCATTATTAAAGGAATTGAATTTATTGGTGCTCTGCTTAAAGGGTTGGATTCTTGAAAACCTGTTTTGTAAAATAAGGTAGATTTTGAAAATTTAAAAAATGATTTGTTTTTTGAAAATACTCTAATACTGTTGAATAAAAATTTTTGAAAAATAATTCACTGCCCTCGCTAGGTTCCTTCCCTGCATAGAAAAAATGGTCTGGCTGGTGTATCGATTGTTAAAAAAGGCAAATCACTTTGTTTGGACTTCAGAGTGTGAGCATGTTTTTCTTAGACTTAAGGAAGTTGTAGCCACATTGTCGATCCTCAACAGACCGAACTCTAGGACTAGCTTACACTTATACATAGTAGTAACTCAACATGCTATAAGTATGGTTCTCATCCAAGAAAAAGAGAATGTCCAAGTCTTGGTCTACTTCATTTGCCAAACCCTTCAGGGAGGCCCAGAAAAAAGAAGGTATCAAGTGCTTGAGAAAGTTGCCTTGGCAGTGGTCACAACAAAAAGGAGACTTCGGTACTACTTTCAAGGTCACTGCATAATGGTGCGCAACGATTGTCCCATAACGAAGATGCTTTGTAAGCCTGAACTAGCATGTCAGATGACGACCTGGTGAATTGAACTCTCGAAATTCGACCTCTAGTTTAAGTCACGGGGACCAATGAAATCATAATCACTTGCGAACTTTGTTGCCAAAATGCAACTTGCCTGGTCATTCATTGGAACTTGGTGGATTTTATGAGTGGACGGATCCTCCAACCACCTGGGAAGTGGAGACAGAATAATATTAGAAGCAATGGGAGACATAGAATTGGAACAGGCCTTGAGTTTCAACTTTAAGGCCTCCAACAACCAAGTCGAGTATGAGACAATGATTGCAGGACTCCATCTGACCTGGGACATGGGCTCAGAGAGGGTAAAATGCCGTATGGACTCCCAGGTAGCAGCTGAATAGATAAATGGAACTTTTCAAATGAAGGATCTTACCTTACTTCAATACTATCACTAGTTCAAGTAAAAATGTGAATGCTTTTTGGAAGTGGAGGTTTGACATATGCCGGGACTTGAAAACACCCTGGCTAACCAGTAGAAAGATTGGCCAGTGCTAAGAAGAATGACCAACTAAAGACTAGGGATGGCAATGAGGTAGAGGTAAGTGCAAGTTTGGTCCTCCTCATCCTATCCTTGGAAAGTGCGAGTCAGGTTCAAGTTTGAGTATAAACAAAGTGAGTATAAGATTTTAAAGATAGAAACTAGAACATGACAACTCTAACCTAACCATCTAATATTTAAAACCACTAACCTAAGCATACTAACCTAGCCACTAAAACATGAAACGTAATAACATAACATAACACAATCTACACCAGTAGCCTAAACATCACAACCAACATAATAATAACTCACTAATCTCTTAACATTATATACTCCGTATGTACATATCACAAACATCACAATCTCCCCACAAAGGTAAAACACAACATAACATCACAAAAACAACTAAACAACACAAATAACTCAAAATGGACAATATATACATAAACATGGAAAAAAGAAAAGAGATGAGGGTTAGAAGATTGGACTGCCTCCCAATGAGCACTTGTTTAATGTGACAAGTTTGATGGTCCAATACCTCACAGGTTTATGGGATGATTTTCCCAGATAGAGCCTTGCTTTTGGGAGATATTTTGGGCCTCCATTCGTGTCTTTCAGCTCCAGGCCGAAAGCTATCCTTAATGCACATCCTCTTTGAAGTGAAGTAAGTATTTATACCTCATGGGCCTGGTTTTTGGCCTCTTAGCATTGTCGATAATGCTTTCCAAGAATCTTCCTTTAAAGCGTCAACACCAACATCAATAGGTGGGGGATTATCAGATGGGTTATTTAAATTCACCTCCCTGTAAAGAAGTTCCGCTTTATTTTCTTCACTATCCCTCTCTAGTTGATCTTCAGTATGCTCAATGTCTTATGTTGGATGGATCTTTTGAACCAGATGAGACATGAGCACCTGATCATGATCATGAGAATGAAAGGTTTTCCCACTCTCTTCCTCTTTTTCTTCAACCACCTCATCTTCCTCACACAAGTTCTCACTCAAGGTGGTTTCCATCAAGTCATCTCCACTCAACTCTTTTCTCACTTCTCATTCCTCTACTACACTGAGTAGATCATCAGAATCATCATACATGTCTTGAGTGATGGTGAGTCTACCTTAGATTCCAGTATATGGTTGACAGTTAGCCTACATCTCAATCCTCTCCAAAGTGACTTGTGTATCCAAACAAAACCTCTTTTACTCTTCAACCAATTTCTCCATGTCGGTCATTTACTTGTGATGCATTGCTTGATCAACCATATCTGAATAGCCTTGAAAATTGAAGTCTGAAGTGGAGGGCATGTCTTGAGGCCATGACTGTGGAAATGGTTGATGGTGGGCTTTGTATGAAGCTTATCTTTTTGGTTGAGTTAGCCAATGCATGTACCCTTGGAAAGTTCTCTGAAGCTCTGAATTGCTATCTTAGGACCATGATTGTTTTGATGTGTTTGATCATTCACACCACACTATAATCCTAACTTGTTATCGAGTTTGGCTATGCAAGACTCTAATATATGATAAGTTTCCTTATTAATCAATTGGAGGTTTACCCAATAAATTTAGTCAATTATATTGGAAGAAACCCAATTAACTCAGTTCAATCATTCAAACATCAATGGTCATGAATATTCAAACAATTAAGATGTTAAGAAAAAAAATAGTAAGATGATTTAATCACCAAATGACATAGAATAATAATGCAAAGTACAAGGGGGAATCATAAAGAGTTTGCATCATAATCCTAGAAATGGGGAATTAGGCAGACATGGGTAATGAAAAATCAAACTTTTGTGAATTACATAATGTATCAATAATAAAAGAAAGAATTACTATTATAGAGCACTATGAATTGACTCAATCCAAAGCTTCATTTCTATTCCGCGCCTCTAGGTCACAAATTTGACTATTTGTCTGAGGCAAAGTGAGTCCTTTTTGTTTCTCTTATTTTGGTATTTATAGGAAATATTTGGGATTTTTAGCACAAGTGTGCTGGAATTAAGCAAAACTATGCTTGTTTTGGCTGACTTTGTGGGCTGCATTGACCTAACACGGTCATGCTCAATCACGACCGTGCTTAATTAAACACAGACGCATTAATCTGATTCTTCAATAATTACTCTAAAATGGTTCGGTTTTGCCTCTTTTTCTTCCCGTTTCTTAAGTATTTGTCTAAAATGAGAATAAATACTAAAAAGTGAGTTTTGTTAACAAATATGTAGTTTCTTTGCTTACAAACAGGTATTAAACATGATAAAAATAGAGTCAAAATTCAGTTTATCAACTATTTTGAAATAGTTCTGCTTAAAGTCCTTATAAGACGAGGTATAGACTTGAAATAGCGGATTCTCTAAGACCTGGCAAATGGAAGACCACTAGACTGGGGACACTGGAGAACAACGAAAGTAGTGGAAGAAAAAGCCCAAAGTGGCAGTTGTTTATATGAATCGGTAGAGCGCTCAAAACGCTTGAATTGTCACCTAGACTTTGGGATGGATTTGTGTAAGAGCGCAATTCATCACCTGTAACATCTCCATTGTAAAATTGTCAAAGGGAATCTCCATGCCGAGATCCTTCAAAATGTAAGTGTATATATAAAAATAATCTTGGCCACTCGAGAGAGGTGTGTTCTGGAACATGAGTTAGAGTCCAGCCTGATGTTACTTCGATATGCACACATCATAATAAAAGGTGCAACCTTGGAGGGTCATCAAAAGGACAAAAATGATACGTTTTACTAAAAAGGGCACAACTCTCTCGACTAGTATAGGTAGAGGTATAAGCGACAACTTCCCCATCAACTCGTTCATACCCAAGGCATAAAAGAGGATACTTAGGGATAATTATCACTAAGGCCAACTCTTCCTCCGACTCGGCCTCTGACTCGTTCCCTTATGGTTGAGGAAAAACAATGGCATCAGCGTGCACGAAAGCAAGCAAACCCATTTCCACTTCCATAGACACCCCAACTTAAGTTGTCTCATTAAGCTAACAGTTGTGGTGTCGCCACCTCTTAGACACGTAAGCTAGACTTCGTCTCTGGGTCTAGCTAGTTCCCTAGAGCAGCCATGTTCTTGAGAGGGGGAGGGACATCCCAAGAACTATTGGCAACCATTAGATTGATAATGGAAGTATCCACCCGTTCACAATGACTCCCCTTTATAGCTCAATGCTTACAAAGGCTTAAAACGGAAGACCTACCAACACTGTCAGATCAACGACCTTCGCTTGCTGCTGTTTCACATCCCACCGAACCACTGGCAAGCCTACTTTTTTGGATAGTAACTATCCAAAAAAGAGGTGGGGAACAAACCCTAACGTGTTAGCTACATTCAATACCACATCCCCGCCTTCTAGACACAGTTGGGAACAACAAAAGACACATTCGACAATCATTGATAAAGCATTTTCGCTCTCTTTGAGGACTCGACATTGGTGGGCATGTATACCAGGACAATCCTAAAACAAGGTTGGACCCTCCCAACAGGCATACTGGGACACCCTCTAGGCAAGACCGAACCCTCCCCATCCAGATTAGGAACGACTCTACAACAAGTTGAGGCACACTCAACGACTTCGGCTATGACCAAAGTCCCTAGGAAAAGATATTGACCTCAAGTGAAATACCTAGATTACCCTTCAAGCAGGTCAAAACCTTAGTTAACAAAGCCAAGCCCAAGGTAAACAGTATAAAAGGTAGCACTTACTCAAGTTTGACTCACTCTCATAAAATATCATTATTCTCTGACACAACACTTTTAGGCTGAGTTCACCCAGACTTGAGCATTAGAGTGTCATTGCAGATACCTCACATGTGTTAACTAGGATTACTAGCTTAGATTCTCAAAAGATTTAAAGATTTAAGTGAAGACTCAAGTACCTAAATATATATGTGCAAGTACATGTCCATTAAGTAATAGTTTGTATGGGCCCGTGGTGACAAGGTAAATTTGTTCATATGAAGTTGGTTTTATAATTGAAAAAAGAAATATGAATAAGAAAAGCATTGAAACCAAAACACATGTTTAGGATATTGTCATAATTTGATGGCTGGCTGACTATCCGTCGCAATAAATTGATAAGGTTGGATGGGTGATTTGAGGTACATATAATAACTTTGCTCATTACTCTTTGGCTGTGGTTCAATTAAGGATTAGGAATAGCCACTTGTCCCTCAATGAAGTCCCCTTGTCCCTCAGTCTCAGCACTTGTTCGTTTCACTCTACTGTTACTACTTGTTTCCTGCAAAGCAAATGGTGCTGTGGAACTTGCACCAAATGTTTCTTTTCCAGCAGTGTTGGTATTTGGAGATTCCATCGTGGACACCGGCAACAACAACAACAACTTCAAAACTTCCGCTCGCTGCAACTTCCCACCATATGGCAATGATTTCACCGGAAGGATCCCTACGGGCAGATTTTCCAATGGAAAGGTTCCATCTGACCTTCTAGGTTTGCCATTCCCCCCTCCACTTCATTTGCTTTTATCACATTTATAAATATTACCTCTCCTTTTAATATCTCTATCTGTATTTCTATTCATTATTTTAATACAGTTTTTCAAATTACAAATTTATCAAATATTTTTTTACTCCCTTCTAATTAACAACTATAAAATTTTTATCAATTAATTTCATCATATTTGAATTTACTAGAATAAGAACTCAATAAAAAAAAGGGAAACTTAACTAATTCAATCACTTATCCTGTCAAAGTCATATACAAATATAAATATGTTAGTGATAATTGATTACTCTAAAGTACGAAAATACACTTGTGCTATAATAATCATTGGCTAAAAAATACACAGTTAAGATTTATGATATATTACGAAATCTAAAATTAATTAATCATAATTTTAACTAATCTAATAGGTTAATGATTTATATTTGTAATTTTTATGACTGCTTATCTTTATATAATTTATGATATTGGAATCTTTAATTTTTAGTCAGATTATATGTATAGGAATTATATATATATAAAACAAGGAGAGAACGACTTATTTTAAGAATAAGTTTAAAAAATTTATTTTTTATCTTAATCATTCATTTTCTTAAAATTTAGTATAGAGTAAGTCTTTTAAACTTACTCTTAGAGTAAGTGGATCCCTCTTATAACATATGAAAAAATTATAATTTTATAGTTAATTATTATACGAGAAAATTTTTGGCCACAAAAAAGGTTGAAAAGGTTTTATGGCCACATATTAATAAATTAACATTGAGTAAATTATGTTTTTAGTACATATTTTTTCAAATTTATGATTTTGATATACAAATTTTTTGTTGACCGGTCAAGATATACAAATATATTTTTGTTTGAAAACATCTAAGAAAAAAATATATCTCATAATAATCTTTAAAAAAATATGTTTTAAAGTTAATTAAAAAAGTAATGTTATGTCTAAAAAAATATTATAAAATAAAAATTGAAATTGAGAAATGCAATCTTATTATTCATTGTCTACAATATTATAAAATAGAGGTGAGAAAGGCTAATGGAGAAGGGAAGGAGGAAGAGGTCCTATGGTCGAAGAAGAAGGGAGAGAGACTTTAATTACATAGGTGAGGACACATGGGATAACAGTTAAGGGGATATATGAGAATGAGGTATAAAGTAGGTAAAAGAAGGTGAATGGAGAGTACAAAAAAGAATATGAATAATATATATTTTTTTAATTTGTGGCTTTAAAAGTCGTCACAAAATGTAATAGAAATTGTTAAAAAGTTTAATGAATAAAATATTAATAATAAAGTGACATGTCATCACTTACCAGCAAAAATAAATCGAATAACTAAGATGTTAGACGAAAAAAATAGTTGTATACCTTGACTAATCAACAAAAAAATTGTGTACCAAAATCATAAATTTGAAAAAATACATATGCAAAAAACCATGTTTTACCCTTATTTTATTAATTATTTTTTTTAAAAATGTGACCACTTAACAATTAAAATAAACAAAAAGATTAAAATATTGGACGGAAAAAATGTTGTATACTTTAACTAATAAACAAAAAGTTTATATATCAAAATCATAAATTTGAAAAAATTCATATATCAAAAACAAACTTTACCCATTAACATTCCTATAAATCCTTCATTCTTAGAATATTTTGTATTTTCTTAAATAAAAAATGCTTTTAACCATTTTTTATAAGAGTTTAATTAGTATATACTGAGTGTTTAAAAGAGTTTTACATAAACGTTAAATAATACTTATTTATACGACTTTTAAAATATTAATTGATAAACAAATTTACCGCAAATGAAAGATTATAATTAAAAGTCAATCTAAAATATTTTACATTAAAAATAAATACTAATTAAACTCTTTCTATAAATATTAAAATATTTTTTTTTGGTCCAACATCACTGTATAAAGGTTGAACTAGTTCATTATCATGAAACTGACATATCTCATAATTTTAGACTTTGCAACCAATGTATACCAAAAACTTTGATAATCAATATCCAAGTAAAGCGAATGGGAAATATTAATAGAGATTAATTGGTATATACTTTTAATGTAAATTTGTATACTGATATTTAATTAATTATAATTTTTTTATTTACATAAGACTTTTAAAATAATAATGAGTCAAATCAACAAATTTAAAGGTTGTGATTTACAATTAAACTCATATTAATAATACTTTAGTTAGTGTGCTTCTTGCATAAGTTAGACTTTAAATATGTTAAAAATGCTAAAACTAACATTTGTATTAGAATTTAAATATGATATTGTGTAAAACCTTGAATTTACTTTCTACTAATATTTTTGGTTTTGTAATCGTTTTTAACAGTTTTTTGGCAATAGTTAATATTTATTTTTGAAAAATAAACACTACTTTTACTAGTTTTACAAGGGAATAAAAAATAGTTTAACTAATTTAATATTTATATATTTACAATATAAAAAAATTTATACTTATATTAATCGATAAAGTAACAAATATAAAGAGTTGTTTCACTGTAAATTTTTTATACTTCTCATATAAAATTTTAATATATAAGCTTTTACCGTAAGTTTGATGTATCAACGTGTCATTTTGATATTTTATTTGAATTTATGTACGTTATAAATTTATAATTTATCTAAAGTACGTTTGTTAAACTTTTTATTTTATAAAAAAAATGTTAGTACTATTAATTATGTTAACGAGAAAAGTCTGTTGTTAAACTTAAACCAACAATGTCATTGATTCTTGATTCTGTCCTACATCCTAAAAATGTTTATTTATTTAAAAAAATTGAAGTTATAAAAATCATAACCAAATAATGGTATGTTTAGTTGGACATTATATTTTAGAGATGATTTTTTACATGTTTAATTAAAAGTTATTAGTTACAATTTTTACAAGTTTGACCAAGAATTGACTTGATTTTAGTGTATGTTTTTTTATAAGCAGTTTGTAGGTGTGTTTTTACACGAATTAAAGTCATGTTGACTAAATTTGATGTAAACCCTTTTCAAATCTCAAATTCAGCATCAAACTTATAAACAAAAGCCAAAAAGATGAAGAAAATGTACACAGAAAGATCATAAAGGAAATAATGTCACAATCACACATTACAAGTGAGGAGTATTCATCACAAAAAATAAAAAATTGATGATAAGACTATAACCCAAAAATTAATAGAGATAACTCTCATTTTAGTCAATGATAATTATCTTTTTCTTTTTCTTAACGACTATATTTTAAAAGAAAGTTAATATTATTAGTTTTTGTAAGCAATAAATTTGAATCCGCAATCTGCTATTACGGAAGAGATATTCTAAAGTTTCACTAAATATAATTATAAATATTTTTATTTTATTTTATTTACGCCTAATATACTTTGTTTTTCATATTTATTGTAAATATTTTTAAAATACCCTTATAATTATTTTTTCAACATAATATTTTTATAATTAATAAATGTGTTACCCTAACTCTAATTTTATTTTTTCTTTGTTATTCTTTAAATTCTAATCATGTATCCTTATTTAATTATTTTTAAGCTATATTTTTGTAAATCTTCTTTACTATTTTTGTAAAAATTCAAATACGCAAGTTACAAAGATTAAAAAAATACAAAATTCTTAAGAAAAAAAGAAGAAGATAAACTTAGTCCTGTATGCAAAAGGCAAAGGGTAGATAGTTTTCTGAGTTTCGTTTTGTTGTTGTTTAATTATAACAGTTGAAGAATTCGGCATAAAAGAGTATCTACCAGCATACTTGGATCCAAATCTCCAGCCTGGTGAATTAGCGACGGGTGTGTGCTTTGCATCGGGTGGTTCTGGATACGATCCTTTGACATCACAATCTGCGGTACACAATTTTTTGTGACAAAGTTTCTGAAATTAATAATTTGAGTGTTCCTGTTCTAAGTGTGTTACTGATCTATAAGCAGACAGTAATATCACTGTCGGGTCAATTAGAGATGTTCAAAGAATACATAGTGAAGCTAAAAGGACACGTTGGAGACAACAGAACAAATTTCATCTTGGCCAACAGTCTTTTCTTCGTCGTTTTAGGCAGCAATGACATTTCCAACACATACTTTTTGAGCCATCTCAGAGAAATGCAATATGATGTTCCCGCTTACTCTGATCTCATTGTTAACTCAGCTTCTAATTTCTTCCAGGTATGAATAATTTCTACAGTTAAATGTATGTAACATTAAAATTAATGTATTAATCTTTCTTGGCTTTGAAAACAATTGAAAGGAAATATATGAGCTAGGTGCACGGAGAATTGCAGTATTGGGTGCACCAGCAGTTGGGTGTGTGCCATTTCACAGAACGCTGAGAGGTGGGATAGAAAGAAAATGTATAGAAAAGTACAACAATGCAGTGGTGTTATTTAACGACAAACTGTCCAAGGAGATACATTACCTTAATCAGAACCTTCCTAGCAGCAGGATTGTTTACTTCGATGTTTACAACCCATTGCTTGATATCATTCTAAACCACAAAAAATACGGTAATTGCATTATACATTTCACTTTATCTGTTGACCAGCTTTTGTTGATAAATCATTTATTAATAATGGTTGCACATGTGCCAAAATCTTTTAATTATTTTTAACTTCCTTGTCTAACTGCAGGCTACAAAGTTGGAGACAGAGGGTGTTGTGGCTCTGGCAATCTAGAGGTTGCACTTACATGCAACCATTTGGAGCCCACGTGTCCCAACGTTTTGGATTATGTCTTTTGGGACAGTTTTCACCCTACTGAAAGCGTTTACAAAAAGCTTGTGCCGGCTCTTCTGAAGAAACATATACACCAATTTGTATAAGCAATTAATCTATTTCTTTTGTCTTTATTCATTCTCAGGCTCGTTGCTACCAAATAAATTACTTATATAAAAGCCAAATATTCGTGCATACAATGTATTAGCACAAACAAGTGCCTTTGAGTTAATTTCCTACTAATAAGCACGACTATGTTTTCAAGTGCCGAATATTTGTATTTTCAAATTTTAATTATTATTTTAAAAAATAAAAAATATTTTATGCAACGGACGTTTTACAGATAAATTGACAAAAAATGCACCTCTCGGTGAGACGACGACCGTAGGTAAATGCAATTCTGATTTTAATAAAATCACTCGTACATACACATTATACACACACATATATTAACATTTTATATTTTACACTATTTAATTTTATATTTTTTAACTCATTTTCTTATTTTCATATAAAGATAAATAATTACACCTCCAATTTTAATATTTATATATTTTATTTTTTGTGTTTAAACCTATTTTTTATTATTTTTTATATGATTATTATTATTTTTATTTATATCTACTTTAAAAGTCTATTTTTCTTTCTTCTTTGATATATATGTATATATATGATTATTAAATTTAATTTTTTAAATAAATTATCTTTCAACTAATATCTATATCAGCTATTGTATGTACCTTATAAAATTTTTAGTGACCTACGAGTATACAACAAATTACAACTCCGTCGACAACATCATGATTCATGGGCAAGACACATGAAGCAGGTTTCAGTTTTAAACACGTTACTGTTTTGCTATTTTGATATTAAAGTCATGTTGTTTGCTCTAAATCCGTCCAAGTCCCCAAGTCTGGCGAAAATGTATGCACAATTTCATTTAACAACTCCACAATTGTTATTTCCATCTTCAAAATAAAAAACACCTAAATTATCTTTATTTTTCTGATTATTTGATATGAAATACATAAAAATATACATTTCAGATCAGTTGATATAAAATTTATTTTTTCATATATTTAGGCCCAATTGATCTAAAAAATTACTCATATTTAATTATAAATCAATTGATCTGAAACATATATTAAAAAAATTTTGGATTATACGATCTGGATAACATAAATTTGAAATTTAATTCCGAATCAATCAACCCAAAAATAAGAAACAATCTGAAAATAAAATAGATTTGATGTGTAACTTTTTAGGGGTGTTTTGAAATTGTTAAAAATGCATGACCTTGTTGGGTGTGAATAGTAATTTGAGAGTGTCAAAAGAAAATTCCAAATATATGCTTTAACGAGTTCTTACTTGCTTTTTTGTGTGATGATTGGAAAGACTTTCAAAGCCTTTCTTCAACTTGGGCTACTTAGAAATTTAGTGGCCCATTTTTAGCTACTTCAGTAATGGCTAAGTAGCATTTAAAAGAAACGTAGAAAACACACGATCCTTGTTGTTCCAAGTCGAATTTCAAGAGAGAAAGGCTTTAGTGCTTGATTCCAAGAAAGAAAAGTTACATGAAGATGTATAAAAAATTCATTTCCTTTTTTCTTGGTCCTAACCAAATTTCTTCTAAATGAACTCTTTACACTAAAAGAACTCAAGAACTTGGATGGATGACTCGAAACTCAAAGAGAATAATAAAAAAATATCGAAATTTGGACTGAGTTTTTAACTTGGATAATTTCAAAACCAAACCCTAATTGTTTCTGTTGACAATTTGGGATGAACCAATTAGTTCCAACTCCTAGTAGATGCTAATCTTGAATGTTCATCGTGTTATCATAAAAATATCATCATCTCACTAATTACATTGATTTTCTAGGAATCAAAGCAGATTGTGTATATAAAAAGTATTTTTTATATTAGTGAATATTTTAACAAAAGTAATAATGAATTGGCTATATTATCAAATGAAAAAAAGTTGTAAGAAATTTATTACAAGAATTTAGTTAACAATTTAACACATTTAAAAATAAAATAAAATAAGTAAAATCTTGAAAATAAAAAAAGAGAGAGGAGAGACTCCTTGAAAGTGATTAGTCAATTTTTTTACCAAAATTAATCATTAAATAAGAAGTGACTATTTCATACCCACTAATAATAAAATTAAAAAGATGACAGATTTTTATTGTTGAAAACGATAATACTTTGAACCATTGCAAGGTATCTTATTTATATTTTTACAGGTTAAAATTGGGAGAACCATAATTAAATAAAAGTAAAAAAAAATTAATTGATATATACTGTCAGTTTAAAATATTTTTACATAGACATCAATCAGTCATAACTTTACAACAAATTTACCATAACATTGTATACTAATTAAACTCAAGTAAAATATTGAAAAGATTGGATAGTTAAAAAGTAAGGGAAAGAGTTGATTTTAAAAGTTGGTCCTAGTGTAAATAAGAATATCTTTTAATAGGAGTTGCTTAATATAAATTGTTTAACTTAAAAATTATTATTTTAATGTGCATCCCACAAGTTAAGTTGTTTAAAAATAAATAAGAGTTATTTATATAAATATTTGTTATCATTCTTAAGCAACTCACTTTGGATAACCTATATTAAAATAATATTTTTAATGTCAAACAATTCATTTATGTAACTCTTACTAAAAATCTCTAATAACGATGATTAAAAAACAAATAAATATTCATAAATAATGGGTGTTTTAGATATATGAATAAATGAGTAGGGTAAGAGAGGAAATGAGTAATGAGAGGTGGATTGTGATAAGTGGTGATGGGTGAAGGTGAAGCAAGCGTGTGGCCCCGTTTTATATGAAAGAAAATTTAGATTGGTTGTTCCAGTTAGGGTTACTACTTTTTAGCACCGATAATGTGGCTTGATACTTTTTCATTAAACTAAATTAGCACAAACATATATCATATAATTTCCACAAACATATAATTACCAGAAGCTAAAAACTAATATCCCCGCATTTATTTATATACTTTTTTTATATGATATATATACTTTCTTGTTTTTTAAATTTACAATTTGCTCTCTATCAATGGGGTGTTTATGACGTTCTTCGTATTTTTTCTGGATCTCCAATAGAAACATACTGGATAGTTAGCAATCACTTTTTTTTTTTCAGTTTTACTCTCAAATAACTTAACTTTCCTATTTTTTTCATTTCACTTTTGAATCAAATCTTAAATCTTTAGAAGTAAAACTTTGGAATTTAAGATGATATATTGAAATTATAAAATAATTTTACACCGTTATCTAATAATAAATAATTGTTTATATAATTTTTAAGTTAATTATTTAAAAATAAACAAATTCATTATAAATAATAGATTAATAGATTATGATTAAATGGTAATGTAAAATTATAAATTATATTTTAAACAGTTGATGCATAAATTTTTTCCCCAAAATTAAATTTTGTTCTTATTAATTGTAATAAGCTATGTTATAAAAACTGGATTGACCATTTTGACCAAAAATTAGTTAATCAGTCTGGTAATTAGTTCTGTCAATTTTAAAAATTGGTAAAACAAAAACTGTATTAAAATTGGTAAAACTAGTAAAGACCGATGGTTCAACCGATTTGTTTTTTTTTAAATTAATAATAATGGGTTTAACTTAGTAATATAAAAATGTATATAGTAAAATTATTTTTTTTCTTTTATAATTACAATCTTAATACATTTTTTTTATAATCCTAATTGTTGTAATACATTAATAATAAAAAATATTATTTTATTAAGACTGGTTCAACCACTTATTAATAATGGTTAAATCAATGAATCGTGAAACAATATTTTTATCAATTTAATCACTATCCAATTTAAAAATATAAATAATAAACATGGTATATTTTAAGAGTTCATTTTTATATGTTACCGTTGAAAATAAATTATCTTCTAGTCTATCCTTCATTAAATTGAAAAGAAGCATTGGCCACCCTCATTTTTTCCTCTCTTTTAAAAATTTAGATACCGAAAAATTTTGAATGAATTCTATTATACATTTTACCATCATGATATTTTATAATCTTCATGCATTTTTCTAATTTTATTATTTTTGTTTTTTCAATTTACCATCATATTTTTATAATCTTCATGCATTTTTCTAATTTTCTTATTTTTGTTTTTTCAATTTACCATCATATTTTTATAATCTTCATGCATTTTTAATTTCCAATCTGCTTTTTTTTTTTTTGTGTGTGTGAAAGTTTGAATCTGCTAAATGATCTAAAATGTCTCTAAAAAAAATTAAAAACAAAATGAAGACATTTTGTTTTTGACATGATAGTAAAATGTGAAAAAAACTATGTAAAAATTAAACGATACAATACTAAAATGCATGAAGAAAATTAGACGATAACATTTGCAAAATTTAACAGTTGAATAATAAAATATGGAATTAAGAATTTAAAATAAATCAATATTTTCTTTGTAGTTTTTAAATAAATTTTATTTCTAAAATTTAACTTAAATTATTTATGCATAAATTTCATAATGAAAATTTATTTTAAGTTTGAAAATACTTATACCAAAACATCAGATTTACTAACTGGTTAGCATAATCCCCAATTATGTTGTACGGAGGAATCATATGATTTTAGGATGCGTGTGACCTGTAATCATTATTGGGCAGCGCATTTATATCAAGATGAGAATCCTGTATCTTCATCTAATCATTGTGTTTGTTTACTATAACATCCTCGTGGTAGAGTAAACTCTAGAACATTTTTTTTTTTCGCTTTGAGCAAAAACTTTGTTCAAAGAGAGTCAAAATAAAAGTTTAATAAAAAATTATTTAAGATAAAAAATTAGATAATTATATTATATATAAACATTTTAATATTATATTTTTTTTAAAAAACATTTATAACTTTTTTATCTTTTATTTTATTAACCATGTTATTTATCATGTTTTTATTTATTTTTTCTTTTTATATCTCAACTAACATTAATTTTTATATATTTATTTTATTTTAAATATTAAAAAATTTATATAATTTTATAGTAATTTAAACTAATTTATAAATTTAGGAAATCATAGTCCTTGCAGTCCCCTTCCATTCATACCTAAGTATTATACTATTTGAAGATAAAATTTATTTTATTTTTATTGATTTTTAATATCATATAATAGATTTATTTTTTTTAAATTAAAAATTAAATTTTTAAGAAAAACAATTTTTTTTCGCCCTAAAAATTTCGTGTTCTCATGTAATAGTTATTCTTGTAAATAAAAATTTTATGGTTAAGAACCACCCATGTTTTAAAGAGTTTGTAGAATTTTTTTACTAGTTTATAAACATTTGATAAAAATATTCTTATTTGACACACGACTTATATAACTTACTATTTTTTATGCTTACTAATATATATATATATTTAATGAAATATTTAATATATCTTTTTATAATATTTTATATTTATGTATTAACTTATCAATTAATTTTATCAAACATTTTTAATTAAATAAGTTAATTTATAACTTTTTAATTAGATTTTGAACTTTAACTCATTTATAGTGAAATAATTTTAATGAGAGGTCTTCTTGTTGGAATCTTTATTAGAAACAGTTGTTTCTTAAATATAGGTATGTTAGTTTGTTTCAGTTTAATAAGCTGGTTTTTTTAAAGCTGAATAAGTATTTGAATTATTCCTAGTTTATTAGGATTTTTGTTCCTAGTTTTTCTCTGAGTAGTTTAGGGTTTAGGGTTTACATTGTAGCAGTTGTAAGGCTTATTTAAAGTTATCGGACTTTACAATTTATATATAGCAGTGGATCTCAATTTATTAGAAATATTAAAAGTTCTTATCACTACTCTAACATTTGGTATCATAGCTCCACCACGGGGCCTGATAGAATAAGTGAGTTAAACAAGAGTGTTTGAGAGGAAAAACACTAGAGTGAGTGAAGGAGGTGAAATGGCAGAATCAAGCAATTTCACCACACCATGTGTGCCAAAATTTGATGGAGACTATGACCATTGGAGTTTACTCATGGAGAATTTACTTTGATCAAAGGAGTACTAGAGTGTTATTGAAACTGGAATCAAGGAACAAAAGGAGAATGATTCGTTCAGTGCAGCAGAACAAAAGGCATTGGATGAAGCAAAGCTCAAAGACCTGAAAGTAAAGAACTATCTATTTCAGGTCATTGACAAATCTATTCTGAAGACTATTCCACAGAAAGAAACTGCTAAACAAATGTGGGAATCCATGAAAGTTAGGTATCAAGGGAATGCTAGGGTGAAATACGTGCAGTTGTAGAGGTTTCAATAGACATTTGAAACCTTAGAGATAAAGCAAAGTGAATCAGTGAATGATTATTTTGGAAGAGTCATGGAAACAACAAATGACATGAGAAATTGCGGGGGGATATGAACGATGTGAAAATCGTTGAGAAGATACTTAGATCTCTGACAGACAACTTCAACTTTGTTGTATGCTTAATTGAAGAGTCTAAGGACATTGGTCTATTAACTGTGGATGAGTTACAGAGTTCACACTTGTTCATGAAAAAAAAAGAGAAAAAAGGAGTAAAGAACAAGTTCTGCAAGTTGAGCGTGGCACACGTTATGGACATGGGAGAGGAAGAAATAACTTTCAAAGAGGGAGTAGTAGCTATGTGAGGGGGCGAGGAAGAGACAAAACATTTGCAAACAGAAATTCTATTATATGCTATTTGTGTCAAAAGCAAGGACACTACCAATTTGAATGTCCAAATCTAGAAAAGGAAGCAAACTATATTGAGTTTGATGAGGAAGAGGAGCTGCTCCTAATGGCATATGCTGAAGCTCAGGGTACTAAGGACACAGGGATATGGTTTCTCGATTCTGGTTGTTCGAAGCACATGACGGGAAACAAAAGGTGGTTTGTTGAACTAGACGAAAGTTTCAAACATACGGTTAGATTGGGAAACAACTCGTTAATGTTAGTGTTGTGAAAAAGAAGTGTCAAATTTGAAGTGGAAGGACTAACTGAAATTGTGGCTGGTGTTTACTGTGTCAGACCTAACAAAAATATTTTTAAGTCTAGGTCAACTTCAGGAAAAAATGCCTGGTCATCACAATAAAAAAAGGCATGTGCAAAATTTATCATCCTCAGAAGGGGAAAATTGTAGACAGCAATATGACCCTGAACCAGATGTTTATGATTCATGCTACATTGAAACCACTTGCAAGGAAATGCTTAAGGGTTGAGGAGGAGAACTTGGAGGACTTATGGCATAATAGGTATGGGCATGTAAATCATAAGTTCATTACTTTCATGCAGAAAAAATAGATAGTAAAGGGGCTACCACAATTGAAGGAACTTGTTGAGGTTTGCGAGGTGTGAAATATTGGTAAGAAACATCAAGACAAAATACCAAAGAAAAGTCAGAAAAGCTTGAATTGGTACACGGTGATTTGTGTGGTTCGATCTCTCCAATCTCTAATAGTGGTAAGAGATATTTGCTAGTGTTTGTAGATGACAACTCTCGAAAACTTGGATCTATTTTCTTGCAAAAAAAGGTGAAACATTTGAAATATTCAAATGCTTCAAGAATCTGGTTGAGAAAGAAGCTAAGAAAGAAGTATGTTGTTTACAAACAGATAGGGAAGGAGAATTCATCTCAAACAAGTTCAATCAGTTTTGTATAGAACATGACCTCAAAAGGCAATTAATAGTTGCTTTCACACCATAATAAAATGGAATAGTCGAACGAAGAAATCGAACGATTATGAATATGGTGGATTGCTTACTCACTAAGAAAGATCCAAAGACCTTGTGGGCAGAAACTGTGAAGTGGACCAACCATGTGATCAATAGAAGCCTTACCAAAGCAGTAAAGGGGATGGTACCAAAAGAAAGATGAAGCAGACTGAAACCCAGAGTTGACTATTTCAGGGTGTTTGGATCCATTGTCCACGTCCATACACCTGAGTCGAAGAGAACTAAGTTGGACAATAGAAGTCGCAAATGCATCTTACTTGAGTGAGTGATGAATTCAAGGCTTATCGTTTGTATGATCTGGTGTTGAAGAAAATCACAGTCAGTAAGGATGTCATATTTGAAGAAGGAGAAAAATGGAATTGGAACCTGAACTCAAAAGAAACAAAACAAAATACTCTTGATTGGGGTGATGATGGAAATAATGTGGAGGATTTGGATGAAGAATTAGATGTAGAAACAAAAGTAAGTAATGCAAGCAACCTTAAGTACACACTAGAACTTGAGGAACAACCAAGAAAAGAAAGAAGAACACTAAGTTGGTTGCAGGACTACGAAACTGGTGACAATCTCTCTGAAGAAGAACAAGAGGCAGTATGGATTTATTTATGTTAAATGATGATCCCTCAAATTATGAAGAAGCTATGAATAATGGAAAATGGATAGAAGCAATGAAACTTGAGATAGATGCCATCTAGAAAAACCAAACATGGGAACTAGTGACTTTGCCAACTCATGCCAGGAAAATTGGAGTGATATGGATATACAAAACCAAATTAAATGAAAAGGGCAACGGTAGACAAATAAAAGGCCCGACTTGTTGCAAAAAGGTACACACAAACTGAAGGGGTAGACAACAATGAAGTGTATGCTCCGGTAGCTCGATGGGACACAATTCAGATCCTGTTGGTTGTGGTAGCACAAGAAGGATGGAATGTGTACTTTCTGGATGTGAAAAATGCCTTCTCATATGGAGAGTTGAAGAAAGAAGTATATATGGAATAACCTGAGGGATTCATCAAACAAGGAGAAGAAGACAAGGTATATAGGTTGAACAAAGCCTTGTACGGATTAAAGCAAAGCACCAAGAACATGGTTTAGCAAAATCGAGAGTTATTTCCAGAGAGAAGGATTTACAAAGAGCAATCATGACTATACTCTATTCATCAAGAGAAGAGAAGAAAAGATAATCATGGTAAGTCTGTATGTTGATGACTTAATATATACTGGGAATAATGAAGAATTGTGTGTAATGTTTAAGAAGTCAATGAAGGAAGAATTTGATATGACAAAACTTGGCAAATTGAGGTTCTTCCTTGGAGTTGAAGTAACATAGAGTGCAAATGGAATCCACTTATGCCAACAGAAATATGCTAGAGAGGTTATGGAAAGATTCAATATGTGGAATTGTAATTCTGTAAAAAATCCAATAGTGCTTGGAATTGTGTTGTCAAGAAAAGGTGGAGAAAATGTCGACACAACCTTGTACAAGCAATTGGTAGGCAGTCTAATGTACCTAACAACTACACGTCCATATATGATGTATGTTGTGTGTTTGATTTCACGTTACATGAATAATCCAAAGGAGGAACATATGCAAATTGCCAAAAGAGCCTTGAGGTATTTAAAAGGTAAAATGGATTTTGGCTTGTTTTATAGAAGAAGTAAAGTTTCAAAACTTTTGGCATATACTGATAGTAATTATGCAAGAGATGTGGATGATAGAAAGAGTACTTCAAGGTATATCTTTCTGCTCAGTGAGGCAGTAGATTGTTGGAGTTCAAAGAAACAGGCCATAGTTGCATTATCCTCAACAGAGGCTGAACATGTGGCAGCAACCTTGTGTGCTTGCCACTGTATTTGGGTGAAGAGAGTTTTGGAACATATTGGAGTAAAAAATTGTAAGTGTATTGATATTTTTTGTGACAACAGTTCATCAATCAAGCTCTCTAAAAATCCTGTGATGCATCGGAGGACTAAACATATTAACGTTAGATATCATTATCTACGTGATCTTTCAAGTCAGGGAGTGGTGAAAATTAGTTTTCTGTGGAACACAAGAACAAGTTGTAGACATTAAGACAAAGTCAATGAAGTTGGATTACTTTGTGAAACTTAGGAGGCTATTGGGAGTACAACCACTTGAAGATTAAATTGTATGCTTAATGAGCATTCCAGTTTAAGGGGAGGAATTTGTTGGAATCTTTATAAGAAAACAATTTTTGTTGAAATATAGATCTGGTAGTTTGTTTCTGTTTAATAAGTAGGCTTTTTTAAAGGTGGATATGAATATTATATAAAAATTTTAGAAATAAAAGGTATTTAGAAATATGAATATTATATTTTAAAATAAAAATTTAATATTTTGGAAACAAAAAGATTATATAAAAAACACTCCACAAAAATAAAATTAATGTCTACTAAAATAGATTAAACACATGATGTATTATATTGGAGAGAATAGATGGGAGAGTATTTACTAAAAATCAATGCAGAAAGAATTCATTCTCAAAATTAAACACTAACTTATAGTAATACCCTGTTAAATTTTACTAAACTATACATAAATATATATTTTTTGTTTTCTACCATAATTAATTTCTTCAAATTTAAAAATATAATATATATATATATATATATTTAAAAATATTATATTAACACTCATCTCAAATTTTATGCTAATATTTCTTATGAAATATGCAAAAGCAATATAATTAAATAAAATACATATATAATTTTAGAAAGTGCTCTAATTTGGTCTTTTAAAAAATGAACTTGAGCAAGAAAAGTAATCATGTTACCTGGCATATAATAATTTTGTCCAAACATGGTGGTTGGCGGAGCGAACGGTAACAAAAGAGAGGAAACAGTCAACAGTCAACACGTGGTCTGCATTATTTGCAGTTTGATTTTGAACCATAATCAATTATTAGTTATTAATAAGGAAGATAGAGCTGCATATGCATAATTACAATGTGCTCAAATTTTTTTGGTTCCCATGAAGCCAATCCCTTTATTCAAATTTCATTACAGGAGTCAAATCATTTTATTTTTTATTCTGATTTTCTCATCTAAGATAAATAAATTCATGTGTCAGGTAAACTGTGGTTATATACAATTAGGATATCATCCACTTAGCCCACCTACTCTTCCGTCTAGTATCAATTAATTTTCTATTTGTTTTCACGAGAATATGTATGCACAACTTACTTTAATTTCTTCACCCTTTTGCATCCTTTGTCTTTTTTGACGATCGATGGATCCAAGAGGGAGCAAGTATCCCTCTTCAATATGTTTTATGTTATATATATATATGTAATTAATTCATATTTCTTCCATTTTCGTCGCGACTGGTCAAATATATTCATTGCATTGCATTTGAGAAGCCAAAAGAAAACTGGAAAAGGAGAAAAAAAGTAATTAAAGCCTAAGAAAAAAATGTAGAATGTGCATATGATGAAGGCGTTGTGGCCCTTAAATTCCCAGTTCCCAACTTCCCATACGATGAATGATCATTTATATACATATAGGACCATTGCAGAGTCACAGACTTGATGAACGTTTTGAGTTGTGACAACTTGCATGTATAGACAGTGGTCCGGGCCACCCACTTTACCATTCTACCATTGCAATTAAGTATAAGCCATATTCAAGTAAAACAAATTTCAATCAATAGTTTACATTCAACAAAGCAATCTATTGGGGAAATTAGTCGTAATTAAAATCTGGTATTTTTCACTTTTCAATAGAGGAATAGTTTCAAAGTAAGAATATGTTGTTGCTTTTGTGTTGAATGTGATTTTTATTTATTTATTTATTTATTTTTCTCGTTCAAACACACAGATAGAGATCTAGAAGTGAATATGGGTTACGGCTTACAAATTATAAGAGTGAACTCACAACTGAGAAAAACAACACTAAATATTAATTGGGAGATTTTTATTGACAGAATAATTGGGATAACGGGATAAAGTTCCTGTATATATATATTTTTCCTTAAAACGACTAGAATTAACTCCATCTGTCAACTTCTGAGTTCTGAGCTTCTCTTCTCTGAATTTGTCCGTTTGCTTTTATGGATTTTGGCAGGCCATGCAGGATATTGTTAGCTTAGTTAGATCTATTATTTATCAATTTCATTTCAGAATTCAGACAGAGGCCAAGCGGCATCTGCGAATGCTATAACACGTCCTATTCATTATTCGTTTCTTCTTTTTCCTTATATAGCCACCATATGTCAGTCTTCTTTGAGCACAGTAGGTACGCTAACATTGGACCACGCGTCTCAACTCTATCCCCTATAGCTATATATTTATAAACAAAAGTCCGACAATTTGTTAAGATTGATTATCTCTTTTTTGTTAGAGGATGTTCCAATGGGTATACATTTAACTTTCCTTAAATAGGGTTTTGTATATATGAAAAAAATGAGTCCACGGTTGCCTCAACTATACAGGTGGATTAGGGGAGTATATAATTAGCATTTATATATCCCATAGAAGTCATTCACGGATAACGAATTGGCCCAACAGATGGAAGATTGGAACGTACGGATCATATTCATAACCATACACGGTCCACCACCTACCTTCATCCCACTAATTTACTGCTACAGTACAACCCATATACCTTCTTTTTTCTATATCTTTACAAAGCTACCATCCCTATCTACTTTATTATTACACTTAATACTATTTTATAGGAGTTATACTAATTAAAAGTTAAAGAAAAACTAAAATATTATAAGTTTTAATTTCTTAATTAACAACTAATGTTTATTCATAAAAAATAGCCTTAATACTATTTTGAATCTTTTAATTATGATTTCCCCAAGTTAAGCCATTTTAAGTCTCTTGGCCTTAAAGTTCACCATTCAAAATATTACTTACACTTCTAAATTAAAAATCTCAAATTTTCTCTTTATTAAAGTGCATTTTAGTAATATTTTTGCCTCATATTTAATAAAAATGTTATTAAAAATCTTTAGTAACATTTAAAAAATTTCTTCATATAATTAATAAATGTTACTAATACGGTTTTGAAACTATTTTATCAAGGATTGTGTATAGTTTATATTGTTAAAGGCTAAAATATTACTAACAGGCTTTAGCGACCTAGAGTATACATAATATTTAATAAAATATTGTAACATTTGTTTATAATTTAGCAACATTCTTTAGATGTAGCAAAAAAAAAAAAAGTTGACAAAATTTTTATTGAGTATTAACATAAAATGTTACTAAAAGTAATGTGTTACCGTACATGATCTATTTTACTTCACATTTTAAAATGAAAAATGAGTTACGAATTGATTTTTGTAAAAAAAAATTGCACGAAAGCATTTCTAAAAAAATTCTTTTTGGAATTAATTTTTTGATAAATTTCTATAGTTAATTTAACACAGATTTATTTTAAGGAAAATACTAAGGACATCTCCCATCAAAGAAACATATTTGAATTGTTTTATATATTAAAAATTATATTAGGTTATTAGATGGTTTTCAACCGTATCACATCAAAACAGAAATACACTTAAGTAAGAAACTCTAATAAACTCAAAAAACTCGTTTGCAGAAACTGAAAACAAACCCCAAACAAGAGATACTCTAATTTGTAGGAAAGAGTTAGGGTACGAAATTAAAGTTGATTGGTATTTTTTTATATTTAATTAGCTTTTGATGTCTGTTAAATATAATAATTATTTTCATTCAATTAAAAACTACAAGTATTTTCCTGTAATTCAGGCAAACGCTCTTCTACCAAATAACAGTTCTCTTGTTTTAAATAAAATTATTAAAAATATGCGTACCAAGATTCTTTCACCATAAACAACATTTCTCTTTATAAAATATGTTTAAAAATTTATTGAAAAGTCGACTTTATTAACTTTTCAAACCAGTTTTATAAAGCCTAGCCTTAAAGTTTTTTCTTAAAGAGATTACAAATATCATCTATAAAAAGGTAATGTTAATTACTCAAATTGAGTCACCATACCACGAGTAACAAAGTTATGCTTTTAAGTATTTAACATACTTTATTTTTTTTTTTACTGTGGATTTATATTTAAGATTCAAACTTAATTAAAAATTTATTTATTAAACCAAAAATATTTTATGTTAGTTGATTTAGGTGCAGGTTAGTTATTTGTATAAAGTGTACGCTTCCACATTAAATTTTTTAAGGAAACAAATGCTTATTTTATTAATTTTAAGAAAAAATAAAAAAAAATTATTGTTTTAAGAAAAAAACAATAAAGACCAAACATTTTGTAATTTAGTAAACTTATTTTTAAAGATAAATATATATAAAAGAACGCATTTAATTGATCGACGACACCTCATGCATGTGGTTATAATCCTTTATATAAATAATATAAGCCTGGGCCGAGAGGGGTAGTGAAGAAGGTGGAAACAGCTAGCAAGAAGCAATATCAAATAACTATGGCTCTGATGCAGATTACTGCCTCTCCATTGCTCCGTTTCGTAGTAATATTTGGTTTGTGGTGCAGAACGATGGGTGTGGTCAAGTTGCCACCAAATGTCTCAGTTTCTGCAGTCTTTGCCTTTGGAGATTCCATAGTTGACTCAGGCAACAACAACAACATCAAAACATTAGTCAAGTGTGATTTTGCACCTTACGGAAAAGACTTTCAGGGAGGAAACCCCACCGGTCGATTTTGCAACGGAAAAATTCCTTCAGACCTAATAGGTACTTGTATTATCCCTTTTATTATCTCACATATTCATATTCCTACCTTAGTTAATCACAACAAAATTTTATTGAACGGAACAGATTACCTGTGTTTTCTCTCATTCTCTTGTAGTAAGCAGTATCGTCTACAAAAAAAACAATGATAGCTTTAGACAAAATTCTTTCTCCTTGTCTAAAAATTTTTTAAGATAAAGAATGAGAATAAAATTGTAGATAAAATATTGAAGTGCAAAAGTTTTACAAAATAAATAGAAAACAATAAATACATTCATTTTTTTTTTTGGGGTATCATGAATGCAAGGAGTTAGTTTCAATTGTTCACCATTAATTCCCTTGGGAGATCTGAAGACTCTAAAAAATATTGCTTCTCTTCATCAACTTCTTTGGGGAATCTGAAGGCACTGGAAATGGATTGCTTCTTCTTAAAGTTCATCATTAATCTCCTATGAAGAATATTAATTAAGCCATTAAAAAATGAAATGCTTTTTCTTAAACAGATTTTCATCCTACACTAGTTTGGGATTCAAGTTTCTGACTACTTGCTTAAGAAATCGGACTTATTACTAATCTAACTAACTTTAGAAATGATGAAATATACCCAATTCGTCTTAAAATACATGTTGCATTAAAAATGTCCCAAATTAATTAATTAAGTGTGATATTTAATTTTCTAATATAATATTACTTTTTTCTAATGTTCATAATACATATCACTTTAACTTTTAAATATAATATTTAATTGATAATATTAGTCTTGTAAAATTATTATTCTCTTTTATCCATTAACTTTTTTATCTAAAATAAATAACTTAACATCAAAGGAGTAATCGATAAGAATGGAATTGTATGACTAGAGATAACAAATAAACATGTATATGTGGATAATCTTGGAATCTTTCTTGAAATTGATGAAAAATCTTCTATTTGATTAGGCATAATATGAATATGTAGAATACCCAATTTGTTTAGTCTAGGTATACATGACAATGCAACAGGACGAAAACAGGTATTACATTTATCTTTTCGTGGTTGCTTCTAAAATTTATCTTATCCTCATCGGGTATTAAGTATACTTATACCCGTTTCATACTCGCAAAAAAGTTATATTAATTTTTCAATAAAAATTAATTCTTTGAATGTAATATATTAATTAAAAAATTATCTAATAAATACTTTTAATTTGTGAATTAAGTGTTAAAAATTTTCTTTTTTTTAAGATAAATGTAAAATCTTTCTTAACACTTCAAAATTGTAATTTGTGATAAAAACAAGAATATGAAGGATCATTTAGTTTGAAAACTAAGTCTTAATAAATTAAGGGTAAGAGTTTAATATATTTTAGTTATTAAAATAAGTGCGAGGATAACTGAGTATCTTTATTCCTATCTCTGACTTAATAATTGGGTATTTTCTGTATCCGTTCCATGTTTGGTTAAACTAGGATTCCTCGTCAACTTTGAGGTAGGCTCGGAAGTTATCCACGAATATAAGTTTATTTGTCATCCCTAGTTAAGTCAGTATGAGGATGAGAATGGAATATACATATCCATCATGCCTCCACCCTTATTTTGATTATCCTTGATTTATTAGACTTAATTTTTAAATCAAATAACTCTTTAGGTTCCTTTTTTTCTTTACAAATTATAATTTTGGGATGTTAAGAAAAGTTTAAAGTTTATCTTTTAAAAAAATTGATATTTAATTCACAAATTACAAAATTTATGTTTATTAAACATTTCTAAATTAATATCATTATGTTTAAATAATTTATTTTATTAAAATATTATTATAATTTTTTTTAAGTATGAAACAGAGCTTTGAACACACATTTTACAATTATACCTTACTATTTAATAGTTCAATTTTCATTACTTCTCTAAAATTTTTATGTTCATATTCGTTTGAGATCTTGTTAACCAACGTCATTAGGGTATTGATTAATTAAATAAAAAAAGTATTTATTAATATTATATATATTAATGTATTTTAATAAAATGATTATTTTACTTCTACTTCCATAAGAATAATTATTAGTTCTTTTTTTTACTTCTACTTCCATAAGAATAATCATTAGTTCCTTTATAATGCACAACGGGATTAAAAAACAAAAAAATGACAAGAAGAAATAATTTGGCGGAGTGTGAGACAATATTTAAGTTCTTTTGGGTACTGTTTCTGCTCAAATCAGGCTCCTATTAAAGTTTTGCTTAAAAATTAAAAATTAAAACAATGTTAAAAAGAAGATAATAGCAAAAGAAACTGGTGATTACCTTAATTGTCTTAGTAACTAGGGAGCCTTGGTCAATAAGAGATCCCATGGTCGTTTTAGGTACGAAATTGTAGCGGTGGCTGACTGGTCCAATATGCTTAACTTCAGTTGAAAAGGCCAGAGATCCCAACGGGTTTGCATATACATTTTTTTAAATAATTAAAAATATATAATTAACTAAATTATAATATATCATATTAAAAATTATATCATTATTTATAATAATTACATACTAAATATTTTTAATACTAAAATTTAAAATATTATAAATTAATACTCAACTTGTCAATTTACTTCTTTAAAGAATTATGATCAAATCCATGAGTTCACAAATTTAATCTGTGAAATCTGTAAGTTTCGCAAATAGGATTCAAATTTTTTTTATAATTATAATTCTTTTAAACAAAATTTCAAAACCTGCGTGAACTTGAAAAGTCCACAAGCCACATCCATATACCCACATCTATATTGTTTATAATTTCTTTTTGTTTTGTTTTATTCTCATATTAAAGTCTCAATAAATTTTGCTAATTTGTATAATAAAAATTTGCTTTAAATGTCAAATATAAGATAATGAGGAGTAATTTTGAAATAAATCAAATTTAAAAATATTTTTAATTCAAATGAATTTAAAATATTTTTAATTCAAATGATTTCATTTTTCAAATGTTTTGTTTGGAAGATAATTTAACTTAATTGAATTTTAATTTTTTTGTTTGGATAGAATATTTCAATCCCACTAAAAATAAAATTTATTTTAATATATAATATTAAAAAATATCGGATCAATTATATTTGTCCGTAAAAAATGTGTGTCAAAGTTTTTTCAGTTAATATCAACTAATATGTTTTCGCTAATGTTAACAAAAGCTTTTTTTCAATCGACATTGGTCATGGATATTTTCCACCAATGTCACCCAAAAATTTTCCTAATTATACATTACAACAATGTGGAATAACTCATATATATAATTGTGGTTAGTGCACTAAAGTTTTGTATACCTTATACACAACTTCTACAACAAAGTCAGATTGACCATAATACTGTGGTCCAAATAAGGTCATCAACGCACCTCTCGTAGTGGAATAGGCCACTACCTTGTGGATGACACTAGAGCTTCGTATGCCACATTGATTGGTTTCAATGCATCCCTTACATTGTGTTGAATATTCCACCGTGTTATGGATGACTCGTCCAAGCTCCATATATCTCACACACAACTACAACAAGGTGGGATCAATAATAGGATTGTGAACTTAAATGTGGCCATTAATGCATATCCCACATTACTATTGTAGTATAAGTTGCAGTTTTATATTTGATGCTTTAGAACTCCGCATGTCATTCAGGGATTTCAAAGCATCTTCCACATGTATGTGGAATCACAATATTGTGGCTAGTGTTATGAAGTTTAATATACCTCACACACAACTTCCATAATATGATCGACTCAACCATAGTAGTGTGGATCTAAATTTAGTCATCAAAACACCTCCCTTAATACCATGGAGTAAGATAAAGTATTGTTGCTAATGTTATAGAACTCTATACCTTCCCTAGTCATCAATTTTTTTTTTAAAATTATCATCCAAACAATTTATTTTATCACAAAGGATTTAAAATTCCTGAATAAAATAGTTTCCCTTTTGAAATTCTTCTTCCAAACACATGATAGTGTTATTTAATTAAAATTATTTTAACATTAATGATATATAATAAATACTTTATAAAAACTCAATATAAGTTGTGATAATAAAATGACAATTAAGATGGGAGAGTAACGTTAAAAATACCTAGAAAATGCATATAAACTTTATCCTTTATTTATTTTTATGTCTCTTTTCTAAAATAGAAAGTAATAAAACGTTTAGTCAGAGTCAAATTTAATATCTATGAACACAGGATGTCTGGAACTTTTTTTTTTTTTTTCGGTCTCTTCGTCTAATTGGAAGGTCTTAATTTACACTCCTTTTATTCCCAACCATGCATATAGCCATATACTGTGTGTAGAGAGAGACAGTTGAAGCGTGCCATCTACCAAAAAAAAAAGCTTTTAAATAGGTGAGAAACGGAATACAGTTGGAGAGTGCTACGTCAAAGAAGGTTTTTTTTTTTTTTCTTTAAATGCTGCACCAGCCAAGAGTAGTGATAACAATATATCATTCAAATAGTCTTTGAAAACCTATTGTTTCTCTCAATCTCTTTTTTCATTACATAATTCAAATATTGTCGTAGAATTTTCTCTTTTTCTCTACATACGTTGTTCAATAGAGTTTGGTTCTGCCAAACTTTTGCCAAAACAAATTAAATGAAACTTGAACAAAAAGAAAAAGAAGCAAGTAATATTAGTGAAGTTAAAGAAGTGAATTCTTACATTTTAACATTTTTAATTTAAATTAAAATAGTAAAAGTTTAAAACTATCACAAATTAATAATGATTTTTTTAGTGATACAGTCTTCTTTTTTTTATAAGTCAAAATATTATTATTAAAAGATAATAATAAGAAGAAAGCACAAGAAGTGTTTGTCTCCTACAAGTGTACAAGATAAGTATATAGAATACAACCAATATTTAAACACATAATTTGGGCCTTTGGGGTTCATTCATTACCTATTCAGTATATGATCATGTTGACAATTGCGTTACATGACATCGTTCCCACGTGGATTGTTGCACAGTGTGTACTATGTCATCCATTTTGTATGATTTATTTTTGAAAATTTTAGCCTTTCTAGCCTTCTGTTGAAATGTTTTCTACACTACTTCTGGTAAGTGCACCAGTCGTATATAATATCGGATAAATATTAGGTCGTATCCTCTGGAATTTGGAAGATCATTTAGAGTTTCAATAATTTTTTTATAAAAACTTTTTGTGAGATTTGAAATAAAGAAAACTAAAGAGCTAAATTGAAAGATAAATTATATTTTTGTGATTTTTTTATAAATATTAATAATAGTGGATAATGATTGGGGGTTTGATTTACTTCATAATACTTATAATTACTAACTCTTACCTAAGTTCAATAATCTATTTCTTAATCATTAGAGGTTTCTCTATCCTAATTCCTTAGCAATAGAGAACTAAATTATTGGAGTTTTCCCTAATTCCTTAACAAGAATGACTCCAATAATTTGATTAACATAGAATAATCATTAAACCTAACATATAGATCCTACCTTATTCCTAAGTGTAGTCACTATATGATGAAGTTCTTGGTTCTTTAATTTCATGAAAATCTTTCGATAACAGAAAATAAATAATTACATTATAAGTTGATTAAATAGATAACGAATATTAAACACAAGGAAGACTCAAAATAGATAAATAAAAACTCTAATAAAAGAGAAAGTAATTAGGATTTGAATATAGCCTTCAACATGAGAAATATGCTTAGCAAATTACTTAGTTTTCTAGTTATTTCTTGGGGCTTCTTCGCTAAGCGACCTCTAAAGTCTGATTTTCCCATTGACTTGGTGAATTTAGGCTTGGATTAGTGACTTTTTGTTGTTCTTAGACTTTGTTGGTTGAGATTTGTTCTACTACCCTACAAATTACATGAAACAATGTTGGAACTCGTTTCTTAGCATTACATTGTTCACTTTTGTTCCTTGTTTCATGTTTATCATAAGTTGAGATTCATTAATAAATCAAGGGTTAACTGCACAATTTCAACACTTTGTCCAAAACAATCTTATTTATCAAATATTTTTGGATTTTTGTAAAAAACTAGGTTACACAAAATGTTTTTCTTTAATTTCTTGGTCAGATAAATTTCATAAAGATATCGATTTTTACATAAAATAAACACTTATGACCTTCTAAATGTGTCAATATCCAGCGAACCAAACAAAGGACCATGCACATCTAGTTGTTGGGGAGCCACTAATTAGGCCCAAAAATTTGTAACCATGGTCATGAAACTCATTAAGGAGAGATGTGGAAATTCCCCACCAATCACCTATCTGCATCCAAATCTAGGTAGTCAAAAAACAAATACAATTATTTTTAATCTTAAACATAACATACTACCATGTTAAATTCAATTTGACAAAACAAATGATATTGTAGGAGAAAATTGATCTAAAAATAAAATAATTATATCATATTAAAACTATTTAAATAATTCTGAGATAAAATTAAATCTAAAAATTATAGTGGAATAATTATAAGTATTATTTTTGTTTTTATTAGTATCTTTATATTTAATTTTTACGTTAATATTAATAATTTATATATAAGTATTTGAAAGTTTATATATTAAATTCTTTACATTTAATTTTTATGTTACTAAAAAAATCAGTTGTTTTTTCAAAGTTTATATATTAAATTTTTATTACTTTTTATGTTTTATTTTGATAATTTTTTAATAAATTTTAATGATTAGAAGGATATATAAGTATTACTTTATAAGTATCTTTACATTTAATTTCTATGTTAATATTAATAATTTATTTTAAAATTATTAAAAATGATATGCGTTCTTGCACACACTAGACGAGAACTCCTTTAGCAAATTACGAACTTCAATTTTGTACCTTACAAGTGAGTATTTGCAAAAGCACTTTAGTGCTCAAATCAGAGGAGAATTGACTAAGATATTAGAAAATGTAGTATGTTAAGAAAGTAGTATATGATTAAGTGATTAAACCTGTACAATGTTTTATTATTTATAGTGTTTACCTTGTTGAATTTGAGCTTTAGCAGATAATTAGGGTTTATGTTAGGGTTTTCCTTACCATAATCCTTATCTTCTAGCCAGGAAGGGTGTCTTGGTCTTTTCACATATTTGCGTAGGCCTCCTCCTAGATAAAATTCCGTGCTCTGTTAATGGCAGGTTCAACTTTGGTCTCCAAGCCGGGCTCCTCCAATACACAGTTCCACCAATGTTAAGAAGTGGGGCGAGACATTAATGATTATAATATTATTGTTATGAAGAAGTATATAATTAATATATATAGCAGTAGTTGCCCCAAAAAAAGTAAATAGTCGTAAAAGTAAAGAGAGGATCCTGGACCAATTAATAATTTATTAGCTAAAAGTGGGTTTGGTGACAGCTGAAGCATTGGGTATAAAGGAGTATGTGCCTGCGTATTTGGATCCAAATCTGAAATCTAGTGATATTGTGAGCGGCGTCAGTTTTGCCTCGGGTGCTTCAGGATACGATCCTTTGACACCCCAAATAGCGGTAATTATAGATTCACTTAATAATTTAGACAAAACAAATACGAAAAAGTAACTAATTAAATAGTAATTGTAAACGTTCGTACATGCAGTCAGTTCTATCATTATCTACTCAACTAGACATGTTCAAGGAATACATAGTAAAGCTGAAAGGCATTGTTGGAGACAAGACAGCAAACTTGATCGTAGCGAACGGTCTTTATCTTGTGGTGGCTGGCAGTGACGACATTGCCAACACCTATTTCATTGCTCACGCCCGAATATTGCAGTATGACATTCCTTCTTACACTGACTTTATGGTCAACTCAGCCTCTAATTTTACAAAGGTAGGTTTCATCACCATTCATTTTCTTAATCACAATAACTATACTCCCTCACATTTCTTTTCTTTCTTAATTAAGGAACTATATAATCTTGGAGGTCGTAGGATAGCAGTATTGGGTGCACCACCCATTGGATGTGTCCCATCACAGAGAACTCTCGCTGGAGGGCTAGTAAGAGAGTGCTCACAAAAGTACAATTACGCAGCCAAGTTGTTCAATTCCAAACTCTCCAACCAACTTCATTCCCTTTCTCCCACCTGCCCCAATAGCAGGATTGTTTACATTGATGTTTATAACCCTCTGCTCGATATCATTCAAAACTACCAAAAATATGGTAATCATCACAAACGCTTTTTTTCTTCTTTAGTTTCATTTATCACAAACTAACTTTTCAGTTCTTCAATTGCAGGGTATAAGGTGATGGACAGAGGTTGCTGTGGCACAGGCAAACTAGAGGTTGCAGTGTTATGCAACCCTTTCGATGCTACTTGTTCTAATGTTTCGGAATATGTGTTTTGGGATAGTTATCACCCAACAGAGGGAGTATACAGAAAGCTTGTTAGTAATGTTCTTGACAAGTACTTTAATCTACTGTTTTGAGCTCGATTAAGTTTCCCCACTTGCTGTCTGCCATCCATTTGTGCCACTGCTATTTCATGTTTATAGCCATCCATTTCACACATTTTTCCTCCCTCACTTTTTATCATTAAAACTTCACTTCCTGTCTCTGCATTATCGTCCAATTTTGTTTCATACAACTTATAACATTATTACCACAATAACAATTCACTATTATTGTTTCTTGTTAAAACGTTATATCATCTTGTCATTTGTATAGTAAAATAACTAACGGTTGCACACAGCCAAAAGAAAAAAATATATATATATATATTACTAGTTCACTAATAAAAGATTAATTCTTCATATGCTACGGCAACGCGTTATGCTTGTAAATATCCTATTGATATAGTTTGAACTTTTTTTATTTTTATTTTAAGTTCTCTTTTCTTTTATTAATTTCATTGAATAGCAAAAAAATCAAGAAAATTTTTTACTGTATTTACATATCGTTTGTCTCTACCAAATAATACACGAAATCTAACAATTTTAAAAGGGATTTGATGAGGTTAAATTACTTTCTTCATCCGTCATCTTGCTATCTTTTACGAGTTTAATTTCACTACGTACGCTATTATTTTTTATATTCAACTTGCTTCATCATCCTTTCAATAATTTCAATGTCAAATTATTATTTTTGGGTCCAAATTTGCCTATAATTTTTAAATAATTTTAATGTCATCCTTTTTAATTGAAGTTAATATAGTAACACTGTTAATGTGTAGAATTTTTTAAATAATTTCAATATATGTTATTCCAAAATAAGTTTTTTATTGATACAATTGTCAGTAATTATAATCGTTAACAATGTTACTAATGTAATTTTAATCTACGAAAAAATGACAATCAAACTATTTAATAGTGATATAACATTGAAACTACTTAAATAATTAAATCTAGAAATAATAGTGATATAAAATTAAACATTCAAAAGATTGCGGAACGAAAAATGTTAATAAACGTTTTTAAGATGATTTTAAAAATCACGTGTTGGCTTAGTGGGCAAATGGCCAACAATAAAAGGAGGGGCGCAATTCTTTTAACTTACAACCTTTTAACTTAATTCTACTCTCTTCACCTTTAAAAATTTTATATTTAAATAATATAATTTTTCAAGATTTTATTAAAATTTCATATTTTGAAAATATAAAATTATAAAATATAAATTGTTTACTTACGGTCCGTAAGTAAATTTTTTATTTATGAATTTATATTTTAAAATTCTTATTATATATAATAAATTTTTTTATAATATTTTATATTTATATTTTTAAAATTTTATATTTTAATAATATAATTATTTCATAATATAATATTTTAAATTTTATATTTTAATTTTTTCTACTGGGGTCACTTGCTCTGTAAGTAATGTTTTTACTTTATTAATTTTATATTTTAAAATTATTATCATAATTACTAAATTTATTTATAATATTTAGATTTTAAAATTTATATTTAATAATATAAATTTTTTTAATACTAATTTCAATTTTATTAAAATTTTATATTTTAAATTTTTTCAGTTGGTTCGTAAGTAAATTTCTTTTGTTTCATTAATTTTATATTTTAAAATTTTTATTATAATTACAAAAAAAAATTATAATATTTTTTATTTTTAAAATTTTATATTTTAATAATATAATTTTTTTAATATTATATTTTAAAATTTTATATATATATTTTTTTTACAATATTTTATATGTTATTGTATATTTTAAAAAAAATTAAAATTTTATATATATATATATATATATATATATATATTTTTTTTTTTTACAATATTTATATGTTACTGTATATTTTTTTTAAAAAAAATAGAATTACAAATTCATCTGTAGGTGGGAAAAGAAACATGTAAGTGTTAAAAAATTTCCCTAAAAAGATGAGTTATATTCCTCTTATTAGGCCATGGCCCTCTTGTTAGAACCTCCCTTACTGTTATTCAAATTTAGAGATGGGCAAGCAGGTAACTCGATCCGTGAAGTCTACAAATCGCAAAACCTGCAACCCACGAAACTTGGTCCTTGAAACTCGTATTCTAAACAGATTCATTATATTTGAGCATGCATCCACCCGACAAAGACCGTGGAGGCCCGCGAGCCAACCATCATAAAACATGAGAAAAACTTTTTAAAAAAACAATTTGTCTCATTTTAATTATTATAAAAATTCAATATATATCTAAAGTCACTCCATAATGGGTTACAAGACAATAATTAAGTAAAATTAAAGTACTTATTAGTTATTATTTAATAGTTAAATATGAAATGTTCTCACAAATAATTAAATATAATCCCAATTTCCAATTCTAAAATATGAAATAAAATAGTTTAAATTTAAAATGCACACAAATAAAATATAAATGTGTTTAAATATAAAATCTCAAATCTCCATTTTTAAATGTCATTACAAAAGTATTGAATTTTTTTATACTTATGATATCTCATTTTTATAAATAATATAATATAATTTTTACTAAAAAATTAATTATACTAAGGCTCGTGGGCTAACCCGCTAAACTCACGAATTTTGCAGGTCGAATCTAAAAAGTACACATATCTAAATGAGTCTAAAATTAATTTAGGACTCACGTAATATATGAATTACAAGTTTCGCGAATAGTCCACAAATTCAAACTCAAACGTGCATCTCTATTCAAATCTCGCAACATGTTTATATTTTTCTTACAAAAATTTCCCTAATAGATTAGACAATCCAAACATTATGTAACTGGATAAATTATACTACAAAAAGAGTTTTCATTATGTTAAGCATTTTTATTTTAAATGGTAATTTCTTCTCTTCATGGAATACTAAACATATAATGTACTATTTCTACTCTTAAATTTAAACTTTTTATAGCTAATTTACACACTTTAAAAAAATTGGTTAATTTAGTTAATAGTATTAAATTTTTTAGTCATTTTATTTTTTAAAAAATTATCCTTAAGTTTTTAGTCTCATAATATTTTTCTTTCCACTTAATTACTATTCACCCATTCAATTAGCTTATTATGTTTGGTGAATGGATGGAAAGTTTTAGCAAAAAAAAAAAGAAGAAAGAATTTACTCTACTTTTCTAACGTAACAATCCTCGAATTTAAAATTTATAAGGTCTCGTTCGGAGTGGTTTTTGCTTTCTAATTTTGAAATTTATAAAAAAAAAACTAATTTTGGTTTTAAGTTTTCAAAATTTTAAAAACAACATTATTTTTTTTCCAAATTTGAAACATTGTTTTCAAATCTTAACCAAAAGACTAGTTGGAGGTAGCCATCGAGACAGTTGTTGAAGGTGGCAGTCAGTCATTAGTGATCAAGAGGTGGTGGTCGGTGACTTGCGATCGGAGTTGGTAGTTGGAGGTAGCGGTTGGGTGACCGGTGATCGGGGGTGCTAGTAGGTGATCACTAGTTGAAGATGACAACCAGTGACCACTGGTTAGAGGTGGCAGTAGTGATCACCGGTCGAAGGTGGTGGTTGGTTATCACTGGTTAGAGGTGGTGGTTTATGATCGTCTGTCGGAGGAGGCGGTCAATGATCACCGGTAGGAGGTGGCGCTCGGTGACTGCCAATCGAAGGTGGCGACCGGTGACTGCCGATCGAAGATGGCAATCGGTGACCACCGATCGGAGGTGACGACCGGTGACTGTTGGTCGGAGGTGGGAGTTGGTGACTGCCGGTTGGAAGTGGCAGCCGATGACCGTTGGACGGAGGTAACGGTCAGTGACTGCTGGTTAGAGGTAGAGGTCGGTGACTGTCAGTCAGAGGTGATGGTCAATGGTGACAAGTGACATCAAGTAATGAGCTTAAAAATAGAAACAAAAATCTGAAAACCAAATTTTATTGTTTTTAAAATTGAGTGAAAACTGTTTCAAAAATGGGAAAAAACCAAAACAGAATCATTTTTGCCGAACAGGTTTTTGTTTTCAAAATACATTTCAAAACCAAAAAACCAGAAGCTCTGAAACACCCTGAACAGAGCCTTAGGTGTCCAGTTGCTTTTAGGATCAATGACTGGTCCAACAAACCAACATAAGACTTTTCAACAAGTAGGGATGACAATGGAACAGGGCAGGTTAGGCCCTCCGTGTCCCCATCCTCGGAAAATGCGGGGTAGAGGCAGGTATGAAATTTTAATCATTGTCCCCATCCTTATTGGGTATTTTCGGGTTTGGGTATACTCACAGGTACCCCAATATATTAATTTTTATAATTTAAATTTAAATTTACTTATGATTTATTAAATAAATTATATGTTAATTTAATAACTATATTTAATTTATTAATTATTAAATAAATTATATGATAAGTTATTAATTAGATTTTAGTTTTAAGGTCCACGGGGGTGTGAATCGATTAAACTGAAAATAGTAATCCATTAAACTCAGGACCAAGCTTTCTGGGTCAGTTTTGAAGCAGCTAATAAGGTAATCAACTGGCTAATCGATTACCCTACTGCATAACTCATATAAAAGTATTTTTTAAAGAGTGTTTCACAAGTTTGCAAAAGTCGAAAAGAAAGTTTGCGCATTCCCAAGTGAGAAAACCCATTTTCTACAAAAAGAAAACCCAAAATTTGATGAGTTCAAGCATCAAGAATTCATTGATCAAAGGGAAAAAGAATTGTGATTTTGATTTCTATTGTTTAGGTATTCGTCACAAATCAGGTCATATTCTTCTATACCATTTTCTTTGTGTTTTTGCACAAGTCTTGATAATCTATTGAGGTGTTCTTGAGGTTATTGTGATATCTTGCAACAAGGTGTTGTGAGTGACAGGGTGTCACAATTTAGCAAACTCTTGTGGGGTGCAAGAGGAAGCCTCTTTTGTTGTGTTGTTTGAATCTTTTTAGGTAAAAATTTGTATGTGTGATGTGCATGTATTAGATTTTTAGTGGAAAGAAAATTAGCAGAAGGCTAAGTCTGAAAACTGAATGTAGATCAGGTTGACTAAACCAGTATAAACAACTATGCAAATTCTCTCTTTTGCTATACTTTTTATGATTATTTGAATTGAATTATTGATTAATTTGTGAGTGGTTTTTACAACTGCAACTTTATTTGAATCTTATCTATAGTAAAATTGATTTGTTGGTATTGTGTAATTGAGATTGTGATTGGATGATTGAATCTTTAATTGAATTATTGAATCTTGTTATTGTATTTTCATTACCAATTATTTTAGGTTGTAAAAGATTGGGTTTAGAATTTATATTGTGGTTTGACTAAGTGTTATTTGGAAATCATTATTGAAGGAATTGTTTTGGTCAAGTTTGGTGTTCAAATCTTAGAAAGAGTTGAATCTCACACATTGTTTCAAGTTTTATTTGAAAACCCATTTTGAAAACACTAAAGATAGATTTTGGAAATTTCTTTAATCCACTTTTTTGTTGTTTAAATAAGATATCACGTCTTTGTAAATGTCTTTGTCTTTGCAAAGATAAGGCTAGCATTGTATCCACTAGCGATTCTTTTGCAACTTCATCTTCTACAATAGGTCCATCAACTGAAATCATAAACTTTCTAGACTTATCCATTGTTGTTGGTTCATGTTCACCTCTTTACTGATCTAAAGTATTTCAAACTCTTGCAATTGTTGAACATATCAAACTTTTGAGGCTTCAATGACCTTGAAACTTAAGGTTTGACTTCCTTTTCTTGTATTATTACATTATCCAGTCAATGAGACACCTTATAGCAACCTTAAAAGGCTTTGAAGAATTAATTATCACCAATCAAGTGAACTAGTCAATCTTGCTCCAATGTCAACGAATTTTGCTTACAATTGTTGATCCAAACCAAAATGTTGATCTTTATTGATAATTTAGGTCGAGGTTGCTACTACCTTTTAGAATTACTTTTTGAATGTCCAATAGTATAAAATGACGATAAATTTCTTGTTTTTTTCCATATGATCTTTAGACATATTCATTATTCACTATTCCCACCATAGTAGGATTGGTTACCATTATCTGCTTTATCTTCAGGAAGTTTCCAACTGAATTCTTCAACTTGACAAACTCAAGTAATGCCAAATAGTAATGAATTATGTAACCTTATTTCTCGTCTAGAATCACATCTCCAACAAACTTAACTTCTAACTCTCAATGCAATTCTATTATTTCCTCTAAAACCATTTAGAAAAACCTTAATCAATCCTATCTATCATAGTGTAAATCAACTTGACTTCCAAACTTAAAAGAATAACAAACACTAAGCTGCCTCTTAGGAATCAAATGCATTGATTGAGCAGAGACAAAATCTACTAATTTAGCATTAAAGAAAAATAAGACATGATGGATACAATCTATTAGAATGTGATTGGTAAATAACCAATCCATTTCTAGGATTTATGTCCATGTTAATCAAAACTAATAGATCAAGCTAAACATTGATCTTACACATACTCACCTAATTTTTCTATCTATGATCTTACATCTTCCTCATTTCCTATCTCATGAAAAAAAACTCACAGTATTACAATTTGGGGAAAAAAAAGAACAAACAATCTACAGGGATAATCTCACATGAAGTTGATGTTTTGAAGAAAATTCATTACAATGAAATTCTGAGGGTTCCTCTCACAGTTCTATCACAAATCCTTTCTTTTAAACAACTTCATCTTACTCGAATGTAAGGAGAATGAAAAGAAACACTTCACACATACAAGCAATTACAATGTACATTCCAAAAACACTAAAATTTCTCATTCACAATCATTTCAACTCATCAAAATAAAAACTTAAAGGATGGGAACAATCTCGTGTCATCATTGGACTTCAAGCAAACATTATTTTAGAATAGGAGGCTATTAAAACATAAACTACCTACCACATATGACTACCAACAACCTTTTTAATTTTTACCATTATCACACATCATTCAATTTTTAATCACATGTCATACAAATAAGTCATATAACTTAATTCACATTATATTTTCATACCTTCTAAACATCATTCCAATTTCTAAACTACTTCTTCATCCAAGTCATGCTCCTCCTTTAGTGATCTTAGCTTAGTCCCTTGCTAGGCAAGGTTGGCTCACATTCCAAATTACTTTTACTATTTATACCCTTTATTCACATAATCTAAATCATTCTTCATATAATTTGAAACACAAAATACTCAATATAAATTGTTTGACTAAATATACTTGAAATAGCATATAGCTTTCTATAATTTCAAAGTTTAAAACAAAATATACATAACAAAAACTCACCCAATGAACCTTTTCGCTTGGTGAAACCCAAGGTAGCTTGCCTAGCGACAATCATTGCCCAACAAGAACCTTGTATCAAACTGTTCCAGTAAAGGAATCTCGCTCAATGAGACATGTCACTGGGCGAAAACCTTGTTTAATTTTAAACAGAGAGTAAATGGCATTAGGCATGAACTTTTGTTGGGTGTAAAACTGCAACATAATCCTAATAGAGGCTAAAGGTCGCTGAGCAAGACTTGCCACCTAACAAGACCATGCAAATAATAGAACCTTTGCTGAAATATTATTCAAATCTGCTCATGAAATATAATCATTCAAAAGAATACTCTATTTCACTCAATTAATTTCTAACATGGTATCTATTCATATGCATACATATCATATCTTAGTCAAATTTCTAACATAGTATCTACCCAAATGCATAACATGTCATTTCTCTGTTAACACATAACTATTATATAATCTCATACATAACATAACTTTCTAGTTCTGGTCAGTCCATACATTCAACATTCCTAAAAGGTTTGGCTTCACATAACATGTAAGGGTGTGGAAATAAATACCACACATCCAAAAACTTCCATTAAAAAACAAGTAATTCTAATGCTTCTTTGATTCTTCACCAACTTTGCTAGTTTTGACCTCCACCATCATCACTAACATTTGCTCTCATGCAAAACATGATCATCACAATCATACAAAATACACATGCAATGCAAGGGTAAGCGCATAGTTCAAAGAATTCAATGAAACATTAATTAAATATTACAATCAATTAAACACACTTACGATCCTCTTGAACATAAGTACAACACACATATATTCACCATGAACATAAGCATTTACAACATTTAGCTAACGCTTTCTAGAAAAACTAACTACATTGAAAACAAATATCAAGGCAGTGACATATTTCGTTTCCCCGATACTGGTATCCGGTATCTATTAGACTCATTCGTTAACTAGTTGAAGTATGGACATATTCATCTGATACTCAACTAATGTCTCCTAAATCTGACATTCAGTTGTTATCTGAGTATGTTCTGTTAGTGTATTATCATTGTAACCAAGCCTAACACCAGGTGCATTATCGTTGTAACTAGGCCTAACCCCGCATCATTAACCCTAAATCAATTAATCAGGCCTAGCATCAGTATCACTTGTCTTATTGGTGTATTATCATCGTAAACATGCCTAACACCATATCATAACTAGGCCTAGCATCGTATCATCTCAACAACACAATTCACCAGTGCTCATTATTAATGATTGCAACCTTCCGACATCCAAATCACAATTTTAACAACTCATCACCTCAACATAATATCACATTTCGTATGTATATCACCACAACATGAATCACAACATAATTTATCAACAATCATTTATCAATTCTCAAAACATGAATCAACTCAACACATCGTCATACATTTCACAACAATTTGAATCACCAAATCATCATCAAACATCGATATATCACCGAAATCATTTATAAACATTCATCATCACCCAAATCATCAATAATAATCAAATATCACCAAAATCTTCAACAAATAACAAATACTACCAAAATCATCAATTTCACCACATAAACAACTCCACATAACTAGGGATGACAAAAAAATTTCCCGTCAGCAAATACCCGTAGATTAAACCTGTGAAAATACTTGCATAGGCAATTTAAATAGGTACCCACCACTCACGAGAATGAGTTTTTTTCTAGTCGCTCCTTAACGGGCACGAGTACAAGTATTATAGTACTCATACTCGCGGATACTTACTACCCGCTAAATTAAAATACTACACATATTTAATTTAAAGAAGATAATATTTTTGTTAAATAAATCAACTTAAAATATTAATTGTCAAATTTTATCGTTATCAATGTTACTTTACTTCTAAAAATGAATAATTCATAAAATTATTTTTTTTAAAATGTCGGTAATGTAAAACTAATATTCTATTTATATTAAATATTTTGTATATATTATATTAATTTATTTTTAGATCCAATTAATCTTGTAGAAACTTACTAGTATAATTTTATTTCTAGATTTTTCAACAAATAAAGTATTTGTTTGATAAAACTTAAGGTAAAAAAATAATATCTTTTTAAAAAATATTTTTGAAAAATATCTATGGTACCCATGGATATCCACAGGTTTTAAAAACTCATGGTGTATTTTTATAATAGGTACCTAAGGGGTTTTAAGTAGGTAGTTATAGGATTTTTGGCCTTACGCAGTTACAGGCAACAAATTAAGGAGGCATACTTTTTCTTTGAGTCATGTATTACAAAAGTGATTTTTTCTTTACCTAAGTTGAGGGTGAGTTTTTCCTATCTCACTTCAATCACAATATCACATGTATTTAGGAAAGGACATCCTAGTATGATTAGGATATCCTTATTATCTTTAATATCCAACACCACAAAATTAGCTAGAAAGATTGAAGTTACCCATCTTAACCATTATGTCCTCTATTATACCTTTTGGATGAGCTAGAGACCTATCAACAGACTATAAGGTAATGTTTGTGGGCTAGGATTCTCTCATGCCTAATTTTTAAAAAATGGAGTAAGGGATTAAGTTTATACTTGCTCCCTGATGAGAAAATTTTCTATTATACTCTTAGCAAGTGTACCTGTCATATGTACTAACCGATAAATATTAGATTGATCCCACATAGATTAAATGATACTTTAGGAACCTCAATATTAATTGCTTGTAAAAATAAATAAATTATTTTTACTAACTACTTATTAACAAGAAGTAAATAGTGCATAAAAGAGTAAACTGAAGATTACTTATGAGAGACACTTGGTAAGGTTTTGATTTCACTATATCATCCCTCTAATGCATACATGAACTACCAATCATCGTTTATTGCTCATGTTCCCATTACCCATAAAAATACTCTTAACCCCCAATCTCTTGCAAGTAAGGGTCTAAGCTATTTGAGTATTACCCTATCGATCTCTTGCATAATCTAAAGTCAAATAACTTGCTTTAAGAAAATGAGTTTAAGATGATCAATGAGTTTTACTCTCCCTCGAGCAATAAACCCCATTGGGTGTTCTTCTCATTTAACAAGTTAAAATACTCTCTTGAGCTCATTCAACAAATAAAATCCACAAAACATATAAAAATAATGCATAAGGTAAAGAAGAACTCTAACAATAAGTAATAATCTTTGATTAATAGATCAAAATATATAAGAGAGTTCATACATAGTTACATCAAAACCCTAACCAATGAGAGCATAACCAACCATGGGATTGGAAGCATGATCAATGAAAAAGGATTACAAAAAATGGATGTAATAAGGTGAAGGGATAGGTGGAAACGAGCTTGGAGAGAGCCCTAGTTCAATTGGGTGCCTTCATTGTTTTTTAAAAGAAACCCTATGCTCGCAGACCGAGCGTTGGGTGCCCATGTAACCCTCTGACACTCCTTTTATCCTTCTAAAAAAACTTGTCTTAGAGAACAAGAAATAATAAAATAAAAGTAAATTATGCACAAATATAAACCTAAAACTAATTTTATATGAGAAGGAATTAGAATAACTGGTCTATTTTACCATATAAAAATAGGTAATTTAGGTAGTTATCACCCCCAAATCACACAAGTATTTTCCAAAGAATGAGGTTCTTATAGTGCAAGGGAGGGGTAAACTCCTAGAATCTGTCATTTTAAGGGGAAATATTTTAAAACTACAACAAAACATTCCTTAGTAAATCCTATTGTATCAAAATTAGCCAATTTCTTTTTATCAGAGAAAAACTCTTTTACACTGTGTTTGGATGAAAAATTTTACAAATGTAAGGAATGTGAAATGCTTTCTATTGAAATAATTTCATTTTTCATATGTTTTATTTAGATACGTGCTTGTTTGGAAAAAATTTTATAAAACTATTTTCAGTATTTTAATATTTAATAACTAAAAAACTTGTTTGATTAGTATTTTCTTAAAATAGTTTTCGAAAAAAAACTGGTTTATTAGTTTTTAAAAACTAAAAAGATAAATAATTGTAAGTAGTTTTGCTTTTTAGTTTTCTATTTTTTCTTTGAAAACTCAAAATACAATGAGAATATGTTTTTTTGTGTAAATACGAACAACTTTTTTTTTTCACATCTTCAAAACAGTTTTCCAATAACTCTTACCAAACATTTGAAATGAATTTCTCTTGAAATTCCTGATCCAAACCCTTAAGAATTTGACATATTTTAGCAGCCTCTGCAAAAAGAATGTTGGTATGCGCTCTTTTAAACATCTCTAGGATATTGCTTATCCTACTGCTGATTTTTTAATCTTTGAGCAAAAAGAGTTGTTACTTATGGATGCGTTACTACTTTCATACCCTTCTCTTTTTCCTCATTTTGGTCCTTTTAAGTAAGGACTTCATCATCCAGTTGTAGAGTAGTTGCTTCTTTTCTTTTTGGTCTTCCAGTTTTATTTTCCATTGTGTATAGTCATTGCCTTTACCTCCTACTTGGGATTTGGTTCAGTTTGAAAGGGTAGAGTACCTTGTGCTCTTTAAGACATGAGATTCACCAGTGCCTTCATCTTTTAATCATTCTTGGTCGTGTACTACATCATGGTATTCTACAATGTAACGTCCTTAATTCTTAATAAAAGTATTCAAGAAAATGCAGAAAAGTTTGGAAATTTTATCTTACATAAATAACCATAATTTTTTTGTAACATTTCAAGTCAAAATGTAATTTATTACGTGCTTCATTCAAAACATAAATGCATTAGTTATTATAGGTGCCATTTTGAAAGTCATAACTTAGAGCAGTGGACTCCTCATAATTCTAACATTATTTGAGCATCAAAAGAGTAACTTGCTTAAGAGTTCAACATATTTAGAATAAATCCTCTGAATTCCGCATCATCTCCTGCTTATCAGATTTATCTTCTATTCGTACCACAAACATATAAGAATAGAAATACATGAAAGGAAACACACGAAAGGAGTGAGTTTTTTATAAATCATCAACATTAATCTTAATAAACTTAACAAACAATTGGGGCCTAAAGTTTAGCCCATAATTCAATCTCACTTAACTTAATATATAAACTCAGTTTTACTCAATTCAATTTCACTTAACCCTATATATGGATCTATAACCAATAATAATTCACTCCAATTATAATGAATTTTATGAAAGTTTTAGATCTATAAATATTCCATCTCGAGTACCAGCATAGACTACTTTGAATATTCACTTACCTGATGAACATCCTCAACCCAATTACTAACATGGACCTGAATATTCACCTACCTTATGAATATCCTCTGCCCAAGTACCCATATGGACTACCTTGAATATTCACTTTCCTAATGAATACCCTTAGCTCGAGTACCATCATAGGATAATTTTGAATATTCATATGTTTAAAATCATCTTAGAATCCAACTAGTTCTGTCTTTCATCTTGTAGTATGCCAAGTTGTGACTTTCAAAAACACGGACACCCATACACTTATATGGTATCTTTACAAGGAAACTATGACTTTATTAGATTCATTTCAACATTATCTCAAAAATCACTAGATTTGACAATCACATAGTATTTTCATATATCAATTAGCATTCAGAGGATTTATTTATAAATCAACCTTAAATAATTAAATATCACAATCAATGTATAAATTAATTTCTTATCTCAAAATTTCTAGTTTATGAATAATAATCAATAGTAATCATAATAGTAATATAAGTAAAAATTGATTTATTATTAGCAATAAAGACATATTTTCTTATGTGAAAGATCAAGTTAGACTGCAACCATAAAACATACTTAAATTATCTTTTGAAAATATGATTTTGAGAAATATTATGTTTATTATAAAATTTATAAAACTACACTTTACACATAATCCCTTGAAAATTTCGTAAGATATAAATACATTTTACCATGAATATTAACATATAATTATTGATCTTTTGAATAAAATATATTACCCAAATATAACTTCCAAAAGTAAGTCAAAGGATAGAATAAATGGTGATTAATAACAGAGGACTAGACTATGATATCTTAAGAATAATTTAAATAACAATAATGATAGCAAATGATGCATAAAATATGACCGCTTAAGAGCAAGCATATCCTATGAATAATAACAGTGGACCTAAGTTCAGATATCATACGTAAAAGATTAGATCTAGTTCTCAATTAATTCAATTTAAAGATAAAAAAATAATTAAACAAAGAGATGATTTAGTGAGTGAGTCGCAATGATTCAGATTTGGAGTAATATATAAAATAAGAGAGAAATTTAGGTTTATAATTCAATGGTTAAGACCTAGGATTGTGATTCTCACTACAATGTTCTTACCCCTTATCTATTATTAAGCAATCTCATTCTTTACCATTCAATAATTACCAATAAATTGCTACATTATTGTGATGTGTCTGGTCATTCATACTACATTATCATCCTGATTTGTTATCTAGTTTAGATATGCAAGATTTCAAAATAAGGTCATTTCTTTTTACCCAATTGGAGGTTTGCCCGATAAATTTGGTCAATTCTACTGAAACAATAACCTACTTAGTTCCTCGATCAATTATTCAAACATCAATGATCATGACTATTTAAACAATTAAGATGCAATCAATAAAATAGGGAAGTAAATTAATCATTAAATGACATTGAAAAATCATGCAAAGTGCAAGGGAGAATTACAAAGAGTTACATCACAATCCTAAAAAATAGGGTTTAGCCAGACATGGGTAATGCATAACCAAACATCTTTCTAATAGCAAAGTACATAAAATAAATAAACAATTACTATAAAGAGTACTTTAAATTGTCTCAATTCCAAAGCTTCCTCGTCTTTCTTCGCCTCTTAGGTCACAAATCTCTCTCCTCTTCTAATCCAAAGTGAGTCTCATTTTGTTTCTCCTTTTATGGTATTTATAAGAAGGATTTGGGCTTTTTTTTAATGTCTTTCTTGAGGCCTGAGTAGCACGACCGTGCTGGAATATTTGCAATCGTAGCATGATCGTGTTGCTTTTAAGCACAGTCATACTCATAATCAAAAGATCTCAGCATGACCATGCTAAATTAAGCATGATTGTACTTCTTCTGGCTGACTTTTGGGGCTTGTTTACTTAGCATCATTGTGCTAACTTGGATCTTTAATTATTATTCTGAAAAGGCCCCATTTTCCACCTTTTTCGTGTCGTTTCTTAAGTATCTATCTAAAATGAGAATAAACACTAAAAAGTTAGTTTTGTAATAAATATGCAATTCTTTTCTTACAAATAAGTATTAAACATGATAAAAATACGGGTAAATATCCGTTTAATCAGCAACAAAGGATTAGACTATAATATCTAGAGGATAAATAAATAACAAAGGACCAGAAGATAGTATCTAGAAATAATAAAGAAATAACCAGAAGTAATATTTGAAAATAATAAAGAAATAACCAGAAGTAATATCTAAAATAATAAAGAAATGACTAAAAGCAATATCTGAAAATAATGAAGAAATTACCACAAGTAATATCTGGAATAATAAAGAAATGACTAGAAGTAAAATATGGAAATGATGAAGAAATTACCAGAAGTAAGAAATAAAGAAATTATTAGAAGAAATATTTAGAGATAAAAAAATGACCAGAAGGAATATCTGGAAATAATAAAAAAATGACCAGAGGAAATAATTGGAGATAATAAAAATTGACAGAAGAAATATTTGGAAATAATAATAATCAACAACAAAAGATCAAAGTGATAATAATAGTAAACACATATAAGTTTATCAAAATTAACACCACGAAGGTTTATAAATGCCACTTCCCCCCTTAACTCAGTAAGAGATTGAAGAAGAGTGGTGAACAACCTTTGAATCCTAGTTTCAATGTCTTTGAACTATTGTTTTTCCCTCTTATTTTCAAATATGAACTCTCCTATTTATAGCCAAAATTTGCACTTGATAGCTAGTTGAAAGTATGCTTGTTAAGTGACTTATGCGGTGTCATTAGGCTCACTGAGTAAAAGCTATTTCGCTTAGCGATGTCTATGTATTTAGTTACTTTTGTTTCACATCGCTTAGCGAAAAAGCTTTGTTAAGTGAAATCTGGGTCGTTGCTGAGTGTCTAAGCAAAAATTCTTCGATAAGTGCATGTCTTCTTAAAAATCTATATTTTGTTTCTAGGATGAATTCACTGAGTGAATGTTATTCTGTTGATTGAATTTCCAAAGAAAAAGATAATTTTAAAATTTTTGTAAAAATATTATATATTAAAATAACTTATTTTATTTAAATTTTTTACATGCATAACTACTGTTATTAGATACAAAATTTTCAAATTTATTATATAATAATTTGGTTATAAAATAGGGGTGTTATATACAATGTTGATCTCGTCTCCTCTTACTTTGATGTTTGATTTTACATGTAAGGGTTCTATAGATGATTAGATGTTTTACTAAACACCTATGTTCATATTGGATGAATTATTCAAAAGAATTTTAATCAAATAATTAAGTTTTATAAGTACTTTATTTATTTATTTATTTATTGAGTAGCCAATTATTAATACATTCTTGCGTACTTTTGATACGAAAATTTAAATATAGTGAAATGAAAGTTAAAAGTTGGAATCACCAAATTCAAATACAATTATCCTAATAAAGCAACTAAATAATGCTTTTCCTTTTAAAAAAAATAATCCCTATTTTAAATAGTACTAGTAATGTTCATCAATATTCTACTTAAGAGGCACTCTTAAATGCAAAATTTATTTTTAATAAAAAATAATTATATATATATATGATTATTTAACTTTTTATTAAGAGCCGCTCCTAAATGTCAAATAAATTTCTAATACAAAATAATTATATATGTAATTATTTAAATTTTTATCCATTATAATAATATTTTTTTACTTTAAAATTATTTAAAGACATATTTTAATAATTTAAATTAAATAAATATTTAAATTATAAATAACTATAAATAAATATTTAAATTATAAATTATTATGATTACATATTTAAATTAATTATAAATTTCTATAATTATATATTTAAATTATAAATTAGAATAAATTATAAATGAATAAAATTACATATATAAATTTATATAATTATGTTTAAATTATAATTAATATAATTATAGATTTAAATGATAAATTACTATAGTTATACATTTAAATTATAATTTTTTATAATTTTAAATATTTAAATTTTAAATTACTATAATTACATACTTAAATTATAATTTTTTATAATTAAACATTTAAATTATAATTTTTATAATTAAATATTTAAATTTTAAATTACTATAATTATATATTTAAATTATGAACTTCTATAATTATAAAATTTGTTGTTGTTTATTATTTTAATGTATAATTCATAGTGTTTTATTTATAAACTTGATTTGACTTTAGTCTTCTATATAAAATTTATGTTTGTTCATTATTTTAATGTGTAATTTATTCTGTCTTATTTATAAGCTTGATTTGACTTTATTCTTTTATATAAAATTTATGTATGTTCATTTTTTTAATGTGTAATTTATTATGTCTTGTTTATAAGATGCATTTCAAAGGTCTTATAAATAAACAAGGGAGAATGTAAAGTTGTAATATAGCAGAGATGTGACATACATTATTAAAATAATAAGCACAATAACTAAATAAGTACTAGAGAGAGAAACACATGATAGAGATTTAACATACATTATTAATAATCATTTTGAAATAATGTTATATATAATATAATTAAATACATATAAAAAAGGTTATATATTAACTTTGTAAAATATTTTAGCTAATCATATTTCACATACATGATAAATGATAATTATTATGTTAAAAATATCCGATCATAGCTCAACATAATTTAGACTATCAATGTATCATCATTAAATCCTTAAATAACATTTTTAAACACTAACTCATATTTAATTTTATATTATAATTTTATATTTATATTTAATGAATTTAACACTATACACTCATAATATAAAAAATTTTTATAGTAACATTTAATAATATATTATTTATATGATTTTTAAAGTATTAATTGACAAAGTTAAAAAATTTGTCATATATAAAGTGTTGTGGTTGACTGTTAGTGTAAAATTTTTTACATTAATAATATATAAGTATTTTTTCATATTTAATTACTTAAACCCTTAAATATATATAATATTTTCATTAAATACCAACATTAAATATTATTAAAAAGTGTAAAAACTTTATGATAATTAAAATTAACCTAATATTTTTAAACATCAGCTCATAACTAAAACAATGTTACTCCACATAAAAAAAAACAATGTGTCTCTTTAAAAAAAAATTAAAATCATGTAAAGTTATCTATCACTATAATCAAGAGAATACTTCATTCAACAAAAAATAAAACAGAGAGAGAATACTTCCTCTTCCTCCACTTTTTATTTAGAGAACTTTAACTTTTAATTATTTTCTAAATTATTATAAAATTTAAAATAAAAAATTCAAACATTGTCTTTTCATTAAGAATGACGAGTGAGTCAGACCTGCTACAATTTTGGTATGACAGGGTAGGAATTTTGGCTTGTTTTGACTCGTCTTACCGACCAGAGGCGGACGGGTTGGCCCGCTGGCCAGCCACCCTAAATATATTATATTAATAATAATTTTTATATGAATTATATTATAGATATAAAATATAATTAATTAATTAAAATTTAAAATAAAAATTAAAAGTATGAGAATTAATATATTAAAAATCAAACTTTACTGTTACTTCTTTACTTTATAAAATAATTAAATTATATTAAAATTTATTTTAAATTATAAATAAAAATTAGAAATTTATTTTGGTATTACTACTTTACATATCATTTTTAGACTAGTTTGGTTAAGATGTTTTTATTTTGATATTTGAGAAAAAAAAATTAAAAAATTTGAAAAAATTGGTAGCCAACCTGCAACTCATCTACAGGCAGGGTGGGTTAGACAATTTAGGTCAACCCGCCTCACCTTATTTTTGACGGGTCAAATGCAGGTTAAACAAAAAAAGGTTAGGTTGACCCATTTTACTAACTCTACTTTTCACTAGTTGTTAATAACAATAAAGATAATGGGAATATGAATAAAGAGGTAATTTTATCCTAAAACATTAATTAATTCTTTATCCTAAAAACATGAATTCTTTTTGGTGTATTAAATCCTAAATACTAGCATGTGTTAATTTTAATATTGTTTAATTTCACATCTAATTATTTATTAATATAAATTAAATAGGAGTTTGACTATTTTGTTTTTATATAGAGATGATCAGAAATATTAATTTGTCGGAAGAAAACAAGTGAAGAAGGAAAATGAATGATTGGGAGAAAGCCTCGACGGTTGTTGTTTTTGTTTTATTTGGCATCGGAGTTTCGAAAATAGAAGCTGATAATAGAGTGTATCCGGCATTGTTTTCATTTGGAGACTCAATTCTTGATACAGGAAACAATAACAACCTCGTATCAATAACTAAGTGCAATTATCCCCCTTATGGAAGGGATTTCTATGGGGGAAGACCTACAGGAAGATTCTGCAATGGAAAAAATCCTTCAGATTTGATAGGTAAATTATATATTTTCATTTTCTTTTTTTAACATGCTTACTTTTTTTCTTTCATCGATGTTGAGATATAATTTATATGTGGGCAAATGCATAAGTGTTTCTTTAACGCATTCATTTTTGGTTAACTTCTAAAAATTTTAGAATCTTCCTTTAAGAGCATTGCTTACTGGTGTTGGATTAAGAAAATAAACTACACAAATTATATGTGAATAAATTTGAATTAAAATCGTAGAAGAATACAATTTACATATCTAATAAAAATATCTTTAGTATTTAAAGACACTTATTAGCATTCATTTTATTTTTAACATAGTTATCTTTTTTTATAGGGCGTGGTGCCATAACCAAGCCATTTTCTTTAATGAAAAAATAAATGCTCACCTTTTTCATATTTTTTGCTTTCAGTACTCCAGGTTAATTTGCAGAAATTTGTTTCAACAGTACTATTGTGTCTACCACATGTTAACCGAAAAACATTTTATCTATTATTTCATACGTTGTTACATGTCATAGTTTCTTTTATTTTTAATTATAATTACAATAATTATACTATTGTTTTATAATAAAGATGATTATATTATTTAAAATATTTTAAGAACTCATTGATAGATGTTTTTAATTAAATTTGATTTAAAAAAAATTAAACAATTAGTATTGAAATGTATATTTGGTTTTACTAGAATAAAAAATAATCACTAAATTTACATATCATTTAAAATGATAAATAAACTAAATCAAGCTTAATTTACGAGAATAAAAGATAATTATTTATTCTCCTGCTTATATTTAGTCTTGTTTTCTTGTCTCCCCATGAATATTAATATTTTGGACGTTTGAGATCTCAAAGTGAATGAATTTGTGCAGTTGGTGGGTAGAAGTATAATAATATAGAATGGTGTGAATATATATGATAAATTGAATGAATAATGTGAAATAAGTATAGAAGTGGTTTATTATTAATGTGTGTAGCGGAGGGTTTAGGAATAAAAGCAGCAGTACCAGCATATTTGAGCTCTAACTTGGGGATTGAAGAGTTGGCAAGCGGGGTTACTTTCGCTTCTGGTGGTTCTGGGATTGATGACACAACTGCCAACATACAGGTTTTAACATATTATCATTTTTTTTTACCAATTACATCCATCTCTCCTTATTTTTCAACTATGTGTACCAGGGAGTTTTAACACTATCAGCCCAACTACAACTGTTTCTTAATTACATAACAAAGCTAACAGCTGCTGTCGGACAACAACCAGCAGCTTATATCATATCCAATAGCTTGTACCTCGTTTCTGCGGGTAACAATGACATTGCCATTACCTATTATAACCTCAAACTACTGCAACCTTTCCCCTTATATGTCAATTTTTTAATTGCTGGGGCTTCTAATTTTATCAAGGTACGTTCAATTCCTCATTAATTTGTTTGTCCTTATAATAATTTTCTCAACTATTGTTAATGATCCAAGAGTCTATATGAACTTGGAGCAAGAAGAGTGTGGATGTTCAGTACATTGCCATTGGGATGCTTGCCTGGGGGTAGAACTATAGCCGGGGGACCATTAAGGATTTGTGCACCCATTGTCAATATTCAAGCGCAAACATTCAATTCCCAATTATCATCACTTGTTAATTCTATCAGATCAACCCTTCCCAATTATGACATTAGCTTTGTCGACGTCTATACTCCTTTGCTTAATCTCATAAATAATCCTCTGCCACAAGGTCATTTTCTATACAACTTAATATCTTATATATGTAAATTAACATTAATTAACTAACTATTACTTTTTTTATAATAATAATAATGTCAGGGTTTACAAATGTCGGAGAAGGGTGTTGCGGGACTTCGATATTTGGAGCTTCAGGGTTATGTAACCTTCTAAGTGTCTGTCCAGTTCCTTCCACATACATTTTCTGGGATTTTGCCCATCCAACTGAGAGAGCTTATCGATTTGTTGTGTCTTCCATACTACACTCACACACTACCACCTTTTTGTCTTTTTCTTCCTTTAATTCTTCTATCTCAGATTAATGTATGGTGCTCAATTAGACCACTCCATCTACCCTTTAATGTATAGTGCTCAATTAGAGCGCACTCCATCTACCTATTAATAAAATTTTATTAATTTCTCTTTCTCTTAAATGGATAACCAACATTCTATTCTTCACACTAAAGCTGCTTTAAATAGTTTTAGTGTAAAATTAGAAGACTTTATTATATGTGTAAAGCAGTTTCCTATCCTTAATGGGTCTGCATTGAAATTGAACCAAAATCAAACATGCTTTACATACTGAGCCAGTGATACATAAATTTAATAAATAAATCAACGGCAAAGTCACAACTGACCTTGTATTGTTTTTTTGTGAGTAAGAAATTCTTTTCTTTTTTATATGCAAACTCAAGTTCCAACTCCTCTTTTCTTAATTAAAATATTTTTTATATTTTTAAAATTTTAAATAAATTCATTACATGAAATAGAAGGAAGTTCATAAATAAATAAATATTTTTATATGTAATTTTTTAAAAATGTTTTAAAGAAAAGGTTATATTTAAAGTATTTATTATTTTTTTATTCAAATTTAATGTTGATTTAAGATGTCTTTATTTTCAATTTATATTTTTAGATTTTAATTATAAAAAAATATTTACAGAAACCATATTTAAAGTTATTTTGTTTGTTTAAAACAAGTTCTACTCTATTTTTAAAATCCCTATTTGAAACTTTAACATTGAAAACAATTTAAACTAAAAAAATAGTCACATTAAGGGTCAAACATAACCTAACGATATCTATCAATATGCCGATCAAATTAACCTTTTATTTTGTTTGTTTAAAACAAGTTCTACTCTATTTTTAAAATTCCTATTTGAAACTTTAACTTTGAAAACAATTTAAACTAAAAAAATAGTCACATTAAGGGTCAAACATAACCTAACGATATCTATCAATATGCCGATCAAATTAACCTTATCACGGCTCTACATAAGCATTTGTTATTATTAAATTATAGCATATGATTTTTTATTTTTTATTTTTTTTAAAGGAAAGAACCTCCAAATAAAAGATGTCTGTCAATTCATCCATCCACCCTGCAATGTAGCTAAACACAAAGTTGTGTTATTCTTGAGAGTTTTATAATAACTATTCTATTTTTGATAAGTGAAATTAATAATATTGTAATATAAAACTGATAAAATCAGGTCGTTTGCTCAAGAAATTGACAATTATGAATGATACTTAATAATTATTTATAGAACAATTTTACAATGAATAATGAAACAAGATTGAAAATTTATACAAGATACAATTATATTTTTATGATTTTTTATTTGTGATAATATAAAAGAATCAAAAGCATTTATTGTTATATTATCTATAATTATTAACTATTATATAAGATTTATTTATCAAATTCTGGAATTATTAAAAGTTTCTCTGTCCTAATTCTTTAGTAACAAATAACTAAATTATTGAAATCTTCCTCTAATTCCTTAGCAAGTCTAATCTAAATAATTTGATTAACCCAGAACAATTCTTCTTAATCAAGCATATAGATCTTATCTTATTCTTAAGTGTAATCATTATATGATGAATTGTTCTGGATTAATCAAATTATTTAGATTAGATGTTCTTTAATTTCATGAAAATCTTCTGATATCAGAAATCAAACAGATCACGTTATAAGTTTATCAGACACATAACAAGCAATATGTATAAAAAAAATTGAAAGAGATAAATAAAACTTAAATAAAGTAAAAGAGAGTTACAAAGTATCTAATATTTCAGCTCTTGACAACACCCTAACTACTTCTACATAGACAAAAGAAAGAAATGAAAGAGAAAGATATAAGTGTTTCTTGTAAGAATGGAATGAATTCTTCTAAGCCTTTTTCCCCTTTACATAGAGCAAATATGGTGTCATCACTTAGAGAGATCCTTTGATGAGCGAGTGTTCTTTGCTACCATTGCCTCGTTGAGCAAGTTGCGTTCACTTAGCGAGTTGCCCTTTGTCTCCATAGCTTCGCTGAGCGAGATGCACTTGCTTAGTGATCTCTTAGTGAAATTCATCTTTTCTTTGGTCCTTCGCATAGCGACAGTAGCTCGTGAAGCGAATTTTGTGCTCTGTTAGTGTTTTACTGCTTTTTCACTTAGCGAGTGAAGGTCGATCAGCGAGTGCTCTTGCTTTTTTTTGCTGTCTCTTGTAGTTTTTCCTTGTAATTCTTGCAAAAAACAATGGTGAATGTTGTTTGTTAGTTCCAAATCAAGATATTCCAAACAACCCTTGATTGCTTCATATATTTATACAAAAGTAGGATAATGCACATTAAATTTCATGCAAAAAATAATAGTTGTGGATTTTTCAGTTATTGTCACACCAAGAAGTAAAAGTAATACAAGGTGGGTTTTCAAATTAATACATTCAAGATCAAATGTGTGTGATGAACAAAACAGTGATCATCTATTCTTCAATTGCAAGAAGGTCTCTCAAATATGACAGATGTGTTATTCATGGCTTGGGGTGTCTCCAATGTTGCATCAAGAAGCTTTCATAAGCTTCCAACAACATATGGCTTGGGGACCTATGAGGTAACAATAAACATAGATGGATCATTGCGTTGATTGAAATTGTATGGTTTAATTGGAATCAAAAGAATTCATATGTATTTACTGGGGGGCTTAGAGGTGGATAAAATAATGCATCAAATTAACTATCACATATAGACTTGGTTGTCTACCTACGATCCTTCCTTCTCATATATCCTTTGCATCTTGGTGTAAAAAATCAAGGTAATTGTATATCCGATAATTGATATTTGTAGGTTATATGGGGTGAACTGAATGTTTTTGGGCTAAATGCAAAAGTCTATAAATTATATGTAGCTTGTAAATTGTTGTAGCACCTCTTGTTCCTTGGGTGGGGTGTATCTTTGTGATGATCATTTAATCATTGGAGCTTAATTCAAGTATTAACTTACCATCCCTTCTATTGTCTCTTATGTTTGTACATTCTACTGAGTTTTATTGATGCCTTTAATGAATTTCTTTTGCCCATAAAAAATAGGTTCAAGATCCAATGTAAAGACATGGATTGAATTTGTGTAAAAATAGCTAGAGATTTGAATGTTTTATTGCCAAAAACAATAAGTTTTTGTCAAAATAATTGTGGATTAGTATTAATTGATGATTAAATATGACTTTAATTTTTATGCACTGATAGTGTAAATGAGTTTTACATTAACGTTAAATCACAACCCTTCATTTATATGACTTTTAAAGTAATAATTAGTAAAGTCAACAAATTTACCATACATGAAGGGTTCAATCACGACCCTTCATTTATATGACTCATGGAGTATGTGGGACCAACCTGCATCCACTAGAACCATGACCATAGTAGCATGAGTTCACATTCTAGTTTCACCATCATCAACAAGCAGAGTTGTAAAAATGGGTCGGTCTACAGGCCTACGAAATGGACAAGGCAAGATTCTGAAAAAGAAACCCAAACAAAAAGGAGCCTTTTTGGCCTGGCTTATTTGGCCCGTCTGTGTAAGTGGACTTGTATCGAACTAGCCTGACAAGCCACATGTGGACCCAAATAAAAATATAAATATATATAAATTTTAAAATATATATTAAATAATAATATTAGTATCTTATATATTGTTAAAAAATAAAATAAACAAAAATTGGGTCTTAAAGAATGTAAGTCCAAATTGAATGTGGCTTGTAAATTGATTAATTATGTTTACAATTTAATCAATTATGTTTACAATCTGTCAATTTTCTTTGGTTAATTATCTTGCTTAATTATCATTATATATTATTGTATGATGTTTACTATTTGGGTATTTAATTTTTATGATTATTCTTATATTATCATGATGGATAATGAATTTAATATTTATGTTTTATATTTAATTTGGTATTCTCATGAAATGGTATGAAGTATTGTATATTTTGTTTTTAAAATTAAGTTTTTAGTAATATTACAAGATTTAAAGTTTGAGATTTTTTTTAAAAGGTCCATTTTAGTCTAGTGGCCTGTTACAGGTCAAACTAATACTCAATATTGTTAATTTCTATAATATTTTACAATTTCAATAGAATATTTATAAGTTATTTAAAAATAATTAATTATTAAACATATAAAGTTAAAAAATATTAATAAAATCATACTCAAGATTGATAATTTCTATAATAGTTTATAATTTTGTAAAAAAATATCTTTATATTATTAAAATCTTAAAAAACTTGAGAAATTGTTATTAAAAATTTAAATATAATTACTTAATAATATGATAAATTGGAATAGTTTTAATAATGATAAAAACTATAAATATTAATCATTATAACAAAATTGTACTTAAGATTTTAATTTTTATAATTTAATGTGATTAACGTATAAATTTTTTGTTAAAATATTTATCTTCTAAAATTATTTAAATCTAATTAATTAATAATATCATATTTATTAAAAATTAAAAATTAAAAACTTAATATTTTAAAATAATGATATATTATATGTTTGAACTATACATACATTTTCGCAAATAAATTGCACCAAACTAATTATTGTAAATGCTTTTTCACAATAACTAGGATGGATGAAATGTCATTTCAAATAGAATGGATAAGACACGATTCTATTTTTTTTATCAAGTCCCATTAGAGACACCAAAAGTCTTGAGCGACTGATCCAACAAAACAACTTAAAAGACAAAGAAGTATCATTAATTTCTTTATACTCGTAATCTTTCTCAAAATTTAAATAATGATTCCATTATGAAACTCATACTAAATGTTTCAAGATCCCAAAATAAAAATGTTAGATATCTTAATAATGTTTCAAGACTTAAATAATGTCATGACATCGTGAGAGAAACAAAAAAGTGTTCTCTCTTATACTGAAAATTTTTAATAAGAGTAAGAAAGACTCATGGAATATGTGTGACCAACTAGAATCATGACTACAGTGCCATGGGTTCACGTTTCAGTTTAACCATGAATCATCAAGAAGTATAATTGTCAAAATGGATGGTCTGTAGGCCTATAAATAGATTGGACTCTAAAAAAAGATACCAAAATAAAAACGAGCTTTTTTGACTTAGTTTATTCAACTCGACTATATTAGTGGACTTGGGTTGGATTGGCCCAACAAACCACATGTCAACCCAAGAAAAAAATATAAATATATAAATTTTAAAAATATATATTAAATAATAATATTAATTATTATATATTGTTAAAAAATAAAATAAATAGAAATTAGATGTTATAAGGAATATAAGTCCAATTGAACGTAACTTGCAAATTGATTAATTATGTTTACAATATAATCAATTCTCCTTGGTTAATATGTTGGTTAATTATATTATATATTATTTTATGTTATTTACTATTTAGGTATTTAATTGTTATGGTTTTTATGTTATCATGATAGATAATGAATTTAATATTTATTTATTATGTTTTATTTGTTATTCTCAGAAAATGATATGAATTATTTTATATTTTTTTGTAAAATTTAAATTAATTTTTCAATAATATTATAAGATTTAAAGTTTAATATTTTTTTTAAAAGACTCACTTTGACCCGTGATCTGTTACAAGATTAAACTAATACTCAATATAGTTAATTTCTATAATATTTTATAATTTTTATTATAAGTCCAAATTAAACGTGGCTTGCAAATTAATTAATTATATTTGCAATCTAGGCATGTTACTTGGTTAATTATGTTGTTTAATTATCATTATATATTATTTTATAGTGTTTATTATTTAGATATTTAATTGCTATAATTATTCTTATGTCATCAGGATGTATAATAAATTTAACATTTATATATTATATTTAATTTTTATTTTCAAGAAATAGTATGAAGTATTTTATATTTTGGTTTAAAAATTTAAATTAATTTTTAAGTAATATTACAAGATTTAATACTGAATATCGTTACAGTACCAAACGAGTACTGAATATCGTTACAGTGCCAAACGAGTACTGAATAACGTTAATTTCCATAATATTTTATAATTTCAATAAATATTTATAAAATATTTAAAAATAATTAATTAATAAACTGATAAAGTTAAAAAATATTAATAAAATCCTACTCAAGACGGATAATTTATTTAATATTTTATAATTTTGCAAGAAATATCTTTATGTTATTAAAATATTAAAAAATATGGAAATTTTTATTAAAAATGTAAATATAATTATTTAATAATATGATAAATTGGAATAGTTTTAATCGTGATAAAAACTATAAATATTGATTATTTTAACAAAATTGTACTTCAGATTTTAATTTTTATAATTTAATGTGATTAACATATAAGTTTTTTTGTTCAAATATTTATATTAAAAATTATTTAAATCTAATTAATTAATAATATCACATTTATTAAAAATTAAAATAAAAACATAAATTAAAAAACAATGTAATCAATTTTTTATTCTATTTTTAATATTTAAATTAATTAATTAATTTTCATTTTAAAAATAAATTATATATTCTATAAAATTAAATTGTAAATAAAATTTAAATAATGATTCTATTAGGAAACCCATAAAAAATGCTTCAAGATCTCAAAATAAAAATGATAGACATCTTAATAATGACAAATCCAAAAGAAATTGTTCAAGATCTCAAGATTAGATGCAGCAATAAATATGCCTTTAGTAACCTTTTAGAAATTAGAATCCAATCAACATGCCCTTAGTAACCTTTTGGCAATTAGAATCGGAAGAATTTCCTCTTCGACATTGAAAATTTTGAATAAGAGTAAGAAAGATTCATAAAGTATATGAGACTCATCTGCACTCACTAGAACCATGACCATAGTAGCATGAGTTCAAGTTCCAGTTTCACCATACAAGGGATTTTTCAATTCATAGCTACTAAAATTTGAAATTATACCTACTTTGATAAAAAAAATACTAATATATCCTCAATTTTTTTACTCTCTGACAAACCATTGCCAAAGAGTAAAAAAGTTTTCAATTTTTTTTTTCTCTCTGGCGAACCATGGTTGGAGGCTAAAAAAATTCACAAAATCTTTTTGTTCTCTGTTGAACCATTGCTGAAGAATAGAAACATTTGTAAAAATTTTTTTACTCTCTGCCAAACCATGGCAAGAGATTAAAAAAATTGAGTTATAAATTCATGGAGTCAAATAAGTGGTTGCGGTAATAATTTTTTTGCATATAATTAATGAGTTTTTACTATTAATATTATTTTTTATTAACAAGACTTGGTTTTCAAAATGCTAATATTCATAGTTTAATATTAATTATCTAAAAAAATAATTAAAATAATATTTATTTAAAATTTTAAATTTTTTAGCTATTTAAAATAATATTTATTTTAAATTTAAAACAATATTTATTTCAAATTTCAATTTTTTAGTTATTTAAAACAATATTTATTTAAAATTTAAAACAATATTTATAATTCAAATTTCAAAATTTTTTGTTATTTAAAATAATATTTATTTCAAACTTCAAATTTAAAAAAATATTTATTTCAAATTTTTAGTTATTTAAAATAATATTTATTTCAAATTTCTTTGTGTTATTTAAAAAAATATTTATTTCAAAATTTAAAATAAATTTCAACTTAAATAAGGAAATATTAAATATATTTACATGAGAATGGGAACCAAATGATGAAGAGAGAGTGCGAGCAAAAAGTAAGGTGAGGAGAGATGAGAGAGTAAGAGGGTAGAGAAAATTATGTAAGGGAGAGAGGATAGAGAGGGAATAGGGATAAAATGGAAATTTAGAAAAAAAATTTAAAAGAGTAGGTGTTACTTCAAACTAGAGTAGTTGTTAATTTAAATTCCCTAAACAAGTAGAGTTGTCAAAATAGGTTAGCCTACAAACCTACAAAATGGAATAGACTAAACTCTAAAAAAGAAAACCCAAATAAAAACAAGCATTTTTGCCCTGACTTATTTGGGCCGTTTGTGTAAATGAACTTAGGTTGAGCTAATCCGACAAGCCATAGACCGACCTGAATAAAAAAAATATATTTTAAAAAAACTATAATATATATTAAATAAGAATATTAATATATTATATATTGTTAAAAAATAAAATAAACAAATATTGGGCGTTAAGGAAAATAAGCTCAAATTGAATGCGGCTTGCAAATTGATTACTTATGTTTTGAATGTAGTCAACGTTCCTTTATTAATTATGTTGCTTAATTATCATTATACATTATTTTATGGTGTTTACTATTTAGTTATTTAATTGTTATGATTATTTTTATGGTATTATGATGGATAATGAATTTAATATTTATGTATTATGTTTAATTTATAATTCATACAAAATAAAATGAATTATTTTACATTTTTTTTTAAAATTTCAATTATGTTTTATTAATATTACAAGATTTAAAATTTGAGATTTTTTTAAAAGACTCATGGCCCGATACAAAGGCAAACTAATAGCCAATGTTGTTAATTTATATAATATTTTATAATTTTATTAAAATATTTATAAAAGTGTTTAATTGGTACACACTGTCAGTGTAAAGATTTTTACACTGACATTCAATCACAATCCTTCATTCATGGTAAATTAGTTGACTTTACTCATTACTACTTTAAAAATGAAAGGTCATGATTGAATGTCAGTGTAAAAATCTTTTATACTGACAGTGTATACCAATTAACTTCTTTATAAAATATTTAAAATAATTAATTAATAAACTTATAAAGTTAATAAATATTAATAAAATCCTACTCAAGATTGTTAATTTCTATAATAATTTATAATTTTGTGAAAAATATCTTTATATTATTAAAATATTAAAAAAATGGGAATTGTTATTAAAAATTTAAATACAATTATTTAATAATATGATAAATTGAAATAGTTTTACTAATGATAAAAACTAGAAATATTAATTAATTTAACAAAATTGTACCTAAGATTTAAGTTTTATAATTTAATGTGATTAGCATATAAGTTTTTTGTTAAAATATTTATATTTAAAAATATTTAAATCTAATTAATTAATAATATCATACGTTAAAATAGTTTAATTATTATATAAAAATACAAAGTGTTGTTTATAACAAACAAAATCATGCTTAAAGCCATTACGTTCTATATAAATTTATAATTTTTAATATTATAATAAAAATTTAAATATAATTAGTTAATAATATTGTAAATTTCTACAATTTTAGTTATAATAGAAGTTATAACTATTATTTACAGAATTTTTTTTAAAGACTATTACTAAAATATTTAATATATTTATCTTATAATATTATAAATTAAATTAGTTTTAATCATGATAGAGACTAAAAATATTATTTATCAGAAAATATTTTTCTTAAAATCGATTTTAAATATCTTTATTAGTAAATATTTTTTAGTTAACATCTTCATTTTGGAATTAAAATTTATATAAAAAATATCCAACATTCATATGATCCAAAAGAATTTATTTTGTTAAAGAATTTTATTTAGTATTTATAATAAATATTCTCAAATAAAAATTTTATTATTTACATTAATTTATATTATCTTAATTAACATTTTCATTTTATAGGATGTGGCAATACGTTTGAATTAAAAGTGTCAAAGCAAACTCAATCCAATAGACTAGATCGACCCACTACAGGTTTAGGCTTGGCTGTGCTAGAAAAAGATGAAATTCGCTAATTGAAAGTAATGTACCAACTTGAGTTAGGTGGGATTTGAGCTAACCAACCAAAATTTGATATTATTAGTTTAATTGTTAAATAATTATCTATTTTACATATTTTATATTGTGGGTTTAGTATTAGTAGTTAATGTTTTACCTATGGAATGAAATCTTTTGTCCTAAATTGTCATCCCATATCTCAACCAATAAATAAATGTCATGTCATTTAATGAGATATAAAATATAAAAAAAATTATAAAAGAAAATTCATTAAACCTTTATTGATTGATTGAGACAGAGAATGAAACACTAATTTGATATAGAGGATTTTCATCCTTTACCTATGTATGTTGTTTTAATATAGTTCATTAAATAATTTGCATATTTTTATATAGAAAAAAATGTCACTTAAAAAGGGGGGATATGTTTTTTATTTTTTTACTCTACGGTTAACCCATCTAAGCCACTAGTTCGTAGTAGATTGGGGCAAACTAAAATTTTGGATATTTTAGCTAGGTGGATTAGATTGATCTAAGAATTTAAATGACAACCTATTGTAAGCATGTCTACTCTATTTTGACATCTCTAGTTTAAATTAGTGTCATAACTAGAAAGGCAATTTGAAATTTTTGTAATAAAATTATAACAAAAAGTAATATGAGTTGCTTATGAGTGATTTGATATAACACTTTTGTAATAAAATTGTGGGTTTAGGGTTTAGGGTTTAGTGTAATAAAACTAAAGTATGAAAGTATTTATGATTGGATTACAAAATAAAAAACTATTTTACACTAACTAGGTAATATTATTAAACTCTTTATTTTTTGTTTTTTGAAAGAATTATACTCTTTATTTAAATGTTTAAAGTTTATTACTATAAGTTTAATTAGTATACATGACTAGCTTACAAAATTTTATACTAAAATTCAATCACAACTTTTCATGATAAATTTATTAACTTTATTAACCAATTATTTAAAAGTCATATAAATAAAAAATTGTGAATAAACGTGTGGATACTAATTAAACTTTATAACTATTAATTAAATTTTCTTTATCATCATTAACTATTTATTAAATTTTATATCCTTTACTCTAAGAAATTTGATCCAAAAGTTTAAATTTTGTATTTATTTATTTATTAAGATAAATTAAATAGGCTTGTCTTCTTGAATTTATATTAAATGAGGCATATATTCATATATCGAAGATTTAATGGTTATGTAAATGGAGCTTATGATTCATGTATTTATGCCTTCCAACAAAGTTAATTAGTACCTATAAATACTATCACTACTTGCAAGAAAATCAGCAAGAAATTAAAATGTTCTGGGAAACACAACTAGTAACAATTTTATTCGTTTTCTTTGCTAAAGCCGTGATTGCTAAGAGTGCAGTTCCAGCTTTATTTGCATTTGGAGACTCAATCTTGGATACAGGAAATAATAACAACCTTTTAGCAATAACTAAGTGTAATTATCCTCCGTATGGAAGGGATTTTCAAGGAGGAATTCCTACAGGAAGATGTTGTAATGGAAAAGTTCCCACAGATTTGATAGGTAACTATATATTCCCTTCCTTTTACTTCATGAACAAGATTTTTTAACAGAGAGGCCTTATTTTTACTTTAATAATAGTTTAGGTATAAAGAATGGTATTTTGATAGAACAAAATCCTAAAGTAAACCAAAGTGATTTTTTTTTAATTTGTTAACATGATATTCAACTCAAACTGCTTGATTTGGTTCTGTTTTTGGTTTGTAATTTTAAAAACTAAACCAAAACTGCAATACTTAATTACACGGTTTTAGTGTTATCGGTTTAATATAATATATTTATTTTATTATTATTTATTAGTTTGTATTTTAATGTTTGTTTGAAGGGTTGAGTATATTATTTATGCTTACTATTACGTCAGGGGTTTAAGAGAAAAAATTTGCTTGAGAAAAAAATTCCTTTATAAAAATTGTTAATATTACTTAATAAAAATATTATAGAAATTTTTTTATCAAAGCATATTCATTGTATTATCTAACAACTTTAGCATATTATTATAAGTAGATTCGTAAAAGAATAAAAAAATTAAATAAATTTTAATGTAAAAGAATATTAAAGTAAGGAATTAAAATTGTGGCCGTGATGTATTATTAGTAAAAATCGCAAAAAAGCTAATCTGAATCAAACCGTAAATTAAGATGGATTTTGTTTGGTTGAGATTTGATATTATATATTCAAATGAAACTGTGTATAAATTTTTGTTCTATTTAGATAACTTTTTGCCAAGAATGAAAATAAATTGCATCACGAATACTTCTAATTTTATTTAAAATTTTATGTATATTTTAAATTTAAAAAATTATGTTTGTTTTAGTTTTTAGTGTTATAAAATTATGATATTATATTTATTTAATATTATTTTATTAGTACTATTTAACTTCTCTTGAACCAATTCAATAATCAATCTAATTTTAAAAGGACTTCTTCCAAAATCTAAGTTACACCAAATTTAAAACTAAAATATGTATTTTTTTCTCAACATTATTAGGGATGTTTATGATACAACACATTCCATGAACATCATTTGACACACAAAGTTGATGTTTAAGGTATAGATTTTAAAATTTAGAGTATAAGTATTTGGAAGGAGGGTTTAAGTTATATATGTACCTGAAAGTGTTGTATATTTTTTAACGATCATTTATTTTTTAAATAATATGAAGTAGTAATAAAATATTTTAATTTAATTGATAATATTTTGTATTACATTTTTAGTATTTATTGTTTTTACTACATTGAAAAAAATATTACTGTTGGTATTATCTAAAAGATATTCTATTAAAAGATATCGTATTATTTTGTATACATTAATTTACAATTTAAAGATAATTGGATGCAGATGTGATTTTTTACTATAATTGTCCTATTGTTTGGAATAAAATAATCCGGAAATGAATCCTTTGATATATTATTTGAATGTGAATGTATTACATTTACATGTAGCGAGGAGTTTGGGGATTAAAGAAACAGTACCAGCATATCTCAGTAGTAACTTGAGCCCTCACGACCTTGTTACCGGGGTTTGCTTTGCCTCCGCTGGTTCAGGGATTGATGATCTCACAGCTACCTCACAGGTATTTCTACTTCCACCTCTCACTGCATCTTTTCTTTTTCCTTCCTAACTTAATAAAAATTCTTCTTTCTTTTTTAAACCAAAGATTTCTTAAATGAAAGGGAAAGTACAACTAATCTCTCCCTTCATCAAACCAGAAAAATGTCAAATAGACCATACATAAAGAGAGCCTTCCTTCCCTGAAAATCAGTCATTCAATTAATACGGCTTACATCAATTCATAGTCTATTTTCTCAATGATAAAATACCTTATATATAAAACTTGTTAACTCAATTATCAGTTTTCTTTTAAGAACATTGTTTTGCTATTATAAATATTTATGTAAATTAAAAAAAAGTGTTATATATATTCTTCTTAGATGGTAACTTATACTTAATGAATAACAATCAACTTAACTGTGTCTTGCTCCTAAATATTAAATATTTTTTATTTAAATATTATGAAAAGAAGTTTTTGTGACTAATGTTATATATTTTTTACAAATCATCTTCTATTTTTCTTTATAAAGATATTAAATAAAAAATAAATATATTATGTTTAAACTATAAACTAAATTTAATTTATACAAAAGTAAGATACAGTAAGTTCTTTGATTGTTTTTTTTTTTCTTTTCTTATATATTTATGTATGTGATTCTATGTTTATAAATTTGATGCAATTACATATGATTCATCGAAAAAGTTCCCAAAATTGGGAGGGATAGAGATAAGGGAATGCATGTTGGAGAAAGAACAACTGCATACAAGGATATAATTAAAGGGCCAAAATACGAAAATGATGCTAGAATTCAATTAAAATGAGAAAGTCATTCATGGGTTTGTCTAAAATGAGAAAGTTTTCTCTTTCTTCTTTGATTTTATTGTAAAATATGTAAGAATTTGTTTTAGAGTGAACTTCTTCAACTTTTATATTTATTTTCTTTAAAGTTATCTCACTTCATAAGTATCTAGAAAAGAAATTACTTTGATGATCGACAATTGTCATCAGAATAATAGTCATTAGAGTATAGTAAAGAAATATTATACCTAACTAAGTTTTTTAAACTCATGAGTTAATTCATAAAATTGTACAATATTACGAATTCAAATAAGTAAAACGAGTCAACTTACATGCAAATTCGTACAAAGGTAAATTCGAATAAACTCATATGGACTCCATTTTTTATATTGTTTGATTAGTTTTTTCATTCTAAATGAATACATCTACAGTTGATTTTTATGCTGATATTATTTTGTTAGTATGTTGTTTTTATTTTCTAACAAGGTGATATTTTATATGTTTTTATTATGAACTTTTATGTAGATTTAGTTAGTTTCTTTTATGAAATTTGTTAATGATATTTTATATAGCTTTATTATGGACTAATTCCATTTTAAATTAACTATTTACAAATTTTGATGAAATTTGTTGATAAATAGGATAACATTTTCTTATTTATGTATTGTAGTATGGAGAAAAATAATTTTTTAGTATTATTTTAACATGAGCTAAACTCTTATAAGTTTACAGTCAAATTTACATATCTTCTATGAGCTTACCTAAATTCTCGAATTTAAAAACCTTACTTAACTTACTTAATTTGTATTTGGATAAACATTGATAAAACTGAAATTAATTACATATAAAATGGAGTTTAAGATGATGTAGTTTATGTTTGAATATTTTTATTATAAAAAAAAGTTAAGAATATAATGTACTTAAAGTTATAATCCAACTTAAAAAATTATTAAAAGTTACTTTAATCTATAATCAATTTTAAACATAGAATTAATTTTGAATTCTTTTTCATATGAAACTCTAGACTGTAAATCAATTTTGGAAGGTGAAATGAAAGACACAGCTAGACCTATTATTTATTTCTTAACTATGTTATGTGTGTGAGCAGGGAGTTTTACCAGTACCAGCTCAACTAGGAATGTTTCGAGATTACATAGGAAAAGTGACAGCACTAGTTGGACAACAACAAGCGGCTGACATCATATCCAACAGTGTGTACCTTGTTTCTGTGGGAAACAATGACATTGCCATTACCTATACTCGTTTAGCCACAACATTGCCATTTCCTTTGTATGCGGCTCGTTTAATAGACACCACTTCAAAGTTCTTCAAGGTTGGCATTTTCCTTCCCTTGAATTAAGTTGACGATAAAGTTGTTGTTAATTGATTAATTGTTATATATTTGATTACCAACATAAAAAGAATCTATATGGACTTGGAGCACGAAAAGTGTGGGTATTCAGTACAGTGCCACTAGGATGCTTGCCCGGAGGCAGAACAGTAGCAGGAGGTCCATTAAGGATTTGTGCATTCCTTGAGAATCAACTTGCGCAGATATTCAATGCCCAGTTATCATCAGCAGTTAATTCTATAAGAGCCACCCTTCCCAATTATGACATTAAATTCATTGATGTCTATACTCCTTTGCTTAATATCATAAATAATCCTCAGCCAGCAGGTCATTTTCTACACAACTTCCTTTTATTCTCTATATTGGAATCAACTTATTCTTAGTTTACTTTATACTAATTTCAGGCTTCATTGACGTCTCAGAAGCCTGCTGTGGAACTGGAGCATATGGAATTTCAGGAATATGTACTCTTCTCAGTGTCTGTTCAAATCCTTCCACTTATGTCTTTTGGGATTTTGCCCATCCCACTGAGAGAGCTTATCAATTTGTTGTCTCTTCTATACTGCATTCACACACCAACACCAACACCAACACCAACAATGTTTCAAACTCTTCCGTTAATTCTTCTTCCCTCTTAAGTTAATCTCTATGACTTAGAACATGGACTTACAAACTTAGCATCTACTCGTATTACCATTAAACCTACTCATTTTGTTAAAACAATTTTACCATAAATTTTAATAAATTCTTTATTCAAATACTTTTAATTAGTTGTAGTAATTATAGAAATTATGCTAATTGGAGTGATATATTTGTCGAGATACACCTTTTTTGAACATAAACGAATGGGGTGCTAACCTAATAAAAAACCGTACGTTAGATACAATAATGTTTTTGCATATCTTTTATTTTTTTTTTTTAAAAAAAAAAAAATCTCCAATGAAAATATGGTCTTAGTGATTGCCGCTGAAAATTCAGATTTAGAAAAGGAGAAAAGGAAAGAAAATAGGTAGTGGGAAATTAGTGCAATGACTTTGACGGAGTGGACCAAAATGGAGGATCAACAACTGCAAAATTGTTGTGAAATAGATCAGATCATATAACAATTTGCAACTTGGAAGAATATTCTTTATTTACAGTCTAACTTGTTTATTTAATAATGACCACCTACCATAAAGTTGTCTCACTCAGTGGCTTTCTAATGGCTTCAAATATTGTTTGCTATCCCTGAGATTGTGAACTGTGAACTGTGAAGGACCTAAGTTTTGTCGATACGTGCTCCAGTCTCCCAAATTAAAATCGTTGTCATAGTAGCTACGATTCAAGCGAATAACTACCCAAAATCCTATGTATATTAAATGTTCATAACTTCAATCTCATTCTATAGTATTTTTGGTGATAAAAACGTCTTTAAATTTAATTATAGACATTATCATGTTATCTTCAATTTAATGAATATAATGACGTATTGAGAATATTTTACAAATTATAAAATAAAATTAAATCTAAAAATAATAATAGAATAACATTGAATCTATTTAAATATAATTGTGAGTCGAAATTGAATTTAAAAATAATATTAAAACAATATTAAACATTTTTTTAAAAAAAATAGTAGAATAAAAAAAGATAATTAATTAAGTTTATATTATAACTAGTAAAGAAACATAAATAATTTTACACTAACATCTAATTACAATCCTTAATTTAAGATAAGTTTGTTGATTTTATTAATTAATCTTTTAAAACTCATATTAAATATTTTTTATGTAGAAAATTTATTTTAATATTTTTATTTTTATTCTAAATAAAAAAGTAAAATGATGTATATTAAAATGCCACTGAATAAAAACTTTACTACATTTCAAATAATTTTGCCTTCTTCTGTAAGTAAAATTAAAATATCTATTGAATATTTTAATTTCATTACGTGAAAATAATAACTAAACGCGTGATTATTAATTGAATATATATTTAACAAGAATCATGTATATTATATTATGAGTTTAATTGATATACACTATTAGTGTAAAGATTTTTATACTGATATTCAATCACAACTCTTCATTCATGTTAATTTTGTTGACTTTATTCATTGATACTTTAAAAGTCACATAATTGAAAAATCATGATTGAATGTTAGTGTAAAAATCTTTTTTACTGATAGTGTATATCAATTAAACTCTTATATTATACTATATTATATATATATATATATATATATATATATATAAAAGAAAAGAGTTGTTTTTTTTATGCAAATACATGTTTTTTTTTATTTATTAGGTCTATATCAAGCATCAACTATGATTTTTTTTTCTTACTATGTACCTATTTCTGGGTAGTTTCCGTCAACAACCTAGTTTACTAATATCTATCTACGAGTCAACTGATTTAGGTCTTTCACAAAAGAAAAAAGTCGTGGACGACATTGTAAAGTTACTGGAAAAGTCCTCCACAAAAAAAAAAAGAATAATAAATAATTAATGGGAAAGCTTCCTAGTATTTTCACGAAAAGTGGCATCTTTCAACAAAAATAGACTTGCATATTTTAGTATAAAGTAAATTATAAAAACACTTTTAAATTTTTACATTTAATATAAATAATAATTAAACAATGACAACACAACAATGATTATTAGGATAATAATAATAATTGTAATAAGTAATTAATTTTAATAGTTAGATTTTAAAAAAATAAATTGTAATAATAATAAATTTCTTATATGTACTTTTTGAACTAATTAACTGAACACTTCAATTATCTACTTACTCTAAAAATAAATATAAAATATTTTTACTTTTTATTAAAACATTTATTTTATTAAATTTTAATATTTTATATTAATAACTTACATATTTGCAACCCTTAAATTTTAAAAGAAAATCAACTGTGGAATAGTAGCGTGTTTAATGTTCGCATAATATTTATCATTTTGATTTCTTAATAAATATATAGTGTTTAGAAATATATATATATATATATATATATATATATATATATACTTACTGAATTAAAATATTCCCTCAATTTATTATTTCAATTATTATTTTTAATAAACATACTAATTAATAAATATAATAACTAATGCTATTTAAAATAGAATTTGATGGGTATACACAGTCAGTATAAACGATTTTTATACTAACATACTCATGATTTCTTAGTTATGTGACTTTTAAAATAACAATAAGTAAAATTAACAAATTTATCATGAATGAAGAGTTCTGATTACACTTACCGTGTATACCAATTAAACTCTTTAAATTAATATAGTATTTAATTTAGTAATACTAAGTACTTGAATTTTAAATATCTATCTGACAATTATAATTAATTTAATTAATTTATTTTAAATAGAATTAAGTATATGAATTTTAATTAGATTTCATTGTAACAGAAAATATATTATTTTTTAAAAGACAATTTTTTTAAATTATAAATTAATCTTTTTAAAACTCTGAAATTAATTATTCGCATATAAATTTGGAATTGGTGTAGTGCTAAGGAGGTTTCAGATAATTTGGTATGAAATCTTAAGATGTAGGATTAGATGCATAAATGAGCCGAACTGTTATAGTGATATGAGTGCTTCAAGTTTCAATCTAGTTTGTTACAAAAAACAATAATGATGAGTTGTTTAAAAAATACATATGAACCTTGAGTTTGGCTTGATTAAAAAATATAAAGTATGAGCTTGGCTTGTATAACTCATATAATTATAACTTAAATTATTTGACTAAATTATATATATATATATTACTGATATTTATCTTTATCATATTTACTACTTTATTAATTTACATTATTTTTAATCTTTTAAACGGTTTTTTAGATTTATTTTTTGTCTAATAAAAAAAATTAACGAAAGTAAAACTCAGAAAGTTTATGTAACGAAAGTTAAAATATTAACAAATTTTTGTTGGATAAAAAAAATACTAAATTTAATAATGACAAAATGAGTAATTTACTCAAATTATTTTTGTTTTTTATAATTTTAAATTATTTTTAGCTTCTTAATTTAATATTTAATAAATATTTTTAAACTAGAAGATATGTGTTGAACACGAGGTATGCAATATTTAAACATTATACAGTATTATATTAACATATCTAATAAACAATATTTTAACTTTTTTACTAAAAAAAATGGTAAAACTAGTTTTATTGATTTCAACAAATTTCTATATATATTTCCATAACAAATATGTAAATAACAAAATAAGAAAAAATCATTATTAACCATTTAAATAAACGTGTTATTTATGAGCTATGAATGTGGAATCTATAAAGTTTAGATTTCACTCGTTTAAGTAACCAAGCTCACAAGCTTGAGTTTGTTCGTTTAATTACACAAGTCAGTGAACATTTAATGAGTTGAACTGAAATAGCTCAGCTCATTTTCATATCCATGGTAATGGGTTTAACATTCTTTATTATTGTTGAAAATTTTTTAGGGAAAATATATTTTAATTTGGTCCTTATATTTTTAAATTGAACTTTTTAATTTGAGTTTAATTAATATGTCTGATAGTACACAAGAATATTACACTAATATTTAATTATATTTTTTATTTTATAATTTTTAAAATATTAATTATTAAGATCAACAAACTTACTATAAATTAAAAGTTGTAATTAAACTAACCGTATCCAACAATAAATTCTTTTAGTTTCCAAACTTAAAAGAAAAAAACAATAAACACTTTTAGTTTCCAAGCTTAAAAAAAACATGTGAATGTAACCTTTTATATTTAATGATATTAGAAATTTTTTAACAGAGTTTACATTGAAGTTATTAATTTGAAAGTATAATTTTTAACAACTATGAAACACACTTATAAATTGTCACATATACTTTCTAACAAGTCGCAAACTAGGACAAAATATACAATTTAACTTTTAAATTTGTAATTTTAAAGTATTAGAAAACCTATTCACTTTGAATATTAACGTATTTTAAAATGTTATCATGTGAATAATGTGAACAGCACTAAAGTGTTGAACTAAAGTGAGGTGTTTTTTGAATTGAAGAAGCAAAATGATAAAATAGCATGAAGAGAAAAATATAGTTGACGCAAAATGATATAATTTGGAGTTGAATTAATTTAAAAGATTTAATAAAGAGCATGTGTCGCAGGCAAGAAATAAAGGCGTTGGGAGGGGGGAATTGTTAATTAATTAATTTTTTTTGTCTATAAAATGTGGAGAGGGCATGAGCTGTATAGGGTTAAGTAGAGGGATTGGAATCTGAAGAGAGAGAGAGAGAGAGAGAGAGAGAGAGAGAGAATAGTGTTGGGTGACGATGAGTCAGAGCACAGCGAATCACACAGTGACGGTGTCTGGATGGGCAGCTCATGATTCATCGGGCAAGCTTACCCCCTACACCTTTAAAAGAAGGTAATATAAATATAATTGTTGTGTATGTGTAATGAATATAATTGTTAACTAATTTGAGGAAGGCGCAGGGAGAATGGTGTAAAGGATGTGACGATAAAGATCTTGTATTGTGGGATCTGCCACACGGACCTGCACTATGCTAAAAATGAGTGGGGCATCACTATGTACCCGGTCGTTCCTGGGTAAGCAACTAATTAGTAGTACTAGTTGAGTGAGTGGAATGTGTTGATTGTATTGTGTGTTTTGAATCTGATGCAGCCACGAGATCGTTGGGGTGATCACAAAGGTGGGGAGCGATGTGAAGGGTTTCAAGGAAGGAGACAGAGTTGGTGTCGGGTGTTTGGCTGCTTCCTGCTTGGAATGTCAACACTGCAAGACCCATCAGGAAAACTACTGCGAAAGCCTTCAATTTGTCTACAACGGAATCTTCTGGGATGGCTCCATCACCTATGGTGGCTACTCCCAAATCTTAGTCGCCGATTACAGGTTGGGTTCATAACCATTTCATGAGTTGAGTTGAGTTGACTTGTGTTGTGTGTGTTTTCACTTTGGTCATGGGTGATTGGTGAAGGTATGTGGTACACATCCCTGAAAGGCTAGCAATGGATGCAGCGGCTCCTCTACTATGCGCAGGAATAACAGTGTTCAGTCCTTTGAAGGAGCATGATTTGGTAGAATCAGGGGGAAAGAAGATTGGGGTGGTGGGTTTGGGAGGGCTTGGACACATTGCGGTTAAATTTGGGAAGGCATTTGGGCACCATGTTACGGTGATAAGCTCTTCTCCTTCAAAAGAAGCGGAAGCTAAGGAACGTTTGGGTGCTGATGATTTCATACTCAGCTCTGACCCTCAACAATTACAGGCTGCTAAGAGAAGTCTAGATTTCATATTGGACACTGTTTCAGCAGAGCATCCTCTGTTTCCCCTTTTGGAATTGCTCAAAGTCAAGGGCACCTTGTTTCTTGTGGGTGCTCCCGACAAGCCACTCCAATTGCCTGCTTTCCCGTTGATATTCGGTAATCATCATCATCATTCCCATTCCCTTGCTTATTAGTGCTTCAATTCATTCATTAAATATTCCCATGCAGGCAAGAGATCCGTCAAAGGTGGGATCATCGGGGGAATAAAAGAGACGCAGGAAATGTTGAACGTCTGTGCCAAGTACAACATCACAAGTGACATTGAGTTAATCACACCAAACCAAATCAACCATGCTATGGACCGCCTTGCTAACAGTGATGTCCGCTACCGTTTCGTCATTGACATTGCTTCCACTTCCAACAACTAGACTTCAATCTTTACTTTTACTGCTACTGCTACACAATATCCTCTTCCTCTCCTTCCTCTTCTATCTCTTTCTTTTCCCCATTTGCTTAATTTTTATGAGCATCTTTTATCACCATTACTACCAAACTTGTTTATTCCAAACTTACTTAAAATAATTTTAAGTTATTTTTTAAGCAACTATTATTAAATTGTCATTCAATTTATTAGGTAATTTTTATTGTTTTTAAATTAAAATATTATTAAATATTTTGAATATTAAATTTTTTGTTTTTGCAAAATTAACAAAAATAATTTTAGTTGATTTATAATAATTAATATTTTAATAAATAATAAAACTAAAATATAATTTTTTATAGACAAAATGTTAGTTGTTAATGTATTAATTTTTATTAGTGAGGAGATTCAACTCATTTATAGGTAAAATTTATAATTTTAAGATACTATAATTTTAAAGAAGTTCAAAATTAAAACTATAAAATCGTGAGTTCCTCATAATTAATTTTTCTTATTAAAGTGAAAATAAAATAAAAAGTTATTTAATACTGATGTAATATATTAAAAACTACCAAGCGCAGTTTGTATGCATCAAGCAACTCATGAGGATAGCTTTTATTGGAGTTATCTGTAAAAACATATTTGTTCTATGTAATCATTGAGAGAAAGATAAAAAAAAAGAAAAGAAGATAAGTAATTAATGTGATTTGTTGCTAAAAAAACATAAGTTTTTAGTTTTTTTTATTTGTGTAACAAAAGATAAATTTTTAAATAATAATCATTAAAAATAGTAATTGTCATTTTTATCTGTCATTAAAAATAGTGATAAGGCTAGAGAATGATCAAACTAAGCAGGAAGATATGCATCAGAGATTTGAAACTTCAATCACCTATCTTCATACATTTTTCTAATTTTTTGGGACCCTCTCAGTTGTTGGTTGTGGGCTATCTCACCTGAACAAGGAGTTTTTGTTCCTGCATTGCCATGCCTTTATAAATGTCCATATTATTCTCAGCTTAATATATATAAAGTACAGAATCACATACAATCAAATATGGCATAACTATACTGTCATCTTTGTCTATATATTGTGCATTTTTTTTTGGTATTTTTATACCTATTTAATGATATTTTATTCTTAACCAAAAAAAATATAAGTACGACATATCCTATTCAAATTTAGATTTACATTTTGGATTATCCGAAAAACATAATTTAGATGTAGTTTTCTGACCAGTGCGGATTATTGAACACGTCCATGCTAAATTGAAATCATCGACAACATGTAATTCCATGTTGGTTTTTGAAAAATTCAAATTACTTGTTGCAGAACATCATATACTAATTTGAAATACCTAATCCAAATTTATCTTTTAAGAAATTTGAATTACCTATTTTAGAGTATGAGGTAACTACTCTTTCCTGGCCTATAGAACCCTTCCCTGCGACAATCCCCAACTACTAAACCCGCGCATGCTCCAACCCACTCCCCCGCTACCAACATTTTCTTCCTCCAAATTATTCATTTTGGATGTGTTTAGGGATGTGCACGAGTCCACTATATTAGAGAGTAGAGACAAACTCAAGAAAATTTTTGTCATTTTACTTTATTAAGGAGGTGTAGGAAGAAAATTATGAGATGCAAAGATAAAAACCCCTAGACAAGGTCTGGTACTAACCCTGTTCTCCACTATTGCTTTGTTGGCCTAAACTTGCATGTTAATGTAGGGGTTCTTCATTTATTAAAAGGGGAAGTCTCTTTGGATTAGGATAAATATAATTATGGATTTTTTAAAGGCAAGTATATATGCTTACTTTTTAAAGGGTAACTAAGGATTGGTACAAAATGTGAATGATTTGAATCAAATTATTTTCACTAACTATGCCAAAATTTTAGCCCCAACATGTAGTAGAAAACAAAACAAAAAATTCTTATCTTTAGTGTACTAATATCTCCATATTATACAAATAAAACTATATAAAAAAATTTATTTCTTTAATCAGCATTTTGAGTCACCCGATTCGCATATGTTTCCAAAAACACTGATCGATAGACAATAAGACTTCATATTTGGGTACTTCTAAATTTACGTAAATTTTATAGATAAAATAAACTAAAAAATAAATAAAAATATTTTTACTATTGATAAATATTTTATTAATTTTAAGAACTATGAATAAATTAGATATATGATATTTTTAAATAAAATACATTACCTTTGCAATATGTGAAAATTAAAAAATTAAAATTAATTAATTATCGATATGATTTTGTTTTTGTCGTGTCTTAATGCTAAAAGATTCAATTAAGATAATTCAAGAGTGTTGCCTTTAGACTCCATAACCTTACTTTTAAAGAGTGTGAAAAGACTAGATTTATGAATCTAATCTTAGTTATAGTAAACATTTATAATTTAAAAATTTGAATTTACATTCACTCAAATTTAAATTATCACCTATCTATCAAAATACTTTTTTAAAATATCTAAAACACCTTTAAACCTAAGTTTATCCTTTCCCCCCCATGTCTCCCTCCTCTTTCCACAATTAAAAACACCTTTCACTCACTCACTAACCTCTCTCTCGTGGCCTTCTTACTTCCTCTCTCCCCTCTCCCTCAACTTCATGTCTCCCCCCTCCCCACAACCTCGCCGTCTTCTTGTATTCTTCTCTCCCCCCTCCCCCCCTCTTTCAAGTGAATTTTTTTATCTCTTGTGATTCTTTAGATATGTTGGGTCTTTGATAATTGTTTTTTGTTTTTCTAGAGATACATCTTTGTAGAAGAGTGTAGATTTTTTTTTCCTTCTACAAAGACTATTCATTATATTAAAGGGAAACTCTTCTACGGAGCCCCATCTGGAGAGTTAATTCTTTTCTTTTTTGCTTCCGTATAACCTTATTCGAAAATCCAATTGCCTATTCCAAAAAACCCCTTTTAGAGAACAATTTAAAATTAACTCTCTAGACACCCTTTTCCAAAGAGCACCTACTTATTTTCCATAAGTTGTTTTTTAATTTTCTCAAACAATCAACTCTATCTACTCTAAACAAAGCTATTTTCAAATCAAGTTAAAGAAAGCACATAAAATAACGTTGCTAGGAGAATTTTCCTGTCAAAGTAGTAATGATGAGAGGTTAAAGATGAGAAGAGCGACGGAAGAGAGAGAGAAGCATAAAGAAACAAGTAAAATAGAAACATGTGACTTTTATACCTAATTTTATAAAGATATTTTAGTTCTTTTATAAAAAGTAGTGTAAATTAAAAAAAGAATAGGTTTCAAATCAAATTTCCTTATAAACTTTATCTTGTGAGTGTCTCGCTTGTAGGGAGTAGTTTTTGAACTGCAGTCTGCGGGGACTGTCGAGTGAATTTGTCCGACGTGCAAAGGCTCCGTCACAGGGCCAGGAATACAATTTTAGAACTAATTCACAAGCTAACAAGAAAGTTATATGAAAAATTATAAGCTAAAAGTATAATTTATTGGTGCTATTAAATTGTTAAATATATCAATTTGAAATTTTAATTTTAAATATTACATTTTTTATAAAAATAATCAAATTGAATCATTTTAAAAATATAATGGATTAAAATAATTTTTAAAAGATAAGGACTAAATTGGAAAAAATAAAATAATGATTAAATGTGAAATTTAGCCATAAATATAAAATAACATAAAAGAGAACTTTTTTTATTTGGTTATAAATTGATAAATAGACGAAGATAAAAATAGGGGGAAAATAACATGTTAACTAAAATTTAGTTTAAATAACATACGTTTATAGTAACAAACATAGACGTGTATAGTAAAAAAAACTTACTTTAGTTGTAACAGTTAAATAGACTTTTCAAATATACATTTTATAATTATATGAAAATTCACTTTATCTTAAAATTATGAAATGTTAATTCAGTGCGTAAAAAAAAATAAAAAAGGTCGGTGTTTGTCCATGTTAACAAAGAAAGCCTTGGTTTTTAAATAATAATAAATATAGAGAAGGCCACAAGGAATGGGGACGGAGACAGAGCGGTCCATGTGAGGTTTTTTTTTTTTTAACAGCAAAAATATATTTTATTATAGAAAATAAGAAGCAGTTAAAACAAAACGTTTCAGTCTGACATATAGTAGTATAGTAACACACTGACTATGCTCCACCAAGCCTATAAAACTATCTCATATTCATCAGACACAATCTAGGGTGGGAGTACCAGTCAGAGAATACACACCCTGTCTTAAAACCAAAAGAAAACAACAACCATTGCCACGATAACAGTTTTATGGACATTAACATATCAAGGGATTCCACCTCGACCCTTTGAAAAATAACAGCATTCCTTGACAACCAAATGCACCAACATACAACAATCCAAAACATATACCTGCACCGCTTCTTCCGCTTTCCCACCACCCAACCAGAGGATAATAGGAACAGTTGATTCAGATCTCCCGGGAGTGGTGTCTCTACCCCTACCCAGCTAATAACTTTATACCACAACGTTTGTATGATTGGGCATTGTAAAAATAAGTGATTCTTGGACTCTATCCCATTATTACAAAACATACAGACAGGATTGAGCCCGGGATCCTGAATCCCTCTCCTTAGAAAATTTTCAACAGTGGGTAATTTGTCCCTTAGCAATCTCCATGAGAACACCAGTACCTTAGATGACAACTTTTCCTTCCACAGCCTACGTAAATCCTGGGTTTCCACAAAGTTCATTCCCAATTCAGATACTCCTTCATTCAACACCTTATACCCTTCCGCCACCGAATATCCCCCCAGCACCTGAATTCCATCCCCACTCATCTGACTCCCGCTCTACCAATACCACTTCACTTAACGACTCCTGTAAAGCAAGAAGCAGCTGCTCCTCCCAGACGAACAACTCCCTCCGCCAAGCCCATTTCCACGATGATAAGTGGCCTCCCGAATCACATTTATCCTTAATAGTGATAAACTTATCCTCTGTCAAAGCATACAATCTGGGGAACAATACACTGAAAGTTGTATCTCCCATCCACCTCTGTTCCCAAAATAAAGTCCCCGCTCCAGCCCTTACAATCCTATTAACTCTAAGTTTGAACCACCCAGGCAAGTCCGCATTTGGTCCATCAATGACCCATATGTCTTTCCACCATTGAGAGGCGTGGACAAAAGACGTGGGCCTATCCATATATCCATCTGCCTCCCTGTACCTACTCCTCAGCAGCGGTCCCCATATAATCGTATCATCTGATAAAATTCTCCACCTACACTTTGCCAGCAAGCTCAAATTAAATTTCTCCAAACACTTCACACCCAGACCTCCCTCTTCTTTTGGCCTACAGACTTTTTCCCAGCTAACCCATGCAATTTTTAACTGACTCTCATTACCTCCCCATAAGAAAGTTCGTTGCAACCTCTTGAGAGACTTCAACACTGACTTGGGGGCCTTATAGAAGGAGAAAAAATACAATGGAAGAGCAGCTAGCACTGAATTCAGTAATACCAACCTCCCAGCAAAAGTCATATTCCTTGCCTTCCAACCTGACAAACGCCTTTTGAACTGATCAATAACTGGCTTCCAAACTTGTTCCCTCTTAGGATTTACTCCCACTGGTACCCCTAAGAATTTGAATGGTAGTGTACCAACATTACAGTTTAGCATTCCGGTAGCCGCAAGTGTGAATGATTCTGACACATTTAAACCATAGAAACTGCTCTTGCTGAAATTTACCTTTAAACCTGACACCATTTCAAACCCCCGCAAAATCACCTTCAGATACCATACAGATTGCAGATCCGCTTCACCTATCATAATGACATCATCTGCATACTGAAGCACTGAATACTTAACCTCCTCTTGTACCTTTATTTCTTTGTACAAGCCTTTTTGGATGGTTGATCTATACAATACTGCTAATGCTTCCGCCACTATCAAAAACAGAAAAGGCGATAGTGGATCTCCCTGCTTCAACCCTCTCGCTGGCTTAAACTCTGGAGTCGGACATCCATTTACTAGAATCGAGACATAGCTATTCCGGACTATAGCACTCATTCACAGTCGCCATCTTCATCCAAACCCCATCCTTCCCAGCATATAATCCAGAAAATTCCAACTGACCGAGTCATAAGCCTTCTCAAAATCCACCTTGAACAAGAAGCACGGAATTCGCCTTCTTTTTCCCCAGTCCATCAGCTCATTTGCCACCACTACTCCATCCATAATTGATCTGCCAAACAAGAAAGTCGTCTGAGAGGGCGATATTAGCCCAGTCAAGACTTTTTTCAGCCTCACAGACAATATCTTCGAGATAATCTTATGCACGCTTGATATTAGGGAGATGGGTCTGTACTGGCTTAGCCCTGAAGGTGTGGCCACCTTTGGGATGAGCGTAATGAAAGAAGAACTTACCCCTCTCGGTAATATGCCTGACCCATGAAACTCCTGTACAGCCTTTACCACATCTTGCCCAATTACTTCCCAACATGATTTGTAAAAATTCATTCCAAAACCGTCGGGCCCTGGGCTTTTTCCGCCTTCACATGCCCACACAGCCGCCTTAATCTCCTCCTCTAAAAAAGGCGCCTCCAGTCCCTGCTTTTGCTGTTCTGATATTTGAGGAATAGGAACTCCATCCATGGTCAGTCAATCCAACCATCTTTCCTGGAAATTGCCCGAAAAGTGTTCTAATATTCTGACTCTAATATCAGACACACTCTCCAGCCACCCCGAATCCGACTGTACTGCCAAAATGGAATTTGCATGACATCTCGACTTAAAACAATTATGAAAGTACCTGGAATTATTGTCTCCATTAAGAGCCCATCGTACCCTTCATTTCTGTAACAATGCATGTTCCATCACCCTTGCTTTGGCCCAATATTCTGTCATGAGGTCTTGCCTGGATCTATTAATCACCTGGACGCCTGCCACTAACTGTTGGTCAACCACTTCCATGTCCTGAACCCTTTCGGCCAGAAAAAGATCATCTTTTTTCCACACGCCTTCAGACCACTTTTTTATCTCACCTTTGATAGCCTTTAGCTTCATTGCCAGCTGGTACATCTTCCACCCTGAACCCTGAATTGAGTTCCACCTTGCTTTGATCAACTCTCCAAAGGAAGCCTCTTCCAACCAATAATCAAAAAACTTGAAAGGCTTAGGTCCCCAATTATGCTTATTATCGTTAGTGCTTATCCAACAGTGATCAGAGAACTCCCTGGTACCAACCCTCTGTGCCGTAGCTCCCCATTCCTCCATCAGCGCCGGTGGAATAGGAACCTGTCTAATCTACTAGCTGACTGTCCATCTGGTGAAATCCATGTCACTCCTTTTCCAATGACTGGGATGTCTACCAATCCCATCTCTTGGATAAAAAATTCAAATTCATCCATCTTCCTCCTCGTATGAAACGTCTATCTTCCTATAACCTCAGTCCTTCCTCTAACCGCATTAAAGTCTCCACCAACTACCCATCTTACATGTGGAACCCCTCTTCTAGTCATCATTAAGTCATTTCAGATCTTTCTCTTTCCTTCCAATGTACATGGGTCATAAACGTTGACAACACAGTTGACCTCATCTGAATTCGTTCCTTTAAAAGCAACTCCTAGAAAACCCTGCCTTTGAATTTGCCACACCACCTCCAGCAGCTCTTTCCTCCAGATTGTAACGGAACCCCCACTCAAACCCGTTGATGGAAGTATTCTCTAATCACATTCATCACTCCCCCAAACCTCCTTTATCTCCCACTCCTTCAAATTGGAGCACTTTGTTTCCTGAAACAAAACTATATCAATCTTGTTCCCCACTACCTTCCTCTTAATGCGCCTCCTTTTCACCCTCTCCCTAAACCCCCTCACATTTAATGATAAAAGTTTCATTTAAACTACCCCTTGTTCCTCCTCCCCCTATTTTCCTTTTCCGTCTTATCTCTCTCTTCCATTTTTTGTAGTTCTACTATATATACCTCATCAGGTTGCTCCCCAGTTACTCCTATCACCCTCATTGCTAACCACATTTGTCGCATATCGTTACCTTCTCCTTGTTTCTTTTGGCTTGCTTGCTCCGATTGTCCCTCCTGATTAAACCTTTGCACGTCGCTGCCATCAACACTATGCCTTCGAACCTGCCTCCAGGTTGTAACCATCTTCCTCTCCCCCTTCCGTCCCCAAGAAGTTTCTTCCGCACCCACACACTCCCATTGCTTGCAATTATAAATCTTTGTAGAACTTGACTCCGTCTTTTTACTATCGACTTCATATCTATTGAATTGTGATTCTACTTTGGCATTTCCATCATTTTCGCTACTTGCCTCATCTCTTTCCATCCTCCTTTCTCCACCCACTTTTGCCCCATTCCGCCACCTCTGTGTTAAATCCGCTTCAGCTTGTGTTTGTTGAAAATCGTAACTTCTTCTAAAGTTGTCTTGCCCAGCCGTTCTGTTGCCCAAATATATATTCATTCCATTGTTCTGGGTCCTATTTCCATCAATTTCCGGTTCTGAAAAATTTCCACAGCGAAATTGCTGTTTGCACCGCACCCCCACAAAAATAGGCCTTTCACCCGCATGCGCGTCAGCCCAGGAGAACGATCCGCTCCGGCCCAAATCGGGACCGCACCTGTGACCCGCTCCTCTGCGTTGACCGAACTGACGTGGGCCCTCTGTGTCAGCCTTATCGTCTCGGTCAACGTGCGTAGGTAGCCATTGGCAGCGAGTTCCGGGGCCCACTTCGTCAACCTTATCGCCTCGGTTCTCGTGTTGGCCTATCCGTTGTACTGTGGCGCCTTCTCCGCTTCCACGTGGCACGCGCTGATTTGCCGTGTTGTCTGAGTGCAAATGGGACAAGAAAGTTGTCCACCCGTCACGTCACGTGTCATGTTCCCCGAGGTCTGCTTCACTGCCCTTTCCCCCTCCTCCCCCCCGCTTCGCCATTTCCACGCCAAATTTCCATTTTCGGTGCGCCTCTTCTCTGACCGCCACACTCCTCCATTTCCCAGCTTTCCTCTTCCGGCTTGGTGACACAGTCGGTGTCGCCTTTCTCCTCCCATGCTTTGTCGTCGGCGTGACCACTACCGGCACCTAATCTGACATTTGCGGACTCTTCATCATAGATTTCCCCATTTTGCCCTCTGAGTTCCTCCGCCGGAACCACCTTCCACCGCCAACCAAACAGTTCCTCCTTCAATGCCGCCAGTCGCTGCTCCGCTACAAAAGACTCATCGAACTCCCCTTCTCCCTGACACGAACTCATCTCGGAGCTGGACCCTGGGTACCACTCGTTACTGAACTCCTTGTGCCATTCATCACCTTCCTCCGCCATTTTTATATGGAAGAATCTATCGTCTATCGCAACTCTCACCACCTCCTGTATGGGCTCGAACGCCTTCCGAGAGATGAGCAGCCGCGCCACATCAAACCTCTCCTTTCTGGCTGTCCCGGCGCCTATCTGCACCAACTCACCATAGGGTGCCATTAAAGTCCGGAAGAACTTTTCTCCCCACACATGAAGCGGGACCCCATAACAGCCCACCCATACCCTTCTCTCTGTTTCTACATTCCCAGGTTCCCACGTATTTATCAGTTGAAACCATTCTTTAATCCATTCCTGGGTACTTTCTATCGCCTGTTTCAAAGTTCGCGTAACGTCTTCTTCCAGCAACACCTTATTCCCTCCCATCGGAGTTACTTTAACATCATATATTCCTTGCTCTGCCAGAAAATGTTGCGTCCTAAATGCTGTTCCTTTGCATATCACCTCACCAACATAGGCTTTCTCCAGTCTCCTCAACTCCTCTGCCTCAGCTGTAAAGACCAAGAGCCTACTTGTTTTTTCCTTTAAACTTCCCCCTTTGTTCTGTAGGCTACCCTGATTCATCCCCTCATTTCCTTGATTTTGCGTCTCCACAGATGATCCGACCGCCTTTGCGTAAGACAGTCTATTACTTCCATTCTGAATTCCTGTCATTGTTTCCTTATGCTTTGGTTTCGTTTGGTTTAAAGTCAGATCCCCCATCTGCTCCATCTTTGCCCCATTCGTGGTTTGAGTCATTCTTTTTTCAAATCTGGGCCGATTGACCCATAACTTCTCATTACCAATAAATATGTTGTCCAATTTAACCCCTAACAAGTGCGCATCCTCCACCCCTGTAAACCGCACAAAACCAAATCTCCTCCCATTTCTATCCATTTTTTTTTTTGGAATATAGACCTCCTGAACATCCCCATATCTCGTAAAAATCTTTCACATCTCTCCCGCCTTTTATTCATCCGAAAAATATGTAAAGAAAAACGAAGTTAGACCAACTTTGCATTTCTCTTTCGTATCACTTACATGTAACCTCCTTTTCTGCCTTATTCCATCACTGCCACTAAACATTCTCCTCCCCTTAACCTCTCTCCAACCTCCTTCACTCTCCATCATCACCATGTGAGTTTGATAAAATAAATCTTTGTGATGACTCAATTATTCGTGGTTGGGCTTCAATGAAGAATCTCATCAAACATTAGCAATGATTACCAAGCCCACGTGGCCAACAGATATATATGGAATGAGAATCATAGGACCCCACGTTAATATCTTCCTTTACTGCCTGCCATCTGTGCTTCATATATCTTTATCTTACACACAAACGCGTTCCTTTTCAATTATCAATTATCAATTATTAATTATTAATATCGGACAAAGACTCAATACTCCCAAGCAAACATCACTTTTTTCTTTTCTTTTTTTTTTTCTTTTTGGAAATTTATCCGCAAACCACAATGCCTCCTTCAATTTGGAACCCTGCCCACACGAAATATTTGAGTACTAAGCAATAATTTTCTTCGTTTAACCACGTGATCTTTTCAAACCATATAATTTATATATAAACTTTACGCGATAATGTTGGCAGAATTTTAACAAAAGGAACCACGCCAATCTATTGTTAGAAGTTAATTTGAAAACGGAGTTCCAAGGTTTTTTATGTCCTAAAGATCTCGATTTAATAATCTAGAAAAGAAATTCTTAAGTAATGTGTATTGCGTTAATCAACCTTATGGATTATATTGTTGTTCTGAGTTTACCAAAAAATTAATTATATTATAACTAAAGCTATAGAAAAAGTAGTATATGATAATAATATAAAACTCGTGACAGAAAAAAAATATGGAGTAGTGATTTGTGGAATGTATATAGGAATAGAATTAAAATGGATAGATTGAGGTTATGGGAGGGGGGGTTGACGTGGGAGAACAGACCGTGTGAGGTACTCTAACGTGCCAGCAAAGTCATTTAACCATTTCTGGTTTGTGGTACTGCTAACTGCCAACTAGATTCCTTCTCTTTTTCTTCTTTACTTCTCCCCAATTCACCAATACATAACACCTCTCCTCTCTCTCTCTCTCTATATATATATATTCCACCATTCACTTAATTAACTCCACACAACACAGAATTAGATCTCTCATCATATTCTAATATGACATATACTAGGTGGCTTTGTTCTCTTGGAAGAACAGGCGAGTTTACTAACTCTTCACTTCCTTCCTATATACCATATATAAAATCATTTTAATTTCTTGTATTTAACATACATCTTTCTTTTCGCCTTCCTGATCAAATCCATTAGTTAATGTATTTTGTAATATTTTTGAGATATGTTGGATGCATTGATTAATGAAGTTGTTTGCTTTTTGTTAAACAGGTAGATCACGGAAAGCATGCGAGGAAGATAGATTGTGTAAGAAGCGAAGCGTGAATGAGGAATACTTGGAAGCATTCAGAACCAAGTCTTACATGGAAATATGGAACAAAGCACAAGGGAAGACAAGCACCAAAATGCTAACTTCTTCTTCTTCTTCAATTCCTTTGTGCATGCAGCTGACGGAGTATTTGCTAGAGCCACGTCAAGAGATGATAGCAAACATAACACAGAGGTTGAAGTTGCATCATCTTCTTGTGGAATACTTCGAAGCCAGCTTAGAAGCGTGTCGTTGTTGTGACAAAATCCTTGAAGCCATCCATTCAATAAGACTTGCTTATAGAAGAATCACGAGGATTGTTAAGCTAAGCAAAATGGTCCTGGATGAAGCCAACAAGGATGCTATCTATAGAGAACTGGCATCCTTTGCTACGCAAAACAACCCTTTGTCCACCGAACAGTTCCGTGACAATCATGACAGATACGTGGAACTCTTGCAAAGACTAAAATCAACAAGAAAAGAGATTAAAAGGAGGTTAACATGGAAGAGGGTTTGCAAGAAGGTAGCGGGGATTGCTCTTATTACTTCACACAGTGTGGTTGTTGTTGGTTTGCTAGTCTTTGCTTTTCACAGCATTGTTGGAATGGTGGCAGCGCCTAGTATTGTGGGCGGCTTGGTGAGTGTGTTGGTGAAGAAGGGTGATGAAAGGGTAGGGTGTGGGTGTGAGAGGGTGTGTGAGCAACTAGATGTGGCTGCCAAAGGGGTTTATATTATGATAAATGACATGGACACAATGAGTAGGATGGTGAAAAGGTTGCAGGATGAGGTGGAGCATAGGAAAGTGATTGCCAGTGTTTGTGTGAGGAATGGGAAGTGGGAGATACTGAAGCAGGTTATGAAGGAATTTCATGAGCATCAATCTGGCTTTGTGGACCAGCTGGAAGAGCTTGAGGGACATATCTACTTGTGCTTTCTCACCACAAACAGATCAAGGAGGCTTCTTGTCAAACAAATTACGGACAATTCATAAATGTTGCATTCAAACCTTCTGCACTACCTTCATCACTTTATGCCAAGCTGCTTCATTTTTATATATCACGTCTCATTAAGCTTTCAAATCCTTCTTTCCCTCCATCTTACTACACCATATAACATACGTATGTCTGTCAAATTTTACTAGCATGTACAATTCTTTTCTTATTTTACTTTTTTAATTTCTTATACTGCCAGTTTTATTGTACATAATCGTCTGTTTGTTAAGTGTGGGCATTGTACAGATTTTTTTAGAAAACTAAACAATCACTTCTTTCTTTTTAACTGATAGAAAATAATGACAGTATTTCTGCCACAGTAACATGGAATTAGTTATCGTCTAAATTATCCCAATTCTTCAGTACCTCTTCTTCTTTTGTGAATCTGCCTTTCATTTGCTTGGAAGATTTTTATTTTTATTTTATAATAAGAGGAACTGAGACTCGTGCACTTCAATTACCGAACAAGAAAATAAACAACGATTATGCGGAGATATATTTGTATATGCCTCACTACACAGCACCATGATCATTGAAAATTGCACTCCACTCCACACTCCCATTATGATACTCTATATATTATCCCTTAGCCCACTAAAACAATAGACGACAATTGCCTACATCTTGCATTGCAGATTTGTCATGACAGAACAATAATACTACTTGACTAATTAAAATAATGTCATGCAATACCGCGAGTCCTCCTCAGCAGTTTTTTTGTGTAACAATTTTGATTTTAGCATTTTGGTATCTTAATTAAAAGCTTAAACGGAAAGGGGATATTGTTTTCAGAGGAAGAGGAGGTACGGAAAAGAAGACGGGGTAATTTAGAAAACAAAAATATTAAAAAGGAAAAAAAGAAGGGAAGTATAGAATCAATTAAGGAGGTGCAAATAATAACTGCCTTGCTTTCGTCAAGACCCAAATAATATCCTTGGGTTATCGTTTTTATTTAAAGGAAACCCCTGTTTAATACCAACGAGATGGAGTACATCACCGATCCATTCTTTTTATTTACAAGTAACACGGTTGCGCTTGTATATTCGTATTTTTATTTTAATGTTATAATAATTATAGAGTTTTAATTTTATATTTTTTTGTAAATTTTTATATTTTAAAATATAAATTATTATATGACATGTTTTAAAATATATTTTGTTAATTTAATATTTTTATTTATGAAAACATGATAAAAATATGTGAGATCATAAAAAAATATGTCAAATATGCAATGAATATGAACAAATGGAAAGAAGAGAGAGTTTGAATAGAACTCAAAATATTATGTGTATTTACATATTTATTAAGAATATTTATTATGAAATGGAAACATATATTAATCATGTTTAAGGAACATTGATTTGTGATAAGGTAAAAATTGTGAAAATGTGCATATATTAATAGGGAAAAGTTATATTTGCGAAAGTAAGAACAATCATAAAATGTTTAGAAGGTAAAATAGTCATACAATGTGGATACCAAAAGGTCATATTCTGAATATATAATATATAGTATATAATATAATATCATATATTATAAATTGTGGATATAGTTGAACAATTATGTATGTTAGATATGAATATTTTAAATTAATTTTTTGGTTAAAGTTATAAGGTTGGTTTAATAGTAAAGTTTATGTTTGGGAAGTGAGAGGTTATGGGTTTGAGTCTCTCTTATAAAAAAGTAATTTATTTTTTAATTTTAAAATAGGTATAAGGGTAGAATAAGTATTTTGAAAAGTAAACATCAAAAGGAAGTATTGCCGTTATATATATTATAGATACTAGCGAAAACACAGGTGTTGTCATGCCTGTGTATTCGCATTTCTATTTTAATATGTAATAACAATTTTAGGATTCTAATATAATATCTTTTGTAAACTTTTATATTTTGAAATATAAATTGTTATGTGACATGTTTTGAAATATATTTTATTAATTTATATTTTTTTTATGATAACGTGATAAAAACATGTCAGATAATCAATGAATATCACAAATATGCAATGAATATGAAAAAAATGGAAAGAGGGGAGTTTGAATACAACTATTGTTGCACCTATGTATGCATATACTAACAGGTTTGTAAAAGTGGAACAGTCATAAAATGTTTAGAAAGTAAAATAGTCATAAAATGTTTAGAAAGTCAAAATAGTCATAAAATGTGTACGTCAAATGGTCATATTCTCATTATATAATACTAGCGAAAACATAGGCGCCATCGCGCCTATGTTTCGCATTTTTATTTTAGTTTGATAATTTAATTATACAATTTATAAATAATTACTAATAGTATATAATCTTATATATTATTTTAACTTGATTTGTAGTAAAAATATATAAAACAATAGCATATAAATAATAATAAAATATATATGCTTATTATGTCTGTTATCATACTTCTAAAGTAATAAAATCTTCTTTAATTAAAAGACCAAACAATGGCTGCAATTCTTGACAATCTTGAGCTTTCCTACAATTTATAAGTGTGGAAAATGATAGAATTTAAAAGTAAACGACTTAAGATAATGATATGTTGTTAATTAATTACTTGTTTGTCAAAATACATGTTCAAATGACTACCTTTTAAATCTTTTTGTCTTTTAATAATAATTAATCAATAAAATTTAGTTGTCAGCTATTTTTATTATAAATGATTAAATTAAAAACACTAAAAAAATTTAATAATTAGTAAAGTTAGATGGTGGGAAAATGAAATAAATAGATGGTGGATATAAAAATAAAATGATAATATAGGGTATGGAATAAATAAAATAAAATATTCCTATTTGGGTTTACATATATAATATTTTGACCTTGAGTTATTCTATAAATATTATCTACTTTGTTTGATGTTATTTTTTTAATATTAAATAAATTACTAACGTACCTTAATTTTAATATTATTAAATAAATTATTAAAGTTAATGTTATTTTTTTAATATTACGTAAAAATTAGCTTATTAGTTACATTTGATAATGTATGAGATTCAAAAAATATATTAATTTATCATTTATTGCTGGTATAGTTAAAAGGTACATGAAAAATTAGGTAGAATTAATTATTTGCAAATATAATTAACATGGAGAGAATAAAATCAATAAAACATAATAAATAGAGTAAATAAATTATAAAAATAAGATAGTTGTTGTAAAAATAATAATAAGAAAATTCAGAAAATTTGAGATTAGAAACAAAATAAAGAGTAATTTTTAATTAAAAAGTAAATAAATAAAACAAACAGAGATAATTTAAAAAGAAATGGGTAGTGATAATAAAATAGGGTGGTTTTTATTTTAAAATGGGCAAAAATATAACAGTTTTTTTATATAAAAATTGAACGGTTTTTATAATTTAAAAATAGGAATTTATAGTTTTAAATGATTTTAAAAGAAAATAAAAATATTGAAACCTATGAACATTTATAATTCACAAATGGACAGTTTTTTAATATAACCAACGATCTTCATTGAAAAAATGTGTCAAATCTCGAAGTCTACATGTAAAAGAGAAAATAAAAAATAAATAAGAAAGGAAGTATCGTTCGGTTGTAGACTCTTGAACCTAAACACTTTTTATTTACAAATGGGTAAAAAAATAATAGTTTTTTTTTGTTAAAATAGGTCGTTTTTATAATTTAAAAATAAACAAAATAGATACTAATGAATGTATACATGAAAAGTGGTAAAGAAAATTTATGGTGCTATACATGAAAAATTACCATAATATGTTTTCACTATAGTTGTTAAGAAGAAAGTAAAAAAAAAACAATTATCAACTGAAATAATTCTTATATAAGATAAAACACATGCAAAAACACGAGATAAAACCATTTTTTCCCCATTTAGCATGAAAGATCTTCATTTATTTTATGTTCAATCAAAGAGTAAAGAAAATTTTCTAGTCTTATATATGAAAAATTACCATAATATGCTTTCACTATAATTTTTAAGAAGAGAGTAAAAACAAAAAAAAATTATCAACTGAAATAAAAATCAAGGTAATAGATAACTGAGTTACATCCACTTATTAATAGAGAAAAGGAGGCAACATAATAATAAAAAAATAGAAAAATGAATCACTTGAACTGCTCTTTCTTTCTAAGAAATTTATAAAAAAATTATTCGCTTCCTTCCCAACCCAAAAGAGAAGCCTACCATCAACAACAAAAAAAAACATTGTACATACATCACGGGTAAAGAATAAAAAATTATAGCAATGATAATAAAAAATAGAAAAATTAACTACATCAACAACTACCGAGAGAATAAGAGAAAAAGATTTATCTGAATTCTAGAAAGAAATGAGAGAAAATGAGTCCCACTTTGCGTACGTTCAAAACCATACCACTTCAAAAACTGAAAAACCAAGTAACCACCAAACCTTTGTCAAATGTTTAATTTTAAAATATGTTTTATTGATCTAATCATAAAATCCATTATGTTATTTAAAGTTAATGTGAATTTTGTCACTGAAATTCGTATTATGGTCCAATTTGACTTTTGATACCATAAAAAATTATTTAGTTTCCTTATTTTTTGAGATTTTTACAAAAGAGAATAGAGAAGTAACAAAGTGAAGAAACCATATTAACCCAACATTGATGAAGCCCGATCCAAAGAGTCCAATGGCACTGGGAGCCAGAATTGACTTGAAAATTCTTAGTAGAAACTTACCATTATCTTGAACCTCCTTCTTTCTAGCCAAATTTGTGGCAAACTTTCTTCCAAATTTTCTCACAAATGAGGATAAAAGCATATTAACCTTGATTTTCCATTGTTTTTTGTTTTGTGATTGGGTAGTTATAGGAAAAAGAACACGAAATCACAATATGTGATTGGGTGGTTATAATTTAGACAGATATGTAGTTATTTTGAAATCGAATAACAAAAAGTCACAAATTGCAAATGTTGTGATCTATGACATAACTCAACAGAGAAGGGAGGTTAACAAAATAAAGAATAACTACCATGAGTAGTTTTTTTAAAATAATGAGCAGTTTTATAAGATTATCATGAAAAGGGGTATTCCCTTTATATATAGGTATAGATAATATCATATATTATACATTAAAGATAAATGGACAATTATGTATGCTGAATATCAATATTTTAAAGTAATTTTTTTATTAAAGTTATAAGTTGGTCTATTGGTAAAGTATATCTTATTGAAAAATAAGAGGTTATGGGTTTAAGTCTCTCTTATGACAAATTAATTTATTTTTTTAATTTTAAAATAGGTGTAAGTGTAGAACAGGTATTTTGAAAAATTGACATCAAAAGGAGGTATTACCTTTATTAATAGTATACCTCCTTTATTAATAGTATAGATATAGTATATAATATCATATATTATACATTATAGTTATAATTGGACAATTATGTATGTTGGATATCAATATTTTAAAATAATTTTTTGCTTAAAGTCATAAGGTTGGTCTAGTAGTAAAGTATATATTTGGAAAAGAAGAGGTTATGAGTTCAAGTATCTCTTATGACAAATTTATTTTTTTTTTTTTAATTTTAAAATAGGTGTAAGGGTAGAATAAGTATTTTGAAAAGTAGATCTCAAAAGGAGATATTCTCTTCATTAATAGTATAGATTAAAAATCTTTATATATTTTTTGAAATTTAATTAATATTTATTTCAATAAAGAAGGATATTGGCTGTAATATAATATTCAAGTGCTATGTGGTTTGTAAAACAAATTGTATTCCCGAATATTCAACTTAAATACTTGGTTGGGCCACTCTAGTCATGGATAGTCCATGTCTTAGGGTAGATTTATGAGATTTTTATTTCACACCTATCTTTTTTTCATTTAACACCTACTAATCTTAATAATTTTTTAAAAACTCAAAAATACCCTTTAACCTAGTTATCTATCCTAACACCTACCATAATAAAATTAGTATTATCTCTCATAACACCTACTCTAACAAATTAACCTCACCCACTCACATTTCAAAATAAAATAACTTATTCTATGAAATAAGCTTTCGCATAAAAAAAAATTAATTAAAAATTTTATTTAACTATTTACATTATCTTTATAAAATTTTATATTTTAATAATATAATTTATTTATAACATAATTTTTTAAAATTTTACTCAAATTTCATTAAAATTTTATATTTTAACATATAAAATAAATAAAATATAAAATTTTATTACAGAAAAGGTTCTCCTAATAAACTTTTATATTTTATTATTTTAATTAGAAAATTTATATATAATATTTATATTATATTTATAAAATTTTATATTTTAGTAATATAATTTATTTATAATATAATTTTTAACATTTTATTAAAATTTTATATGATAAAATATAAAAATAAATAGTATATAAAATTTATTACAAAACCTTCTCTTAATTATTTTTTTTTTTGAAAATTACTCTAATTACTTTTATATATGACGTTAATTACTATAATTACTTTGAATTTAATTACTCTAATTACTGAGTCTAATTACATGACACGTTAATTACTCTAACTACTTTTATTCTAATTACTATAATTAACTTTAATTACTCTAATTTACATTAATTACTTTAATTATTATTATTATTACCATAATTATACTGACATTAATTACTCTAATTTTTTTTTTGTTATAATTAATTTGAGACTAAAAACACTTATGAGTAATTTAATTTTTGGTTATAATTAAATTAAGAATAATAACATTTAATTTCTATTACTCTAATAACATTTATGAGTAATAAATATTTTTTTATTTTTTTCTTCTCCGACATTGCACCCCACAGAAGAAAAAATTTGCAAATTTGTAGGTAGAAAATGAAAAATTAGTAGGTGTTAAATAAAAACCCTAGATTTATCTTATCCTCGTGGTTTGGTATATTTTTATTATTCTTTAAAATTTTTTTAATTTATTTTTATTTAAAATAAAAAATAAAGTACAAAAGTATTCCATGATTTGCATTGTCATTTTTCGTGAAAATGTGTATATGAAGAATATACGCATTTCCAAAAATAAATCCTAGTTGAGAATATTATTCTGTGAAATGTTGGAAACTGACATTTTCATGTTTACATTTATAAAAAATATTTTAGATAATGTAAAACAATGGCACTCTTGGATTCATTTAAGAAATAATAGGACGTTTTCTTTTTCTTTTTTCACTTGGGCAGGAACATACAATATGTTGGAAGAAAATATGGTTACTAATTTCAAGATACGAATGACAAAAAATTGGTCTTTAAGTGTTGGATTCCTAGGAATTAAAAGACAGAGAGATAACAAAGTAAATCTTTTGTTAATGTTTAAGATGGCATGTGGTATACGTGTTTCCCGAATCCATTATATCAATGAGAATGAATGAATCATCTAACGAATTGACAATTGAGCCTGATTTGATGTCCTCCATTGGTGATGCTGCTCATCTTGATCATGGACTTGACGAAGGCGGCTTCAAATTCCTCTAGGGAATGAGCAAACTTGGAAACCAAAGCTTTAGCGGTAGGATGAGTGAGAAGAGAAAGTGGTGTTCCCTTGGAGGAGTAACTTGTAATAAGCATTGTCAAAAGAGGTGGAAGTAGAATCCAAAGGGGACCCTGCATTTTTGTGAGAGGGATCAATCTCTTGTTTGGGGCTGAAGTTGTGGATTCTGTTCTGGAAGGATGAACAATCAGCGAACCCCAGCGTGTGACCTCCTGCAAATAAGTATAACAATTTGCATTCATATATTATAATTACAATTTTAGACGTTCCATTGAACTTGTGGTTGTAGGGTAAGAAGTAGGAATGAGTTAGATTCTAATATTGATAATTATACAAATCTGAAATCTTGATAGGTGGCTGTAAAGGCAGAGCTTAATAGGAACCAGAGAGGGCTACTAGATCTTCCAAGGAAAGGCCTCTTTGAGGGAAGCTTTGTTGTAATTGGGAGCTGGCAGTTGTCTGGTTTCAATGGCCTTTGATATTCTTCCATCCTTTTGGTACATCCCAAGTGGGGCCCCCGGACTAATTAAAGAAGCAACACAAAAGCCAATAACTAAGTCTATTTCTAAATTGTTACTGTTGCTGTGAGTTGAGTTGTGACATTGAGACACCAACCAGCGTCCCTAGCAGCAATAGTCAAAATATCAGCACCAGATACAACCCCGGTTCAAACGGCTTCCACTGCTTTCTTAGGATTGTCAATCACATAGAATGCATGCAATGAAATGTTAGGAGCTCCATCTTTTTCTGCTTTCTTCTTACCCTTTGATTCCTGAAGAACGGCAACCCTTCAAAAAGGAGTAAATATGATCAGTTTTATACGTGGACACTTTGACTACAATGTTCATGCTAGTGCATGCATGTTTTGAACCACAATAATTCATTTTTTAATTTTTTTTTCTATCATAATTTGAACCACACGCAAAGGCAGGTTACTTGCCCCATATGAATATAAATTGAATTAGGACAAGCAAAAGTTGCATTTCCCTTATGAAGCAATTATGAAAATGCATCCGAAGGAGAACAGCTGGGACAGTTTTGTCATCCATGGTTGCTTTGTGAATAGTAGCAGCTACAATGGACTCTGCATGGGGGCACGTATTTTCATAGTAATTTACATTTAGTGCACTCACAGGACAAGCCATCAGGGACATAGTTATGAGCATCACTGTAGCAATAGTGGTCATATTTCGATTCACATTTTCAATCTTTGTTTATTACTTGTAAGAAACATTAAGGAAAGAATGGTATTTATAGAGGGGTGTGACACGGGAAACTTGGAGTTGTTACGAGTATGGTTGTTAACCCTAACATTATTGGAGCAGTGTTTTGTATTAGTATAAATGTGAATTGAAGTCTCTTATGTTTATTTGACGTAATACTTTCAACTTTTTCAAACAAAAGAAAGTTCATTTGGTAATTAGTACACTTGCTTTTATTATAAGCGAACCTTATTAATAATGCAGTCCCAAACAACTGGACATATTTTGGTTACCCATTTTCCTTGAGTTGTATTTTTAATGTTTCACATTTTTATTAGTGACTATTTTGCATTAGTTTTAATAACTACGATATTTTAATTAAATTATTTAATGAGTTTAATGATAAAATTAATTTATTAGTAACTCATTAATCATGTTCAACAACCTTTAATTTGATTATAATACATAATAATTTAATCCAATGTTTACTCAAAACTTTTCTCTTGCATTCATAATACTTGTATAAATAAAATAAAAACTCTCTTTTAGGTCATTTAAAAAATAAATCATTATTATATTAATCTTTGAATATGATTATCATTAAATTGGGTTTTAGTTAAATTTCATGTATGAACGAGTGAAATACTTTATTAAATGTAAGAGATATTTACTTAATTTTTACTATACTTAAGAAAGTTTATTAATTTAATGAAAAGCATTAAATTTAAAGTTAAAATTTTAAATTATTCTAAATTTTATTGGGATACATCATCCTACACTCTATACCTAATTAATTATTTTCTTCATAATTAACTAATCTATTTTAATCATATCTCTAACATTTATAATACAGGGAAAACAATTATTATTATGAAGTGACTAAGGGTATTTTGATAAAAAAATAATTAATGCATAACATAACTTGAAAAGAGTTTTATGAAAGAAAAAAAAAACAAAGAAACTTTAAAATTGTTTGTTACATTTAATTAAGGACAAAAATAGTATTATTTTGGGATGGAAATATTATTTTCTTTCATCTATGGTTGAGTATTAGGAATACGCATGCAAAAATCTATATATTTTTTACACTTATCTGACAAAAAATAAAAAAAAAATATTTTGTATAAACCAACTTTATTGTAAAATTTAAAAATAAGCAAACAAGTTTGTTTTGAAAGAATGTTGAATTTTTGCATTTAATTCTCAATCTAGTGTGTTTATGAAAAGATAGGATTTCACTACGGGGCAAGCGTGAAAGCAATGGACAGGAAGGAGAAAAAATCTTGCTACCAGAAATTCATTGATCAGATTCAAAATCGCTCAACGAAATTTGCCCATAGAAGAGCAACAATGAAGGGGAAGATTCGCTGGGCGAAAATAAATAGCACAAATTTAGCTTACTTTACCATTAAATTGACTAGGAAATGGAGGAGAAGAATTGGCTTCACTCTTGTTGAAGGAGATAAGCCAATTGAGAACGGAGGCTAGCCACGAGGGAAGAAACCCTTGATAATAGCATGAAGGACTCTCACTAAGAAGAGAACAATGAACACTCCTAGAAGAAGAAGAGCTCTCAAATTTAGAGAAGGTAATTTCATTTAAATGAGTGTTAAGAGCTTTACAAGAGCAGGTGCTTTCAATTTCTAGAGCAAATACCTAAGCTATGGGCCTAGATGCTAAGTGAACGTCCAACATGCTTAGACAAAGGTTAGTTGGCTTAATTTAGTGTTAATTTAGCAAGTGCTCAATTAACATTAATTTAATCCAACTAAAGATCCAAATATGGCCCTAAAATATGGATCTATGTTTCCTCTAGTTTGAATTTTATGTTCCCTCTAGTTTGAATTTGAATTTTGGAGGGAAATGACATGGCACCTCCAAAATTCAAATTAAAATAGGAAGAATAAGAATCAGTCATGTAGGAGTGAGAAAGCGCATGTGGAGTGAAACAAGAGGACAAGGGTAAAATAAGAGAACTAAGGCATAATATCTATGCGCCTGAGGAGGTGAGGTCTTCCTCCATCCGCTCTAGTCATGTCCTCCTTTATCCTCCTACTTATGACCCTAATGATAGGTCCTTTGCTAGGGAAGATCACATCAACATGTCTCCTACATGTTTCATGTGTTGGTTAGAAGGTTGTTAGAAGCAAATAGGGGTGTGGTATCAAGTCCACACATCCAAACCTTCTAACTAAGGCCCAACTAATTAACACACTCTACAAAAGAGACTAAATACACCTCTTAATGGAAAACAAGCCTATAGGCCAAAATATAAGGCCGAAAATCAAACTAACTATACCCCTAAAATCCTAAGGACATAAGGGCGCAAACTATAAGCCTAAAAATGTCTAATTATTTACAAATTAATGGATCATGGTCTAAACTAAGCTCATTTAAGCTTCATCCAAGACGTGCTCCTCTTTTATTGGTTCTAGCTTAATTCCTTGCTAGGCGCGATTGCACCAATTAAGGATCCTTTTTTGCTAAGCAAAGAATGTTCGCTCAACGAAGTAAGGCAACACCAAATTCGCTCAACAAAAGAGTCATGACCAAATCTATAAAAGGAGAAGCAAGGCAAGAGGAAGAGCATCCCTATTTTATCACATATCGCATCTCAATTTCCCACATTTCCTCTCTTTTTCCCCCTTTTCTTCTATTTTTATTTTCCTTGTAAATACTCCATGGTGGTATCTAGTTAAGCAAGATTGTAAGGAGAATAATGCACTTATCAATACTTTGTAATTTACTTTCACTTTTATTTAAAGTTTCGTTATCTATTTTGAATTTTCCTTTTATTTAATATTCGTTATCTGTTTGACCAACTCATAACGTAATTTGTTTGATTTCTATTGTCGAGTGACTTTCATGAAATCTTAGAACTAGAAAATTCATCATATAGCGACTATGCTTAGGAATAAGGTAGGATCTATATGTCTGACTTAATGATTGTTTTGTGCTAATCAAATTATTGAGATTATTCTTACTAAGGAATTAGGGGAAGATTTCAATATTTAGTTCTTTATTACTAAGGAATTAGGATAGGAAAATTTTCTACAATTCCAAAATTAGATGAATGAACTCATATAATAGTCAATAATTATAGGTATTGTGAAATGAATCAAACTCCTGATTATTTGCACTACTATATATTTATCAAAAATCACAAAAATATAATTTATTTTCAACTTAATTTAGTTTTCCATGTTTCAACCTAAAATCTCGCAAAAGGTGTTATGAAGGAATGGTTGAAATTCTAAATGATCTTCCAAATCCTTAAGGAGATGATCGGATCTAATCAATTATATACTACAATACGATTGGTGCACCAGCTAGAAGTATAGTAGTTAATTAAAACTCTCAACAAGTTTTTTGCACCATTGTCGGGCACTTGCGTGAAGATATTTAGAACATTCAATTTTTTTGGTTTGTTTAAACTTTTATATATATATATATATATATATATATATGTATATATTCAATTTTGTTTCAACTTATCTTTGGTATATTTAAAACTAACCCCTCTTACAGTTGCTACTAATTGTTGTTGTAGTTCTCTATGTTTCTAAGAATTAATAGGTGAACTAAAACGCAAGGATAGAAAGCAAAGCTAGAGAAGCAAGCTAGTAAAACAATTGTTTCAACCTAATAATCCAACTTATTTTAAGATGGATGAGGATAGCAAAATATTCTACCATCATTTGAAAGACTATAGAAGCCAAATTTTGTACCAATACCACACTCCGGAATCATGGTACCAACAACAAACTCAAGCACATTGGTATCAAATGAAAACACCTTGGTACCAAGATCAACCACAATCATGGTATCAAAATGGCACATCGAGACATGAATAAACTCTCTAAGAATTCATGCAATACTTCTTGTCAATTCAACAAGAAAAGGAAGTTTCATATAGACTCCCGCTTAAATCACGTCCACAACGATGGCACCAAGATGTGACTTCCAATTTGGATGATAATATCCAATATTACAGTGAGATAACTAATCACTCATTGTATGAAAGCCAACCTTCTAATTTGGAAAAAAGTCTCTTTAAGAATATAAGGAATCTAGCCTGTTTCTGCAAATTTTCTTAGAAAGGTTGACTGCATAGGTTAGTCAAGTTGTTGTACAAAAATCAAAATCAAGCACCTTGTACTACCTATCAATCAAACCTTGAAGAACTAGGCAAAATCACTCAAGGTACAATTGAAATTGACATTTTATATGAACCCCTCTGTGAGAGAAATGAAAAATATGAGAATTTGAAAGAAAAAGATATTAAGAGAAAGGAAAAAAAGTGAAAAAGAGTGGAATGAAAGCAAATAAATTGAGTGAAAGCATGCATGAGAAAGAGGTGAATAAAAAAAAGGAAAGTGAGAAAATGGAAGAAGAAAAAGAAAGAGAGTTCAAAGGTAAACTAGCCAAAGAAAGTGAAAAAGAATACAACATGATGGTTCTTGAGACAGGTTTGCTAAGAATACAAAATAGTAAAAATCAAGCTTCATGTCCCAAATGTTTCAAGAAATGCATCTACTTGAAGACTTTACACATGTTGAAGAATTTTTGGAGAAAGAAAGTGAAGAAAACAAAGTGGACTTGCTTGAAGCTAAGGTACTTTTAATGAACTTTTATCTAACTCTTGTTGTGGAATGAACAAAATCTATAACAAAGAATTCTTAGGAAAGAACATTACATGTGCAAAGAAGATCCAAAATCAAGCCAAGGAGGCTTAAACATTTATTTCATTTCAAAGAATTCATGGACAAGATGTTCAAAAAAGAAAACTCTTAGCTTAACTCTCTCAAATCTAGATGGGGATCAAAATTGTCTCTTAGAAGGCAAGGATTCATTTGAACAAATCATTTAAAGAAATCTTGAGACTTGTGGTACATCAAACTTGTGACGTAAAACAAGTGCCAACTGGAAGGCAACCCAGTAATTTAATATTGTTTAAACTTTATTTCCATTACGTTTTATTTTTGGAATATTGATATGATTCTTGTAGGAAGAGATCAATTAAACAAACTCTAAGAGAAAAGAACATTGCCACCAATTTGCTTAGCGAATTTAATTGCGATGAGCCACATTAGAATACTACCACATTAGAACACATTAGATCTGATTCTTGTAGGAAGAGATCAATTAAAGAAACTCTAAGGGAAAATAACACTGCCACCAATTCGCTTAGCGAATTTAATTGCGCTGAGCCACATTAGAATAGGGCAATTTCAGGTTAGAAATTTTGCTCAACAAACACACTTTCACTCAATGAAATTTGAACAAAGTATAGGAGTTCCTCTAGAAAAAATTCACTCAACGAATTTAGTTCCACTCAGTGAAATTCTCGCGATACAGTGTAATTTTAAAATAAGTTAGGTCAGTTTCCTCTCACGTTTACTTTCTAAAAACATTATCTAACCTCTTCCTTCTTCTTCCAAAGATCGTTAAAGCATTCTAACACTTTTACTCTCTGCATCGTCTTCTTCAAAGGTATGTACATTCTTCATGCATCTTTTTTCTCATTTTATGAACCCATTAGGTTTTTTATAAAGGATTTTGCAAACCCACATTTGGGGATTTCCACACATTCTTGAAACTTTTCTACCATGATTCCTTAAATGAGTAGTTGATTAGTCTAGGTTTCCATGAATGGAAGAAATTTTTGTGATTATAGGGTCTTAGTGTGGGAATAATCATAATTTTAATCAAGGAAACCGTATTATGAGTGTTGTTGGTTAAAAACCCTCATGGGTTCTAAAATAAAAAGCAAATTGCATAGATTATCCAAGAAAATTTAGCTCAGTAAAATTGATTTCACTCAACAAAATCAAGCCTAAAATTGTGATATGTAAATTTCGCTCAATGGATCCAAACCTGCTCAGTGAATCTAACGCATAGCTGATATTGCTTGATGTTCTGATTTTTCATTTGCTAATATTTTTCTGTTTTCTCTTAGTCTGGACAACCCTAGGCTAAATCCCTTATGCTTGACTTGCCTATTCTTATACATTTTTGTGGATGCCTTAGAATTGGAATTTTCACTTTGCAAATGGGACCGAAAAAGGGAACTCACACTCATGTAATTCTAGCAAGTAAAAAGAGAAAAGACCAAGCTTCTTCATCTCACCATGAAGAAGAAACTCATGATATTCCTGAAGAATTGATGGAAGCTTTAGACAAGAGAAGGTTTAAAGGCAAAAGCAAGCAACAAAGGTTCATTCAACTAGAACCCAAAAACATACTTGTTGAAAGAAGAGTTGAATTGAAAGCATGAAAGTATGAAGAATTCCAAGCTAAACTGATAATAAAAAAATGGACTAAATTAGCACAACCTGAGAAAAAGTATAATGAAAAGATTGTAAAGGGATTTTATTGCAAATTCCTTTCCTTCAAGAAGCACTGAGGAAGTCATGTGTTCTTGGGTCAGAGGAGTACTTGTAAAATATGACAGAGACACCATTCATGAATACTTAGAAGCAAATTTCGGATTAGATGATAATGGGTTTGACACATATGCAAAAATGACAAGAAGAAATTATTATGATCCAATACAGGTCAAAACTGCTCTATGTGTACAAGGACATGAATTGAGGCCAGAAGCTTTGGGTAAGCTCCCCATAGTAATAAAAAGAGAAACCTTGAAGACCTTGATAAGAATTTGGACAAACTTCATCTTGTCAAGTGTAATACCTATCACCCATATCTTTAACATCAATATGAAAAGGCAAACTTGATTTGGTGCATTATGAGAAATTTGAGTGTAGATGTGGCTACTACAATTGCAGTTGAGATGCAAAAATTTATGAAATCTCAATCATCCCCTGAAGGTGTAGTGAAGCCATTGGGATTTCCTGCACTTATTACTAGGCTCTGCAATTATCAAGGTGTCCAAATACCTCCACATCCTAGTAAAAATATCAGGTCTCCCATCAATGTTGCTTATGTTAAGGCTCATTGCATCAATCCCTTAGATAACCTACAAGGACGTAAACCACAACCTAGGTCACAATCTACACCATATCCTCTAACCGACCCAGTACAAATATGGCTACTTTCCATAATTTCATGGAGTTTCGCTTTACACAAATAGAGCACAAAATCAAAGGGCTTTCACACACCTGGAGCAACAAATGACAGCTAATCACAAAGCATATACGTCATTGAATGATTCCTTTTATATGATGACAATCCATCAACACTTCGAGAACACTGACTTATTTCCATAGCCTTCACCAGAGCAATTCGTAAATATGTCATGCAACTTGGAGATATGCCTATTTTGCAGGGAGGAATGGCTCATCAGGAAACTAATACTCAGCATCAAGAAGCCCAGGAGTAGAAAGATGAAGAGGAAAGTGAAGCTAAAAATGGAGATGACGAGGAAAAGGATGAAGATGATGATTAAACTACCTCAAACTGCAATGAATCAGTGACTTTTTAATTTGTTTTAGTTAATTTAGTTTTAACTTTAATTTAGCTTTAGTTTCAGTATTTTGTTTAACTTTAGCTTACTTTCATAACTTGACTATTTTGAACTTGTTTGGATGATATTATTTGGAAACCTTGGATGATAATTTGAATTAACCCACCTTGATGACATCCAGATTGATTTTATTCATGATCCATGTGAAAATTTGGTTTTGGAAAATCAGAAAATTTGTAAATTAGGCATATAACTAGCTCTAAAAACCTTTGACAATTTTGAAAGGTACATAAATGGTTGTTTTCATAAAGATTAAATTTTTTTAACACCTAGTAAATTCAATAGTAATAACATAACATGAAATTATTGGAAATCAAGAATATCAATCCAAGTCGTGTGATTGAGAGAACCTTAAACACTTGAATTAGTTGAGAACCATCATTGTTCACATTAATTGATTTTATTTAAGCCTCTTGAAAGTGAAATTATGTATGATACATGGAAAGGATCAAGGAAATTTTCTTGAAAAATTAAGTTAGTAGCCAAATAAAGCCAACCCAAAACAATAAATTCCCCTTATCATCCCCTTTGAGCCTTAATAAAAATTCAGAAATTTATGATTAGATTAGGTCGGGCGAGTATTTTGACTTGTTGAGAGCTCCTGATGAACTATTCTACTTCTAGCAAGTGCATCAGTCGTATTGTAGTATAAAACTAATTAGACCAGGTCGTCTCCTTGGGTATTTTGAAGATCATTTAGAATTTCAATCATTCTTTCATAAAAACCTTTTTGCGAGATTTTATGTTGAAACATGGAAAACTAAATTAAGTTGAAAATAAATTATATTTTTGTGATTTTTGATAAATATAGATAGTAGTGCAAATAATCAGAAGTTTGATTCATTTCACAATACTTGTAACTACCCCTATCCTAATTTCTTAGTAATAGAGAACTAAATTATTGAAATTTCCCCTAATTTCCTAGCAAGAATAATCTCAATAATTTGATAAGCACAAAACAATCATTAAGTTAGACATATAAATCCTACCTTATTCCTAAGCGTATTTAGTATATGATGAATTTCATAGTTCTGAGATTTCATGAAAGTCTCCCAACAACAGAAATCAAACAAATCACGTTATGAGTTGGTTAGACAAATAACGAACATTAAACATAAGGACAATTCAAATCAGATAAATGAAACTTTAAATAAAAGTAAAAGTAGATTACATAGTATTGATCAGTGCATCATTCTCCTCACAATCTTGCTTAACTAGATCCCACCATAGAGTATTTACAAGGAAAATAAAAATAGAAGAAGAGGGGGAAAGAAGAGAAGATATGTGGGAAATTGAGATTGGATATGGTATAAAATGGGGGATGTTCTTCCTCTTGCCTTGCTTCTCCTTTCATAGATTTGGTCAGGATTTTTTTGCTGAATAAGATCTGTTTCGCTAAGTGAATTTGATACCGCCTTACTTCGTTAAGCGAGTATTCTTCACCTAGCGAAAAAGGATCCTTAATGGTGAAGTAAGCTAAATTTTCTATGAGTGAATTTATTTTCACTTAGCCAATCTTCCCCTTCAATGTTGCTCTTTTCTAGGTAAATTTCGCTAAGCGATTTTGAATCCGCTTGACGAATTTCTAGTAACAAGATTTTTTCTTCTTTTTGTTCATTACTTTCATGCTTGCCCCGTAGTGAGATTCGATCTTTTTATAAACACACTAGATTGAGGATTAAATGCAAAAATTCAATATTCTTGGCAAAGTTATACACTATAACACATACTGACTATACTTCTGTCCATTATCAATGATAAAGTAAAATTTGACACTTTTTTTTTAGTAAAGTAAATTTCACACATGATATGAGATCAACTATGCATTTTGAATTGCTATATATAGCAGAGAAGAAATATTTTTATAAGCAATTTAAATATAAATTTATTTAGCTGATATGTAGTGTTACTGTAAAAAAATTTATATTCACATTGATTACGATTATTTATTTATAGTAAATTTATTAATTTAATTAATTAATATTTTAAAAATAATATAAAAAAAATTATAATTAAATTTTAATATAAAACTCTTTTCCCCTGTATGCTGATTAAGCCATAAAGGCGCGGACAGAGAAGCGTTAGTTGGTGTTGATTTCAAGTGAGATATTGGTACATAACATGTTCACTGAAGTTGATGAGTTTCTGTTCGTCTGAAAGGGTAAACAACGAAACAAGTGTCAGAGTCCCAATACAGTTTCCGTGAGACATCAGTTGCGATGGTGCCAGCTAATGTCCTGTGTCTCACTTTTATTAACTCATTGTCATGTGCTTCAATCAAACAAAAAACATGTAGATTCTCTGCTAGCTGTAAGAGCATCTTGCATCTAACAAGAGTGACAACATTACATCGAAAAATCTAGGGAATTAATATTTTCCCAACTCCAACTATAGTATTCATATTCATGTTACAACAATTTATAGTATAAATTTAAACTTGAAAATTGCTTATTTGATTTCTACACGCTTGAGCTTCCTTATGATATGATGCTGTGATTTTTATTATTGATAACAATTTATGGGCTTGGAGTTAATGGGTTTGGTCCTCCAAATAATCAAAACCAGAAGAGGAGTGGCGGGCTGCTCTATTAAAATAAAAAAGCACGCCTCAGCCGTTGTGTTTTATTGTGAGTGATGAACTTAGAACTGAACACGGCTAGAGAAAGTTTGGCCAAAAGTCCAAGTTGATGGAACTATAGCTGGGAAAAATCTAATTTCTCCGTCAGTGGTAGTGACCTTGAAGGACAAAGATTGTCCATTCAAATAAGCATTGGATTGCCAATTAGCACCCCAATTTCTTGACATAGCCATCCACCCAGTTTTGGAACCTTTAATGGACACAGATTGGATGGATCCAGCACCGGCCACATTGCTGATCAACACAAGCTCAAAGTAGTCCCTCCCATTCACAGTGAACCTTACCCCTCCGTGCTTTTTGCATGGAACCCTGCAACAATAATTGACAAAAATGTCATGTCACTGCACATTGGCCCAACTCTTCATCGCTGCTAATACTAAATACTAAGGTAGAACATGATATATATTCAAACCTTTGGAATAACACGGGAACGATCCCTCCTCTGTAAATACCAATCTTTTCCCAAGCGGGTTGAGCCATATCAAAATGCTTGAGTGGTGGGTTGCACCAGCCTCCATTGTTGTTTGGAAGAGCAAAATTGGGAGGGCAAAAATTTGTGGCAGTTATGGTTATAGATCTTCCTTTGATGCACCATCTGGAGTCTGTTTTGTAATCACATATGATTTTGTAGCACTGGCCACACGAAGCTCCATCATTAAATAAGGCAGTACTTAAAGCAGCAGTTCTAGTCCCGTAACCTGTTGCATACAGATTCCCATACCCACAAGCTCCCCCTGCAATCCACAAATTTGTGCAAAAATTCAACATTTGAAGAGTAGGGTAAATAGAATCTGGTGTTCAAAGGTTCGATCACAACGGCTTACCCATAGTTCCTGAAGCATCACTACCCCCATAGAAAGTGGCATGGGCGTTGGTCCATCCAGAAGGTGAGAAGGCATAGGTAGTACTGATTGTGAAACAACATAATCCAATGAGGCTACCCAAAACAAGCATCATTTTTCCCATTTTCTTCTTGCTTGGTGAATGCCCAAGTGAGATTAGAATTTGTCTTTGCAATTATTGTCATCTCCGACACTTAGCTATGTCTTTAAATAAGGGACTAGACTTAGCTAAGCCAACTATGGCACATGTGAGGTTCTACAAGACGAGAGAAATCAAGAAACAATTTTTTTATTTATTAGATTAAATTTATCTGTGCAAGTCTGAGCGTCAATCAATCATTCCCACGTTCTCTTCAGGATTTCTCTTATACTTGCCTTCTGAGTCTCACCCACCCACATGTCCATCCCAACATAAGAGCCGTGAATGTTTCAAAACCCACAAGCCCATTTGGTCGTCTATTTATTTATTTTACCCCGTCACATAACCCAATATCTACTTCTTTGGTCTCACATGGATCTCTTGGTTTTGTGACTCTACTTGTGGATAAAATGACAGAGATTGGTTTTATCAAATTTAACAAAGGGCGTAGATCATAACATACAGTCTCACATGGAAATGATGACACTGTCGTTTTTTATGAGCCACATCCACATGTCCCATTTTGGCTATACAGACTGTCAGTTGTCTGTTAGCTAGCAAGGCAAATAATCACCGTTGATCCAATCTGATAACACATCGACATCTAACGTTTTCCAAGTAAATAATTCTCCAGTTGAACACTGGACACAGAAATTTTCTCGTTTTATAAGCGTAGTATTTATAAATTATAAGTCTGATCTAAACGAGTCATGATATGTTATACCAGCACCGTCAATCAAGTAATATAAAAAGGAAAGGCAGGACAAAAAACAACCCTGAAAGAAGCAAATTTACCGTGGGAATTACAATCAAGCAGACTAGAAAATGCCAAGTACGGTCAAACAATTTAAAAGGGTCCAGTTCATTTAATATTACAATTTTCTACAAATATAACTAATCGACCCCTTCCCCCATATATGCTCTAAAATATCAACAAAACTTGAAGAAAGGAATTAAATCAGGGTTGAATATGGCCTTCAATTCTATCTCCAAGTCAAATTAAAAAACGAAGGCAGCATATTATCTGAGATCATACATTTACATTCAAGAAGCTATAGAAAATTATCGTAATAGTTCAGTCAATCCTTCAAAGTAAATACCTCTTTTTTAGGGGTCATTAAACAAATACTTTTCATTAGTCGGGTTTCTTATCTAAATCACTAGCATGGTCATAAATAATATATTAATTTACTCAAATCCTAAAACATAGTTCTTGAAACAACTGAACAAGAAACCAAATAATTACTTTCGCCGAGATGTGTAAGTAATAATAAATATTTAAATATGACAAAGGATTTCCAAATAACTATGTTGTAAAAAGTAAAACTTCATGCTTCAAAAAAGAAATGGTAATGGTTCCAATAGAAAAATATGAGCAATAATGGGAAATAAAGAGATGCTGCCAGCAACTGGTAAGATAAAATAAAGAGCAAATCGTAATTAGAAGTCTTAGCCAACTTCTGCTCTTGTTGTTGTCTCTCCCTCCTCTTCTCAGCACTTTCCTTTTCCTTGCTTGTGTTTGGTGGAAAATGCAGTGCTTGAACAGCCTCATTGTGCATGTTAGGAGACAAGGCAATCCGAGAATTAAATGCCAATTGAGGCTCATTTGTAGAGTAAATATCTCCAGTTTCCTTGGACACCATCCACCCATTGGCATGATCCAACGAAGCATCGATGGCCCCATCATAGATAGTCTTTGCTACAATGCTCTCAGCATCAGCAACAGGACTTGCAGAGTTCAACCTCAGCTTTTTAGCTAGATCAGCTAGCCAGATGCTTGAATATGATATGCTGATGTTGCATAAAACAGTGCTGATGACATCATGGCGTAGCTGAACAATCAAATTATGAGTTCAGTCTCTATGGAAAGTTATACCAAATTTCCTGCAACATTCCTAAATAGCTCCAAGTCACCAATCCAGACAGCCTGAAATTCCACAACATAATGAAATGCTACCACGAAGAAGCACCATACTGCATTATATGACTTCACAATAATTAAAGTTGTATTTGATTTGGAAGGGGGCTCAAAATCGTGTGAAAAACAGCAGTTTATGATTTAAAAACACATGAAATAACTTCTAACAAAGCATTGAAAATTGAACAAAGGTACATACAAATGCATAAAATTGTTTTGTTATTGAATATCAACAAAAGTACATTTGTTTAAAGGACTTCATAATTTTGACAGCCATAACAACTTTCAAAAGCATTCCATAAGGAGCTTCTGGAAAGAGCTGGAACATCCATGAATAATGATTTTTCTTTTACGCAACACATTTGTGACTTTAGCTGTCAAAAATCTTAGAAAATAAAAGCCAAGGCATTCCAAAAACATTTAGCCTGCTAAAGAAAAAAAGGGCAAGGTAGAAATAGTACGCACAAATATTTATGAGAATATAGCTCTCCTTATAATAGTCATAGGTGCTCAAGGCCTAAATATAGTTGAACTGATTAAAACCATAAATGACATGACATTGGTGCATTATTTATTAGAAGCTCTAATTAATATTATTTATCTAAGATGTGATGATTGTTACTGTTACCATCATCACTTTTGTTTCAGAATAAGTTTTATTAATAGATACAACACTTACAGTGCATGTGAAGCACATTACAGGACAATAGAAGCAAATCAATACTATACAAGAAGCAGAGTTAAAGCACTTTTTATCTATTTCTTGTTTGATGGTTAATGCATAGCACCATTGGCATTGGGTACTATCCAATGGAGCTTATTGGTTGCTCACCATTGGCATTGACAAGGCTCAACCAAATTGATAGATATTTTTTACTTTTGGGGGTTGTCTGTGACTCTGTGGAACAAGTTGTTGCAGGTTTATTGAGCAATAAATATTAGACTTTTGTCTCATGCCCCATCTTTGGTTTTGTTATGTTATATGACCATTATTAAAATCAAACCTGAAACAAATGTTTTTGCACTGTTCAGTCCTTCATTTTTCAGCAAATCAAATACACCCTTGAATAAAATTTGATAGATACAATGTAGACTTGTAGAGAGTAATTCATTTTTTTGTATAAATTTGTCATTCATTAAATAAAATCGTCATGAGGAAAACCTTCATAAAGGTCTCACTTTAGTAGAACATTTACTTGAAAATGTTAAACAAAATAGTTAATTCAGTGAATTAACTGATGAAAAATAAAATGCATAATAATAAATGAAAGAAGCCAAAATGGCATCATCCAGAACAAAGAAAATTTTGCAAATGTATAACTGTATAAGATAAGGATGACAAAGAACTTGAAAAGGCCTATTTTGGGTCTCTATTTAGTTGAAATATTTTTTCAAGAAAACTGAGAAAATTATTCCAAAAATACAAGGAAAACTAGAAAGCATGTTCAGAGATTCAATTTTAAAATAAAACAGTTGAAAAATGAAAAACTAGTTTTCCAGAAAACTAGAAAACTATTCAAAGTAGTTTTTTAGATTTGAAAAACTGGAAAACATAGTCTCATTTTCAACCACATCGAGTTCCCTTACTCCTTCCGCTACATCCACTTCGTTTCTCACGTGCATTTCACCCTAACTTATGTCACCTCTCCGTCGTTGCCGTTCCTACCTCTCATGCTCCTTCCGTGCCTCTTACTCTTCCACCTCTTTGTCGCTATCTCTCATGTTCCTTCCACACCTCCCACTCTTACTTCCACTACCTCTCCACCACCGTCATCTCTCACACTTCATCTACGCCTCCTACTTTTTACCTCCACCACCTCTCTACCGTCTCCGCTGCCACCTTTCATGCTCCTTTTGTGCTTCTCACTCTAACTTTCACCACTTCTTCACCTCTGTTGCGACAGCCTCCACCACCACCCCTTAGTCGCCGTCATCGCCTTTATTGAGAAATGAAATTTTTTGAAAACTGAATGTATCTAAACACATTTTCTGAAATTTTCATACTTTCCTAGAAAATGAAAAATTTGGAACATTGGCTGAACTATTTCAGAAAAACCAGAAAACAGAAAATGCAACTAAACAGTCCCCTAAACATTAGTTTTCATTCAAAGTTTAATGCATTTCTTATAATAGGTGGTCGGGTTGAATTGTAGATTAGAGTTTATTCAAAAGTTCCTCCAGTTCCAGCTTATTTTGAAATAGGGCCGAATGTTGGACCTTACAGATTAAATTTCTTTCAAATCGGTTCCCTCCCATCAACTCATGTTAATCTAGATGAGCATCCAAGCTCCCAAAATCTTTTCCCGTGTCAGCAACGAGGAAAGTGTGAAATGAGAATAAAAATAAATACAGAATTCAATTTTCTTCATTGTCTACTATACTTTCTGAAGACCTAGACTATTTCTTCTCCTTCAAGAAAATCAGGCAAACAGTAGTATCTAACAACATTTCGCAACTTTTCTATTTGTATCAATTTCACTTAAACAAGGCATCAATGTCAGATTTACTTACTTATGATATAATCCATAGTATTCCATAGCAGAGCAAAGTGACCTTAAGCTGCTCAAATAGTGTAGTAGTTTTCAGCGGCAGTAGTCATGACCAAAATAGCAGATTTTCACAAGCTACAGTGCACTACAGAGGTGGGATTCAAAGCCCAATTTTACCCCTGAAAGGCTGAAACATCTTTCCCTTGGGGTTTTGTTTTGTGGGGTAAATTTGTGATTTTCGCCCATCTTCTAATGCCTCTTCTGCTTCAGAAACATTATAGGGTTTGAGACCTTCTTCCTTGGTTATTTACCAAAAAAAATAAATAAGTAAAATAAAACACTTCTTTTACTTCTGTTCCTCTCATTTATAGGTCTATGCTCTATTTTTTGTGTGTTCTGTTCTTTCTTTTTCCTTTAGACTTAAGACTTCACAGTTCACATTCCAGTTATTATCTATTTTTTTTCCTATTAATTTCAACATCATTTTTATTTTTTTATTACATTCCTATATTTTTATTGCCCCTAGATTGACAGTAAATGTGCATGTAAACTGATTTATTTGTCATGAATTTCTATAAGTTTTTTTAGGTTAAATATGTACATGTATAGTATAAAACTATAAATTATTTATAAAACAAAGGTTTCCATGTATGTAAAGGTTCTCTCCCTACTCACTCTTATCATATCATCATATGGCTCCTGCTTCAAAGAAAACAAAGGAATAAGGTGGGTGCATATTAGGCTCTGATACCACTTTATGCGGGAGCCTTGAATATTCAGACTATCACTATGATACACTGGCTCACAGTATTTATAAAACTATAAATTATTTAGTTTGTATTATAATAATTCAAATAATGGCTATCTACTTTCCATATGCCCCCACTATAGCATTTCAGGACTGGCTGCCAAACACTGTCCTGGATTGATAACTATAGAGTGAGTTGTTTGCGTCAAAAAATGTAGCCACACAAAACCAATTATGTGACAAGCCTTTCATCTGCCACATCATAATAGGATGGTTGAATAAATAAATAAATAAGCATCAAGGAACCTAATTGCCCATCAACAAAAGCATAGTGCCTATTTCATAACAAGTGAAACTATAGGAATTAAACATATGATCAGATCAAAAAATTAGAAATCACGCTTATTATGGATCTTAAAAAATAGCTAACTCAGGTTCATAATTTGTGGACTTACATTAGTAAGCTCAAAGTAAGGCCTCAAAGCTTTCTCCATTCCTCTTTGCATAAAGATATTCCTCTCAGGCATTTCTCCCAATGATAAATGCACTATCACAACGCACTTTTTACGTTGAATTTGGAAACCACATGCTGCACTGGGAGTTTACAAGAGACTCTTTTGCATCTGTATACTCCAGCTGAATAGTCCAAATTTTCCCAAGGTAGAAGAGATAACGACAGAACTAAAAAGGAAACACAACACACGCGGATAAGATGGCAAGTAGAAAAGAGACTAGACAAGGTAATTTAAATTGGCCTAGTTAAACATATAAATCTCAGAATTATTAAGAAGGTTCAAAAAAATATCATCATTGCAAAAAAGTACTCGGACGAGGAATAGAAGGTGGAGATTACATTTGTGACAGGAAGAAAATCCTATACCTGTTGGTTTGAATGTGCTTCAAAACGAGGAGCCTTAGAACTAAACCTCTCAGCCTGATCTTATAGGATATAACGAAGGTAGTTAGGAAGTAACAGATTAAGAAGCGTTTCCTGCATCAAGTCACCAGGTAAGTACAAGACATGACCCACCTATGAAACAAACCTCATCATGGTGCAGGGTAGCAATCCTGTGCAATGTGAGGAAATAAAAATGACATTTAGTTGGGAATAATTTAAATCAATATCAGATGTAAATAGCCCTAAGGCCATAAGCCCTTAATAGTATGAAAATCTGCCTGAATTCATTTTTGAACTGCATAAATAAGAACTTAACTGACCATCGAATTTCAGCAAGATCTCCCGTAAGTATGATATATCTTCTGAACTCCACTTCCTCCATGTCACGATCACTCTCCTATACGGTTAGTTACAAAACCACGAATTCAAAGACCATCACATCCATTGTCACCCTCATGCACAGCACATACACAAATTGTTTAGAAGAGTGAAAACAAAATTAATTACTAACCTTGGAATTAGGAAGATAAGAGGACAACATAGCGTGAGGTTCAGAAGCGGGAGCGAGAACGTAATCAACAAAACATGACAGCACCGCTGCTGTCAATTTACATCTCAATGCGCACGCCACCAGCAGTTTGACCAACTTCTTTTGTATAGGAAGAACCAGTTTCCATGATCGATGCCCTTTCTTTCAAATCTGAGTCATTCAAAAAACAAAAAACTAGAACGGAACGAAATTTCAAAAAAGTTGAAACTATGCTTAAAAGAAGAAAGTTAAGATGCAATGAAAAATATTAGGAGAGTTCATACAAGAAAAGGATCAATTCTATTTTTGGAACGTATAAAAGATTTTTTTTTTTTTATAGCAAAAAAGCAAAGAGAAAATTTTAGTATATTCATTAAATTTACCAATTCCCCAAAGGAAATAATGTTTCGAAAAGTTCAAAGGTTTGCAGTGTGCTACAATATAATGGTTCATGTGACATGTTTGTAAAATTTTGGTTCAACTACGAACCATACATAGTTATATTATGATTTTAATAATTATCTTAACTAATACATTAACTTTTTATTTACAGTAACAATTATTCTCTCAAACAAGAAAATAAATTTAATTTATCCATAAAATAAATTTATCTAATTCAACTAAAAGAAAAGGGAAAATAATAGATAATGATACTATCTGCCCCCAGATATAACATACATAACTTATACTTTTTTTTAAAAAAATTACTTTGATAGCATTAAATTAAATTTAAGATTAACTTTTAAAATTGCTCTTAACTTTACGAAGATACATCATTTTTCTTTTTTCACTTAATTACTTTCTACTTAATTAATTAACATATTATTTGATATTTACATGAGAGAAAGATATTTATTGTAAAATAATAAAGGTATTTTAATAAAAAAATTAACGTACAAAACAACTTAAAAATAATCTTATAAAAAAGAAACAAAAAGATTTTAAAAAGATCTTATATTTAATGATTGGGTAATATATGATAAAATATAGAAAAAAAATAAAGTGAAAGTAAGTTAAAAGATAAAACTTTATCCATACATGACTTTAGATATGCACTTATAAATTTAAACCAGTTTTTAAAGATGAATTTAGTTAAATTATTTTTTTTTTCATCCCTATCAAATGGTATTATCTTGGAATGGATCAGTTGAGAATTATTTTATACAATATAAAAGCAACGGGCGAGTGCAGATTTGATCCTTTTCATCTCAAGAGGAGTATAAAAGATGCAGGTATAAAAAGAGAAGTATAAAATTTTAATTCTTATCCCTATTTCTGTTGAATATTTTCAAGTTTGAGTATATCCACAAGTACCCATCATATTATTTTTTGTAATTTAAATTTATTTATTTATTATTAAATAAATTATATTATTAAGTTATTAATTATATTAAAAAATATATAAAAAATAATTAATAATCAGAACTTATAAAATAAAGTTTAAAAATTAAAATTTTTAATTAAATATCCAAAACGAGTAGTCACATACTCATATCTGTACCCTACCCAATTTAATATATGGGATAATACACATATCCATACCCTATCAAACCGGATAATACTCGTCAAAATCAAGACAGATTCAAACAGATACCCGCAGGCATAAATATTTTTGCCATTTATCTCTGTTGACTGAATAGCATGACTTTAGATATTAATGGGTTGGGTGAGCAGCAGCTGATTGACCACAATGTAAATTTAGTAGTTAAATTAGTAGATAATTCAACAACGATTTACACAATTAGTAAACAGTACTCAAGTTTAGACCAAGTAAAATCTCTATCGATTTAATTACAAATCTCCGCAAATTGTTTTATTGAGACTGTCAAAACAAAACTATAACATCTCTACTCATGGGAAAAAGTATCCATCTAAGAAAATTATACAAGTAAATCACACAGCGCATTGCTTGCCTAGAGCATATTCTTTTCTCATTGCCAAAACAAAAGATATGTCAGAGAAGAAAAACAAAATGACATTAATTTAACACATCTCTAGAAAATAAAAATTAAAGAATGAGATTCAGGGCCAAAGCAGAAGTACAACTGTTCAAGCATCTGACCAAGGTCTAAAACATAAAGGGTGCCTTATGTGGCAGCAGTCTCAAAACTAAAAGTCTAAATAAAAAAACTGTAAGGAGAAAATGCCCTACAGCTCTTCGGGGCCCCAAAGGAAAAAAAGGGGGAAATGAAGAAAATTGAACAAATAAAAGAAAACATAAAATTAGACATGGCTTTTCTTTCTCTCTAGTCAAGTCATCTGCACTGAACTAAAGCCGGCCCACTGGTTGCCTCAGGCAGCTGCTTGGATTGGCCCATTGGATCTAAAGCCACGACCCCTTCCACGATATCCCCCTCTGCCACGGCCTCGACCTACAACAAAATTTAACCACATTTATTAAATAAAATTAAAAGCAACTTTTAGTTTTGTCTTGTTCTTTTCTCCATTATTTGTTCCTGTTTTGAGTACAAGTTCAATAAACATGAACCCACTATACAACTTAAAAAGAAGATAAACTTCCTTAAGTAAACCTCCCAAAGTTGATAAGTCACTGTCGTTAAATGGCGCCACCAAGGTCAAAAGGTGAGGCAACTTTTTAATAACAATCTTAAACACAAAGTATTGGGTGAAAAATCTCAAACTGGTGAATGGCACAAGGGTATAGAATATATGTCTCTCCACTCAGCTCTATAAAGCTAAAATCAAACAGAACCTTCACGTTGTCTTTAAGGAGTGGTATACCCTTGAATGAACATGTATGATGTTGGACATGAAGCAAAATATAAATGATAAGGTTGGCTAATATATGAAACTGCTCCAGCGTCCAGACAGTAAACCACGAGCCATGAGACACACAACCCGCTTAATCACTTCCAAAATACGGCGATAAAAGCTAAAAAATTAATACTTATAGACAACATACACATGTAACTAGCACTTAATCAACCAGTTTGAACACCTTCCAGAATGTCAACTGCAAAAAGCTGATTGCCTAACACTGATAGGATTGCACACATCTATCTATACCACAGATATGAAAGAAGGTAACAAGGATCAAGTAGTACCACGGCCTTGAGGTACATCTTGGTTGTATCCTCCATCTTGCTGCATATCAACATGGGGCCCGTTGTACCCTCCCCTTCCACGACCACGAAAGCCACGTCCTCTTCCTCTACCCCTGCCTCTAGCATTTCCCCTATTACGATCCCAACCTCCATCCTCATAATCAGCTGAAATAAAACCATTACCTGAAATAAAATACAGCAGTCATATCAATAAATAGCATCATCAGTCATTAACTTTTTCCTTAGGATCAAATGCCCTAAGAACAAGGTTTTTTTTTTTTTGGGAAAAGATGTTTGTTAACTCTTAACAAGATAAATGGGGTAGTGGACATCTTTTAAGTGTTTGCCTATTAAAAAAGATCAAGTCTATGAATTTAAATCTAGTCAAATTCACATATCTGAATAGCCTGTGCAAGAATTTTCTCAGAAGTGGTTATCCATAACATGTAAGGCAATAGTTTCAAAATTAAATTGCAACATAGATATGAGGAAACAATATAATGCACTCATTTAACCAACAACACCAACCATAGATAATTTACACTGGTGACCATAGTAGTTAATAACGGATAGCGGCCTGGAACAGTCACCCTTCAAAAACGCTATAGCGGTATGGCAGGAGCGGGATGACTGCTATTTAGATAGCCAATTAGCTACATATACATATATTTCTAAATGCATATAACATATATGTGCTAGAAAAATTTAATTGGAAGGAAATATAATATATAATATATATATATATATATATATATATATATATATATATTTTCATTGAAGAAGTTGGTTGTGAAGCCATATTAAAAAGGAGAAAAACTATATAAAAAAGAGGAGTTGAAAAAGCAATTAATGGAAAAGGAGAACTAGAGGATGGGAACAAAGAAGAGAAGCAACAGTCGCGTGGTTCGTCGGAGAAGCAACAGCCACACGGTTCGCCGAAGACGAAACAACACTAGAGGATGAACAAAGAAGAAACAGCACAAGAAAGACCAAATGAAGGGACTTTTGGTCACAAGTAAAAAGGGAAAATTCCATTTTCCTTTTTTACCCTTCATTTAAAAAAACCTTAAATTGGCCAAAACGACATTGTTTTCGGCTTCTTTTTTTTTAAAAAAAAAACAGAATAAAACACGCAAAAGTTGGTTTGTTGTCCATCGTCTTCTCCAGAGCACGGATTACGATTTTGCGGCTATTCATTGCGATTCCGCCCACGAAAGGCGACACTACCGCCACCCCTTCCATCTGCACTGCATCGACCACCTCCAGAGCTGTGAGGGTCCGCTCTGCCGCTATAATGCGCTTTTGACTACTATGCAAGTGACAACAAACATGATAAACATATGGTTCATAGGAATGAAACAATGCACACAGCACATATACCTCTGCCCCTTCCCCTGCCTCGACCACCACGACCTCGAACACGACCATTAGGTGAACCCTCTGCAAAAAATGAGAAGTTAAAACAAACAAAAACTATTAAGTGGGGGAAAAACACCTTAGGTGTACCTACCTCCTTCGTAATCAAAATCAGCAGCAGCCTTCACTTGGTCAGCTGATAATGGAGGCTGGTACCTAAAAGGACACGATAAATTAAAATATTCATCAAATTCCCCACAATTCACAAAAACATACTTTCTCAATCAATTGATACCTAAAAACTTGAAACCTGCTAAAGAAGCAAATATAATTACTAATTAGAGTACCATAACTCTTATTTCCCATGTACAATGGCCACCATATCATCTATGGTTTTCACATCATTATCCAAAGTGAAATATACTGAATTACCGTTTGGCCCAACTAATTTTTTGCTTAAAAATTAGCTTTAAAGAAAAGTTGAGTCAAACAATATTTATACTTAAATTTTTAAGGAACTTATTATTCAATGAAAATTTATTTTATAAATTTTTTCTATTTAGACAATAAAAAAGAATAATTAATCAACAATTTTTAATTGAAAAGAAATTTTTATTTTAAAAAAATAAAATTTGACAAACATTTTTTTACTTTTCTTAGTTCTGATTTTTACTTTAATTTAAGAATAATTTTTAAGCTAAAAATAAGTTGAGCCAAACGATACCTAAATACATGCTTTTTATAAAAGGAGAAATGCTAGGGCAATTTGTTTCAGCTAATTTTGAAAATAAATCATCATTTAATTAATAAATAGTTTTCTGGCTTTCCTCAATATAAAAGTAGTAGTTTCAGGAAGTTTGATAAATCTGTATACCGAATCACTTCATGCTTAGACAAACACGCACTTAGTGAGGGAACAGAAAATCAAGAACAATACGTTTAGAAGGATAAAATATTGCTACATTGATATTCATACACCAAATATATTATCATTTTTCTTCTTACATTTTTCAATTCTAGAACTATATCAACATAAATTCAATACCAAACTCCTTTGGAAATAGGAAGAACATATCGGTGATGTAACCAACCCATACACTTTGAGAGAAATTCTAGATTTGAGCAGTTTGCTTCAACATGTCTTCCAATTCAAACAAAACCTCCACCAGCAACATCCCTGACTTAACAGGATTCTCAATACTATTCTACCATAATAGGTAATCTAAATACTCATAAGACAACTTATTTTGGTGCACTGAAAGCATGAGTTTGAATATTTATTTTCACAGCAGAAACGTCTGCATATAGCATGTGGGTGGAACATAGCAGGAACCCTAACTTCATCTAGTTTACAATTTATTAACATCTGTGGGATGACTTCAGAAAGAAAGATAGATAGATAGCCAACTTACCCTACAGATGATGTATCAAGTTCCTTCTTTGAAAGGGTTATTGTTATCATTGACACATGCCTCGTTGTCTCCAAACTATACAATATGGACAAGGTAAAAAGTGGAGTGTAAGGATTAAGTACCAACATCCACCTGATTGGGTGGAATGTTCAACACTTGAACCATTTAGATTTAAAATATTATTATTCAGAAACTGCTCTTACGGAAGGAGGCCTTCCTCTAGGGGCTCCCAAGTATCAGTGATATCAGTGGATCCAATTGATGTATTCTGGTGAAGGCCAACAATTCTCCTCTGCATTAACCCCAAGAAATACACATAAAATAAAATCCTTATCAAGTGAATAAAAATACCAGATAGTGGACCCAGCTAATTACAGAAACAAACAAAAGTACCAAACAAACCTTGATCAACTCCACGATTGTTACGGTTTTGTTGATAGCCCTCCCCATTGCTTTGAAAACAATTTCATTAGAACCTTTTTCCTGCAATGTCATGAACAAGACAAAGTGAGCTTACAGAATTAGCACAGAAAAACAGATAATCTATATCTTAATTCAAAATTCAAGAAATAAAAGACTTCACAGTCAAACTTTATGCTGCTTCACTTTTCCCAACAAACCCTCTTGTTTTGAAATATACCAGCTTAAAGAGCAAAAACGCTGAAACCCCCCATTCCCCTTCAATTCAAAACAAATATATATATATATGTGTGTGTGTGTGTGGAATTGAGAGGAGAAAGGGAGGAAGAAGTGGGCACAAACAAGTGTGGAAAATAAGGCATGTCGTTGCCCTTTCAATTCCCTCCAAAATTCATAGCTTACAATTTAGAAATAAAAGAAAAGAAGCAAAGGAAAAAAAGTAGTAGAGAGTGATGTGAAGAGCATGAAGGCTAATAATTAAGAGTAGGAAGACATGGAAGAAAGTGAGTAAGAGTGGGTAAGTGGTTATATAAAAGCAGAGTGTAATGGTATTTAATGACTGAAAAGAAGACCTGAAGCAAACTCATGGCGTAAGTAATGTAGTTGCGCATCCTCCCCTGACTAGTAATCCGGATCTCGTTTTCATCGATTGGAGTTTCAGCTCTTGGCTTCTCCACCTTCTGGTACCGATCCATCTACACGGCCAAACAAATAAGCAGAAGCAAGGGAAGAGAAGATTTGATCTGGTACTGCGACTGACTTACCTTACCGTGATAGCTAAGGATAGAGTTTCCTTTTCCTTTTCCTTTTCCTTTGCGAACAAACACAAAAGAGCGAGCCCTCTTCTACGGCTTGTATTTTCTATTGCGCCCTAACCTCCTTGCTGCTATGTGTTTCACTTTATATACCTCCTACCACCCGACACCCTCTCTTTCTCCAAACTACCCTAACCAACTCCTCTTTACTTACTATGTCTGGGCTCGGCCCATTCTTTAGCCCATCCAACTTTTTTCTCTGCTCTCAATCTTTCACTTCCTACATCAAAACGTATATATCTATTTTATTTTATTTTTTGGTTCTCACTGTAAAACAGGTGTTTTCATAAATAATACTCTATAATTCAAATTCAACTTTGTATACAGTTTGTTGTATATTTAAAATTATGCAGATAAGAAAAAATTAACTAAAAATAAAGATAATTCATAAGTGTAAAAAAAAACATATAAATATTATCAATTAATACATGACAACCGCTGGAAAAATTTTATAACATTTGGAAAAATATTCTTTTCTTTCTTAAAAAATGCTAAGAAAAAATTAATCAAAATAAATTAATATAAACAAGTGTCAACTCCCATAATCTTTATCCCTTGGATTTCACATGTTGAATCAATTAATCTGATCCAATTAAGTGGGTATTTGGAGCAGTTTCAGCAAAATTAATTAAAATATAATTAATTTTTATTAAAACAAATTTTGAAATTATAGCATTTATGTTTAGGCAATTTTACTGTAAACAAAGTATGAGTAAAATCAATGTAATTAGTGAGCATAAGCTAATCTAAATTACTTTATCTCAAAATTAATTCTAAATTATTTTTAAATATAAAATCAAATATATCAAATTTATCTAAAATAAATTTTAAATCTATAATTAATTAATTACCAATCCCTCTCACTCCAAAATTAATTAATCTAATTAAAAAATATTTGTTACTCAATTCTCCTTAACATTAGTGTATTATTTTTTATTAAAATCATTATTCCTAATTATTTTCAATTATTGCTTATTAAAATAAATAACATAAAACTTTTATTAAAGAGCCACATATAAGTGTCTAAAATATTTACTAAAGGAAGAATAAAAAAAATAATAATATATAACTTTTTTATAGATTACGAGTTTCTTTCATAAAAGTAATATTGTTAAGGTTAATAGCGTCATTAGTCATTACGAGTAATAAATTTTTTATTTTAAATATTTAATATTCTCTACGGAAGGGTGTGTAGCGTGTGAGATATTAATGGGTTATTAATTTTTAATGGATAAAACATGTTTATCATACATCTCAAATTTTCAGATTTTGTTTGAATGATTAAAAATGTATTTGTTTTAGAGTTTAATTTATATGAGTGCAGAGAGTTTTACACTCACATTTACTCACAATATTTTATTTATGGTAAGTTTGTTATATTTATCAATTAATATTTATAAAAATAGAAAATTATGATTAAACGTCAATGTAAAATTTGTTTATAGGTTAAATGCGTACTAATTAAGTTTTTTGTTTTAGTTATATCTTTATGTTTTGAAAACATTTTGCTTTTGTTTTTCTAAGTAGTTATAATTAACAATTAATGATAATTATTGTTCCGACAGCAAAGTTGTGCCTTTGACTCAAGGAGACTTAGTCAAAAGCATTTAAGAATGTTGCATGTCTTGCTCTTGGAACTTGTAGAGAGAGTTTCTTTATATTGATTAGACGCTCTCTTAACTCTTTCCTCGGATCTGGGGTTTTAATTAAGGATGACAATGGGTAGGTCTAAGTAGGGTACTATAGCACCTATTCTTATACCTGCATTTAAAAGATATACTCGTACCCAACCTCATATCTATGCGGTAGTAATTCTAATCCTCATTCTCGTACCCATTGGGTATCTATATACTCATACACACACTTTACTCGTGTATAGAGATAATAAGTTAATATTTTTTACACATAAATAAACATAATACAAAAACAAACCAATATAACATTAAACATAAAACAAATTATAAGATATTCCCTTAAACCTATATTTTTTTATCATAACATTAAATAATGTTGTAAGTTTATTAAGAGATATTTTATAAATAAGTCAATTTTTCTCGTAAATTGTATTTTTATCATAGTAAATTTGTGTAAAGTATATTATGTGTCTGTTTTTATTCTATGATTATATTATTTATCATAAATTATAATACAAATAATATTTTTAGCAATATTTTTCACTCAAAATTATAATTATGTCATATTATGTAATATAATTATATTTAAATAATATATATATATATATAGGGGATAAGGTAAGGTACTATAGTACCGATGTCTGCATATTTTTTTACAGGTTTGGACTCGTTTTATACCCAAACCCATTTTTGTAGGTGATTACCCACCCTGCGTGAGGGTATTTTGCAGATACCCGTAGGGTTTAGATTTATTTTGCCATCCCTAATTTTGATCTAGATATTGTAGATAATTCGAGAATCTAGGGTGCCAGATACCCAAAGTTTATTGGAGGTCGTTGTCTTGTTGGTCCAGTATAGTTTTATTTAAGGTTGTTATCTTAATAATCTTGCAAGACTCGAGAAGTTGGCTAGTGTAGTTACGATCAACTGAGATCAATGAGGTACACTAATCCCACTAGTATTGGGGGTTGGATGCACGAAATAATTAGATTTTTTTAAAATCCAATCCACATCTAATATTCCAATATGTATCTATTTAAATGGATATGGATTTTATCCATATCTATTTAAATGGATTTTATTTTTTTTTAAAAATTATTGGATTTCTTAAAAAAAATGGATTTGGATTTTTTTATGAATTCTTAAAACAGATTCATTAATCTTTCTTAGCTCATTGCGGCATGAAATGTAGTAAATGATAGAAGATCATTTCTTTTTAGATTTGTGAAATTAAAAGAATGTGTTGAATAAGCTAATATAATATAAGGATAATATTTGTTTGGATGTTGAAACAAGGTCAAATTCGACCTACTTGATGTTTGACGCTTCTTTAGAGCATAAGAAAACATTCGAGGAGTTTGAGTTTTATGACACAAAATATGTTCATCATCTATGAAAGGGAATGAGAGTGACTTCTTATGGTGACTAGGTATATGTTGAGTCTATTCTACATTTCTAGAGTATTTTTTTGTAAAGTTATTTTGCATAACTCTAAGCTAAGTTCAATTGTTCATGAAATTTTGTGTTATTAGTATGAATGTCATGTTTTTTTTTTTGTTTGTTTGAGAAAGTAAGGTGACATTTGTTTTGTGTGTTTTCTATTTTCATTTTCAGATAAAACAGTAATAAAAATATGTTTGGTTACAATTTAAAAAATATTTTCGTTAAAAATATTTTAAAAAAACAACTGAAAACAGAAAAAAATTGTTTTCAGTGTTTTCAAAAGTTAATACTGTGAAAACTTAATAACAATACTGTAATTATATAAAAAAATAATACATAAATATTTATATTTGTACTAAAATTGATTAAATTTAACAATATTATTTTTTGAAAATAGAAAATATCACGCGAAAGTAAATATATTTTCTAAACATTGAAAATTTAAAGATGAAAACAAATTTCAGAAAATATAAATAGAAAACATTTTCTAAAACTAAATATCGCATAACTTTTTTGTATTTAGTGAAAATTTTAATAACTCAAGAAGATTTAAAATTGTTCTGGATAACTTCAAATTAAAACTCTAAAAGTTAGAATTAGTTTTAAAATTATTTTTAATCTATTTAAAAATCAAAATTCATTTTAACAAAATATATATTTTTTAAAGAAATTTCAAATCCTTTTTAAAAAAATTCAAAATATATTTTTAAAATTCAAATAAATTTAAATAAATATAGATAAAACCTATATGTATTATTGGATTTGATTTTTTAAAAATAAATATGGAGGCTGATGGTTGGCGCAAAGGGACTAACTTGGCGCCTTTGGTTGGGTATGGTCCTCCTGTGACAGAGGGAGTTGAATAGTCCCGTCAGTATCAAGGGCTAAAAGCGTGAAGTTTTATTTAACGGGCAAAAAATTAAAATTCAGGTTTTAGCTAAGTATCACTTATCCAAACCAGAAAAAGAAAGTAGAATTAACTGATCCTTTGAATTTTCTTTCTATACCACTAAGATAAGTAGTTTATGTTTGTATTCAGCAAAAATGACAAGTATAACAATATAAAAAAGAGAATAAGATTAAATTAGTAGTTTAAAGAAAGTTTTATACTGAATTACAATTCTGTGTTGATGATAAATTTATTAATTTTAGTAATTAATATTTTAAAATTCATAAAAATTATAATAAACTTTACAAGAATTAATAAAACATTTCTTTTTTACTTTAAGTATGACATATCCGAAGGTGTGAAAAAATTCAAATGTATAAAGTTAATTTATATTTAATCCATTTAAATTTAATTTTATAGATTGGTTTTATATTTAAATTTTTTAAAAATAAAATCCAATTAATTACTTAAATATTATTTTTTTTTAAAAAAATGACATCATACAAAAAGCATGTCAATAATTAACGAAGAGTTACAAGATATTATACATATTTAAAAAAATCAAAAGCTAATTAATCATACTACTAAATATAAAGAAATAAATATGTAATTAAGCTAATATATTTCTTAAACAAGTTCGAGACAAATATTATATTTTATGAAATATTTAATTTATTTTTATTTTAATAATAATCTGAATCAATTTTAATTTTCTGTTTATTTATCACATTTTACTAAGAAGCACGAAAAGGCGAGTTAACACCTCCAGGCATCAAATCCTGAATAAAAAGAGTCAAAATATTTCCAAAAATTATTTTCCTCCATCCGACAAGAAAATAAAGGAGAATGCATATAACACAGAAGTTTTGATTTGAACATATAACAATAAACTAAGTTGGCAAAAAAGAAAAAAAAAAAGGCATTATGAAAGCAACTATTCTCCCGCATTATTCCATTCTCCATTCTCCCGCATTATTATGTTTGTTGTAGGAAATATTAATGCCAAATTCCTAATTGTACAAGTTACTTGATAAGTCATCAAAGACAGAAGTTTGATGCAAGAGTAATGATTTTAGTACCCATTGGAACATACTGATTATTAATCTTTAACCATCCATAGACTACAACATAATCTGGTATATAAATACAATCATATTCAACTTTCAGGTGCAGCAGCACTGAATGGATCAGCAGATCTATATATAATTCATGACACAACAACAGTCTTAGCCAAACCCAAAACTCATTGCATATATATACGCTGCTTATTCAAGTCTATTTCAAAAAGACTTATGAAAGCATTGTGATGTCAAGGACTCAAGGTAACAACGTTAAGTACATATTTTGTAAGTTGTAGGGAAACTTTACAAAATTAATAAATGATGAATTGAATTTTAGGAAGTTGAAGTGGGCATCAAATTAACATAGACAGAGAAGGGGTGAAGTGGGAATAGCATGGAGAGAGCGAAAGCTTGTGGGAAGTTGCGACTTGCGAAGAGAAAAAGCAGTGTTTGCAGTGGCGAGCTTACCCAAAGCTTGGGGTGCCAAAAACAATTTTAATTGATTATCTATTTTATAATTTTTTATTTAAATATAATTTTAATTTTTTAATTTAAAATAGATTTTTTTTTAAAAAAAAATTTATAATCTTGCTTTCTTAACTTAAAATTTATTGTCCGGATTTATATACTTGAATTTTTATTGTCATTACTAAAAGTTTATAAATAAAAAAACATACGTGTGATATAAATAAGTATAAATATTTTAAATATTAAAATGTATGAATTTATTAGTTTACATCAATTTATTTTTTTAAAAAATAAATTAAGAAGTTAAAATTATAAAGTTTTAAAAATAAACTTAATAGGTGTAAATTGCTAATTTATTTTTTAAAGTTTAGATGAATATAATATAATTATTGGGTTTATAAACTTAAATTTATTTATATTTTAAAAAGTATAAGTTAACAAATTGTATTTATAAATTTATTTAAATATATTTAAGATGTAAGTTGTTAATTTATTTTTTATAAAAAATAAGTAAGTATGAGTGAATAAACTTTTAAAATGTAATATTTCTATTAATTAATTATATTTTATTATTTAATATGTAATTATAAACAAAAATTGGGGAGTACCCCTGTCCCTTCAAAGCTGCGCCCGAGTGTTTGTGTTGTGGTGAAGTGATACATACTTTGTATTCTGACACCAGATCCATAGTTCCCATTTGGAGTATGTCAACGCTTCCGTAATACAATTAGAAGCATCAAGCAACAGGCCATTCATGCGGTTCTGTTCTGTTCTTTTCCTCCTTCTGCTAGATTGTGAATTCTCATAAACCATAATTTAATTCATTTGCATTGCCATTTATATCTATTCCTTATTCACTGTTCCGGAGGCTATTTATATCAGCACCTGGCATGGTAATCAATCGTTAATTAATTTATTCTGTATATTATATAAATTATATCTAAGTTTATCATTCGGGTTAACTCACTTTTTCTTCCTTTATCCTCTTTGGATTCATAAAGTAGAGTTATTTTATTTTTAAGGTTAAATTATGAGTTTAATTGGTATAAGCTGTTGGTGTAAAGATTTTTTCAGTCACATTTCAATCACAAACCCTTTATTCAGGGTAGATTTGATGACTTTATTCGATACTACTTTAAAAGTCACATAAATGAAAAATTATGATTGAATTTCACTATAAAAATCTTTTAATCTGACAGTAAATATCAATTAAACTCGTTAAATTATTAAGTCATTTCCTAATTTTTAATTTCTCAAGTTTTAACTATTTTTTAATTGAATCCTTAAATTTATAAATTAGAAATCTTTGGTTGATTTAAGATGATTTATAATCATTAGAAACCAATAATGAAAAAATATATTTTTCTCCTTCTAAAATAGTAAAAATATAGACATGTATATGTGAAGTTTGTATTAGTGTATGAGAGAGATATTTTGAATACTTTGCCTGTTTAATTTATTTTAGATTTATGATATTTATTTTAAAGGTTATGTATATAAAATTTTAAACAAATTAGATAGACACTATATAGTTTTAATGTTAATATTTATTATATTTTGAATAATATATAATAATTTTAAAATAGTTTTTATAAAATAAAATAGTTTAAGTAAAAGACTTAAATATGAAATTGGTTGGTGTACACCCTTTCACTTTTGGTATTGTTTTTTTTTTCATTTTAATATTGGTCCTAACATTTTCTAATTTTAATGATTATTGTCTACTACTATTAAAAAAACTAACATAAAGAATGACACATGATTTATTATAGCTAAAAATTGTCAAACATTATACAAATAATTATTTATTAAATATTAAATAATTTATGACAATTAAAATTTGTAAAAAATTATTGAGTTTGAACCATATATTTTCAGAATCCTGATAGTAAATTTAACAAATTTTGATTATTTTATTAGCCAACAATTATTTAATAATTAATCAACAGTTATGAAATTTCTGATAGTTTTCAGCCGTAAAAAAATATGTGTATTAGTTATGCCAACTTTTTAAATAGTTATAGACAATAAAAAATAAAGTTAGAAAATTAAGAAATATTAAAATAAAAATTGAAAACAAAAAATTTAGAAAGATGAAAATAGAAAAAAAATAGTAACTAGAACTAGAAGGTAGAATAACCAATTTGACACTTAAGTTTGATTAGAATGTATATGCGTGTTTTGTGTTGTGAGGTGGGGCGTGCAAAGTAGAGTTTTGTGAGAAGTGAGAAGTATGTGTGGCTAATGCTATTCCGTAGAGTTTTGATTTGTATATATGTGAGTAAAGAGGATTATATTAATTTAAAAAATGGAGGATTTGATTTGGAGAAGTGTAATCCCTCAATGATTAATTTGTTTAAAAAGTTAGGAATATGTCCATAAAGTTAGGAGTGAAGAAATTTAGAATTGAAAAAAGGGAATGACGGGGGGAGAGATGCATATTTTATAGAAGGTAGCGAAGATGAATTAGCAATTAGAAAGTGGAAAGTGGGAAGTGGGAAGCAAGGAAAGAGAGGTGGATAGATGCGAAGAGTTGGTAAGATTGATTGTATGAAATGGTATACCAAGAGAAGAGTAATGGAATTGGTTCAAATCCAGAGCGTGAAGGTGGAGATGATTATATTCTTGAACTAAACCAAGGGAAGAAGAAAAGAACAGAAGGGAATAATTATATATAATAGGAAAGCAAATGGGGGAGTGGAGAGCGAAAAAAGAAGAAGAGAGAGAGAGAGAGAGAGAGAGAGAGAGAGAGAATGGGACAGGGGATGTTTAAGGCGTTGTTTTGCTGCAGAAAGCATGAAATAGAAATAGAGGAGTCGTGGGAGGAGTGGTCAGAAGAGGAAGAGGAAAAGGAAAAGGAAAAGGAAAAGGAAAGAGATAGTGGGAGAAGGGAAGAAAAGAAGGGAGGGGGGAGAATAGGAAGAATACTGGGGAAACCTTACGTGAAGATAGAGGAGATGTACAAAATGAAAAAAGAACTGGGAAGAGGGCAGTCAGGAGTGACATACCTGTGCGAGGAGAGGAGGACGAAGAGAGAATACGCATGCAAAACGATAGGCAGGGGGAAGATGGTGAGTCCACAGGAAATAGAGGACGTGAGAAGAGAGGTTATGATTCTTCAGCATCTTTCAGGGCAGCCAAACATTGTGGAGTTCAGGGGTGCTTACGAGGACACACACAGCGTTCATCTTGTCATGGAGTTGTGCTCCGGCGGGGAACTCTTCGACCGCATCATTGCAAAAGGGAACTACTCAGAGCTCGAAGCCGCCTCCCTCATGCGCCAGATTCTCAACGTCCTTCACGTCTGCCATTTCATGGGCGTTATGCATCGTGACCTCAAGCCCGAAAACTTCTTGTTAGCCTCCAACCACCCCGATGCCCCCCTCAAAGCCACTGACTTTGGACTCTCCATTTTCATCGAGGAAGGTACTTCCTACCCACTCCCTTCTCTTCTTTTTTCATTTTTTCTCATTTCTCCTCTAAACTTTTCTTTCTTTTCTTTACAATTATCATATCCCTTCCTACGCAAACCACCCACTATCACATCTCAAGTTTAAATTAACGCTCCTTAACTTTCTTCCCCAATGAAACCAATTCTTAAATGCTTACGCTTTCACTCGTGTTTTATATATACATATATAAACTCTTCTAGCCAAAGCAACGTAGATCGTTTTTTGATGGATTGTCACTGTATCCCCCCTTGCCCGCCTTGGGTGGCTACCTTCTATTATCACACTTTGGTTATGGTGTTGTGTTGTGGAAAAATCAAAGATATGAAATCATGTGTGGTTGTCTCGACATCTTGAGTTGTAATAGTTATCAGTTGTAGATTGGTTTGTCAGACATCCTTGGGTCGGGTCACGATCCGCCCACTCTAATTCATGAATACTCTTATTGTTTGATGTTTAAACACCTCACAGGATAACCTTAAAAGTTAATATTGTTATTTTATAAAACAAGTAAGATCAATTAATATAAAAAAGGGAGAAAATATTTGTATTGTGAGTCCATCAAGAATTGAAGAAAAGAATTTTTATTGAAGAGCGAAATAGAATCTATATGAAATTATGAGTACATAAATAAGATAACAAACCGAAAAATTATATATGTAGACCTCCAATCCTATTATACACCAGATAAAAATTTTCTGTTTCATATTCTATTACACGGTAGTGTATGTGTATAATTACTATAAAAAAAAAAACTTATCTTTCACAGTATATACCCAATAACTTAATTAACAGAAAGTTAATATAAAATGTCATCCTTCCAAGTTCAAAAAAGTAAGATGTGAACAAGACATTTCACACACACTTTCAACTTTATTCAGTTTATGTTACAAATTTTAAATATTCTATAACTCTAAAATTTTATATTTAAAAATTAGAAAAATAAATTGATCCCGTCTAGTTAATTTCCCGAGTTGCCAATTTAGGATGAGTTAAAACAACTCAAATCAAGATCTAAAAAAAAAAAATGATTTAAGAAGAAAGTCGAACATATTGAGAAATCCGTTATTTTTTAATCAATGAGTCGACGTAACTACTCCAAATCGAGTTAAATAACTATGATTTGGCAAGTTATTTTTTTAAAGAATAATGAGATTTTTTTTTCATACTATTAAAATATATAAATTTAAATAAAATATTTAATATATGATTTTTGCATAATATGTGAACTAATATTGTTATGGTGTGTTAGTTTCTTTAATCTACCCTTTTCATCTTTGATGATTAAGATGAATTCAACTGCTGATAGAATTTTATTGTGCCGAAAAAACGTTTGAGCATAATTTATTAAGTTTAAACAACTAGTAAGTTGAGTCGACAAAAATAGTAATATTAATTTTTCTAACAAAATGAGTTTTTTATTTTAGTAAAATGAGATTGAATCAATTGGTCTCACTTCCTAGCTTTGCTATTGGGCATGGGCCTGGAGGGAGGGAGAATTTGCATAAACTGTGAATAAGAAAGATGTCACTAGCTAGAGACACGTGACAACATAACATAACATAAAACCAATGGAATTTACATGAAACACATAACAACATAAAACCAGACATCTGTCTAACAACGTTAGCGCGTACTGCATAGTGATGCAAAAGAAGCGAGGAATGAAGCTTTTTTGTGAGTGAAGGAGTGAGGACCATCTCATCCCATATCCCAATCCAAAAGGAAAAGCAAAGCATAAATTGAAAGTAGGAGGACAAGGTGGGTGTATCAAGTCTCAAGTGGGAAGCTAAAAATCTCATATCAGAAAACAAATGGGGCACTGCTTCAGCAAGGCCAGAACAAACGAAATACCAATCACGTATGATTCACCACCCCATCACCGTAACCATTATGAGCCACGCCCACGGAGAGGCCAACAGCAGCAACCTCGACGACATCCTAACCACCTTCCATCATCATCAGCATCATTTGGTGATCAACCACGGACAATATTAGACAAACCATACTTTGACATCAAAACGCTTTACATCATCGAGAGGGAACTGGGAAGGGGTCAATTTGGAATCACTCGTCTTTGCACCAACAAGACCACGGGAAACAAGTACGCTTGCAAGTCCATTTCAAAGCGGAAGCTGACAAAAAAGAAGCAAATTGACGATGTGAAGAGGGAAGTTCTGATCCTACAGCACCTCTCGGGACAGCCCAACATCGTTGAATTCAAGGGTGCTTACGAGGATCCGCAGAATGTGCATTTGGTTATGGAGTTGTGTTCGGGTGGTGAACTCTTTGATCGCATCACTGCCAAGGGTAGTTACTCCGAGAGTGAGGCTGCTTCTATATTCAGACAGATTGTAAATGTCGTTCATGCTTGTCATTTTATGGGTGTCATGCATAGGGACCTTAAGCCAGAAAATTTCTTGCTTGCTAGTACGGAACCCAAGGCCCCTTTGAAAGCCAACGATTTTGGATTATCCGTCTTCATTGAAGAAGGTCATTCCTTCTCTTCATTCTACAATCTTTTGCTTTCTTCTTCTTCTTTTTTATTAATTCTCTGGATTCAACTTCTAAATATTGCTTCTTCTTTTTCTTTTTCCTTTACTAAAAAGATTCCAAACGTTGCCGTCTAAATTCAGATTTGTTGGATTCTAAGTTCTAACTTTAGATTAGGCACTCTACTCAAACCAGTGGCATCGATGGCTTAATTAATTAATTAATTAATAATTAGCCTGCCGTAAGATAACTGATTTGAATTACTAGTTGTTAGTTAATGTTTCCGTGAAGACCCAGTCAATTGTATTATGGAGTCAACCAAGTAAACGATCGCCAATATGATAGTGACAAGTCAACCGGGTAAACGGTTTCCCACTATAAAAAGGAGCAACAGAAGAAAAGCAGAGGCATGAATAAACCAAGTCACCCGTGTGGGTAATGGACCGTCTGAGTGGCTACTGCTAACACAAATCATATCATTCAAATTGCACTGGTAGAATTTATATTTTATATTTAAGTAGACTAGTGAAATTAACTTCTCTATTCTTTTTATTTTTCTCTATTTTTATTTTACTGTTATTTTTTTTTTTGTTTTCGCTGAATATTTTCCTGTTATTATATCACATCATCTATCATAATATCTATAATTTTTCCTTACCCCCCTCAATTGGTGCATTTTAGAGTGAAAGTGCCCCCTGATAATTTTTTATTTATAGACGGAGTCTTAATTTTTGCTCACCCAAATCCCAAGGACGTTGGTCATTTCTCTCTATTTTTATTTTCTTGTTGCATCGTACCGCAATCATATACATCCCGAGCATTTCGAAGGATTTTTTTCTTTTGGCTATGGCACTGGACTAATATCAAAGTAATTAATTTTGTCACAAGCAAAATTTGTACGTTTTTGAGAATTTGTGTCTGAAATTGCACTAAAAATATCCAATCTACAGGTAGAGTGTATAGAGAAATTGTTGGAAGTGCATACTATGTTGCTCCGGAAGTGTTAAACAAGAGTTATGGAAAGGAGATAGATGTGTGGAGCGCAGGAATCATTTTATATATCCTTCTAAGTGGAGTGCCTCCATTTTGGGCTGGTAAGTATATACTATATTATTCTTATTCTATGACTCTGTTTCTATTCACACTGCGGATAAATTAATTCAAAACGTAATTTGGAGTTTAATAGCCGCCACTCGTACACATTTGTGCTGGTTAAATAAGTACGTGAATAAATTGCAAAATTGAACATTACATGTCCTAACAATAGTTGCAGTTAAGAGCCATCGATCTGTTGGCTTTAAACAGCAATGTATATAGATCACTATCACTATATGGCAAGTCTTTATAATGTTTGTTCATAATTCAAACACTAAAAGAGCGTTCTTCATTGGATTGATTTATATACGAAGAATATCAAATTTGACAAGTTAACCGCTTATACATCATATTATATCAAATATCAATTTCTTGCTTCCTTCACGTGTTATGTTTCAGCTCATTATAGATATGGATACATTGTTTTAGTATTATTTCTATCAGTTTAGTGACATTATCTGCGCGACAATTTTAGAAACCGAGAAAGGCATATTTGATTCTATCATGGAAGGCAAGCTTGACCTGGAGAGCGCACCATGGCCTTCTATTTCAGCTGCTGCAAAAGATTTGATCCGGAAAATGTTGAATTATGACCCTAAGAAACGTATTACAGCTGCTGAAGCCCTTGGTAAGTATGTTACTGCATTTTCTATTTCATCCACCAACATTCTGATGTTCCAAACTCTAATAAAGTAATAATAGTAGATCCTGTCATTACCCCTTTTCTCAAAAGAAAAATCATTTGCTGCCACCTATTGGAATAGGAAAAGAAACCGTTCAATTTTAAGTGTTTATCAGTTATCAAACCGGGGATTTGGACAAAGACTGCCGTTTATACCCAATTAAATAAATCAATTCAGTGCTCATGCTTAGTGTGGAGCTGAGTTTAGAGAAATAAGATTAGTTTAGTAACAAAAAGTTCAGTGAGGACGAAAGGAAGAAGTTGTTTGGTTCCAAAAAAATAAATAACAATTAATAACCAACAAAAAAAGTATGGAGTTGAGTTTCATACAAACTAGATTTAATTATGAAGGTTATTTACATTACTCATTTGAACCAGAACACCCGTGGATCAAGGAAGGAGGTGAAGCATCTGACAAGCCTATAGACAATGCTGTTTTAGCTAGGATGAAACAGTTCAGAGCAATGAACAAGATGAAGAAACTTGCTTTAAAGGTACCTAAAAAATTTGAATAATAAATATATGTTCAAATGCATTGCAAAGTGTAACTAGTGTTGGGTGTGGTCAGCTGAGTAGGTGGAGGTGGAGAGGTAAAAACTAGAATAAAAATGAATTTCACTTGCTTGGTTAACAAAAACAACATGAGGAGGTAGAAAATAAAATAGTGGCTATCCTTTTGTTTTTTTTATATGAAAGGTTATAGCAGACAACCTTTCAGAGGAGGAAATCAAGGGCTTGAAACAAATGTTCAACAATATGGATACTGATCGCAGTGGCACAATAACTTACGAGGAACTAAAATCTGGATTGACCAAACTGGGATCCAAGCTTAGTGAATCTGAAATAAAGCAGCTAATGGACGCTGTAAGTTCAGTATGATGTACATCTTTGTAGAAAATAAATGTTTCTGCCTCTGCCCTTTCCCTTGGTTGAGAAATAATAAATAATGGTACGTAATTTTCCTTCTTGATATGTTTGGTCAGGCTGATGTTGACAACAGTGGGACTATTGACTATAAAGAGTTCATCACGGCCACTATAAACCGGCACAAACTTGAGAAGGAAGAGCATTTGTATAAAGCTTTTCAATACTTTGACAAGGATGGCAGTGGGTCAGTATGGCCTTTCATTAATCTGATCTTTACACTAATATAACATTTTTGTCTATTTTCTCTGCTTCTTGCTTAACTCAAGGCTAACTTTGTTCAGATATATAACAAGAGATGAGCTTAGACAAGCCTTGACTGAATATCAAATGGGAGATGAAGCAACTATAGATGAAGTCATCGATGATGTCGATACTGATAACGTATGTTATAGGAGTATCTTATAATAATTTGCTTCCCAATCTTGTCTACTGTTATGATTTGGTCAATGTGACTAGTGACTTATGTTTGGGCTTTTCCTTTGCAGGACGGGAAAATTAATTACCAGGAGTTTGTGGCTATGATGAGAAAGGGGATGCTGGATATTGATGAGAAAGAGAAACCACAATAATTAATTGTGTGACATGAAGACAAATTGGTTTCTGGATTTTTCTTGCTGTTTTCTGCTGCGGGTTAATTGTATCACTCTTGAATTTCTCAACGTCTGTACTTCATCTAAAATTTTTATGAATGCCAAACTTTGTATAGCTCTTTTAAACAAACTGCAATATCTGAAAAATAAATAAATAAAACTATAATTCCAAGACATTCTTACGCTACAAATTTCATAAGCTGTTCTTTTTGCCTCCTCCCTCCCGAATAAGTTTATTTATTGATATATCGTTATCGTTAATTGGTACAAAAATATTTAGACAAAAATGCTAGAAACAGTAACTGACTAATATTAAATTCTTGTAGACAATACAAGGTGGGAGAAAACAGAATATTCATTTTTGCTAAAATCTTGACACGCTTATTATTTCAATTTTCTGAAAGAAAAAACTCTGTATGATTTAACATATTTTATTTCATTTATTTACGTTCCTTTTTCCATGCAGTGCTGCGAATAATTCTATTCTGTTAATGAATAAGTGATGGAAATTATTAATCAAAATAGTCACTAATACATAAAAACTCTCAAACCCGTATATGAAAAACTTCTTCTTCATTTAACTTGTCATTTTTTGCTCTATAAAGTTTTTTTTTTTTTCCCCAGATACTGCAGATGTCCGAAATAAAATCGAACACAAGATCCGACTAACATAACATTTGTTATTTTTGTTAGTTATATTCTTTATATTTATATATTTTTAATTATTTAAAGTACTTATTATAAAATTAGGCAACATATTTCGTTTCTTTGTTGTTGTTTTTTTTGACAAGTATTTATTGAATGATCTAACAGGATGTTTAATTGCACATGTTTTGAATATTTGAAGTAAAAAATAATAGTTATAGTTAATGAACAGATGTAGTGTAGATAAAAGTTTTGTTTTAGAGGTGATGTGAATTGGATGGTAGTGAGAAAATGTATATATAAATATTAAATGGTCTAGATTGGAATGGATAGTGAGATTCTGATTTCTTACCAGTGATGGAAGAAAAGCACAAAGTGGAAATAGGAGATAATATGAGAGAAGGTAAGGGGAAGGGGTGTGGGTGTGGGCATTGGCAAAAGCTGAGAATGGGAGTGGGGTTCTGTAGAGAAAAGGCAGAGGAAGAAATTCCGAGTCCTGAACCTAAACTGAGCTACGCACAACCTCGGAAAAAGAAGGTGGCAATTATTATAGAAGGTCCTGGAAAGCATGAAGAAAGAGAAAGAGAAAGAGAAAGAGGAGCAGTTCTAGGGAAAGCTTACGGTAAAATAAGGGAGATGTTCGAGATGAAGGAAGAGCTGGGAAGAGGGAGGTTTGGGGTGACTTATAGGTGCATGGAGAAAACGACAGGGCGAGAGTATGCATGCAAATCCATTGCAAAGAAGAGGAGCAACGGGGAGAATGTTAGAAGAGAGGTTATGATATTGCAGCATGTTTCGGGACAAGACAAGATTGTGGAATTGAAGGGAGCCTACGAGGACGCCAACAACGTCCACCTCGTGATGGAGCTGTGTACCGGAGGAGAACTCTTCCACCGAATACTTTCCAGAGGGAGAGGGGCCCACTCGGAGCCTGAAGCCGCCTCAATCATCTCTCAGATTCTCTCTGCCCTTCACGCCTGTCATGTCATGGGGGTCATCCACCGTGACATCAAGCCAGAAAATTTCCTTTTCACCACCTCTCACCCCGATTCCCCACTCAAACTCACCGATTTTGGTTCCTCTCTCTTCTTTCACAAACATCAGCTCTATACAGACTTTGTTGCAAATGCATACTACCTGCCTCCAGAGGTTTTCAAACGAAGCTATGGAAAGGAGATCGATATCTGGAATGCTGGAGTCATTTTATACATCCTTCTCACTGGGTTCCCTCCATTTTCTGCTGGTACTGCTTACTGCCTCCACCCATTTCTTCTGCGCTTTACTTCTGACCTTCCCTAGGTAGCCTTTCCTTTACGTCTTATTTCTCGCTCTATTTCAGACACTGAGAAAGGCATGTATGATGCTATTTCCGGAGGTTACTTAGATATGGATAGCGCACCATGGCCATCTATTTCAGCTGCTGCAAAAGATTTGGTTACTAAGATGCTCACTTATGACCCTAAGCACCGCATTACAGCTGCTGATGCCCTTGGTACATATTTTATTTTACGTTCTTGCTGCATTCTCCTACTTTTACTACTGTAATTTGTTGTCCAAACTCTTCCTATTCATTCATGTTTTCATCACCCTTTTCCACTAACAAAAATCTTCTTTAGCCACCTATTTATTGGAATAAATACAAAACGGAATTTCAATTATCCTCACTTAGCTAGCTACGTACAGGTTAATTGGTTAAAATAATGGACAGTATGAAGCTCTGTGTGTGTGTGTGATTTATATATATACAGAATAACGGACCAACTTCTTTAAATATGTGCATTATGCATTTGAAGCAGAACATGAATGGTTGAAGGAAGGTGGTGAAGCATCAGACAAGCATCCTCGCAGTGCTGTTTTAAATAGGATGGAACGGTTCAGAGATATGAACCTGATGAAGAAGCTCACTTTGAAGGTCGGTCCAATTTTTGAGTAGTCAATATATGATCTTGAGTGGGGCGTGGAACCTGGAAAGTGAAATCTTAAGATATAAATGGTATGATAATAAAATAGACTTGACTAATAGAATGTTTAATTTTTTAACATGGAAGGTAATCGCAGAAAATCTTTCAAAGGAAGAAACAGAGGGTCTGAGGGAAATGTTCAACAATATGGATACTGACGGCAGTGGCACAATCACATTTGAAGAACTCAAATCTGGATTGTCCATATTAGGTTCTCAGGTTGATGAATCTGAAATAAGGAAGCTAATGAATGCTGTAAGTTGGTCTCACGCGAATCGAATCGGAAAATAAATAAATAAATATTTAAGGGGTTTGTTTACTTATTAATAATTAAGCAAGTATAGTCTTGTCCTTCTTGACGTGTATGGTCAGATTGATGTTGACAAGAATGGGAGTATTGACTACTATGAATTCGTTGGTGCCACCATGGATGGGCATAAAGTGGAGAGGGGAGAAAGTTTGTACAAGGCTTTTCAATGGTTTGACAAGGATGACAACGGGTCAGTCTTCACTTCATTAATTAGCCATTTTTAGTAACACTTGGAAACGTCAATGTAAAAGTGAAACCCAACTACTGTTTCAATTTGGACAGTTACATAACAAGAGATGAATTTAGAGAAGCAATAGCTGAACACCAAATGGGAGATGAGGCTGCTATTGCTACTGCTATAGATGAAGTCTTCAACCAGGTTAACGTTAACTTTAACGTTGACGTTGACGTTGACTCTCACAAAGTATGTTATATTAAATACTTCTCCATATGAATTGTGACTTACACTAAACTTGTGGGGGCTTCATTTTGCTTTTTGCAGGACGGCAAAATTAATTACGAGCAATTTAAGAGCATGATGAGAAACCAATGCCCAATAACCGTCACAATGATCCCTTCATCACCCCATTTATAAGTATGCCGCTATCCTACCTAGTCCATTCATTTATCTATATGCATGCTCCTATACCAACCACTCCAATCAGATATGAATTTAACTAAATATGAATTAAAAATTAAAAAAAAAAAAAACTTTAACTTCATGCATATTTTAACCGACACAAACAAACTATAAATATTATTCATAGTTTCATACAAAACAATCTTTCACAACATCATTCTAAATAATAAAATTCGTTCTTCTACGGGGTAATTAACACCTTGCATGTCGAAGTCTTTTTATATTTAATTATTTATTGTTACAGAAAACTCTTATAAAATCCTTTATACATAAATATACATTAAATATATTAAAACTAATTAGTTAAATTTTTTATTATAAAATAGTTTTAAATTACTCATTCAATTAAGGTAGAAATGATTCTCACTGCCTATCAGAGGCTTATGCCTATCTCATTTAAAGCTTAACTCTACTTGGCTCGTTTAATAAAATGGTTAGGGTCAACTTTTTTAAAAGCTTTTTTATTAAACAGCAAGCCATATAGTTTTTTTTTTAAAAAAAAAACTATTAAACCTAATAGGTTAATCTGTATAGTATCAATATTATTTTTAATATATTATTATTAATATGATATATAATAAAATATAATAATACACATATTTTAATGAAATTATAAAGTAATTAATTTTCACTATTTAATTTTTTTATATTCCTTAACTATCTGACATGATGAAGAAAAATAAATTACTTATTAATTACATATGTGTGAAGGCCTAAATATTAGGTCGATAAAGGGAATAGGACTAAAGTTAGACTATAAAATATTAGAATTATAATATGGCCAAATTAGGCTTAGTTAAGACTTGATCTAATGCAACTCATCTCCACCCTTAATGACAATACTTTTTCTTTCAAGTAGTTAAAACAAATGCATATAAAAATTTAATAATATTCATTTTATTTTAAAATTCTATAAAATATTTTACGTAAATGTATAGTAAATATATTAAAATTTATTTATATAATTTTTATAATAGAATAACTTTTAAAATATTCTCAATGTTATAACTTAAATTAATTTTATTTTATTATGATAAAAACAAAAATATTATTCCCGAGTGACAATCGTGCCCACTCTCATCATGGAAAACAAAATTATTTTATATGTAATTCACATAATATCACAACTCATAAATATTTATTTTAATTTTAAATATTATAAAATAATTTTTAATTAGAAATCACATAAAATAATTTTATCAAACATACATTAGAAGAGAATGTTGTCATCAGATCTCTGCGTATAAATACCAGATTTCATCTATTTTTTAAGTCGTGAATCTTGTTGTGTTCTTACTTGATTGAGTTTTTTCCCCATTTGAACAATTATATGACTATAGTAGCCATAGAAAAAATATCCATATCTATGGATATAGTTCTAAATCCGTTCTAATTTTAATGAGTATTATCTGTTTTGATTTGTTATAGATAAGTGTATAATCTAATGCAATGAATTAATATAGGTACGACATGGATATGTTACTACCTGTTTTGTATACGAACTCGTATCCGATTGTTATAATTTTAATAATTATATAATAAGTTTAAAGTTATATATTTAATTTTAAATTTTAATTCTTAAACTTTAATTTATAATTTCTTGTTATTTATTATTCTTTATATACTTTTAAATTTAAAATATAATTAATAATTTAATATATATAATTTATTAATAAAAAATAAATTTAAATTATAAAAAATAATATAACGGGTCCCAAAAATAGCCAAAAGAGACAGGAATAGAGATTAAAATTTCATTTCATATACACTCTTTTTATACCCAACCTGAACCCGTCCCACACTTTCCAAGGATGGGGATAGAGCTGTCAATCTAGGTGGGCTGACTCAACTCGATCTAGTCCGTCGGACTTTTCAAACTAAAGGGATTGGGTAGACCCATATTTTATTCGGGCCACGTATTTCTAATTCCAGTCTAGTCCTATATTGGGCCACCAGGCCTAAATGAGCTTTTAACAAAAATCAAAATTTAATTTTTTATAAAAAATAAAACTTATTTTATAATACAAGCACAAATCAATTCAAAACAACACACTAAATTAATCAAGAACACACCATGAATAAGTCTAACATAATATAAAAATATATTTATATGTATATTTTAATTTAATATATATTTTAGAAAAATATAATTTTTATTTATTAAAAATATATTAGTAAATAAACATCAAACGTGCTTTTATATATAATTTTTATACATATTAATAACGTATAAATTGACTTCATATTTAACATGCTTTTATGTATATATTTTTTATTTAACATATTTTAATAATATACTATTAATATGTATTTTTAAAATTTATGTATCCATCAAGTCCATTTAGTCTCCATTTACATAGTCAGACTAAATGGACCAAGTAAATAATGTTCGCTTCTAGTTGGATTTCTTTTTTTAAAGTTTAATCTGGGCTATTTTGTAAGTCTACAGGTCAAGCCCATTTAACAGTTGTAGATGGAAAATGTCAAACTCACATCCACCCCATAAGAGATGAATTTTTAGATTAACAAAAAAAGAAAAAGAAAAAGAGATAAAGTTAGAGAAGGAATAACTAACTACAAAATGGGGATGAGGTAATTATAGATAAATCTTTGACAATGTTGACTCAGATAAAGTTTGTTATACTCTAAATCTGTTAAATTTTTTTCCTAAACTCTTGTATAAGAAAAAATAAAATAAGTTTCTTCTTAAGATAAAATTATCTTATATATAAGTTAAAAATTGTCTTTTGGAAAAATTAATACGAGAGAAATAAAAATTAATTTCTATATAAATTAATTGTAACTTAAGAAGATAGTCATTTTTTTTTCTTTTCCTTTTGAAAAAATATATTAAAACAAACATAAACTACTTTGCAATCATGTTTACAAGTTATATATACTCCATTGGTTGTGGTGCTGCCGTGCTGGTGAAAAGGTTTGTCGGAATTGTGACTTACAATAGATTTGGGATTCATTTTGCAGGATGGAAAATTAATTTTGAGGAGTTTATGAGCATGATGAAAAACAAATGAGATGTATCAATATACAAAACAAGAAAGAAAGAACCTGTAATTCCAAGACATACTTATGCAACAAATTTTTCTCTTTCACTTCAGAGTTCAGACGGATAATGTTACTATATTTGCAGTTACTTCTTCCCATTAAATAGACTGTATCTGCTCTGTAATTGTGATCTTAGATCCCGTTCTTGTGTCATTTACCTCTCAACTTTATTCATAAATAATGGAAGTTTATCAGATAATCTTTCTCCTATAAATAAATTCATATTAAATATCAAAATTATTTAATGCTTTAATATACATCTCGAGATAAGAGTATAAAAGCTTATTATATAGAAAATTTATAGCTCTCAACGACTTCCGGTCGGTTTGAAAGCGGGCTTCGCGGCGAGTGCTTCCGATTGTCAAACTCCGTCCATGAATCCATTTCTCTTCACTATATTTATTTCCCATTAAATTAACCTTTTTACTTTTCTAATTTCAACTTTTATCCCTTCATTTTCCAAATTATTATTTTTTACCCTATTCTTTTACGCTTTTTAGTTTTTACATGCCCAAATACTCGTAACTATGGACTATCAACAACTCTTAACCGAATTTTTCTCCCTTTGCAAAATCGAACATAAGGACTTAGATTATTTACATGTTATTTCGAAGTTAAAAATTGTATAAGTTACTTGTTAGCTAACTATTCTTTTTTTTTTTTTTTTCGAGTTTCAATAGTCAAAATTTGTATTCGAATTAAAATTTTTATTACTAAACGTGAAAATTGTTGACTAAAAATTAAATTTTAAGGGTTGATGGGTTTTGTTTTTTATTTTTTTAAAATAATTTTTAATTTTTTTTAATAAATGTTATTTGAATTATATTTGTTACATCTAAATAAGATTAATTATTTATTGCATCTCAACATGATTAATTATTTATCGTTTTCAAACAAGATTCAAAATTTGTATATAAATCAAAACTTGTTTAAAAGATTGATTTTTTATTACATAAAAATCAGATTAATTATTTTTTAAAAAAAATTTAACAAATTTACCCAAAAAAAATTGATTCTAATTATAATAAATTATAAAATAATTAATTATAAAATAATCAATTATACATATCATCAATTTTTTTAATCATCTATTCTTTTGGATTTTCCAAATACACTTTTAATCTTAATTAACATAATTTTCTTCACACAATTGTTTCAACAATAAAATTTAAATAATTACAAAAAATATTTTATTTATGTGTTTTTAATTATGGGTGTTTTTAGAATTTCTTCTAATTAACTATGTGTATTCTATTTATACGTTTATTTTCTTTTTTTCAAAGATATTTTAATTTTATCAATTAATACTTTATAGATATACACATTGTAATCGAGCGCCAATATAAAACATTTTATACATTCCCTTGCTAAATTTTAAACTAAAAATCAAATCCCTTCTAAAGTTTTGCAGCTTTGATTTGTTTGGAAAATACAATTTGTTATTCGGTGTTTATGACAAAAAATCAAAGAGAAGCAACTATCTACCATAAGGCCTATAAGAAAAACTATCTACCCTAAGAACCCTATTCTGTTGACACATAAGATCCTTCAATTTATTTTAAAATTAGTCTTTAATTTGAATACCGTAACTATCAACACTATTTATATAATTTATGAGTGTCAATTATATTAACTACTAGCAAAGTAGCAACTAATATTTTCCCATCTTTTACACTATGCATTAGAATACACAAGAATATTTTTTTGTTTCTCTAAGTTGAAAGTACATTTCACATATCCTTGATATTAACCAACAAAATATCTTAACAATCTCAAACTACTTACATTTTATTGTTAATGCTATAATTAGTATTATTAACCATCGATCATTTCCAGTCTACCATTTTTACCTTTATTTTAAATTAATATCTAATAATTCTTAAAAAAAACCTTATATTCACAACTTAAAATCTAATTTATTTGTTTTAAAATATTTACTTAATACGAATTGTTATTACATGTAAATATTTATTCTATGCCATACATAAACTAAAATATTAGTTAACTAATACTCGAGAGAGTTTAAAAATTCAGTACTGAATTTAATTTTATACTTTTATTAAAAATAATATTCAACGCACCATAAGAAAAGCATCTTTGATTAATTAGACTATTATTAGAACTCTCAAAATGGGTCTGACTCGTTGGACCGACCCGCAGACTCACAAAAGACTCTAAAAAAGGATGTTCAATTAAAAGCAAGCCTTTTTGGGCCCGTCCATTTGACCTAACTATGAAAATGAACTTGAATCAAGTAAGCTCAGTGGGCCATAGACTGACTTGAATACAAATATACATACATAAATATTCAAAATACTATATTGTTAAAAATATATTAAATAATATACAGATAAAAGTTTATGTATGGCATAGAATAAATTACATATAAAATTAAGTTTGATTTTTATTTAATAATATATTTTTAAAAAATAAAAATTATGTTGTTCTAAAATATATATTAAATTAAAATATACATATAAATATATTTTTATGTTATTTTAAACTTATTTATGATGTGTTCTTGATTGATTTAGTGTCTTGTTTTGAATTGGTTTGTGCTTGTATTATAAAATAAGTTTTATTTTTTATAAAAATTTGAATTTTGATTTTTTTAAAAAAATGTTCATTTTGGCTCGATGGCTCATATAGGGTCAGACTAGCTTAGGGAAATATGTAGTCTATACAAAATATGGGTCAACCTGACCTAACCTATTTAGTTTAGCAAACCCAATAAATCAAATCGGGTTGGACTGACCTACCCAAATTAACAACTCTAACTATTATAACTGGAATGAGGAAGTGGAGGGGAGCGTTTCAGAAGCATATGACTTTATCTCACCTACATATACAATATAGTTCTTAAGCGACATTTTCGGTGGAAAGAATTGATAGACGACTGGGAATATTATTTTTGGGTTAAAAAGTGGTAGCAAGAATTGGTAGATAACACCAAGCATAAGATTTTATCAAACACAAGATAAAAAATCTTTTACTACCATAGACCATAGTGTAGTTCAATAATTAATCTCTCTAGAAAGATATAATCATCAAGCAAAATTATTAATCAAAAGAGAGTTTAAACAATTCACGAATTAATTTGACTCTTTACTCTTCTAAGAAGGGAAATTATTTTATTACATACCGAAACATATTCACTCCATCAATGATGACCTTGCATATCAGCATTTCATCCGGTAGTTTTAGTTTATCCAATCCCTCACTAATCAAGTAATGGATCCTTTTCTTCTCATTGCAGTTTCTATTATTTTCCATCTCTTGTTGAATTGTCTATCTTAGTTTAGCTATACAGAGCCAATGTCATAAAACTTACATGTATGTATCAATGATCGGGACTATTTTTAATGGCATTCCTAACACCACTATGTAAATTTTGGTGTAAAATTAAATACACAATGAGGAAATACCATTCATACGGGCCAACCTGAAACTATGATGATGAAATAAATGCATACTATATGATTCACATTTATATATTTATTCAAGTTCACATGTATGCCTATCTCATTTAAGAAAAACGTTTTGTTACAACTCTCAGCACTATATATATGCATTAAGAGTACTTTCTTTGTTAAATGTTAACTTTCATTAGAAAACTATATATATATATATATATATATATATATATATATATATATATATATATAAAATTGTATATAACATCAAAAAAATTCTTGCGAGATGTGGATAAGGAATACCTAGATAATTAAGAACATTCACCTCTAGCAGAAGAAGGAGCTCGACCAGCAACTCTCAATGCTTTCCTGTAAACCTCAAAATCCAAGCACAGAGAAGGAAGTCTTGCAAATCCATGGAAAAATTGAATCCAGATAAAGCCTCTTCCTAAATAGCCATTTTAGAGAACAAACAAAACAGTTACAACAATAACGAATAATGGAAACTTAAACAAAATAACATTTCTTTCATTTTCAAATCACTAAATGAATTGGAAAAGCATCATTAGCACATTTTGGCAAACATGTGGAGTGCTTCTCAACCATATCTTATATAGCAAAGCTAACTAGGAAACAAAAAACATGTGGACGAGTCATTGTAGAAATAGTCCTATAAGATTAGCAACAGTAATATCACACAAAATGATAAGTTTAAATTTGGATAGAAAGGAGATTTAGGTACATGCATGCACGTTGCTTATAGATTCTAGAACACATGAAAGACTAGAACTCTCACTCATAGTTATCAAAATCGTGAATTAACTCATAAAATTGTATGAGTTTAAGAGGTCCTAACAACTTAAATCTCATGCAGAATCGTAATAGTAGTCAACTCGGTAAAATCGGAGTAAACTCGTAAAATTAGAGTAAACTTGGTAAAATTGAATTAAACTAGTGAACAAATTTCTTGAGTGGCGTTTCTTTATGCTAACTCTAATTTTGAGTTTTTTTAATATAATTTGTTCTTATGTCTAAAAAGGTTTTAAAATTTTGAGTCTTTCGACTCTAATTTCTACTTATTTAGAGTAATTCAGACTTATTATGTGAATTTGAACTTACTATATATTGAAAATTTTCATTTTATGTGATTTATAGTCATATTTTTAATGAAGTAAACTTTTATGATTCTATGAGTCGAGTTTATAAGTCAGGATTATTGAGCTCTCACGAATTTATGTAAGCTTTCGATTTTGATAACCTTGCCCTCATTATATGCACCCAAACAAAAATTCACAGACACTTATCTGGCATGCAGACACAAAACTGAGGTTAGGTCGACCCAATTTTTTGTTTGAGTGGACTAAGCCCAATTAACGCAGTACGTTAGTCAATTATTACTTTTTTTTAAGGTTGTGTCTAACAAAACTAGTTGAAAGCTAAAAAGTTAGTTATAAGTATTTGGAAAACTAATTGATCAACTAGCTTAAAGTTATAAAATGACAAATAAGGACATTATTAATCATTAGATCCCCAATGAGGTATTTTAAAAAAATTATAAAATATTTTGATTATATATTTAAATTATAAATTATTATAATTATATGTTTAAATTATAAATTTTTATAATTATATATTTAAATTATAAATTTTTATAATTATATATTTAAATTATAAATTTATGTAATTATATATTAAATAATATTTTTCTATAATTATTGTAAATACATTAATGAATGAGAGATAAATGAAAAAGAGAGAGGTTGTATCATGTAAGGAGGGAGAATTAGTGGGGAGACATTACATTAATTAACAAAGGGTAAACTTGTATCAAAATGAGCTAGTAGTTGAAAATAAGAGATCTTTTAGTAGTTTTTTTTAAAAAAAGCTAGTATCTCCTAAAAAAGTTCCTAGCTTTTTGCTATCCAAATGGAGTTGAAACAATTTCAACCAACTTTTCAGCTTTCAGCTAGCTAAAATGGGAAACCAAGCACATTCAAAATCATCTTCTTTTTCTCTTTATTTCTTTTGAGGAAAAAACCATCTATCCTCTATTTATAAATAAATTAATCAATAAAATTGTAAATTGTTAAAGTACTAATGCATGTTAATGAAGTCTAAACTTCCTTACACTATCTTCAATTCCTATTACGACAAAAAAGTACTAATGCGTAAAAGTTAGACTAAATTACACAAAGTTATTTTTATTACACCTACTACTTCTCTATTTTTTTCATTACCTTTCATCCCTTGAGGGTGTTAGTATAGTCCTTTTTTTCCTAAAGGGGGATAAATGTAAAAAACAAAAAAAAAAACTCACAAGGGTTAGAGTAATAAAAGTGGGTCTTGGGATAATGAGTATGACCTAGATATGATCATGGACGACCTCAAGAAGATCTCAACAAGATTAGTTTAGATCCATCACGATGTCTACGACCTCCTCAAGATCAGTTGAGATCCATAATGATGTCTATTACCTCTTTAGGATTAGTTAAGATCCTTTACAACATCACCTCTTTTAGGGAATATAAGAGGACTGACATAGGAAAAAAAGAGGAGGCTTTTTTCTTGATTTGTAATCTCTCTCTCTTCCCACGAGGAGCAATAGAACTTAATCCTTTAGTACCAAGAACTCCTACGATCTTAGGGTACTTGATACAATATTGGATTTGTTTGCAACAACCCAAAGGTGTTACCCATAATGTTGTCGAAAGCAAGATCAACTCAAAGATGATAAAAAGTCAGAAATGCAATAGGAGAAGATAGGTTTTTACGAATAGCCACTGATAACTGCCTAGATTTCCTATTTTTATACAGGTAAAATAGAGCAACTATCATAATTCCTTCTTATTTAAAGCTTTCTTTTCCTTCATTTTATACAAAAATAGGTTACATTTGTGCATAATTTAATTTATTTTTTTATTTTCCATTACTTGAGATAGGTTTTCAGATGGATAGAAGAAGTGTTAGAAGATTTCAAGCCCAATTGGTGTTGTAGCAGTGTTTAAAAACTAAATCAGTGAGTTACCTTTGTTCTGGCACCGACGCTTAACGTCTACAAAATCAACGTTTAGCCTCGCAAGCCAAGAGGGTGTAATTCCGCTATTGTAGCACCCAATGTCCATCACCTGGCCACGTGATGCTCATTTTGCAAATAGAGGCCACTTTTAAAAGAAAAGTTGCGTATTTTGTTGGAGGAGTATGAGATAGCATCTAGCTGACCTATGACATCCTCCAAGCTTGTCTTCCTCAATTCTAACGCCCCATTTACAACACATTTTGTGAATCCATTCCATCAATCATGTTCTCCACCTCCATGGTTAGCTAGGTTCCTTTTGGTTAGGGTTTTGATGTAACTATTTCCAGAACTCTCTTGTATATTTTGCTATATTAATTAAAGTTTATTGCTTATTGTTGGAGTTTCTCTTTACCTTGTGCTTTATTTATATATGTTTTGTTGGATTTTTCTTGTTGAATGAGCTTGAGAGAGGATTTTAACTTACAAAATGAGAAAAGCTCTCAATTGGGTTTATTGCTCGGAAGAGAGTAAAACTCATGGCTATCTTGAACTCCCTTTCCTAATGCGAGTTATTTGACATTAGATTGTGCAAGGAATCGATAGTTTAAAGCCTAAATAGCTTAGTCCCTTGCAAGGAATTGAGGTTAAGGGTATTTTTATCACTGATAGGAACTTGAGTGATAAACGATGATTGATAGTTTATTTATGCATTAGAGGGATGGTATAGTGAAGTCAAAACCCTACCAAACTTCTCACCCCAGTAATCTTAGTTTACTTCTTATGCATTTTACTTCCTGTCAACTTAGTGTTAGTTTAAAATCAATTATTTTTTTATTTACAAGCAATTACTATTGAGATTCTTAAAGTATCAACCTAGTCCCTGTGAGATCAACCTGATATTTATCGATACTACATACGACTGGTACACTTGTCATGAGTAGAGTAGAAAATTTGCTCAATACTTACACGACATACAACTAAACACTAGAACATTTGGTGATCACAATGGGAGATATGATAGAGAAGTGAGGAAAAGAGCAAATTTCATATCATTATTTTGATTAATGATGTAAAAAATCGCTACCTCAAACTTCTCTATGGTTTTATCATGGATCGTAACACACATATGATATAAATATTTCTTAAAACATTAGGGAGAAACATTGGATAAAGACCTTTATTTTAAGAAATGAGTTTAAGGTTTAAAGGTTTATGTGTTTATGACCTTCCAAATACCTTAAGAGTTGATGTCATGACCTTTATCCAACTAGCGGCCACAAAATTCTTGGGGAAGATTCAAACCCTTGACCACTTCTTACGGTTTAGCTCAGTCAATAGAGCACAAGGCTCCTACCCCTTTGGTCGTGGTGGATGTGCACCTCTCAAAACTTCATTGTCACTATGTGACTCTAGGTTGGGAAGCTTGTGGGTCGGGGGATAAAGGGCCCGACTGGGAATGATCATGCATGACCTCATTAAGATTCGTTGAGATCCCTCCAGATGTCTGCAACTTCACCATGATTATTACTTCTTTTTTTTTTCTACATCATGTATTTCTCTCTACTTCTTTCTAGGAATAAAAAAAACATATCCTCTCTTTATAAATAAGTTAACTAATAAAAGTGTAAATGATTAAAGTAGTAAGCATAAAAATTAGAGTAAATTACAAAAACAAATTTATTGCACCTACTACTTCTCTGTTTTTTCATTAATTTCCATCCATTAAGAGAGTTTGTATAACATTTTTTTTTTGCAAAAAAGGAGATCAATGTAAAAATAAAATCACAAGCATTAGCGTAATAAAAGTAGGTCGCGAGATAACAAGCCTGACCTGGGTATGATTATGGGCGACCTCACTATGATCAATTGAGATTCCCCTTAATGTCTACGACCTCACCAGGATCAACTGAAATCCCTCCCAATGTGTATGACCTCCTTAGGATCAGTTCAGATCTCTCACTTGTCTAAGACCTCCTTAGGATAAGTTTACATCCCTTCCGATATCATCTCATTTAGATAATATAAGAAGATCGACGTACGAAAAAAAGAAGAGGCTCTTTTCTAGACTTGTACTCCCCCCTGTCTCTCTTCCCACGAGGAGCAACAAAACCTAATGCTTTTGTACCAAGAGCAACCGCAATCTTTGGATACTCGATACAATACCGATTTGTTGGCTACCTTTAAAGGCATTACCCACATTTCTATTGAAAATGGGATCGACTCAAAGATGATATAGAGACAAAAGTACAATAACAGAAGGTTGGTTTTTAGGGATAGCTAAGATGATATACAACTAAATCCTGGAATATTTAGCTACCACAGTGGGAGATATGGTGCAGAGGTGAGGATAAAAGCAAATCATCATTTAGATTAATGATGTAAAAAATCATTACCTCAAACCTCTCTGGTTTTATCATGGATCATAACACATTCTTTTAGGGGATATAAGAGGACCAACATAGTACAAAAAGAGACGACTCTTTTCTGAACTTGTACTCTTTCTCTCTTCCATGAGCAACAGTGAAACCTAATCGTCTAGTACCAAGAACAACCATAATCTTAGGGTACTTGATACAATACCAAATTTTTTGGCAATAACACAAAGTGTTACCACAATCCTATCGAAAATGGGATCAACTCAAAGACAATATAAAGGCAAAAATGCGATAGGAGAAGACAGGTTTTTAAGGATAGCTCACATGACATACAACTAAACACTGGAACTTTTGGCGACCATAGTGTGAGATATGGTGGAGAGGTGAGGAAAAGAGTAGGGCGAAGCCAGAAAATTTATTAGAGGGAGACCAAGATAAAGTTTTTTAAAACAGTTTTATATTAACAAAAAAACTTAGATGATTATATTATATATATAAACATCTTAATATTCTATGCACTTCTTTAACATCTATAATTGTTTTTATTTTTTTATCAATCAAATTGATCATCATCTTTTTATTTTAATCCTTTTAGATGTTAACATTAGCTTTTACATATAATCTATTTTATTTTAAATATTAAAAATTTATACAATTTTTTATAAAAATTTAAACCAATTTATAAATTTGGGAGAGACTTTGGCCCCTGTTAGTCTCCCATCCCTTCGCCCCTAGAGAAGAACAAATTGCATATCATCATTTTGATGAATGATATAAACAATCACTACCTTAAACCTCTCCATGGTTTTGTCATGGATAATAACACATATATGGCGTCAATGTTTCTTTAAACATTAAGGGGAAACATTGGATAAAAACCTTATTTTAAGAATTGGTTTAGGATTTAAAGGTTTATTTGTTTATGACCTTCCAGATACCTTAAGAGTTGATGTCATAACCTTTATCCAACTAGTGACCACAGAATTCTTAGGCGGAATTCAAACCCATGACCTCCCCCTACTATTTAGCTTAATTGATAGAGCACAAGGTTCTTAACCTTGTCGTCCTTACAAGCCATTACCTCTCAAAACCTCATCATCACCATGTGGATCGTGGCGGGGGGTTTGTGGGTCAAGGGATAACGAGCTCGACCTGGGTATGATCATGGATGATCTCACTAGATTAGATGATATCCCTCTGATGTCAACGGCCTCCTCAAGATTAGTTGAGATCCCTCATGATGTCGATGACTTCCTCAAGACTAGTTGAGATCCCGTTCGATATCATCTCTTTAGGAAATATAAGAGGACCGACGTAGGACAAAAAGAGATGAGTCTTTTCTGGACTTGTAATCTCTTTATCTTCCCACAAGGAGCGGCGAAACATAATCCTCTAATACCAAGAACAACCACGATCTTAGGGCACTCGATACGATACTAGATTTGGTGGCAACCTCCCAAAAGTAATACTCGCAATCCCGTCGAAAGTAGGATCTACTCAAAGATTATATAAAGGCTATGAGAGAAGCACAATAAAAGAAGATAGGGTTTTAAGTTTAGCTCACACAACATAAACTAAACCGTAGAATATTTGGCAACCACAGTGGGAGATATGGTGAAGAGATGAGGAGAAAAGCAAATTGCATATTATCATTTTGATGAATGATGTAAACAATCACTACCTCAAACTTCTCCATGGTTTTATCATGGATCATAACACATATAGGGTATCAATGTTTCTAATAGTATAACTACATATACAATTGTATAAAAAAATACATATACAAAGTTATAAACTATTTAGATTTTACTTCTTTCTATATATCAAGTATCAAGTATACCAATGTAAATGAATGAATTAAAAAATAATGATATGATAATTATTTTCCATAACTTTAATAGAATTTAAGAAATTTATTGTAAAAGTTAATAAACTTATCATACACAATAAGTTGTAATTAAAAAGCAAAAATGCATTGCTACTAAGTTGTTGTCACCCCTTCCTCTAACCACTATTGCACTGTTCCAATTACCCCCTCCCCCTCTCCTACCTACACTCAACTCAGCCAATTTTTGCAAAGGACCAACCATACCAAGAGTAAGGGAAGTTGCAAGTGTTTGCAAAGCACCAACCATACCAAGAGTAAGGAAAGTTGCAAGTGTTAGGAGGACAGAAATTTTTATGATCATGTGTTAGAATTTTGGTCATGGTGTTGTTCCTAATACAATGTTAAGGTTCACAGCACGCGGTGGTATTGATGGTGTTTGTGTTGATTATGGGGTTTAAAATAAAGGGTTTCACATTGGAATTTCTATTATTTTTCCATCTCTTGTCAAATTGTCTATCTCAGTTCAACTGTACAGTTGATTGCACCAACCAATTTCATAAAACATACATGTATGTATCTATGAACTGGAATATTTTTAACAGACATTGTTAACACCACCATGTAAATTTTGGTGTAAAAGAAAATACAATGAGTGAGGAAATATCATCATACAGGCCAACTTGAAACTAAGATAATGAGATAAATTCATACCATATGATTCACATTTATATATTTATTCATGTCCACATGTATGCCTATCTCATTTAAGAAAAATGTTTTGTTATAACTCTCTAGAACATATATGCATTAACAATACTTCTTTTCTTAATATAGAAAAATCTTGCACTAGTCTTGGTATCCCCAGCCCAAAAATGGGGTGCCTCCTCAACGCTCACGGCTTCTGTTCCTGACCAAGTATTTGTTTGTAGACCACTTAACGGTACAATAATTAGAAACTGTCACTGAATGAAATTGTAAAATAAAATTATGTTTTCAGTTTTGCTAGCTCCAATTAACATTTCTGAGACCAATCCTTATGAATTTTTGTTAAATGTTAACTTTCATCACACACATAGACACAAAGATAGACACATAGCATCCAAAGAATCCTTGTGAGATTTGGATAAAGGAATGATCTGGATAATTAAGAACATTCACCTCTAACAGAAGAAGAGGTTCAACTAGCAACTCTCAATGTTTGCCTGTAAAGCCTTAAGACTCGAGCACAGAGAAGGAAGTCTTGTAGATCCATGAAGAAATTGAACCCAACCACTTCCTAAATAGCCATTTCAGAGAATAAACAAAACAATTACAACAATAGCAAATAATGGAAACTTAAACAAAATAAAGTTTCTTTATTTTCAAATCACTAAAAGAATGGAAAAAGCATCATTAGCACATTTTGGCAAACACATGGAGTGCTTCTCAACTATATCTTATATAGCAAAACTAACTAGGAAACAAAAAAACATCCGAACAAGTGATTGCAGAAATAGTCCCACAAGATTGGTGGCAATAATAATCACACAAAATGATAAATTTAAATTTGGATAGAGAAGAGATTTAGGTACATACATGCAGGTTGTTGTTGATTGCATCTACAACTCCAACTCAACTCCACCCATGAATTCATTTCCAAACACATCTCCTTCTTCTTTCTCCACCTTAGCCCACGCTCCACCTATTATTTATTTTCGGTTAAATTAACCTTTTTACTTTTCTAATTTCAAATTACATTTTTTTCTTTTTTTTATACCTTCATTTTCCAAATTATTGTTTTTGTCCCTATTTTTTATGGTTTTTACATGCTAAAATTGGCCAAATACACATAACTATGGACAACTCTAAACAAAAATTTTCTCCCTTTGCAAAATCGAACATGTGAACCCAACTTAGATTATCTACTAATCATGTTATTTGGATGTTAAAAATTGTAATAAGTTAATTATTAGCTAACAATTTTTTTTCAAGTTTTAATAGTCAAAATTTGTATTCAAATTAAAATTTTTATTACTAAACGTGAAAATTGTTGAATAAAAATTAAATTATAAGGGTTTAATGAGTTTTGTTTCTTGAAAAATTACTTTTAAGAATTTTTTTTTGAAAAAATATTAAAAAAACTTTGTTAGATAAATATTGTTTGAATTATTTTTGTTGCACTCAAACAAGATTAAAAATTTCTATATAAATAAAAAATTGTTTAGTAAACTAACCTTTTATTGCATTTAAACTGCCTACGGGGTATTAGCAGTCGTTTCCAGCTATTGTTCCTCCTCCAAGGGTAGGTTCTTACGCATTACTCACCCGTCAGGTACTGAAAATACCAACACTAATTATTTTTAAAAAAATCAACAAATTTACCAAAAAAAATTAATTTTAATTATAATCAATTATAAAATAATTAAATTATACATATAAGCAATTATTGAAATAATTTAATTTTTTCAACGTTCCCAAACACACTCTTAATCTCTCAACCAACATAATTTTTTTCACACCATAATTTCAACAATGAAATTTGAACAATTACAAAATATAGTTTGTTTATGGGTTTTTCATTATGCGTATTTTAGAATTTATCCTAATTAATTATGTGTATTTTATTTATAAGTTTAATTTTCTATTTTCAAACGTTTTAATTTATACATTTTGAAAAGTAAAGCATCTATACTTTCTTTTTCTTTTATGAGAAAGCTTCAAATTTAAAACTAAGCTTTTAAAAAGTTAAGATAAGAGAATATTGGGATTTCTAAAAACCAAAACCCTTCTAAAGTTTTGCGGCTTTGATTTCTTTGGAAAATACATTTTTATGACACCAAATCAAAGAGAAGTAACTATCTATCTTGAGAACCTTATTCTGTACACTCATAGATTATTCAATTTAATATAAAATTAGTATTTTATTTAAATACCTTAACTTCTTTTTTTTTTTTGTGAACTATTTGAATACCTTAAAAACTATCAACACCCTATTTATATAATTTATCAGTGTCCATTATGTTAACTACTAGCAAGTACCAACTAAGATTCTCCCATCTTTTATACTATACATTAGAATGCACACGAATATTTTCTTGTTTCTCTCTCACGTATCCTTGAAATTAACCAAAAAAATATCTTAACAATCTCAAACTACTTACATTTTACTTTATTGCTATAGTTAGTATTATTAACCATCCATCATTTCCAGGTTACCATTTTTACCTTTATTTTAAATTAATTCTAATAATTCTTAAAAGAAATTATTAATAATTAAAATAACCTTATATTCAACTTAAATTGTTATATAAAACATAATTTATATATTAAAAATTGTATTTATTATGAATTTTAATTACAATGCAGTTTACATATCTTTTGCAGGCTGATAGAATGAGGGGTAGTGATTCATATTTTGTTATTGTTTCTGGATTTTTTAGTCTTTTTTATATATGCAAAATATAATTTAATTTATTTGTTTGAAAATATTTACTTAATACAAATTGTAATTACATATAAATATTTATTCTATGCCATACATAAACTAAAATATTAGTCAACTAATACATCTAGATCCTACCAATATATATAAAGTTTAAAAATTCAGTACTGAATTTAATTTTTCACTTTTATTAAAAATAATATTCAATGCACCTTAAGAAAAACATCTTTAATTAATTGTACTATTATAACTGGAATGAGGAATTGGAACCTTATTGTTGGGGGTAGAGGAGGGGTTGAAAAATGAAAAGCATATGACTTAATCTTAACTACATATACAATACAATTTTTTAGCGACATTTTCGATGGAAAGAATTGATAATCAGCTGGTAATACTATTTTGGGTTAAAAAGTGGTAGCAAGAATTGGTAAATAAATTTAAATTTTACTCCCCCATAGACCATATTGTAGTTCATTAAAGAATCTCTCTAAAAAATATGATCATCAAGCAAAATTATTAATCAAAGGAGAGTTTAAACAATTCACGAATTAATTTGACTCCTTACTCTTATAAGAAGGAAAGTTATTTTATTACATACAGAAACATATTCACTTCATCAATGATGACCTTGCATATCTAGCATTTCATCTAGTCGTTTCAGTTTATCCAATCCCTCACTAATCAAGTAACGAACCCTTTGCTTCTCATCGCAGTTCCTATTATTTTCCATCTCTTGTCGAATTGTCTGTCTCAGTTCATCTATATAGTTCATTGCATCAACCAATGTTATAAAACTTCATCTATATATCAATGAAATGGAATATTTTTAATGAAATTCTTAACACCGCCATGTAAATTTCAGTGTAAAAGAAAATACAGAGTGAGGAAATAACATTCATACGAGCCACATGTATGCCTATCTTATTTAAGAAAAATGTTTCATTACAACTCTCAAAAACATATATGCATTAACAATACTTTTCTTAATATGGGAAAAATCTTGCCCAACTGTTGGTATCCCCGGCCCAAAAATGTTAATATGGGAAAAATATTGCACTACTCTTCGTATCCCCGGCCCAAAAATGGGGTGCCTCCTCAAGGCTCATGGCTTCCGATCCTGACCAGGTATTCTAAATATTTGATAGTACATTTTTGTTAAATGTTAATTTCCATTATAAAACTATATATATAGAGAGAGGGGTGGATGGTTCAATTTTGAAAAAAAATGAAAATCAAACCAATTAATTTTAATTAGCTTAGGTTGGTTTGGTTTTTGGAATTTTTTCCTTTGATCTGAACCAAACCGAACCAATGATAATCGAGTTGGTTCGGTTCAATTTAGGAAAAACCGATGAAAAAATTAAAAAATCAATTTTTTTATTAAATAGTAAAAAAATAATTTTATACCTAAAACTAGTCAAATCCTTTAATTTACTAAATTCATAATTTTATAACAAAATATAAAGTGTTTCATATATATTAAATTAGTCAAATTAAATTATTAAAACAACACAATACAAACTTAACAATAAATATATAAAATAACTTAAAAGTTTACTACTTAAAAATATAAAATAATATGAAGAGTAAAGACGAAATGCTTTAGATGCTGAAACCCTAAACAAAATACTGAAATAGGTTACTAAATTTACTAACTTAAAAATATAAAATAAATATATAATAATATATACTCTTTGATTGGTTTGGGTTGCGTTAGAGTTTTGAAATGTAAAAACCACGAAGCGAACTGGACATGGTCGATTTGGGTTTGGTCCAGACTCGATCAAGTGAAAAAACCAAACCAAACTAATTGATTCAGTTCGATTTACCGGGTTCGTCTGGTCAACCCAAACCCATAAACATCCATATATATATAGCATCAAAAGAATGCTTGCAAGATTTGGAAAAAGGAATGACCCAAATAAATAAAGAACATTCACCTCTAGCAGAAGAAGGGGCTCGACCAGCAACTCTCAATGCTTGCCTGTAAAGCCTTAAAACTCGAGCACGGAGAAGGAAGTCTTGTAGATCCATGGAAAAACTGAATCCAACCTCTTCCTAAATAGTCATTTCAAAGAACAAACAAAGCAGTTACAAGAACAACGAATAATAGAAACCTAAACAAAATAAAGTTTCTTTATTTTCAAATCACTAAAAGAATGAGAAAAACCTCATTAGCACATTTTGGCAAACACATGGAGTGCTTCTCAACTATATTTTATATAGCAAAGCTAACTAGGAAACAAGAAAACATCTTAAGAAGTCATTGCATAAATAGTCCCATAAGATTGGCAGCAATAATATCACACAAAATGATAAATTTAAATTTGAATAGAAAGGAGATTTAGGTACAAACATGCACATTGCTTTTAGATTTTAGAACACATGAAAGACTAGAACTCTCACTGTATGCACCCAAACAAAAATTCACAATCACTTATCTGTTGCGACACATGCTCACAAAACCCAGGCTAGGTCCGCCCATGACTAGCCCAACTAACTCAATACATTAGGCAATTATTACTTTTTTTTTTTCTAAATCATCTTCTCTTTCTCTATTTCTTTTGAGGAAAAAATATATATACTCTCTTTATAAATAAATTAATTAATAAAATTGTAAATTGTTAAAGTACTAATGCATAAAAATTTGACTAAATTACACAAAGTTATTTTTATTACACCTGTTAGGGTACTTAGTACAATAACAAATTTGTTTGGCAACCACCCAAAGGTGTTACCTACATTTCTGTTGAAAACAGATCGACTCAAAGACACTACAAAGGCAAAAGCACGGTAGGAGAAGGCAAGTATTTAGGGATAGCTCACATGACATACAACTAAACCCTAGAACATTTGGCAACCACAGTAGGAGATATGGAGAGGTTAGGAGAATAGCAAATTGCATATCATCATTTTGATGAATGATGTAAAGAATCACTATCTCAAACCTCTCTATGGTTTTATCATGGAATATAACACATACGGCATCAATGTTTCTTTAAACATTAGGGAGAAACATTGGATAAAGACCCCTATTTTAATAAATTGGTTTAGGGTTTAAAGTTTTATGTGTTTATTACTTTCCATATACCTTAATAGTTAATGTCATGATCTTTATCCAACTGGCGACCACAAAATTCTTGGGCAAAATTTGAACCCATGACCTCTCCCTATCGTCTAGTTTAGTTGGTAGAGCACAAGGCTCTTAACCTTGTGATCATTGCGGGTACACACCTCTCAAAACCTCCACGTCACCATGTGGCTCGAGGCTAGGGGGCTTGTTGATTGAGGGATAACGGGTTCGATCTAGGTATGATAATGGACGACCTCACTAGGATTAGATGATATTGCTCTCAATGTCAACGACCTCCTCATGATCAGTTGAGATCCTTGATGATGTCTACGACCAACTTAAGATCAGTTGAGATCCCTCATTATGTCTATGACCTCTTTGAGGATTAGTTGAGATCCCTTCTGATATCATCTTTTTAGGGAATATAGCAACATACCATCGAGCAGCAATCGTCATTCGCCACACAACCCCATAACGCTAATGCGCACAAAAGCAACGCTATTAACTATTGTGGAAACGACTTTTGTCCAACATCACAAATCATATCCTCCAATTGATCTCCCATGTGTTCCTCAAAATTACAAGCTTCTAATGCGCTTGATATGCCTATCAATTCCCCGTGTCATATCCATATGGCATAAATTCAAGCAATTAACACAAGGACAATAATATTTCCTATTTGTCTCTGGTGCATTTTTTTTTTTTTTGACATTCTAAAACTGGTTAACCTCATCATCAACTCCTATGTGGTGCGCAATTTCTTCATCCAACTTCGATCCATATTTGCTTCAATTCAAAGTCTTCTTCCGAAAAAAAGGGACAATTCAAGATTCAATACAACATTAATACAAACTATCCTTATTAAATTAAATTGTATTGAATCTCAAAAGGGAAACAAAGGTTCACTTATAATACATAACAACTCAAACTTTGAAACATTAAAGCAAGGAACAAGCAATAGCAAACATCATGTAAACTAACATCTCACACCTTTCTACTTTAAAAAGTTTCGACATCTATACTTTAACAATTTTAAATCCTATGAACATAGAAGCTATGGGCATAGATAGTGAAACGTACTTGAAAAAGACATACCGATTCACTCTCTTTGTAAAGAAAACAACCACGTATGTGATTTTGGACAAGAATGAAGAAGTCGTAATTAGGAAACAAACTATGAAAAAAAAGTAATAATTTGGATGAGGATTGATACAAAAAAATAATCTAATAATAGCAAACTATAATCTAATGGAAAAGAGAGGAAGACAGCAGGACAATCTTTAACGCATCGGTTTATTAACGGAGGGAGTATAGTGAAATGTTGACACTCATCATTACACGACTCGGAGCAAATCTTACAACTAGCAAGCTTTGTCCTTTAATTTGATAAAATTATCTATTATTATTATTTTAATTTTTTTTGTTATTAACAATTAAATTAATTACAAAAATGTCAACATACTGATTTTAAGCATTAAAAATATTATTTTTTAGTAAAGAATATTTATTACATCAGAAATGTAGAAATAAACTAGTGTTTTATTAAATAATTTTCTATATATAAATCAATTTGTAAATTGTCCTTATTATTATACTTATTATTTATTTAATTAATTAAAATGTTTTAATAGATGTTGCAATTGCCAAAAGGATAAGTCCTGAAGTCATACAATATTAAATAGTAACAACGTCACTGATAAACTGTATTTTATTAATTAAATGTTTGAATATGGTGTCATGCCTTTTAAATTAATTTGTAAATTGTGCTTATTATTATATTTATTATTTATTTTATTAATTAAAATGTTAAAAAATATTAAATATTAGATATTAAAAACGTGTGATTGATTAACAGCGTGACAGGGTGTTTTCTTAGTTTTAAAAGGAAATAAAATTCACGAAGATACTAATTTGCCCCCCATAATGATAAAGTAAAACACAAAACGTGTATTAAATAATAAAGAAAAAAAAGGCACGGCCATGGGAGGTTTGGTCTATAGGCTTGGTGCAGGCTGCAGTAGGCACACAAGGAGAGTGTCTTGCGATTTTGTCATATATATATATATATATACTAGGTACTTCCAAATGTAGGTACTTTCAAGTCAAACCTTCCGGACTTTCGGAGGCAATTTTTACAACAAGGGATATGATATAATATAATATATAATTAGATTCCACTTTTAACCATGTATTAAATTATATTTTGTAATTATGACATGGGTTTACATTTAAATCCACATTTAAATACAATTACATTATCATTTTGTTAAACTAAAAAATAAATGCTTCATTTTATGTTTTTTGCTTTAGGACACCCAATTCGATTAAGGTAAGGAAAAACTTTACTTCTTTCCTATTCCCTTATTCTCTCTCCTCCTTTTAAAAATACGAGTCTCTCCTTTGATTAAAAAAAAGAAACTTTTATTTTCAATTGTTTTAAAACTAGTGACTGCATTGGCTATATATTACAGAATTGAAGGGTATTAACAAATTTTTTTTCTCAGTATATCTAATTATTTAAGAACTAGCGACTGCACATTTGGAATTTACATAATCTCCATCAAATTTCTGTCTAAAATTACTTTCCGCGTGGCCACAATATATTAAATCATTCCATATATGTGATGGTTAAGATTAAAAAAACTTGAAACAAAATTAAATGTTAACCGCGGAGACTGTGCCACTTTTTATGACTATCTGAGTTGTAAAACTTTTTATTTAGTGTTTTGTACTCAGAGAGAATTATAGAATAATTGAAACTGAGATAACTAATAATGCTAATATATATTTATTAGTATAAACAATATCTACGCCAAAGTATTTTGTACTTTTCTGTTGTGGCAATGAACATGTCTTCTTTAGGTAAATTTATTTATTATTTTTATATAAATTTTTCACATCTTGTTTTTTATTTATTTTTTATCTTCTTTCATAATATCTACTTTTTGTTTTTTTAAATTTATTTACAAGGTTTTAAGAACTACTGACAAAATTTTTAACTAACCTAAACCTCGAAATTATCACTCAACTGAGATTGAAGAATTACATAACCGTAGAGGCCTTACTTGGGCTAGCGCTAGTGATGACAGCAACTTCACCAAAAATTCAGTAAGCAGTAAGCAATCCTGATCATAAAAGAATTATATAAATTCAAATGAATAAATAGAAGATATAAATAATTCAGATTTTTGCAGACAAAAACACCAGAGCTAACTTCCAATCTCCATATCTTCAACCTTGGCTAACAAGATTTTTTATTTTTGTTAATTCTCCTAATATGAGTTGATTTTTATTTTTGTTAATTCTCCTAATATGAGTTGAAGGCCGTGTTTGAAAGTTTATATCAACTCATACACCCTACTCAATCAACTGAGTTAAATCACTTTCTGATTAACAAGATGGTGGTATTAAAAAAATAATATAATAAAGTGTGGGATTTGTTTTAATTTGAAGAGTTGATTTAAATTATAAAATAGTTTTAAATTAGAAGCAGTATGCATTAGCATCTAACTCCCATGTATTGATATTACGTTGGGCCTCTCCATTGGATTCTCGGGTCTACACTAGTAATTTATGTAGAACAAGACAAACAAGAAAAGGATAGAAGAGTAAATATTAAAAAGTGAAATAAGCATCAAAATGGAGGCGTGTGTGCTGCCAAATTAAAAAATTTAAGCATTAATTTTTAACTTTTTAGAATATCTTTTTTTGAATCAGCTCCAATGCTTAAATTTTTTAAGATACTGCTATATTAGCATACGAAATTGAATACACCATTAGTGGCCACAATATTCGACGGACCAATGTCCCTAAGTTTAAGTTTTGGGGAGGGATTAGCAGAGATTCTCTAATCCCTAATAAAGTTCTGCAAAGCATAATCTTTTACACAGAGGCAATAGAGTCGATCAATGTCACCACAGCCAGAAGCAATAGGGTCACAACTTGATGAAGTAGTTGACTGGATTATGAAATTAGACTGCCTTCAATCACAGAGGCTGATATGACATCTTATATGGCCCATTTGAAGATTAAAAATTATAGTAGTAATAATGAGGGAAAGAAAATCTTATGAAGGGGTTGGCATGGGAATGGCATTACTATGTGACCTGCCTTTACGTGTATTTTCAACAATGCTATCATTAGTGGTATTAAAACAATCTCCAAACTCAATAGCAGCTTTGATAGAAAATACTCTGCTAGTCTGCTATATGCAATTAATTATTTTTTTCATAGAAAGAAAATTATTTAAAGAGAGGATCAAAGTCTAGCTACAAACACAGCAAAGATAAGCATATCCTCTACAGCAAGCACAAATAATAGAGGCAAAACAAGAGAAATTGAGCAAGAGAAAAGCTAACAATGCAGCAGGGCTGTCACATGCCCAATTTCTTTGCAAATAGTGATGTCATATCCTTAAAACAGGTAGGGATGAATACCAAAAACATAATATTATGCCAAAGTAGAATTATCAGCAAGGATATACTCTCCAAGATGAGAGCATTCAGCATCAAATCAAAGATGCTTATGCATGACCAATTTTAATTTACTAGTTAGAAAGTGTAAACACCCCAGCTCAATGTCAGTTAATCATGGATAGATTACAATCCTGCCAACAAGGATGCCACCAATTAAGTAGTTAAATTTATTTCACAAGTTTCACTAAAGTTGCATATTCACACGAGACTAAGCAGGAACATGATTGTATAATATATATTCATTTCACAGATATCCAACTTTAGGTTCCAAAATTTGACATCATAACCCAACACCCACTTGGCTCAAGCATCAAATTTTAAGATTTTCATTCTCATAACACAACAAAATGCACCAAAATAAAAATGTGACAAACTCAATCCATACAAATGGGATCAAAACAGCCAAAACTTGGTATAAAGAATAATAACAGGGGAAGGAGATGCAAGTTGCAACTTGCTTGCTCCTGTATTTAATCAAAGAAATTTAATCAAAGAAAGAGAAATGGGAAATGGTAGTCGGTTTTCTCAGCAGAAAACACTAAATAGCCCTGAACCTAAAGCTAAGTCGCCCATAAATCATTTGTCCCCATACCTCCACCATTCTCTCCAACATTAATAAAAGGTTAGAAAGGACATGGAAGATAGCACATAGGATACCCACAAAGCAAAAGCAGAAGAAGCAGAGAAAGAAAGAAGAGGAAGATCCAGAGTGATGTTTGTGACAAAGCGGAAGCCTTGCTCTTCTGTCCTGCAGATGAAGCTGCTCTTTGCCATGGCTGTGATCGCACAATTCACCATGCCAACAAGCTTGCAACCAAACACTCATGCTTTTCTCTCTGCTACCCCACCTCCGAAGACATCCCCATTTGTAACATCTGCCAAGTACACCCTTTCTCTTCCATAGACATCTCCATTACTAACTACTAACTATCATTCATATTCATAACAGGAGAGGCGTGCATAACTACTAACAGCCATTTTGTTGCTCCCTATACAAACATAATATGAGCAGTAGCGAAGTAAAAACAATAATGAAATTGAATCAAATACTCCAAGCAAAACAATATCACTTAATCAAACCCCTGTGTCCTTCCAAAACCGCTAAACAACAATATTCCACATTAACCCCTCTCCAAACTCTGATGGTTTTATCCGCAAAGCCACTGCACACAAAATCCACAAAAATAGCCAAACACAAAATCGATTTGGAGTTCCACGCAACACATCTATCAGCCCCATTCCCCCTTCATCTCTCTCCCAAACCAAAATAGACCTACCACACACCAGCGAACAGAACGTTTTGGTTCGACCACGAGGTGAATTAGAGGAAAAAACAAAACTAAGAAACATAAGAACTATTTATCAATGCAATGAAACTGAATCGAAGTAAAAACATAAATTTTTATGATTTTAGAAACCTAGTTAGCTTACCTTGTACCAATAATGAGCAGCAAGAAGAACGCTAGAATGAAGAATGAACGTAGAACCAAAACAAAACCTAGCAACAAGGAAAACAAAATCAAATAAGAGAAATAAAACCATACAATCGGTAATGACAGAAATCAAAACAATACAATCGGTAGAGTTTGTGTGAACACGAGGATTCGGTCGAGGGTTCCCAACGAGGATTCACGAAGATGCTTCGATGCCAACAGCTTTGTGAGAGAGAGAATGAGCCAGGATGTTGTGAGAGGGGAGAGGGAGAGGGAGAGGCTATTCGACTCGTAGAGATGCTTGAACGGCAAGAGTGTCAATGGAAAAGAGAGTGATTACGGGACAATGACGACGGCAACAACTGCAAAGTGGAAGAAGAAGACTCAGAAGAAGGAGAGGTTAAGGTTCGAGTGAATAGGGAGGGCCAGCGTAGAGTGGAAAATAAAACATCTTTTTAAAAAAAAAAATCTATCTATAGCTGTCTGCGTTAACCCGCGGTAGGATTTGTTTACGTTACATCTAAAACCGCGGTAGTCTAACAGCCCTTTAACTTTACATCCTTTTTGTTTTTTCACCAAATAAGAACATTTGATTGAGACCAAATAAGATGTGAAAGTACAGATATAAGACAAAATCAACTCTGAACAATTTCACCATAGATGTATGAATCTTTTAAGCTATGCAAATAAATATGCATAACTTAAGTGTTACATACTGTAAGGTGACATCTAAAAAATCCATCAATAACCCTTAATATTAAACTAAACATAAATTAGAATTCACTTGTCACTTCACAAATAAAAACAAGAAATTCTTATGAAAAATTTTTAGTCAAATTTAAGTATAGAGCATGATCTTATTTCCCCTTCAACCTAAGTCAAACACCTTCTTTTTAAAAATCATGACATTTCTCTACAACCAAATAACTTGTATTATTGCACACCACCCCACTAACCATCATTCAGTAGCCTTCTTTCCTGTAAATGCTTGAGAGTTCTAAAAAAAATTATTTCTTAGTGCATGAGGGATAACAGTTGTTATTCCAAGCATATAATACCATTTTCACTAAAATTGCAATGTTATTGAGCATTCAAAGAAGATGTGGTTTATCTCTTCCTCAAAAGTGTTACATAAAATACATTTGTATTGTGAATCCCCCAAAGGGATATGTCTTCTTTTTAAATTCATTTTGGAAGGAATACAATAAAAGAAAATGCGTCAAATGAGAAAAGTCACCTTTTTGTGAAACTTTGATCTTCCATAACTCCTTAAATATGTTCTTCAGCATCATATTGTATCTTGTGTTGTGGAGAACCTAGTATGTCGACTTTACTATAAACAAAGTAGAGTCATTTGCTTTCCAAAGCCAAAAATCTCCTCCTGGTCCTCCACACCTAACCCTATGAATGTCATTAAGAAAATCGCCCACCATTCCAATTTACCACTTAAACCATCTCTTTCTCCATCTAAAATTCCAAGACCAAACCCCATCTATAACCTTCCCCATTCCTCCTATCATATTCTCTTTTTGTCCTGAATTTATAAAAATTCTTCTATATTTATTTTGCAAGCAATCTCCCCCTAAATACTCATCTGCCCAAAACTTTGTAGATATATGATCCCCAATCTTCCAGTAAATCTCCTTATCAAACCCATTGTTATAACTCATACAACATACCTTCTTTATATCTCTCCACCACATTAACTCAAAGGATTTTATATGATTCATATTTATGCATCTCCACCCTCCATATTTTGAATCAATGACTCTCTCATAAAGCTCCCAAGTAGAGTGAAACAAATTTCATTTCCAGTTAGCTAACAAGGCATAATTAAACAAAGACACATCTTTCACCCCCAAACCTCCACATTCTTTTGGCATGCATAGTTTCTTCCACCCCACCCAAGCAATCTTCTCCCTACCCTCCTCACATCCCCACAAAAATCTCCTTTATAGTGAAGTCGGCCTTTTTACAACTTTCTCATAAGCTTTGAAAAATGATAAATAGAATAGAGGTAAAGAAGTGAGTACCGAACTGATCAAACAAATCCTTTCGACAACTGAGAGATGTTTTTGTTTCCATAATGCAAGTTTCTTGTTGAATTTGTCAATGATTGACTCCCACGTAGAAATATTTCGTAGGTTGGCACCAATGGAGATTCTCAAGTACATAAAAGGAAAAGTTAGGATTTCACAATTTAATTTCGTTGAAAACTTCTCTAATCTCCCCCATCAATTCTAACCTCCCAAACCGAATCTTATGAAAATTCACTTTCAACCTAGAAACAAGTTCAAAACATCTCAATATGCTTTTGACAACTACCACATTTTTATATTCATTTGGCCTATGAATATAGTATCATCTGCATATTGGAGTAGATTCACTTCCACATCTTTGTCACCCACCTTAAGACTTTCAAAGAATCCCTTTGAGGTTGCCTCTTATATCAAACCGCTTAGACCTTCTGTCACAATAGAAAAGAGAAAAGGAGCAAGTGAGTCTCCTAGTTGAAGGTCTATTCGAGGATAGAATTCCTTTTTTGGGGTTCCATTAATAAGAATAGATATCAAGGTTGATGTTAAACAACCAAGTATCCATATTTCATGAAATGTCATTCTTCTCATCATATAAACAAGAAATTGCCAACTCACCAAGTCATACATCTCCTTATAGTCCACCTTAAAAAACATGTTTTCCTTCTTCCTCCTTCTAGCTCCATCCCCCACTTCATTTGCAATTAGAACACTTTGAAGAAGATTTCTTCCACCTAAAAATGCACTTGTCGTTGATCAATCACTCCATGGAGGACCTTTTGAAGTATTTTTGCCAATAGTTTTAAGAGCACTTTATACATGCACCCTACCAAAGAGATTGGTCTATAATCTCTCTTACCCTTGTGGATCACCCTCATTGGCTATAAGTGCGACAAAAGATGCATTTGTCCATCTAATAAACTTTTCGGTGATATAGAATTCATTTAGGAAGTTTAGCATATCAACTTTCAAAATATGTCAAAATTCCTTAATAAATCTAAAGTTCAATCCATCCGAACATGGACTTTTTGAGCTTTTACAATCCCAAATGACCTCCTTAACCTCCATTTTCCCAAAGTAGGCAATTAACAATGAATTATCCTCCATAGCGATCCTCTTGGAATTAACACCATCTAGATTCAGCTTCTCCTATACCTCTTCTTGAAATCTTATTTTAAAAAACACATGTGCCTTTTCTTTAACTTCCAGTGGGTCTGCCGTCCAAACCTCATTTACCTGCATCCCTTGAATCATATTTTTCCTTCTCCTCCAATTCACCATCAAGCGGAAAAATTTAGAGTTAGACTCCCCTCTTTTAGCCATTTGACTCTAGCTTTTTGCTTAAGTAGGGATTCATTGTACCACACATTCTTCCAAGATTCTTCTTGTAAACTTCTTCCATTATCCACTTCTCATATAGTCAACTCGTCAACTTCCTCCTTTAGATCAAGGTCTCTAATGCTCTTTTCAATCCTATCAATATTTTTATGGATATTGCTAAAATGAGTATGGTTGCACTCTTTTAATACACCCTTTAATTTCTTCAATTTTTCTTTCAAAACAAAAGAGCACTTCATTCCACTATGAACCCTTCCTTGTGTCTTCCACAAATGTGATAAATTTTTTCTCTTCAAATCATCTGTCAAGAGTTCTAAAAGGTTTTGGACCTCATTCTACTACATTATTCTTTAGTAGAATGGGACAATGATGGAAAATATTTCTATTCAACACATGTTGTGAGTAACCTCCCCAAATTAGAAACTATTCCTTTGAAATTAAGAACCGGTCGATTCTAACTTTACATCCATTTAAAGGAAAATATTGCAAATAATTTTCTAGTTATTTACAAACTTGTTATCACACATTTGTCTATATTGATTATCATAAAATGTACTTTTTCTAATAGGTACTTTGATTTGTTGTATGCAAGGTATTATTGTTTGATGTTCATGATAAATCATTTTCATGTTTATATTTTATTGCAAGCATTTATAGCAAGTGTCTTATTTTGGATTGTCTTGTGTTTTGTAGACTAATTTTTCTACTTATTTCTATGTAGAAAACTTTTGAAAGTGAAAAAAGATGAAAACAGTAAGAAAATATACAAGTTGACCAAAAATTAAAGGAAGTAGAATCGTGCTTAAAGACAACTTACTAAGTTAGAACGTCCATGCATATGAAAGAAATGTGCTCTACTTACATGAAAATAGCAAGGAATGGTGTTTAATTATGCACCACCTATACATACTTAAGTGTTAACCGAAGTTTATAAAGAGATGGTTTGATTCTTATTAAATACATTTTTTTGTCATCCACAAAAAATCACTTATTTTTGTTGAATAGGCACTTATTATAATTATTTATATGTTTGGTTAAATTTTTAAAATAAGTTGAAAAAATTAAAAATATTTTATTTTAAAAAGCTATTTGAAGTTATTTTTCAAAACAAGCTTATGCGGAAACAGGTCAATGAGAACCAGAAAACTGATACACTAAAAAATTATTTTTATAATTGTGTCTGTACATAAAATTTTCTACTTAATAAAAATTACTTATAAATAAATTATTTATTTTAAAATCACTTATTTTCTAAGTTTAACAAAACGCTAACATATGTTAAAAATTAAATAATACTCTGTCGAGCATAATCAAAATCGACGTTTATATAGTTAGTTGTTTTATTTTTAAAATACGTTTATGCAGAAAATGAGATGAGATAGCAAATGCAAAGTTTATTTCATACTTCACCAAAACCTTATGCTCGGCGTTATCTTAAAATATATTTGACCCACGTGTCATGTTCAGTGATTGGATCAAAACTTCACAACTCAGAGTGACGAAATTAAGGGCAAAATCGGCAACATTGAAAAAAGGAGAAAAAATCTTTACCTTCAACTTCAAAGCCTAATAACTGAATAAGCTTAACAGATTTTATTTGACTTATCGGAATAAGTTAGGTTAAGGTTCTAAGCTAAAAAATAATTTGGTAAAACAAAAAAATTAATTTCCTTTTTAAGAAAAAGATAATTATCCTTGTTCCGAATTTCGAACAGATTTTAAGATTCTCTCTGCTGATCATGAGTTCCAATTTTACTTTGAGAGGTTTGATTGATTTCACCAATTTGTACTTCAAAATGAAAGAGTTCGTTTTTATAGTTAAGAAGAATTGATAACTTGTTGACTTGTCTTTGTTTCCTATGCATTCTATGTCTGGATCTCAAATAAAAGCCAAATAGTAGTCATTTTGACTAAAAATCGAATTTTAGAAAAACAATACTTATAATCCTACTAAAAATAAGGATAATACTAAAAACTATTATAAAAACAATGCTAAAAATAATAATGTTATATAAACATTAATATTTAGAAAAACAAAAAATAACAAATTAATAAGTAATATTTTATTTATAAAAAAATAATAATATTATAAAAATTATTTAGTTGTAGCTATAAGTAAGCTGCTATAAGTAAGCTGAAAAATATTTCATGTATTGTTTTACATTTGGTTCCATCATATGATACACCTTTTTTCTTTATTTATTTTTTAAATTAAATTACAATTACAACCATTAGAATAATGAGAATTTAAATATTTCTATTTGAATTTAAAATTCAACAAACTACCTTGATTATTATTATTTTGAAAACTATTAATTTTATCAACTAAAGTTCGGTAACAAGTTATTTAAAAAAAAAATTACTAACGTGACACTAGTCACTTTAGTAAACAATTTTACAAGAGTTGTTCAGTTGTTGTCATGTGTAAACTAAAGAGTATTTTATGTATTGTTTGTATCTCTATACTTAACACGATATTTTTATCTATCTTATTTTCTCTAAATTAAATTAAATTACAGTTATAATAATTATATTAATAAATTTATATATGTGTATTTAAATTTGAAAACACTACATTGTCATCCCTCGTCATTGTTACCACTATTATCATCGGTGTCAATACCGCCACCACTTTCACTACCACCCCTCTAATCATTATCATTATCACCGTTAATACTGTCACCACTATCGTCATCGATATTGTCACCACTATCCTTGACGATGGTGTTAGTATCGACAATGGGGGTGATGACAACCCTAAGACTCATATCTTCAGATTCTGATAACCCACTATCAATGTTTTCATCATTATTTGATTGCTCATTTGTTTTCAATGCTAAGTCTTTGCCTTTCTTTTCCTTTTGTTCTTCTTCTGCCATCCTACTCATGTCTATCTCATATTCTCCGAGCTTTCCAAATAGTCCAACACTAGACATAACAACCAAGTTCTTGGATTCTGTTATTGTTGTTACTGTGGGTTGTCATCTGCGGTTAAGAGATTTGAGTATCTTCACATTCAGTTGTTCTTCCTCAAATAGTTTTCCAAGTGTTTTTAGGTGGTTGACTATATGTGTGAATCTCTTTTGAACATCCATAATAATTTTACCTTGATTCATGCAAAACATCTCATACTCTTGAATAAGTGTGTTCTGTCTAACACGTCTTACTTCAAATGTTCCTTCATGGGTAACTTGGATTAGATCTCATGCTTCCTTAGCTATATTGCATGCTGAGACCCTGAAAAAATCATCATTATTCAAAGCAGAGTGTATAATATTTTAAGCCTTAGAATCATTTTCAGCACGTCTTATTTCATTAGTGGTCCATAATTCATATTTTTTTTTCAACTATTTCATTTTCAACCATATATGTAGGAATTTTATAATCAATTATAATATCTTGCCATATGCCTTGGTTTATAGACTCCATAAAAATTCTCATTCTAACTTTCCAAAAAGCATAATTTTCACCAATGAATAATGGTGATTTGTTAATAAAGGCACCCTCACTAAAAGGTAGTTGATTCCTTGACATGTTTAAAAAATGGATAGATATAATCTTGAATATTTCTCAAGATCATGCTCTGATACCAATTATTGGTCCAAGGGGAATCTAGAAGATGGGTTGAATACATTTACAATATATTTTTCAAACTTTTTCTTTTAAAAAATAATATCAACGTTTTAAAAAATATCCCCTTTAAGAAATTTCCAAAATCCACCTTAGTGTTTTTTTTTAAAAAAAAAAGGTTTTTAAAATAAGCTTGAAATATCAAGATTCAACACTTCTTATGTTTTGGGTATCAAGCTTGATCAATAACAATTTCTTCAATGATGATTTTCAGTTTGCACTTGGTTAAATCACAATATGAATTTCAATCACAATTCTTTTCAATCAAAGATTATAGGTAATGAATGTGTAGTATCAAGATTCAACAATTCAATAAAAAATTCAATAACCCAATAACAATCTCAACTAAAAAATATCAATAGAATCAATTTTGTTGCATAAAGATTCAAAATAAGGTTGCAGCAGAGAAACCCACTTACAAAACAATCACGAAATCAATTTAAAAAATCATAAAGAGTGTAAGGAAAAAGAGAATTTGTATAGTAGTTTTATACTAGTTCGGTCAACCTGACCTACATCTTGTTTTCAAACTTAACCTTTCGCTAATTTAATTTCCACTAAAATTTCATACATGCACAACATACATACAAATTTTAATCATGGAAAGATTCAAAACCACACAACAAAAGAGACTTCCTCTTGCTCCCTACAAGATTTTGCTAAATCGTGACTTCCATTCACTCACAACGCCTCATTCACAACTTCCTATTGCAAAATTTCACAATAATCTCAAGATCCTCTCGAGAGATTATAGGGCTTTTGCAAAAACACAAAGATTAGGGTATAAAATAATATCATCTTATTTGTGATGAATACCCAAGCAATAAAGATGAAACTCACAACTTTCTTTCCCTTTGATAAACCAATTCTTGATCATTCAAACCATTAAATTATGGGTTTTGTTCTTGGAGAAAATAGGTAAAAACAGTTAGAAATAAGGAAGCTTGCTTTGGAACTTTTGTTAGTTATGAAAAATCTGGTTTAAAAATGCTTTTATATGAGTTTTGTAGCAAGGTAATCGATTACCTAGTAGATTATCTGATCTACTGCTACAAAATAGGCTCACATATCATGGTCTCGGGTTTAATCAATTACTATTTTCAGGTAATCGATTACTCCTAAGAGCAGGAATAAGAATATCCAATTTTCTCGAAGGATAATCGATTACCATAATAAGGTAATCGATTACCTTACTGCAAAAACTCATTTTGATGATTTTTCAACACTTCCCGACCTATGTAGTTTATCTCTTAGCTATTCGAACACATTTTCATGGCTATTTAAACACATAAGACCAGTATCACACCTATCAAACGTGTTTGGTACCATAAAAATAAATCGAGTAAAACTTAAAGACAAAACTCCAAATGATAGAATTCATTCTTCAAAACCAAAACTTCAAAGAGCTTCAAAGAACTTGATAACTTCTTCAACCTTTCCAATCCTTCAATTACAACAAGAATAAGTAAAATAAGCTTAGTGAAAATTGCTCTAGACGAGGCTTCTAATAAGTTAAGGTGAGTGATGTAAATAAAGATAGGGTATCATCTAACAAGCAAATAATAGTATTTTGAAGATGAATTGTATACAAAAAAAAAGAAAAGAGAAAGATAAATACCATCTTAACAAGTTCGACAAATATTTCAAAAGTTAGTCTCAACCTTTCTTTCTTAGTAATTCAATAATTATTGGTAAATTCAATGTACATCCAGATGGTATTTGGTAAATGTATAATTGATGCATTCATTCTTTAGAATTTTAAGCAATAATTTATTTTTCTTTTAAATTGCATCTAAGGATCCACATTCATTATTTTATCCCAAGTCACTCTAAAAACACCTCAAATGTTGGTAAATTATGTTCTAAAACATAAAAATAAGAAAAATGAACAAGTCCCAAGTTAAAATAAAAAGAGTTTAATTGGTATACACTGTCAGTGTAAAGATTTTTACTCATTCATGGTAGATTTGTTGACTTTACTCATTACTATTTTAAAAGTCACATAAATGAAAAGTCATGATTGAATGTCAGTGTAAAAATTATTTACACTGACAGTGTCTACCAATTAAACTCAAATAAAAAACATCTAAAATGCAAAAATTAAACTTAAATGACATATAAAGAAATAAAAATAAAACCTAAAAATAATGAAAAAATGAATGCAAAGCATCAAATATTAAATTTTTGTAGTTACAATAGAGACTAAACATTATTTACAAGAAATAAAATCTTACTCAAGGTCACTATTTATCTACTACTTTATAACATCTTTTTATTAAAATATTTACACTAAAAATAGATTAATATACAGAGATTACAAATATTATTTATAGAAGAAAATCAAGAGCAATTGATTTCTATTATTTAGTACTTTATAATATTTTTTTAAAATACTTATACTAAAAAGTTAAATATATTAAGTTAATAATATAATAATTTACGAGTATATGGAAAATAAAAGTATATCCAATATCATTGATTTATATATTAATAGAAAGTTTCTTTTATTAAAATATTTATACTAAAATAATTTAAATATAATTAGTATATAATATCATAAATTAAAAAAATTTTAGCCGGTATAACATAATATTTACGAGAGACAAAACAACGTTCGAGATTATTAATTCTAGAACTTAATGTGATTATTTTAAAAAATCCTAATATTTATAATAAAAATAATTTAAATATAATTCTCTAAGAATATCATAAATTAAATAGGTTAATTATGATAGATATTATAGATATTATATACTCACACAAAATAAAATGCTACTCAACACCATTGATTTGTTTTATTACCTTATAGTATTTTTTGTTAAAATATTTATAATAAAATTTAAAGATAATTAGTTAATAATTTCATAAATTAAAATAGTCTTAACATAAAGGCTACATATATTTTTTAGGAAGATAAATCATACGATCTAGTTAAAAATACAATACATCAGATATTAAATAATTTTAATTATAATATAAAATACTAATATTATTTACAGAAAATAAAATCTTTCTCAAAGTCATTATTTTTTAATTGAAATATTTATACAAAAATAATTAAATATAACTCATTAAAAAATGGTAATTAGAATAATCTTAATTAGTATAGAGTCTACAAATATGGTTTATAAGAAAAAAATCATGCTTAAAAAAGTAATTTATATATTTAGTGTAATTAATTTATAATCTATTTTTATTAAAATATTTATAATAAATATCGTAAATCAAATTAGTATAATAAATTAAAATGATTTAACAATGAGAAAAGTTAAAAGTATTATTTACAAAAAAAATATTTTCCAAAATCATTAATTTTTTTTATTTTATAATTTCTCTAAAATTTATACATTTTTTGAATAAATAATATCAATGAACAATTTATTTTGCTAATATTAAAAACATGACTTAAATATTGCTATAAAATATGATTTTGTCTAATGTACACAATCGATAGATACTTACGTTAAAGAGGTTTAACTTAACTCAGTTGGTTGATGGAGCATGTTGTTTGAGTTGTTGTAAATTATCAGCAATTAGTTCAATTTTTTCATAAGGCAAAAAAATATTATTAAGAAAATCATTTGCTAAGCAAAAGCACAATAAGTGTAAAAAACAACATTGTTCTTACTCTTTCAAATGTGTCAAAGACGACTTGTAAACCACACAAAAGACAGACACATATTAACTATCTAGATCTTCTTATAAGTTTCACAAACTGAAAGCAATGATTCTAGATTTCCTTATAAAACGTTTGTGGTATCTCATTAGACACATAATTTTTCCTAAACATGAATCACTACTTGGCAATTAAGGAACAAATCTTACTTCATAAAAAACACACCTAAATTTTGACCAGTTGACAACCTATTTGCGATTAATTTTCAAACTAAATTTTGACCAATTGCACTTTTGGTGAAATCCCTTTAAATCAAATGAATTTTCAAACTAGACATTGCGATTAATTATTGCCTCGTCATATTCTTTTTTGCACTCCCCATCCTACCTCATCCCCATGTGTTTGTCTAACCCCACCCCACTTGTCACCTCCCCCCTTTCCTTGTATAGTATATTAGTATATTCTCCCGTTTCGACTTAGTTGCCCCTTCACCTCCTCCACATTTGTTTCATAATATTTTTTAAGTAACAAGTGAAATTGCATTTCTGAATTTAAATTTTTATTTCATAATATTTTTTAATAATTTTAATACTTTAAAACATTTTTTGAAATTATTACGAAATAATTTTTTTTCTCAAATGTTTTAAAAAAATGTTTATATATTTTTATAAGTCAACAAAAAGTTTATACACAACAACCATAAATTTAAAAAAGTTTATGTACTAAAAACATAATTTACACATAAAATAATAATAAATATAATAATACATTACTGCTTAACAATTAATAGTAAACAAAAAGATTTATACATAAAATAATAATAAATATAATAATACATTACTGCTTAACAATTAATAGTAAACAAAAAGACTAAATCGCTGGAAAAAAATATTTATATACTTTCACCAGTAAAAAAAAATAAATTATGTGTCATAATCATAAATTTTTAAAAAAGTTATGTAAAAAAATAGTTTATCCTAGTTATTATTATTGTAATAAAGAAGAGAAAATCTTAATAGGAGTTCCAAATAGTAGTGGTAATGAAATAAAAAATGGTGGTTTGCATATGTGGGCGGATAAAAGTGAGATGTTGTTTGACATAAATGTTTGTTTCGTATGTGTATAGGAAAGTCACAGCTATTTTATTTGACCTGTCTTACTCTGGCACCTACCTTTGTTGACCAGGCAGGCCCGTCCACACGTAAGACGTTGGTTAGGGTTTTTGTTTGTCCTTTAAAGTTGTATGGAGCAGAGCAGAGCAGAGCATGTCCATTTAGTGCTGTGTATAAGCCCTCCTCCTGATGGAGAAAGAGAAGCACTCTACTCTTAAGCAGAGGATCTTGAAGATACTCCCCAAAGCCGCTGCAGCTGTGTCCGTCACTTTCCATAACCCTCCCTTCAGCCCAACCAGGGATCACAAATTCAAATCCCATGGGCTTGGGTCCAAGCCCTTCTTCTCTGGTCCCATGATTCCCCATGAAGCTAGATCAAAATCAAAGGACGGCGTTCAAACTCAAGAACCCAATTCCCCTAAAATCTCCTGTATGGGACAGATCAAGCACAAGAAAAAGGCTGGGGCCAAGACCAAGACCAACTCCAACTCCAACTCCAACTCCAACTCCAACTCCGACCAACACAAACACTCTTCCAAGTTTGAGAGGATGTTCTTCCACGCCGGCAAACCCAAAGCTCCGGCCAGGATTGAATCCGACAAGGCACCGCCCGTGGGTCACATGAGGCGATTCGCAAGCAGCCGTGAAACTTTTTCCAATTTCGACTGGAAGGCTCAGATTGCGCCTGAAGAAAGGGATTGCTATTCCGATTGTGATGCTGATCCCGAGGATGAGGTCATAATCCCTTTCTCTGCTCCTCTTACGCTAGGTGCTGGGTCCAGCCTTCAGCCACGGAAAGAGATTAATCTCTGGAAGAGAAGAACCATGCCACCTCCTAGGCCTCTTCAGTTGAATCCCATTCTTACCGCCAAATGATTCTTTACTTATTCAATTTCTTCTTCTATCCCATGTATATATTTTGTGCTTAATCATCAACATCAATCATCCTATACTCTACCTATCACCATTTTTCTCCTTCAATTTTACCCCCACCCTCCATTTTCTTAAATCTCTTCACCCACACTTTCAATTATGTCGCTCTGCATATTCCTTCAAATCTTTTCAGCTCTACCACAATTCTACGGGCTCATTTGTTAACATTTCTCTTCTCGGGTTTTCTAATCATCTTATCGCTCAATACATGCTCCATTGTCAATGTAACCCTAGGCTAGATTGTAACATGGAAAGTCATAGAAATGAAAGTTAATTCCACAGAATCTAACAGTCATTTTCTTATGTAAAAATTGACAAATTGAATAATATGTAAGTGGGAAAATCCACTATACTCAGTTAATATTAATTAATTAAAACAATTTAATATTAGTAAAATATTTTTTTTATGCATCTTAGATACAACACTCATTTGCATTTTCCTACATTTAATACTGTTTAACTTTGTTTGGTTTTTAAAACCTCTTTTGAAGTGCTTGACAATTTTTCTGTTTTCAATTTGAATTGTTACAGTGATAATAGGAAGATATTTTCTTATAATAAGAAATTTTAATGACGACTATGTTAATTTCTTTAACTTAACTATAAACAACGTTTAATTAGGAATAAATAGATAATTTCTCTAACCAAAAGTAATCACTCATTTCTTCAATATATTCTACAGGAAATCAAACACATGCCGATACATTATAAATAATGTTTAATATACTAAATTATATATACACCTTAAAACTTATGCATGTGTTTGATTTCACATTTGATTTTCCATTATTATACTTTATAAGTTAAAGTAAATTTTGGTAAATTTCTATTGGATAAAAAATTATATCTAATTGTTTTTTTATAAATAAATATTAGTTGTTAATATATTAATTTTATTAATTAACATATTCAAACTCACAAATCTCTCGCTTTCTCTTTTTCTCAGCATGGAGATTTTGTCAAGAAACAACCTTATAAGTCTCGTATCTAATTGTTACAAACTTATTCTTATGATAAAAATTGTTCCAGGATAGAAGATTTGAGTCAGTGTAAATTGCCTACATTTACTGTTTTTAATTTGCCTTTACCTAAGTTAGGTGAGGATACGATGATCATGTAATGCATCTTTTTCTAATTCTTGTGGCAATTGTAATCATATATTGGTTTGATTATTAAGTTTGGTTTTGAAATATATTTTAAAAATAAAAATGTGTATGACAAAACCGGTTGTGAATTAATTATTTAGTTATTTTTTAAACAATTTTTCATCTAATTTAAAAAATAATAAAATTTGGTTTTTAAATTTTAATTTATGTTTTTATTTTAAATTCATCATTTGACATTACTTAATATTGTTAACTATCATATCTAATTGGAGAGGATTTATTTTTCTAATTGATAGTCATCAACCACTATTTTCAACTATGGATCACACCTATGACTAACAATTATCAATTTTCATCGTTGGCATTGAATACTACTTTCAAACGTTAGCAGTTTACAGTTGATTTTCAATCTCTAAAAAAAAAATATTCTAGTATCGTTAAAATTTGAAAACTAGATTTTAAGTAGTCTTTAAAATTTTGAAAACTTTAATAGTAAGCAAGCTCCTTCGTACAACCCTTTGATCTTAAGCAGCAAAGTATATAGCACAGTATATTAGGTTTGAAATCAATCTTATTCTAAAACAATTTACCTAGAAATTTAATATTCTAAAACAATTTGCCCTAAAAAGATCCACAATGAGACCATAATTGTGATGGCACATTGGGACTCAAAAATTTACAGATCAACATCACCTTAGGAGGGTCCAATTACAATTTCTAACATAATACATACACCAAGAGTTTAAACACAAGCATAAATAACATGTTTTTCAAATTAATTTTAATTAAAATTAAAATTTTCAATGTTCATCCAAAACTAAAGGTGTTTTAAAAAGTAAATAATTTTAAAATATTAAATTTATTTATTTTTATTTGATAACAAAATATTATTAGGAAAAATATTTATTATTTAAAGTGTTAATGTATACAAACAAATTAATTATTTGCAAAATTTAGTATTTTATAATATACAAAATAAAATAGAGAAGTTTTATTTATGAATTTGTTAAAATTTTATGTAATTTCAATATATTAATATACTAATAAAATATTCGAGAAAAATAATAAATATTCTTTGGTAATTTTCCTTAAATGACAAAGTAAATACTAATTATTTTTGTACATTAATTTTTTGTAATATGTAAAATAAAATAATAATAATCTTTTTAATGAATATTATTAAGAGAAAAACATTTATATGCTGTCATTGTAAAAAAAAATTACATTAATATTTAATTACAACTTTTTATATGTGGTAAGTTTGTTAATTTTGCCAATTAATACTTTAAAAGTCGTATAAATAAAAAATATGACTAGTGTAAAATTCTTTTTTATATTGTTGGTACATAAGTGTTAACTCTATTATTAAACCCTAAACTTATTTTACTATGTGATTCTTACAATTGCAATTTTGTTTTCTTTCTTTTTATTCCAACTAACTATAATAACTTTTAATCAAAGACACAATATTTAATATTCCAATGAATAAAATCGACTACCGATTGATTTCTATATGCTTTTTCAATAAATTTAGTATGAATGCATGCTTGAAAAATGTTAAGTACAAAATAAATGTGTTTTAAGAAAAAAAACCAAGAAACTTGCATAATTTAGAGTTTTACCTAAAATCCTAGTTATAGAGGTTTACAATTTTTTTTTTCGACGTAAAGGAAAGAGAATTCAAGCCTATCAAAGCCAAAAACATGTAAAAGCTAAGAACTTCTGAATAAAATGTCGGAATTTAGACAATGTAAAAAAGAAAAAATGAAGAAAATTAAATGAAAGCAGTAAATGATTAGATTAGAAATAAATGATGTTTGAAAGATAAATTTGTAAAAAATCTAAACCGTATTAAAATGAAATGGATTTGAATATACACATTTTTTTTTTTAAATTAGCCATATTAGACACTCATGCTTGTCTTACTCAATACTTATACTTACTTTACTAAACACTTACTTTTACTCGTCACTTATACTTGCCTTACTCGATCCTCATACTGACCTTAATCAACACTTATACTTACTCTACTCGACCCTGATACTTACCCTACTCGACCTTCATACTCGCCATGCTTGACCCTTATACTTGCCATACTTGACTCTCACACTTGTCATATGCGACCCTTATACTTGCCATACTCGGTTCTCATATTCCACACTCATACTTATCATACTCAGTCCTTATACTTGCCTAACTCAGCCCCCATACTTGTATTACTCGGCATTCATACTTGTCTTACTTAACACTTATACTTGCCTTACTCGACACTCATACTTGCTTTACTCGACATGCATACTTGCCCTACTCGACACTTATACTTGTCATACTCGACACTCATACTTGCCTTACTCATCACTCACACTTGCCTTACTCGACACTCATACTTGCCATACTCGACTCTCATACTTTCGCTACTCGACACTAATACTTGTCCTACTCGACACGCATACTTCCCCTACTTGACTCTTATACTTGCTCTTTTGGCACTCATACTTGCCCTACTTGACACTCATACTTGCCCTACTCGACCCTCATACTTGTCATACTTAACCCTCATACTTGTTATATTCGACTCTCATACTTGCCCCCATACATTCCATACTCGAAATAACACCCTACTTGACACTTGCCTCACTCAATACTCACCTTGCTATGCACTTATCGTACTTGATATTTGCCCCACTCAGTGCTCACCATACGCGACATAAACTTGTCTTACTCGACATAAACACTCTACTCGGCACTCACCCTACTCAACATAATTACCCATTATACATAAAATAGCTTATAAATTTCATAATACTCATGGTTTAAATTTTGTATTCAATTGTTTTTAGTAAATAAAAGTCAAACTTTTATATGATATGCATATTTTAGAAACAAAATTAACTTATAGAAAAAACCATCATAAAACAACATTAGTGTTCTTGCCCAACCTAACGCACCTCGGCCCAAGAAGTCATGCACCCTAACCTCTTCATCCAAATAACTCCCAAAATCTTAACCACCTTGCCCAACATATCAAGATCCCCTGAATCGCGCATACCTCGTACAACTACCATCCAAAAGATATACTCAAGCTCCAAAATCATGACACTTATTTCTAAGAACCCCATAAATTAATTATCTCCGATGATTCATATATATACAGACATCACAGTAAAGTTCAAGTAACTTCTCATCATATACTTTTCACCTTATACACTTATTAACTTGGGTGTTGAAGTCTTTCTAGGTATCCACCTGCTCCTATCTACCGTAAAGAAGTTCAGAAGTTTTGAGGCTCAAGAGTTAGTGTTCCAGTAAGAACAATTAGCTTATCATATAAGATAGTATGTAAAAGCTCTTTCATGTAGTTTTTAAAAGATTTGAGATATTTTACAAATTACTTTGCAAAATGTTTTACATTTTTTAAAAATAACTTATAATTTTTTTTTTAATTTTGTATATGTTTGTGAAGAAGTTCATCCAAATAAATCTTAAATAATCATTAACATTTAACAATTATTTAAAAAAAAATATTAGAAACATGTGCATAAAATATTTAGAAGATAGTATATAGTTTTTAAACTAACAACAATCATAATCATCCAGATTTAATAAGACTTATGACTTTTCTTTTCAAATATGTATTATGTGATGGTCTTTCTCCAAAAATTTAACATATGTTGTACGACGTACACTAATTGAAGATAGTACATGGTTTATTTGAATTGGTTTTTTAAGAGCAGAATTTGAGTTTTCTATTAATTTGAATTATTCGGGGGAATGCTATGACCAATTTATATATTATAATGATAAATTAGCTAGAAAACAATTAAGTTTTCATTTTGTAATCAACTTGTTGTTTCGGCGAATGTACCTTAGTCGAGATAGCTGCCGCCTGTAATGACAGTTTTGCCATAATGTTGATTATGTTTTGTTTGTTTGAAAGTGCCATAATATTGATTAGTCTTGACTGGTTGGTGGTTTCCGGATTACTTTAGAATTTGGTGTAAGATTTTGATCACGTCATAACTCATAAACATGGTTTGATTAATCACATCGCTTAATTATCAAATTCATGCAGCCGTTCTGCTTTTCCAGCTAAGTACCGTTAAGGAGTGTTATGGTTTGAACTTTGAAGTTTGAAAATTTACAAAACAAGAAAAGGAGGGGAAGGGAAGGGAAATGAATAAGTCACCATGCCCGCCTCTAAGTTAGGAGTAACCTCAGCCATTGCTCAGTGTCCTCCATTTTAGAGGCCCCATTTTTCCTTTTTCTTTTTCTTTTTAAAATAGTTTCTCATCTCTATTTATTCTAATATTTTTTTCTATTTTAAAAAATTTCTCATTTTTTATATCTCATGTTAATTCATTCAAACCTCTCATGTTTTCTCTTCAAATATATTTTTCTTTTCTAAATCTCCTTTTTTAATTTTTCTAATTCAATTCAACACCAATAATAACACAAAGATTTTTAAATTTATCTAATTTCATTGTTGAAAATAATAAAACTCACGTTTGTTATATAAAGCATTTTTTTAGTTTTAGGACCTTGAAAATAGCCGACGATCTTGAAAGTGACACGTAACTTATCTAAAATTAATTTTATCGAAAATCATATAAACTTCCCAAAATAATCTTATAAGAAAATCAAAAGTAGTATAATATTATGATATGGTAACCCCCATATACAGGAAGTAAAAATCAAAAGGCACAGAAACTTGATGAAGTTTATAGATAAGACAAAACGTGGACTAAATTTGTCACTATATTTTTGTTGTTGAGATGTTTATTCACTCAGATGATATATTTTAACTTGCATTGTAAATTTTGAAATAACCATTCAAGGTTTTTTTAATTAAAAAAACTTAATAACATAAAGAAGTCAATTTAAGATCTGGCCTTATAAGTATAAGAAAAATGGTAACGTGGACAGTTAATTTAAGCTGTAGTGTAATTTTTAATAAATATTTTAAGAATCTTGATAGTGAGATCATTAGAAGTTAGAAGTTTGGTAATTGGTAGGCAGGAGAAAGCGCGTGTGGCTTGTAGCAAGTTGGAACAATGTGAATTGGGAAAAATGTATGATCTAACGTCGTCTATCACATGTCACCATGTTCATTTATATTCTTGGATGCTCAAGTTCCACATGGATCTTGTTCAAATAACATATAAAAGAGCACGACAAATTTCCAGCCCCACCATTAATTAGACTACACATTTACAACTTAGTACTATTATTTTTATGCTTTATGCTTTCTAAATTAGAATTAGAAGCAGCCAATGCAGCATTATCAGCCACAATCCTTCATCATGTAGCCCAACAATTTAACGTCCACCTCCAGGAACGACAATCTCCCAATTTCTCTTTCTTTCCATTCTGGAGATGCATTTTTTCTCCCTACACCTCTTTAATAATTTAATTTTTTACCAGAATACCTGAAAAAATGCAACCGAAACAGCAACGTGGTGTGGAGGGGGAACATTAACAATCCGGGTTTGTCAAAAGATAATATGTGATTACACATCATTTCAGATGCATTAAAAATAAATAAAAAAAGAGAGCCTCCAAAATAGATAATTCGGATTACGTCCACGTCCACATTATATATTCTAAATGTCTTGACACGGAAATACTCTACGGTTAATAATTTGGACTTGTTAAAAGATTATATAGGGAGTATGCTTCTCGGTCATCCAAATTAAACAACCAGGATTGGTTTAAACAACATTTCAATTCTGCATACGCATGCCCCTTGTTACATATATTATTAAGCTAAGGGAACATGGTAACTTTACAAATGGTAGAGCAGCTAGGTTTGAGAAATCATTAAATATTTTTCATACATATATAATTTCTATAGATATTTACGGAAATGAGTGGCTTCACTGATCATTTCTGGAATAGTAGAGTTATACTATTCAACCTTTCAAACTCTCAATTGAGATAACGAGTTAGACCAGTTGACCTTCAAACTGTCAAATGAAAAGTGGATAAATCTCCAATTGAAATAGAGATTTGGGTGTAGAAACATTTATGATTAAATAAAAAATTTATTCTTTTATCATTTCTTAAAAATATGTTTGCTTTTAATTTTTCTTCAGTAAAATATTAAAAAACAGTATATTTATTTTTTAATCACGCATGTTATTATTGTTAAAGTAGAGTAAAATTTATTTTAAAAATAATTAAAAAATTAAAATTAAAGAAAAAATTAATGCATATTGATTCTATTTTTTGGAAAAAATTATTTAAAAAAATCCATAATCTATTCCAAACAGGCTTTAGTTTTGATTTTTTCTTGTATCTAGTATGGAGAAATGAGAATCAATTTGCATTAATTTTTCCTTTAACTTTGATTTTTTAATTATTTTAAAAATAAATTTTACTTAACTTTAAAAATAATAACATGTCTAGTTAAAAAATAAATGTTTCTAATATTTTACTGAAGAAAAATAAAAAGTAATGTCTTTAAGAAATGATAAAAGAATGAGTTTTCTATTTGGTCATAAATGTAATACTAAAAGAATGATGAAAAAAATTAATTTAACTGATGTAAATCCAGAAGGTTTGGATTCGTTTTGCGGATCTATCTAGTTTGGAAAGTAATAAGTTACAAAACAATGAAAATTGGGTAGACAAGAAAATGGAAAGGATGAAAATGACGAAAGGATAGATGACGCCACTTTCAAGAATCGAAAATAAGTCATATGATGCCTAGCAGAATGCCAAAAGTAAAAAATTCTTAATATGTTATAAAGAGAAATTCATCTCTCACAAAAGCATAAAACCTAATTATAATTTCACTAATTCAAGGGTTGTCCTTGACTACAATTAGACTATTCAAAATCATAACTCCTAAAATAAAATTAAATACTCTATTATCATGCAATTATCAAATATGACTAATTACATGTTACATTAATTTCTAAATTAATAAAATAATAATTATCTAAAGAAAAATTAAAAGTAAATATATTTTTAAGAAATAATAAAAGAATAAAATTTCTGTTTGACTATAAATGTTAATAAGCGGTTTGGAAACTACACCATTTCAGAAATTATCAGCCAATCCACCCCGTTTCGGTAAATATATACAGAAATCATATTCTGTACGCAAAATAGCCGAAATCATTTTCAGGAATCTGAATTGAACATTACTGTTAGCTTACTCTCCAAGCTTTGTAGACGAGAGGAGATGCCTCTAGAAATTAAATGGCCATTTCCCATGCCTCTTTATTCCCCATTTTAAATATGAACTTCGAATCAAACACCGATTCTTCTTTATCCTCAAATTCTATATTCTCGGCTCTGTCATGCGTGATTCTAATTCTACTGATTTTTTCTCCTTTTTCTCTCTACTAATATTAATCTATCCAATGCTCATCTCTTCTAAGAGCAATCTGGTGTGTTGCTCTCTTCTGTTATTCAACCTTTTTCTTTTTTATTATTTGAAATTCAATAATCATTTATTTTCTCCCTTTCCGTAATCGTTGATGCAGATAACTGCGTTGGTCGTCAATTCCTTCTGTCCAGTATTCATAATTTGAGTTAATATGGGCTACTGGAGCAGTGTATGCAACAAATTATCTTACTCTATTTATTCACTTTTCTTTTCTCTACATTTTTGTCCTTATTTTTGATTCATTGGTTGACGAGCAGGAACGTGATCAAGCCAATCAACAAAGTGATCTTGGTATGCGATTGACTCTTTGTAAAACAGATTAACAACTGAGAATTTCAGTGGTTAAACCACATCATTTTCTCTGCTCAGTCCTCATTTAATGTGTGGGGAACGTGTTTTGGACATATTTATAGTATAAATCATGCCATCAATCAACTGCTCCTGTTATTGGTTTAGATGGTTGGATATTTTTTGATACCTTGTTCTAATTAGAGTCAAGGACTAGCATCAAGCTTAATTGCTATATTTTAAATTTTTAATTTTTAATTGAGATGATATTTGGTAGTAGGTCTTTTGATTTTCTATTTATTCCTTCTTGGCACATGTGACTAGGTGCAGTTCTGCGTGATGGAAAAGAAATACTTCTTCAGGTAAATTTTAATGACATCAAGCTAATGCTGCTGTTACTGGAAAAAACAAATAATTCTGAATTTCACTTCTTCAATTATTTCTTTAATGAAGCATTTAGTGTTTGTGTTTCACAATATTGTTTAATTGCCAAGACTTGATGATCTTGGAAACAATCAGTTAGTTGCATGCATGCCATATATACTGTTTTTTTAATACCTAACACACTCTCCACTGGGTAGAATTAATGTTAAAAGAAAATTCTTTGCAGGGATTCAACTGGGAGTCTCACAAGTACAACTGGTGGAATAATTTAGAGGGCAAAGTTCCTGACATAGCTAAAGCTGGATTTACTTCAGTCTGGTTGCCCCCACCAACTCATTCCTTTTCACCGGAAGGTTGTATACTTGTATAGCTTTAGAAGGACAATGTCATGATTTTGTGGTCTTAAAGTTGTGTTTATCTTTCTCTTCCAACTCGGAGAAGACACTTTATGATTATTTGCCTTTCTCCTCTTGTTTCCCTCCTGTGCAGGTTACACTCCTCAGAACCTTTACTCTCTTAATAGTAAATATGGTTCTGAGCGTCAGCTAAAAGCTTTACTTCAAAAGATGAAGCAATACAAAGTCAGAGCAATGGCTGACATAGTTATCAATCATCGCACTGGCACCACCCAAGGACGTGGAGGGATGTATAATCGTTTTGATGGAATTCCATTAGCGTGGGATGAACGTGCTGTGACATCATGTACTGGAGGATTGGTAGCATTTATTACATTTCATATACTTTTGTTGATTTTAATCTGCACCGTACTTACTATAAAAGTCCTTCATTTACGTGCAAAACTTCCTAATACAAGTGATGTTTATCTCAGGGTAATAAAAGTACTGGGGCCATTTTCCATGGGTTCCCCAATATAGACCATACTCAAGATTTTGTGAGAAAAGATATCATTGGATGGCTCCGTTGGCTGCGCTATGAAGTGGGCTTTCAGGATTTCCGTTTTGATTTTGTGAAGGGGTAAGTAAGACATGCTATGCCTTTGGAGTATTGGGTTTGTCTACGTACTCATGGTTTATGGTTATATTTATATACCTTTCAATTCTGTGACTCACAGGTTTTCACCAAAATACGTGAAAGAATACGTTGAAGGAGCAAAACCCATGTTCTCTGTTGGTGAATATTGGGATTCTTGCAATTATAAGGGTTCTATGTTGGACTACAACCAAGGTAGGGAATGAATGAATATTTTTATACTCAATTCTGAATTTTTTGAAATTTGAATATCTTGGTCATTTTTTTAGAAACACTTTTAGAAGAAGAAAATACACAGAAAAAGGTCAAAACAGTTTTTCTAATTTTTTTTTTTAAATGATGTGAAATTTTTTATAAGATAATTTTTTAAAAGTTTCACATTTTTTAAAAACTATATGAAAAAACTTTAATATACTAGCTAAAATTAACTTTTGAAAATGTTTCACATGTTTCAAAAAAACTTATGGAGAAGTTTTTGAACTTTTTCTTTATATTTTTTCCTCGTTAAAATGCTTCTAAAAAAACTTATTCAAACAGATCTATGTTGAGGTCCAAAATTACAAAGATAGAAATTTTATGAGAAGACCAAAAAGCTTTAACATCTCTATTATTTTTACTATAAAAGGATTGAATTTTTTTTTATTCACATGACAAATTGTTAATCTACATGTAAACGGAAAGACGAATGTCAAACTGATACACTTTTCTGATACAGTGAGCAATCAAAGGCATCACTAAATAATAATTTAGATAGCTATTGTTTTATACGGGGAGCCATACCTAGTTGAACCGAATGTTCAAATTTAGAGTTTGTTTATTTAAAAATTAAAATAAAAATAAAAATAAAAATTAAGGAACAGTTTATCTGGTTTCTCTTGTTGGTACAAGTGACAAACTCTTGATATATTTGGAGATTGAATAATAATGAAAAGTAGATGTTGGCATTTTTTACTGGTTATCTTTTCTAAGTATATTCTAGTCATGGTATGGTGGATTAGCTTTGTGCTAGTTTGAGTTCAATATTTGTATTTTGGACTTTATACTCTTATCATTGTTTAGTTTTAGTTTACTTATTTTTCATTTTCTACAGATGGCCACAGGCAGCGAATAATCAATTGGATTGATGGTACTGGACAGCTTTCAACTGCGTTTGACTTTACAACAAAAGGAATTCTCCAGGTACTAAGCATTTTTTTGCTAACTATATGTTAGTGAATGTTTGAAAAGGCCCATGGTAGTTAGATTTCTTCCTATGCACATAAGATTTCATTAAGTGAATTTCTAACTATTATCAAGTTTAACCAACAGTTATTCCCTCAAGTGCATTGGATATTCCTTTCATTTACATTTCTTAGCTCAAGCTACAAAAATTTTTTTTTACCTTCATGTTTGTCAACCCCTTTTACATTTTTAGGAAGCTGTCAAAGGAGATTTTTGGCGTCTGCGTGATCCCCAAGGGAAGCTCCCAGGTGTGATCGGATGGTGGCCTTCCAGATCTGTCACCTTTATAGATAATCATGATACTGGTTCAACTCAGGTACTTAAGTTAACTCTTTGTTACAATGATACATTGAGATAAGACAGTACTTTGAAAATATTGGTAGGTTGCCTATTCTTGTTTCTAGCGTACGAATTGCATACTGAGGAGGAAAGTTTTCAGTGTTCATGTGGTACATACTGCTACTGTGATAATGACACCTAGCTGTGTATCATTATTTTATCTTAGTTTTATAATTCTTTAAGTATAAAATATAAGAAAACTGTAAAATAAATTCAGCTATTAGGAGTAGGTACTATAAAAATACTGAAAAAACCCTTGTCGAAGAAGGGGTGTGCTTAATCAGCCCAAATTTATGTTTAAACTCATCTCTGCTGACAACAAAAGACAGGACCAGTTATGGGGGTTGTAGATTTTGAAATAAATTTTAAAATGTTAATTGAAATATTATGCAACAGAGGAGTGACTGAAGTTTAAAGATTATTTTTAATTAGAAAAACTAGCTCAAAGTTGTATGTAGCTAAGGGGCCTTTAATATTTATGTTCTAGTCCCTTTAATGTTGGTGCCAACATGCAAAGATTCCATTTACTTTGACATTTCTTTTTGGCTATGATTATTTTCTTTATATTAGCTATCTACTAGACCTTGAACTTATGTTCTTGTTTCACTCTGTGCAGGCTCATTGGCCCTTCCCAAAAGATCATATTATGGAGGTAATTCTTTTTTGTTGGGAAGTTAATGACTATTTAAAACTAATGCTTTCCTGTCTATCCATAGGGGTATTAGTTATATCTAGTGCCATGCTTGTTTTTAAATATTTTTGGTTGCTTGAAGGCATTTAAATTTAATAATTTGCATCCTATTTGTAATTTATCCATTATATTAATAGTTTGGCTCTTCTAAAAAAAAGTTTGCCCATCTATTTCTTTCTAGATCCTATATTTGTTTGTTTCGTATACATCATTTTTTTCCAGCCAGATAAACTACAGATGAAAATTTCAAGATGTGTTCTGTCATTTATAAAGAATTAGGAATATCTAATGCATGCAATTCAGCCTATAATTCAAACTTTACGAACCAAATGAAACAGTCTTTAAACTCCTTTGACAAAGAATGTACATATAAACGATCGTATAGTAACAAGAAGCAGGTCTCAACTCTCAAGGCTGCTCTTTCTATGCCATATTCAGAATTTAGTCAAACATTTCATTAATTAAACAAGTGGTCTAACATACACAGTTACACACCATACTAACAAAATGGGATGTTGTTTTTATCTGTTCTTCCATTGTTGTACAGTGTGGAGAGAGAGGGTTATCTGATCTTAAAAAGTAATAGCCACCTTTGAACTTGAGAGTTATTGAACTCAATGAAGACATGGAAAGTGTCTTTTTTATTTTTTCCCTCCTAGGTTGTTTTGATTGACTTGTGAGTCAGATACTCTTAAGACATGTTTAGAAATAACATTGTTGAGTTTTAAACCCATAGCAAAGTGATTATATTTTAATTAAATGGGGCCGGTTCACTATAAAATATTATTGACTTTATTTACCACAGGGGTATGCATACATATTGACTCATCCTGGAATACCGACAATTTTCTATGACCACTTCTTTGACTGGGGTGATTCAATTCGGGAGCAGATTGTGAAGTTGGTAAGTTAGAGAACTAGTACTAGTAACATGTGTGTGTTTCTTTTAATAAGGACTCTTGGTAACCAGTTTATGTTTATACCATAGATTGACGTTCGCAAGCGTCAAGGTATTCAAAGTAGATCACCTGTGAGGATTTTGGAGGCCAAGCACAACCTTTACTCTGCAATAATAGGAGAGAAAGTGTGCATGAAGATTGGAAATGGTTCATGGTGTCCAACGGGGAGGGAATGGACACTATCCACTAGTGGCCACAATTATGCTGTGTGGCACAAGTAGTGTTCAGTTGACATAACCCTTATTCACTGGGTATACGCCGAAAAGAGAAGGGAATTAACATGCTTCTTATAAAGTTGGAGCTCCTCCCTTCGTTTAGTTGGCTTTGGAAGCTCGTTCCTTCACCTTGCGTGGTACCCACTTAAATAGTAATAATAGCTGCATTGTTTATGTAATACATAATAAAAATAAGCAGCTTTGTTTATGTTATATATAAAATAAATGAATAATAATAACTTTCTATTAGTACCTACTACTAGTGTGGCGTTTGGCATGACTTTTATAATTATGATATTGACGTATACAATTTCTTATAGAATGATTATGAAAATAATATACATGATACAAAGTAATTTCAATCATAAGAATGAAAACGGACCCTTGGAGAGTTAACTTCTTCATTATCTAACAAGATATTAAATCCAAGAGCATATCTTGGATAAATATTAGTCTTGTTGTGGATAAAATATGATGTGTCTGAGAATGAATTAAAACGGAGATACAATGCAAAAGTGGTAAGCATGTGCTATTGGGGATGGAGAATTAGTAGTGGTGTGAAGGTGTGGTTAACCATGGCAGATGGAGTGGGAGAATTGTGTTGTCTTCTTTCTTTTGAAAGGTTGAGGAGAATTGTATTGTGCTTGGAGTTCAATGGTGCATCAGTGGGATGAGAATTGTATTGTATTGTATTGTGCAAGGAATTTATTTTCAATACTTTTTAGTTGTAAGGGTTTTTTCTCTGCAACTGTGGAATTGATTCCTGCACCTCACTTTAGAGATGCATTTTCAACTGAGTGAAAGATCTAGATGGGTGTAGAAAGCATTTTCAACTCTGAGTGAAAGATCTCGATGGGTGTAGAAAGAAATTATGAAGATACAGTAAGAAATTGCTTGGTTCTAACCGTCAAAAGGACGGCAAGTGATTTTGTGGGAGCCTGGGAGGTAATCAAGCATTGCTCTGGGAGAGGTCCATGATAAGGGTCAGTATTTCAGGTTTAATTAGCAATTTAGTTCTTATAATAGAGCCTTTTTATTTTAATTTTGTAATTTTTTATTTAATTTGAGTCATTTAAAGATTTGTTTTGAAAATATAGTTTATCTAAAAAATGTGTAGATATTTGTCAATGCTATATGTCCTAATGACATGGTAAGTCATGCATTGGACTAGTTATGATATATTGTCTACTAACATTATTATTTGACACTAGAAATTAAGATTAAAGAAAAAATATTTAAAAGATTAAAATTAAAAAAAGGACTAAGATAAAAAAAAAAATTTATTTACCAAATTATTATTCAAAACTATATTGTAATAAGATGAATATGTTGTAATGGAATAAATGTCGGGTGGGATTTGTTCAAGTATGTATTGGGACATTGTTTTGTATATTAGATAAGGCTTCAACCTATTTAAATTGTAAAACCATCAACTTATTAGTAGAATGAATCTTAAAATAAGACATTGAAGTCTTCTCTTTGGCTAAGACATTGAAGTCTTCCATTTTTGATATTTTGTATTTTCTCAAACATGTATTTTTTATTACCTTTTCTAAATTAGGAGCATGAGGTGTCTTTAGTTAGTATGTAGAATGTGTGTAGAAATAGAGTGAGCTCATTTTGGATGTGTGGATTAATTCCCACATCACTTGGCTTATGTTTGCACATTTTTTTTTGTAACAAACAAAATATGACCAACATAGAGACTCACATGTTTCCCATTAAAGGCACTAGATTTGGGGGAACTTTGGATTAGTTAGGCTTAATTCATGCTTACCTTTGCGATCATGATTAGAAAGATCTTAACCTTGTTTTGTTCCCCTAATCAAAACCTCCTCATCCATCTCTTGCACCTATAAATACCTCTTCCTTGTGACAAACCTTCAAACTTAAGGCCACTGTAACTCAAAACCTTAAGATAATATAATAAAATATCTTAAGACCTTTAGATGATTTTTCTCTTGCCGCTAGTCCCAGGACTTCGTAAGGTTTATAAGGGTGTTTATAAACAACCATTGACTTCGATTCTTAAGCAATGTGAGACTTCAAATGTGTACCAAAACAAATTCAATAAAGATATCGATGTGACATTTAACTAAGACTTTGAAGTAAAATGGTAAAAGTCTCAACCTTTATTTAGGTTGAGACCCTAAGATACAAAAATAATATATATATTAGCACTTTTGTGAGTCAAAACCTCAAGGTGATTCAATGAAGATCTTTGTTTGACCTTAAGTCGAAAACTCTGAGGTAAAATAATAAAAGTCTCACCTTCCCTTTAAGCCAAGACTCTCCACTTCTAGACTTAAGGCAACACAAGGAGAAAGTTATTTAAGATAATTAAGATAAGAAAACAAAATTAAAATCTTACTAATGAACTCTTAATTAAGAAAGTTTATTAACTTTAAGCCTACTACTAAGTTTAACCCGTCCTTACCTAAGCATCAAAGTGTTACAAATGAAACATTCAAAATTAGAAAAACTTGGCACACTAAGGAGAAGAAGTACCTTATTGTCTTTGTGCAGTTTTGTAATTTTCATTTTGTGTTGTAACACATTTCTGCTCCCTCACTTATATTTGATTAACAAATAATCATTTTCTTATAAAAAGTGTACTAGCATTATTTATAAATTTGATCTTGTTAATGAATTGTTAAGGTTATAAATAGAGTGTCATGCTTACACGCCTAGATATTTTAAGTGACATGGGATCCTCGTGTCATACACATAATTATCATGTAACAAGTGATTTTTTCGTCCAAAATAAATTAGTTAAAAGTTAAATTTTATTCCTTAAAAAAATTTAAAAATTGATTTTAATCTCTATAGAATTAGAAAGTTTGATTTTAGTCCTGATAAATTAAAAGAAATGATTTTAATTATCATAAAATTTATACTTTTATAATTAATATAATATACTAAGCAGTATTAAACAAAAACATTATAATACTCATAAAATACAAAAATGATATTGTTATATGAGAAATGTTGGCAAGGTTGAGTATGAGATGTATTAAACCACATTTATATTTTGTTCTTACTTAACCCAAAATTCTGTTAGGATTATTTGTCAATACAAACTCAACTTGGTTAATCCCAGGAGACAAGATTATAAGGTTAGCTTGGTTTATTAACATGATATATACATATTTACAATATTTTGCTATTAATAGAAAAAAATTTCTCTACATGGAATAAAGTATTGGAAAATAATTCAAATTATTTTAATTTTAAATTTTCAAAATAATGTTTAGAAAATAAGATTGTTTTATTTTTGGAAATTGTTTAAATTTTAAAGATATTAATTATAAATTAGTTTTTTTTCTCATTTAAGATATTTTAGGTTTATAAATAGAGATTTTAAAATAAGAATGTGAACCATGTTCACAAAAAGGTAGAAAGAGTTTGAGGTTTTCTACTGATTTCCAAAACTTTTGCGGATACATGCATGAGGTGTCAACCATATTAACAATAAAGTAGGAAGAGTTTAGAAGTTTTTCAGTTAAATCAAAATCTTGCCTTGGATGTAATATGGAGTTTGAACTATGTGAACATAATAATATTTTTTTTTTTACTTAAGTATTACCTTTTATTTTTTTGATTTTTTTTATTAATATGAATAAAAAAACGTTGTTTGGATGAGGTTATGTGTTTTTTTTCCAATATAAAGTTTACTAGTTGTTGAATCACAAATTAGTTGTGAACCAAAAATTACATATGCACTGCTGTCTTTCTTTGCAAAATTTTCAATAATCTTATGTCATTGGTAGCTTCAAATTTTATGATTATCCCTTCTACAATGATTCATAAAATCCATTATGCATGACATGATAAGGGATTATTATTCATTTTCGAAATATTTATAATTTTTATGAGTTTTTTGAATTTCTCCTAATAACTATGTAAAGACTCATTATTTAGAATTGTTCGTGAACTCACTCTTTATACCGAGACAGATTTTGCATATAAGAAGTACTTCTTCACAAACATCATTGTTTTTTAAGAATCACAAACATCATTGTTTTTTAAGAATCACAAACATCATTGTTAACTCCTCCAAAATGTGATACTCCCATATAGTATAATTGAGTCATTGTTTCTTCTTTTTTTTTTAACCCTTTACCTCATTGAGCTAAGGCTATTTTTATGGAACCATTCATCTAAGACATTCCCTTGCATTATTGTCCAATAATTCGAAAATCTTAGCCAAAAAAATCTATTCTAAATTATGATAAAATGGAACCATCTCACATGATGAATTTAACTATTAAATCTAATCCATATTAAAGAAAATTTGTTTGGCTAACTATAATATAAATATTGTCTTGAGTAATGATTGGAATAGTTTAGATTCACATAAATGAACACAAAAAAATTGAATTGGTTAAGATAAAAAAATTAATTTATTGTAACCTATCCCATAGTCATCCTACTAAAAATGTTATTAAGTTAAAAATACTATATCAGTGTAAAAGAATTTTATACTAGTATTTAATTACAACTTCTTGTTTATATGACTTTTAAAGTATTAATTGATAAAGTCGACCAATTTACATAAATGAAGAGTTGTGATTCAATGTGAATCTAAAATTTTTTACACTAATAATATATAATCATTTTTCTCTAATATTTTTTAATATAATATAAACGAATATATAATGTTTTATTAAAGATTAAATATAAAAATATTTAATTTTATGAGTACTAAAATTAAACTTTTCAATTTTATGAGGACTAAATAAAACCTTTGTTGAAACAGAAATCCAAATTTTAAACTTTATAGTAATTAAAATCAAGCTTTTAAGTTCTTTTTAGAGAAAAAAAAAATTACTTGTCTCAGCCAATCAACCATATAAATAATGTAGATAACATGTCACGTCATTTAAAATATTCACATGTAGAATGTTGATGTGTCAGGTCATCAATTTGTTAACAGTGTACATCGTGATATCTATAAATTTTATAACTAAAAATATAACAAAAAAATTATAGAAAGAAAAAAAATGAACATTTCAAACATATTTTTTTTATGAGAATAATTTATAGTATAAAAAAATCTAATCATAATTTAATATATTATCACGTCATTTTTAATTTTTAATAAAATTGTGATTAGATAACACAATTTTGAATTGTGGTGAACGTGAACTTAAAAGTTTTTATACTTTATTTTTTATACATAAAATTAATAATAAAGAGCGTGTATAGATCAGCACCGAACACTGTACTTGAGAGGCAAATATCGTGTACACGTGGCTTGAATTTAGGGATCATTTGAAGACAAGTTTGAATGCCAGTGCCCAAGGGTAACTGAAATTGCAATTATTTGTAGATTTTGTTAATGTACATCTTGAGCATTGGAGGTATAGATAATAGATTGATGGCACTTGCATCAATTTCTTTTTAATAATCCAGTCTTACGATATATATATATAGAGAGAGAGCAACAGACAGTCACATGGAGTTGGGGCTGGAAAGGGCCTTGCCCACATCAACATCAGCATCAGTTTCATAGGTTTCATCATTTATTTTTTGAAACCCAGGTCTCCACACTTACCAACCAGCTGGTACATTGTTTGCAACATAGATGCCCCTACTTTGACTATATAAGATAGTATAACATAAACTTCCTTATTAATGTGTCTGTTATTTTGTTTGCTAGTATAGAAAGAAAGGGAAATAACAATCAAATTTTAAATTTATTATTTATTTATTATTTATTATTCATTATACCCACATTAATCCATTCACTTTATTTTAATATAAATATTTTTATATTAATCTTATCATCTTATATTTTTTTTCTGTTCAAATTGTGTACTTAATATATACGTCAAAGATTTAGGAGATTTAACTGAGTTGAGCATGGTATATAGATTATTATAAAATCCCATACATTGTTTGTTAATTCTTATAAGATCAACAAATATAACAATTAGCTCCCTTCTTGTTTTGGGTTCCTTGTTCTATTTTAACTTAGATGTCTCCTTCTAATGTGGTAGGGTGAGAGGGTGACATGCAAAACCATTCTGATGCTCAAGCTAAAGATGATCTTGAAGAAAGTACATGGACAATAAATATGAATAGATAACTTTATATGTGATATCTACTCCCTATTTATAGGTTTCATAGTGAATCTAAATCTACAAATCTTTTTAATCTCTACCCAAGTACAACTTAGTCATATTTTTGTTCTTAACATTACGGGGTTTCCCTTAAGATAAACGTACTCACTTGTCTTCGAGGAGGAAGGGTTTGAGATTATGCTTTTCAGTGATGTATGACAATTATTTCAAGGTGGACTCAATTTCCAACCTCACCTAGGTTCTTCTCGAGGTGCCATCAGACAAGGGTATTCTCACTACATGAACTAAACAAAACATAAATATTTTTCCTACTTTTCTCTTTTCAATTTATTTTTCCTATATTTAACAAAAGTATACTAAGTATTTTTTTAATACATTTTATTTTTTAAAATACTTTATTCATAATATAACATTAAAATATTTATGATTTTAGAGTTTGATTTTAATTGTTACTATTTTTAATAAATATATAAATTTCCACATTAAGTATACTTATATATTAAATTCTGAAAAAAGAGTTAAAAGTAACTAGATATGTGTTTTATAAAAGTTGGAAATCTTATGATATAACAGATCATGTATGAGTGCTTTTAAAGTGATTACTCTTGTGCTGTTTTTGGTTGATCAAAGTTTATATATTTGTGCAAATTAACTATTTTAGTTTTAAGTTAATAATTTAATAGGACAAAACTTAATTTCTCAACAATTTGAGAATTTTGAAAATTATTTTGTACAATATCTTTTGAGAATAAAAAGAATACAATCCAAATACTTTTATTTTATAATGATAATCATACTTGCCTCTAACTTTTGTAAGGAAATCCACATTGAATGAGATTGATTTTGGGTTTTTTCTACTTAAAAAATTTGGGAGAGGGAGCAAGGGAGGGTTTGCTGTTCCCCACCTCCTCCCCACATCTACCTCAAACAAAATTATATATATATATATATATATATATATATATATATATATATATATCATATAAGAGTAAGGTATCTTATATGAAAGTAAGAGGAGCAAATTTTAACCATTGAAATAAAAATTAATGGTTGAGATTAAATCGTATGCATTTACCCATTCTCTCTCTTCTAACATTTATTATGTGTCACTCTTTATTTTCTCTTCTCTTTCAATCACTAAAATTTTTTGGATGTTCTTCTCTCTCATTTCTCAATGGCTGAGATTTACTTATCTCACTCTCACAAATTTAGTTTTTTTCTATATATATAGGACAACTCAGGTGAGAAAAAAAAAGTTACGGTGAGAAATGAGAAAACATAATAATAACCATAGGATTTCGATAAACGGTTCAGATTTTATTGTTAATTAAATAAGCTCACGTAGTTCTCTCACATAGAAACTTCACTTCTCTCGCAAACTAAAGATTTATCTGTTGTTCTGTTCTCTTTATTTATTTTTTTATCAATCATGTTACTTATCAAGATTTTTATTTTACTCTTTTTAGATGATAATAAACATTAATTTTTATATATAATTTATTTTATTTTAAATTTGGGGGAGGGACCATAACCCCTGCCAGTTCCCCGTCCCTCCGCCTGTAGGTAGTGGCAGTATTGACAATGGTGGCAGTAATGTCGACGACGTTGGTGAGGGTGATGGTATTGACTCTGGTGGGAACGACGATAGGGGTGGTGACGATGACGATGGTAGTGACAATTTGGAGTGGCGCCACCACCACTGTCAGCCCCTACCATCGCCACTGCCGCCACCACATCATAAGTCGTCGATACTATTGCCACCATCGTCAACACTGCCACCCACGGGTGGAGGGACGAGGGGATTGGCAGGGGCTATGGTCCCTCCCCCAAATTTAAAATAAAATAAATTATATATAAAAATTAATGTTAATTATTGTCTAAAAAAGTGAAATAAAAATATGATAAGTAACATGATTGATAAAAAAAAAACAAATAAAAAGAGCAGAGCAACAAACAAATATTTAATTTGTTAGAAAAGTTTCTGTGTGAGAGAACCATGGAAGCTTCTTTAATTAACAACTAAATTTTAATTGTTTATCGAAATCCTATGGTTATTATTATGTTTTCTCATTTCTCACTGTAACCCTTCTTCTCACCTAAGTTGTCCTCTAAAAAGGGTTACGATGAGAAATGAGAAAACATAATAATAACCATACGATTTTGATAAACGGTTTAGATTTAGTTGTTAATTAAATAAGTTCATATGATTCTCTCACATAGAAACTTCTCTCACAAACTAAATATTTATCTGTTACTCTACTTTCTTTATTTATGTTTTTTATCAATCATGCTACTTATCAGATTTTTATTTTACTCTTTTTAGATATAATTAACATTAATTTTTATATATTTTATTTTATTTTAAATTTAGGGGAGGGACCATGGCCCTTGCCTGTCCCCCGTCCCTCTGCCCGTGGTGGTGACGGTATTAATGATGGTGGTGGTAGTGTTGACGATGTATGGTGAGAGTGATGGTATTAACTTTGGTAACAATTATGCTATAGGTGGTGACAATGATGATAGTAGTGATAATTTGGGGTCGCGCCACTACCACTGTCAACCCCACCATCGCTACTGCTGCCACCATCTCTACCACAATCCCGTCATATGTCATCGGCACTACCACCACTATCATCAATATTGCCACCTCCCATGGGCGAAGGGATAGGGGGACTGACAGGGGCCATGGTCCCTCCCCCAAATTTAAAATAAAATAAATTATATATAAAAATTAATATTAATTATTATCTAAAAAGATTAAAATAAAAATCTCATAAGTAACATAATTGATAAAAAAAATAAATAATGAGAGCAGAACAACAGACAAATATTTAGTTTGTGAGAGAAGTTTCTGTGTGATAGAACCACGTGAGCTTGTTTAATTAACAACTAAATCTGAACCGTTTATCGAAATCATATGATTATTATTATGTTTTCTCATTTCTCACCGTAACCATTTTTCTCACCTGAGTTGTCCTATATTATATATATATATATATATATATATATATATATATATATATATATATATATATATATATATATATATATATATATATAACCTGACATGTTTGTATAAACTCACACTTTTGTGGATCATTAAATTATGATTGCATGAGGAATAAAGTATCGTGGTCGATACTAGTGTTGTGAAAGATGCATTATGACTAGTGATGAGGCCACAACAAAAGTCATAACATTGTGGGATCTTGTGGAAATTGTGATTGAGCATATTTTTTCCTATTCAAGTGTAGGAAGACCTAATCTCCGAGCAAGGGCAAGGGTGGGTCAAATTTAATATCTTGGTGGGGATCAAGGGTGAGGTGGGAATGGTTTGGGTGTCACGGAGGAATGGTTTGTGTGCCAAGGGTGAGGGCAAGAGGGTAAACTTGGTGTGCCTCGTACAATTATCACTCCCACTTTTATTAATAAATTCACACACACAATGTAATAAAATAGAAAATCATGTGAGATTTATAATTAAGTACACATAATTTAAATAGTTAATTTTAATCAAATAATTGTAATTAATTTTTTAAGCATTGACAATAAATATCATTGTATAAATCAACTAAAACATGAGGTTGTTCCAATTTTTTTGAGTTAGAGTCCTTATATGCAACTCACATAATTATGAATTCTAATTTGATCCTCTTTCTTTGAAATAAAATTTAATACAAAGTTATTTTTTATACAAATTCAATTCCACTTCATAAAGAGACATACAATATCAAGTAAGATTTTAATAAGAACTATAAATTTAGTTTATATAATCTATAGAGAATTTTATTAAATACTTAAAATTTTATATAAGATTATTGAATTATAAGTGCTTATTATTTTTCTATACAATTTTATTTAAAAATTTCATATAAAATAGGGTTAAATAAGTTTTTAGTATCTAAAATATTGTAAATTACAATTTTTAGTGTCTCTGATATTTGATGCTTTTTTTTTTCATTATCAACAAAAGTAACATTAGTTAACAAATTTTCGTTAAGTGATGAGTAGACTTATTAAATAATTTAATCTACATGGATTATCACCAAGTTAAAGAAATTTTTAGTACTTAACTTATATTAGGTTCAAATTTTTAGTTTGAGCAAATTATAGAAACACCGCCTCAATTTTTATTAAATTACACGTAAATTCACTCTTTTTATTTTCTTACACTAATAACCTCTCTTCAAATTTGAAAACATTACACTAACATCCTTTGTATATTTGAAACACTTCTCTCGAATCTTATAGTAACACCTATTAGAGGTACAAAAGTAATATAATGGTTAAAAAAACAAAATAGTACATATGTAATTACATTAAACTTCTGGAGTATTGCTATAATTTATTTTATTTTTGGTTTCTTGTTATTTGATGCCAACTTTTAGTACCTATTTAATTTTTCCTCACATAAAAATGTTAACCTCATTGATAAACTTCCATCAACTTATAATTAGGCATAATGACCAAATGACTAATAAAAACATGTTGCTACTATGCATTGACTTATGGTTATGCATAGGTTACACAAAACTAAGATTATGACAACTACAACTTAAATTAAATTCTTTAACTGTGTGACACATGAATAAACGTATGTTAATGAGAAAACATATGTTATTAATCAAGTTATTAAACATGCCTAATTGATAATCGATTAACAGATATATATTAACTAATGTAACCTTTATATATATTAACTAAGGTCATCTTTATGTGTGATAGAAAATTAAATGAATACTAAAATGATTTGTATCAAATAATACATGTACTAAAAATTTAACCTAACATAATTCATAATTGATATACTAAAAACTTATTTCATTCTTATGCTACATGGATTAAGTTGTCACGTAAAATAATAAAATGTGTCATTCATTATAAGGCAAGGCTACACATCACTTAATAAAAAAAATGTTAACTAGGGTTACTATTAAATATAAAGGGAAAAAAACTAGCCTAAGCAACAAATACCAGCACTACAAATTTTAATTTATAAAATAATAAACACTTATAATTGAGTAATCTATGGACTTTCTGATAAAAAAAAAAAAGAAAGAAGAAGTAGTAAGTAACTTTTAAAATTACTTTTAAGCGTATCTGGTGTTGCGATTGCGAAGCATAAATGATGGAAAGTGGAATGTGATAATCAGTGTTTTGGTTTCATTGAGCAGCACTAAAAAGACATGTAATGGATGAAGCACTTGGATACCAATCGGTGCATAATGATGAAGATGGTGGATTACTAGCCAGTTCCAAGTGTTGCTGTTCTAGCTAGGCTGGCCACTTAATTTGCTCTAGGGTTCAACAGTTGGTCAATCAAATCTGCATAAATAGCCTAACGATCTGTTTTAAGTCAATGTTCCCATTATGTTTTGTTTTCCGTGTTTTGTAAGTAAAAACATGGTACAGTAAAGCAAAAGATAAACATCCTTTTTTGCCCTTTGATCGATCTGCTTTGTGTCCACTTTCTACATCCCATAAAGAAAAAGCTTTCTAATAAACTTTGCACATAAGACGGGGAACAAATTAAAGCGCATCAACTTTTTACGGTTTAAACTGAAAAGAGCATAGTTTATAGTGTATCGAAATCATAGTTTAATAAACAATTAATACCCCTCCTTGAAATGAAATCCTTTGGTTTCTTGTTTAACATCTGAGATAACAGAAATTAAGCTTGAAAAAGAATATAATAATAATAATCCCTAATCAATTTGCCTGTTAAGGTTGAGTAGCTGTATACCGGCTCACTCAGTTTATTTATTTGTCTGTCTTTTCCTCATCATTGTTGCCGCGCTTCATATTAACATGAAGACAAGAAATTAGTTCAATAACGATGCTTGTTTTGAATTGTATATTGTATCATACAGGAAAAGCGTTGGGACAGAGAAAAAAGGAGTACGTGAACGCTTTTACTTTCTCACATATCTTCTTGAACGCTGATTGGTCAATACTATATCCTCCTACACTGCCCACCATGGCAAATTCTATCTATCCAAACTGACTCCAATTAAGTTTTTCATTTCACACCTACTCTTTTTTTATTTAACACTTATTCATCTAAATAATTTTTAAAAAATTCAAATATACCTTTTAATCTAATTATCTATCCTAACACTTATCATAATAAATTTATTCTAATAAATTAACTATACTTACTCACATTTCAAAATAAAATAACTTATTTATAAAATAAGTTTCTCAAATACAAAAATTAATTAAAAAATTTATTTAAATATTTACATTATCTTTATAAAATTTTATATTTTAATAATATAATTTATTTATAACATAATTTTTTAAAATTTTATATTTTAAAATATAAAATTTATTACGAAATCTTCTCTTAAATTTTTTGCTTCTTCGACAATTACTTTGAGTCTAATTACATGACATTAATTACTCTAATTATTTTTTAGTCTAATTACTCTAATTATATTACGTTAATTACTCTAATTATTTTGAGTCTAATTACTCTAATTACTTTATGTCTAATTACTCTAATTACACTACGTTAATTACTCTAATTATTATTATTACACTGATGTTAATTACTCTAATTATTATTATTATTTCTATTATAATTAAATTGAGACTAACAATATTTATGAATAATTTAATTAACACGAATAACATTTATGAGTAATAATTTATTTTTGGTCTTTTTCCTCTCCGGCTGTGAAAAAAATTTGCAAATTTTTATAAATATGGTAATATATTATATGAGTAATATTATTATTATTTGAAAATTTTATAAATATTGTAATATATTATTATTTTTGGTTATTTATAATATAATTTTTAACAGTTATGAGTAATTTAATTTTTTATTACAATTAAATTTAAATTAATAACATTTATGAGTAATAAATTTTTTTTACCAGTTTTCTTTTCTGGCGAAAAAAGAAAAAAATATGTAATTTTTGCAATTTTTTTTCTTCTCCAGCAATGCACTGCCGGAGAAGGACAAAAATTGCAAATTTGTTTCCTTCTCCGGCGATAATACTGTGAATTATACTATCTTTTATACTTTAAATAATAAAAAAAATTAATTCAAGATATTTTTGTTAAATTAATTTAAATTTATTTGTATATTAAATATATTTAATAAGATAATTTTTTGAAAAAATTAAAAATATTTAACATATTTTATTAAAGTAATTTAAAATTATTTTTTAATATATTAAAATATATTTAAAATTATTTTTTAATATATTAAAATATATTTAAAAGTATTTTTAATATGCATTAAAATTATTTCATAATATAATAAAAAATTTAATATTAATTTTTAATATAAAATATAATTTATATTATATTAATTAACATTTATATGTTATATCTTTTTGTCTCAGAAATATATGGTTAAGGGGTTCGAACATTAGTGAAGAATATTCTAGTCCTTTTAAGCTTGCAATGGATAAAAACGTCATAGTGAAGGAGCTGAGGGAGAATGATGATTCTCGGTGGAAATGGAACTGGAGGAGATGATTATTTCTTTGGGAACATGAGAAGTTAAAAGAGTTTTTAGGCCATTAACTGAAGGATGTACGAATGTCTAAAAAGTTTCTAGACAGTGGATTTAGAAGTTAGATAGTTCAAGTGTATACTCTGTCACGTCAACATACAAGATTTTGGATTTTGAAGGGGTTCTGTATAAAGATGCAATTTCCCAACAAATATGGGCCAAAGGAGTTCTCTCTAAGGTTCAAGTTTTGGTGTGGAAGCTGGCAAAAAGGGTGACACACAAGGAATAATCTTCGACAGCAAGAAATTCTTCAAGATAATGCAGTTGGATGTGTGTTTTGCATGAGAGCTTTTGAAACAGATCACCATTTGTTTTTTAATTATATCTTGTCAATCTAGTATAGATGCCATTATGTGATTGGTGGGAAATTTCATGACACTTCTTAATGAGTTTGGCAGTCATATTATTATAAATTATTATTTGGTTTAGTTAGTGGCTCCTCATCAATAAAATATAAAAAAGAAACAAGAAAGACAAAAAAATTAAAAAATATCGAAATATAAATATAAAAGAGTAAAAAATAATAATTAAAAAAACATAAAAATGGAAATGGAAAATAAAAATAACATGAAGAAAATAAAGAAGAAAGAAATTAAGAAAGATAAAAAAATTGAAAACACAAAAAATATGAAAAAAAGATAAAAAATAAAGAAAAATTAAAAATATAGAAATATAAATATAAAAATAGTAAAATATAATAATTAAAATAACATAACAATAAAAATGAAAAAAATGAAAGAAAATATAAATAAAAAATTAATAAAGATAAAAATAAATTGAAAAAAAAATACCATAAAAGATGTGTCAATTTTTGAAAAAGGGTAAATTTATACTTTTACTTCCCTATTTTTTTTTATAGATATATTAGATTAGATATGATAAATATGTTAAAGATAACATAATGAATAAATTAAGAAATATGAAAATAAAATTAAAAATAAAAAACATAAAATAAAATTTAAAATTATGTTGTAAAACATTAAACTATATTACATAAGCCTGTTTAAATAAATTTAAAATTAAAACAAAATAAATAACATGTTAAATATAAAATTATAAGAATAATAAAGTAACATAAAAATAAAAATAAATGAAGAATAAAGAAAAATTGAAAAAGGAATTAAAATAAAAAGGGAAAAGATAAATAAAATTTAAAATTATGTTTAAAATATTAAAATATATTTAATAAAATTAATTTTCAAATATCTAATATATATAAAATTTTAAAAATTTTATAAATATTAAATATATTAATAAATTAAATTTATAAATAAAAAACAAAAATAAAATAAGAAGAAATAAAAATAAAAATAAATAACATATTAAATATAAGAATATTAAAATAATAAAAAAGGGACACGTGTCAAAATAAAAAAGACTAAAATAGTAATTTTAATAAATTAAGATTAATTATAAGAAAAATATAAAAAAACTAAAAAATGAAAAAAAGACACATGTTAAAATAGAAAAAAGAATAAAATAAGAAAGTATACATGTCAGTATATATATTAGATTATATAAGATATTAGATTAGAAGCCCAAAATGATTTCTACGTATACCATTACGTTACAGTGTTTTAACGGTTGGTGGGTAGCCATAAATAACGCAGGCAAAATGGTCGGTCTCGTAAATGCTATCCACATATAGAAATCCCTATGATATTTGAATGTGGTTTTTCCTTTTATATATATATATATATAAGTTTTGTTTGATTCAGTTTCTTTTTATTTTAAATATTACTTTTAAATTAAAATAAAAATGAAAACTTAAAAACATAAGTTTTTATAAATTTTATTTTTTAACTTGTTTTTAGGTTTAAGATTTAAGTGTTTACTTAACATTTCAAAGTGTCAAGCAATCATTTTTTACATTATAGGTGTTTATTTAAGTTAATTTGCAAATTGCAACATGATCCTTGCCTTAGATTATCTTTCATAAGACGCAATAGTGGTGCTCCTTCTCCCTCCGAGGCAAGAACTTGTAGCGAAACTGTAATTCATTCCTCTTTATGATGTCATTTAATTCCCGAGTGCCCTATGTTGAAGGATAAAGCAATTAAACTAAAAATTAAGTATAAATTGCTTAGGTGAGAATTGTTTAGATGCCCTTACCTCTTCTCTTGATAAATCCAATAACTAAACTAAAATAATCATATAGCTGACGGTGTAAAAAGGTAGTCCAGGGGTGTACTAATGTTTTTTGTACTTCATCCTCATCCTCATCCTATCCTAGCCACCTCCTTTAATTATACCCTTATACTATTATATAACTTTCTCATTGGTCCATTGATTATATAACTTTCAGAAATTATATAACTTTGCATCACGTCCATTGATTTAATTTAAATATTATTATATCCAATGACTATTCAGAATGCATCACGGGTGGTCCATTTTGTCGTCGGTCCACTCTATACTCATCTTCATATTAATTATCTTTCCTGATTTGAGAAGGCTTGGATATTATATTTGCTTGGATCTAGTGTTACATATCACGATTCAGGAGTGTCACAATTATTATAGGCTTTTATTAAAGTCTGAAGATCCAATTCCTTACAAACTTCTCACCTTATGAAAATGACTGGAACTTGGATCATTAATCAAACTTGGATGCTTAATAATATATACCATATTTTTTACTTAAAATAAAAATAAATTAGACCCAGAAATATTTATATTTAAAATTTTAAGAAATTTATTTTTACAATATAAATAATTTATTTTTAAAATATACTTTTATTAAACAACAAAAAATAATTTATCAACAAATTTAAAATGAGATTTTAATATGAAAAATTAAATTTTAAAATTAATTTTAATTATTTTTAAATTTTAATTTTTCACTTTAGCATAAAGTAATTTTTAAACTAAAAACAATTTAGGTTAAATGTACTTAAAACTCAAAATTTCTTCTTTAAAAAAAACTCATGATTTCTATAAAGAATAACTTTTTTTCGATTGATCAAACATATTTATGAAAATATTTCGATAATTGTTTTACAAAATTTAATTATTTTTCAAATTAAATAATTTTTAAGAAAATGATGTAGTAATTTTACTATACACTTTAATGATTTATGACATTAATTAAATTATCTTAATAAAAGTACCGTATTATGTTTATACTAATAAAACTTTCTAAGATGAAGAAAATTAACTTAGATTCCTATCTCTCCCATGGAAATCTTGGGTTAAAAAATCCTGAGACATACACTCTTCTAAGAATGCGATCTTTTAAATTTAATACCAAACATATAAAACCAATTAGATTCCCAATGATTCTCATAAAGACCAAATGCCCTTAAGAGTTTTATTTATCAGTGCCTAGGATATTAATTAAGCCATTTACAAGAATACTACTTAAGCAATTAAAAAATCTTGCTTAAAAAAAGCAATTAAAAAATCTTGCTTAAAAAAAAAGCAATTAAAAAATCTTGCTTAAAAAAAAAGCAATTAAAAAATCTTGCTTAAAAAAAAGCAATTAAAAAATATTTTATTAAAAATCATATAACAATACAATTAAACCTCGTAAGGGAGAGGAATTTTATGCATTAATTCCAATAAAAAAATCTTCAATTAATTTCTTAACCATGAACTGAGAATTCAAACAATGTAAGAGTTAGATAAGCGTTAAATAAAAAAACTCAATTTAAAAAAAATAAATAAAAGAACCATATACAGAAGCCAACATTGAAAAAGAGAAGTTATTCATTTGATTATAACTGTCGCACAAATTTTACCTTTTGCTTCCTATACTAATTAAAAATATCCCTTTTACTCTTTATACAAACACTTTTGCATCCTTTTTGTTTCTATTATTAATAAAAATGATACATTTAACATATGATGACATGATTGGTGTGACATTGATATGTATTATGTTTTATGTTTTAGTACTTATATTTGCATTATTTTTACATTTTGATTCCTATAATTGCTAAAACTTTATACCCTTTTTTCTATATTAGATAAATCATGTATTTATTTTCTATACAAGCACTTTTAATTTTATTTTGATTACTACCGTTAAAAAACTTATCATCGATGTGTTTGTAATAAAACTACTCATTTGAATCCTCTTTTTAATTTTTATCATCGCAAATTCTTTTTACTTTTTTCTACTTCTTTTCCTTTTCCTTGTTTATTTCTCTCTTGTCCCTATCAAGCATCAACACCTCCCTTCTCCTTTTATTTTATGGATTTTATTTCATTTAAATTTTATTATATTAAGATTTTATTATTTATTTCAAATCAAATTTTGAGACTGTAGAATTTATATAACTTTGTTAGACAAGACAATGTAAATTTATGAGTAACAATTTGTCAATAAAAATTTGTTTAAAGTGAGAGAATTCAAAATAAACAAAACTTGCAAAATAAAAGATGTAATAATTTGAGAGAAAAAAGAAAAGAAGGAAAAAGAAAGGGGAAACACAATAATAGGAATTAAAACTAAAAAAAATGTTTGTATAAAGACTAAAATGAGTGATTTTATCATGAACACACATTAATGTTAAGTCAGTGTCATATCATCCACTTTTTAAAATGTTAAGTTTTTTAGTGGAAGAGATCAAAGCAAAATAAGACTGATTAATTTTTCATCTCAAATCAAACTTTTGAGGTTCTAGAATTTAGATGTCTCTCTTGTATGTTACGATTAATATAGCCTATATGAGTAACGATTTATGTCAATAAAAATTATTAGTTACTAAGAGAATTTTAAATAAACAGAACTTGCAAAATAAAAAATTTTTAAGAGAAAAAAAAAAGAAATAGAGGAAAAGAAAAGAAGAAATACGTTAATAAGGATTAAAACTAAAAAGAATTGGTTCGTATAAAGACTAAAATGATTGATTTTGTGATGTAACACACATTAACATTACATCAATCTAACAGCATCCACTTTTAAAAATGCAAGGTATTTTAGTGGAAGAGACTTAAAGAAAAAAATCTTATATAGAAACTAAATGAATTATTTTTTAATACAGAGTAAACAGTAAAATTTATAATACTATAGGATCAATTTAAATATTAAAAAGTACGAGTACAAAAATTAAAATAAAAACATATAAAGTCTAATACATACCAATGCCACGTTGACATACCCCATGTCAATATGCAACATCAATGTCCATTAAATGAGTTAATGTATTATATATAGCTATATATAATAATTGTTTAGGCCGTGTAAATTAATATTACAGCTTTTTATTTTTATATTTGTAAAATTTGTTCAGATTAAAGCATATATTGGTTTTTTGCTAATTTTTTTTGTATCTATACTTTTCTATTTGTACCTTTTAAAATTTCTCATTCTTTTTTATTCTTTTAATATATTTTATAAATCCAGTAACATTAATTTAATAAATATATTCTATCTATTAAAAAATAATTTAAATTATTCTAACAAAAACATGTTAAACTAATTTTTAATTGATTTGATTTTTTATTTTAATGTTATTTTTTATATTTGGTGTTTTTTATTTTTTATCTATTATATTTTTATTCATTTATTTTTGTATATTTTTTTAATATGTTAAACACGAATTTATATTTTTAAAATTTTTTAATATAATATATAATTTTTCCATCTATATTTTTTGTCTTTTCATGTTTTTATTTTCTTATTTATTTTATATTTTGTTTTTATTTTTTATTCCTTTATTTTATTTAATTTTTTATTTACTATATTTTTATTCTTATTTTATTTATTTACTAAAATATAATAAATAAAAATAGTTTAACTATTATAAAAACTACAACTATTATTCAAGGAAAACAAAATTATGCTCAATATCATTAATTTTATATTAATTTAATGTTTAAATTTATTGAAACACTTATACTAAAACTAATTTAAATATAATTAGATAATAATATCATAATAAAAAATCAGTTAATGTAAAAGCTTCAAATATTTATTTTTCATTTTTTATGTTATTTTTAATTCTTAAATTTCTTCTTTTTTATTTTTTATTAAAAATATATTTTTTATTATCTTATTTTTTATATATTTTATGAAAATGTTAAAGACCATTTTTACCTTTGATATACGTGACACATGTACATTTTTAACATTGTTTTGTATTTTCATGTAATTTCTTTCTTAATGTTTCTCCTTAAAATTTTTCTTTTCTTCTATCTTTTTATTCTTTTACACTATACAGAACAAAAATTATTTATCAAAAATAAAATCATAGTTAAGCCTATTAATTTTTATATTATTTTACATCTATTTTGTTAAAATATATAACTAAAAATTTAAATAAATTACATAATAATATAATAATCTTAAGTATTTTTAGTTTTGACTAAAAATATAAAAATACACTCATTTTCAAAATATTAATTTTTATTACTTTATAATATTTTTTGCTAAAATAATATAAAAAATAATGATAATTACATAATAAAAATAGTTTTAGTTAGTATAAAGGTTATTAATATTTTTATCAGATAAAATATTACTTAAGACTATGAATTTTTATATTATTTTATAATTTATTTTGAAATATTTATAATAAAAATTTAAATAAAATTATTTAATAATTTATATTGCTAAATATTTCTAGTTACAATAGAAACTATAAATATTATTTATAAAAATAAAATCTCATTTAAGACTATTATTTTTATTACTTTATATTTTATTTTAGTTAAATATTTTGAATAAAAATATTATAAATATAATTATTTAATAATATCATAAATTAAAATAACCTTAATTGGTATAGAGGCTACAAATATATTTTACAAGAAATAAAATCATTCTCAAGATAATTAATTAATATAATTTAATCTAATCATCTTATAAATTTTTATTAAAAGTTTTAATAAATTTAAATATAATGAACTAATAATATGATAAATTAAAATACTTCGATTATATATATATATATATATATATATATATATATATATATATATATATATAACAATTGTTTAACTTGTATGAATTATATTTTTAACTTTTCACATTTATTACATTGGTCAATCTTCAAAGGTTTCTGAAAATTTTCTTTGGACTCACACTTTTCTATTTTCAACTTCTAACATTTATTATCTTTCTTTTTTTCTAACGCTTCACTTTCCTTGTTACGGTCCCCTACTTCGATGTGAGCCTTATTTAGTGATAAAAGGATTTCGGATACAGTCAATCCCTGCGTATCTTCTCTCTTTGGCGTTGCAGAAGATGTCCCACAAGGCCTTCTTTCTCAAGATTTCATTTTTCGCAGTGAACAAAACGTCAGTCACTATCTAAATGACTAAACAAATAACACCTAACGAAACAAAGCCATAGATTTGCAATCTGTAACCTTCTAGTAGTTGGTCCAAAAAGTGCCCTTACAGACGAATGAAGAGCAACCGTCTCTCTTGTGTTCAACCATCGAGAATCAGCAGTTTTCTTTGCTCATTGGGTGGAATAATAGGCGAAGGAATGGAACTACTATTTTTATTCTTATTTCTTATTTTTTACTATTTTATTTTAATTTTATAACATAATTTTGGAACATAAAAATGTAAATAAAATTTGTTAATAATGTTACAATTTCGTCAAATAATAAAATATCCATTTAAAAAATACTTAATTATTTATTGATTGTAATTAAATTATAAATATTAAAAGTAAATGAAAATAAATTAAGTTTATACAAGCTTTTAGTAATTATTGTTTATATAAGATACAAAAATGTTGCATTTTTTAATAAAATATATTAAAATTAATTGCTTAAATATGTTTCCATCACATAATAGTTTTAATTGATTCATAAATAATATTGTAAATAAAAATTCTTTTAGTTTTTTTCTTATCACATATTTTTAGTTTATTTAATTAACATATACATCCAACTTTATACTTAAAAAATTAACATTGAATAATATTTTATATAATCATCTTATTTTAGTTTTCTCCACAATTTATATATTTTTGTCACTCTTTATTATCATAAATTAAATTATTTTAGTTATATTAGAGACTATAAATATTATTTTTGGAAAATAAATCATGCTTATTAGGACCATATTATTAGTTATAATTTATTGAAAATTTAGTAGACCATCACAAAGCTTTCATGAAAATGATGTATAACATTGTACACATGCAATGGATGAAAGTCAGTTCACGCTTTGAAAACGAATAAAGTCAACCTTCTTAAGTAGAAACAATACAAAATCAACCAATAAGAATGCATGGAGAAACTTTTACTTTATGAGAGTGAGAATGATGATTGTCTTTTAAATTTAATTTAAAATCATACGTCCAACACCTAATATAGTGACTTAACGGATTTAACATAGAAACTGGTTCAACCAGATTGGTTTATTACTTTTTTTTTTCTTCTTCTTCTTTTGTGCATATTGAAACAACGTGATTTTAGTGAATTAAAGAAAATGATGTCATTTTTTTGGAGTATCACTCTCTGAATAAAGAGTTAGATATAAAAAAGAAACACTTAACTATAATCGAAATTTAAGATTGATAGTTTGAAATAATTTAAAAAATTGTGTTATTAAGCTATTGTTTGTGAACTTTGTTTTTGAACCTTAATTTAATTTTCACTTTGGATATTGATACTTTATGTTTATATAATAATATGTTATTCACTTCTGTTTTTGAGGTACAAAGTTATGTTAAGTATATTATTTTTAATTTTTTAATATAGATTAATTCAATCGGTTAACTAATGATCATCTAATTCAATTATTAAATCATCAAATCATTGTCTTAATCAATTTGGTTTTAATAACACTGCGTAAAAGAGTTTTGCACTAATATTTAACCACAATTCTTCATTTAACTTTTAACTAAACTTGAGAGGTGCATATGTAATTTGCTCTTAAAAATATTTACTTCTATTACTTGAAAGTACTTATTTAAAAACTTAATTGAAATAGTTTTGTTAAATAAAAGAGAAATAATCAAAATTTATTTGTATTTAAGTTAAAAATTATTGTTTATAATTAGATAGCATATTGGACTTTATAAAAAAAAAATTACATAGACTCAAGAAATTTAAGGTCTCATAAAATTAGGAAAAATATGGGTCGAGTTGATGAAATTAATGGGCCACGCTTGATTAAAAAAACTTAGACACAGAGTCAAGTTAATTTTGGATCTCATATTGTTCAATTATTTTTTTACTTTTTTTAAATATATAAATCTTTACAAAAAAAAAAAAAAAAGTGGATAAATTTTTATGCCTGCGGTAACTCAACTTAAATGGACAAAATAAAATCAGTTCATATAAAATTTAAACTTGTGGAGGTAGTGACTTCCTATTACTTGACTAGGCACGGTAACTTTGTACCACAATCCGCATGTTACCTATCAAAGTGATGTAAAAAACTTTTGCATTTTTCTTGGTCTTCTCCTTGAGGTTCAAAGTATCATGAAATGAATGATGGAGGGAAAGAAAATGAAGGTGGGACACCACTCTCAAAGAGAAATAAACCAAAGTGTTTAGGGTTGCCACAAGAGAAGGAACCCTTGATAAAAACCAACTAGGTTTCTCAAGAGAGAGGATCATCAAGACCTTTTACTAAGAATGCGCTCACAAAAAGATTGTTTTTATTCAACTTCAAAGGTTAAATTTTTACAATGAGGGAGAATGAGTATATAGCCCAATGGGAGAACTTAGACACACTTTTCTAGGCAATGTGAGACTTAGGCTTAATTAGGATTAAAACTAATTAACTCAAGTCTTAGGTCTTAAGTGAGACACCTAAGTTCACCCTCATGGATGCAATTAGCATATCCTAATGTGAATGGGCTAGCCCAAAATCATGTATTGACTTATCACCCATTCTAAGCTTACTCTTCCTTTTTAACTAAAGACACCTATACCTTATAAACTAAGAAGATGGCCGAAAATACATGGCCTTAAGGGAATTAAAAATATTCTCCTATTTAACTAATTAAAATAAAATATTTACAAGCTAAAATTAATAAAGACTATAGCTTCGAATCTTCAATGAACTTTCATCTATGTCATATCTTCCTTGAGTCCTCCTAGTCATGACGCATGCTAGGTGGGATTGCATCACAAAGTATTAGTTTAAAAAATATTTGTGTATTTTTTAAATAGTTGTAGGTATCCACAAATATTTTTTAAAAAAATTTACATAATTTTTTGTCAAACAAATCATTTATTTGTTGTAAAATCTAAAGTAAAAGGTATAATATTTTCTATAAGATTAATTAAGTTTAAAAGTATATTAATATAATATACATAAAATATTTAATACAAATAGATGTTTATTTTTATATTATCAAAATTTTATTAAAAATTACATGAATTATAAACTTTTCGTAAAAAAATAATATTGATAATAATGAAATTTAATAATTAATATTTTAAATTTATTTATTTTAAAATATTATTATTATTATAAAATTAAATAAAAACAATATTTTAATTTAGTGATTATGAGTCATGATTTAATACCAAGTAGAGTTTAATACTTATAAAATAATATAAAACATTTATAAATAATTAATAATTTTGTTAACTTTAGCGTGGTAATTTTGTTTATTCTGAAGTAAGAGGGATAGGTAAAATTTTTGTCTAGTGCATGTCTTTTTTCTCTACTAAATATGCTAATTATGTTGTCATTCTTATTTTGGACAGGCCGGCACAGCAGTCGATTTTTCCACCTCTATAATTTACATCCCCTTGTGTCATAGAGTTTGATGGAGAAAATAAAATTTTGTACATATCCAAAAATAGTATAGATAGCATTATGAGGGAAGTAGGTTTTTAAGATGAAATTTCATGAAAATGGAGAGGGGATTGAAGAAGAGGAGGGGCAGGAATAACTATGATGATCCTTCCAAGAGTCTGAGGAATGAACATTGAACAATCTAATCTCAATAGCAATCTTTTGCGTCTTCTGGCCTTGTACTTTTTCCTTTTCAGTATTTTATTATAATAATACACTTAATTGATTAATTAATTAAATTCTCTTTTCTCCTTCTTAAATACTTGGTGCTGCCAAGTCCCAAGCCATAACAATTCATACTCTCCTTCCTCCTCACAACATCATATGTTGAAGCTCATTCTTAGTCTTTTCTTCATGAGGGTTTAGCAAAGGCTTGCTAACAGAGATTATTGGCATTCTGTCCACCTCCAATTTTCTCTCAACCCGGTTGGATATTGGAGGTGGGCATACTGCCAACTCACCTCTGTTCGCTACTCTTTGTAAAGCCTTCATGATATTTATTAGTTCTATTTTCTCTATTCACCATCTTCTCCTCACTCACTCTAATGAAAGGTAAATGAACCACACCCCACAACTCCCTTTTCCGTTTCTATGTTGTTCACATACTAGCCATTATCGTGATGCTCATACACAAGTACGCTATGCTCAATCTCTTTTCATCTAACTTATCAAGATCATGACCATGACCTCTCTCTTTCCAAACAAATATTACCACCATACTTTTATACTTTTATCTTTCTTCACTTTTTTTTGTTTATGCTGGACCCTAAGTTGTTTATAATTTCCTTCTTTGAATTTGGTTGTATCCTAGCTCTCAATATTTATATTTGTTGGTTGGGTTGGGGGAAACCCTAATCTCTTCCTTGCTTTAATTTCATTTTTTCCTCTCTTCGGATCTGTTGATGCTCAAAGATTTCATTTTTCCTCCCGGATCCATCTTAACGAAAAGTTCTTCTATCCACATGAGATGAGATTTTCCTGTATTATTTCTATTCTTTTTCAAATCACAGTTTAGGTTTTTTATTTAATTTGAAAGGATATTCCATCTGGCATGGGTATGAATATTTTGTTCATTTGATTGGGTTAGATATATATGTGTCCGTGGGTTCATGCATGCCCGTGGCTGTGTTATGGGCATTTTGAATGAAAAAAAGGAAGGTGCTTTGGGTTGTTGGTGTGCTTATTTACTAATAATACATAACATAGCATAGCATAGCATATGCAGCAAGGAGTATCTGGTGGGTGGCTGTGGAGTTCAGTACGTTTCTTTCTAGGCTCCACGAGCTCTCTGAACGTCAAGTTAGGCTCATGATTGCAGATTGACATTAAAACCCTCTTGCTCTAATTTCAATGCAAAGCTCGCTCTTTCATGGCGCGTGACCTCCGTCCAAAGTCAGTAACGCTTGTCTGCATCCTAAAAATGTCTTTCTAACTGAAAATTATAAATAAAACTCATTAGATTTATGTTTTAATTTACTTAATTGGAATTGGGGTTTTGAGAATTTTGAATGGAAATGAAATAGCAGGGTGCAACAAAATAATTAATGATGAATGATGATGGATGGGAAATGTGTAAACACGGGACAGCAGGGTAGGTGGCCCCCCAAAATTCGGAGTTGCGCTGGAGGCTGTTGTGTGTGTACTACTACTATCCATATGCATATGCATACCACTTTACACTTACCACACCAAAGCCAACGGCAAATGCATTTTGGAATGGGTTCCAAGTGTGTACGATTCCCACAGTGTGCTAGGAATTTACCTTAATTATGGCATGGATGATGGACCTGCCCTTCAGCGTTCAGACTATACTATATATAATAGGGATTGTGTTTTTGTTGTTTATTTCTCTTGTGTTACCAATAGATCTGATTTTATTATTGGGTTTCCTTTTTTCAGAAAGCTGAACTGAACCTAGCTAGCTCTTCAGTTTGAGTTTGGGGTCATAACTGGTGAAAAGTAAATTCAGATATGGAGATCTCGTAAAGTTAAGCTGTAAAAAGTCGGTCCCGGATATTATATTATTTGGTGACTGAGGAGAGGATATGCGGGGTTTGCAGGCAATGATGAATCTTCAAGATTACAGCACGTTAATCAAATAACTTTTTTCACAGACTTTTATAAGCTATGATCATGCAATGCAACGATAAGCGCATGTTTTTTGGATCATTATGTTAACGGGTCCTCTTCTTTCACTGTACACACGTCTTAGATCCTCCTCTTCTTCTTTAAATTGCATTGCAGCATGCAGCGAAAATCTCCACAAGCTCGGCGCTTCTTCCATAATACGTAGAAAAAAAAAAAAAAATCTTGCACCTTAAGCATGATACATTAAAATATGTAATTAGATACATCCAAGTGAAGGGATAACACTTATTTGCTTATTTATTTATTTATTATTCAATAAGAATTTGCAATGCGTTTGGCAAATGCTTTTAATAAGTATTTATCTAATGTAAGCCTATGGTATAAATTTGCTTATAAAATTTATTTAGAATAAGTGTATTTAATTACTAACAATTAGATAGGTTATGAGGTAAGTGATTGATTTATTTGACTCAAAATAAGTGATTGATGGTGTGATTAAGAACCAATCAATCCTCTACAGCATAGTTAATGGATAGTCTCTCTCTCTTTTTAAGTAATCAGTTCGATTCCTAATCTGTAAGCATAAAAATATTTGTTGGAATAGGTTAACATCACTGCCTGAAAAGAATGTGTCGTTACGAGTAATGTCGTAAATTTATTATTTATAAGATAGGAGTTATTTCGTATTTGTCACACTATTTTGTAGGGAATTCTTGTTTGAGATGGTGTCTAATTCTTGTTATAACAAATCAATAACCATCATATATTTAATGAATTTTTTTTTATATTTTATATAACTAAACATGACGTTTGTAGATGGATTGAAATAAAAATTAAGATACAAGTTTGAAACAAAATATTTTCCTCTTGTTTGTAAGATATATAATTCTAAAATAAAGTTAATCTTTACAATTAAAGTATTTTATTATTAGTTTTACTAGGTTTTAAATCTATGTATTCATCTACTAGAAGTATTAGTAAGTAATATATTATTCTTCTCTTATGCCAAGATAAGAACTGAAAAGAACAAAGTGCAAAAGCAGAGTGAAAGAAGAAAGGAAATAACACACAAGAAATTACAATAACTTTAGAAGTTACCCAAACTTTTCTTTGTATTATCAAATCGTTTCCTTTGCAATATTGACATTATAAGTTATTGAAATGAATAAGGGAGAGTTAGTTGCTTACCATATCAACTATCCTACTTGTAGAAGAACTATATTTAGGATACAACTCAAAAACTAACTTAACTGAATTAAGTTTAAGTTTGTTATGAGACAACAAATGAGGAATAAAAAAATGAGGTTACAACTCAAACCCACTAACACAGGAAAATTTACACTTGTTAATAGAGTAACGCAACAATTCCCCACCTTGGTCTACTAACAAAATCACTCATCCTTTAGTCTCCCAGCAAATTAATCAAGTTAAAACAACAGAAGAACTTTGTACTAGGTAGAGGTTTGGAGATCATATAAGTTGGATTATGATTAGTAGAGATCTTCAACACTTTCACTAATCCTTGGTTAATGGCTTCCCCGATAAAGTGCAGCTTAATATTGATGTGTTTTGTTCTCTCATGATGGACCGAGTTTTTAGACAACTAAATTACACTCTAGCTGTCACAAAATACTACAACAACTTGGTTCTGAATTTTTAGTTCTTTTGCAGTGCTTTCTAGCCAAATGGACTCCTTTACAACCTTAGTTAGAGAAATATATTCTGCCTCAATGGTTGATAGAGCAACTACCTTTTACAGGGATGTTTTCTAGCTTATTGTAGTTCCAGACACAATGAACACAAAACCAGTGGTTAATTTTCTAGTATCAAGACATTCAACATAGTTAGAGTCCACAAAACCTTTTATTATAGACCCACTTGTCCCCCCACTTATTCCACCATAAACTAGCATCTTTCTCATTGATACCTTGATATATCTCATAATCCATTTCACTACTTGCCAATGAGGTTTTCCAAGATTTTCCATGTATCTATTGACAAGGCTGATAACATAGGCTATGATTGGTCGTGTGCAGACCCTAGCATACATAAGAGAACTAGTCGTGTTGGCATAGGGAATACTTGCCATATAGGTTTCTTCATCATGAGTGTTGGGAGCTTGTCCTACACTCAACCTGAACTGTTGTGACATAGAAGTGGTTACAACCTTTACTATTTATCATACTAAACCTATCGAGCACCTTTATCAAGTATGAGGCTTGAGAAGAAACTAGCAGTTTGTTTTGCCTATTCCTACTTATTTCAACTCCAAAATTTTCTTGGTTGGCCCTATGTCCTTTATTTCAAATTCCTTACTTAGTTGTGACTTCACTTTTGCTACCCCAACCTTATTGTTGCTTGCTAGCAGAATATCATTGACATAAAGGAACAACACAACAAATAGCCCTTACTCAAGGAATTTGAAATAAACACAATTATCATAGTGACTTTTAATGAATTTAATATGTGTCATAAATTCATCAAACCTCTTGTTCCATTGCTTAGGAGACTATTGCAAGCCATAGAGAGACTTTGTCAGCTTGCATACATAGTCTTTTTTTCTTTGACTTCGAATCCCTCAGGTTGCCTCATAAAAAATTCTTCTTCTAGTTGTCTATACAAAAAGGCTATTTTTACATCCATTTGCTCCAACTCAAAGTGAAGCTTAGCTACCATTGATTGAATTAATCTTATGGATCTGTGCTTAACAACTAAAGAGAATACTTCATTAAAATCTACTCCTTCCTTCTGTGTAAAACCCCGTGCTACTAGCCTTACCTTGAATCTCTCTAGTTCAACTTCTAGAATCCCTTCCTTCTTTCTGAACAACTATTTGCAACTAACCACCCTTGCTCCCGGAGGTTTCTTAACCAATTTCCAAGTCTGATTTTCATGTAGGGACTTCATTTCCTTCTCCATAACCTTCAACCAATTTTTTCAATACTTGCTTGTCATGTAAACCCTTACAGTCTTAGGATCATCTTCCATTACTTCACTTGCAGTGATCAGAGCAAATGCAATCAAATCAACATAGCCATACCTTTATGGTGGTATGGTTTCCCTCCTTATTCTGTCCCTAGCCAACATATAAACATCTCTTGTGGTTAATCTTCTTCAGATTTTGTTTCAGCCTGTGATCTATCCAGGTTTGAGAGCTCAGTCCTGCTCTGCAGTGTCTCCACCTCAAGATTAACCTTTTCCTTTATAAGTTCAATTTTGAGGTCTAATGTTTTGTGTTTAGGTCTGCAAGCCATTTCATTTTCATTAAACACTACATCTCTACTTGTTAAGCACTTCTTTTATCCTTCCTTAAGACACCACAAATCATAGCCTTTTACTCTTTTTAGATACCTTATGAAGCATCATTTTACTACTCTAGTTCCAATTTATCTTGCTTTGATGTGAGCAAAAGCAAGACAACCAAATACTCTCAGATGTTTCAAGTTGGGGGGTGACCTGATCAAACTTACTTAGGTGTCTTAAACTTCAGTGCATTGGAGGGACATCTATTTATTAGATATGTTGTAGTGGTGGCTACCTTAGTCCAAAAAAATTTAGGCAAGTTAGCACTTAACAACATACACCTTACCTTTTATAGGATAATTCTATTGAACCTTTCAGCCAATCCATTCTGTTGGGAAGTGCCAACAATAGTACTATGTCTTGCTATACCTTGTTCTCTGCACAACTTATTAAAGGATTGAGAACAAAACTTAAGGCCATTATCATTCTTAAGCCTATTGACTTTCTTTCCAGTTTGGTTTTCAATAAGCAGCTTCCAAGTTTTGAAATTTTCAAGAGTCTCATCCTTTGACTTCTGAATGTAAATCCAAAAGTTTTCTAGAGTAGTCATCAACTAAGCTGAGAAAATACCTTGCACCTGAATGAGATTGTGTTTTGGTAGGTCCCCATAGGTTAGCGTGTACGTAATCTAGGGTTCTTTTGTTCTCTATTAGTCAGTTCCAAATCTAGTCTTGCAGGCCTTTCCATAAACACAAAGTTCACAAAAATTCAGTTTCTGAATCCTATCTTCGCCCATAACTTCATGCTTGCTTAGCTCCACCAACCCCTTTTCACTTACATGTCCCAATCTCATGTGCCATAGTTCAGATTTTGTGAGTGCATTCTATGTAGTGGCTGCAACTGAGTTGATCAAGGCCTTACCATCCATAACATATAGAACATTTCTCAGAACCCCTTTCATCACAATCTTTGAATCTTTTACCACATTTAGAACCTCTTGTGAACCATTGAACAAATACCCCTTCTTGCCGAATTCACCAAGAGAGATAAAGTTTCTCTTTAATTTTGGCACATACCTGACATCTTTGAGGATTCTTTCCACATCATCATGAAACTTGAATCTGATGGTTCGAATTCCTTCTATCTTACACGTCTTATTGTCACCCAACAAGACCAACCCCTTTTGCTTGATTTGAGAATTCCTAAAACCATGACCTGTTAAGTGTCATGTTCAAAGAACAATCTAAGTCCATGATCCATTCAGAATCTGGATTTGCCCTTGAGACAAGTAAGGCTTCTGCTGATTCATATCCATCGGTATTAACAACTGCAGCATTTCCCGCATCTCTTGACCTTTCTTGGTTTATTGCATTTCCCTTTCTCTCTAGAAAGAAACTTTTTGTATGGCCTTCCTTCTTGCAATGATAGCATCTAATCTTGGGCATATTTCTTCCAGCATTCTTGGTATCATCAAGTTTTGGCTTCCTTTTATCAGTCTTTCCAGCTTTCTTTAAAGGCTTCCTTTTTACTATAAGCCTCTTACCTGTGACTGAGGGCTTCCTTTCTTTTCTCTCATTTAATTCTTTGGAATTTAATGTAACATGTACCTCATCAAGAGATACAAAATCTTTTCCAAACAAGAGTATCTCCTTGAAATGGGAGTAAGATCTTGGAAGGGAACAAAGTAGAAGTAGAATTTGATCCTCATCATCAATTGAAATGTCAATGTTTTCAAGGTCTAAAATTAGCTTATTGAATACATCTAGTTATTCTCCCACAAGTCTGTCATCTTGCATCTTGAAAAAATACAAAGATTGTTTTAGATAAAGACGATGTACCAAAGATTTTGTCATGTATAAACTATCCAACTTTGCCTACAAAGTAGTTGCAATCTTTTCCTTTGAAACCTGCCTCAGAACCTTATCTCCAGGCTCAAGATAATTGCGGTGTGTGCCTTCTCTAATAGGTTCTTCTTGTCTTCAGCCACCATTTTCTTCTTGAGTTTGGCTTCTCCTTCAAGAGCATCAGAAAATTCTTATTAAATAAAGAGAGCACTTATCTTCACCTTTCACATGCCAAAGTCGTTTTCGCCTGTGAACTTCTCAACTCTCGAACTTGGTCAAAGCCATCGTTTCATGTTTATTGCACCAATTTGTTATGCCAAGATGAGAATTGAGAAAAACAAGAGTACAAAAATAGAGTGAAAGAAGGAAGGAAATAGCACACAAGAAATTATAGTAACTTCAAGAGAAGTTACCCAAACTTTTCTTTGTATTATCATATCACTTTCTCTACAATATTGAGATTACAAGTGATTGGAATGAATCAGGGAGAGCTACCTGCCTACCATATCAACTATTATACTTATAGAAGAACTATATTTAGGATAAACTCAAAAGCTAACATTATGTACTTGTACACTAAATTAAATTTATAGTGTCATTAAATCATATAATATTTATTTTGGTCCTGATAGGAATTGAAGAGAGTGTAAGAGAGTTTACAATAACTCACACACCCTACTCAACTAACTGAACTAGACACTCTTAACCAATCATATAATATAATCTTTGAAAAAATATGTATTAATATAAAAATAATTTACTGTATACACACATTTTTATTCTCTATAATACGATCAATTTTGTTTCTCAATTTTTTTATAATGGATTAAATCTTATTTTTTAATTTTAACTCGAACCAATTTACTGTATACACACAAGTTATAGAATGATAATCCAAATACCATATGATAACTCAAAATGTGTAGATCGATATGCTTTTAAGAATAAATAAAGTATAAAATAAATAAAAATAAAATAAAAAGAACTATAGATAAACATGAATGTAATTTTAAAAAAATAAAAAATATTTAAGCAAAATATAAAAATTGAGAAGGAAAATAATAAAAATAACCAATACAAGAAGAAAATAAGGTTATTTATAAATAGGAGAAATATTAGAAGAAGTTTTGTCGATTTATGCATTTAATATTAAATAGATCAAATATATATTAAAGTTATTAGAAAAAAGGTATAGTAACACATGATCACATGATGACTAATATGCAAGTAATTTATAGTTATACATGACACAAGTTTTGATGGTCAAACAAATCATATATACTATTAATAAAAGGACAATATAAAATAAAATTAATAGACTTTAAAATTTTTAATCCTACAAAATGTTGAGTTTAACAAATGGAATGTGATGGCGAATTGTTGACAAACAAGAAAGGGCAAAATCCATAATGATTGTAATAGTATATTAAGGCATATGTGTGGATTTACAAGATTGAAGTAACACTAATTGAAGAAAATATCGTACAAAATCAGTTAAGGTGGTTTGAACACTATAAAGAAGACCAAGAGAGACATTAAATAGTAGATCGCACAACTACCTTTAGTCTAATGCAAAAAACAAGAGAACTTTAAGAAGATTCTAGAGAAAATTATCAAGAAAAATTTAAGATTAAATAATATTTTTGTAGTGAATTGCTTGTTAGTAATGCTTAATAATATTGTGCATTCCATGTAACAACCTCAATTAGTGAGACAAGACTTGGTTGTTGTTTTGCTTTGTGTAACAAATGGACCTTTATATTTTTAGATTGGTTGTGCAATGTATTGATTTAGAAAATATTTATTTATTTATTTAGCTATCAATCTATAATGTTGATATTATTTTATACTTTTTAAAAAATTTTAACAGAATTTTATGAATCAATTATTCTACTAGTTGATGTGAAAAATAAATTTTTTTAGAGCATCATTAGTGATGTTTCTCAACCAAAAAATATTTATAAAGAATTGATTCTTTCTTTAAAAACATGAGTGTATAAATAATTAAATGAACTAAGAAGTCAGATAAATTCCATCATCAAAATAGAAAATTATAAAAATTCTACGATCATACCTGTTTCTAGAAAATCCAAACAAATATTATCATACAAATTCATGAATGGATTTGCATTCTCTTAGTTCTTGGTACAATCCAATGTCAAAAACGTCTCAAAGACATCAATATTCAAAATAATAGTAAAGATGCCTTGAGGGCATAAATGCTTCCTCTATATTCTCTCATAGAAGTATGCATGACTTCTTTTTTGTTAAGTACTTTCTAGTGTACTTCTTCTCTATTCGATTTAAACGGTTTTAGTTAGTCTTGACTTCTCTTTTTTATTTTCAATGTGTTCTTTTACGACAAAACTGATCATAGTTCTCCTCCACTCCAATATGTTATATATCTCTCTTTATCTCTCTTTGATTATGTGTTTCTTTATTGTTTTTATTTATTTACCATATCTTACAAATTATTACTTAGTGATTTTTTATTATATGAAAAAAATGTAAGATCAAGGTGTCATTATGGTTGTCACTTGTCAATTTTTTAACCATGACGATATTCACATCTACAAAGCTGAAAAAAAAAGAAAAAAAATATTATTCTACAATAGAAGGAGTGAAATACTAAATAGTACTTGAAAATTGAAGCATTATTACCTAGGTTTTTGAAATAATTTTAGAGACATTCATATATTGAATTTGTTGTCATTTGAATATTAGTCCTTATATTACTGACATCATTTAGTAAGTGCAAAGTTAGCTATTAGATGTCACGCTTATAGGGTCTATCTCTTATGTGGCATTCCACATCATAAAGATTAAAGTGGTGACATTGAGATCTTGAAGGATTTTTTAGAAACATTCAAATCCTTAAAAGATTTTTAGAAGTATTCAGATCTTTGAAAGATTTTTAAAGCATCTAGATGTCAATGCTTCAATATTTTAAGACTCATATGATATTTTCTTGATAATAAAAGAATTATGATTATCTTGTATATACTTTTTTAGTTACATTGACCAAATAAAAGCAATAAAACAAAAATATGTTGAATAGTATTTTTTATCCACTAGAAATTCAATTTCTTATTTTGATGTTTCTGTCCTTTCCTTCTTTTTTTTTTTCTGCACATTTTGTTAGTCTATTCTAAACCTCTCTTTTGAATTATACATTCATCTCTAATAAAGTTATTACTATAGCTATTGTATTATATCCAACAATCATTTCTATTGGAATGAACATAAAAACCATTAGAAAATTAGTTATAGTTTGCCGAGCAATGATGGTAACTTTCTTGGACATGAATGAATATAATTTGAGTATAACAAAAAATGCGAATAAAAAAGGAATTGAATGAGAATTATCTTAGAAAATAAATTGAATTGAATTTTATTGGATAAAATGAAATTAGTATATATATATAAACAATCTATGGTAGAGCAAAGGAAGTTTATCTGTTTGATTAATTGCAATCATTTATATATGATTAATTTGTTGATTTTATAGATTAATGTTTAAAATTATATAAATGATAAGTTGGAATTAAATAAATGTGTAATATTTGACATTGTAACCCTATATTTGAAATGTGACATTGTGCCCCATATGTTAAAAATATGACATTGTATCTTATATCTTAAAATGTGACATTGAGTCTCATACTAAAAAAATTTTCAGAGTTGATGTCCTTATGTAAGATGACATGTGGTGGTTAACATTTAACCCTTGAGGATCAACCTTAAACATTTGATGGAGGAATATCAATTCAATATTTTTTTTAAAATATAGGGACATAATGTTACATTTTCAAAATATAGGGACACAATGTCTAAATTTTATAAAATTTGAGGGTAAAAATTATAGCTAACTCTCTTTTATATATATATATATATATATATATATATATATATATATTAATAAATAAGTTTAAATATAATTTTTGTCTCTCTACTTTTAAATTCACAATTTTAGGTTCATTTAGGTGATTTCGAATTTCTGGTTGGTTTTGAAATAATATATTTTGAAAATAGAAATATATTCTAAGAAAATTATTTTTATTTGGTTTTTTAATTATTTTTAAAACAGTTTTTATCCAACTTCAAAAACAATAAAATTTTGTTTTAAGATTTCAGTTTTGTTCAACCTCATCGCTTGACCTCACTCACACGTCACCATATGTCACCAACCATCCCAACTGCTTGTCACCTATTGCACCACCTCTGATTGTCGGTCATCATCCACCATCTTTAACTTTCATTCATTTATCACCACTCCAACTATGGATCATTGGTCACCACCTCCAACCACTAATTATCAAGTGTCACTCTAATTGTAATCTTTGACCATGAGTCATCAACTGTCACTATAACCACCATCTTTGACGGTTGGTCACTAGTCATCACCTTCAACTATGAGTTACTATTTGTGACTTTTGACTGTCGATACCAGTTTCAATTGATTGCCAGATATCTTTGGTCCTTAATGAGAAAAAAAATTCTAGTGAAGTTAAGATTTAACTAAAAATTTAAACATTTTGGAAACTCAAACAAAATCATTTTTAAATATTTAAAATCTATAAACCAAAAATCACCCAAAATTGATATTAGTTTTTTTTATTTTAAAATATAGACATATGGTGTTTTCATTTTTTAAAAAGTTCATAGTTTTTATTTCCTATTTTAAAATAAAGACATTTTGTCCTACTATCAAATTGAAGTCTTTATGTTTGGTAAAATAAAAGTAGTTGAAAATTATTAAGTTGACTTATTAAACTATAAGTGTGTGATGAAATTATCTTTCATCGGTAGATAAAAAAAATTTAAAATGACAAAAATTGACATACTTATATAATATTTTTATATAAATTTAAATTTTATTTTATGAATAAAAATAAATATTGAGGTTTTTATAATTTTAAGTTTTCAATTAATTTTCAAATTTTATGATATTTTATTGTACTTTAATTAATTTAAGTATATTTTCAGTTTCAATTATTTTACATTTTTATATTACATATTCTACTATTAATCTTACATCTATCTCAAAATATTTTCAATCAAGTTTAATAAAAATATAATATATGCTTAAGTAGACATTATTATTTATGATGTTAATTAGTGTAATAGTTAAAATAAATAATCTAATATAAAATCATTTAATAAATAATAAAAATAAAATAAATATATTATCTATTATTATCAATATCTTGAATTATAATACTACAATGATAAAATAAATATTTTAAATAATATAATGTTTAAATTAAGTAATGTAATATAAAAATATCCAAAAATTAATACAAATAAAATAATCATGTTTTATTCAAAAAGGATAAATAGGAAATCAAATAAAATTTTAAGGATAAAAAGGAAGTAAAATATAAAACCTAGAAGCTAATCCAAGTGATGTCTTAAAGTTAAAATTGCCTCAAAAGATTGACATCTGAAAAGTGGGCTACATAAATTTTTTGTCTTTGATGTTTCAAAAAAAAATAATTTTAATTTTTTAAATTTAAAAGTATTTTTTTTGTTCTATAATTCAATTTTAGTTCTTTTTTTTTTTAAATTACTGACCGAAAACACATTTTTGTACTCGTAAATCACTCTATTTCTCAAACATAATTCCCTTAATATTCAATTTCACATTTGACACAATTAAATACATAGGAACTCTTAAATAGATAACGTTAATACAAAAAACAAATTAGTTTCAAGGACTAAAAAATATTTTTAAACTTCAAAAATCAAAAGTAATTTTTGGTTAAACTTTAGAAAAAAAAAACTTAGTTAAGCTAACTATTAAAAGAATTTACTTAGCAAATAGTCAAACAAAAAATTCAATAATATTAAAAAATTTAACATAAAACTTCTGTTTCTAAAACAATTTTATTTAACATACCGGTGTTTAGGAGAAAGATAATGTATAAAAATTAAAAATATTTTTTTATTAAAACATCTAATAATAATAATAATAATAATAATAATAATAATAATAATAATAATAATAATAATAATAATAATAATAATAATAATGATGATGATGATGATGATGTATTTCTGTGTAACTTTTCATATATACTTTCTATTTTATGTTTTATTTTTTTAGTTATATGCATAAAAATAATATTTTAAAAAATAAATTTATATAGACTCTTTTAAGTTTGTTTTGTTTACACCTACTATCTCAATTTTTTACATTACTTTTTTAACTGTTAAAGGATTGGTCTAGTATAGTTGATTTAACGGGAAGGTGATATAATAAAAATATAATCTTAGGATTAGTGTAATGAAAATTACAATTAATTTATGTAAGATTAAATAATAGAAGAGTCCTATATGTAATAACAATAAATTTTGAAAAAATATGTGTAAAGACATCTTTATTAGAAGTTGTTTAAGAGTACTTCATCTAAGCAATTTCACTAAAGATGGTGTTAACATAAAAAATATTATTTCAATATGAGTTATACAAGATAAACTGTTTAAAAATATGCCAAATTATTTGTATAAACAACTTTAATCTATTTTAAGCAATTTTATCATTTCTTAAACAATTTATAGTGTAAAATCGACCTTAAAATAATAATAGTTTTTAGGTTAAATAGTTTATCTAAGCAATATTTAGTAAAAATGCTTTATTTTAAATAACTTATTTCCATATTTAGATATTTAAGATATTCTTTTTGAACATATAAAGGAGTAATAATGATAATGTATTTCTATAAGGCACACTAGATCATTATCCGCGTTTGGTTGTCACAGGGTGAGTTATTGGTTCTACATTAATGGGTTGTATGGAGTATATGCCAATTCTTGTCTTCATTCAATCATTACTCTTTTGTCATTTGTCATGGGAATCCTTTGTGGGAACTAGGAACGCCAAAGGCAAATTATATGATCACTTGATCAGATTCGCAGCATCATTAATTAGTGGTATTAAGAGTTACTGCTTAGTATAAGTTTTTGCTAATTGATAATTATTATCATATATAAAGCGTGTAAAAAAATAATCATCGTATTCTTTTAAAAAAATAATATCGTATAAAATATTTCTTAAACAATCATTTTGAAAATTAACTCCCACTGTGCAAAGAAATCTCATTTACTGGTTTATTTTTCTCCTTTAGAAAGCAGCAATTATTTTGTAGGATTATTAACAAATATTTTTATTACTTCATTATTATTTATTGGAATTAAATATGCCAAGTTAGACTTAAATATATTTTAAATATGTAATATATAGTTGAATTTTATGTTATCTAATAATTTTTTTCTGTTATTTTGAGTATATAAAGAAGGAATTTACTTATTTTAAAAGAAAATTGACTAGACTTACTTTTCATCTTAAAATATTATTCTAAATTTTTATTAATAAGAATACATGTGTACATATCATAATTCTAATCGTACAAAAAAGCTCATGACACTTTTTTTTTTAAATTAAAAACTTAGAAAAGAAACATCTTTCATCTGTACCAAAACGACTGTATTTTAGAAATACATTGGGTTGCTTAGTATCTGCCTTCTTGATCTCCCTATTACTTCGTTATTGAAATTAAATCTTAAATATGTTTTGAATGTTTACAATAATGAAAAATATATCAGGTCGTATTTTTATAAAAAGAATTCTTAGGACTTGAAAGATATTTTAATTATCCTAATTAAAACTTATCAATATCAATATATAATTTATAGCTTTGTCATTCAAATATTTAAAAAACAATTATAAAAATTTCGAATATGAAAGAGTAGAAATCAAAGTTAACTAAATATATGAAAAAAAATGTTGGGACCGAATTTTATTTATATTATTTTTATACAATCCTTTGATTATATTTCTATTATTAAATGTTATTGGAATCAATTAATCACTTCAAGTTAATCCCTATTCTAATTGAATAATCAATAACTTAAACTTGAAATATTGTATTAAATTCGTGAAATTAATCCATTAGCAATTCTAAATTTATTATTAGCATTTAGAATCAGTTCATTAGATAAATTATTAGTTTACATTAACCATTAAGAAAAAAAATTAAATTACTAACATGAAATAAAAAAAAAAAAATATATATATATATATATATATATATTGAAAGGATTGCAAAAAAGATTGATATATTACATTTAATCTCAACAAAGAAGAATATTAGTTACTCATGGTGAAAGATTGCAAAAAGTTCCATAGATAGGAATCCAAGAGGTAGAATTCCTTGCTTCTTTAGGTTCTTTGTTTTTTCCTGCCTTGGTCTCTTTTCTAACTAACTGTTTTTTTTCTCTCCTTTTTCTTTTATATTTTCAAAAGAGAGTAGACATAAATGTCCAATTCAATCATCAAATTTTAATTCGTTAAGAGAATACAAATTCTTCAAGGTGAAGAATTAGATTAATAGTGGATTCAATTTCGCTTCGCAGATTTCTTCTAAATTTTGCATCTTCTCTTAAGCAAATCCTCTCATCGGATCCATGACACAAAACAATTCATCTTTTGTTTTCATTAAAACTTCCTTGTTCATTGAAACCACTTCATAATTGCTCCAAAGTAAAATACAATTCTTTCCATCTATAAAAGAAAATTTCAAGGATTAAATGTATAATTCTATAACTTTATTTGAAACAACTTATTTACACAACTTGATTTTCTATATTAAAGTTGATTTTTTGAAAATATATTCTTTAGTTCCTGGTTAGATAAATGTCATAAAGATAAAGACTTTCAAGTAAAATTGACACGTATCAAATTACCCTGACTTAAAACTTTATTTGTCCTCAAACAATTCCTATAATTAATTAAAAATAAGTAAAACAAACTATCTTAACTATATATATATATATAGACACACACATACATGGTGGAAAAACATCTAAGAAAACAAAATTATGCCGAGACATGGTTTGTGATTAATCAATCCTAAATTTTTCACTATTACTTACATTACCAACTTATCAAAAAATGAACTTTTTATATGTACACAAATGGTGCCCACAACAAACAAGATCATTCAACACACATTATTTTCAAGATAAGATTCCAATCATAACTCACCGTCTTTCAATCAAGAACATTAATCATCACATTAAGTGTTTATCTCTCAATTTAAACAAACAAGTTGCTTGAGAGAGAGTAAGACTCATTAACTATCTTGTGCTCCTTTTTCTTAATGCGAGTTGTTTGATTTTAGATTATGCACAAGAATAGATAGTTTAATATTCAAATAGTTTAATTTCTTGCTTGTGGGATTGAGGTTAAATCGCATCCGTGAAGTCACCTATTTTATTTTATTTACGCTTTATTTACTTTATGTTTAGTAATCTTAGTTAAATTTCTATTTTTTCGTTTGTACAAGTAGAAAGGTTGACTTGACATTTTTAAGGTTTCATCCAAGTTCCTATAAGATCAACCTGATATTTATCGATACAACTGGTGCACTTACCTAAAATAGTGTAGAAAATTTGCACTCGTCAATCTATGATAAGTTTTTTACACTATTAAAAAACTTTTAAACTCATCCACTAGCCCTTTTCAAATTGGACGATTGTTCTTATATGAGAATTCTTGTTCTTTGTTTATACTTTATAGATAAAGTATGGTGAGGAAACAAATGTTTAGTTTACAATAATATCTTTAAAACTCAAATAAATCATAAAAGATAAAACAATATCTAATATTTTAAATAACATAATTTGAATTGTTTTACTAACCAATTCAAAGACAAATCGGACTCTATTCAAGTTAGTTGTTGTTGCCACTATAGCACCTCGTCTTCCAGTTCATTCCTCCTCTTATTCTCCCAACTGAAACCTAACTTCCAAGATTCTATTTAAAGGACGGCAAGAAGGGCACTTGCACCGGATACATAAATAGACCTCCAAAACATAATACACTTCATATTTTAAAAAATAATTATATTTATATTTTATATGTTTAATTATTATTTTTCTTGATTTTCGAGTTTCCACGTCCAACACTGTTTCAGTTTCTGATTCGGAATTCTAATTACCCCAATTACAGAATTCATGAGAAGCATGACAATTACGTTTCAATTTGAGTGATCCGTCAGTTTCCAAAAATTAAAATTTATATAGATAAAGACCTTATCTATTGTTTTGCTGTGACAAAATGTGAAAATGAAGGCTGGTTGTAGTTGGTCGTATGCTGGGTTTCTTTCGGGTGGGGGTGGTTGCAGAGGGGAGGAAGGGTGATGTTTGGGTTTTGAATTTCTTCATTGTGGAACAATTTGATTTTATCTCAGTTCGGGTTTTATGGCAATTTGAATTGTTTTTATTGTTTAAATGTTAAATTTGAATTTCCAAAGTCATGACTAATTTGGTAAGGAACTAATGACCTGTGTTATTCTCGTCTGAACATTCTCTAGTTAGATAGTTTTCTCTTTTCTTTTAAATACCTTAATATTCCTATTCATTGTTGGTAGGGAAGGGTGACAGAGATAATGGAAAGAATTTTAGTATATTTCTATTAATAGGTTCAAATAAATTCGCTTTTAAGATTTTTTTTTAGCCGCTAAAATTCGGTACAACCGTACAATTTTCAAAAAATTAATATAACATATATCTAAGAGAAAATTTTAAAAAAACTATGACGATATTTAGCTATTAATTAGTTGTTAATATAACATATATAATTATTTTTATCAACAAATTTTGTTTGTTAATTTGTTAACTTAACATATTCCTTTTCTTACTCCAACTTTTTAACTTTTAATCAGTAATATTATAACATATACACGACATATATCTTTTATTTTGCAAGTAGTGTTTTATCCTACGACTCTAAATATTTTAATTTTATTTTTTAAAGTCGTAACAGCTAACAAGTCGTAACAAAATTCACGATTTCTAGATTGTAAATTAAAAATAAAATTATATGAAGTCTCGCAATGAAGTACAACTTCAGTTCGTCTAAAAAAATTATGACTTCACTTTTAAAAAAACTAATTATTAAAAATGATTTTTTTAAAATAAAGTAAAAGCGTAAATTCTTGTACGATGTTTCATAAATTATTAATACACAAATGGTAACAAAATTTATGACTTTAAAGAAAAAGAAAACGGAAGTAGTGTCTGTGATGGTGAGATACGATTTATTTTAACTTATTAATTTTTAAAAAACTTAAATATGTTTTAGATTGGAGTCATAAATTTGGTCTTGTGTTAACTGGGGGAAGTGGAAGGAAAAATCCCTCCACTAACAAGCCTATGTTTTAGATTTTTAATATATTAATAAATTTTTTATTAAGTCTAATAATTTTTTATTTCATTCAGTTTTAATAAAATTTTTATCTTACATTCATATAATATTTTAGATGACATTTTAAATTATTTAAAATATTTAAAAAAAAAATAAATAGTATTTAAAAGACTCCAAACAATGATAGAATATATATTAAAGATTTTTAAAAAAAATATTGAAAATCTAACACATATAGCATGAATCAGAAATATGGTAAATGTTTTTAAAATCTACCCCTTTGACAATTTTCCCCTATTACTAAGAAAATCGAAAATATCAAAATTAAATTCAACAAATGGGAACCGTGGGATTTAGGCAATCGCCTTTCAGTGTCTAATTTCAACGTTATACTCAAAATGGCGACATCTATTCCTGTTTCCTGTACCTAATTCCTGATAAGCTGTAAGATTTCCGATTCCGGAACTTGCAACTAAAGTAATTATCCTACTTTAGGTTCCAAATATCGCTCAGTTTTTGTTTTTTAATATCCTTGACCGAAAGTCAAGTTTAAAGACTTAAATTTAAGGGGGGAAAACTTGACTTTATTTTAAAGAATAAAAAGAAAATATGATAACAATTTTTTGAGAAACTATAATATGAAAAGTTTAAAATTTGAGCTTCATGAAACTCTGCTAAGAACTTTTGACTTTTTCAAAAGTTAAGAAAAAAAAATTAGCATAATACTATTTTGAGAAAAGCTTATGAAAATAGAGAAACGGTTAGAAAGTTATTGTATCCAAATAAACTCTTTATTTATAACTAATTATTGTTGAAAAATATAATTAATTATTTATAGTGTATATTTTTCTTAATTTCTAAAGATAAAATACTTGGTTAAAGTATCTAAATTTAGTTTCACTCTTGAAAAGAAAGAATGACATTTAGGTTAATTCGATCATTTTAAAAAAAAAATAGTACATAGTCAACTAAAAAAGAAAAAAACTTATAATTAAATGTTAATATAAAATTTCTTTACACTTTCAATACATAATAATTAAACTTTTATAAAAATAATTTTAAAATTCTTTTAATTTTACAAATGTTAAATTTTATGGAAAATATAAGCTGACTAAAAAAAATAATTAATATTACTAATAATATTAGTGTATATTGCTAATGATTATTTGTATTAATCTTCAAATAATCTTATAAGGAGATTGATTTAGTAGTTGCATCTTTAATTTTTCTTCAGTATAGTATCAAGTTTGAGTGTTATAAAAAATTAATAATAAAATTGAATGAATTAATCCTACTATGATATAGATTTAATTTTTTATGAGGATTATCTTTCATAAATAATATATGTAATTTAAATAAAAAATTAAATAATTTTAACATTCCTAAATATTCAATTTAAATAAAAATAAAATCTATTTACGTTTCAAGTGATATATTATATGTTAAATAAGTAATTATTAAATAATAATGGAATTTTAATTCTTTTTTTTGTAAGGATGAGTATCTTTCCATTTAAGTGACATTGAAGTATAGAAGATAATGGATGAATTTGCTTAAAATTTATGAAAAAAATATCTTGTTTATATAAAATAAATATTTATTGTAATTTTTAAATATATGATAAAAAATTAAAAAAAAATAAAAACAACTTATTTTAACAAACTACTTAGAGTGATTTGATATTAAAGTAACTTTATATGAAAGTTGAAAAGTTTATTCATAATTTTTTTTTAAAAAAAATATTTTTTATAATTGCACATAAAAATTAAAAGTTAAAAATTTTTACTACTGTCATTCAATCACAACCCTCTCTTTATTCATAGTAAATATATTAGTATTTTAAAAGTCACATGAATAAAAAAAAATCATGATTGATTCTCAATTTAAAAATCTTTTACACAAATTGTATTTACCGATTAAATTCATATAAAAATTACCAGTGAATAAATAATTTATTTTTCTGTCAAAACAATTTTCTAACAAAGGTGAGAAGTTTCGACAGACTAGTAAATCACTTGTTTAAAACCACTTATTTTTATCTTTTAAAGACCTTTCTTTTTAAATTTTGGTCTTTTGAAAACTTTTTTTTATTTAGTTTTAATCTCGAAGTATTTAAAAATTTTGTTTTTAGTAGCTGTCTTTAAGCAAAATATTAATTAAGTGAATCATGCATACGTTTTAGAACAAATTATTTTGAATTTTTATCTGTTCAAAATAATTTATTAAATTAGATAAGTTCATAAACAATTTAAAACATAATACTTTTTATCATCTCTGGTAGTCTTTGGTGACGAGACGTATTAGTTAATGTTGTGTGTGGAAAACAATGAATAAAACTGAAAAGAGATGTCCTAAAATCAAAATTAGAAAAAAGACATAATTTTGTATCCTTATATAAAGCATATATTATTAATAAAAGTAGTCGTGTGAATGAGATGGTCCTGAAAAGAAGTTGAATGGCGACATAGAGAAAGAGAATTTGAATGAGAAAGAAAAGTGGAATAGCGTAACAATGTTGTCATATGGTGGACACATTGAAGGAAATGTGGCTGTGTTAAATAGGACTGGACTCGGCTTGAACTTGAACAAGCTTGTTATTATTCTTCTTCAATTTGTAAGGCAATGGGTTCTCTTTCCGCTCAGCATGAAGCTATCCAATATCCCAGTGCTCGAAGAGACCACTCGGTGGTTGACGACTATCACGGCGTCAAGATTGGCGACCCTTACCGATGGTACGCAAGTGCAAATGCAAATGCAAATGCAAATGCAATATTATGATTTTGTCTTAGTGACAACTAACATGTGTCAGGCTCGAGAATCCGGAGGCGGAGGAAGTGAAAGAGTTCGTGCAGAAACAGGTTGCTGTGACGAGTTCGGTGTTGCAGAGGTGCGAGTGTAGGGTGAAACTGGCGGAGAAGATAACCAAGTTGTTTGATAATCCTCGTTACAACGCTCCTTTCAGGCGAGGCAATAAGTACTTTTACTTCCACAACACGGGTCTTCAGGCACAGAGCGTGCTTTATGTGCAGGACAATGTCAATCTGGAGGGCGATGTCTTGCTCGATCCCAATGCTCTCAGTCAAGATGGCACCGTCTCTCTCAACTCCCTATCCGTCAGCAAACATGCTCACTTCTTGGCTTATGGCCTTAGTTCCAGCGGTAGCGACTGGCTCACCATCAACTTGATGCGCATTCACGACAAGTCTTTCCTTCCTGATTCTTTATCTTGGGTTACTAATACTATCCCTATCTTATTCACTCTATTAATGCTCTTTTTTCTTTCCTCTACTCTTACTTAAATCAATGTTTCAGGTCAAGTTTTCCTCTATTAGTTGGACTCATGATAGCAAAGGCTTCTTTTATAGTCGCTATCCCGCCCCAAAGTATGTCCTCTCTATTTTCATCTTCTTTTTAGACTTTTCTTTAAATTCATATATAGTTGCCGTTCGAGTGAATTACACTTCACAACCTCGCCTTTTCATATATTATACATAATATCCCTCTTTTTATGCCGTAATGCTTTTCATTTTTAAACTATAGGATATGCAATGTAAAAAGGGGAGTAATTTTTTCAAATAATTAGTGATGGCTTCTGTAGAGGTAAAGAAAACACAAGTATTATTTGTAATTTGACAAAACCTTAGAGTGTCAATGTAATTTATTCTTGACTTTATACTTAATACTTGATTGAAAATTACCTTCAAAGGGATGATGGTGAAATTAGTTTCATGTCTCCTTGATTGAAAATTTGAATTGATTACTTTGATTAGGGAAGGAGAAGTAGTAGATGCTGGGACTGAGACTAATGTAAATCTTTATCATGAGCTCTATTATCATTTTTTGGGCACTGATCAATCGGAAGATATTCTGTGTTGGAGAGACCCTGAGAATCCTAAATATATGTTTGGAGGAAGTGTTACTCAAGACGGGAAGGTACCATTTTGTCATTGCTTTGGAACTGTGCAATATTATCTATATATTCTTTGTGTGCACATAAGATACAAAAAATTGCTACTAATATTATTCTGATACATCTTCCAGGGCCTTAATAATGATATCAATATCTTTGATGCTTCACTGTTTATGTCTTACCATACCTATTTTATTTTCAAATGATTAAGCAACTCACTGTTTTTATTTTTATATCTACTTCCATGAGAAAATATTCATTAAAACAGTAGAGATGAACTATAGCTCCCTTTTCTTTCTAGCAATTAATTTTTTAGGAACTACGGTTCAACCCGCAACATTGCAAGTCAGACAAGGTAGTAGGCTAGGTATAATTTGATTTTCCTTTTGTCTAGGCATTATTGAGACAGAGCAAGAAAATAATTTTATTTATATTATTTCAGATCCCCCAAAAACTGACTTTTTTTGTTGATTGCGCAGTATGTTCTCCTCTATATTGAAGAAGGGTGTGATCCAGTTAACAAACTTTACTACTGTGACTTGTCAGAACTTCCAAACGGGCTGGAAGGTTTTCGGAATGAAAACTCTCTCCTCCCATTTGTCAAGCTTGTCGATAAATTTGATGGACAATATCATGCCATTGCAAATGATGACACCTTGTTTACATTTTTAACTAATAAAGATGCTCCAAAATATAAAATAGTTCGAGTAGATTTGAAAGAACCAAAAGCTTGGATTGATGTTATCCAAGAGTCTGAAAAAGATGTACTAGAATCAGCACGTGCTGTAAATGGTAACCAACTGATTGTAAGCTACTTGAGTGATGTGAAATATGTTCTGCAAGTAAGAGACTTGGAAACAGGTTCCTTGCAGCATCAATTACCAATTGACATTGGCACAGTCAGTGAAATTTCGGCACAGCGTGAAGACACTTTGGTTTTCATTGGTTTTACAAGCTTTTTGACTCCTGGAATCATATATCAGTGCGACCTGGGAACACAGATTCCTGATATGAAGATATTTCGTGAGATTGTCGTTCCTGGGTTTAATCGCTCTGAGTTTCATGTCAATCAGGTAAAATAAAAAGGAAAAAAAAAATATTCACTCTTGCCGAAAGTTGTTATTGTATTTAAAATTCGCACTATTTGTTGGTCTATTTTCTAATGTCATTACTCTGTATGAGTATGGCATTCCTGTCTCTTGGAATCTCTGTTGTTGTTTTATCTGTTTGTTCTATTCTTTAATGTAACTTAAACATTTCAGGTTTTTGTGCCTAGTAAAGATGGTACCAAGATTCCAATGTTCATTGTTGCAAGAAAGGATATTGATTTGGATGGTTCACATCCTTGTTTGTTATATGGATATGGTGGTTTTAACATCAGTCTTACACCTAATTTCAGCATCAGTCGGAATGTACTTGCTAGACATTTAGGTGTTGTTCTCTGTATTGCAAATATTCGTGGCGGTGGAGAATATGGGGAGGAATGGCACAAAGCTGGTTCCCTTGCAAATAAGCAAAACTGCTTTGACGACTTCATTTCAGCAGCTGAATACCTTGTATCTGCTGGTTATACTCAACCCAGAAAGTTATGTATCGAGGGTGGAAGCAACGGTGGACTTCTTGTTGGTGCTTGCATAAATCAGGTATGATTCATTTGCTATTCATTTGGTAGTTGTACCTGGGTTGCTTTGGTTGGTGTTTTTAATGTCTGATCCTTTGTAAATTGTAATGTTCCTTTTTATTGAGTATGCTGTCTTTATGATTCCTCCAATTTTTTAACAGAGACCTGAACTTTTTGGTTGTGCTCTGGCTCATGTTGGTGTTATGGACATGTTACGATTCCACAAATTTACCATAGGTATGTTTTGATCTGTTTTCTCTACTAAATTGTATTTTGTTATTTTGTATCATATGTTTATTTAGTTTTGGTATTCAGGTCATGCTTGGACAACAGATTTTGGTTGTTCAGACAAAAAGGAAGAATTTCATTGGTTAATCAAGTGAGTATGGTCAAACCTTTCATGAAATATAAGGATGACATTTTATAAATGCTTATATGTAATCTGCTAATATTTTATTCAACCTATTTTAGTAATGAAAAGTATAAAATATCTCGTAAGTAAAGATACCGTGGGAAATATTGATAATGATAGAATGAGCTGGTTTCGACATTTAAAATGGATTGATATTTGGCAGGATGCTTTTAGTGAAAGTGTAGTAACCTAGAATTTATGGTACATAATAGACTCATGAAAACCAAGCTCAAACACATTCATTCCATCTTAAATACCTTTCAGGCTAGCGCTGTCGACTGCTGTATGGTACTATTTTTCGTTACCAACTTTAATTCTTGATTATAATTTGCAATCAGTTATTGTTTTATTTCCCTGTAGTTCGGAATCTACAAATTCGTTTCCTGGTGTGAAAAGCAATTTTGAAATAGATAGTCCCGTTATACCAAAGTTATTACTCTTTTGGTCAAATAATCAATATGGCAAAAAAAGATGAATGGGTAAATAATTATCAGAATGATAACAAGAGATTTGGGTGTTTTTGCTAATGCACCTTCTGTTGTTGTCATGTGATTGAGTACCTTGGTTAGTAATTTTTAGCTGAATGAACTCCTTTTATGATTTATTTTCTTGAAGTCGAATGTACTCCGTTTCTAAGTGGTATAACAATTCAGTAGGAGGATTGCTAGGTGCAGTTTTAATTTCATTAGCCTATGTAATTTAGATTTCCTTCCTGGTTTGTAGTTGAGAAATCGCATTCTCACTATACGTTGGGAGGTATTTTCCCCATTAGGGGACTATTTGTGTGTGATGATTTTCTACAATACATTGTGTTAGGTACTCACCATTGCATAACGTCCGGAGACCTTGGGAACAGTGTCCTAATCAATCAATTCAGTACCCATCTACAATGCTGTTGACGGCTGATCATGATGATCGTGTTGTGCCATTGCATTCGTTAAAGCTATTGGCGGTTAGTCTGCTTCTCATAAGTTAAAACTGAGAGTATTGGTTGGAGAAACTTTCCAACTTTAATTTATTGAGTTATTTTGCGAAATTCAAGACAAGTGGTTGGTTACATGCCACTGTAGTTATCAAATAAGTATTTGCATAATGAAGATTTTGGGGACTGCTACTGCTGCATTCTTTAACATGTATTTCAAAAAAATTTCAGACCCTGCAGTATGTCCTGGTTAGTAGTCTTGATAGAAGTCCTCAGACGAATCCTATAATTGGTCGCATTGAGTGCAAGGCAGGGCATGGAGCTGGGCGTCCAACCCAGAAAATGGTAATAGAATAGGATCTAATTGTTTTTTTAATATTGCATCCTTTCCCATTCTAGTGTGGTTTATAAGTTAAATTAGTTGTTACCGCAGATAGACGAAGCTGCTGACCGGTACAGTTTCATGGGGAAAATGTTAGACGCCCATTGGATAGAATAGAGCCTACTCAGACATAGAAAATTAATGTATATGCTCCTCCTACCTTCCCTCAAAAGGATGTCCTTCTCCTCCTAATTGCTAAACATTACTATTCTTGTATATTCTCTCCTTTTCAACTCTTGTTTGGTGGTTATGCCCATTGCGGGTCGGTCTTGTTGGTAACTTTTCAAGTTCTTCAATATGTTGTCTGTCAGTTATGATTATTGCGTGATACCAACTGATATCTCAATGTTCGTACTTTATCATGTTTGGTGGCAAGAAAAATTACACTTTTTTTACTTCTTAAAAAAATAACAAGCTAAGTGTAATGAATTTTTTACATTTCATATGGTTAACTTTTCACTCAAAATAGCATAAAAAAATAAGGATAAAAAAAAATTGACTCTTCCAAAAAATTATAATTGTTTATGAAAGGAAAGTTATAAATATATAAAAAAATTTATAATGTAATAACTATAATTTATAACTTTTCATTATTTTCACACAATAAAACAACTTTAATTTTCATTTTATTTCATATCTTTTTCTTTCTTTTTCTTCCTCACATTTTCTTTTTCCTTTTATTTTCTAGCGACCAAATGGAACCTAAGACAGTTTATTGGATTAAATTGTGATGAGAATACATTTGCATCATTTGAAATACATTGCTCTTTTTATATTAGAAAATCGTAATAAAATATAAATGAATATTTTATTTAAAGATAACATTTTAAAAATAAACTTTTTTCAATAATACATTAATTATGTTGAAATTATAATTTATAATTTTCTTTATCTATAGTATCAACAAGCTAAAATAATATTTATTTATACTCAAAATAAAAGTATAATTAATCATCAATCTTTCATAAATTATGCATAAAAGAAAATAGACTTAAAAATAATTCGTAACTTTGAATTTTATGAAATCGTGATATTTTGCCCTCGAAGGAAAAAACAACCACATTTTGTCCCACAAATTTTAAAATCAACCAATTGATGCTCCCTCTGTCAATAGCAAACATCGACAGCTATGTATGAAGTTTTTTATTGCCACGTTTGCCATCAACATTGTGAGTTACCTTTTCTTCACAATATTTTTCACCTTCTTCCTTAGGGCTCCGTTGGGAAGGGCTCTTTGCTTCAGTCACGTTCTCCATAGCCTTGAATCTCTATTCACACTCACCTTCTCCCTTTCTTTCACAGTATTATTGACGTTCACCATACCCTCGTAAATTCGTTCTTGCGAAGCTGTGTGAAGCCGCGAGTTCAAAGTCCAGCCTGCCCTATTACCGAATCTCCGTTCTCTATTGTGCAATCTTTGTTTTAGATTCTCTATTATGTCTTCTTCATCCTAAAATATTGAAACCTTAGCCTTTAATCTTCATTCTCTAGGATAAAATATTGAAACTGGAAGAGACGAAGAAGAGAGAGGTTAAGAAAGAATTGTTTTTTATTGTGCAAGTGGAATGGAAGCGAGTAGATTATTGAGTGCTTCAGAGAAACAATCAGGAGACGTGGGTTGGTTTGCTTGTGTGGGTTAGAAACGCCACTCATAACTTCTTAGACTGAAGATAACCTATCCAGAAGATTTTATGGTTGTGGATCCTATAAGGTGTAGCGTTTTTTCTAACTTCTTTTTTGTGAGTTTAGTTTTGTAAAAATGATTGATTCATGTTTGTCTTTATTTTTGCTGATTGTAGGTTACTGGGAGGAGAGGTTGTGATTTTTTTCAGTGGTATGATGCTACAATGAATATGAGGGAGAAGAGGATTATGTTGAACCTACTGAAAAAGGTTGAAGAGCTTCAAAATAAAGAGAGGGGTCTGCAAGCGATAATAACTGAAATGAAGAAAAAGGAAAAGTTGATGGGAATAAGACTCATAGTGTGTTGCTTAATTGTAATTGTCTTGGCCATTGTAATTGTTAGGAAGAAAAATTGATAGCTTTATGGTTTAATTTAAGTTAGTAGATGAAGGTTGTATTATGGAATCTAAGTTGATAATGTATACCCGTTTTTTGGTGATGAAATTAATGTTGATCACAACTCTTTTGTTTCTATTCGATATTGATTTTTAATTCTTTTTTTTTTGTCTAATATAATGTGATTTAGTGTTGAAGGATCTGTCTATATAGACTAACATGTAATTTTCTTAAATCTACTTACATGTGATTTAGGGTGCATAATTTAGTTTTTGTAAAGGTAGTTGGTTCTTACTATATTAAGTTCTTGTGTTAATGTGTAAAAGACTTCGCTGGTGCTTAAAATACATGCTTCTTTAAAACATATACTTCCACTATATAGGACATTGTTTAAACTTTGTTGTCAATATAAATGTTAGATAAGATACTATGTCATGAAATGTCCTGATAAATCTTTAAAACCAACATGGACAACAAAGTTTAAACAATTTGAGATGCTACTTAATTTGATCAAATTGTCACCAATATCCCCGTATTGCCATAAGAGAAAATGAAAGCTGACTTTTTGTCATACCAGTATCAATTTGTTCTAATGTTTTCACTTAAGCGAGATTGAGCTCACTTGGGCAGGCAATAAAGGAAGAAAGATAGCTGCCTCTGGAACATGTTCGCTCAAGCAAGAATATTCTCGCTCAAACAAGAATGTTCTTGCTCAAGCGAGAATTGAAGTAGAAAGAAAGGAGCCTCTGGAAAATTTTCGTCCAAGTGGGAATAAGCTAGCTTGAGCGGAATATGTACAAAAAATGAGATCAATATGTTCTGATATTTTCGCTTAAGCGAGATTGAGTTCGTCTGGGCGAGAATCAGAGAAAAAAAGAGAGCTGCCTCTGGAACATTTTAGCTCAAGTGAGAATATTCTCGCTCAAGCGAAAATGTTCTTGCTTGAGCGAGAACTGAAACAGAAAGAAAGAAACCTCTGGAAAATTTTCGTCCAAGGGGGGAATAAGCTAGCTTGAGCGAAATATGCAGAAAAAATGGGATCAAAATATTCTGATATTTTTGCTTAAGCGAGATTGAGTTCACTTGGGCGAGAATGAGAGCAAAAAAGATAGGTGTCTCTAGAACATTTTCTCTCAAGCTGGAATGTTCTCGCTCAAGAGAAAACGTTCTTGCTCAAGCAAGAATGTTCTCGCTCAAGCAAGAATTGAAGAAGAAAGAAAAGAGCCTTTGGATATATGTGCACCAGTTTTTTCATATATGTGCATTAAAGGTGAATAACAACAATGACAGTAAATACACATGTCAAACCATAAATCAACCACAATGACAGTAAATACACAACATGCCAAACCATAAACCACAGCAATACATAACATGTGAAACCATAAACCACAACAATACATAACATGCCAAACCAGCAAAAGTCAAATTTGTCCAAATGTGCTCATAAATTCTGCATAAAACCAAATCAGCCATAATGACAATACAAAACATGACTACACCACTCTAAATCAGCCATCGTGTCAAATTTGACCAAATGTGCTCATAAGTTTAGTACAAAGTAAAAATTTGACCAACAATACACCATTTGCCAAATCTGCCATTAATGCAGTACATAATAAACCTTTAACTAACTATCTAAATCTTCATTTTTTATTAATGGATCCTGCAGTATGTATGTTTGATTGTTGGCTCTGCAGATGTCTTGGTGCCATTAACTGAGTTGTAGTCATTGACCAAGTTGCTACCATTGATTGTTGACTTGATGGTGTCATAGACCGTTGTGTACATGAGTTGTTCCCGCATGCCTTTGCCGATGAAGTCTTAACTGCATCAAATTTACACTTTGATTTTTTCCTTTTAATTCCCTGCAAATTCAAATCAAACCTAACATGAACAATTATCCAATAATGAAAATTTTAGTTGTTTAAATTCCTTTATTAATAAATACAATATTGCCTCCTTTTGGAATGACCATGTTTGCAACTGCTTTGCCTTTGCAAATTATCACATTATGTCCAATCGTTCCACATCTATTGCACACTATAGATGTTGACTGCCTTCCCAAACTTGTGCTGCTCTTGGGCTTATCACTAGCTTTGTTCCTATTCTTTTTAGGCCTCCCAGGTGCTCTTCTCAATACAAGTGGAAGAATGGGTTCATTTTTATCAAATGCTCAAAGGTTAGGTTCATTACATGGTTTCGCAATGTAAGAATATGTGGCCAAAAATGTATTCTTCCTACAATATTGACAAGCAACAATAGTTAACAATGGTGAATGAATGACATCAAAACTAGATTAGACCAATTAAAATGTCTTATTTGTAGTAATCAACAATATAGTCTTCTGCCTTGTGGTTCATAGACCACAAACAAGATATGGCGTGGCAACACGGGATTCCACTAAGTATCCCACTTTCTGCAAGTGCAACTTCTCTGGTTCAAGTTGACAACATACTTTGACCAGTTTCTACAAACCTCAAACAATGCCATCAAATCATCTTTAACCCAGTTCGAGGTCCAATATTGGGAATCTTTCTTGTTTTTCTCTAAAATTGATTGATTTTGGGACAAATTACACATAATATCTTAACATACACTCTCTTAACCTAACAATCCTCCTAGTTATATAGAACTTGATCCCTTCAAGCAGTGTAATGATAGGTTTGTCCCTATATTCTAAGATTGACCTATTAAAAGCTTCACACATGTTATTGACTTGTAGGTCGCACTTGGTCTATGTGTCAAAGGCATACCTAGACCAAATAGGATGGTCAACATTTTGGAAACTAACTCACACATCATGATTCTTCTTTTTTAGACGTTTCATATGCCTCTTAAAATCAATCTCAGTTGTAGCTCTTGCAACTTGCCAAAACAACTCTTTCAAATCAGCACCAGAGAATTTTTTCCTCCAATTTCCAAATAAGTGCTTAACATATGCCCTATGGTTGACTTTGCTTCCATGTAATCCCCTTAATGCTTGATACAATCCCTAACAAAAATTATTTATATCAGCAACAATACAATGCATTAAACACATTAAATAAGTAAACAACAAAATAGACTAATTCTTTTTCATACCTTTTGTTGGTTTGATATATATGCCCAATTGTTTTTCTGAATGCCATCAAGGTCAACAACTAACAACTCCAAGAACCATTCCCATGAATCCCCATATTCAGATTCTACAACAGCGTATGCAATTGGTAACATTTGATTATTACCATTTTTTTCTATAACAGTGAGCAAGTGTCCTCCATATTCCCCCTTAAGAAAACATCCATCCAATCCAATTAACGGTCTACATGTAGTAGCAATTGTAGCCTTACATGCCTCTAGGCAAATGTAAATTCTTTCAAACACACAACTTGTATTTGTTGAGCTACACTTGATTTTAACTGTACTATTAGGGTTGCTTCTAAGCATCTCTTTTGCATAACTCCTAAAATATTTATATTGATCTCTTGAAGTTCAGTGCATCTTCTTCAATGCCCTACGTTTAGCCCTGTAAGCTTGGTGATGTTTTAGTTTCACCCCCCATTTCTCAAAGGCATAAGAAATCAGTGACTTTGTCTTCATTTTTGGAGTATCTCTCAAAAAATGCACGAACCTTGTAGATAACCATTCAGTTTTGGCTTGCTTATTAAGAGGAGTCCTAGCACAAGTGTGAGTGTTGGAAAATGTCACAACTTGCCAGTAAGAATTTTGTTGAGATTTAGTCACCCTAAGGTAAAATGGGACCCCCTTTGCACATGTCACAACTACTCTTTTAGAACATGATTTTTTAAAAGACAATTTTTTTTTACTGATCATTGCAAATGTCTCGACAGCTTGATTAACATCTTCCTTCTTGTTGAATATCATACCTAACTCAAAATAAATATCATTGTCATCTTCACTTTGCTTAAACTTCAGATACTTTTTTTTCTTGGGCACATTTTCTTCATCACTACATGGAGGAGTTTCAAGCTCATCAGAGTCTTTATCCTCATCTTCAAGTTCTAACAAGATATCTTTCTCCACAATTTTAAGAGGATTGTCATTACCCTCCTCATTATCACTATTATTGACAAATGATTCCTTAGGTAACACGCTACTATAATCCCAACCTTCCTCATATTCACTCTCATTGAAACAAAATTCAGATTCATTATCTTCATTCTCAGCCATCCTTAAACTTTCATCTTCTCCGATTGTACCCTCTTTTACACCTTCTGCACTTTGATTCCTATTTTCATCACTCTCTTGCATTTCAACCTCATCAATGTCAATTACTTCCACATTTTGATCCCCTCTTCCCTTTTCTTTCCCTTCAAATAGAATAAGCACATCAACAACATGTTCCACATACAAATCAATTATGACAAATCCTTTAACATCTTCAACTAACTTAAGTACATCAACATCACATTTTAAGGGGAACAATCCACATTCAATACTGAGTTCAGGATGTTTATACCACAAATTGCTAAAATCAACATAACCAAAATTTTTAATCAACTTACATATGTCAATAAATGACATTTCATCAATGTCTCAACCCCATTCTTCTTGGTGAGATGACTCATTCATATACATGGTCTTTGATTTATGGATTAAAATCCCCCCATGATGTATATTAAAACGGATTTTCTGAAATTGGGTTGGCCTGAAAGTCAAACAAACAAATTTAGTTTCCTTAAAAAGTGATTTGGATAATTTTTTGCTGAAAACCCCCTAAATGACATGGCTTCAATTGTCATTGCAATAAAAAAATGTTTCCACACAACTTTTACTCTTTAAAAAAATGTCACCAAACAAGCATGGGACCACACTTCCCCTAAACCCTAAACATGTTACAACAAAGATGTTAGCAAAAGAAACTTACGTGGATACATATGCAGGCCATATTTTCCATGTGTGTCAACCCCACCTTGCCCAATATCAGGTGTTCCCTTCATTTATCGTTAACCTTTGTTGACACTCTTTGTTTCATACTCTCATCTTTGAAGTCCAACACGAAGCAACCTTCGAAGACCCTAAACCGTAACCTTCAAGCAGCTTCACACTCGTGCTTTCACACTCAAGCCTTCGCACAAGCTGGACTTTGAACTTGCAGCTTCGCATAGGTTGGACTTCGAACTCTTGGCTTCGCAAAAACAAATAGTGAACGTGAATAATACTGTGAAAGAAAGGGAAAAGGTCAGCGTGAAAGGAAATTGAAGGCTATAGTGAACGTGAATGGAGATTGAAGGCTATGGTGAATGTTTTCTAACTTGCAAACAACCCTTACGAATGAGTCCTAAGGGAGAAGGTGAAGGAGAAGGTGAAAAAGGGTAACTTGCACAGGGTAACTCACAACGTTGATGGCAAATGTGTCAATCAAAAGCTTTATACATAACAATCAACATTTTCTATTGACAAAGGAGGCATCAATTGGTTGATTTTAAAATTTGTGGACAAAATGTGGTTGTTTTTTTCTTCAGGGGCAAAATGTCACGATTTTATAAAATTCAGAGGCACGAATATTTAAGCCAAGAAAATATTTTTCTAATTACCAACTCAATTTATACACAAGTACAACATAATGATACTCATTGTGAGATTTCTCTCAATCTTTGATTCTCGAAACTAGTATCTAAAATCTCAACTTCATATGGATATATCTAATATATTTCTTTTCAATTTCAAATGAAAATATCTCATATTTCATCACCATCTTAAATAGAAGTATCTCAAACAATTAAGCAAATAAATTTTTCAAAGAACATTATGTCAACCACAATAATGATAATCACATAATGTAAGCATAATTTCGTAAATACCAATAACAATACGTCACATAAATATAATAAATTATAAAGAAAATTTGTACACAAACATAAACCACAATAATTAAATAACATAAAAAAATTACAATTATCATGAACCACAAAGAAAAACATAGCAACAATCGATATCATGAAAGTCTAGAAAAGATGTTATTCTACTTCCCTTTAGTATAATCTTTTTACTTCTCATCACTCTGTTTTTCTCTACGTTTTCCCATTTCTTTACTATTTTATCTAGCTATTATTTTTGTCAATAAAAAGTTATCTTTTTCCCTGCTATTATTTTTTTAGTGATAGTTTAGGTTTTAGAGTAACCTAAATGTATAACTAGTATATATAGCTACAAAAATACAATATTTATTATAACTATTTAAATATATATATATATATATATATATATATATATATATATATTATTTAATACAAATAATGTAAATGAATCAAGATAAAAAAATTATCTATTATTATTAATTTAAATAAATATATTATCTAATTATCTAATACAAATAACTTAAATAAATAAAAATAAATACATTATCTATTATCATTAATTTAAATAAAAAAATATATATATTATCTAACTAAATCGATTTGAACATAAAAAGATAATTACATTATCTATCATTACTAGCTTGCATATATTTTCTGATATAGTTAATTAAAATATAACATACAAAATATATTACAAAATTGTTAAACATATTATATTATTTAACTTTCTCTAGGATAATTTAGAAGTATTTGTCCAAATTTTGAATTATTTTTTATTTTTCAAAATCTTATTTTTCATAGTTATGAATTTTTTAGTTTTATTTATAAAAAATATTATAATTTTAGTCACATTATCTTTATGCATATAAAAGTATAATACACTTCATTAACATTAAAAAATTACAATGGATTAATTTGCTATGCAAATTGTAATAAATATTACAAATTTGCGTAGATCCACAAATGTATCATACCCAACTTCCGTTTCAAACTCCCCCTTGTTTTTTTTAGAACAATTCACACGTTACGAGACTCCCGTGAATATTGTTCCACGTAGATATTATTGTTTGATAGGAGTATATTCAGACTCACGGGAAGAAAGGGAAAGTTTGTACTTTGAAGCAAAACTCGTTGCAGTTCTTCTATTTTTCTTTACAATCTGTGGTCTTTTAACAATTGGAAACAACTTTTTTCATCTTATTAAGTTATGTTTTAATAAAATAATTTTATATCAGATTAATTCCCATTGTGAAACCCATAAAACGTTTAAACTTATATTTATACTTCAGACTAAATAAAATAAATTATTTTTTTAATATAATGTTCAAAAATTAATTTTACGCAAATTCATAAAGTGTAGACCCTAAACCTCAAATCTATAGTTACTTTCTACGTCGCTCGAGGCACTATTGTAACTTGGAAGGGACCTAGGAAATTTTATACTGCTAGAGGAAAGTTTTTCCAGCTTATGATGCACGTATGTCTCTTTCATCACAGCACTGTCCACTCTAAAGTCGAGCGACCGAGATTTAAAACTGGATTATGTCTGGAAACATTCCATTTTGATGTCTGTGACATCAAGTTGCAAAATTTCAGCTCTGCAACCCATAATTGATCCAATACTGAAAAACCAAAGTTGTAGAGCCTATTAATATGGTTACGTGCTCAAGGCAATATTGATGGGGGGAATTCCATAATTTGAAAGTAGCGTCTGTCATACCTAGGATGGGTGCGTCCAAGATCCCCATGAACAAATTCCTTGATATAGGTCCCAGCCTGTTACAACGCACAAACATATTAGATCTTTCAGACGTGAGACATAAGCCATCTATTACAGAATAGATCTTGATAAAATTAACCTTGAACCGTGAGGAGAAATTCATTTCCTAAGACCCCGTTCGAAATGGTTTTAGTATTCAAATTTCAAACTTTAGTTTACAAATTTCAAATTTATAAAACCGTTTTGAATTCCAAATTTAGAACACTATCGTCAAATCCTATCTTGAGTGGAATTTTTCTTCCTTGCAGAATGAAGATCTGATAGTTCGGGTGGCGACAAACAACAAACAGTTAGAGATGGTGATCATGATAGAAGATTAAAGGTAGTGGTCAACAATTAGAAGTGACAGTCAATGACTAACGATTGGAAATGACGATTAGTGATCAATAGCAATTGGTGATTAGCAGTCAAAGGTAAAGATCGATAATCGACAATCGAAAGTGGAGCCTAGTGATTAGCAATCAAATGTAGTTATCCATGACCAGCAATCGAAATTGACGATCAAAGATGGAAGTCAGAGCCCAAGGTGTCAATCGATAACCAACAATCAAACATGGAGGTTGATGAATCAATGACTGACAATGATCGGATGTGGAGGCTGATGGACAACGGTCGAAAGTGACAAGCGGTGATTGACTTTCAAAGATTGTGACAAATGATGATGAGTGACGTCTAGTAACAAGCTTGAATAAAAACATAATACGAAATCTCAATCAAATTTTATCGTTTTTAAAATTAAGTAAAAATTGATTTTAAAAATAATTAAAAAACCAAATCAAACCATTTTTGTCAAACATGTTTTCAAAATATATTTTAAAACCAAAAACTAGAAACTCGAAATCACTTTAACAAAGCCTAAGATTCCAAAGGAACACTAATAATTATTGGAGTGGGACGTTAAACACTCAAAACTTAAACAAAATGTTAGTCAACTACTTGTCCTATTCCTATATAATAAATCTTTTCACCCATATAAAGTACTTATATTAGACCTGCTTGACACATGTTATTTACCATATTTTCACCACCAATAAATTCTAAAAGCCTACGGAGTATGGAACTGTAAAGTAAACGGTTTTAAAACTTAAAACCATAACTTAAAGTTTGCTATGTTTAAAAGTAAATTCAGTCACTATTGGGAACATTGGTGTAGAAGTATGGAGCTGTAAAGTAAACTTCATTTATACAAGAGATAATATAAAACATTACCTGTGTACATAGGTGCAGAAGAAAATATTGGGAACTTCCAGCAATTGTCTCTATTTTCATCCTTAGATTTGAGAAACAGTGAAGGATTATGAAGTTTCAGTTAATAGTCTGAATGCGACCCTGATAGAGAACATGGCATGTATGATGTAACAATCAATATATGGAAAAAATCCTTACCAATGAATAATCTTTTCCCGCTCTAAAGGACTGCGACGGTGTAGCACCCTTACTGGGGTCCTCTGCAAAACTTTCTGCTCAAAAGAAAAGAAAAATGTGTGGTTCCCACACGTTACAAATTAAAATAAAAAAACACTGATCATATATAAAATTACCAGTAGAAAATTATCTGTGTTTATGAGTGTGAACATAGGACACGCATGTGATAGATGGTGGGTGACCTGACCTGAGCATATGCAAGGAAAAAGAGGAAGGAAATTGGGACAGCAAGAGGGAAAGTTTGAACATGGTAAGGGCAATGGAAGAATCACAACTAATGGGAAGTGGAGGTCTAAGGAGGGAGCACAATCCATGATGGGTGAAACAGGATGGCCAGGTTATGAACTTTGGCTGTAAAGGGTAATACTAGCATGATTAGGGAGAGAAATGAAGGAAGGAGCCGAAAATAGAAGACGAAATTGGAAAGAGAAGATTTTTGAAGATGAGGTTTAGAAAGGCTTCTGCCTTAGGGAGGGACATCTAGCTGCTGTTTGATATTTGTTAATCTCTCTATTTGTTGAATCCCATCAAAGAATCTTACTCAAGCTATAAAAGACTTTGAAGCAAATCAAGAACACGAAACGAATTATCATGCTTCATTTTCTCACCTGCAAGTTAGTATCAGAATTTTTGCTTAACAGATTTCACTCTTTTTGGATGGACAAAATTTTGTTACTAGCTTATGTGTTTGGACAACAATCACAACATTAATCAAATCGAGTAATTGACTAGTAACTGAAATGGGATATACTTTTAAATATCTCTGTTTAGAAGGATTTCTTATTTTATATTTGATAGACAGACCTAACAGTAGAAAATCATAGCAGTAGATGGATAAATCTAACATGATGCAATGACAGGTCCATATAAGCTCTATACAGAAATGCATAAATCACAGCCATAAATAACAGATTTACAATCAGGAGGTTTAACAAAAATAGACAGACACATCTTTTTTTAGCAATACTCAGCCTAAATCAAATGATGAAACTGAACAAGTAATGCTATTGTATTTGCACATTAAACTTTTCTTACAAATACAGTTTGAGAACAAGTAATACGAAACATAAAAGCTCACCAAATCCTTCAGTGAAGAAACACATTGAAAATCTTCATCCTTTAGAGGACGAGAAATCCACACTAAAGCAGCATATTGTTTCTACACAATTTTAAGATTGTAATAGTGAGGACGTATTTATAGATTAAAAAAAATATGAAGCAAACCTGCAAACCATGATGAAAGAAATAAAAGTAACCAGTCAAGAACCAAAATGTAAGACCTGCTTCTCTGCTTCACCTTCACGCATAAGGTTCCAGCCATCACTACCAACCAGTTTCAGATTTTTCACCCTAACCTAAATAAACATATGATATTATGAATTTAGTCATTATGCAACACATAAGTAAATAAATAAATAATGTCACCAATTCAACTACAACATTACCAATTTATTCTCTATGTTATTTATTGTTGTCTCTATTTCTTTTACAGACAGTTCAGATGGGATACGTCTTGCATTTTGCACCTCAACAAGAAATGGCCTTCCTGGACCCAACATCCGGACCTAGAACAGTTTTATATCAGATTAATTCATTCATCAATAAACTTTAAAAAGACACAAACCAGAAATGTTTAGTACATCAATATCTTCTCTTCCTGCAGCATGAAACTTAAAGCTATCACCTTGGCAGGCTTGGAGGATGTTTCCACCAATTATTTCCTACACAATTGTTACAGAGTTTTGTCAACTTTCACAATCAACATTAAAAGGAAACGCAAAGGACAATATTTAGAATAGATAGTACCTCAACCGATGCTTCTCCCATTCTTTCATCATCAATGATCCAGCGTGTTTGACTCACATTCCGTGAATACTATCATGAAAGTATCAGACTAATTTTGAATTTCCACAAGATAAATTCAATCATACATGAGAATCTCTTTTTTGTGAGAATTATTAATATTAAATTAAAGTGAAGTGAGATTAAAGTTTATAATTATTTCAACTATATATTTCAAAATGAAGAAAGCAAACTTGCACTTCGCATTAAGTATCACAGAAATATATCTCCGCATAATTTTCTATATCCAGTACGCATATCATGCATATGATATATCAGAACATGTAAGATTATGAGTGGGGAGGATAACAAATTTCATTACCTTAAGGTATCTTCCACCAAAATAGAAAGGCGTCCTATAGCAAAAGCAAGTAAAATGGCAAGGCTCGTTTTCCTAAATTAACAGCAAGGAAAGTCAAGTTAGCAATAGAATAATATAGGGTCTGCTTTGAGTTATCTTCTCCAAAAGCACTAAATACAAAAAGAAAAAAAGTCAAAACAGGTACTCCATAAGTCTTTTTAAATAATGTGAGACTTTTTACAACTAATTTTTAAAATGTCTCACATCTTTAAAAAATTATATGAAAAAGCTTTTACAAATTAGCGAAAAGTAACTTGAAAAAAGTTTCACGTTTTCTAAAAAAGATTTTTTTTAACTTTTTCTTTATATTTTGTTCCGAGAAAAGCTTCTGGAGAAGCTTACCAAAACAGGCCCATAATCTCAATAGACAAATGAAGGCAAAGTCAGTAGCTTTATGTCAAATATAAAGTAAAACAAAACATAATTCTCATTGTGAAAGCCAACAAGGATTTATGATACAGATAAATTTAAGAGGCCACGTTCTGACAATCATGAAATCATCATTAAAGCAAAACAATTTAAAATTTTAAATTCACTACACATTTATCATAAGAAAGCAGAATATAGACTTACCTTTTCTAGCAAGAAATTACAGCAGTCAGAAGAATCATTTTCAGGTAAACTGCTAAGAGATTTTTCTCCAACCATACTGGATTCACCTACAAAAAATAAGATTCAAATGGTCAATGCAAGGAACTGTAAAATCACAGACAAGATCTACACCTTTGCCAGGCCTATATACAATCTTAACATATATTGGAGCCAAAGAGTAGTCAGAGGTAAACAAAATCAATCATATGACAGTCTACGAGGAAAAAAAATTACAGAATCCAAAAGGTCAGTGAAAACTCATGGGAAAATGAGAACAGCTACTTAATGGTTATTGGTTACATAATAAGAAAATGTTAATTCTTAAGGGGCAGAAATGCTGAAGGTCAATGAAGGGAAGAATCTACAATGTAAAAGTAGTACTTCTCTCAGAAATCAATAAAAAAAAAACGTATTGGTTTTATGGTTTATTGCAAAGCATGTTCAACTGAAAAAGTAGCATAACTATAATATGGCTATATATTATTTTGTATGGCAAAGCATTAGCTTTAGAAGAGATAATTGATTATGAAAAAAGGAAATATGAGTGAAAGAGAAGGCTGTTTTAATAGCAAGATAACAAGAAGAGAAATGAATTCATCCATAATTATAAAGCAATGAGAAGCAGAGTTAAAATGAGATTATGATAGAAAGAGAAGTGAAAATAGAACAGCAGACAAGGACAGTAGCAATAAAGGTGGAGATGCCTGTTTTTGTTCTCTTGGTGGAGTGAGAAGTATGATCCTCCTTGGACGGTTTTGGGTGAGTGTATGTTAGACGAATGCGGAAAGAGCCCATAGTTGATTTACATTCCTGAAAAGTAGATGTGTGTAAAGAAAGGGTGATAGATGGAAATGGAGTGATAGAGAACAAAAGAAGTGACCAGAAGATTTTCAAGAGGATGTATAAGAGAGAATTTCAAGGCGTCCTTTGTAGAGAGGCATCGAAAATGTTGGAACCAAGGTTGAGATCCATATTTAGTTTTCATATAGGAGCTGCAAAAAAGAGAAAAGGAAGAGGGTGAAAGAGAGAGATAAAGAAGAAGAGAGAAGAGAGAAGAGAGAAGAGAGAAGAGAGAAGAGATGTTACCGAAGAGAGTTATCGTTATCGAGAATGATAGGGGGGATGGAAAGTTCGAGGGAAAAGGAGTGAAAGTGAAAGGAGTGTTGTTTGACGGTTTGAGCAATAAGAAGAGGGAGATTGGAGGTTTGAAGATTGGAGTGGGTGAACTGGAGGATACCCAAGCAAAGGGTGCAAAGTTGTGGTTCGGTAGTTGCCGTTGGAAAGAGAGAAGAGAGTGAAGCTGGACAACAGGTATAGACTCGGCCTTGGAGGCCAAAGAGGCGAAAGATGCAGCGGTGGCATACCTGAAAAGATTAATACGAGTTAGCACTTAGCAGAAAGAAGAAAGCACAAACCACAACAAGTGACGAGACGACCACACCCACCCCATTCGACAACAACTCCTTCACACCCTCCCAAGGCAGACCCCTCACAACTTCTTCCAACTCCTTTCCCCCCAAATCGCCTTTCTTCTCTTTCCCCATTCCGCTTTCCCCTCACTCTGCACTGCCGCTTTATGTATTTTCTATTTTTTTCCCCACCTTCATTTTCTAAACTAAAATTTAATTGCTTTTGTTTATTTTAATCTTTAAAGTTAATAAAATCAAAACAAAAGTCTATTTCTTGGCTCATTCAACTAACTAGGTACTTTTTTTCAAAAATTTCTTAAGTGAATTTCTTTTAAAAAATATTACAAAGATGTGTTTGTTTACAAATTTGAAAAATTGTAACTCGCAATTGCGGTTTACATATCACTTCAATTACGTGCTTACGTGGTGTTCAGTGTGTAATAAATTAATACTAAAATTTGCAATTGGCAATTGTGATTTAATCTTTGACTAGTATCGTCCTTCTGTTCAATGGTTACCAGCAGCACAAATATTTAGAGAGCTAAAATCGCAAGTCAAACTTGCTGTTTGTGTGATCTTTGACTAGCCTTTTTTTTAACCAACAGGCACCAGGTTGTGAATTTTTAGACTCATAAAACCGCAATTCACACTTTCAGTTTGTGTGATCTTTGGTCAGTCCTTTTTTTTTTTAACCAACAAACAACAAGGTACAGATTTCTAGACTCACAAAACCGCAATTTACACTTACAATTTGTGTGATCTTTAACTAGCCCATCTCTTTACCCAACAAAGGATGAGGTGCATATTTTTAGACTGATAAAATCGCAATAAACACTTGTGGTTTGGTTGTTACCTTTTCCATGTCCAATAAAATGTTAACGGATATATAAACTGTCAATATGAATTGCGATTTAATCATCCTATATATAAACGCGCGCACACATATACATATATATATATATATATATATCATTGTTGTACAAGATAGAAAACAGTATATTTTGTTGTGGTATTGTCACTTCATTTAATTTTGTTACTTTTTAAAAAAATTTTAAAGTTTTACATCAGCAATTTTTAAAAATTATCTTTTTAATTTCTAAATATTTTTTAAAGTTATGTAAAATTATGTTTTTTTCAATGTAGTATTTTGTTAAAAAAAATCTTTTTAACTCTGTTTTTTTTAATTTTTAAATTTACTTTATTATAGTTACATTTTTAAATATTTTTTTAGATTTTACATTACCGTTTAATTTATTTTTTAATTTAAGTTTTGAGTTTTTAAATTTTGTTATTTTTTTAACTTTTTAAAGTAACTTTTTTTATTGGGTTATGTTTTTGAGTTTTTTTTTACATTACTGTTTGAAGTTGGTTTTTTTTAATTTAAATTTTTTTAGTTTTTAAATTTTTTTCAAGTTTTACATTACAGTTTTATTTTGTTATGTTTTTAAATTTTTTAAACTTATTTTAACTTATCCTATAGTTTTCAATATTTGTTATATTTTAAAATTTAATTATCTTTTTACATTTTTATCTTTTTTAAAGTTTTACATTTTGAGTTTTTTTATATTTTAAAATATTTTATAAAATAAATTTTAAGTTAACTTTTCAAATTTTAAATAACTGATATATTTGAAAATATTTTTAAATTTTGTTTTCAATTTTTTATTCATGTTACAGTTTTCAAAATTTTTATATTTTTAAATCTTTTTGAAAAATTTTATAATCTCTTTATATCTTTAAAAATTTTAGAATTTTTAAACTTATACGTTAAAGTTTTCAATATTTGTTATATTTTAAACTTTTATTATCTTTTTATATTTTCTATTTTTTAAAAAAAAATTATAGAATTTTTAAATTTTTACGTTAGAGTTTTCAATATTTTTTATATTTTAAACTTGTATTATGTTTTTATATTTTTAATTTTTTTTTAAAGTTTCCTTTTTTAAAGTTAGTTTTTTTAACATTCTCATCTTAAAGTTAGTAATAAATATTAAATAACTAATTTATAAATTAAACATAAAATAAAAAATTTTTTGAAAATAAAATAATATTTCACTCTTCATTGTCATCATCATTTACATTTTGACATGAATGTGGATCATATGATCCACCTAATCCTAGACTAGCAGCAGCGTAGGGAGAATCCTAAGGTATATCGAACTGGTTTGCCCGTACCTGCTATCGTTGCTGGTTGTTGCTCTAGTGGCATCTCCGGTATGCGTAGTGATCCAAATATTTCCTAAAAGATATGGTCTTGAGGCATGCTAGCACTGTATACTATATGACTTTGGTGAGATGATCCCTCGTGTGTTTCAGACGGATAATAATAATAAGGAGTAGACATATTTCCACTGAATTGTGTCGGTGTATAATAAATGTCTTTTTGACATTCAAGAAAATTAGGAATGGGGTAAACTTCTGATTGAACCATGTCTCTCCGTCTAGTTAAACTACGATTTTCATGGTATGATTGTTTAACTTCAAAATTTGTAAAGAAATTGACTTTTCTCCATTATAAGTGAGAATTGCAAGTCTGATTAAGAGTTTTCGGTCATCCTCTCCATTCCATATATGTTGAGAAATGTATTTATTTGAATGTATAATAATAAAACTGAAATTTAAAATTTAAAGCAAAAAATTATGTTAAAATAATACCCCAAAATAATATATAACAACACAAAAAAAATAACATATAAGAAAAAAATATCACAACAATATGATATAAGGAAACAAACGGATATTTAGAAAGAAGGCTGAAAATTGAAACTTGTGGTTTGGATTGTGTGATTTTGTGGGCAAATGAGGGTCAATTTATAAAAGGAATTTCTCACATAAACCGCAAGTCTCTGCGGTTTATGTGGGTATTAACTGCTGAATAAAACGCTTTAACGGAAAAATATGCATATTCAATACAAATCACAAGTGGCAACTGCGATTTTAAGGTCCTAAAAATCCGCGCTCATTCTTATCCGTGGATTAAAAGAAACTGCCACATAAACCGCAAGTCTTATCTACAGTTTATGTGGGAAATAAATACTGGATAAAAGCTGCAATAGAAAAATATGGATACTGAATACAAACCGCAAGTGTTAAATGCAATTTTAGCCCTTTAGAAATCCGCATTTTTTAACAACTATTAGTTAAAAAATGGTTGATCAAATACCACACAAATCGCAAGTCTGACTTGTGGTTTTAGCCCTCTAAAAATTTGTGTTGCTTGTAACTATTGGACAGGGGGACGGTGCTGGTCAAAGACCGATGAAACTGCAATTGTCAGTTGCAATTTTAGCATAGTTTGTTCCACGTTGGACACCATGTAAATACATAATTGACGTGACACGTAAATCACAATTGCAAATTCCGGTTTGATCAGGTCAAATTTGAAAATAGACTCATCCCAATCATATTTTTTAAAATAGACCACTTAGGTAATTTTTTAAAAAAATTGACTCACTCAGCCAATTTCTTCTATAAACATTCTCAATACCGAAAACTAATACTTCCATTACTTTACTTAATATTAAAATATGTGAGTTGATTTAAATCTCTGTTTTCAATTTCTATCGAGACTTAAAAAAAATCAATCTAATCATGTTTAATCAAATATTTTTTAATCATTTAAAAATTAAAATTCATCTTTTAAATTAATCTAATCAAATAAAAGTTTAACATAGAGTATAATGAATGAATGGTAAACTTAAAAAGATTGTAAAATAAATAATTTTTAGAATAATTATATTTTAATAAAAAGATAATAATATTTTCTTATTAAAATAATTAAAATAAATAGGAACAATTTTAATCAAATGCACTAAAAAATAAAAAATGCTTATTTGATTAAAATAAATATTTTTTTTAAAAAAATAAAACATACCTAACTACACTCATTATTGTAGACTAAAATAAATATTTATTTTTCTTTAAAATTTCCCTCTAAATCATTCAAGTGTCATTTCAATAAAATAATCTATTCAATTTTTTATGAGTTTAATTGGTGTATACTATCAGTGTAAAGATTTTTACACTGACATTCAATCACAACCCTTCATTCATGGTATATTTATTTGTTGACTTTACTCATTACTACTTTAAAAGTCACATAAATGAAAAATCATGATTGTTTTTTACACTGACAGTGTATACCAATTAAACTCATTTTTTATTCAAGTTTAATTTATATACATTGATAGTATAAAAGAGTTTTACACTATCATTCAATCACAACAATTTATTTATATAACTTTTAAAGTATTTATTGATAAAGTTAACAAACTCTATACATGAAAAGTTGTTATTAAACGTGAGTGTAACTTTACAATGATGGTGCATACGTTAGTGTCTCTTTTTTTTTTAAAAAAACAAATAAACTAGAGTTAGGCTTTTGGTGATTTTAGTGTTTTAGGATATAATTTACAAGTATTTTAGCCGCTCTTGGATTGATTTTGAACATAAGAGTGAAACTTAAGGTTTTGAAGACAATTCAAAAGAAAAAAGAGTTAATTAAAGAAATTTAGAATATTGTACTCCCTGCTAAATACACACTCTTTTGTGTAATTAGTTTAAGTTGTTTTATTTTATTTTCTTTTTGGATTGAGACATTAGAAAATCTATTAATTTAAATAGAAACTATCTGTGTTAAACTAAAGTTATGAAATTTTGATACAGCAACGCATAGAGAGAAAACTTGGAGTTCATCATTTCTCTTTTTGCTCTTTATTTTCTGGTTTCATGTCTTTTATTTTCTTGTTTTCGGTACTCATAACTATGTTCAAGTAAATTTTTTTATTCTAGGATTGAAGTTTAGTCCTTGACTCTATTGATGATTATTTAAGTATCTTTATGTATGTTTTTATTGGTTTTCTTATGATTTTTTATCTATTACTTTTACGGGTAAAATACGCTTGATCACCATTTTTTGTAGTAATCATAGATAATTATTAAAGAAAGACTTAAATGTGAACTTACTTGTTAGAACACTAGGGAATGAACTTAGGAATTAAATTAAGAAAATAAGTTTAACCCTTTGAAGAATGAATTAACAAAAAGCTTAATTGACTTAATTGAACAAAGTTACCACAAAAATACTTGTTAATCATTAGATACCTTGAAAGAACCAATAAGAGCATACATGTAATTATCCTTTCTCTTATTTTATCTAATGTTTCCTAATTTTCAAACATATAAAAATCACAAAAATATGTCTTTTAAATTAATTATGCTTTTATCTTATTTGAATTTGTTATCATTATTCTGATTCTGGAATTTATTTAAATTTTTTTTTATTTTCTTAAATAATAGAACTTTGATCCTTTTATATTAATTTAAATTATTTCTAAAATTAATTAAAATTATAAACAATTATCTTTTTACCAAATACACAATTTTACCAACGTACTATTTTTTTATTATTATTTTGACGATATCACACAATTTTGTTCTTCTCACATTACTTGAGCATGTAAAAACAATGCCATCAAGACTGACTGAGTCAAGTCTAGGTTCTTCTATTTTAAACTTATTTTGATAGAACTGATGGACGGCTTGTATAACCTCATTTGGTTAATTGGGTTTGAGCCCGTTACCTTCCACTAGTATACCTTTTACATTGTTTATTCTTTTGTGTCAAAAAAAAGTTTTGTAATGTCATGGAATAAATTTACTATCTGTTAATTTTTGTCTCAATCAATAAATTATTATTTAATAATTTTTTTATAATTTTTTTATATCTTAATTAAGACACAAATTTAAAACAGACAACTTTCATCCTTAATGTCATCCCCTCTTTAAAATGTAGTCTATTTTTAGAGTTGAGTCACATTACGGAATATTACGGAATACCTTGTGCCGCATCAATATTGCTTTGGTAATTAGTGTTCGCTAATGCTAATTTGGTTAAAAAAACTCGTGCAGAAAATGCGTAAATTTCATAGCTATAAATATATCTTCAGCCAAAACCTTACATCTGCCATGGCTTCCATGTTCATACGTCAAATATTAATAAAGGAAAAGATAGAAGATTAAAGCAGTTAGAATTAAAGCATTTATTCAGACTGATTAATTAGAGAAAAAACTATGAATGCTAAGTCAATGAGTGAATGTCACACACTGTTTTTCCAAGTGGTAAATGCCAACTCCCATAGGACATTAATATGTAATAATAGTAATTTGGGAAAATTATAAAAGAGATAGAATATCGTTTGTTTCTTTTCTTCTTTTTTCTGGGAAAGAATGGGACCTCGAGCTGGGGTCATTTGTAGTCTAAATCACACCGTAGGAGCATAGCATGAATTACCGAAACAAATAAATTAAAAATCAGAAGCAGAGAAGTTAACTCTGCTTTTCACATTCAAAACAAGATGGTTGGTATAGCTCAAAGGGGTCGAGTGTGTCTCCCACTTGCCCTGCCACAAAGTAGTGCATTCTTTGGAACAGGATATTCATCTCTAATTGAGGTGGATGTTGTATAAACGCGCATATAAAACTGTTGGCCAAGGTATTGCCGTGCCCAAAATTCAGACCTCAAGTTCCACATTCCCACATTGTCAAGAGGAATATATATAGCAGTCCATGATTTGGGATATACCTGCACCAATGAATCATCAAATATTTGAATGACTTGTGTATAAAATTGTGAGCATTAATGAAAGACCGTAGGTCATAGCTTATTAGCTTATATCATCATCACCTGAGTGGTGCACCGAGAAACCGCATCTCGAAGATTGTACTGGTTCCTACTAGCATCTGACCATTGTCCTCCATCCATACTACACATAACACAATTGAAATGTTTGTTGATGAAAATTATGATTGAATTTGGGTGTAAACTAAAGGGCAACGAGTAATGGAGGAAGCAATATTATACGTTGGTGACGTACCCAACGACGAAGAAAGAGTAGCCATCGAGATGATAGCTCTGAATGATGTCTTCGTCGTTTTGGAAGACAAACTCCACAAATGCTCTGTAGTCAGTTTGCATAACAGAAGTGTCAAGGTACATGCCACCGCCAGTGGGCCTGTCAGAAATGCTTCCCGCACGAAAAACGCCAGGGATTTTGAAGTAGTCGGCCAGCTTAAGAGGAGTGTCCGGAGCAACATATGACACACTATTAATTGCGTATCTTTGTTTGCCATTCACTATACCAGCTGAACTTGACAGTATGATGGTCCTCGTTGTGTTTATTAGACCGTAATGGTACGATCCTTGTGGGTTGGGCCTAGGTCCACTTGCTGTCAGGTTCGTCCTGAAATGGAAATGGAAATGGAATCCATATCATGATTTTCTAAAAATGAATTGAATTTGATATTAAAATTTTAAAATACCTGATGGAGCGGGCCTGGTTCAGAGACCAATCAATTTCGGTGGTAGGTCCACCAGGGGGTGGGCCTGATACCGGGCCTGCAGAGTTGGCATAACGAAGAATTCCAGTAGCGGTGAGAACTAGGGAGGTAAATCGAGTGGAGATGACGATGTAGTAGTCCTGAGCAGGCTGATCCGCAGTTACTAGAACAGAGTATGACTGGCCCACGTGTACGTCAAGCGATGAGTACGTAGTTTGAAGCGTGTGTGTTCCTTCCACTTCTACCAGCTTTAATTTGTGGTTTTGAATGCGGAAGTTTAGGGAATTTTCCAACCCCACATTTGATATCCTCAGCCTGTAAGTCTTTCCTGTCCCCCAAAATCAATTATCAAATAAGCAATTGATCAAAAGGAAAGGAAGTAACAAGACAAGGTTGATTGTTAATGATTTGATGGGAGCTTATACCTTGTTCCACATTGAAATATGCCCCATTAGACCCACGGCCATTGATGAGGACTCCATCAGGGAAAGGCAGCCTCCTACCGCTATCAAGCAGAGCCTTCAAATCCTGTAAAATAAAACACACCCAACCCTCATCATTATCCAATACCATAATTCAAATTTCAAAACAAAATAAACTAGCAGATAACAAATTTCACAAAACACAAAAATTCGGATACTTGGTATTTGATAAACAAACAATACGTTTTAAATTCAGATAAGAATATTTAAAAATTAAAAAGTTTTTTATATTACACAAATACGTTTTAAATTGTTACTTTTGTATTAAGTTACTAAACAAAAAATATACAATACAAATTAGTTTATTATAATTTAAATGAGAATATTAAGTGCAGTTTTTAATGATTACATAGTTGGTTTTTTTTTAAAAGAATTACATAGTTGTTATCCACCGAACATATCAGTTTAAAAAAACTTTATACTTAATGTGTTTAGAAAAACATTCAGATAGTTTATATTAATTATAAGTTAATTTGACAAATAAACTTATTTAAAACACAACTTTACTTATAACTTATTTTAATAAGTTATTTCAAGTAATTTATAATAACCAACTAATTTGTAAATTACTATTTTTTCCATTACTATTTGTATTGATTTGTTTGAGATATTTTTATTTTTAATTAAATGATTAACTATATAATTTTATAATTTATTTACCAATTTATTGTTTAATTTTATCTTTTTAATTTTTCAGGTAACTTATAAATTTTCCTAGAAGCTCATTTAAAACTAGCCATTATGAAAGATTGTTCTACATTGTACCTTGAGTCAATTTCATGTTATAATGATGTTGCGCGCCTTGAATAGCTTTTTTTTTTTTTTTTTTTTTTAAAAAAAAATTTAACGTTATAGACTGTGAATTCTTCTTCTTTTTCTTTTTGAAAACTGGGCTAAAGTTTCAATAAAATATATCAGAAGCCTCCATAGAAGGCAGTTCCGGATGAATCACCTAAAAGCAATAAAAAAAGAAAAGAGTAGGAATCTTCTCATACAAAAAACAGTATCTCATGCATGCAACTCTAACTCACAGTTTTAGCCAAATCATCAACCGGCAGGTTGGCCTCCGTAAGAGACAAACTAACCACGTATTCTAACTTATTTACTAGAAAATTGTAATTTTTTTGTGTAATAGCAAAGAAGAGACAATCTAGGAAATAAAAATGTATGTCTTAAATAAATGATGATGTTCAATATTTTATTTTTTTAATACAATTTACAATTTTTGAGAATTAATTTGATGTTCTAAAAAAAAAAAAACTCAACTAATGAATACTTTCAATATATTAAGTAAAGTGTTTAAAAGTGATTACAGTAGAGTACATTATTATTAAATTATTATTAAATTGTAATTTACTAGTTGGATTGCTTGTAAGATATTTATTGTAAAAGTCAAAAAGCACAATACAAATAAAGAAATGTTATTGAATCACAACGTAAAATATTTCACACTATGCATCAACTATTTTTTTTATTAAAAATACTTTTAATATATGATTAATTTTTATGTATTAACTTAATGAGAATATTTTTAATAAACATAAGTTTCTCTGGAAGCACTTTTAGAAGAAGAAAAAAATTAAAAAAACTTATTTATAAGTTATTTTAAAATATGTAAAACTCTTTTCAAACTGATTTTAGTTAATATATAGAAACTAGCTCTTATAAAATTTTAAAAAATCTAGGACCTTTTAAAAATTGACACATAAAAATTCTTATGTCATTTAAAAAAATTTATAAAAAAAACTGTTCTGATTTTTATTTTTTTAAAGAAAATTATCCAAGTCCTAAGATACATCATTATTAACTTCAATTTTAAAATTTAATTTTTAAATTAAAATTAAAATAGTCATATAATAAAAATATAAATCGACTCAAATCCATTATGAGAGCTCTTTCAATCCTTCCCAGATTTCAATTCCCCTCATGAAAATATAGTTCTAGTAATTAGGAGGGATTTGATTTCAGACGCTAAAGGCTTTCAAATTAATGAATTATAATATTGAAATTTATTTAATTTTACTCATATCTTCTTTTATAGGTGTCGATATCTTTTCTGAAATTTTAGTGTTATTCTTTGTTTAAATTTAAATTTTTTATAGAACATATGAAATAATCATTAATTTGATATGATAAATACTTTATTTTTACGTACTAATTTTTCGTTGTATTTTCAAAATAGACACAATAAATAATATCTAAAAATAAATTTATCAAACCAATTAATGCAATTCTGAAACACGTATTACATCCTTCAAGACATATTTTTAAAGTTTTCTCTATTATATGAAAATATTTTTAAATTGTCTTTTGCATCAATTTATTTTTATTAAAATAGCCTTAATTATTTTATAATAAATGTATTTTCTCTTTTATGAAGACCGGAAGATAAACTTAAAATATATTAATTAATTAGGTAAAAAGCAATTAAATAAAAAAATATGTATTCTAATAAAATTAAGAATAATTTTAAATTTGATGTTGTTAAAAAAAGAATCAATTTTAAATTAGATAAATATGTGTATGTTTTGGAGATAGATGCAGGAATAAAATGAAGGAAAAACGCTAATAAAAAGCTTATTAAAGAAATATACTATTGATAAAAAATATTAAATAGATTAGCTAATAATTAATATCCTTAGAGGATAGAAGGTAAAAATAAAGAATGGAGTAGAAAGTGGAAAGGAGAAAGGTGGTTGTGAATGAGAGTTGAGAAGTAGGGTGGAAAAGGGAGATATAGAGTACCGTGTGGTTGAGCTTGTACCAATCTCCAATGAGGATAGTGTAATCACCGGCGGGATCATCGAAAGGGACTGGAATTCTGGGTCTGCTCAAAATCCTAATGCCTCCAAAACCACCAGCTGCTTTGTGGAAAGAGAGTGATGGGAAGTAGTAGAAGCTTCCAATTTGATCCTTCACTTGAAGTATGTATGTGAAGTTCCCTCCTGGTGGGATTGGACATGTTGTTCCCGATACTCCATCTTCGAATGAATTCCTTCTCTGCTGGACCCCGTTCCTGCACACCCACAAAATATATATAATTCATTATTGCCTCACTCCAATAAAACCGTATTTACATTTTTCAAATATCATACATAAAAAACATTTCTTCATCAACACGATTAAAAATGGACGAAGGAAATACCATATTACATCAATAAAACTGTTGTTCTAAATTGTTTTATATAAATAAAAATTAATAAAAAACTAATCTTATTAATGTTATATTAAAAATAAAAAAAACAATAATATTAGTTAAAAATTAATGAATATTACATTAAAAATGAAATATAACATTTATTTTAGAACAAACATTTTCTCCAAACATACTAAAAAGTACCACATATGTTTTTTTTTTCCAAACAGTAGATACTCCCTTCAATCTCAACACTCAATAATATAGTGGACCAAAAAATAGAGTAATTAGTAGTAATTACATTGTGGTTTGCCGGTTTGCCCATGTAGAAAGGCAAACTGCACAGCTGGCCGCATACTTATTTGGAATAACAACTTTCAATTTTCATGATGTTTTCCAGCTCTGCATATAATACCATTCCCAAATCCCAATCTAATACAATCACCAAATTCCATCTTCCGTATATTTTTTTTTTTTTGAAAGGCAAATCTCCATGTTCCGTATATAATAATAATCACGTTTGCCCTTTCGGTGCGCATAATGTCAAAATTATAAAACATAAAAAATCGTAATTCTATCAAGTTCACTGTGTCTAGATATAAGTATAAAATGATATTAATTAACTTATTTTAAGAATAATTATCTGTAGAATTATTTTCTTCAGTAATTTCTTTTACATAATTGGATGTTCATTTTAATGATTTAATTACTAAATGCTTTGATGTTATTTTGAGAATTATACACACTAAATTTTAAATATTTTAATTTAGTAATTTTATAGCTGATATTTACTTATATTTTTAAAAACGTTAAATTAATCCATTTAGTATAATATTAAATAATTTAAAATTTTTATAAAATTTATTTAATAATATTTTAAATTTAATAATAAAATTATTGAAAAATTAATATATAATGGAAATCAATTCGTGTATAATATACGCTTGATCTATTTATTGAAGTTTATTAATAAATAATGAAAATCAAATTCGTGTGTATCCAAAAGTAGCTCTTAGAAAAACAAATATTCATTAAAAAAAAAAAGGAAAAAAAATAATTTTGATAACTCTTTACACATAATAAATTATTAATCTAACCTTAATTAAAAATAGGCGTAAAAAGTTTAATAAAATTTGAAAAATATATAATAGTTCATTAAATTAATTGATGAAACATAAATATAATATAATATTTAAAAAATAGATATTAGCATTAAAGGTTATATAAGATTTATCTAAAATGGAATAGAAGTGTTGATAAAAAATGATATATGAAAGAGAAAGAGGAGTGAAGGAGATCCGGCGGGGTATATGATAGTTGGCAGTGGCAGGCAGGTCATGTGACTCAACAAACATGGGAATTCCAATAAGGTGTGCAACACTGACAGTAGCGTGGTTTAGGTTTAGAGAGAAGAGATTGATGGAAATACCAGGAGAGGAGAAATGGCTGGTCCAAACTGTTGAAAACATTGATGATTAAGTTGTCGTTGGTAACAGAATGAATGTCTGGACCTGGGAATTGACCATTGATAAGTATGCCCTGTGGTTAAATTAAAATAATGAGAATTGAGAAGGAATACATACATACATACATAATATGTATCAGATCTGAAAAACTTAAATTAGAATGACAGAATTGGAAGGTAGCTAGACCTGTTGGCGAACGCCGAGTGGATAAATGTCTCCGTAAGTAACATTCCAGGTGAAGAACCTGTATGGATCTTCGGCCACGGCTATGGCAAAGAGGGAAAAGCACACCAAAGCCGCAATGTTGAGCGTCATTTTCATTCTCATTTTCGCTCTCTCTGTATGCAATGTGGAATATGGAATACTAATAATATATAGGACTAGCTTAAAACTTGGGTGCTCTTCATTACCGCCTGTCAATGTAGCCGTAAATGATAAAATCGGGAAACTTGGTTTCCTATTGCCTATTGCCTATTGCCTATTGCTTATTGCTTATTGCTTATTGCTTATTGCTATGCTACCCACATTCATATTAAATTAAAATAAATAGTGCAACTTTATTCCTTTATTTCACATTTTTTATTCCACACCTTAAAAATCTTCAAGGTAAACTATGTATTTGTGAAATCTGAAATTCGTTTTTTCTCCAAAAACAATAAAAAAGGAATTGACTTATCTATCTACTTTGTGAAGTGAAAATGGGTGTCGGTGGCGGGGTCCTGTCCACATGGCCCCGTGATTGTGCTTACAACTGTTTTTGTTTTCACGTCTAACACTGCACATGTGACCATTTTATACGCCTAGTATTCTCTATCCTTTTCTCTATTTCAATAATCCCATTTTGGTTCTTCTTCAAGTTGACCTCTAAATAATCTATTGGAAAACAATGGGGACTCTCAGACTTGTACCTTCTTGGAATAAAATAAAGTATCCTCATCAATTTTCAATTACCGAAAAAACCATGTACTCTTCACGCTAGCTACTTCTAAAAAAAAAACCACAACTAAAACTTCCTTTCCTCAACCAACCTTCTTAGCACCATAGCCATCCCTTTTCTTAAGCCCTTGCCAGGAATTAAATTATGCATACCCTTCTGCTCAAATATATAATTAAAACTTACTTTTTATATGTATTACAATATTTAATTCAAAGAAACATATAAGTTATTTTTAACAATTACTTTTTTATTTACTCAACGGGATCAAATGAAAGTGCTTTTCATATGCATTATCTAAAAATTTTATTTTATCAATATATTTTTAATAAAAATATTCTAACATAAATAAAATTATAATAAACTCAATTTATGAAATTTAAATTTATAATATAATTTTATTTCTTATGTTTATAATTTTTAACCTAAATATACATTTGATTGCAGATAGAAAACAATGAAGAAATTATAAAATGGGTTTAATAACAAATTCTACGTATAAGAAAAAAAGTCCGCTCTTATAAAAAAATTAATAGACATGTTAATAAAATAATACATAAAACAATGAATATTCACGGACACTAAAGTGGAGAAAGGGAAAAAATAATTTATATAATGTACTATTACTTGTTATACTTTGCCGCGTACAGTTGTGTCGTGTCGTGTCGTGTGTTGAATGCACATGTCTGGTTTGTGCGAGCCAAGTAATACAGAATTGTGTAAAGCTCAATCTGTCCTGTTGTTGTGATTGCAACGGTTCACACTTCACATGGCATTGCAAATGTGATTCATATTGACACTTCGCTGCCTGTCCAGACTACATACTAGAAAAGGAATTTTAATTTTGTAAAACATTTTTTTTACTCAAAGGTCCAATTTTATAAATATAAGCTGTGCAAACTTAAAATCAAAAAAAAAAAAATTTAACCAATCAAATTTTAGATTTTGTTTAAGTCGTTTTTGTAATAAATTAATAATTTTTATTTATTTATTTATAAATAAGTAAATATATTAAAATTTATAGTAAAATGATTTTATTTTAAAGATTTATTTATAAAAATTATTTTAAATATTTTATAAAATTATTTTATTGTAAATTCTAGACATATTTATTTATTTATAAATAAATAAATAAATTATTTTAATTTATTAAAAAATAGCTTAGATTAAATCTACAATTTTAATGAATTAAAAAAAATATTAATATCACGCGAAGAAAGGTATCATGAAATTGCCATCTTGGAAACTAATAATCTTCGCTTTTTAAAAATCGATGCACTGTTGTAGAATGAGCGATTTTTAATATATGTTTTAAATTTGGATCTAAATGTAAAACCAAAACAGAAACTTCTTCGGAACTCGCCTTTCAAAAAAAAAACAAAAAAACTTCTCCAGAACACGTTTCAAAATTAAAAATATTTATTTTATTTAAGTACATGACACAATATACTATTTGAGTCTTGTAGACGATAAATTTTTTCTTTTTATACGTTGTGTGTAACACTGAAAATTTAATTAAAAAATTGAAAAAATAATTATAAATATTTAACAAAACTAGTTAATTATTTATAAGTTAAAATGTAATTATGGTAAAATATATAATTATATAAAATTATAATTTAAATATATAATTAATTTATATTATTATAATTTTATTATATTAATTTTAAAATATCTTATTATTGATCTAATAATTAGTGATATTTTTTATTTTTTATTTTACATATTTAAATTATAAATTATATATATATTTAAATTGTAATTTTTTATAATTAAATTATCTAAATTTATATCATATATTTAAATTATAATTTTTATAATTATATATTTAAATTATAAATTATTATAATTATATATCTAAATTATAATGAATAAGTAATGAAATATGTAAGGATTCTGTATCTTATTAACATATAATGAGTCTCCATATATATATAATACCCTCACATATTTTTTTATCAGGATTCCTAAACATATCTCTGTAATATCCTTAAGATTGTGCCTATAATATCTCCCTGAACAACTTGATCAAAGGTACAACAAATCACCATTAATATGACTTACAAACTAAATCATGAAATTGTAAGTGCGTATAAAAGATATATGCAACATAGGTAAGTGCATATAAAAGATATATGCAACATAACATTTATTCCTATTATCCCCCTTCAAGGTGGTGCATGTGAAGTCCAAATGCCCAGCTTACCAAGTAAATCATGAAATTGTGTGCGTCCCAAAGTTTTTGTAAACATATATGCAAGTTGTGTTTGAATGAGAACATAAGATAGTTGTAAATTTTGACGTACAATCTCATCACTGATAAAGTGACAATTTATGTCAATATGTTTGGTACGCTCATGAAAGACAAGACTCTTTGCAACGTGCAATGCAGCTTGATTGTCACAACAGAGATGTATAGACATGGAATGAGTGACCCCAAGACTAGAAAGAACACCTTTGATCCATTTCAGTTCACATAAGCCATTGAACGATACTTAGCTTCAGCAGACGAACGAGCCACTATTTGTTGTTTTTTGGTTTTCTAAGAAATAAGAGAATGCCCTAGAAAGAAAACCCATCCAGAGAGAGATCTACGAGTAAGTTGGTATGCCACCCAGTTAGAGTCACATTAACCATAAAGTTGAAAATCGCAATGACTATCCAAGAGGATTCCTTGTCCAAGATTGCCTTTGAGATATCTAACCACTCGCAAGGTAGCTTTTCAGTGCTCTATTCGTGGTTGTTGTATGAATTGGAAAAGTATATGGATGCAATATGATAGTTCAGATTTGGTGCAACATAGGTAAATGAGGCACCCCACCAACCTGCTGATAGTAATTGAGATTAGCAAGGACCTCATTATTGGCAAAAGCAAGATGATAATTCTGTTCAATTGGAGTATGGTATCGCACCAAGTAACCCAACCTCGCCAATAATATCTAAAACATATTTTCTCTAACAGAGAAAAATACCTGCAGAAGATCTCACAACTTCCACTCTTGAAAAATATTTCAACTTGCCTAAATCTTTCATATGAAAGCATCTGCTCAAGTAATCCTTGAAATGTTGTATGGAATCATGATCATTTCCACATATAATCAAATCATCAACATACGCTAAAACCACAAATTGTATGCCTTTATCATGAATGGTGAACAAAGAATAATTAGAGTAAGACTGTTGAAACTCATATTCCTGGAGGGCCCATCACAGTTTGGCAAACCAGCACCGAGGGGCTTGCTTTAACCCATATAGTGACTTGCGAAGTTTACAAACCATACCTGAATCATATAGGTGAAAGCCAGGTGAGAATTTCATATAGACCTCTTCTTGTAAATCACCATGTAAGAAGACATTATGAACATCCATCTGGTGAAGTTCCTAGCTTTTTGCAGCATCCACCGCTAGAACAATTCGCACAGTGACCATTTTTTGCTACTAGAGCGAAAGTTTCATTGTGATCAATGCTTTCAATTTGATGATTTCCAAGAATAACCAATCGAGCTTTAAACCGTTCTATGGTACCATCGGATTGATACTTAATTTTATAGACCCACTTGCATCCCAATGCCTTTTTATTTGCTTGTAGAAGGCATACTATCCATGTATTATTATTTTCAAGTTCTTGTATTTCATGTTGCATTGTTGACCGCCATCTACTATCTTTTACTGCTTCCACAAATGTCATAGGCTCGCCACTTATTTCAAGTGTTTGTATCTTATGTTTTACTACCTGTCACTTCAATGGGCACGAGCTGCTCATTATCAACATTTTCAGTTTCAGAATCGATCTCTGCATCTAGCATGCTGATGGTTGTCTCACTACTGGTCTTGACAGTGTTTTCTTGAAAAAGGAATTCACACTAAAAAAAATCAACATCTCTTAATACAAAATAAGTGTTGGTATCCAGGTCAAATAATTTCCATCCTTTCTTTCCATGTGGATAGCCCACAAAAACACATTTCTTGCTTCCAGTGGCAAATTTATCTCTCTTTTCTTCCTTGATTATAAGCATAACAGAGAGACCCAAAGACTCTAAGATGATCATAAGACAGTGGTTTCCCATTCAGCACCTCATAAGGAGTTTTTTCATTCAGGAATGGTGTTAGTGTCCTATTTATCAAATATCCTGCAGTCAAAATGCATTCACCCTAGAAGGAAATAGGAAGATTACCTTGAAATCTCAATGCTCGAGCCACATTAAGTATATGCCTATGTTTCCTTTCGACTCATCCATTTTGTTGAGGCGTTCTCGTGCATGAGTTTGAAACAAAATTCCATGTTCAAGAAATTGTTTTCTTAAACATGTAAATTCCATTCCATTATCACTTCGAATCATCTTAACCTGTTTTTCATATTGTCTTTCTATTAATGAAATAAAGTTCATTAAGGCACGAAAAACTTTCTTTTTATCTAACAATAAAAATATCCAAACGGCTCAAGAATAATCATCCACTATAGTTAAAAAATAGTAAGCACCACAAGAAGAAGGAGTTTTATAGGCCCCCCATAAGTCACAATAAACCAATTCAAACACATTAACAACTTTATGATTGCTTAAAGAAAAACTATTTCTAGTTTGCATAGCCCTTTGGCACAGGTCACATGCCTTATTTCCATGGTTATTATTTTTACTACTGGTATTTGAAACTAGCTCAGTAATCTTTAAAGAGGGATGCCCATTCTCCTATGCCAAAAATCAAGTGACATCACACCATCAACCTTGAAAGCTTTCTCATGACGAATTCCTCTAAAATAGTAAAGCCTATTTATTTGTTCACCCAATCCAATCAGCATCCTCGAAGTACGGTCTTGCATCACACAAAAAGAATTAGTGAAATATACTATACAGTTTGTCTCATTTATCAATTGAATCACGGATATTAGACTCATTTATCAATTGAATCACGGATATTAGACTGCAACTTAATTTAGACACATATAACAGTTACGAGATGAGAGCAAAGAGAGAAGGCAAGGACAAAGTGTGGCTGCTACTAGAATGGATAAAAGTTGTAAACTTAAGTTAAAAGTAGGGGTATTTTAAAATTTTCAAAAACATATTAATTCTATAAGGTTGGAATAGTAATTGTGGAAGTGTGAAAAGAAAATGCCAAAAAATGAACTCACCCGTGTTACCACTTGAACGTGAGCCCAGGACTTTTCATATAAAACGAAAATATGCGGCTGCGATAATAATAATGTTTCCACCAACATAATTTCCTAGTCCATTTTTTCCCTCTTTATTCTCTTATGCTTCAAAGTAACTACTAGCACTAACCCGTTTCCTTTACATAATTTAAAACTCAAATTAGTTTGATCGCTTGACCCGGAAATCAATTATCCAAACCGGTCAGATTAATAATTAGCTCGATAATTTTATTAACTCAGTCAGCAGTTTCTTTTAGTATTTTCTTATTTTTTATTTACATTCTCTTAATGTTTATAATTTTTTTGTAAAATTTCAAAACATCATCACCTTTTTTTTATCTTAAATTTCTACATAATATTATCTAACTTAATAGCTGCATGTGTACTTCTACTCATATATTTGAAGGATTACATTGACTTCTCGCTTATCCTTTTTGAACATATATATATATTTAGGAACTTCCTCTTTTATGTATGTTCAAATAGGGTGAAAGTGTTCTTTGAAAGAGATGGGTAGAGGTGCATGTGCAGCTGTAAAATTAGATGATGTTTTATTAAGAAACTTAGGATAAAAGAAGGTGAAGGTGTTTTAGGATTTTGCAAAAAATTATAAACATTAAGAATGTGTGAATAAGAAATAAAGGGGTGTTAAAAGAAATTGCATTCAGTGTGACTCAGTAGAATCAAGTAGGTGACTTAGTGACCCAATATGAAATCATTGAATTGTTTATTTTCAAATTAATGAAAAATTGTCTTATTTTTTTTATTAATTATAATATTTTTCTATAAATGTATTGTTAATTATATTTTTTTTATTCTATATTTTCTCTTCATGTTATAAACTTTGTTTTGTTTTTACTATGTGATTTTCAATTTAATATCAATATGAGTGTTCAATTTGAGAAATGTATATACTTAATTTTTTTTACAAACAATGTATATACTTAATTATTTAAGTATTTGATATTTTATTTATAAGTAATGATTTTTTTTATACTCATGACGTTGATAAAAAAGTATCTATCAATTTTGTTGATGATTAATTTCTACCGAGTGATTAGCCACCTTTAGTTGGATCTTCCCTCCTAATTATTTCTTTTTATCCAAGACTAGAATCGACCTCAAGGAAACCGAATTCGTACCACTCGAACAAATTACGTGTTAGTTTGTTTATTTCAATATGTATATGAATTTTTTGTATTTTTTCAATATAAATTGAGTCAACCAGTAAACTAGTTCCTGGGTCAATTACTATGCAATTTTCATAACTATATCTTTAAAATGATGGCTCCAGTAGTGAAATTCAGATGTTTTTGTCAATTGGATCCCGTTTCAAGGTAAGCTTAAAGTTGATTGGACCTAATTTTATATCTAGGAGAAGGAGTACTAAAAAAATTCTCTTTTTGAAACTGTGATTAATAAAAAATCTTGAAAAACACCAAATTTTGAAGACAAAATAATTAATAACAAGTGAAATCCAAAAAATGGTAGTTTCTAATAAATTATAACCATATAGGAGTTTCAGATAATTTCCGAGCTCTCCTTTATCCAAGATACATTTATTGCATTTGTAGTTTTATACAAAGAACTTATAGAAACATGAATTAGCCAATCTAGAACATACAAAATTCAAATAAATTTTAAAAATGTTCGGATTGGCCTATCTAGATAGAAAATTAAAAAAATAACCTTTTAAATCAGTTAATTCGAATAAATCCATATTACACAATTGGATATATATATTAGAAGGTGCAATTCAGTTGGTTGTTTATTATTGAAAGATAGTTTTGTAACTGAAATAATAGGTGTAAAAACTAGGATGCAGGACCAAATACCTATCTATCATCAATTAATTAATTATAAGCTATTGGACCAAATTATGTCAGATCAAAACCATAAAATCAACTGATATTTCATTAATTATGGACCGCCAAAAGTTTAACAACAATCACAATCCTTTATTTTCATAATTTTTAAAATATTAATTAATAAAATCAATAAATTTAAAAGATTATAATTGTCTATTTTATCTTTTCTTCTCTTTGGTATCAGAGCTTGTTTCTTTTCAAGGACAGTTCTTATATAAAAAATTTGTAAATGCAAATTTTAATCGAAAATAGAAATCTGTCAAGAGTGGATAGTGTTTGCTAGGATACTCATGGTAGTTGAAGGGCAGTGATGGCCAGTTGAGAGCCGGTGTAAGTCCCTAGTTTCCTACCTAGATGAGTTGAGAAACACGTGCATATTGCGCCAACAAGTACAAATGTTTATTTTTGATTAACTTTGTAATTAATTAAAAAAAAGAGTTATTTTTCTGATAAGCCTTATGATTTTCTATATTCTTTAATATTTATTGTTTTATAGTGTATTCCGTGGATACCTTACTTTTATTATCTAAATTTCTGCTTCTGCTCTTCTTCTGTCTAAATTTCTGCTTTTGCCCTCTTTAGTGCTTCTAGTAATTTTACTGCTCTCTGTTTATTTTTTTCTCACAAATATAAAATTTTACAAAATGACAAATATACAACCCATAAAAGTGAAAAACTATCAATCAGCTCTTTCAGCTATCGAAAATTTTACAAAATCTCCTCCCGTAGGATACATAAAACCAACTCATGACACAGATTTTGTTCATACAATATTAATAGGACAAAACAACACAATAATAGCTTTACTAGAAGAAGTTTCTAGAAAACTATCTACTCTCATTACTTAGCAACACAAAAATGTAAACATGACTGATGACATAAATGATTTAGTCAATACAGTTTCTAAGTTATCTTTAGGAACAACTACACAAACTAGAACAATATGTAAAAATACTCACAAATTTGTTAAAGTTATTGCAACACCAAACAAAGCTGAATCTAGTAATAGAAATCAGACTACACAGGAGAACAATAACTCCAACAAAGATAAAAATATTAGTTAAATATGAATTTTACACCAAATAATAATTCACAAACACAAGTACAAGAAATTTATATGGATAGTTCATCTAATAGGAATCAAACATCAGAGAGGTTTCCCGGAACTTCTCGAAGATTAAGAGAACACAATACTAGGAGACAAGATCTCATCCAACATCTGGAATCTTAGATAGATTTCTACACAGAAGAAGATCTACTAATGTTAGAAGACTAGAAGACTTAGTAGATATACAACAAAATGTTGAAATAGGATCTAATTATATAATAGATTCTTTAAATCCTAGACAGTTATACAACATAGGTTGGTTAAGCTCCGAAAGAACTAGCCTCTACAGGTATAGGAGAATAGAAGATTTTCACTTACCTGACAATACTTACGAGATAATACCATTAATATCTCAACAAACATCCACACAACTTCTAAACCAACATGGGAGATATGTTCATATGGGATTAATTACTATTGGTGTAAGATGTCTAGCTAGACATATGATTAGTGCTAGAGCCTTAATAGTTCTCCATGACACCAGATTCCAAAACAATGATTCCCAAAGCATTATAGGTATACTAGAAGTTGACCTAAATCAACCTATATCTTTGATATACCTTGCCCCTAACTTTACACTTACTCTTCCATACTTTGTAAACCACATCAGTCTAGAAGTACAAACCATAGGATTTGGAACAAATTGGATAGGAGATAACCTACATTTAGACATAACCTTCATAGGAAGAATAAGTAATTATATTTCTTCTATGTATAGAATAAACACTAGACCATTAGAAGAAGCCATTAGTTCTATTGGTATACAATTTTTGCCAGCCCAAGCCTTTACTCGGAGAAATGAGGGTCATCTATGGCAAACCCATTTACAAAGGGATGAACGAAATCCCATTACAAATCCAAACTCTGCCATTTTACACAATAGGTCTAGAGGCCTTAGTTTAAGCTTCACCGATTACAGAAACACATCTCTAATAGATCTAGAACAAGATCGAAGGGATAGTACATCTGCTATTCCCGACAATGATCATATTGCTATGATGAATATCATAGATAGTGATGATGAAGAAGATGATGACATGACTGAGGAAGAATGGAATCATCATCAAGCAAACATAGCCATGCTTAGGCAGGGAACTTTAGAAACCATGTCTAAACAAAATTCCCCAGAACCAAGTAAGGTTAGCAACCTAAATTTAGGACCTTGGGATCTAAATTTGGAACCGTGGGATAATTTTCCCCCCAGAACATAATGAGGTTATAACACCTCAAGAAAATGATATAAATGATATAGTTAATATCTTTTTACAAAATTTAAAACTTGAAGAACAAACTGAAGAACAAGAATATTTTTACAAACTTCAAGAAAAATTTAAAGACAAAGAAGATGATGAATTGTCTACTATCTCTGAAAACACAAAAGTAGGATTAATCAATGAATATGAAGAATCCACTACTACAAATTATAGGTTAGATCCTGCTAGTACTCAGAATTATAGTCCAGGATTTTTACCTAGAGAAACAGTTCAAAATATTGTTCTTAGTGATAATAAATATATATCACATGGTAAACGATTACCAGTAGAACCACATTTTCAAATTCCAAATCTACTTCTTAACTTAGGAGGAATAGATCCACAACTCCTTCCTACATACATCGAACAATGGACTGCTGCTGTAATCCGTGATTATGGCATACATCATGAAAAAGATGTACAGTCTTCACAAGAAATGATCGCAAAAGGAGAAACATATCTCGGCGACATTGCTCTATCTGGTTGGGAATCCTTTAAGAAAAACTTCCCTAATGATCTGAATACTTTGGTATAGAACCCGGTCCAAACATTTACAATTTTTGTTCCCTTGTTCAAAGATTGTTCACTTCACAATCTGCCAATGATGGTAATACAATTAGACAACAAATTTATTTAGGACATTTAGAAAGATTGTCCATTGAATACTTTGGAAAAATAAAAGAATATTGTCAAGACTATTTGTTATACGCGTCTATAGCAGGATACTTTCATGACGTGAATATAGGAGATAAAATGTTCCTTAAATTGCCAGGCAAGTTAGGACAAAAAATTAGAGAAAATTGGAAAAATGATGAGGTTACTCCCATGTTGAATAATCTCTCAATACGTATACAACACATTATGAAAATTATAGAAGATACATGTACACATATAGCCATACAAAAACAACTTAAACATTCTGATGCAGGAATCTGTAAAAAAATATATACACCTCAACAATATTCACAAAATAAGTATAAAAATAAAAGAAATAATTCTAGAAGTAAACCTAGAAATATTAATACACAAAAATACTTAGGACCAAAAAATCCTCGAAAAACTTATACAATAAGAGCATCTAATGCTAGAAAACCTACATTAAATCCTAGTAGACATGTTAGGAAATACAGAGATAATAAAACTTACAAACAAATATTAAAATGTTTTGCTTGTAATCAACCAGGACATTTTTCAAGAGATTGTCCAAACATTTCAAATCTTTACACTAAAGAAGCAAACTTAATAAAATCTTGTCATATGAATTTGCTTCCAATAGATGAAGACGTATCAACAGATTCAGAAATTTTATCTGTAATCAGCATAACAAAATACACTGATGAACCAAATTTTAACAAAATACACAAAAATTATGATTTAATAAATGAATTTACAAATAATGAATATAACCATTTATATTCTAATACTGATGAAAATAACTTTCCCATGGGAGAATAATACAATGAAATGGGTCAATTATTAGATGATTTAGGATATTGTCTAATGAATACCTTAGAAATAAAAACTTGTTCTCATAAAATCCAATATTATTCAGGGACAGATTCAATCCCGTGCACATATTGTGAACGTTATTTTCATATATAAAAAAGGGCTCATTGTCCACTTTGTTATAAAAACTTTTGCATTAAATGTATAAAAAAACATTTAAACATACTAGAACAAGATATACCCCCTTTTGAAAAAGAGAAAATACAATTAAATCTAACAATAAAGATTTAACTGATACAAGAGTTTCTGTATTAGAGACTCGCATAAATTACCTAGAAGAAAAAGTTATTCTTTTAGAAAAATTAATAAAAGAAAAAACTAAAATAGATACACCTGCGACTAGTCAGCTTTCTATACAAAATAATATGATGGGAACAACAGAATGTATCCCATTAGTTTGTAATAAACAACAATTAATAACTTTAAAAGTATTAGTAAAAATAACTTTTCCAAAAATAAATAATAAACCTTCTACAGAAAAAATTATACAAGCCTTACTAGATACAGGTTGTTCAGAAACAGTCATCTGTAAAACTATAACTCCACAACAAAACATAGTTAAAAGCAAACACATACAAAAGACTAGAACTATGTCTGGTGAAATCATGATAAATGATGAAGAAATTAATAATGTTATTCTTCAATTTAGTACAAACTGTGAAATTTTTGGTTACAAGACTTTCATCAAAACAATGAGGGTAGAAAACCTAGTTCCCTCTAAACAAAACATGATAATTGGTTTAGATTTTATCTTAAGACAAAATCGATCAATTACTATAAATAAAGATTATGTCTTAATAAGTGATAAAACACAAATGATACCTATAGTTAGTGACGATTCCTTAAAACAAGAAACTATTACTGATAACTGTAATTGTAAAAATTCAAATACATGCAAATGTTCAACAAAATATTTATACACATTAGAAGAAACAAATGAAAATTATTTTTTAAATAATATCTTAGATGATACAGCTGAAGTATTCTCTTCTATAAAAATTTCAAAATCAATAAAATTTGAAAGTATTCAACAAATCCTTGATAGGTTGAACAAAACAAATATAATAGGAGAAGATCCAACAAAATTTTGGGATAGAGATCCCGTAACATGTAAACTAGAAATAATCAATCCTGATTTAATTATAAAAACAAAAGATATTCAATTTAACAATTGGGAACAAGAAGAATGTCAAACACACATACAAAATCTTTTAAAATTAAAAGTAATAACACCCAGTGTTAGTCCCCATAGAAGTTCGACATTTATAGTTAATAAATCTTTGGAACAAAAACGTGGTAAATCTAGAATGGTTTACAATTATAAAAGATTAAATGATAATATTGTTGAAGATGCATACACAATTCCTTCTAAAGATATTTTAATAAACCGAATTCAAGATACCAAATGGTTTTCTAAATTCGACCTAAAAAGTGGATTTCATCAAGTAAAAATGGATCCTGATTGTATAAAATGGACAGCCTTTTCATGTTCTGAAGGTCTATTTGAATGAAATATTATGCCATTCGGTTTAAAAAATGCTCCGGTTGTTTTTCAGCGCAAAATGGACAACATTTAAAGGAATTTCAGGTCTGGAAGTACGTCAAAATGATCCAGGTCACTTAACGATCAATTAATTATTTTAGAGCACAGCACCAAAAACTCATTTTTCTAGAAGGAATTTCAGTAAGATTAAGAGTTGGAACACAATAGAAGCAATATAGCAGAAAAATATGCATTCATACAAGCTGTGAATTAGAATTTATCCGGCTCAGAACGTCCCTCGAGCAGCTTACTTAAATCACATCGCAACATATCTATATATTCCTGCACAACCGACAAAGTCAATTCTTTATGAGACTCAGTACAAATCATAAGAACAAAACTTAGAAGTGGTTTGTATATCAAGGCAGTGCAACAAACAACTTTCAGCTCGCGAACAAATAACATCAAAACTTCTTACCCTAGCAAGACTCTCATTGCTGCATAACTCATCCAGAAGATCATTAGACGCGCTTCCACTGCCATATCGCTGGACAGCATTTTCAGCTACAACACGGAAAATATCTGTAGAAGGACCCAGGTGCTCAATCGTCTCAGCCAGTGGTTGAAGGTCAAGCTGGAGAAGACAGGAAAAAGTCATAATAGCACTACGATTATAGCATTACAGCTTAGAAAATAAATTATTAATATTGCTGAGGTATTCCCCAAAAAAATGCCCAAAAGTTTTTATTCTAAGAAGCAATCTATGTTGAACATCCTACAGCCATTTCCCAAAAGTCAATGCAAGCAAGAGGGTGCAAGATACACAATTAGGTGGTTCAAATTTAGAATACAATACAACACAATATTATACAAGCTGGCTTGCAAAAGTAATAAATACTCATGAATACATGCCATGTCATGAACATTAAGGCTCAAAATGGGCAAGCCAGGCTAATTCATGAGCCAAGAATAATTTTAATCGCACAAAGCCTTTTCTGTGTATACATTTACAAGTGGCTGGCAAAAGTAATAAAATACTCACAAATACTTGGCATGTCATGCATGCAACATTAAGGCTAAAAAATGGGCAAGCCAGGCTATACCTAAGTCATGAGCCAAGCAAATCTTTTCATTGCACAAAGCCTTCCCATGTATACATGTAAACTTGAGTTAATGATAAAAAACAAGACTTTAATAGCATGCTTAGAAGAGTGGAACGAAAGTGAAAATAGAATAAAATTTTAAATTAAAGTAGTGTAAAAATGTGGATCCCACATAGTTTTGCTGTTTTCCTTCCTCTTTCATTGAGTCCAAACAAGGGGTCAGGAAGTTAATGCTTTAGTTGAATCACAACTCCTGCTACATCATTTCAAAATCCTAGAACTGAATTTCAATACTTCCATTTTTATATTAACAAAGTACCATAAGGAATCACAAATGAAAGGCCAGATGTTGCTGAAAATCCATATCCATATTGGTAATAGTAACATTTGAAGGATTCTAACTAATCCCAAAAGTAACATTTTAAGGGGCAAAACTATAGGTTTAGAGAAAAGGATACATTCCACTCATGGACGGAGAATATAAGAGCGAGAGAGATTTAATTATGTCCATGGGAACATAAATCACCATACCCCAGACAAATATGGCCAATTTTTATTTGCTACAACACTCCACAAATAATACTAATAGGCTATTGACAGTAATTACGGTAAAATTTTTCATGAAACAAAAATAATTTGAAATACAATTGTTTTTGACATTGAAAACAATAAAAGAACATTAAGATTTATAATGTAGGACAAGTGTAGTAAGGCAGTGCGCTTTCAAAGATTATGGACAAAAAAAAAAGAAAAGAAAGAGGAAGACGTAGCATTGGCCTTTCCTTAAAAGGCCAAAAAAGCATACTGTACCCAAGTTTTTCCACTGTAATTCCCTTATTTTGAAGCTTCATTATTGATAACTAAAAAATTATTTTAAAAGGTTGCAGTCCAAAACCCTTTTTGGTGAAGTTGGAAGGGATGAGTAGGGTCAAGTAAGATCAGAACTTGCATCATCTAGACGAGTGAGTCCCCCCATAACCAAAAGACAACTACTCCCTCCAAACCCAAATATAAGCAACAAAAAAAAAATTGACTTTAACTACTTCCACCTTATTTAATAATATTATTCCAAAAATACCCATAAATTAGTTGAAGTTCTATTTTCAATAATTGTTTATTCATGTTAAATTCCAATGAAGAGTATTTATAAATAACCTTACTTCTTCATTGAGTTCAGTAATACTAAATGATGATAATTAGAGCTTAGTAAAATTAAATGATGATAACTAATTTCCTTAATTACCACATTGAGTTACTCAAAGTTGTTTATATTTAGGTCCAGAGGGAGTACTAACTAATGATACTCCATTATTCCCGTTTTAAATTGCTGCCAATGAGGAAACTGAAAGGTCAACCCATAAATGTGTTGACTTTATATATATATATATAGAGAGAGAGAAAAAAAAAAAGAGTTTGATTGGTATATACTGTCATGACCTTTCATTCATTGTAAATTTGTTGACTTTACTAGTTACTACTTTAAAAATCTCATAAATGAAAAGTCATGATTGACTGTCAGTGTAAATATCTTTTACACTGACATCTTTTACAGTGTATACCAATTAAACTCATATATATATATATATATATATATATATCTCACAGCCTCGAGTAAGCCAATATTGATGGAAAAGAACATCCATCTAGTGCCAAAATAAGTAGCCAAAAGAAAATTTGTGGTTCTTAACAATTCACATAAATTACTAAACATGGAAGTGCAGTAATAAATTCAATGACTTTCTGTAAGAAAATGGATACAAACCTGTAGAATTTGATTAACAAAATAGAGGTAGGATTTGGATACAAACCTGTAAACTTTGATTATCATCTCTATTAACTGTTTCATCTTGGTAGGGTGCACAGGGCTCTGCTTCTTCAGCGGAGAATAGCAAGGAAGAATTCCCCCCACCAAGGGCTCGAGATACAATAGGCATCATCTGTTGAAACATCCTTGAAATGTCAATACCACCACCTTGCGCTCTTTCTGTTCCAGCAAACATATTCCCCACATCCTGACTGCCAACCTGTTGGACAATTTGATTGACTGTGTTCATTAGTTGTGGGCTCTGTGTGAACTGCTGCAACATATTCCTCAAGCCATCAGGTGAGTCAACTCCAGTTTGCTGTGAAACTCCTTCCAACAAACCATTCAAAGCAGGACTATGTAAAGCCTGAGACATTAAACCAGCCACATCAATTGGGCGATCACTGGAGGGCAAGGACTGCTGGGATGGCACATTAGCATTTCTTGAGTTCAAAGCAGATCCATGGCTTGCAAGAGTTTGCAATATATGTTGACCACTTGTTATTGTTTGCTGATTTTGATTGACAGAAGAACTGGATGATCCATCATCAACACCTTTACTTACTGGAGGTTGAAGTCTAGTTCGCCTCTGTTTTAGCATGCAAATTTAGTAAGGATAAGTTCAAGAATATACTTATGCAATGTTGTAAACAAAATGAAGATCAGAGATAAAATTCCAAGCCAAGGGTTTCTGCTAATGCACAAATGCATCAATTAGAATACATTGCAGACGACTATTTTGTCTCCTGAAAGATTTAGAGTAAGTATATACAATAACACTAAAGTATATATGTTTTGCCCAATGAATGGGATTCATAGCAAAAAGTCCAAATGACACATTAAAGTATATATATTAACATCTAATGAGGCATCTGATCAACCAGTATCATATTCTAAATCTAAATTTTTCAGCCTCTAACTAAAATACATAATATAAATATTTTCTCCAATCAGAGACACAAGCCTACATAACACAATATCCAAATCCTAAGCCAAGTATGCCACATGCTAATTTTAAAAAGATAAAATAGAAGGAAGGTGAGAGCTGCTTCTGCAAAATCATAATAGAATATAACTTCGAAAGGAAAATATATGAATTTGAAGAGAATAAAAAGAGTCATCCAGCAGTCTTTTTCAAATACTATGATGAAAATACCATTCCAAGTTCAAGCACTAGCAAACCGATATATTTGCATCACAGGTACATCGATTGGGAAATTCAGGCTTCTTATTCACAAAATCAAAATCAGTAAGATTACCTTACGCTCCAAACCACTCACACCCAATCCTAGGGGAGCAGCTTTGGTAGGTTCAGTTACATCCTGTCTTTCAGCCAGAATATCTTGTTCTTTTTCTGGTTTTACTATTGTTTCTCCACTAGAACTACCTTGTAAATCTTGGTTGGAAGAGCTTGAAACAAATTTGTCAACCAAAACATCTCTCTCATCATTACTAGAGGTTTGGACTGTCTCAGTTTGGAGCTGGCAGTGATCCAGAGGTAGATATTAGTCAATTAAAAATTATGCATGTAGGAGATAGATGTATCACCAATTATGTGCAAAAAGTATTACCTTCTGTACTTCACTTTCAGAAGTGCTGCCAACTGAGGATGCACCAGCAGCCCCAAAACCATTTGTGTCCACGGTATCTTGCTGTTCATTTACTGTAGCAGGTCTTGATTCAGATCCAGAAGACAAGTCCCTGCTATTTGATTCCATTTGACCTGAATGGATACAAAAAAAATAAAGTTAAATGCCAACCTCTTTGATTCCATAAAGATTACATACAATGAATGAAACAATAAATTGGTAATCACCTGATGGAACTGTGCTTTCTCCTTGCATATTACCAACAACATTCCTAAGGCGAGAATTGATTTCAGCTAAAACAGATGACAATGAAGCTGAATCTGAAGGTGGTTGTGATGTAGAAACACCAAACCCAGTTTGTGCACTACTAGTGACTCCAACACCAGGAGGCTGTGATGGGATAGCTGCTGCTATGACATTTCTAACAGGTAACACCCGTGTTGAACCTGGATCACCAGAGCCAGGTTCATTACGGTGTTCACTTCTTGTCCCTTCTCCATTATTTGCCCTAGAACCCATTGCTGAAACAATTGGTGCAAGAGAGGTACCTGATATGAAGCAAAATCAATAGAAGTTGAATATTTCAAGGGTTGAAGTGCAGTTTGTTTTGTTTACCAGCATGTATATGAATGTTTACATTCCTAGGAGCATTTCCAATACCAATGGTGCCTAAAGCTGCAGGAGTTGATGAGGGAACTGGACCACCAAAGAGGGAGCTTGTCTGAAGGGGAAAAGGCTGAAAATAGCACAATTTCATTAGAACCAGAAATAGTAAATGAAAACCGTCAAACAATCTACATAAATAGGAATGTCATAATCAAATATGCCGCAGATTTCATAAAATTGAACTGCTATGACTACAAAAAATTATCCACCAACTCCTAATGAACCACAACTGGATAACATAGACCCCAAATGACAGGATTAAAATTCAGATAACTGACTAGGATACGTATCCAAGCGTATCCGTACAGTATCGGTGTCTCTCATGGGTACAGCACCTGTACTTTTTGCTATTTTGGAGTATCTGGGCTTAATAGATAAATAATTTAGTCTGCTAAGAGTTAGACTAATACTGGCAACTGTTAGTAAGGCAATTTGTAGTGTTTGAATGATTCCAAAACTACTTTTTCTTGGGAGGGATAGTCTTCTATAACTGCTCTTTCTTATGATGGGCAATTTATGGTGATAATTTCTGTATCCATATTAACTAGTTTGGAGTTAGAAAATAAACAAAATGCAGAAACATCCAAAAAAATTATCTTCTCTAAACTGCTGTTTAAGATATCCGATTTCTCCTTCACTTATGTAGCATATTGCAGTAACAAACTACAATCATCCTTGTAATCCTTCTATCACAAACTATTTATTGCACTGCCTTACATGACCAGGATTTTAATTCACAACCTAATTAAATGAACATTCATTATATATATACATACACACACACACACACACATATAATTATATATTAAAGTAATTATAATTTATCATACATGACAATCAATGATAGGATGACATTGTGTCTAAATTAAACTTATTATACAAGTATTCAACATAAAGTTTATTTTCCAATATGAGGAGTTGAAACTGTCTTTCAATCTTCAACAATCTATTTGTCGTTAAACCATGCTAATCGTGTATAATTTACAGTTTTCACTTCTGAAATATCAACAATGTATAGTTTATTAAATGTCGAACTTGATTTAAGTTCTAAGTTCTAACATTAGCTAATGCTTAAATTATTAAGCGTGCCATGTGGCATCACCATTAATGAAATAAGATTATAAGAATATATTAAAATAGCTGACAAACCTGCACCATTATAGGATTTGGCCCTGATGGAGAAATGTAAACTGCTAGTTTATTAAATGTCGAACTTGATTTAAGTTCTAAGTTCTAACATTAGCTAATGCTTAAATTATTAAGCGTGCCATGTGGCATCACCATTAATGAAATAAGATTATAAGAATATATTAAAATAGCTCACAAACCTGCACCATTATAGGATTTGGCCCTGATGGAGAAATGTAAACTGCTGGTCCAGCATTAACAACAGATTCTGCCTGAAATTTGAAAGAGATCGTGAATGATGTGTTGACACATTAAAGTAAACCAAATCACCTAATAAAAGAATGAAAACATACAGAAGATTGTCCCATGCGTAGTGTCAACATTGTTCGGCCAAGTTCAAGTAGAAGTGCACCCAAATGCTGCATAGCAAGTCCTATTTGCACTGACTCTGACTGTATTTGACCTCTTACACGTAGATCATCAGATGTTCCTTCTCTTTCCAAGCGCCCTGCAATATGCTAGATTCGCAAATTACAAGGGGAAAAAAGTAATCAGATAAGATAGAGGATTAAGATAGTAAGGCTAGTTCATACTAATATATCGTACAACAGAAATATGCATTTCATCATAATAACAACATTTGTGGGCTAAATATAAGATTAGCATATTGTTACATCTACATGTATGGCTATGGTCAAGGATGGACAATACTATATCAGAAGATTTGAGATTTTGTAACAATAGAGTATGCAATGAATACATCTCTAAAATATTGAGAGCATGTTTGGATTACCATTGTAAAGTGCAAACTAAAAGCATGTTCAGACTAAAATATACAAAGGATATCCTTCTCCAAAAGTACTTTCAGCACTCTCCAATGGAAGAACAATGGTAATCCAAACAGTGCCTGAGTTGTCTCCAAAATCCAAATCCAATCTGAAATGGATTTCACCAGTTATCAAAGATACATTAACAAGGTTTAATGGACACTGCAGTATAAGATGTGTTTGGCCATCCCTAAATTGATCAAGTGACACAGCAAAAAAAATTGCATGTCTCATCACAGCCCACCAAGACACTACTAACCCTGCTGTAGCATGTAAATATCCCAACATGAAAGTAAAGGTTTAGTTAGATACAGCAAATTCATTGCAGACAGAGGCCCTACAATAGCAATAGTCCCCAATTATTTTCAGTTCAGATAAATAAATGAATGAATAAGTGACCATCATCCTCTGAAATGACCATACTCAAAATGCCTGCCCTTTTAATGACAATTAATTTCCTCTAAACACAAAACACATCATGCATTCATTCTTTAAAGGTACTACTAAATACTAATTGAAAGAGTAATGCAATTTTATTTTGTCCAATATTGTGAACGTATTTAGGATTATCTTATGAAACTGTCATCCACCCTTATTAACGCACTTGTACTTACAGGCAACATCTCATAGTTGCAGATGATAGAAAAACGCCTTTATCATTAAGAACATGAATGTTTGTAAATAGGATGTGTTAATTACAGATAGTGCAGCAACAGCCTGACCACCAAGCAACCATTCTGCACGATGTAAGACAGTGCTCAATGCTTCCAGTGTTGGCAACCCTTGTGCATTAGAAGGCAATTCGACTTGCTGATCTCCAGAGTTAGCATGTGAGAGATTTGGCTGATAACCTTCATAAGCATTAAGCAAGTATAAATATTTAATTTCCTTTCAAATTAAAATTAAAAGGACATCAATTTCAACATCATCACCATTTTCTGTTAGTGTCTGTTCCATGCGATTCATAAACTCAGACAGTGTGTTCAATGAATCAGGAATTGGCTGAAATGAACAGGGGAAGTTAAACATTACCAAAAATGTGTTAAATTTCCACAAGTAAAAATTTAGTGAGTATCCAAAAGATAGATCATATTCCTACAGCATTGAAAGAAGGAAGGGGTATGGCTCCTGCCGTCACAGGAATCTGAACAACATGAGACACAGATTGGAATGTCGGACCATGAAATGTCTGTCCAGATGGTGCCTGATTTCCTGCTGGGTTTTGAATTCCAGTATGCATTCCTTCAGTTTCATTCCCTGGGTGAGCCTGACCAGACCAGATATATTGGGTCCCAGTTTAGATACACAAACTAAATCACCAACTTAGTTCAAAGGATACATAGTGCATGTAGCAAAGCAACATTTACTAAGTACATCAGTAGAAGTACATGTTCTGTATCGATTCTATTCATAAAAGCTAAACTGATGTGATGATGATAAATAAGAGGGTTTAACATTCCATGTTAGTACTGTAAGGAAAAATAAATATCTATTCATCAAACCAAAAATAGAAAAATTAAGATATATAATCATTCATAAGGCAGTTGAGATTTGACACTATTAAGACAATAGACAAAATATTTATATACTTACAAGCCACTAGGAATATATACCATAACATGTAATTGCTTCATGATCTAAGAAGATGAAATTGAAAAAAGGCAAGCAAAAGTAGCTACGGAATGTTGCAAAAAGAACTCAAATAAGGAGAAATCTAAACAATAAATGGATGTGAAATTAATTCAGTCACTCATGGTTAAGAAAATTAACAATGTGCATACAATAGCCCAGTAAATTACACAAATGATAGAAAATATAACAATACATGATCATCTATTCAAGCAAAAGTGGTATTAACTGAAGAAGTTTGCATAGCATTAGGACCACTAACTGTGCTCTGGCCTCCGTTTCCAATAGAATTTAAAACATGTCCAATAACCTGAAAACAAAATATGGAAATAAATAATGTTTCTCAGGCAATATCAAAGCAAACCATTGTAGCCAAGACCTACCTGAAAGCTGAATAGAATAGAATGCATGAATATGAGCTACATAAGAGAGATGCAAAGAACACAGTAACTAACCCGGGTGAGGTCATGAACAATTCCTTCACCTTGTTCCCCCACATTAAATGTTCCAAGAACAACACTGTGTGAAATTTGCCCAACACGGTTACGAGGAGACCCTGAGCCTACATCGTTTCCTTCCAAATAATGAAATTTATCATTAACATAGTACAATACTACAACAGATGTCTGATTAAAAAACGAGCTTAAAACAATAAAACCTGAAGGGAGAAAATAAAAATAAAAAGGACCACCATTGCAGCTTTAAGTTATACCTCTGTTGCCACTTGTACCAGTTGACTCACCAGAACTTGTACCAGAAGCCTGCGATTGATTTGGTTGTCTTTCTACTAAATGCAATGTATGCCCATTCTCAACATCTTAAATGGTTAAGGATAGGTTATAAAATAAATAGATGAGTACTACAGTTTGATTTGAAATGCTAACCCATTTCACCATTTAGGAAAAACTCTATTACAGGCCATAGCATTTCCTTCCGTCAAACAATACATGTTTTTAAAAGTTAAATGAACAATAAACATATATAAGGCATTCACTTACAAGATAAAACAAAATATCTTAAAACTAAGAAAAATTCAGGTCCACTACACACGAAGATGGGGGAAAAATTGAAGGATACGATACTCAGAAAGAACATGCTCATCCTTTAAAACTTTTCCTCTAAAAATCAGCCGCTGCTGACTAACTGGAACACCAATTTCATTTGCAATTTTATCTTTGAACAACGAAACAGGCATCTGAAATTATTTTGAAGACAAGTTTTAGGTTTACACACTAGCTAATAGATATTTACCTCAAAATAGGACTGAAGAAAACACAAGAATGACAGAAATAGATATTATAACTTACATTTTTGTCCACTTGAAAACTGTAGATACGGGAATCGAGAGTCTTGATATTGAGCTGGACAATTGAATCTGAACATTCTGCTGAAATACTTCCAGTACTGGAGCCTTCATTGGAGCACTGACCCGTCATGCTGTTGGTTCAGATGCCGAGTCTTGGACCAAGGAATTGGACAGAACTAACACAGACAACAAGATCCCAAAGTAGCCGCAACTGCAAGACAAAGCAGATGTAGCACCATACTAATCATTCACCGAGCGAAAGAGATTTATTGAGGCATCAGGAAAAAAAAAAAAAAAACTCAAAGAAGAACTTCTCAATCATGTGGTAACATGTTATATCTATTCTAGTTTAACCATCACCAGGACTAAGCGGTTAAAGCCGCACAAGAACACACTAGGTTGTATGGCCAGAGCAACATACCTAACACATGAGTGTGCAAAAAGAGATATGCAATATAAAACCTGGTAAATGTTCATATTCAGTCATTAGATTATAAATTTCAGTAAATAACGCAATCTATGCAATGCAAATATAAAATATTAAAATATGATTATAATATGCATCCCTTTAGTCATCCAAAAGACTCATAAAGTGTCATTGGAAATATCAATTAGGTTTTCGGAAACTGAAAAATGTTGATAATACATTTTCCAAACATCTAGCAACAATCACAATAAGGTTGCCTGATGCGTTGCAACCAAGACATGCCATTGAGGCCATTTCACATCCAATAAGAATAAGCGCAAAGCAACAGAGATGCAAAATTGATTTGAGATTCGCTAAAGCAATTAGCTATATAAAAGCCAGAAATATTGGTCAGATTTTGATAGTCCAGTTACAGTGAAAAACATGTTCCAAATATCTAAAGATATTTGACAGATGAATCGGGAGACTCTGAGTAAAAAAAGTAGCATGATAATTCATTGGAAATAGTATATAAAAGAGCGATTGAAGGTTGAGAAATAATTTAGCCACCTGGGTTGAGTAGAGGCTAGTGTGAAAACCGAAAAGAAGTAAGAGAAATAGAAGAGGTGGTAAGATCTGAGTTTGGAAGACTCTAGAGAGATTTGGGAGAAAAAGAAAAGGGCAGAGAGATTAGGTGATAAAAAATAAATAAAAAGCGCTCACCGCGATTCAGCGGAGATGGATTTTCGGGTTTATGATCTTTCCAGAAGGAGACGGTGCTACTACTAGCTAAACACTAATCACCTAAAATATATGCATTAACACAAAACATGCCTTCCTTCCAAAGTTTTCGTTTCTCCTCGTATACTTAAAGAATACCAAATCGGGGCAACAACAGTAAGTCGTCGATGAGTCCTTCTAGATTGGGCTGGATACCCTACCCAGCCGGGGCATTTTAATTTAGCACCCCAATTATTGCTATTTACACCATAAAATACTAGTTCCCCAATTTGCTTTCATCTCCTCCCTCTCCATACTACCTCCCTCATTGCACCCAAAAATTTATTTTAGTATTACTATTTTCCTTTAGAGTTTTCACAAAAAATATTTACTTTATAATTTTTAGACTAGTTTAATTAAGATATTTTTATTTTGGTATTTTAATATTTAAGCCAAAAAAAAATTGAAATTAAAAAATTTGGAAAACTAGCAGGATAGCCCATCAACCCACCTACAAGTAGGGCAGACGTGATATTTTAGCTCGCCCTTAGCATGGCAGACCAGTCAGCCCCGACCTCATTTTTGGTGAACATGTGAGCTTGGTTAAATCAGGGTGAGCTGACTTATTTTGCCATCCCTTATATGCAAGCTAAAAAAACTGAATTGAAAAAATATACTATGGATAACATGATCTACAATATAACTATTTAATTGTGGATCATTTGATTCACAATATAACCTACAGATTATAGATCATGTGATTTGTAATATTTTTTTTTCACATTATTGCAAATGTGAATCATGTTATTCGCAATGTGTTTTACACAATTATCAATCATGTTATTCCAAATGTATTTTTATTTAATATTTTTAGCTTACGGATCACATGATCTGTAAGCCAAAAATATTGTTGCGGATTCACAGATCCACTAAAGGGTTGAGGGAGGGGGAGGCACAGGGGTGGGGGGAGTTAGGTGCAGGGGAGTACAGTTGCAAAGATGACAAAGGAGACGAGGGAATTATAGGTAGTTCAAACATTAAGAGTGCAAAAAGAAATTAATTTCAACATTAGATTTTAAGAAAATAAATTGTGAAAATAAAAAACAATTCTCTAAGGTTTTGTTTGGTTGCAAAGAAATAAAATGAAAGAAAAAGTGAGAAAAGAAACAAAGATGAAATGTAATAGAAATTGAAGTTATTCAGCTGTGTAGAAAACGGTGTAAAAATAATAGAAAGTTATAAATTAAATTTAATACAATTACAAAATTACATATATTTATTACTCCCTTTTTATAAATAAGATAATTTTGAAAATGGTCAAATTTTTTGCACTTTTTCCTTCCTTTTCATGTCTCTTTTGAGTGAAAAGTTAAACATATAAAATTCACTAAATTAATAACATTTTTCTTACTACTTTCTTTGCTAACAAACTAAACAAAGTGCAGGTTTCCTCTCATTTTCTTGTAGATGCAACTTTACGTTCTCCACTTTCTTTACAATTAAATGTGAGGTTATATTTACTCTTTGAGTAAATAAATTTCTTCTCATATAGAATAGATCACACCATTATATTACTAAATACCACTTACTATTTATGATTATTTATGATGTAAGAGAAAATCCACTTAGAAAAGAGCCACCAATGCATACTTCTAAGACATAGAGTGGAGTTCAAAGGTATGAAACAATAATATCCTTGGGTATTAATTGTTATTTGAACACGTCTAGACTAATGTGTCTTTAGAATTGTAATTTGTAAAAATCACACTAGATTATTAAATAACTATAAATTTGTAACTCATTATTGTTGTGTATAAACATTAGATTTGGGTACAAGGTGTATTATATATACCTCGCCAAGTGAATTATATATGTGTGTCCACACACACACACATATATATATATATATATATATATATATATATATATATATATAAATAAAAGTTTTGATCCTTCGGTCTCTGTTTCTGAAAGGTGCGAGACAAGTTTATGTATAAAAAGAGCGAGTATAAAATTTTAATCTTCATCCTCATTCCTGTTGAGTATTTTCGAGTTCAAATATACCTATGAATATCTATTATATTATTTTTTATAATTTAAATTACTTATTTATATTAAATAAATTATATATAAATTAAGTTATTAATTATATTTTAATTTAAAAAGTATATAAAGAATAGTAAATAACAAAAATTTATAAATTAAACTTTAAGAATTAAATTTTTAATTAGATATGTAACTTTAAACTTATTATATAATTATTAAAATTATAACGAGCAAGTAATCACATACTCATATATATACCCGTATCTGTTTATCACATTGGGTAATACTTATGCCCATACACAAACACGGTCAAAGCAAATAATACCCATCAAAACTAGAACAACACCCACAAGTATGAGCTTTTTTTTTCCATCCCTACGTTTTTCCTCCATCATACTTTGTCCATCATAATACCAAAAATTTGACTTCATCTCTGGTTATCCTTTAAATTTGAGAGAACCCACAATGTAGAGCTTTGTTGTGTGAAAAAGGTTGGGATGATACCTACTCCAACTTTCCTTCACACTTTGACGAACTGCACACAATCTCTCAATGCATGCAACATGGACTCCTTTTCCTGCCCATAGATAGGACAATTTGGATTATCTATCGTATGTTTGTTATACCTCATCTCTTTCATAGGTAACATGGCGCAAACTATCTTTCACAAGAGAGTGTGAATACGTTCTGGTTCATCCACTTCCACAACACCTCAAAAATGGGTATACACAGGGTACTACTCTAAGACAGGAGGTTTTCATACGTTGATCTGGTGGAAAAACTACCATTTGATCTCCTAGCCTATTGAGGAGCATTATCAGCCCTATCACCTCTAGGGGGTTCGATGGCACAAATATCATTCACCACAATCCTGGGTAAAAGACTGTCTAATTTTTTGACATCTCAAGAGCCATCTAGAGCTACAAAAAAACATTTTTATTACTAGTAAGAATATTTAAGACTTTCAGTACACCAATTTGCTAAAGGCCTTTGCCGTAGAACCCAATTATCTGTCCATAATTCAACCTCTCTCCCATTACCAACATGCTAGATGATATTCAGAGTCATATTACTTTAGTATGCAATAATGTCACGATAGAAGTTGGTACCTTTGCTAAATGATCCAATGTAAAATCTAGTTTGTCCCCGAAACTTGTATTTGGAGTAAACAACTTGGACTCACATATTAGTTGGTTGATTAAGCAATCTTCACCCAGCTTTTGTGAGAAAAGCAAGGTTGGCTTGTTTGTCTTCTTGAGGCCAAGACCCTCTTCCTTTTTGGGTTTGCAAAAAGTATCCAATCCCACCAAGTGAACCTTTTTTCACTGAATCAAAGTCACCCCAAATGAAGTTCCTGCATTTTTTTTATCAATCACCCTAACATCCTCGAGTGTTAGGGTGGTGAAGGAGAGGGTTGATGTGGGAAAAGGAAAATTTGTGAAAAAAGAGAAGAGAAAGGGGAAAAGGTTGGTGGTGGAGAAGCCTAAAAGGAGAGGGGGTAACCGAAAAAAGGTAGAGTTGTCACCATTGAATGTATCGGGGTATGAGTGGGTATGTAATTATGTTGTCGAGTTTAAGAACAAGGTTAGGGAGTTTGCAATTAATATGCTTCTTCATAATGGTTTGATGTTGCTCCCTAACAAGGCCGACTTATTCTTGCTATATTCGTGCACTGGGGACGAGTTCGTGTATCAAGGAGGATCTCCTAAGGTGTCTTCCACTTATGTATATAAAACCTTTTTTCTTAATATCAATATTACATTGCCTTTCTCTAAGTTTTAGTGTGAGTTTCTTAGGTATGCCAATGTGGCTCTGTCCCAACTGCATCCAAACAGTTTGGCTTTCTTGAGAGCTTTTTCAGATTTTGTGTTCTTGTTTGGTGGTCGAGGTGTTTTTGAACAAATTTCTTCATTTCTACCAATTGAAGCTAGGAACACCTATAGGTTGGGCTTTATTTAATGGGGTTAATAGAGGTTTGTTTACCTTGTACTCAGGCTCGTATAAGTTTAAAAATGAGTTCATGAGAGTCGACTCCATAGATCGAATATCACAGTTTAATAATGTGTTCTTTGAGGTAGATGGGAAGGGAAAGTTTCCCTTTTATTAGCAAGAGAGACCTCAAAATTTCATTGGGACGAGAAGGAGAATGGGGACGACTGAGGAGGAAGTTGATATTGCCAAGTTGGCACTCTTCCTCATCCAATGACGGTTCAAACCGTCCTTCGTCGTCCTTACGCCCAGGATGTGGAGGCAGAGGTGGAGAGTGCATTCCTGTATGTTTTCTTGATGTTGGTTTTCTGACTGCTTTTGTTTTACTTTTGCAGAGCTGATGGAGAAACAAAACTGGAAATCGTTGAAGGCTAAATTTAATGTGGAGCAAGGGAAGATTAGGGCGATTGTTGGAGGAAGTCACAAGAGGAAACATGTTGAGTTGGCGGCTAAAGTCACGGGGGAGCTGAGAAGTTGACTGTTGTGGTGACTTCGGAAGGTCACATGATTGTTGAGGAAGACAATTCCCCTATACAGGCTACCTCGCCTACTCAGGAGAATATAACTCCGATCTCACCGTTGAGGATTTCTTCACCTAAGACCGGGTCGTCTAGGACGCTACTCGGCCAGCATGGGCTTCAAGTTGTAGTCTTCTTGTTCCTTCCTTAGAATGTGACGGGGGTTTTCTCTCACACAACCCACAAGAAGATCGTCTATAGATGCTTCTGTTGGGAGAAAGACCAGAACCAGACAGACATATTGTAGCATGTTTCTACCTTTAAAGATTTCACTTCTCTTTGGATTATGGGAGTGAAAGAGGGTAACTACTATAAGCCTAAGATTGTCTTTGTTGTGGATGAGGTGATTTTGGAGAGGGTAAGTCTCGTGGAGAGCTTCAATTCTACCCTAGTGCTGTTGGAGTGATTTCAATGTATATTGAGTTACTAGGGGCATAAATGGGAGGTCGTAGCGGGAAAAGTTTCTTTTTTGGAGGCATCCAATAGGGAGAAAAAGTTCAAGTAGAATGTTTTGCAAGCTTAGTTGGTTAAGGTAGAGGCTTGTTTTCAAAAATTTGTGGTAGCGTTTGCTGAAGGGATGACTGCATATCAAGTAATGAGTGAGGGGACGAGTTTCTTCATTTGGAAGACTATTGAGATGCGGAAAGCTACAAGTTCAAAGATAGAGAAGTTGGAAGCGCTGGTGGCGACCTTGCAAGAACGCGTGACCGAGGTGGAGGGACAAAACAAGTTGTTGGAGTCAAACCTTCGAAAGGCTCAACAAAGTATTTGCATTGAGCATAGCAACGACTTTGAGAAAGCAAAGAAGCAAGCCATCTTGTTCACTGGTGTGGACGAGTCACGTTTCGATATCAATAAAGAAGTGAAAGATGGTCAGCTAGTGGAAGAGGAAAAAGATGAGGACAAGGTGGATGAAGAGAGCGAAGTCCCTGGGGAAATGTTGAATAATGTTTGACTTCTCCTTTTATTTGTAAATGTATAACGATTTATGATTCGATTATCAATGAAATGTCATGGTACTTGTTTTGACTTGTGTGTGTTGCCCTTTTTAGCATATGGTTTATTTTTGCCAAAGTATTGCTTTTCGAAGTGTGTTTGCGACTTGCTTCTCTTTGTAATTTGTCTTCGTGAAGTGTGCTTGGTGAGGAGACTTCTTTTGTGATTTTGGTGAGTTGGCATTTGGTTTGTTCAAAGGAGGCCCGTGTTCAGCTTTGACGAGTTCACGTTCGACTTGTTAGAAGAAACTCACATTCGGCCTGGATGAGTTCACATTCGACTCATTAGAAGGAAGCTCACATTCGACTTTGACGAGTTCGCGTTTGACTCGTCAGAAGAAGGCTCGTGTTTGGCCTTGACAAGTTTGCATTTGACTTGTCAAAAGTAGGTTCGCATTCAGCCTTGACGAGTTCGCGTTTGACTCGTCAGAAGGAGGCTCATGTTTAGCCTGGACAAGTTCGTGTTTGACTCATTATAAGATGGCTTGTGTTCAACCTGGACAAGTTCGCGTTTGACTTGTTAGAAGGAGGCTGACGTTAGGCTGGATGAGTTCGCATTCGACTCGTTAAAAGGAGGCTCGCGTTCAAATTTGACGAGTTTTTATGTCATTTATTTAAGTAGGGGAAAGTGAGTTAAAACAAAGATATGGAGAAGATAAAGAAATTTTATTTTATTGGTCTGACGGTAGGCCTCGTTAAAACCTTTCCAGCCCAAAAACCTTTTTTCTTTTGTGGCAAAAAAGAACTGAGTGGGAAAAAGCACCCCATGCAGTGTTTTAGCTATAATAAACCTTCATACAGGATACATTCCAGGTACAGGGAACGTTCTTGTTGCCGAGTTCTTGTAGTTTGTAATTTCTATTGTTCAAGTTTTCTATGATTCGGAATGGTCCTTCCCATGGCGCTGCGAGCTTTCCGTGTGCTGAGTTCTTTCTTGCTTCTCCAATCATTCTCCATACTAGATCGCTAGGTTGGAAATATCTAAGATTTAGCTTGCTGTCATGTCTTCTTTTTGCTCTATCCCTGCATGTTGCTTCCTTTATTTCACAAATCTCCTCGATGAGGTCAAGGTCTTCTCGTAAATCAACTTCGTTAGCTTGTTGGTCGTATTGTGTTATTTGTGGAGTGGGTTTTCAAACTTCAACCAGAATCATAGCGTTAGAGCCATAAACAAGCTTGTATGGTGTTTCTTGCGTGGCTGATTGAGGAAGGCAGTGGTAGGCCCACATGATGCTTGGGAGCTCATCTACTCATAGTGTTTTGGCTACTCCCAATCTTTTCTTGAGCTCATGTAAGATGACATTGTTTGCTGCTTCCACTTGGCCATTAGTTTGGGGATGTTCTACAAATTTCATGAGATGCTTTACTCCAAGATCTTGGAGGAATGTCTGAATGTTGGAGTCTATGAATTTTCTCCTGTTGTTCAAGATTATTATGTTCTGGGTTTAATACCTACAGATTAGTTGTAGCCATATAAAATTTCTAACACACCCATCTGTTATGTGAGCTACTGCTTTTGCCTCAATCCATTTTGTAAAGTAGTCTATGACAACTATGAGAAATTTAGCATGTCCTCTGGCTTGTGGGAGGGGCCCTAGGATGTCAAATCCCCATAGTGCAAAAGGCCATGGAAAAGCCATAAAGTGAAGGAACTGTGGGGGCTAGTGAGGTTGGTTGCTAAATTCTTGGCATTTTGCATTTATGGATGAAATCCTTGCAATCGCTAAGTATAGTTGGCCAATAAAAGCCTGCTCTGAGTATTCGAGATGCCATAGTCTAGGCTTTGCTATGGAATCTGCATATTCCTTTAGGCATCTCTCGGAGGACATAGTTGGATTCTATTGGGTTGGGACACTTTAAAAGTGGTTAGGTTGTGCTGCGTCTAAATAGCTCGTCTGCAACCAATATGAAGCGACTTGCCTTTCTTTGTAATTTATTAACTTTAACATGGTCATCGGGAAGGGTGTCTTTGAGTAAATAGTCGTGGATGGAGGCCATCCATACGAGGTTATGTTGTAGGACAGGTAGGATCTCAAAACATGGTTGGTTAAGGGTTTTCTGTACAATAGTTCGGTGTTGCCCTGACTTCTTGGTGCCAGCGAGCTTTGATATGAAATCAGCCCATCTATTGTCCTCTCTGGCGACATGGGTGGTTTCAAACTCGTGGAATTTATCGATCAAATTCTTTGCTAAGTGATAGTACTTTAGGAGTTGGTCATCCTTCGCTTACTAATCTTCTTTCATCTGCTCTGTGACTAATTGCGAGTCACTTTAGCATTTTAGCTTTGTTGCTTTGACCTCGAAGGCTAGCTTTAGGCCTATAATAAGCGTTTCCGTACTCGACTTGGTTGTTCGAGGTTAGGAATTCAAACCTCACTAATTGTTCAATGGTAAGGTTGTTTGGTCCTTCTAGAATGATTCCTGCTCTACTTCTCTTCTTGTTGGATGAACCATCGACAAAGAGGGTCCATTCATCTACTCCTGGATCTTCAAGTTGTGGTGTGAGTTTAAAAATGAATTTGCTGAGGTATTATGACTTCATTGGGCCATAAGGTTTGTATTGCAGCCCATATTCTGATAGCTCTACTGACCATGCTATCATCCTTCCAGCAAGCTCGAGTTTCCTCATAATCTTTTGGATGGGGTGATTGGTCTTAATGATCACTTGTGTTCTGGAAGTAAGGTTGTAGTCACCGAGTTGCAACGTTGAATGCAAGGGCAAGCTTTTCGATAAGTTGGTATAGTTTTTCGCCCCTTCTAGTACCTTATAAAATAAATAGATTGTTGTGCCCCTTCTTCGTGTGCTAGGATTGCATTGATGGCATCTTCAACCACTGGGAGGTATAGAAGAAGATTAGCTCTTGAGAGAGGTTGAGATAAGATTGGTGGTGTTGCTAGGAGGGTCTTGAACTCTTGAAAATGGGCTTCACATTCCTTAGTCCATGTGAAGTCTTTCATCTTTTTCACTAGTTGGAAAAATGGTTTGGCTTTGCTTGCCATACAAGGTAGAAATATTGTCAGAGATGTTAGGTGTCCAATCTTTGTACCTCCTTTTTTGAAGTTGGGCTACGCATGTTGATTACAGTCTGACATTTGTCTAGGTTGGCTTCTATATCTCTGCTTGAAAGCATGAAACCTAGGAACTTGCCACTTTCAACTCCAAACAAACACTTCTCATGGTTAAGTTGCATATTATGTTTGTGCAATTGCCCAAAAACTTTATCTAGGTTCGCTGTATGACGTGATGGCCTCTCTGACTTCACAACCATGTCATCCACATATACCTCCATCATGCTACCTATTTAGTCATTGAAAACCTTGTCCATGATTCTTTGATAAGTCACCCCTACATTTTTCAGTCCGATCGACATAACTCTATAGCAGTAGTTTATGTCATCTGTGATAAAAATTGTCTTTTCTTGGTTCAAGGATTATCTAGTTGTACCCTGAATAGGCATCCAAAAAGCTGAGGGTCCTTTGCCTGAGGCACCATCAACAAGTCGGTCTATACTAAGGAAGGGGTAGATATCTTTGTGCAGGCTTTATTCAGGTCAGTGTAATTCACATAGATTTGCCATTTTCCTTACGACTTCCGTACTAAGACAACATTTTTCAACCAAGTTGTATAATCTACTTCTTTGATGAAGTCGGCTGCTTTGAGCTTTTCAGCCTCTTGCTTGCGTGGGAATATACTGCCACCCTGTGGCAGATAAAAGTTGGATCTATGGAATACATATCCGCACTGCTCCAAGAAAATAAGTTGGCGTTACTAGTGATCACAGTTTTAACTTGATGTTGTGTATCTTTATCAAGTCGGTTTCCCATCTTAGTTATCTGATTTGGGTGAGGATCGAGCTAGCAATCTATAAGATCCTCTACAGGTACTGGATGTGATTCTTTGAAGTTAGCTCTTGGGTCCAAGTCAGTATGTTTTATGACATTCACATTAGCCTTCTTGAGGGGCGGTTTGTGCTCAAAGGTCTTGTCCAAAGAAGTTGTAGTTATACTCAGGCTATGAATGTAACATTGCCTGACTTCTTGTTGGTTGGCCTTTACTATGACAGTGTTTCTACTAGATGATGGGAACTTCATCGCCAAGTGCGATGTTGAAACAATTGCTCCCAACTTATTGAGCGTAGGTCATCCTATGAGGATGTTGTATAAGGAAGGGGCGTCTACCAAAAGGTAGCATACTCTAATCGATTTACTCTCATCAGCCTTTTCGAACTTGGTTAGGAGGTCAACATACCCCCTTGCTTGCACACTACTTCCTACAAACCTATACAGTGGCTCATTATATGAGTTTATGAAAGACTCAGGCAAATCGAGTTGCTGAAAGGTGGACCAGAATAAGACATCAACTGAGCTTCCTTTATCGATTAGCATTTTATTCATCGAAAGGTGAACCAGAATAGACCATGGGTTCATCCTAGTCTGGATGGATGCCTTCAAAATCCTCCTAAGAGAAAGTGATTTTAGGATGAGGATAAGACTTATTACTTTTTCTTAAGTCCAAGTTATACATTACTCGAAGGTGTCGTTTGCGAGCTGAAGTAGTATGTCCTCCACTTGCGAAACTGACAACTATGGTATTTATTATCCCTTTGAGGTCTTTTTCCTCATCTGACATCTACCTTGAGCGACCTTTTGGAGATTGACGTTCAAGGGTCTTAAATTGGTGACCTTTGTGATGGCGAAATGAGTTATGGTACTTGTCGTTCTTTTTCTCTTTTTTTATGAGTGGTGAATGACTTACCCTGTACATACTTGGAGAGATGACCAACTTGTATTAATTCTTCTATCTTGTTTTTAGAGTTCAGCACTCATCGGTGTCATGCCCCATTATTTTATGGTAGCGATGGTGTTTGCTAGGATCAACCTTAGTGAAGGATTGTCCTAGAGGGGGCAATGCAAGGAGGTTAACTCTTTTGGCCTCGTGTATAATGTGTACTCTAGGGATGTTTAGGGGAGTATATTGGTCATATCGAGGTTCCCTATCGTGCTTCTTTTTTAAGCTTTTGTCTTGATAGTAGCGAAGTTTGAACGCTTAAGGAGGGGTGTTAGTGATTTGTTTTAAGGTTGCCAACAACTTTTCCCTGTAGGAGGTATTTTTCTCCATGTGGATGTATGTCTCCATCCTGGACTTAATTTTGTTCATATCATAGGAGACCCTCTTGTAGAAACTATTCATGAGAGGTCCAAGTCGTAGTCCATTAAGCAGATAGTGAAGGGCGACAAAGAACCTGTCAATGAACTCACGTAGGGGTTCTTTTTCTCCTTGCTGCAGGTTACCCAGAGAGGTCGCGCCGCATTTTAAGGTTGGCTAGACCTATAGTGGGCTTTGAATTTTTTGACTATCTCTCAAAAGCTTCGTATCAAGTTTGATGAGAGTTGAGTGAACCAATCTAAAACAACTTCTTTTAGAGTAGTGAGGAACACTTGAAATCGCACGACATCACTAGTAGAGTTGAGATTGAGCTGAAACAAATATTCATCGATGTGGGCGTTGGGATCAGTTGTTCCATCATACCTCTCTAGGGTTAGTGGTTTCCATTTGCTAGGTGAATCTCCTTCCATAATTTATGGGATGAAAGGATGATGTTCAAAGTCATCATCATTATGGTTGTGGTTCCATCCGTGTTTGTTCGAAAGGGCATTCAGATAAGGTGGAATGCCTGCTAGTGTTGGTAGAGGATGATGTGGTTGCCACAACTTCTTAGAAATGTAACATTGCGGTGATGGAGTCGAGGGGAGGATGTTGTTCGACTTTGACTCTGACAGGAGGGAGTGTGGCTAGCTCCCACGTGATTGCTGTCGTTTTTTCGCAGCTTTGAGATGGTGTGGCGCCGTTTCTCATTTTGTCTCTAAAGCTCAGAGATGGTGGGTGCTTCCATGGTCGCCATTGTTATCAGGTTAGGTTGTGGTCAAGGAAAATTTTATCACGACCCCACGGTGGATGCTAAATGTACTTACCAAAAAGTAGAAGATAGACCTTTCCGATAAGTCCACCAGATTGATCCTTGAACAAACGACGTTGGGGAGCCTGCAAGAGACACTCAAGTTAATAAAGGTTATTTAGTGAAAGTATCTTATATGATTATACAATACTTTTCCTTGTCTTTTTATACTAGGATGTAATTAATGTAGTTATAATGATGCTTCATTACTCATTAATTGCCTCTTTAAGGTATTTTGTAATTATTGATTAGTGGTGGTAGAAATGAATGACCATTTTAGGTGTGTAACCATTGTAAGTGTTGGTTGAGTTTCCTAGGACGATCTAAGCTTGAGGATACATGAGTATGAGGCAATCTCATGAGTGATGATGTGTATAGTTGATGTGTCTGGATGATTTGGATCTACGACGATCTTATGAAAGGTGGGACGACTTGAACTTGAGGCGACCTCAAGTGGCAAAAGTTAGCTTAGTTGAGCGACTTTCGCTAGTGATATCCGTATATGAACATCCTAAATGTGCATTTATTATTTGAGATACCCTAAAATATACTAATTAATATATCTCCTTTCTTATTTTTTTTCATCTTTGCATACCCCAACAAAAAGAAATGTATCATTATAATAAACAATTTTATTTTTACTTCAAATATTCATCCTCCCATACCATTTTACTAAGATCATTTTTTATGTCTACACTAAGAGTAGAACTAAAAAAATTAAAAGGACACTAACATCTGGAAAGAACTTTATATATTTATATTTGAAAATACAAGATTTTGAAAAGTTCTTTAGAGAACTATGTATACAGGTCCAAAAATTACATATAAAAAAATAAAATACATTTACAATTTCTCCCATAGTCTTATTCATTATAAATAAATTTGTTTGAAAGAAAACTAAAAAATAATCATCAAAATATATAATTAGAAGAGATTGATTTGTAAAAGAAAAAAGGAGAGTAAATGATTGATAAAGATGTAAAATAAAAATTGAAAATAATAGATTAGATTTGGGAGTACTAAATTAGAATTTCAAAAAAAAAAAGAATTAGAATTATATTAGTTGAATAAGAGTAAAATTTTAGTAATAAAAATTATATAAAAAAAGAGGTACATTAATTAATTATGAAAAAAATATATTAAAAGATTAATTATAATTATAAATATGCATGAATAGTAAGGTATATTAATCACATTATATGTAAATAACATGACCATCACTTAGATAGTAATTAATGATCAACAGATATTTTTTTATAGTAATTATCAATTAATAAATAAAGAGATATACTAAAAAACACTTTCTTGTAAATTAGCAATTTTTTTGCACTGAAATTATAATTTCTCTTCGAGAGACGAATTACGAAAAGACAATTTTATTCCCTGTATAAGAATATTAAGGTGTACGATAGACTGTTGAACAAATATCTAATCTGAAATCAGGAGAAGAAAAAAAAAAGACAGAAAATTACAGCAAAAAAGGAGCTAATTAATATTGTTATTTCGTCACTCAAACGACTCCAATACGAATAGACTCGTGTCATTTATTCAGAGTTTAGACGTTGCAAGCTTGATGAGATCCTTCCGAAGAATTTTGCCAGATGAATTTTTGGGTACGGAGGATATAAACGCCACTTTTCGAATTCGCTTGTAAGGAGCCACCTGTATTGTATTTGTATTTGTATGTAACCCGCAGAATGTTGAATAATAATAATAATAAAAAAAAGTGGGCATTGTTGAAGAGTGTTTGTAATTTCCAACAAACCTGTCCTGCAACAAAATCCATAACTTGGCTTTCTGATAAGCTACTTCCAGATTTCCTCACCACGTATGCCATTGGATACTGCCCAGCCTCCTTATCTGGATACCTGATCATTACAAAACATATATCCAACACTCACCACTGTTCTTCTCCTTCTATATTACTTCTATTAGATGAATTTGACAAGATCGAAACACTTACGGGATAACAGCAGCATCTAAAATAGCAGGATGAGTCAGCAACAAGGCCTCTAGTTCCGCTGGAGCCACCTAAAACAAGTCATTAATAAACATCATCACTAAGTCCCATCTATCCCTATCCCAATTTCATATTGCTCTTCTGATCTCATATCAATCACGGATTAACTAGCCACACTTGATGATTTAGTTACCTGATATCCCTTGTATTTGATGAGCTCTTTTAACCTATCCACAATAAATATGAATCCATCACTGTCAATGTAACAAACATCCCCCGTTCTTAACCATCCTTTTGAATCAAGGGTCGATCTGGTTGCTTCTTCGTTATTAAAATAACCTGCCATCCCCGTGTTTTCTATGTTAATTCGCAATACATATAAAATTATAAACGATAAATAAAAGACACAATGGTTTTCAAATTCAAAACATGTGCATGTTCTGAAAGTTTTATTATTTTTGAACTGAGGAGGATATGGTTTTTAGCTGATATGTGACGTAAATAAATCATTTAAACCCGTAAATGTAGTTTACAAAGATGGGACTATTTTTCTATATATAATTAACTTTTCAAATGACAAAAGCCTATGGCTAAAACATTGAGTACTGTAGGGTCTTTTCTCTCTCTCCTTTCAAAAAATAAAAAATTCAATCTGAATTGACACAAATAGAATAGAAGGTTTATTTATTCATCAGTATGGAACATATAAGATAATAAAGCCCCGCATACCAAACATGTGAGGTTCAGAAGTGGCGTCTGGGGTGAATGACTATTTTTGTAGAGAATATAAGAGGAGTCCTAGTAGGTGTTATCAACAGCGCAATAGTTTAATTAAAAAAAGAAAATGTGTTGTGTATATATATAAAAAACGAAAAGAGGCAGAGGGTGACGGAAGTAATTCACTAGGGATAACATCAGAGTGGAAAGAAAAAAAAGAGAAGAAGTGGAATAGTTACCTTTCATGATGGTGGGACCCCGGAGCCAGAGCTCCCCGGTGCAGTTAACAGGAAGCGATTGGCCGGAGAGAGGGTCGACAATCATAGCCTGGGTGGCCGGAGACAAGAGGCCAGCAGTGCCGTAACGGCGACTCTCGTCCAAGGAGTCGGTGGAGGAGCCGACGCCGGTGGATTCGGTCAAACCATAACCCTGAAGAATGGTGACGTTGGGGAAGTTGAGGAGAAAGCCCTCAATGAGGTCCTTACTCAAGGGGGCACCACCGGAGAGGACGGAATGGAGGGAGGTCAAGTCGTAGTTTGCCTTAATGGAGGGGGCGTTGTTGAGCATGGAGACGAGAATGGGGGGGACGAGGGGGAGGTAGGTGGCACGGAAGGTCTGAATAGCGGAAAGCATGTCGTGCATCTCGAACTTGGAAAGGACGACGATGGTGGAGCCGGAAGCGAGGAGGCCGGTGGCGAAGGCAACGAGGCCGTATATGTGAAACATGGGCACCGTGCAGATGAAGGTTTCGTGGTCCTCAAAGTGGAAGCGACCGAGGACGATTTGGACCATGGCAATGAGGTTCCGGTGAGAGGAGAGGACGCCCTTGCTGGGTCCAGTGGTGCCGGAGGAGTAGAGAAGAGTGGCCGTGTCGTCCTGGTGGACGCGGTCACGCAGGCGGAGAGCAGCGGGTTCCTTCTTGGCCATGTGGTGGAGAGTGGTGAGAATATTGGGGGGGGGCGGACCCTCGATCTCCATGAGAACGATTGGCAGAGAGGGGGCTGCTGCGGTGAGTTTGGGGAGCAAGGGAGGGATAGTGAACGCCAGGAGGGGCTTGGAGTCGGCGATCTGCTTGGAAATTTCGGGAGTTGTGTTGAGGGGGTTTGTGGTGGTTATGATGGCTCCCAGGGACATTACTGCCAGGCACACTACTGGGAAGTGTATGGAGTTTGGAGATAGGATGAGGATCACGTTTCCCTTTCTTATCCCCATCTCCCATAGACTCTCTGCCACGCCCTCCACCGCTCTCCATAGCTCCTTGTAGCTCACCTCCCTCCCGCTCCCCGCCTCTATCAAGGCTCTTCTCCCCCTGTGCGCCCTGCATGCTATGAATCTCGTCACGTCTATTTCGTTGTTCGGAGGCACTGCCAGTCCCTTACGCTTGCTGTAGAATATTGAATTCGACCTGCAGAATCCACTTCTTCCGTCTATCTTCTCCTCCATCTCTCTTCTCCTCTCCTTATCTATCACCAATTTTCCAATCCCTCTTATTTCTTCCTTTCCCAACTCTCCACCATATATATACTACCCCTACTTCCTTCTCCTTTATTCACTTTTAGTATTTGACTATTCTATTCTATTCTATTCTATTTACATTGTGCTGTATCAATTTGACAACCAACAACATGTGCTTTACAGTGCTGGCCGGTGGGGAGCTCCTCTATATTATATTCCCCTTTCACCCTCTCATCTTTCTTTTTTAAATACAAAATACATTTTAGAGAGAATACATGTTCTAGAAAAAGAAAAAAAAAAAAAAAAAGTTGAACGCAGATCAACGTCTTCTTTATAAACACAAGTATCATTGTTATTTTTTTATTATCAGAAAAAATGTTCATAATCTGCGTTGATTCATCTTAATTTATTTTAACAAAACATGCCTTAATCTTTGACTATTTTTCTTTTGAACCATTTTGTTTTCCATCTTTATTGGTGATTCACTGAGGATTGTTTTACTTTTAAAGACTCACTTACTATCATATGTACATTTAATATACGTTTTAATACCAATTTTTATTTTTTATTATAAATGTTTCTATGCTAAACCGGATTAATCGGTTTAACTGAAATTCCAGTTCACTATTTCTAAAAAATGGAGAACAAAACAAACCGGCAAAATCAACCAAAAACTAGAAGAATGGGTAAAAACTGGCCTAGTTTAAGGGTTTACTTGTTTGTTTTCTTTCTTTAAAAAAGAGGGAAAATATAAAAAATCATAAAAATTGAAAATTTGTAGTTTTTTGAAATTTTAGGTGCATAAATGAGAAATATTCTAATAACATATTATAAAATAAAAAATATTTAAAATGATTTTTACAAATTAAAAAGTGTTGATTACAATTTAAAATATAAATATATTTTAAAAAATCATTTTAAACAATATGCGACTTTATTTATTTGTAATATTATAAAGATAACAAAACTTAAACTTAATAAGATGTATTATATTTGCGTATTATAAATTATATATAGTTTATTTTTTACTTAGTATATTACTATATTAGTAAAAATAAATATAAAAAAACAATATTTTATTAAATATGGTTCGAGTTCGATTCAACTCTGATTGAATATTTGAACTCTGAATTCTTGTTTTCACTAGTTCAATGATCCGATTTTGTAAACCTTACTATTAGCTGACAAAATAAAGCTAGACTTTATGATTATTAGCAAAAATATTTTTATACGAGACAGATAATTAATTACAAATTATATAATGCTACATAATTATAATTTTGAGTGAAAATATTATTAAAAATATTTTTGCATTATAATATAAAGTAAGTAATATAATTATAGATAAAAAAAGACATAATATATTTTATATAAATTTAATAATATAAAAATAAAATTTACAAAAAGTGAGTTATTTATAAAGTAACTCTTAATAAACTCACAACATTATCTAATGTTATGATTAAAAAGAAAAAAGTTTTATGTGTGATCATATAAAACTTTATAAAGTATTTTTATAATTTTTTCCATATTTAATGTTATGTTGGGTTGTTTTTCATATTATGTGTATATTGATTTGTTATCTTATAAATAAGTAAAACGTGAGTCATGAGTGAGAATATGAGTATATAGGTACTCAGCAGGTATGAGGATGAGATCAAAATTGATATCTATGCTAGTGAAGAAATGGATACAAGTACATTTTTTTAAATATGGATGTGGAAAAAAAAATACTATAATACCTCCTCAAACTCATTGTCATCCCTAAGTGTCAAGTTTATTGTGTTTGTAATTATATACAATACCCGTTTTATAAGGGTAGATTCACTCCCCTACTCATGTCAATTACGGGCAGGTTACTCAAGATTGTCATGCACTTGAGATATTTGGGATTTGTTTTGCTGAGATTCGAGCAAGGTGGGGGATTAGGGAGAGTTGGGAGAGATTTATGTCGTTGGTTGAAGGGGTATACGAGTTATGAGCATCTTCAACTTTAGCTCACTTTTTTATGGACCCCGCAATGCTATGTCATTTTGAAGATCTGTTCCAGTTTTTATTCCAACAAAATATCAAGTTTTGTGATCTTAGAACACATTTGGTGGATCCTATAATGCCACTTAGAACACTTTTGGTTGAGGAGAGAGACAATAAAAAATTATCTTTTAATAATGTTGATCTTACTTGTTCTTGTAGAAGAATAAGATATTCACATGAAGATCAACTCTTTTTCTCTAATGATTGATTCTACCAAGATCAGATCTCGACTATAAGATCAACCTTCAAGAACACCCACTGGAGATGCTCTAAGCGTGAAGCTGGGGATATTTTCGACATCCATATGTGCCCTAAGGTTATGATAAAAAAAAATTCCACAGGAAATCCTCCGTCTCAAATTCATGTCTCATTCACTATCTCCACAAATCAATAAACATCATGTCATTAATGATTTTTTTTATATTTGATGTAGTTCATTAAATGATATGACATTTATTGATTGGTTGAGATAAAAATTGGGTACGAATTTGGGACAAAAGATTTCCATCCTAATTTCCACACCTTTAACAAGGTATTGAATAATATTATTAAGTAATTATGAATAACTTATTCTCTCTTTTTTCTCCTTTTTGACAATAATTTATTTATTTATTTATTATTATTGTTGTTGTTATTATTATATTCTTCTATAATTGTAATAGCTAGGTGACTAAATGTGATTAGTCAGAGCTAAAATGCTTTGTAATCCACTCTTACTTTTTATCTATACTTCTTTATTTATCCATTTTGAATTTTTCTTATATTTAATACTTTTTATTTGATTTATCAACTTATAACATGATATATTCAATTTTTCATATCAAAAGATTAATTTGAAATTAAAAAACCAGGAAATTCATCGTATAGTGACTACGCTTACGAACGAGGTAGTATGACTGAATAAATAATTGTTTTGCGTTAATCAAATTATTGAAACAATTCTTGCTAAAGAATTAGGAGAATTTTCAGTAATGTAGTTCTTTATTGCTAAAAAATTATGATAGAGAAATCATCAACAATTTTATAAATAGATAATGAATTTAGATATCAGTTAGTAATTAGAGGTATTGAGATGTATATCAAGTCCCTAATTCTCTTGTATTGATTCCATTTATAAAAACAAAAATCATAAAAATAAAATTTTACCAATCCATTTAATGATTTTTCAAACTTAAAATTTTCATATCAGCCTCCTATAAAAAATTATTGAATTTATATAATTTTTCACTTCCCAGAGAAGACGATATATATATCAATCAGATACTACATATGACTAGTACATTTGCTTGAAGTAATGTAAAAAACATTCATCAGTAATCAATACCATTGCAGGTGGATTCGTAGAGGGAGGCCATACTAGCTCAGCTCAAAACTAACACCTCAAGCAGTTTACAACATCGATGTCTAGGAACTCCACAAGCCGTAACCCTCCCCCAACATCACATTATCAGACGCCAACCTCAAGGACATCCACCTAGACCAAGACAACCTCATGGTTATATTTGTGGCTGTCACAAATTAGCAGGTAAACAAGACCTTCATAAATTAAGGCAACTCCACCGACGTACTCTTCTGGTCAACCTTCCTCTAACTCAGCCTACCAGAGTCCTTTGTCCACCCACCAGGAACCTTTGTTTGGATTCAGAGGGAGCATGGTACAAGAAAAAGGCTATGTGAACCTTTTCACTAAATTCGGCAAGAAGAGCAAAACAGATTGATCACCTTGCGGTACCTCTTCGTAGATGCCCCCTTTCGTACAACATCCTCATCAATAGGTCCACCCTTAACAAACTCGGGGCTATAGTCAACACCCCACATCTAGTAATGAAATTCCTTTCTTCTAATGGATACATCATCATTGTTAAGGCTAACTAGAAAGAAGCTAGACAGTGTTACGCTTAGATCTTAAGATGTTAAACACCCTGCCAGAAGCCAAACAAGCACCTTGCACCACCAACCTCCATAAACCTATTGCACGATGCAAATCTCAACCCTAAGGTCGAGTAAGACAACTCTTGTCCCTGCCCTATGGAAAAACTCATCAACCTCCAAATAAGGCCAACTACAGAGCAGTTAATGAGGATCGGAGGTTACCTCGACCCATAAATGCAACTATAGATTTTGATAACCATTATGAAAAACTTCGACCTCTTTGCATGGAGTAGCTCGAACATGTTGGACATTGACCATGACTTCATCTACCACAAGCTTGACATCTACTCTCATGCATAATTTGTTGCCCAGTGCAAATGCACCATGGGAGAAGAGAAGAGACTCGTATCTCATATGACATCGTTAAGATATTTGAGACGTTTTGTTGGATTACACTTTTGTCTTATTTAATCACAGTTTCTTTTATCCATCTTGTATATGAAATGTAAGCTTTTAAAGTGTATGATGTTTGTCCCAATTGAATATAATTTTCTGTATTGTTAATAGTTTATTATTTCGTTAGCCGTGATTCACATTTCATTTTAATAATATTTTTGTCTCTAACAATGTTATCCAAGTAAAGATTGTAGAAAACTTGTGGAGTACTATTGTTTAATTATTGAATCAAATCTCGAATTATTAATATCAATTATGCAAATAAAATATAAATATATTAATGGATAAATATTAATTATTTTGACTTATTATGAATTATGATGAATTGAATTTCACTTGATGTCAATGAAAAATCTTTGCTCTCATTTGTTGACCATAAAATTGTTGTCTCATTGGCCAATTTTACATAATACAACAATGTGATAAACTATAATTGTTAAGAGGTAGAAAATAGTATCTCCTTTTCACTATGTAGTGTTTGGTATTCATTGATAAAGTAAGAGGAATTACAATTTCTTTTTAGGTACGCATTCTCTAACTTTCATATGATTATTATTTTATTTATCATGAACATACTATAATTTTGATTCATTATTATTTTTCCATTGTTGTGTGTATGCACTATATGCTAGGGTCACATTGAGATTTAAAGTATTTAGAATAAGAAAGTAGATTAAATGTGTAAATTTTGAAATTAAAAATTAACATAATTCTACCATAAAATTCAAGATTATTTTGTAGGGCTTGGATTATAAAAGTTGAAGAATTTTAGTATCATTAAACTATTTCCTCAGTCCGGGTTTTTTTATTTAAGACAAGAAACTATTGTATTATCGGTAGCCAAATTTGCCTAGACCACATAATTGCAGAGCAACTTCAATGCAAGTGTTTAAATTTATTTTTAATTTTAAAAACTAATTCTCATAAAGATATATCTAATAGTTAAAATTTAAGATATCTACTTTGAGTAACTTAGGAAAATGTTAAATATTTTTTTATGATGCTTACAAATATCATATCAATTTTAAGATATTTATACACAAATTTTATTCTAATGGCTAAAAAAAATAAAAAAACTCACGTTTTTATATTTTTTATTTTCAACTAACTTAGTTTAAAATAAAACTAATAATACAATTCATGGTTGTTGCTAAAAAAGGAATTTTTGTCTCAATAAACAATTTTTTTAAGATATAATATCTTGGAACTTAAAGCAATAAATAAGAAACTTTTACTAGACCTAAATAACTCTTATTGGATAATACAATAACTTAATTGCTAAAATTTAGGACTAAATAATTTTTTTCCCTACAAAAAGTATTCAATGGAAAAGTAACAAAAAACTTTTAAAAAAAACCATCAAAACAGGTATGAGAAGATAACATAACCTTATTAAATAAGATAACAAAAATACCTTTACTTGTAAATTGTTGTTCCGAGGATTACCTGTTTTAATCAAGAATGAGTACATGCATTATTTGATGTAATAAACTGAATATACGTATGAGTATGTAACTACCTGTCATGTATTCAAATACATATGTCCTGTTATAATTATAACAATTAAAAATTTTAATTCCTTATCTTTAATTTATAATTTATTATTTATTATTCTTTATATACTTTTTAAACTAAATATAATTATTAACTTTATATGTAATTTATTTAATAATAAAGAGTTTAAACTTGAAGGTCCTTGATTATTTGAAAGAAAAAGAAGATATATTGGCTTTACAAATGTGAAATGCATAATACCAATTTATCAATGGAACAAAATATGTAATATATATGTGCCATTATGAGACACATTTAAAGCGAAATAAGAAATTTATATAATTGTTTGTAAGAATTTACATAAAAATGATTTAAATTACTTTTTAAAATACTATCTAAAATATTTAAGATCCAAAACAAAATAAAAACTTCATCAAAGATTCAACATAAAATTAATATACCACTGAACTGAAAAATATCTAATGCTTGAATGTATAATGATAGGCGGCGACTCATACTGTTAATAATTTAACATAAAAGTATAATTGCACACCTTAACTTTTCCAAAATACAATAAATCGTGCCTTGGTTTGTCCTTTGCTTTCGTTATTATATAATTTTGGCAAGCACAACAACTGAGTGCAGTTGTCTTGATATTTATATACTGATATACATATATAGAAAATAACGAAATAGGAAAAATGAAAATATTCAAATATGAAATAATAATTTTGAGGACATTAGTAAAAAAAAAAAAAAAAGAAGTTTAATCTAAAGAAAGGTTGATTATAAAGTTTGATATTTATTCATTTTATTTTTTATCTTTATTTAACGTTTACGAAAAACTTATCCAAAACATAATCGTCATATCTCGAGGACCTCTTTATATATACACCTCATTTCCATTCCAACAGAGCAATTTTAATAATTTTAAGCTTCTCTTATACAAACTTCAAAGGTGAAATGAGAACAACAAACCATTAAATTTATAAATCATTTTCTCTTAAAATCACAAACCTCTATCCTTCACTCGATTCAAATAATAAGTAGGTATTGGCATGCTTAACGGTACCAAACCAAAAGGGTTTTTAGAGGAAGTAGCCATACAATTCCAAGTAACAAATGCAGAAATTCCAGGGATTGGTGACATCGGTAGTTGGGCTCGTAAGAACAACTCGGAAATACCTGAAGGGAAGCAGAGCATTGCGGCCAATTATGGGCCAGGAGCCAAACTGACCAGGTTTACATACACTCCGATCATTTTCATGGACTCTCAAATTCGTCCAGCTCTTTTTATCCTGTGAACCCTGAAATTATTACACACCTTAATTAGTTAACCAACCTTTCCCTTTACATTTTAACAGATAAGAAGCACCACTTCTAGTTCCACCATAGATAAGACAAAACCCATCACCAGAGCAAAGATTGTTTACCTGAATATTCCAACATCTCGGGAAGGCCTTTGAACCGTCCTGCCTCAGGGTATAGTAGTTGCACATGAGCTGCATCCATCAATTTACTTTTCTTTTATAAATCAGAATGTGGATTCCATCTATTAGTCTACTTGTATTGAGGTGCAATTCACTTTTATAACTTTGATAAATGAGGTTGGAGGGTGGCAGTAAATCTTCCAACATCCACTTGCTCAAAGTGTATGACCAAAAGTGAGCACTATTGTAAATACTTGAAAAACAAACACAATAACTATATTGCATACCTGATGATCTTGGCCAAGATCAACCATCCACCAGGTACAACTCTGTCCATTTTCTAGTCGAGGCCCAGCAAAACATGTTCCCTGTAACGGCCACTGAAATTAAGTACAATTCAAGAAAATGAGAGTTCACTTGCAGTTAAAAAGTTTAGTAGACCTGGTAGGTTCTTGAGACCAAAACCTTGGGATCAGTGTATCTTGAGTGGGGGCTACTGGCTGTGACAGTAATTTTCCTAGGCTGCCACACGTAATTTTTAGTGAAGAGCATGTATAAACAGTTCATTGTTCAGCCTTTAGCTACAAAAACCCCTATAACGAAAAATGAAAAGGGAAAAGATATTTGATCTACCTCTGCCAAAAGAGGATTAACCCATGGGTGTTCACCGTAGGATGTACCCGCGAAGTACAGAACACCATGGTCGTCCCCATCACAAATGTACTGGAGTTCCCTGTAACTGGACTGTCTATGTTGGAATATAACACTACAATGAAAGCTAGTAAGTTAACTCTTGTAAGAAGTGTTCTTTTCTAGGGGATGGGGAGGGCATATAAATCTGAGAATCATTCGAGATGTAAAACTGAGAAGTGAGAACAAAAAAGCACAAAACACCTTAAAACGCAAACCTACACATCCTAATCCTCCTAACTTGTTATCCAAGTACCATTTCTAAACAGAACTCCGGATTTATGGAGAAAACCCTAGCTAACCAAGCCAAGAAACTAATGAGTACCTTATGATATTATTCTCAATCCATATACTTATGATATATTTATTTCCAGTTTTCCACATTCCACACTTCTAATGTTCTTTTCCCATATCCATTTTCCCTACTCTAAACTCCATCAGGTTACGGTTAATACCCACAGTTATAATTTACAACTATCACTATCACTAGGAACTTTAAATAGTTTTTCTAATGTGACCAAAAGCACATGTTAAGGAGTAAAAGGTAGAAAGTTTTATTTTAAATTTAAAAGGAATGTTTTTATATATTGAAAGCACAAAAGTCATCCGATGCTTTCTTTTTAAATAATAAAAAAGTCTTTTAAGAGGTTCTATTTAATAATACTAATCATGTTCTCACTAGCACACATTAGAAACAATATTACCAAATTCACTCAAACTCAAACCTCCTCCAAACAGTGAACTAGAACATGGACCAAATTGCAATTCATTTTTATATTAGTTCATTGCAAAAGCAGTGTAGAGTGACTTAGGCATGGTAAAATGGTTAAGGTATGGCATATTACAAGGCTTTGGCAGTATGAAAAAGGTACAAGCCACAGCCACAGAAGTACCTAAATGACAATGCAATTTTGCATTCTCAATGTTAGTAGGTCTCATATTTGGATTCATAAGAGAGAAGGGGATGGAAATGTAGAACCACAGATGTTATTGTCATGAAGAGAGGGGGGGATGCAGGGCATTCATGAAAAAGAGAGTTGGAACTGAATGATCACCAGAAAAGATAATAATTTTTGAAAGAGGAGTGTTACCAATACATTCTCTATTATTCGTTAAAATTTATTGGAAACTATAAAATTATAAGTAGAACTCATTCAATAAGAATTATGACCCACACAATTGTGATTTCTTATAAAAAGAGTACTGCATATCCCCCTCAATAATATGTATGTCATCCAATAGAAATGGAAGAAGTGGATGAAAGAGAGGAGGAAGAAGAAGAAATGGAAGACGTGGAAGAAGGACAAAAAGTGGGAGAAGGGGAAGCAAAGGCGAAGAAAAAGAAGTGGAGAATGGAGGAGAAATGGAAGAAGTGGAAGGAGAGGAAGAAGGTGAAGAAATGGAAGAAGGGGAAGAAGAAGAAGTGGAGGAAGGGGGAGAAATGCAAGAATGAGAAGAAATGGAAGAAGAAGAGGAGGAAGAAGGAGAAGAAATGGAAGAAGTGGAAGAAGGGAAAGAAGATGAGGAGAAGAAGTGGAGGAATGGGGAGAAACGGAAGTAACGGAAGGAGAGAGATAGTGTGTCACTGTCATCCAATAGATTAAGTCATCAAGTTCTTTAATGGATCTTGAAATGAAATCCCCTCTATAATATGTTTATTGAAATAAAAATGAGACTATTCCAGAACTAATGAACCAGAATTCATACAATAGTAATTAGTAGTATAGGAGATTATTTTCAGAAACAAATAAGCTATCGTTATTGTTATTTACTACAGAGGCTACAATCAAAATATTGAAAAATTATCCAATTATAGTGCAGTGCATGGCTTAAATGCCCTAATGAAAAACCTGAGGAGTCAAACTAAGGTGAAGAACTTACTTCTCTTCATTTTCAGGCCCAGCCAACCCACATTTAACAAAATTAATAGCCTCATTAACCTGTAATAAATAAAATAATATAATACTTATTCAAAGATAAGATTTACAAAATCACATTTACACATACTGCCTGAACTAACTGGAACAAGACAGCAAACTTACAAGCTTTTGGAAAACAGGAATATGCCGGCCAATGTTGCTACTTTGCAACTGTACATTAATTACAACATTATAGTGAACAAGCAAATCCTAGTTAGATAAACTGTACAAAAATGTCTGAATGCAGAGAACACCAACCTTCTCAAGTAAGGAATATTGTAGTAGAGGAAATCGCACAAACGGCAACAGGTCATAGACTAACTGAAGCCTCTCCTCAAAAAGGAGTTCAGGTTTTGAATTTACTATTAACTGATCCACCACTTCCCAATCAAACAATTCTTTTGCCTTTATGCCATACATTAGAATTGCATTAAGAACTTTCTCTTCAGATGTTACAGTCAGATCTGGATGCTGCAAAATCGAAATATAGTTTGAGAAATCATCAAAGGGTCTAATATTACAAGACAATCCTCTAGAATAGAGAGTTTGAATGATATATAGATTATATCCAAACTATTATTCAGGGGATTCATAGAGAAAGTTAATAATTCAAAAGAGTGAAATATTATATCTACAGTTCTCAGATCAAACAGCTCAGGTTCATCCACATTGCAGACATAGGAATTCACTAAAATCATCATTTTTTGCTTCAAAATGGCATGCGTGCACACACATATACAAGAAAAGATCTACTTACTCAAAAGAGTAAAAGTCTAAGAGACATACTTTGATTCTTTGCAAGATTTTTTGAAATTAATAATTAAAACTAGTTACTTATTACACTTATTAGATTTCAATGATAAGGATCAAGAGTAAGTCTCTTATACTTACTCCACTCTAATACTTACTCTTGGAGTAAGTGCATGTGTGTGTGTGTATGTATAGGAGACATATCTAGTGAGAAAGCCAAATTTATGAGAGTGAGAGGAACAAATCTCAATCATTAAGAGAGAACAATATCCAAACGATCTCATCCATTGAGAGAGAAGAGAGAATGAGTAGATATGTACGATTTGATCTCAACTATTAATTTTTATTTTAATGAGATTTACTTCTGTCACTCTCATATAAGATACTTACTCTCACATGATATGCCCTCTATGTGTGTGTGTGTGTGTATATATATAGTTATATACTATTACACTTTACAAATTACAACCCCCTACCCACAAAACTTTTCTGCTTTATGTGTAAGCCAATGTAGATGCAGACCTAGAAGTTATTATGTGTTGAACAGTTATATTCTTTGGATTTACCATCAAATTCAACAAAACAAGCAACTTGGTGAGAAACATACCTTAATGATATTGATTAAAGTTGTCTCATCTAACAAAACAAAGTCAGTACTTGTACTGATATAATAGTCAAAGTTCATGGAAATTCTCCTCTGCAATGTTTCTTTAACAAGTCTACATGATGGGATTGAAGAAACCACTTGGAGGAGTGGGCACACTGAGTCCTGCAACAAAGTTCAACAGTTAGCTTTAAAGACTATGTACAGTATTATTAGTAGCCAAAATTGTCTGCTTCCTCTTCCATTAAATTTGTATATAATAGAAATTTTCTGTTGTATGACCTTCACCCAATAGAAGAACTTCATCCCTGCATATAATATGTAGACGAGAAGTATCAATATCTTAGAATTGATTACTATAAAATGGATCTCTTCGTTTGTTTTCACAAGTCTGACACCGCAACTCTCTTCTCCAAATAGTTAGTTCAAATGGCATCCACAGGATAAATGATTCTAACTTCCAAATAAGTACTGATTTCCGTTGTGAGTGAAGATTACCAAACTACCTCTGAAAGACATTCTAAAAGCATTTTGCAGCATTCTTGTTGAAGAAAAGTCACTCCAAATTGATCAGCTAATAAAAGGATTTGGAGCAACAAAGCACCAGAATCTATAACTTTGTCATTCAATTGTCCATCATATAAAAAGTCAAGCATAGCATTGAAAGCTTCTGGTGGCACATCCCTTAAAGTAACCTCTGAGGACATGCTTTCACTCATTCCATTTGTGAACATCTGGCAAAGAAACAAAATCTTTAACTAATAGCTCATATCAACAGTATGCAAAATACATAACCACATACAACATCTCAAGAATATTACTTGCATAATAAATTTAGACGTATGAAGATAACGCAAATACTTTTTTATGGACAATATGCCAACTTGCATTGCAAAGACCCAAATATAACACACTGGATGTTGAAGTAATTTATAACAGTATTGAGGTGTAAAATAATTAACCTCACAAGAGAGAAGATTAAATTTGTAAGAGGGCATGTTGAATACCTTGACTCAAGGCTTAACACGGAAAAATTAATTAGATAAAATTTGTTAATCATTCCTTAGACCTATTCATAAACAAAACATATCCTTGATTTTTTACACTCTGTCCATTCTAGAAGAAAAATTTAAGGAGATATTTAACTAAGTTACAACTTCCTCCATAAAAAAAAAAAGAGTTAAAGGTTAGGCAAATAAACCTTGCTTTTATTAATCTTAGAAACCACCCTCAAGTCGAGATGGCAGCTGAAGTTTAAATCATATAAAACATTGAGAAATTGGCTCACCCGCGCAAAAGGTATACTCCATAAGCTGAGAACAATTTTATGTGCTCTTGCAATGAGCCCATAACTCTCAACGTAGATGTTTACATCACTGTACTGGCCAGTTAATTTCAATTGCCTCAGTTGGTGAATGCTGACAGGAAGTGAAGGCAAAGTTGAACAATGGGGTCGAATAGATGGATATGTCAACTCCACATTCTTGCCCATGTGAAACAACTTTTTATCTAGATTCAATCGTTCAATAGTCTCTTCACACTGCTTCACCAGCGGCATCACTTCAAACTGTAGACTTAAAGCCTTCAAAGAACCAAGTTGTTCCTGTGGAACCTACATGATACAAAAACACAACTACCTTGAGAATTTAGATATTAACAGCAGTTTGACGAGTACAGCATAGCAAATTAAATAAAAATGTCCACAATGATCGGTGAAGAAGAAACAATATAACATCAACAATAGCAAATAAAAAAAATAATAAGGTATGAACCTCCTACCTGGGTCCAGCCAACGTAGATGTAGTGAAGGAGTGAGTGGAAAAGTGGATAAGATACTGTGGGTACATTGATGACAAAGGAGGAGGAGCTGAGAGAAAAGTTTCCAGATGCAGCTAAAATTGATTTGTGAGCAGGAACAGGTTTTTGCTCTTCACCAACGATAAACAAGACGTCAGACAAGTCCCAACTCTCGAGAAAATTTTTGAGCCCCCATTTGTCATAATCCATGTGTTTATAATGGTAACAGTCTACAGCATCAACTTCATCCTCGACTTGGCAATCACCAAAAACAACATGCTTCCAGAGGGGAACATGAGTGTGTGTTAGTGACAAGACGTTAACATTTCTATACTTAACATGTTTATCCCAGCTGCTGAGGCCAATATACCGAACATTACAATTGGGATAAGAATCCAACCACTGGAAAACAAGATCCTGGAAAGGATATTTACCATTTCCTATGCTAATCAAGCCATCATAGATGCTGATCCAATAGCTTTGAAAGGAGGAAGAACAGCAAAGGCCAACACCTGCGACATCGACAACAGCTTTTCCGTTGACCTCAATTCTGAGTCGGCGATTCCTGTGACTGCCCAATATGATTGTGTAGTGAGGACTGCTATCTCTTTTATAATGATAGCCACGGCTTCCCACATTCTCCCGGAAAACCAGTGTTACATCGTTGCAGGCGAATGCTTCAAAGGCGACGCAACCTCGGCCAGCTTCCCGGAATTTCAAATCCTCTCTCCAAGCGCACTCAAATGGCGGCACGGTCAGGAACTTGGCCGACATGTTTATTCTTGTTCACTAGCAATCAAAATGTTGTGTATTTAATAGTTGTGAGGTAATAGGGAAATTTGATGAATGGAGATATTTGAAACATCGCTATCTGAATGGCCAGAAACAGGTACTAGAACCTTTCAGAATTCAGACATCCTAATCGCAAATGGAAATACATAGGGTTGGATCTCAATCCTACGCCACATCCTTATCCAATTAACTACAAACTATCTATGCTGACTAAGATCCTCGTAAGGAAAATGAACAAAAATGATTTCATCCATTGTCATCTTGTGCGTATCTTTGCTTGATTGGACATTTGTAGGACCATCCTCGTCAACCTCACTCACCACCAATTAAATTAAATTACCTTCTCACCGTCCCCTCCTCCTGCCACTGCCTGCCTTCTTCTTCTCGATCATTCCTGTTAGTCTCCCCCTCTTTTCTCCTTATGCCATTCCTCAAATCTCAACAATATTTTTATTTTTCAGATTTCTGGAGGAAGCTCTTTTTTGCACCCTCAACTCTCCTTATACCCATAACCTATTTTTTAACCTGTGTAGGAGTGCATGCAATTACGATTTTCTCCTGCCAAAACGTTTCCAACTAAATTTTTTAACCATTATATTTAATAAGCGGAGGAAATTAATCAAGATTCAAAATTATAATATTTTAGATTATTGATAATAAATATTTGTTTTTTAATTAAAATTCAAATTAAACTACAATTCTGCTCATCAATAATTTTCATTCATAATTTTAATTTTTTATTTTTTTTATGATTTTAGTCCTTGTTTATTTTTTTTAAGATTATAATTAACCTTATAATATGTACCTATAAATTATTATTAATTAATTAGAATTCTAAGGTTAACAGATTGTACGTTTTATAAATTATTTTCATGCCTATCATGCATATATGAAAATTATGTTAATATATATGGATTATATAATAAAATAGAATAAACCCAAAAAATCATTTCATTGCAGTAAATTATAATAAATACATATGTTGTTGTTTGCTTCATGTATTTTGCTCGTAAAATAGTTAAGGTAACGCATTTTCAATTTTTATTTTCTAAAAACAATTTTTATTTTTAAGTTTTTAATATTTACAAAATATATTTGTTCACTTAATATTTTTGTTTTTAAAAAGTAGTATTATTAATTTTAGTAAAAAAAATTATAAATTATTTGTATGTATAATTTAAAATACATTTATATATAAATTTTTGTTATAATTGTAATATTGTTATTAAGTTTTTATATAGTTTTTAATTTTTGAAAACATGGAAAACAATTTTTTTTCTATTTTCAGTTGTTTTTTGAAAATATTTTCTAAATTGTAGTCAAACATACTTTTTTGTTTTCTATAAATATGAAAACAAAAAATACATAAAACAAATGTCACCTAAATTTTCTATTTCCTAATGCTTCTTGCAATAGTGATATGGATACACCATAGAGACATGTGATGTGAACTTGAAAAAAATATCAAAAAAATTATTAGGATTCAATCACAAACTTGTAATACAAACTATAAAAGTGTGAGAGATATGTTGAAAAAGAAATGCATTTGTACGTATCTCACACTTTTGTGGGATGCATCACAATATTGTGGTCGAACCCCTGAGAATTTTTAACTTTATTTTTAATTAGACTTTTAGTTGTGATTAATAAGATAAATAGTATTTTTTATAAATCAATAGTTTTTGTGGATAAATATAATTAGGCTTAAATAAATTTTTTGTTCCTAAAGTTTCACAAAAAATCACTTTTAGTTTTTAAAATTAAAAAATATTTTTTCAGTCCTTGATTCAATTTCACATCCAGCACAGTAAAATATGTTGAAACTTATAAATGGATGATATTAATATAAAAAATAATAATTTCAGGGACTAAAAAATTATTTTTGAATTTCAAGGACCAAAGGTAATTTTTTGTGAAATTTTAAGGATAAAAAAATTATGTAAGTCATATAACTAAAATTAAATAAGATGTCTTTATTAGAATTTGCTGAAAAAATAATATTTAAAATAAACTTCAAATTTAATTACTAATAGATTTTAAAACATATTAAAAAAGTATAATCCAATTAAATGGATATGAATTAAGTCCACATCCATTTAATTCCTATGTAACACTAATTGCATGGTTTCAATAGTAATAAACCAACTCACTTTGTGCATCCTTCTCAAATGCATGGCATGACGAAGCATATGCGCTTATGTGCATCCTTTTGAAGTGTCTTCCCACTTTACACATATGCTTAGTAGCACATTATGTAGATTCTACTAATCCATTTCGCACATTCTTGTATGGATGGGTCAAATCATATTATTTTAGTAATTTTTTTAATAAAGAATCTCATTTTGATAAATATTGCACAAAACAAACCCATGTATATATTTTTGCTATGGAAGTGCCTTACTCATCGAGTTGGAGGCTTTGAGAATAAGGCTCACACATGCCTGGAAGTTGGGTCACAATTACATCATTTGTTAAATAAACTATACCCAACCTTTAGAGGATGTCTTGGAGACAAACAATAAATGTCATCTTCATCTCCATCTCCACATGGATGTATTTTAGGATATTAGGCAATTATTGGGTCGAGATTAGGTGGTGCAGCTCGATGTAATCCAAAGAAATTTAAACTTAGTGGTTAATCTCTTTCTTTGTGGGTGATTGAACTAAGTGTATTTCTTTTATAAAATATTTATTTAAATGGATCTTGTTCCTGTCTTAGAAATTTGAAACAATAAATGAATGATGTAAGGTCCAATAAGTTCCCTTTTTAAATCACGAGGTCTTGTCTAGTCCAGTTTGAAATATCTCCTTTAAGCGAGTCGGGGGTGTGACTTGCAAAAGTCACTCCAACACTCAAGTCAATGGTAATCTTGAATTAGTGATGAGAGTAATAAATGCAACAATTCCCCTTACCTATAACACCTACCCCTTATTTATAGGCTTCGTGGTAGGCCGTGGGATTTGCTAATTATGGTCTAATCACTGTTAATTATTATTTAGCTCCTAATGATCTTGATTCCAATAGAGGTTAGTGAACACATTGTATTTCGAGGTGGGGATCCTCAATGAAAAGGTAGTAGGTTCAAAAGGACTTCCTGAGGTGGGTTGGGCTCATTCTTAATTGTGACCTGGAATCCCGCCAAGATCAGTATGATATTTTCCAATGTGACATAGGTTATTTTGAGGTACCTCTGGTATACAAGCCCCCAGACTCATGAGATCATATTGTGGAATAATGAGTCTTCAAATCTTAGAATCGTTATCAGGTTGAATTCTACAGTCATATTCAAAGTGTCTATTAAGTTCCTGAGGCTATCCTGGAATAAGGAATGGTGCACTACTTTGATTCTCGTGTCCTCTAGTTCACCAACATGTCATACTTCGCTGACCATTGATGAAAGGGAAATAAGTGGTCGATATGTGCAAGGGCATTGGGCTACCTAGGCCAAGCCTATAAATAGCGTGGTGTGGCCTTGGGATGCTCGCACTGCCGTTGAAGTTCAAAGCGCTTTGAGTTGTGCTTGTCCAACTATATTCGAAGTGTAACCAAGTGTCTTTTTATAAAGTTGGTGTCATGTCTTCGTCAAATCTTCCAACATTCCATTGTATAAGGGGTGAAGCTACATATAACATAGGATCTGAAAACTCTAGGGTAGGAGACAGTCCCAATACTAGGGACAAAATCCCTAATAGGGAGGAAGTCGGGTTGAGTCCTATCTGGGAGTCTCTTGTCGATGCCACATTAGTGGTTGATGCCAGGGTCAATGATACTTTGGAAGAGAAGTTTAATTGGTTCAATCCCAAAGTATTATAGTATGGGTAAGACCGAACGAGAACTCATGATATAGAGTGGGTGTTAGAAAATCTGGATATGACAAAGGAGGACGTCAAGGACGATGTGATAACTGTTGGTTCATGTAGGAAGTTAGATCGGATCTGCCATGGCCGAGGTGATGCAGAAGAAGACTTCTTTTACATGTATAATTGTTTGTTCACAGGGTTCCATGTCTACCTCCCTTTCGACAGTTTCACTATGGCAGTTTAGTGGGTCTTCACAATGCACTGAGTTAGTTGCACCCTAATAACTAGGTTGCACTTCAATTTTTCCGAGTCCTTTGTAAATCCTTGTACATAGAACCCAATCCCCAGGTTTTCTTATACCACCACTCTATCCGTCTTGGCAAAGTGTTGGGGTGAGTTTCCTTAACTCGATAACTATAATTTTATATTTTCATTCCCTATACGTTGCTCTTGAAAGGCTTAAAGGGTAGTTATTTTAAAGTTTTTGCTGGGCTGAAAGGTCGAAGAAATTTCTTTAATAAGAATAATAAGCTCTAGTTTCCCTTTTATTGGAAACTGAACCCTTTTCGGTATATTGGTTGGTCGAGGTTGCATATGCTAAAAAACGTTGTTAGTTTTGAATAGTCTTCCCTGATGTCTTCCTAACAAGGCGATCCTCGGCTTAGCCTTGTCAACTGACCTGGGTCTGAGCTTAGTGATAATTATAAGTTGAATTTTGGTCCTATTTTTATCATGTTTAATATCTGCTTGTAAGGAAAGAATTGCATATTTGTTGACAAAACTCACTTTTTAGTGTTCATTCTCATTTTAGACAAGTACTTAAGAAGCAAGAATAAAAAAGGGCAAAATCGGGCTGTTTTAGAGCAATTATTGAATATCAAGATCAACACGGTTGAGTCGTGCTAGGTCAACGCAGCCTAAAAAGTCATCCATAAGAAGAACAACCATGCTTAATTCAGCATAACATGTTGCGATCTCAAAGCCCCAAGCACAGTCGTGCTTACTAGTAGTACAACCGTGGTACTTAGATTCCAACAATGATGCTAAAATGAGCACAACCATGCTTAATTCTAACACACCTGTGCTAAAAACCCCAAACTCTTCCTATAATTAACAGAAGATGAGAAATAAAAGGGGCTTGTGTTCGCTCAGACGAAGAGTTAGATTTGTGAGCTAGAGGTGAGGAATGAGAAGAAAACTTTGGATTGAGTCAATTAACAATGTTTCTTATCAGTAATTCTTTCTTTTATCATTGATGCATTGTGTAATTCAGGGGATGTTTGGCTTTTCATTACCCATGTCTGGCTAATTTCCCGTTTTCTTGGGTTATGATGTAAACTCTTTGTGATTCTCTCTTGTACTTTGCATTGTTATTCAATGTCATTTGGTGATTAAATAATTTCACTATTTCATTTGTTAATATGTTGGTGCAATCCTCCCTAGCAATGGTCCCATCATAAGGGTCATGGCTAGGAGGATTAAGGAAGACATGGCTAGAGTAGAGGAAGGAAGACCTCACCTTCTTTTGGACATCAAGATTAGGCCATAGTCTTCATTTTTAGCCTTGCATTTGACGCCTTTTAGTTCATGTATTTGGAGGTGTACTTAGTATTTCTTTTGGCCTTGTATTTTGACCCTCTTTTCGTTCTTTTAAGGGAGGTGTAACTAGTCTATTATGTGGAGTGTGTGCCTTAGTGGGCTTTTTGGGACCATATGGACGTGTTGTTTCGATAACCACACCCTTCTAGCTTATCCCACACCCTTCTAAGTCACACATGAAGCATGAGAGACAAGTAGGTCCCCCTTGTTCCTAGTTGTTCCGCCCTTTCACACTCTCTTTCCTACATGGCCTTTCTGGTTGCTTCATGTTTGGATTTGAATTTTGGAGGGAGATGACATGGCACTCCCCAAATTCAAATTCAAATTTGGGGGAAACAAAGATTCTTGATCTTAGGGCCTTGTTTGGATCTTGTTGAATTAATTAAGTGTTAATAAGCCAGGAGCTCAATTAATACCTAATTAATTCAACTAACCTTCCCCTAATCACCCTTGAGTTGGACGACCAACTCAAGGTCCATAGCCTTAAGCTCCCTCTTATATAAATAAGCATTTCCTCCTCTTGTATCATTTTTACACTTGAATTTTGAATAGACTTGATAATTCTACATTTTTTAGGGTCTTCTTCCTTCTCCTAATAGAGAGAACCTTCAATGGCTTTCATCAAAGGCTCCTTCCCTTGTGACAAGTCTTCCCTAGGCTTATCCTTCTAAGGTGGCGCCTCCAACCTTCATCTTCTTGCCTTCCATCCTTCATATTCTTCTTTGGAGCAACCTCTTGAAGAGATACTTGACTTAGCATCATGAGGAGTGCCCCAAGTGGTATCAAGAGCCATTTCTAGAGGTTGATTCTTACCTTACTCTTTAATTTTTTCGGTCATTTTCTCTCTTCTATTCCATCCAATTCTTTTATGTGTTTCCATGTTGTATTTCATTTTCTTTCATGTCTAGTAGTCATGTTCTTAGTTGTTATTCATATTCTTATGCTTTCATATTTCAATTGTATGGTTTAAACTGCTTGTTCTTTCATTTGAATCTTGTTACACCGTGTGTTTTTCTCTCCTAAATCCGCTTGTGTTGTTGCTTGAAAATTTACTTGGATTTAGTGGCCTAAGAGGTGGTGGTGCATTGAAATCCACACGGCTGTGGGAAAATCATAGCGCTGTGGTCACACACCTTGGTCATTGTTTCCTTGTGTTCTTGCGCCTTTTTCTTTTTGAATTCTGTTTCTCTCTGTTTTTAGGTCTTATTTTACACATTTTATACTCTTAATTGTGATGTCTTAGAATATTGTTTAGTCCTTTCATGTCATATTCTTTTCCATTATGTTTTACCTCTTATATTTTCTACTAAAAGTGTGTTGCAAAACTTCTTGAAATTGAGCATCCTAGGAGAGATCTCTTTCTTGTTCTAAGACTTATAAGAAGTGTCACATGCTTATATGTTCTAGCATGTTCTTTAAATTTCTCAATTAAAAAATAAAGAAATAAATATATACATAGTAGCTCAATTTTAATCCAAATTATGTTGTGTTTTGTTATAAGTTAGTAGCTCTTTGTGTGCTTGTTGTAAGGTGAAATTGTGTTGGTTTGCTTGAACATTTGACGTGAATCTTAGAGCCAGGCTTGGAGTTTAGTTTAGACTCTGTTTCTGAGGCTTCATAGGAGGATCAATAGGAGGAATTACATATGTAGGAGGCTCTTGGGGAAATGGGTTTAGATCCACTATCTTAAGTTCCTGATGCCTGAAGTTGGTGCTAGTCGGGGACCGAATCTGAAGTTTGTTGCTGAAGTCCAACAAGAGGGTATGATCATCACTCTCGGAAGACATCTTTATTAACCCTGCAAAACAAAGAAGATAAGCAACACATCTAATCTATATAAACAAGACAAACTTAGAGCATTAAAAGCGTGTCAATCTGTTACCTTTCAAATCCCAAACTGGGTTGGGAAAGCACCATAAATGGAGCATTCATGAGGTAGGAAGGCATAGAGACAAGGACATAAAAAAAGTCGTGTCCTTTTTCTCATCCTCCAAGAGCATTTCAAAGGGCAAGGCCGATAACGGTGGAGATCGGGTTGCTAGCTGAAAGGAAATAGAGTCTTCCCCTCACGATCATAGAAAAATTCATTGTGCGGTCTAATTTCTACACCATCTTCATGAACTTAGATTTCCATTCCTTGTAAGAAGAAGTGAAAACCTCAAACAAGGGGCGTCCAACCACTAGACTAATTGAGGACCATCTAATATGTTTTCCTGGTGAAGTTCGGTAGAAGTGAAAAAAAAGGCTCAGGATGGCCTTTATGAAGCAGATTCAGCACAAGATGTGGAAAGATTAGATAATAGCCCAAACATTGGGGTCAATCTGGGTGGGAGCACAATCCATTATGCCCAGAACACCCATGGTGAAATGGTCAAAAGGAAGTTTTACATCTAAGTCTTTAAAAAGACAGGTATACATATAAAAATAATCTTTATTGCTAGGAATGAGGGAGTTCCTAAACACCAAGTCTGACTAAAAGGTTCTGCCACTCTGACAAGCTTTCATCATAAAGGGGGAAAGAGCCAAATCCGAGAAGGGACAAAAGGGAAAAAACTCCTAAAAGGATGAATAATCCTCCTAGGTCATTATTTGGGACTAGTATTTGGCGACCTTAGAGCTAATCCATTCAAACCTTGCAATAGAGCAAGAAAGGTATTGTTGGGGCTTTCGGTTCGAAGATTGTGGATAGGGTGACCCATTAAAGAGACTCCTGGCAGTAGAAGCTTGAGAGCCTTCCATTGCCAGGTCAGAAGAATTGGCCCTCACATGAGTGAGAGAAGACTGAAAACGGAGGGAGGAGAAACTTCCTTCACAAAAAAGCTAGACTCAACTATGAATAAAAAAAAAGTATAAGCGGGGAGACTTGGAATACCAGAGGGAAAGGAAAAGAACTTGAGAGACTCTAAGAGAATAGGGAATGTGTAGAAAGGAGGAGCAACCCTCTTCCTATTTATAAGGAGGAGGTTTGGGAAAGCTCGAAGGGCAGAAGAGTGCAGGCCATTAGATTAATCAAGATTAATGGCTGAGGATCGTCGTCTTTTCATGTCAACCATAAACCTTAAGAAAATTGTGGGAAAAAGCTGGAGAAATGGCGCGAAAAAGGATAGAAGTCCTATGTAGGAAAGTTTTAAGGATGCTCTTAGGGCTTGTCCCCTTGGTGCTGGTGGGGTAGTGTCCTAGGGCAGTGTCCCAGACAGGCCCCCAGGACTGAACATATCCAATTGGGAGGAACCAACTGAGCACACCCCAGATAAGGCAAACATCTTCATTGCCTTACTCTTCGATGTTGGTGGGGTAGTGTCTCAGAGAGACCCCCAAGATCAGATATCGTTAGGGAGACTTGGTACCAGACATCTTCAAGGCAAGAAATGCTGATGTTGGACAGATTGGAGAGGGTTGACCAAGGGAAGTCACGGGTGTATGTAAATATGTTAGCACTAAAACGAGAAGGAGAAATTGAATGACTAAAAAGACTAAATTACCCTCAATATTCAATAGTCATGCCCTTGGAAGGTTGACCAAGCCTAGGCCCAACCAATAAAGGCACTATAAATAGTGGGTCTTGGGTACAAGTTTGACTAGATTCCTTCATAATTAATTTTTTTTTTCTAATATCACACTTTGACTTGTATTTTAGTCGAGCTCTCTTTGACTTGAGCGTCAAATGTTTCTATAGGTACCCACCAGGATCATCCGATGGGGTCCAAGAAATAGTGGGATGCTTGGAGGAAGAGATGGTACGTGTATGCAAGAACACCTACCAATTGTTTCCATAAAGGCCTTCAAAGGTTCTCTTTTCTCTTGCCTAACACCGAAGAATGCAATAGACGTAAAGTGATGTGGTTGGCTAGTGGTTTACTAGATGCCAAACTTTGATATAAGAGTTTGGAAGCAATCAATGATATAAGGCGGCGGTCTAATGAACAACTTAATTCGGCTCCCTTTAGGGAGGTGGAGACACTTGACAAAGTATGACATCTTCGGTGGTATAAAAGCTCACCTGAGTCACATACACATCTACATGTTCATTGGGCTTTGTGGTTCCATCATACCGGTCTATTTTGAGGGGATTCCAATTACTTGGTAAGGGGATGTCCATTATGCCATCGACGAAAAGGTGTCATTGGGAGATGGTTAATGTGTTTTTTGTGTCAGTCGTCCTTTCCTTCTAGGTATTCATGTTGATTCTTGGCCTGGTGCTTGAGATGGTGTAAGAAGGGTGTTGTCCGGACTCGACAGTGTAGTCTGGGTCGCTAGGATGGTTGGGGACGTCCTAGGTTTCCCCGTGTCAGCAATATTAACTTTGGATCCTCTCATTTTCGTTTCCCAATGCTCCCATTTCCTTTTCATTACACTTTGCTCACACGTTCCATCTCTTTTTCATTTCAATTTCTAATATGTTCCATCTCTCCTCTAAGTTGGGCGATCAATGCACTAGTGGTTGCATGGTTGTATAGAGTGTCCTCCATAGATAAAGAGGTGGGATCTACATCTTCAATGAGATTCCTTCTTGTGGTAACCATGTGATCTAAGAAGAATTTTATTGGGCTTTACGGTGGGTGCCAAATGTTCTCATCTCAGGAATTAGGAACAATAGATGAATGATAGCAAGGTCTAGTAAGTTCCCTTTTTGAATCACGATGTCATGTTTAGTCTTGTTTGAATTAGGAACAATAGATGAATGATAGCGAGGTGGGGGTGTGACTTGCAAAAGTCACTTTGCCGCTCAAGTCAGTGGTAATTTCGAGTGATGAGAGTAATAAATGCAATAGTTCCTCTTACCTTAACACCTACCCCTATTTCTAGGCTTCGTGGTGGGCTTGGATATGTGTGCTTTGCTAGTTGTGGCCCAATCACCGTTAATTATGATTTATCTCTTAATGTTCGTGATTCCAATGAGAGTTAATGAATACACTTCGTCCTGAGGTGGGATCCTGAATAAAAAGGTGGTGAGGTTTGTGAGGACTTTCTCGAGGTGGGTTGGGCTCGTTCTTAGTTGTGACCTGGATTCCTATCAAGGTCATTCTAGTGTTGGTGAGGTAACTTAGGTTATTTTGAGATACCTACAAGTCTCTTTTAAAAATTTATCTAATTGGGTCTTTTTTGACTATTGATTGGGTCAAACCGCAATTTTAAACTACAGTTTTACCTTCGCATAAGATTTTTGGACATGTGATTGCTAGATAGGCCTCATTCAATGGATAAAAAACCATGAGAGGTATATTTTATGATTCCCCATCTCCTCTAAACAGCAATTGGGACTTGTATTTTTGTGAGAATGATTCTTTTTAAGCGTGTCATTCGTGTCAAGTGTACACAATATTAGGAACAACTTTCACTATTATTTCCAAGGCAACATACTCAATTTGCACCTTTCATTGATTGATGGAGAATAAATTCAAAATTAAAAAAGAGTATGTTAATTGGTGCTATCAAAATCAAAATTTAAAAAATAATAAATTAATTATGCAAGGAGAGAGAAAGAAAATGGGGGTGATTGGTAATTTGAATAAAAAATAATTGAGGTGAATAAATCTTGACGGAAAAAAAATCTAAAAAAGTTGAAATTATTTTGGTTCACCTGATTCCGATGCCAATTACATTTGCACTTTGTATTTTTTATCATATGTTTTTATATAAAAATTATATTAAATTAAAATAAATTTACATTTTATCACCCACTTCGATAGTAATTGTTGAAGGGAAATAAATATAATAACGTATTAAAAATCATAAATAAATATAAAATAATTCTTATAAAATAAATAAGAGAAATAAAATATAAAATTATAAGAAAAAAGAATAAGAGTGACGTTGATGTGCACTCTGAAGCACTCACTAGTATAGTTTTGTCTTGTCCTGACATGAAGCCAAGTAGAATTACTCTATTCACATATTGGTTAAGGTTTAATTATATTTAAATTTAATAAATTTAGAATTAATAAATTAATTTTAATTTAAGCATAGAATATTCATTGATTGGGCAGTAGTACGGTGAAATTACATTTAATAAATTTATTTTAATTTAATTATAATTTTGATATCAAAATGTAAATTAATTCGTCATTTTGATTCAAATTATAAATGACTGACCTTTTCTTTCTCTCCTTGTGCAATTAATTAATTGCTTTTTAAAATTTGATTTTGATAAAAGTAATTAATATGATGTTTCTTTTGAATTTATTCTCCTACCATTAATGACACTTCAACAATTAATATGATTATAATATAACATGACTATGACAAGGCTAAACAAAAAATCATTTCCACAAAAACACAATTCTCACCTACTCTTTATATATATAAAAAAAAAACCATAGATGACTCTTAACATTTTATGATCATTAATTTTTATAGTCATGTGACTGTCACATGACTAAAAAATCTTGCGTGGAGATAAAACCAAAGTTCAGAGGTTTAACCCAAAAAAGTAAAAACAAACTTAATTAAGTAAATTTTTTTAAAACAAGCCTATTTAAGTAAATATTTTATAAAAGAGACATATGTAGTTCAATCACCTTTAAATGTAGAGAGTAAAACTTTAGATAGTGACATGCACTATGTAATCCCACTATTTGGTTGAAAGATACTTACATGTATAATTTAAGACTAAATCAAATATTGGTAATTTTTATTAAGTTTAAGTAAGCTTTTTATCTAAAATTTCATTAAAAATAATTTTTTATCCTAAAGTATTTTTATTTTTACATCTTTCCATTCCATACTCTTAACTAGAGTATTTTATTTTTGAGAAAACAAAATTAAAACTCTAATTGTATATTTAGTTGAGAGTGAAAATAGAGCAAAAATACTCATAATAAGAAAGAGTAAAAGAAATGTAAAACCTACGATAATTAGTAATTTTTTTCTTTATTCTCTACCATTTTGCTCCTATCAATCATAGCATTATAGTTGTACACCAATGATTTAATTGTCAAAGTACTCAAAAGGTCATACATATGTTATTATAACTAAAAGCCATCACACCATAAAAAAAAAACAACTAAAAGGCATCATTTCAACAAATGTTATGGCAAAAGATCAACACACCCTCGCCATACTGAGTGGTGTATCTATTAAAATAAAAATAAAGTATGCGACGAAATATTTCTGTTTTACTAATAATGACTGTATTTTTTTTTTTACGAAATAATGAATGTTTTTATACTTGTAATTATTATAATATATATATATATATAATTTTCAATTTTTTATTTTTTGAAATTAAAAAGAAAAAAATTGATATAAAATCCATTGTATTTTTTTTTTCCTTTATCGATATAAACATGCTTTTTCCTTTCCCCCTTTTTCTCCTCCGATTTTACAGCCCTTCCAAAGAAAGGGTAAAAGACTAACATTTATCCCCCTGATACGGAGACAAAATAAAGAAGAAAGAATAAAGTCTGGGAAGTGGAGTGGGTTATATAAAATTGTGCCCATTGAAAGAGTGACAGAGACAGACTTGTGAATCGTGAACTTACAACACGAAAATTGTCTCTATCTGTGGTTCCATGGATCCGTACAAGGTATGGTTTTCTTTCTTTCAGATTGGATTTCTGAACTTGCTTGCTTGTTACTTTACTTTGATGTTACAAATTGAGGTTCCATGTAGAATCGGCCATCAAGCGCATTCAATTGTCCGTTCTGGACAACTAACTCGGGTGCTCCTATCTGGAACAACAACTCATCGCTTACGGTTGGATCTAGAGGTATGTTTGAGTGAATTGAATTTGGTGAATAAAAAAATAAATTGAAATTGGGAATTGGAGCAGGTCCAATTCTTCTGGAGGATTATCATCTGGTGGAGAAATTGGCAAACTTTGACAGGGAAAGGATCCCCGAGCGCGTTGTCCATGCAAGAGGAGCAAGCGCAAAGGGTTTTTTTGAAGTAACACATGACATCTCTAACCTCACCTGTGCCGATTTCCTTCGAGCCCCTGGAGTTCAGACCCCTGTAATCGTCCGTTTCTCCACTGTTATCCACGAGCGTGGCAGCCCTGAAACCTTGAGGGACCCCAGAGGATTTGCTGTCAAATTCTACACAAGAGAGGGTAACTTCGACCTTGTAGGAAACAATTTCCCTGTCTTCTTCGTCCGCGATGGCCTCAAGTTTCCTGATATGGTTCACGCTCTCAAGCCCAATCCAAAGTCCCACATCCAGGAGGATTGGAGGATCCTCGATTTCTTCTCCCATCATCCCGAAAGCCTTCACATGTTCTCCTTCTTATTTGATGATGTCGGTATCCCCCAAGATTACAGGCATATGGATGGTTTTGGTGTTAACACATACACCCTTATCAACAAGGCTGGCAAACCACGCTATGTCAAATTTCATTGGAAAACCACCTGTGGTGAAAAGTGCCTATTGGAAGAGGAGGCCGTTAGGGTTGGCGGGTCTAACCACAGTCATGCCACTAAAGACCTTTACGATTCGATTGCTGCTGGAAACTTTCCGGAGTGGAAGCTTTACATTCAAACATTGGATCCCGAACACGAAGACAGACTTGACTTTGATCCACTTGATGTAACTAAGACCTGGCCTGAGGATATTTTGCCACTTCAGCCAGTTGGCCGCATGGTCTTGAATAAGAACATAGATAACTTCTTTGCCGAGAATGAACAACTTGCATTTTGCCCTGCCATTATCGTACCTGGTATATACTACTCCGATGATAAATTGCTTCAGACTCGGATATTCTCCTATGCTGATAGTCAGAGACACAGACTTGGACCAAATTATCTGCAGATTCCTGCCAATGCCCCCAAGTGTGCCCATCACAACAATCACCATGAAGGTTTCATGAATTTCATGCACAGGGATGAAGAGGTAAATTACCCCCTATCGTTTTAGATAATAAGAAGTGGGTTATCTACCTCATGGGTCTTGACACTTGCTGTGATATTTCAACGTATGCTTTTAGTTTTTTGCGTTCCCCCAATGACTGACTGCTATTGCTGTATAGGTAAATTACTTCCCTTCAAGGTATGATCCTGTTCGTCATGCAGAAAGGTTCCCCATTCCTCTTCATATCCTTGGTGGGAAGCGTGAAAAGGTTGGTTCTGATTAATTTATTAGTGGTCAAGAACTCAATATATAAAATATTTGTTTGATCTTTTCATTTTCTGAAGAAAGCAATGAATATTACACGGAAAATATCTTTGTTAGACGTCACATGCTCTTCTTAATCTTGTGATGATAATAGTACTTGTTAATAGAGTGAGGAAATTTTGATCTGACATCACAAGTTGGGAGAAAAGGTAGAACCGATATGTTGATATGTCGAAGAACTATCACTTGTTAATAAATCAAGTCCAAAATTAGTGTAAAGGTTAAGACTTAATATTTTGTTTATTTATATTATATTGCTTGTGCATAGAAGAGCTTAATTACTATGTTTCTTTACTAGAGAAATTATATGATTTATAAAAAATGATCGTGAAACTGTTAAAAGCCGCTTTAATTAGTGAAGAAATGTCTCAACAACTCTTGCTTATTTCAGTGTATTATTGAGAAGGAGAACAACTTCAAGCAACCTGGGGAGAGATACCGATCCTGGCCCTCTGACAGGTTCCTTTCATAAATTACTGATATGATCAATATAAGATATTTTTTCCATTGTCTAATGATGGGGTGTCCTTTGCTATTTTCTGATTTCTTTTCAGGCAAGAAAGATTTGTCCGTCGATGGGTTGCTGCTTTGTCTGATCCACGTGTCACCCATGAAATCCGCAGCATCTGGATATCATACTGGTCTCAGGTGAGTTTTTCTCGTACACTAATATCCACTGTAAACTATGGGTTCAAGAGCTCCCTTTCCACAGTTCACGTTACAATAGTCATGGCACATTAAAGAGTGTAACGGTTTGATCGTCAGCTTTCTTGTCCCCTGGCCCGTTGTGGCCCCTTGAACCGAAAAAAAGTTATAGGATCAAAGCATAAAAAATGAATCTGCTTTTGGGTGCTTATGTGATGTTCATGGATGGTATTGCAATGCAGGCGGATCGTTCTCTTGGGCAAAAGATATCATCTCACCTGAACTTGAAGCCAAGCATCTAAGATTGGTGGTAGCAAGTGGCAACCCTAGCTTCTAAAAGTTGCAGAAGTAGGAACACGTGAGAGTTTGTGGCACTGTAATAATTTGAAAAGACTGGTCCTTTTATTACAGTATTATATTGTATATTGCATATTTCACGAACTCAACTTCTTGACTGGTCTCGACTTAATATAAATCCATTGTGATAAAGATGAATATTTGACTGTCCCATGATTGTTAGCTCCACTTTGGATTTAGTCTTCATTTATAGCTCGAATAAACATTTATGATGTCAGTTATGAGACGACTTCTAGCATGCAAGACGCTTGGGGGTTTGTACGGTGCTAAAACCTTGTCTTAGTGTGCATGTGGCCACTGTCCCTTAAACTCGCGTGTAATGTCGACTTGATTTTTCCATTTTGCAAATTGCACGATGTGGCTAATTGTTTTCCCCTTCCCTTTGTCCTTTCTCTTTTCATGGGTTCTTTGCCTCCTTCCCCTTTCCCCATTCCTTTTACCACAACGACTTAATCCAATGTCAGTCAGACTGCAGAACAACAACTCTCAAGTTCAGTCAAGTACTTCCAATTTCGCTGTCTCTGTTGATTGCATTCTTTCACGTTGGTGCATGTTTTCTGTTTTGAATGTGATGTAATTAAATATTTTACTGCTTTTGGTATGTATGTCTTGGGTTTTATTGAAATAATTATTTTGGTTAGCATGGATACTTAAGCTCTCAATCAAATAAATGACTAAAGTCATAGGAAAAACCCTCACATTTTGTTAATTTTATTTGCACAAGAAAATAAGCTTAATATCTATACAGGTAAGATCAAAATTTAAACCTTTTATATAGAATGGTGTGTTTTTTCTTAATCTTCACAAATTTGATCCAATTATTTTTTGAGAGCATCTCCACATCATTTTAGTGTACCCATTTTGTGCAGAAAACTTGTATCTTAAAGTACAAAAAGTCGCATTATGGTGTATGCTTTTCTGGCTCTGAATTATTTTGTCTGAGTGGATTGGTAAAAGTATCCTCTGCTGCTCTTTTTTAGTGCTTGGCTATTGAAAATTATGTTACCGTCCCTGTAGGTTAAGGAGTTGACAGAGAAACTTCCTACCTACCACTACACTTCTTGCTTTGGTACCAAAAAACATTTCATTGGAGCCTTGATTAATAATATGATGTGTAAATGAATTTTAGCCAATTTAAAAGGACTAGATCTAGTTCTGAATAATTTAATTCAAATGATAAAAGTATAATTAAGAGAGGCAAATTTAATATGAGTTGTGATGATTTAGATTCAAAGTAGTATGCAAACAAGAAAAGAATAATGAGTTTTAGAATTTAATGGTTAAGACCTAAAGTTGAGATTTTTACTACAATGTTCTTACTCCCTGTTTATTAAGCAATCTCATTCTTTGTTACTCATTGATTGTCAATAAATTACCAAGTTGTTGTGGTGCATTAGGTCATTGACACCACTCTATACTCTTAATTCTTAATTTGTTATCTAGTTTGATCATGCAAAATTTTAAATTAGGATCGATTTCTTTTTACCCAATTGGAGGTTTGTTTGATAAATTTGGTTAATTCCATCGAAGCAATAATCTATTTACTTTCCAGATCGATTGTTCAAACATCAATGATAACTACTATTCAAATAATTAAGATATAACGAATAAAATAGAGAATCACAAAGAGAATCACAAATAATTAAGAAACAAATTAATCACTGAATGTCATTGAATGATAATCTGAAGTACACAAGAGAATCACAAAGAGTTTACATTACAACTCTAGAAAAAAAGGGGTTTAGTCAGACATGGATAATGTATGACTAAACATTTTAATAATCATACAGGACATCAAAATAAAGAAAGAGTTACTATATGGAGCACAATGAATTGCATCAATCTCAAAGCTTTCTTGTTGTTCTTTGTCGTTAGGTCATAAGTTTATCTCTTTTTCTTAGGCAAAGTGAGTCTTCTTTGTTTCTCATCTTTTAGAATTTATATAAAGAGTTTGTGTCTATTTTAGTACAAGTGTGCTGGAACGAGCACGACTGTGCTTATTTTAGTGTTCTTTTCAAGATTGAAGTAGCACAATTATGCTTGAGCTTTTTGTGATCGCAACAGAACCGTGCAATTGGTAAGCACGACTGTGCTTGTAGCTTTTGACATTGCATCATTGTCGTGCTAAATTAAGCATGTTGTGCTTTATCTGGCTGAGTTCTGGGATGTGTTGTTCTAACACAACCATGTTGTAATGGAGCACAACCGTGCTGTCTTGGATCTTTAATAATTGGTCTGAAAAGGTTCAATTTTTTTCTTTTTCTGTTTCTTAAGTACCTGTCTAAAGTGAGAATAAATACTAAAAAATGAATTTTGCCAACAAATATGCAATTATTTCCTTACAAACAAGTATTAAACAAGATAAAAATACATGTCAAAATTTTTATGAAACCTTCCCTCACTTGGGCATTACTTGCCCTCAAGTAATTATTTTAGCTGAAAAGAACACTCATTTAGTGAAGAATCCCAGTGATAAAACAAAGTTATTATTTTTCTTAAAGGAGTCTTCTCATAGAAATCCTAATTACGCTTTAAGCCAAAGAAACTGTAGTTAATTGTGAAAAAGGTGCCCATTTCACCACACTCAAGTGTTTAGGGACAAGAGAATTGTAGCACTCAAAGATAAATCCAAGCGAGGTTACTTAAGACAATTGTATATTAGTCATGTCAAACAAATTCACTTCAAAACAAGCAATCATGAGGCTTTTCAAGGATGTAATGGGGCCAAAGTGGTTGTGTTAGATGTGAAAAATACAAAGAATGAAAAATGTAGGGGGCAAAAATATAAAAAATGTTACAAGTTAAATTCTTAAGAACCCTAAGATTTTTCAAAACAACCTCCCTATTTTGTTTAGAACTTTTTCAATGACCTTTGATTTGAATATTACACTTTTTGCTCTCTCTCTCTCTTTTAAGAGAGAGATAGTCAATTTCCTTCATTTGTAGAGTCATTTTAAATTTCTTTTTATTTTTGTCATTAGTTTTTCCCTTTCAAAGGTTGCTCCATGATTATAGTAAAGTATCACTTATGCCGTATATGCAAGCAAAAGTATGGGTGACAAATGAATATTTTCAAAGGCTCAACTTGGGCAACTAAGGGTAATAATGATTAATTAGGGAGTGGCTTAAAAAAAGACTAAACAAATACCCCAAAAATTAGCAAGTAGAGACATGAATTCATAGGATATGAACTTCAACATAATAATTAGAGGTCATCAGGCATAGAGATGTTTACACTTTAAAAATAAAAATTAAGAGGTTGTTTGTAATGTAATCCCATTATGACTCACACCTCACTATTTTTGTAGTTACTATGACAGATAAACTACATTTTGGGTTATGCTAATTGCTTAGTTTTTTTACGAAAAGACTTATAATTTACTAATAATTTTTTTAACACCATGAAAATGTTCATTATCAATCAAAAATAGTGGTTAGGACATTTTAGGTACATTCATATCCAATGTGGAAAGATAAAATATTTTTTTTCTAGTACATATACCCCTTGTTTTCCCTTCTCACACTTAAAGATAACAATGTACCCATTGCTAAAAATAAACTAAAATAACAAAACTAACAAAGAATGTAAGGAAAGCAAAAGCATGGTAAAACAAAATAAAACAACATGCAAGAAAAACAATAAACTAAGAAAATGAAAAAAAAGAAAAACTATATAATGGCCCTTAAGTCTGAGTAGGATGATCGTTGGGGTAGTAACCGTAGAGCTGTTGGAGGGCAGCCAGAGTAGTTACAAAGTTGTTCGTGACATACTGGTGGTGCTGCTCGAAGCGAGCATCTTAAGCATCGAGGCGGCTAGTCACATAGGCTTAGTGCTGATCAAACCAGGCCTTAAAAAAATCTAGTAATTGAAGTAGAGGTTTCATATCAAAAGCTCCAGCAGGCGTTTGCTGATGATGTGCAGCTAGGTCCTTCTACTAAGGAGCATCTTCCACATTTGGCTGACGCTCACCCTCTTCTTCAGCTAGCTGGTTCAGAGGAGGTATGTCCACAAGGATGTAGTTGTTACTTTAGTATCTCAATACGTCGATGCCCACTAGTGTAGTTTCCTAATAGGGTCCATGAGAATAGCTTCAGGGTTGTCACTAGGTTCCTAAAACCCAAAGTGTTGGACTGAGTGACTGATGAAGGAGCCACCCATTAGGTGGTCTTGATGACCTCTAGATAATTACTTTTCATAATCATGACAAGTGAACAAGAACATAAGACTGGCATTGCACAAACGTCTGTAAATCATTACCCACAGCAGAAATATGTCACCAACGTCACTATGCTAGGCCTTGAAAACGGACATGAGTGGATCCGAAAATCTAGTGGTACATGATGCGTAGCATATGATCTTTGCTTTTGCTCACTTTTAATGTGCGAGGATCATCAATGACAGGAGGTGCCCCTAGTGCATCCTGGTATGCCTTAATGCGAATGGAGGCCTCAGTCTCAAAACCCATGAAGACATTGAATTTGGATAGGGTCATGGTGTGAGTCCTCCCTATCAAATAAAATGAGACCATGTGTTATAAGGGAGGTTGTCCCACCTCTGGTTTAGGTTTCCACTCTTTAGTTGATGCCATGAATTCAAGGGTGGGTTGGTGAAATATGGGCTCATTAATGTTTGCAACGACCTCTGACCCCTAAGATGTTGATGTAGCGCTAAACATCCTTGAGAATCACGATCGTATTGAGGGTTTCCATGTCTAAGCGACATGTGGGATTATCTAAAACATGGACAAACGATTGTAGCATTTGAGGCAATCAAGGAGCATAATTGTGCTAATCGACAAAGCAGAAACTGAAACAAGAACTATGGTTACACCGACAGGGTAGGGTGACAACTATAACGACTTTTATAAAATAAATAAATTAAACAATGAAAACGAAAACTAAAAGTTAAAAGATGTAAAAAAAACTAACCCTTAAGGTTGAGTAGCAAGAACTCGAAAGAAGAGCTTGCTGAGGGGAGAAAAGAGGGTGCTCCAGAGAAGGGGGTTTGGTACCAAGATGAAAAACCCTCGCCCTATAGGTCCTTCTTATAATAAGGAAGTACGACCATGCTGGTCGATGAGTGCAGAAAATAAAAGGGAAGAAAAGAAGATGCAACTTTTGAACAACAAGATCGGGGTAACCTTAGCACAGTCGTGCTTTTTGAAGAGCATGGGGAATAATGAAAATTCAAGTGGCACGACCTAGCTAATAGGGAACACAACTGTGCGCGAGGCAGCTAAGATCATAATATGACTGTGCTATACAATAGCACGACCGTGATCGGTGCTACTAAGATCGCAGTACAACTGTGCTAATAGGGAGCACGATTATGTTGTGTAAATGACAAAACCCTAATCGGCACTAGATTTTTTTAAAAACTACAAAAGTCCCTTTGAATGTATTATAGTACTGACTTAAGATCGAATCATAAGAAAACATGCATCAAATAAAGATCACTTCTATCTATAGCCAGTTCTAATATTATTTTTTTTACAAATTAGCAATGGGGTTTATATTCAGAAAATTTGAAACGAAGAAAATTGGAAATTCACAGCAAAGATGAACAAAAGCACATGAAATTAAAATTCACAAGCACATGAAATTAAAATTCACAGGAAAACTAAAATTTGTAGAGAAAGAAATTGCAGAAACTGAAATAAAGAAATTGAAGAAATTGAAATAAGGAAATTGCAGAAACTGAAAATTATAGAAAATAGAGATTGTATAATTGAAACCATAGCAGAAGATTGCAGAATTGAAACAATAACAAAAATCAGAATTTAGAATTTGCTTCTACACCTAGCCTAACATGCAACCAATCAATTACAAGAAAATGTTAATTCTTGATCAAGAATAATGCATAAGGAAATGGAGAGGTAAGGGCAAAATACAAACTCGGAGCCAATTGAGAACTGGAATTGAAAGCTGGAATTGGAAATCGAAGAATGAAACTGCAATAGAACTCTAAGAGAGAAAATATTCTCTCTTAAAAAATTCTCTAAACTTTACAAAATTCGAAAACTGATAAGAGAGTGTGTGTCCCTCAACCCATGCTTGGTGTTTACTCACATGAGTAATGGGCCAAGCATTGGGCCAATGGGCCTAAAACTAATTTACATAAAAATCAATTCCTAATTCAATAAGCTATAGTTTTCTACCCAAACTTCCAAAAATCCTCAAAAATATCTCCAGACCCCAAACGCTATGCTCCAGATATTCAAATTGAATCCCTGGAAGTCAGTAATCCAATGAAAAAAGAATCAGCCAAAAATAATGTCTAGAGAAAAAGTTATGGCCAAAATATTAGACAGTATCAGGACAGAAATAATGCAGAAAAATGCAACTTATAACTATATTTTATTCAAATTATTATTTTATGCAAAAAAATATAGATGTATGATAAATGCATGAAATAAATAAGAAAGAACACCTTAGAAGATATACCAAGAGTATAAATGTGAACATATAATATGAGTCATCAAATACCCCACACTTAAACTTTTGCACTTCCAAGCAAAAGAAAAGAAAACAAAAAAAAAAACAAAAATTCTTCAATTGGATCCTCAAGTAGTGTAGGTAATGCTATGAGCAGGAAGAAAATGAACTAAATGAACTCATGAATATAAGCATGAAAGAATCAATAAAATCAAACCTATCATGCTATAAAACTCCCAATTAATGTTAACAAATTAAAAATGGTTACTCACAAACCAAAAGTAAAACAAAGGCATCCAATGAAGAAAATTTACGCTAACCCACCCCACACTTGAATGAAACATTGTCCTCAATGTGAGAATGGATGAAAAATTCAAATAGCATGAAGTTAGTAAAAAAACTTGAGAAAAGAATCAAAATGAATGGGAATAATAAATAGCCCAAGTGCCTATGTAGACACTGCCTCAATCAGAATAGGATCTATTAAATATATATCAACTGTATTTTGAGCCTCCTCCTTTAATTTGTTCTCCTGGAAGGGTTTCAACTGATGCCCGTTTACTTTGAATATTTTGTTGGTAGCTTCATCTTGAATTTCAACTGCACCATGGGAAAAAACATTAGTAATCATAAAAGGTCCACCCCACCTAGATCTAAGGTTACCTGCAATAAATTTTAAACAAGAATTAAATAATAAAAATTTTTGTCCTACGAAGAACTCCTTTCTAAAAATTTGTGTGTCATGAAATTTCCTGACTTTCTATTTATACATTCTGGAATTCTCATAAGCCTGCAAGCGTATTAACTCAAGCTCCTAAAGTTGAAGCTTCCTGGTTTTCCCAGCTTGCTCAAGTGCTAAATTGCAATTTTTCACGGCCCAATATGATCTATGCTCAATAAGACTCCATATTTAGCCAGCAAGTTATCCAGTAATTTGTTACAAAAATGTTTTCCCCCACCACTAATGATTTCCTGAGGTGTTCCAAAAATCGTGTAAAAATATTTGACTTTAAAAATTGTCACACTTTCAGCATCATTAGTGGGTAAGGCTACAACTTCCACCTACTTAGACACGTAGTCAACAACAACAAGAATGAATTCCTTACCAAAATATATGGGGAAATGATCCATGAAGTCGATTCCCCAAACATCAAACAATTCAATCATGAACATGTTAATCAATGTCATTTCTTGTCGTCTAAATAAAGTTATGACTCTTTGGAAGTTATCATATGACCTCACAAAATAGTATACATCCCTATAAAGGATGGACCTATAATAACCGCACTGGAGAACCTTGTGAGTAATTCTTGTAGGTCCAAAACGGCCTTCTCCTTCCATGCTATGACAGTGGTGTAGGATAGAATTTTCCTCTCCATAGGGCACACAACGTCTTACCACATCTTCCCTACAAACCTTGTAAAGGTATGGGTCATCCCAGAAATATTTTCTTGTGTTAGACCTCAACTTCTTTTTCTCTTGGTACTTAAATTTTGGTGAGAATATTTCGCATGCAAGGTATTCACAATGTATGCATAAAAAATAGCCTAAAGTTGCTCATCAAGGAATGTCTCCTTTATCTTGTTATGTTCAGCAGATTCCACAGTAGAGGAATCAAGGCAAGACAAGTAGTCTGCTACAAAACTTTCTAATCCTTTTTCATCTTTAATTTCCAGGTCAAATTCATAGAGGGGGAGAATCCACATGATGAGCATTGGTTTAGCATCCTATTTAGATAGAAAAAATCTTATAGTAGCATTATCAATACAAACAACAACCTTGGATAAAATAAAATAATATCTAAATTTATCAAAAGAAAAAAGTACTAGTAGGAGTTCCTTTTCAGTAGTGGTGTAATTTTTCTGGGCCTCATCTAAAGTTCTGCTAGCATAATATATGACATGGAATACTCTCTCTTTTCTTTGGCCCAGAACAACCTAGTCTCCTTGGCTCATGGTCCCCCTCTATATAAATTCTATGTATGCGTATCGTAGGTCAATGTCCTTTATGTCATGAATGGTCAACAAAGACCTCTTTATTTTCTTTCAATATATGCATCAATTTGTCTTTTTTTTATTCAGAGAGACGTGTATAAATCACAAAAAGAAAAGAATAATAAGGGTTAAGGAAAACACTCTTCAAGTTGGGTGGTATAGGTTTTAGCTCCACAGTGGGGGGTTCCTCAATGGAAGGTTTAGACTTTAATTGATAACCCACATACAACTCTACAAACCTTTGGTCTTGCATGGCTTTGGAATCAACTTGAGTGTGGAGGAATTTCAGTATTTCCTCCTCTCCATTATTTAGTTCCCTATCTGAGGTTTCAACCGTGAGATCATCTTGAGCTAGACCAATCCTAAAGAGAGAACATCTTCCACACAAGATGTAAAATTCTAAAAAAAGTATGTTCTCTCATTATGGACAGTGGTTCCTAATTCAATTATTGCAGCTCAAGGTTGGTTGAAAAGTTAGCCTTAACACCAACTCCCCATCCCAAACCGTATAAGCTTCAATGTATTAATGAGAAGGGGGAGATGGTTGTTAATCAACAAGTTAAGTTACCAATGTCCATCGTAACATGTGAAGATGAGATCATATGGAATGTGGTTCCAATGGAAAGTGGTCATATTATGTTAGGGAGACCATGACACTTTGATAAGAAAGTCATCCATCATGGTCACTCTAATGAGATCATCCTCCCCACAAGGATAGAAAATTCAAACTGTATCCTTTTACATCCGCTCAGGTGGCAAAGTATCAACTCATCATGAAGCATAAAAGGGATTAGAAAAAGAGGAAAAAAAATTTTCATCCCTAAAGCTTGAAAAGGGTAAGGAGGATAAGTTGGAAGACACTCTTCTTCCAAGGAGGGTGCAAAAAAAGAAAGCCACTTTGCAAAAAAAAAAATGATATAAAAAATGCTTTCTTACTTATCAAACTTTCTATCTCCTCCTTTGCAAAGAGGCACCATCTTGCACTGTCATAGATCTTGAGATTGAGTCTCTTCCACAAAGGGGTTCAAACTCTTTTAAAGGAATTTGTTGATCTATTTCCCAAACCTAAAGGGCTACCTCTTCTAAGGGGAATAGAACACCAAATAGATCTTATTCCTGATGCTAACCTACCTAATAGGCTTGCATATAGGATAAACCCCCTTGAGACTAAAGAAATTGAGTCTCAAGTTCAAGATCTATTGGAGAAGGGTTGGGTTCAAAATAGTCTCAGTCCTTGTGTTTTGTTAGTCTTGTTGGTGCCCAAGAAGGATGGAAAATGGAGGATGTGTGTTGATTGTAAACAATCAACAACATTACAATTAAGTACAGACACTCAATCCCTAGACTTGATGACATGTTAGATGAGTTACATGGAGTTATGATCTTTTCAAAAATTGATCTTAGAAGTGGTTAGCATAAGATAAGGATAAAAGAGGGTGATGAATGGAAAACTGCTTTTAAAACTAGGTTTGGACCTCGAGAAAATCAAAGTCATCCCAGAATGGTCGACCCCTATAAGTGTGACTTAGATTTAGAGCTTCCATGGTCTTGCAAGTTTCTATAGGAGCTTTGTGCCTAATTTCTCCATGCTTGCTTCAGCACTCAATGAGTTTGTGAAGAAGGATGTTTCATTCCTTTGTGGTGAGAAACATGAAAAAGTCTTCCTGCTTATCAAAGATAAACTCACCAATGCACCAGTTCTAGCTTTTCCAGATTTCTCTAAAACTTTCGAGGTAGAATGTGATTCATCTGGAGTAGGTGTGTGACTTGTTTTGCTATAGGGTGGGTACCCTATTGCATATTTTAGTGAAAAACTTCATGGTGTTGCCTTCAACTACCCTACCTATGATAAAAAGTTTTACTATTTGATAAGAGCCCTCTAGACTTGGGAACATTACCTTGTTTCCAAGGAGTTTGTCATTCACAGTGACTATGAGTCACTTAAGTATCTGAGAGGGCAAGGAAAACTAAACAAAAGGCATGCAAAATGGGTGAATTTCTTGAACCATTCCTATATGTTATTAAATACAAAAAGGAAAAAGCGAATGTGGTAATTGATGCCTCTAGAAGGTACACTTTCTTTACCTCTTTGAGTGCTCAAATTTTAGGATTTGATGACATTAAGGACATGTATCCCTCTGGCAAGGACTTTGGTCCTATTTTTGCTGCCTCATCTGCTAAAGCTTGTGATGGGTACTATTTGAGTGAAGGGTATTTGTTCAAAGAAGGCAAGTTTTTCATACCCGAAAGATCTATGAGAAAATTGCTAACAAAAGAGAGCAATGAAGGTGGGCTCATGGGTCATTTTGGAATTAATAAAACTCTCTTGCTTTTAAAAGAAAAATTATTTTGGCCCCATATAAAAATAGATGTCCAAAGGCATTGCTTAAGATGCATAACTTATTTACAAGTTAAATCTAAGGTGATGACTCATGGACTCTACACATCTTTACCTGTTACCTCTACACCTTGGATGGACATTAGTATGGACTTTGTCCTTGACCTTCCTAGAACCGAACAAGGTGTAGACTCTATCTTTATGGTTGTGGTTTATTTTAGTAAAATGACCCATTTTATTCCATGCCACAAGGTAGATGATGTGAGCAACATCTCAAGACTTTTCTTTAGAGGTTTTTAGATTGCGTGGGATACCCTCTACCATTTTATCTGATAGGGATGCAAAGTTCATAGGCCACTTTTGGAAAACTTTGTAGGCTAGGCTAGGAACTGAGCTTCTCTTTTCCACCACTTGTCATCTTCAAATTGATGGACAAACTGAGGTGGTGAATAAATCCATATCTACAATGTTAATGGCACTTCTTAAGGGCAACCATAAGTCTTGGGATGAGTACCTTCCCGATATTAAATCTGCATATAATAGAGTAGTTCATAGGACCACCAAGCATTCCCCTTTTGTAGTTATGTATGGGTTGAATCCTCTTACTCCCTTGGATCTATTACCTCTCCCTACTTCTCATCTTTTTCATAAAGATGGAGAAGCAGGAGATGAATTTATAAAGAAACTGCATGAGAGGGTTAAATCTAATATAGAACACCAATAAAAAAGGTATGCTTCTTCTACTAATAGGGGGGAGGAAATAATCTTCAATGAAAGGGATTGGGTTTGACTTCATCTAAGGAAGGATCACTTTTTTTTTAAGAGAAAGTGAAAACTTAGCCCTAGAAGAAATGGTCCCTTCCAAGTCCTAGAGAGAATAAACAATAATTTATATAGGTTAGATCTCCCTAAGAACTATGGAATCAACACCATTTTTAATGTTTGTGACCTATCTCCTTTTGCGGGTGCTGAAGAAGAAGATGATCTTGCTGATTTAAGGTCAAATCCTTCCCAAGAGGGAGAAAATGATGCAATCCTACCTACCAAGGGTTCCATCACAAGGGTCATGGCAAGGAGCATTGATGAGGACATGGCTCAGAATGAGTATGGAAGACCTCAACTCCTAATTGAAGTGAAGATCATTAGGTCATAGTCCCTTTCTTTGAGTTGTATAAACATGCCTTTTATTCTATCTTTAAGGTGGTGTATTTAGTTCTTTTTTTGGTATTGTATTTTGACCTATTTTCTCATTTTTAGTTAAGAGGTGTAAATAGTTTTTTATGTGGTATGTATTTATTAGTTTGACCCTTTATTGGGAAGCCTTTAGACGTGTGGTTGATAACCACACCCCTTAGTTTGCCCCACACCCTCTTTTAAGACACACATGAAACATGAAAGACAAGTGGGGCCCCCTTGTTCCTTTTAGTTAGCGCCAACTTCCACTCTCTCCTAGTTGGAACATTTTGAATTCAAATTTGAATATGGAGAAAATCTACATGGCATTTTCAAATTCAAATTTGAATTTCAAGAGAACATGATCCACTTTATTAGGGCCTTGTTTGGATCTTCTTAAATTAATTAAGTGTTAATTGGCTCTTAACTCAATTAACACTTAATTAATTCACCCTAAACCCCTACTAAAGTGGACGTCCACTTCTCCCTCTCCTAACCCACTTCTTTTCTTATAAATAGGCACTTCTCCCATATTGTATCATTTTACACTTGATTGGAGATAGAAAACACTTTGTGAGTTATTCTTGATTTGAGAGTTCTTCTATGGCTTTTATCAAGGGATTCTCCCCTTGGGATAAGCTTCTTACAACGCTTATCTCTCTATAGAGTGGCACCTGCATCCATCATCTCAACCTTTCCATCTCCATCTTCCTCAAGGAACCTCTAAAGAAGTTGATCATGGGATTTGTATGCCAAGGATGCATCACCCTCTCTAATAGGTTATCCATCCTAACAACAGGGAATGAAACCTCCACTAGATATTTAGAAGAATCTTTAGCCTAGATGAAGTTACAGGCTGAAAAGGAAGCATGCTTTTTCTTTGAATCTAATACAACAAAAGTTTTTTTTTTCATCACCTAGTGTGAGGGTGAGTTTCCCCTGCCTCACTTTAATCATAGCATCACATGTATTGAGGAAAGGACGTTCTAGTATGATCGGGACACCCTTATCCTCTTCCATATCTAATATGTAACATCCCATTTTATAGGAAAATAAAATATTAACAAAAAATTTATAATTTATATTCACAAGCTTAAATTAATTTAATATTTTTATTTATTAAAATAAATTAAGAATTGATTTTATAAAATAAATAAATAAAATAAATGTGAGTATAAATTGTGAGATAGTTTGAAGGTTAAGTTTGCGTCAAGTATTAGAAAGCTCAATCTAACTATTAACCTAGAGTAATTTAGAGGGTTTAAGTTATTGGGCTTTAGTTTGACATTTTTTACTCTAGAGGCTTGAGAGAAAGCTGTAGAGAGAACTTTTCCATGGGAGCTTCAGGAGCACTGTTGGGGAGTTGGGATCACACCCTTCACAATCAGAATCATCATTCGAGTGGGTGGAGATTGCGATCCTTTGTCATGCTCGTACATAAAGCTTCAACTAGTACATTGTATCTTTTTCTATAGGGCACAAAACTAGGGTTGAATATCGAAATTATGTGATATGGTTCCCCTACACCAACCTTCATACACCACCTCGAGGGAACCTTATCGGGGATGATGAAGATTGAGGACGACACTAGTTAGAACTTGAGGATACACCCTTCGCACTCAAGATCATCATTCGAGGTAAGGGGGATAGGAAATTATCTCTCATGTGACATGTGTAGGGGAAAGGGTAGTGAAGCAATCTCCAGGCTTCAATAGGTTTTATGTATTCTATTGAAGGGTTATGAACACTCATAACAAGTACTAATAAAATAAAATAAATGTGATTGTGTTAATATATTGCTTTATTTAATCAGAGCTTTGCATTTAAATTATGGAAAAAAATGACAACCTAAAATAATGTGTTTGGTGTCCCTAAATAATTAATTAAATGTCTATATTAATTTATTTTATTAGATTGTTTGAGTACATGTGCACTATCATATTTTTTTTAGATGTAAGGATTGTGTTGGCATTGGGGAAAAAATTTTGATACCTAGAGATTAGTACCCCTAAACACAGTAACGAGTGTTTGTATTAATTATTGAATTAATGCTATATTATTGCATTGATGATTGTGTTGATATATTATTTGTTTCTATGAATGCTATTAATTATTAAATGATATAGAACTTTAATTATATGATCGATTAATGTGATGATTGAGAGATTGCTCTGTTAATTGAACTATTCTCCATATGTAAAGAATTAGGTGTTAGGTGTCCGATGTTTTCTTCCATTAAGGGGATTGATGAAAAAATTGATAATTATCACTATAATTATAGTATTTGATGATAATTAAGTATTAGAGATAGAGAAGTAGAATGTTTGAAGGTTTGAAGTTTGAATTATCTTTTAGGAATTTTATAAGTTGAATACTTGTTATTTGAAAATTTTCGTATGAACATACCTTAGTGTTTATGTCATATCTTTCTATGTGATTAACCAAATTGCATTTTATTTGTTGTTTTAGAAAATAGACATTAGGGACTGCAGTTTAGGCTCTAGAATCATATAAAATGTTAATAATGATCGATTTACATGAGTTACAAGTTGAGTTTCTAATCCAGTGTGCGAAACATATGTTTGTGTGTTGTAAGCCCTACTATATGACCTAAACAACCCCATCAGGTTTTGTATTCTTCATGAAAGTTGTAGCCTTATATGTTAGCTTTCTGTTAAAGTTGGAATCACTAAAAAAGTATATATATAACAAGTTATGAATAGAATAGTTAGTAAAGGTCAAGCTATTAGATTTAGGTTAATAGCTGTGGGTTTGTAATTTTTGAAAATAGTAGATTATAAAAATAACTTTAGATATCAACATAAAATTTTTAGGTAATTGTATTATCTTTCTAATAAAATTTGTACCACCCTAATAATAGATATTATATTAAGACTAGATGATGCAATAAAAGAGTAAGATAAGAAGGGATAGTGCGAGTTGTAATGATATTGATTGTTGTGGTATGAAATATTATGATGCATCTTATAATTATGAGTGTCGCCAATGATTAAATGTTTGAAATTTGTTTGGGAGCATTGATTGAGGATTTGATCCACTATATGATATTAATATTGATTACAATTGAGCGTATGATGTGTTGATGATCAATAATAGTCATGGTGTGTCTTACAATATGTCATCCCAACAGCTGCGGCTAGGGGTGGATTGTGATGACATTATTAGGTTATTGTGACGTACTTATAATTGTGAGTGTGGTGGGTGATTGAATGTTTGAAAGTTATTTAACGTGTGTGAATTGAGAATTTGTTCCACTGTGTGATATTAACGTTGATTTCAATTAGACACATAATGTGTTTATGATGATGGTCAGAGTATGCTTGACGAGGTGCCACCCTAGCTGCGATTAGGGATGTAGTGTGATGACATGATTAAATATTGATATTTTTATTTATATTGATGGTGATGGTTAAGGTGTGCCTGGCGAAATGTCCTCCTGGCGGTTGAGGGTGACGTGTGATGACATGATTAAATGTCGACATTATGATTTATGTTGTGAATGAAATTATGCATGAATATGGTAGTCAAAGAAGTGTTGTAAAGATCGTCTATTGTGTGGTGTTCTGGACAAGTGTTCTTGGATTTTTTTGCATTGCACAATTATACCTACCTGTTATTGACGTAAAAGAGGATTTACTTCGAGTAGACCTATGGTGAGATGGTTATACCTACGTGTTACTGGCGTAGAAGAAGACCGCTTCGACGTGTACTTTAGAGAGCATGCATGAGTGTGATAGTCGGAGGAGTTTTGTAAGGATCGTTCATTATGTGGTGCTCTGGACTAGATCTTCTTTGGTTATTTTGCAGTGCGCAGTGTTACCTACGTATTACTGGCATAGAAGAGGATTCACTTCGGGTGGACCTATGATGAGATGATTGTACTTACGTGTTATTGGCATAGAAGAGGACCGTTTCAGGCATGCATGAACATTATTAGCATGAACGAATTTATGCGTGTGAATGTATATATAATCTGTATCATGGGGGTGGAATGAATTTACATGTTTATTTGTTATACTTTAGTCAACTGCTCATTCTCTTTATACGTGTCTTAACATGCATAAGATGTATTCTTGCCCCCTTGTTGCTTGTTATTACATTTTGTTTGGGTTAACTACCACTTTCAGGTGAACAAGATGTTCATGATATCATGAGTGATAAAGTTCTAACTTTTCTTTACTTCTTTCAGTTGAGCTACTCTTATTACGTGTGACATTGGGCTAAAAAGGATTAGTCAATAGTTTTTCGTCATGTATCAAATTATTTAAAATTTCATTATGAGCTTTATTAATTGAGAATCTAGTAAAGGAAACTTTTAAAGACTAACATGTTTACTTATATGTCTATGTTTTTCTATATCATAATTTTGAAAAAAAAAATATATTGTATGATGTGAATCCTTTTACCTAAGCATCAAGTCTAGTATTTAAATAAACAAATTTTTATATTATTTTTAATTAAAGAATAAAGATTTCTGGGGTAGAAAGGTACCACATAATACAACAAAGTTAGTGGGAAAAATAAAACCACCCACTTTCACTGAAAGTTCCTCTATTATGCATGCCCTTAGGATGGGTTAGAGATGATGCAATCCTACCTACCAAGGGCCCTCTCACTAGGGTCATGCTTAGGAGGATAGAGGAAGACTTGGCCCAAAAAGACTCATTAAGACCTCAACTCATGATGGAGATAGACATATTAAGCCATAGTCCATAGATTCCTTTTTGTAAGTATTAATTAGCTCTTAATTTCCTTTTGGGCCATGTATTTCAGCCATTTACTTTGTAATTAGGAAGAAAAGGTGTTATTAGTTAGTGAGAGGAGGTAAGCTTAGTTAGGGTCCTCTTGTCCAAGGCGTGTTGGGCTTCTTTCCCACACCTTTGTATTAGCTTTTACACCCCTCCTAGGTTTAGAGTAGGTGTCTCTAATCCTAATTAGGCCGAAAGTCCCACATTGCCTAGTTTTGAGTGCCTAGCTCTCTCATTAGGCTATATATACACCTAGTCTCTCTTATAATAATCACACTTGAATTTGGAATTGATATAAGACTATTTAAGAATATTCTTCTATAGTAAAGTGTCATTGAGAAACCTCTTTCTTGAGGATTCTCCTCCTTTAAGCTTTTATCAATGGTCTTCTCCCTTGTGGCAAGCCTCCTAGTAAAATTTTTCTTAACTTATCTTCTCCCTAGAGAAGTGGCGTCAAGTTCCCCTCCATCCCTAACCTTTTCCATCCTCCATCTTCTTAGAGGAAGGAACCTTGGTTGAAGAGATCAAGGGAGGCCTACCTTGATTGGGAAATGAAGGTAGAGTAACTTTTTGTTTTTATAACATTAGCCAAGAAAGAAAAGTTCTACTGGCAACCTTTAGCTTCTAAGGGCATGTCATGTATTGGTGGACCTCCTTGGTCAATGAGATGCACTGCCTTCATAACCCTCCAGTGGATTATTAGAATAATCTCAAGGGGGTTGTGAGGCAGAGACATGTCCTCTCTTATTATGAAGAGAACTCTTGGATAAACTCCACAGATTAAAGCAGTACAACTGAAGTGTTGAGGAGTGTAGTAAAACCATGGAGCTTTTCATGATGAGAGCGGGCGTCACCGAGGAATCGAGGGCCACCAGAGCTAGGTTCTTAAGTGGCTTGAGCTCTGACATAAGCGACAAAGTTGAGCTTTTTCCATATAATAATCTAGATGACTTAGTCCAACTTTGCATAAAGGTAGAAAATCAGTTAAAAAGAAAATGTGGTGCAAAAAGAGAATATCCATCCTACAATTATGCAAAGAGGGATCTAGACAATGGAAGCTCTTCCAAGAGCTCTCCCAAAGAGGAACCATCCAAACAAATGCATAAAGAACATAAACTATGCATCATAGAGAAACCCCCTTTCTAGTTCTAGCAATAAGACTAGTAGTATTAAATGCTTTAAATGTCTTCGGAGGGGCCATATTGCCTCTCAGTGCCATAATAAGAAAACCATGATCATAAGGGCCTAAGATAATTTTAGTGAGAATAACTCATCTTCCTCCTCTTATGAGAGTGAGGAAGAAGGGGGTCATGAGCATCATGACCTTGACATTGTTGAAAACCCTTGTGATGGAGACCTTTTAATGGTTAGGCGCCTTCTTGGAAGCCAAACACTTGAGCTTGACCACTCACAAAGAGAGAACATATTTCATACAAGGTGTAAAGTTTTAGACAAAACGGGTTCTCTTATTGTGGATAGTGGATCCTGTTGCAATTGTTATAGCTCAAGGTTGGTAGAGAAGCTAACCTTGCAACCAATTCCTCATCCTAAACCTTACAAACTCCAATGGCTTAATGAGGAAGGGGAAATGGTTGTAAACCAACAAGTGATGGTTCCATTCTCTATTGGAAAGTATCAAGATGAGATATTATGTGATATAGTTCCAATGGAGGCCGACCATATCTTGTTAGGAAGGCCTTGGCAGTTTGACAAGTAAGTCATTCACCATGGCTACTCTAATGAGATAATCCTCACTCATAGGGGCAAGAAAATAAAGTTGATTCCTATAACACCTCAAGTGGTTGAGGATTAACTCATCATGAAAGATAAAATAGATAAGGAAAAAAAATCAAAATCAAAAGAAAAAAAAGAGCATCCACCCCTAAAGCTTGAAAAGGGTAAAGAGGGAGAGTCGGAAGGAGGTACCCCTTCCAAGGAGGTTATTAGGAAAGATAGTCATTTTGCAACAAAATTGGACATTAAAGAAGCTCTCTTACTTGATCGACCTTTCTATCTCCTTCTTTGTAAGGAAGTACCTTCTGGCACTGCCTGAAGTCTAGAAATTGAGTCTATTCTAAAAGGGATTCAAAACCTTTTAAAAGAATTTGATGATCTTTTCCTTCAAGAGGTTCCAAGAGGATTACCACCTCTAAGGGGAATTGAACACCAAATTGACCTTGTTCCTGGCGTGAGTCTACCTAATAGGCTCGCATATAGGACAAACCCTGTTGAGACCAAAGAGATTGAGTCTCAAGTTCAAGACTTGTTGGAGAAGGGTTGGATTCAAAAGAACATTAGCCCTTGTGCGGTCCCTGTTTTATTGGTACCTAAAAAGGATGGAAAATGGCAGATGTGTATGGACTGTCGTGTCATCAACAACATCACCATTAAGTATAGGCACCCAATCTGTAGGCTAGATGATATGCTTGATGAATTGCATGGAGCTCAAATATTTTCAAAAATTGATCTTACAAGTGGTTCTCATCAAATTCAAATCAAAGAGGAAGATGAATGGAAAACCGCTTTTAAGACCAAATTCGGTCTTTATGAATGGTTGGTGATGCCTTTTGGGCTCACTAATGCTCCAAGAACTTTCATGTGGCTCATGAATCATGTACTTAGGGATTTCATTGGTAGGTTTGTAGTCGTTTATTTTAATGATATTTTAGTTTATAGTAGGTCCTTAGATGAACATATAGGACATCTTAGGGAAGTTTTATCTGTCCTTAGAATAAATAAACTTTTTGTAAACTTAGAAAAATGCATTTTTTATGTTCCCAGCGTAGTTTTCTTAGGCTTTGTCATTAGTGCCTAAGGGCTCCAAGTGGACCCCTAAAAAATCAAGGTCATCCAAGAGTGGCCCACCCCTACTAGTGTGACTGAGATAAAAAGTTTTCATGGTCTCGCGGGATTTTATAGGCGCTTTGTGCCTAATTTCTCTACACTAGCTTCACCACTCAATGACTTGGTGAAGAAGGAAGTCCCTTTCTTGTGGGGTGAAAAAAAAAGAAGTTTTTCAACTGCTCAAGGATAAACTCATTAATGCACCCGTTCTAGCTCTCCCTGACTTTTCAAAAACTTTCAAGCTAGAATGTGGTGCATCAGGAGTGGGTGTAGGAGCTGTGTTGTTACAAGGGGGGCACCCAATTGCCTATTTTAGTGAAAAACTCAATGGTGCCCACCTCAACTAGCCCACCTATGACAAGAAGTTTTATGCATTGATTGATACCCTCCAAACTTGGGAACATTATCTTGTTTCAAAAGAGTTTTTCATTCATAGTGACCATAAGTCACTTAAGTATTTAAGGGGGCAAGGAAAGTTGAACAAGAGGCAAGCTAAATGGGTTGAATTTCTTGAAATTTTTCCTTATGTCATCAAATATAAAAAGGGAAAAACAAATGTGGTGGTCGATGCTTTTTCAAGGAGGTATTCTCTCCTTGCCACCCTTAGTGCTCAAATTTTGGGATTTGATAACAAAAAGGAAATGTATCTTTCTGACCAAGACTTTGGAACCATTTATGCTACCTCATCTCCAAAAGCCAAATATGGTTTCTACCTATGTGAGGGGTACTTGTACAAAGAGGGCAAACTTTGTGTACCCCGAGGATCAATTAGGAAATTGCTGACAAAAGATAGCCATGAAGGTGGGCTCATAAGACATTTTGGAATTGATAAAACCTTAATGCTTTTGAAAGAAAAATTCTTTTGACCCCATATGAAGAAGGATGTCTAAAGACATTGTTTGAGATGCATAGCATGTTTACAAGCTAAGTCCCGAGTAATGCCTCATGGACTTTACACACCTTTACCTACTCCTTCTACACCTTGGGTAGATATTGGTATGGACTTTATCCTTGGGCTCCCAAGAACACAACGAGGTTTATATTCCATCTTTGTGATAGTGGATTGCTTTAGCAAAATGACCTATTTCATTCCCTGCCACAAAGTGGATGACACGAGTCACATCGCAAGACTTTTCTTTCGTGAGGTTGTCCGCTTGCACGGAATACCCTCGACTATAGTCTCTGATAGGGATGCTAAGTTCCTTGACCTTTTTTAGAAAACTCTTTGGGCACAACTAGGAACTAACCTACTTTTTTCTACCACTTGTCATCCTCAAACAGATGGTCAAACTGAGGTGATGAATAGATCCATATCCACTATGTTGAGGGCACTCTTAAAAGGCAACCACAAGTCTTGGGATGAATATCCCCCCACATTGAATTTTCATATAATAGAGTGATCCATCGAACCACTAAGCACTCCCCTTTTGAGGTTGTATATGGTTTTAATCCTCCTACTCCTTTGGATTTGTTGCCACTCCCTAACACCTGACTTTTTCATAAAAAAGGGGAAGCTAGGGCTGAATTTGTTAAAAAATTACATGAGAGGGTCAAAACCAATATTGAAAACTAATCTAAGGGGTATGCTTCATCTAGCAACAAAGGGAGGAAGGAAATCATCTTCGAAAAAGGCGATTGGGTTTGGCTTCACCTAAGAAAGGATCATTTTCCTTCTAAGAGAAAGTCCAAACTTAGCCCTCGAGGAGATGGTCCCTTCTAAATCCTTGAGAAGGTAAATAATAATGCATATAAGTTAGACCTTCCTGAGAATTATGGAGTTAGCAACACTTTTAATGTTTGTGACCTTACGCCTTTTTTAGGTGCTGACGTGGAAGAGGAGGACCCTTCAGATTTGAGGACAAATCCTTCCGATGGGGAAGGACATGATGCAATCCTACCTACCAAGGGCCCTCTCACTAGGGTCATGGCTAGGAGGATAGAGGAAGACTTGGCCCGAAAAGACTTATCAAGACCTTAACTCATGATGGAGATATACATATTAGGCCATAGTTCATATATTCCCCTTTGTAAATATTAATTAGCTCTTAATTTCTTTTTGGGCCATGTATTTCGGCCATTTACTTTGTAATTAGGAAGAAGAGGTATTATTAGTTAGTGAAAGGAGGTAAGCTTAGTTAGGGGCCTCTTGTCCAAGGTGCGCTGGGCTTCCTTCCCACACCTTTGGATTAGCTTTTGCACCCCTCCTAGGTTTAGAATAGGTGTCTCTAATCCTAGTTAGGCATAAAGTCCCACATTGCCTAGTTTTGCCTAGCTCTCTCATTGTGCTATATATACACCTAGTCTCTCTTGTAATCATCACACTTGAATTTGGAATTGATATAAGACTCTTTAAGCGCATTCTTCTATAGTAAAGTGTCATTGAGAAACCTCTCTCTTGAGGATTCTCTTCCTTTAAGCTTTTATCAAGGGTCATCTCCCTTGTGGCAAACCTCCTAGTAAAAGTTTTCTTGACTTATCTTCTCCCTAGAGAAGTCGCGTCAAGTTCCCTTCCATCCCTAACCTTTTCCATCCTCTATCTTAGAGTAAGGAACCTTGGTTGAAGAGATCAAGGGAGTGCATTAAGAGACCTATCAAGAAGTTGTAGGGTGATGTTTGTAGGTTGTGGTTCCTTCATGCCTAAATTTTGGAAAATAGAATATTGCATTAGATTAATGCTTGCCCCCAAATTGCATAAGAATTTTTCAAAGAATAAGGTTTCTACAGTGCATGAAAGCGTAAAACTCCTAGGATTCTTCAATTTAGGGACAATTTTTTAAAACCACACCAGAGCATTCTTGATTAAGGCCTATTGTGTCAAAGTCAACCAATTTCTTTTTATTGAAAATAATTTCTATTAAGAATTTGGCATATTTTAGCATTTAAGCTATGACCTTTACAAAAGGAATGTTGATATGCAATTTCTTAAATATCTATAATAATTTAAGAAATTCTTTATCATGTTGATTTTTAAGCCTTTGAGAGAATGAGTTTTTGTGTTCTAAAATGCTTATCACTTCACCAAAAATCCAAATTCTATTTTATCTTGTTTCAGTTATTCTCAAAATCTATCTCTGTGTAAAAAAAGAAAAGAGAATTAAGGTAAATCTACACTAAATTAACTACATAACTACTTTCCTAATTTTCTTTTGTTGATAAACCTGATAGGAGTTGAAGACCATGTCAAGAGTTTACAACAACTCATGTACCCTATTCAACCAATTGAATTAGATCTCCTTAACAACTACTTTCCTAATTAAATCTATTTTGTATTAACAAAATGAGAAAAACAAGGTCTTAAATGAGAAAGAAGTAAAATAATTACTCTATTTTGCTCGTATAAAATTAGGCAAATGAGACAATTATCAATATACACAAAAAAACTTTAAAAAATTAAATATAAGATTATTTTAATGTTGTTTTACTATTTTCTTTTCATTTTAAAGCTACGGAAAATTAAAAAATAATTTTAACGTTTTCACATTATATTTCTAATCTTATTTTTTTTTATTTTTAAAATTTTTTTAGGTGTATTAAATAAAATATTAATAAAAAATATTTATAAATATTTTTATATTTTAAATAAAATAGAATACATTAATGACTATTAAAGTCAGATTTTATTTAACAAGACAGTTAGCTCTCAATATTTGTAAAATTAAATGTTTATTGATTATTTTTAACGAGTGCGCTGAGGGTACAGGTTAACAGTATTCTGCTTTGCATATTTAATGGAATAATTGCTCCTCTATTTGTTTGATATGACAATGATTTTCATTTTTCTAAAAGCTTTCGATGTTAATTTAAACAACTGTTGTGGTTTTCAATATAAAAATTTAATTTGTCAAAAAAATATACAAATTTAATAACATCTTCCATACTTAATATTTTAGATATTCTATGTAATCTAATATCGTTCCAATTTTCAATCTCTTCATAAAAATTGAGAATGCTTATTTGTTATAACATTCTTTATGACAACACCCTTATGACTATGCAACAATAAACATTTTGATTTTATATTTCTTAACTTAATGAAAATTGAATTAAATTTTTCTTTTTGAAAAAATTGATATCGTATATTTTAACAATGTGCGCTTAACTGTAACATAAATTATCTCTCACAGTAGAGGTCTAGACCAATCAACTCACAATCGAATTTGATGTTTGAGTTGCTAAATAGAAGAGTTAATAAACATTTTGATTTTATATTTCTTAACTTAATGAAAATTGAATTAAATTTTTCTTTTTGAAAAAATTGATATCGTATATTTTAACAATGTGCGCTTAACTGTAACATAAATTATCTCTCACAGTAGAGGTCTAGACCAATCAACTCACAATCGAATTTGATGTTTGAGTTGCTAAATAGAAGAGTTATAGCTATGACTTTGGACCTAATAACAAATATTCAATTCAACAATAAGTATAAGAGTTAAAATCACGAGTTTAACTTCCAGCTTACAATTGTTGAGGAGAGATTTACAATGACATTTAACTTATTTTAATGAGATAATATTTAATTAATTTATTACTAAAATTAATATAGATATTTTTTATTATATTCATGTTATACTTGAATTTTTTATATTAATAATGATTTATTATAAAATTTTATATTATCTTAAAATATGAGGAAAAATTGCATCTCTTGAGTATTAAATTTATTTTCAATTAAAAAAATTTATTAATATAATTAAAATTATATTTCTAACCTAATAAAAAAATTAATTTACCTTTGGAAATCTTATAAAAACTCATATAATAGTCATAGGAAGGAACAATTTACCAAACATTAAATTATATAAATTATTAAAGGTAAATAATATTTAATTTATTTTTATAATTAATATAAGTATATATTTTATTGCTTATTATAACGTGATTTAACTAGTTTATCGAAAATATTATTTTACATAAAAAGGATGAATATTTCTTTATTATGATTAAGTAACCTATGAGTCTCCTAATTTTATAGTTTTAAATAAATTTAACTAATAATAGAAATTGTGTTAAAATGTGAATTGTTAGCACTCATCTTCTTGAAAAATTTGTTTTTTATAACATGGGATGAATATTTTCATATGAATTTAAGTAGAAGGGTTGAAAAATATAGGATTGGTAATTATTTATTATATAATTTGATATTATCTTTCAAATTTGTGAAGAAATTTTTTCAATAAGTAATTAAATTATTTTGGGATCTGGAAATTAATTTTTATTACAATTATATATTTTTTAATCTAATGAAAATTGAAATTTTAAATTTAATTCACTAATTTTTTTAATACCATATATTTTAACAATTTAATCTTTGAGAAAAACTAAATAACACTAATATATATATACTAGAAAGAACAATTTATCTAAATTATGTTTTTTTTATTATTTTTTCCATTACATATATGTCATATTTTAAAGTACTTTGGACAATTTGTAGTATGTTTTCTCTTAATTTGTTTATGATTGTTCAGTTTTCCTTATTAAATACTATAACCTGTTTTTATTTTTAATGTATGATAATTTCATATAACTTTAGAAGTGATCATACAAAAATGATATCTAGTAAATTATTTATATTTTACAACAATATTCAATATGATTATCTTAACATGAACCAAAATACTAATTAACATTCACCAAAATAAAAAAACTAATTAACTATATATTTAGACTATATATAGTTATCTACTTATATTATATTAGTAACCTCATTTTTTAGGCGATGTTAATAACCTCAATTTTAGGCGTTATTAATAACATATCAACCATAAAAGATAATTAAAATTAATCATATTACACATGTAATTAACATGATATACATTATTAATCACATATAAAAAACTTATATAATTATATTCATTTACTTTTAATCACTTAAAAAATAAATTTAAGTATATTTATATTCATTTTTCTATAAAAAAAAAGTATATTTATATTCATACATGTTGTGTAAACTTTTTGAAGTATGGTTTTTTCCTTAGTTTATATATCCCTGTTGTTGACCAACAATAAATGTTTTTAAAGCAATAGTGCCTTGATATATGAGGATGATTAAACATATGAGACTGCATTAAAAAAAAACCATATGAGACCTGTACCAAAAATCATATCGACAGATATTGAACTCAATTTTCCTTTGAAAATCAGTTTCTAGGTTTAATTATGTTATATTTTTTGTAATATGTGTGTCTATATATATATATATATATATATATATATATATATATATTTGTGTATATATTTTAAAATTATGTTGTCAAAACTTCTTTTTTTATTTTATCTGTTTTTTAGTCCCTGTAATATATTTATAGTTTTATTTAATTTTCAACAACAGTTAGTTTATTTTGAATTAACTGAATAAAAAATTATTAGGAATTAAAAGTATATTATTCACATGTTGCAGATAACAAACAAAATAAGTATATTACAGAGGCTAAAATAAAATAATAAAAAGAAATTTTATAAAAATGAAAGTATTAAAACTAAAAAAGGGGGTATGAAAGAGATAAAAACATGTAATTCTAGTTTCTATCTGTTTCAGTTTCTGATTGTGGTTGCGGTAGTGGGCAGCGCTTTACTACGCTTGATGACTTCTGAAACACTTTCAGATGCCAAGTACTCGAGTGCAGCAACAATATCACCAATGGATGGACGAAGATTCGGTTGCTCCTGGAGGCACATTGCAGTAATAGCAATTGCATTGTGCAAACAACGTAAAGGGTAGTTTCCTTCCAATCGAGGATCAACGATTTGGGAAAGTTTTCTCCTGTCACTCAAAAATGGGCGAGACTGGAGTATCACAGACACAAAAAGTTTAAAAAATAGTAAGAATTAATCATTATATAACAGACAAGTAAATTGAGGTGTAAAAAGAGAAAAATTATTATGCTCATGTACCATTACATTATTTATGATCTCAACTATATATATTATTGTAAATTGAGGTTTAAGTAATTATATATTGTTGTAAAGTAATTAGCTGAGATATGACGTGTGGTTTGCATAGTCTAATAATTTCTAAAAAAAAACGAAGCAAAGGGAAATTTGTTTTATCATCTTACATACCCATGCAACCAAGCTTTGGTCGCGTGGTCTTCTAGTGGCATCCATTGCCTTCCGTCCTGTGATCAACTCTAGCAGGACCACACCAAAGCTGTAGATATCAGATTTAAGAGTTAATTTGCCACTCATGGCATATTCGGGGGCACAATAGCCATATGTTCCCATGACTCGGGTGGAAACATGCGTATTGTCTCCAATAGGTCCTAGTTTAGCAAGCCCAAAATCTGAGAGTTTGGGGTTTAAATTATTATCTAATAAGATATTGGCAGATTTCAAGTCTCGATAGATAACTGGTGGATTTGCTGCGCAATGGAGATACTTGAGGCCCCGAGCAGCTCCCACAGCAATCTTCAGTCGAGTTCTCCAACTTAGTGCTTTTTTCTCAGGGTTAGGATCTGATCCAAGAAAGACAGATTATTAATTTTTTTTATATATATATATATATATATATATATATATATATATATATATATATATATATATATATATTAAGCATGCATATGTATATGCATTCATCATTTATTAAAATATAACGTACCGAAAAGGTGCTGTTCGAGGCTTCCCATAGGCATGTATTCATAAACCAAAAGCCTTTGATCTCCATGGGTGCAGTAACCAATTAATTTAACGAGATTAGAATGGTGTAGGAGGCTTAACATAAGAACCTCGGTGACAAATTCCCGATTACCCTGATGACTTTCACCATCTAGACGCAATTGTTTTATAGCCACAAGCTGGTCCGTAGAGAGACGACCCTTGTAAACCTTTCCAAAACCTCCTTCCCCAATCAAATTCATTTCCTTAAAACCCCTGGCTGCCGCTGCAAGCTCGCGAAAACTGAAACTCGTGGCTGACCCTTTCTGGTTTGACCCTATATCAAAGCCCACATCTTTCCCACGAGTACGCGAACAAAAGCAGCTCATCTCCCCCTCCCAATCACATCAATGCCTCCCTATCACACCAAATTCCCCAACTGCATCTCTATATATGTAATATATATTTATATAAACCAATCCCCTCCATTAAAAACTAATGAAATAGAAACCATCTACATATATGTGCTCTCTATGCTAAATTTGGACCACCAATCTACACTAATTTAGCCGCATGGCAAGTGCAACAGACTAACTATATATATCCATATTACCACCTATATGGAACTGTTTTCTCCTTTCTTTAAGCTAACATATCTCCCTCCCTCCCCCCCTCCCTTTTTGGTTCAGCCACTCTACAGGGCAATGCTAATTGGTACAAAAGTTATAGCATAAAACAGTATGAAAAGAAAAGAAAAAAACATATGTTTTCTATTGGATAAAAAATAACTAAAAAGAAATAGAATAAATGACATAGAAATCACAATTCATATTTGATTCTGTGCATAGGTTTTTTTCTTTATATCAAAAAGCATTTTCCATTTCTCTCTCTATATAGGGATTTATTTATGTCTTGATTACTGTATTTAATTTGTTTCATAAATAATAAATAAACGAAGTTGTCTAACTTCCTTGGAATAAAAATAAAATTAAACTTTCTATTATAAATTATTGGTGCAATTATCTTATTTATTTAAAGATAGTTGGAATAACTTTTTTTTGAAAAAATAAATCTAAAATATTTTACATTTTCATTAAATTATATTATTATTTATGATAAATTTATTGATTTTTACAGATTATACAAATAGTTACCCTTTTTTATATATACATAAATAATTTATAATGAAATAGTATAACCAAATTTTTGTTCTCGATTAAGTTAACAATCCCATAATAAACTTTAAGGTTCATTATATATTTATATTTTTTGTTTCTAAAGATATTAGAATTTGATTTTTTTTAGTATAAACAAAATATTGACTAATTAATATTCCTAAGCTTTCCTTTCTCCATGTTATCAACACACAATTAATCTATTCTTACTACTTCTGGTCCCGAGGTTTTTACGCTTGAAAAAAAAAATCTGGGACACGTTGCCCAAATAATTGGTCTGGTATTAGATGTAACTTTTCTCCAAGGAAAGATGCCTAATATTTACAATGTCCTGGTAGTTAAGGGTCAAGATACTGTTAGTCAACAAATTAACATGACTTGTGAAGTACAACAATTATTAGGAAAAAATCAAGTTAGAACGGTAGCTATGAGTGCTATCGATGGTCTAATGAGAGGAATGAAAGTAATTGACACAAGAGTTTCCCTAAGTGTTTCGGTAGGTGGAGCAACTCTAGGAAGAATTTTTAACATACTTGGAAAGCCTATTGATAAATGAGAGTAATTGGATCACAATTGCAATCCGTAATTCTTACAAATTTCAAAACTAATAAATAGTTGAATTAAGCTTTCAATCAATTACCTAACTTCATTTAATTCATATCAATAGATCTTAATCTATCATAATCCAAAAGGCAATACAAAACCCAAATCTAGAAAAATGCATACAAATCATAGAGAAGAAGAGACATATAACATAAATTTGCAAATAGGAAAATGAAGTATTAATTAGAATTCAAACCTCATACAGAATTGCATTGGAAACCTCGAATTAATTATAAGTTTATCCTTTCATGTAGATCTCCATGGAAGTTTATAACAAAAGAGAAGAAAAAGATAGAAAAAATAACAAAGAAACTCTTCCTTTGTAAGCCAGCCTTCATCAGTTTTAATGAGTTTCATCATCTTCAATGCATGGTCTTTGAAAAAATGAACATCTCTATTGAACTATCTAGCTTCATTTGAGGGGTCCACTACAAACTTATCCATAGCTTTTGAAATAAAGACTGCATATGGACATTTGTACTCATCCAGGCGATGAGTCTTTAGCATGTTGTCCTTAATGACATCTACCTAATTCACCTTGATATTGTTCTTGATTGCACACATCAAGATCATGTCTTCTTCTAAGATCTGAGCATGATTGCTACCACAAGCAGTCAGTATCTAAGCAATAGAGTAGTGAAGCAGCTTATCATCCACTGTCATTCCTCCGGTGTTAAACACAATCTTTTTCTTCGGATTCCTTCTCACACTTCTCCCTAATTCTCATTCATCAGGTCTCACCAACATTGATTTAAAAACATCTTTTTTCTATAATTGACCTCGTTCTTCTTGAGGTTATCCATACTAACACTTATCCCACAATTTGCAACTCCACCAATAGTCAGAAACATCTCATCAGTTAATACAATCTTCTTCCTCTTTACTTCAAAAATTAAATTTCCATAATAATCCCATTTCAAGTTTAAGTAAAATATCCTAACTAAATCTAGGTAAAATTTCCCTTTGAGTTGAGTAAATTTTAATAGTCCTTGGAACTCCAAGTCATCATGAAAACTGAATCCATTTTCAGTGAGCCAAGAATATATGAATACCTTCGGAAAGATTACTTCCCTACTCGCATAGCTCTTGTTGAAGCGGTCCTATTACTCTTGAGATGAGAACCACTCATGAGAGTATTCTCTAGTTTTGGTAGGAGAGCCTTGAGCAAGACACTTTAGAGTAGATGGCTTCCTGGGGGTAATATTGGGCCTAAATTCCCTTTCTATGGTTGTATGTTTGCCCTCTTCCATTGTTAGGGTTTGAATACAAGAGATTTGGGGATTGAGATGAGAGAAATTGGAGGATTAAGAGGAGAAACCACTCTTGATTTCGAGAGGATTTAGGTTGATGGAGAACCCTAGCTTCTCTTGGAATTTTCACACTTAAGCCTTCTCTTAGAACCAATTTGAAGATTTTGAATGAGTTGGATTCGCACCCTTTTGATATTTAAACATAGAATTGAAAATTTGATGCAGATAATCAATTACTGCTTTTGGGTAATCGATGACCACGAGGTCTGGGACTGATTCAAAAAAATCCAGCCTCTAAGGTAATTGATTACCTGCAGTGGTAACCGATTACTACGGAACCAAAAATCCTGATCATGCAATTTATGTCATACCATTCTACACTAATATAATGCAATGCTTTTAATGCATGGATAATGATCAAATGCATTCAATTTCAACCAATTCATGTAATGACTTATCTAATAGCAACCAATCCATACAATTTATGCTTTCTAGGATCAATTAAACACAATTAAAGTCAAAGTTCATGAGTGCTTACTATACCAAGCTTTCTTCTAAGCTTGTAAAACCTTTCTCTTAGTAGTGGTTTGGTAATATATCAGCCAATTGGGACTTAGTTTCAATGAATTGAACTTTACAATCTTCTTTCTCTACATGATTTCTCAAGAAGTGATGACGAATCTCTATATACTTTGTTTTTTAATGAGGTATAGGATTCTTTGTTAGACTAATTGCACAAGTGTTATCACACTTGAGAGGAATCTTGTCGATTATGATGCCAAAGTATTTAAGTTATTTTTTTAGCCATAAGGATTGAGCATAGCAACTTCCAGCAGTTATGTATTCAGCTTCAGCAGTAGATAAAGCAACACATGCTTGCTTTTTATTGGTCCATGATACCAAATTGTAGCCAAATAGGTGACAAGTTCCACTTGTGCTTTTCTTGTCTAGCTTGCAACCTGCAAAGTTGAGTCAGAAAAGCCAATTAAGGAAGGATTTATTTTGTTTGATGAAGGAAGATTTCTTTCTCCATTTGCTTGACTTGCAAGCCTAAGAAGAAGTTCAGTTCCCCCATCATTGACATATCAAACTCCCCCTACATTTTGGAAACAAAGCCCTCACAGAGAGATGTGTTAGTGGAACCAAATATAATGTCATCTACATATACTTGAACCAATAGAATATATTTCAAAGATCTCATAATGAATAAGGTTTTATCTACCTTTCATCTTTCAAAGTTCTAAGACAAGAAAAATTTGCTTAACCTTTCATATCATTGCCTCGGAGCTTTCTTAAGACCATAAAGAGCTTTCTTAAGCTTATATACATGACGAGGAAACCTATGATCTACAAAACCAAAAGGTTCTGAAACAAACACTTCTTCATCAAGGAAACCATTCAAAAAGGCATTTTTCACATCCATTTGATATAGCTTAAAGTCAAACACACATGCAGAAGCAAGAAAGAGCCTAACAGCTTCTAATCTAGCTACTAGAGCATATGTTTCACCAAAATTTACACCTTTTTGTTCATTATAGCCCTTAGCTACTAATTTAGCCTTATTTCTGGTTATGGTTCATGTTTCATCTAGTTTGTTTGTAAACACTGATTTAGTTCCTATGACATTCATGAAACTCTTACATGGCACTAGTTCCTAAACATAATTTCTCTTAAATTGATTTAGTTCATCATGCATGGCTAATAACCAAAATTCATCATTTAAAACATCATCCATACAAGATGGTTCAATTTGAGAAACAAAAGTTATATGTTCATAGAAAAGATTTAGAGAATGTCTAGTAGTAACTCCCTTCTCATTATCACCAAGTATGTTGTCAAATGAGAGATCTTTGGGTGTCCTCCATTCTTTGGGTAGAGGTTGAGCTTCAACTTCATTTGTGACTTCCTTTTACTCTAAGTTAATGGTGTTTTTTGACTTGTCAACTTCATCTACCAAGGAAACTACTTTTTATGGGGGGTAGTTTTATCAAATACAGCATGAACTGATTCTTCTACACTCAAGGATCTTTTATTGAATACCCTATATGTTTTACTACATGTAGAATATCCTAAAAATACTATTTCATCCGCTTTTGCATCAAACTTGCGAAGATTATCTTTATTGTTGAAAACAAAATATTTACATCCAAATACCTTAAGGTAAGAGATATTTGGTTTTCACCCTTGAACAATTCATATGGTGTTAATTTCAAAAATGGATGGATCAGAATTCTGTTAAGAACATAACATGCAGTGCTCACAGCATCAGCCAAGAAGTACTTAGGCATAGAATTTTCATCGAGCATTGATCTAGCTAATTCAATCATATATCTATTTTTCCTTTCCACCACCCCAATTTGTTGTGGTGTTCTAGAAGCAGAAAAGTTATGATTAATGTCATGCTCTTCACAGAATTTCTCAAACTCATCATTTTTAAATTCACCACCATTTTCACTTCTCAAAGACTTAATTTGCAAATCTTTTTCATTTTGGATCCTTTTGGAAATTTTAAGAAAAGCACAAAAGACATTATTTTTTATAGATAAGAAAGCTACCCATGTAAATCTAAAATAATCATCAAGTATAACCAACCCATACAAGTTTCCATCTAGACTTACAGTTCTAGAAGGAGAAAATAGATCCATGTGCAAAACTTCAAGTGGTCTAGTGGTAGAAACTGAATTAATGAATTTAAAATATTTTCTAGACTATTTTCCCTTTTGACATGCATCACAAAGCCCATCATTAGAGAAATTTAAGTTAGGTAGGCCTACTACAAGATTTTTATATGCAAGTCTATTCAACTGACCTAAATTGATGTGTGTAATGCGTATATGCCAAAGTGATAATAAATCATCTCTAGATAATAAGCATTTGATGTTTGATGCAGAATAATCAATGTCAAGCACATAGATGTTATTTACTCTCACGCCAACAAAAAAAACATGATTTGATGCAGCACTAATAGTGCAACACTCATTATCAAACTTGATTTTAAAGACTTTGTCACATAATTGACTTATACTAAGATGATTGAATTTAAGATCATCAACAAGTAAAACATCATCTATCTGAATAGAACCTTTGTTACCAATGCTTCTAATACCAAGGATTTGACCTTTATTGTTATCTCCATAAGTGAAAAAACCACCTGTTTTTGGTTGTAGAGATATGAACTTGCTTCTATCTCCCGTGATGTGCCTTGAGCATCCATTTTTCAGGTACAACAGCGACTTGTTTGCTTTAAGGCACACCTGTAAAACAAGTTAATTTCTCATTTTAGTACCCAAATAGAGTTGGGTCCATTTGGATTAGTAATAAGTTTTGGATCCTTTGGGAACCTATATGTATTTCCCACTTGGAACTCCAATCCTTTTGATAAGGCAATTATAGGTAATGTGTCCTTTATGAAAAAAGTAATGACAACAGACATAAGGTCTATAAGATTTTCTAGAATTGAAAGTATTTTTGAAATCATTTTTTCTTAGTAGTATTGTGATATCCAAGGCCAGCTTTTGAAGATATGTCATGTTGGTTTCTCAAAAGAGCATCAAGATTAGCACTCCTCATATTGAACTTACAAAGTGCTTTTGTAAGATAGTCCATTTTACCTTCAAGCACTTTACAGTTAGCACAACTACAAGATGAAGCATGATTATAATGAGAAATGGTTTTTAATTTCAAATTTTTATCTTTTAAAACTTTCATTTCTTTTTGCAAGTCATTTATACTAGCTTCATATGCCTTGATCTGCTTTTTGAAACCAACATTGAGGTGGATTATTCTTTTAGCCTCACCATGCAATTCAACAAAAGCTTCTTGGAGTTGGTCATAACCACAATCATAAGAAGAGTCAAAATTAGAATCACTTGCCTCTTTCTTTACTTTGGCTTTAGTCATCAAGCAAAGATTAACTTCTTGGTCACTTTCAATTTCACTTGAGGAAGTGGTGGATCCATTGTTTTCCCAAGTAATGTAAGCATTCTTCTTCTTATTTTTCTTGAATTTTGGTTTAGGCTCTTCATTGTCCTGTTTTCTGGTTAGGGAAAGGAAATCAACTTTCATGTGACCTATCTTACCACATTCAAAGCAAACTTGGAAGGATTGTATTCCCCTTCTTTGATTGATTTCTTCCACTTGAGAACTTTTCTTTATTGTTATTCTTCTTCATGAACCTTTTAAATTTCTTACCATGAGACTCGTGTCCTCAAAATCTGAAAATTCATTCTCAGTGCTTTCATCACCACTTGACTGTCATGTACTTTCAGTGTTAAGTCTTTACCTTTCTTTTCCTTCTATTCTTCTTCTGCCATTCTAGTCATCCATCTCATAACCTTGAGTTTTCCAAAGAGTTCAGCGTTTGTGATGGTAGCCAAGTTCTTTGATTCTATGATTGTTGTCACGGTGAGTTGCCATTTGCAGTTGAGAGATTTTAGTATCTTCACATTCAACTCTTCTCCCTCAAATAGATTTTCAAGTCCTTTCATATGATTGATTATGTGTGTAAATGATGCATCCCTCCCCAAGGCAAGTTTGAAGAATCCTCGATGAAGAGAATGCTCCCAAGATCCTTGCTCATAGAGGTTCCAAGGTTAAAGAAATGGAGATGGAAGACTAGGAAATAAGGGTGAGGTTGGCGCCACTTCTACTTTGTAGATTATATAAGCCATGAGTGAAGCTAGCCACAAGGGAAGAAACCCTTGATAATAGCATGAAGGACTCTCAAAAGAACAAAGAGCTCTCAAATTTAGAGAAATGTTATTTTCTAGCAAATGAGTGTTAAAAGCTACATGAAAGGAAGGGAGCTCCTTATATAGAGCTTAACATGGATCTATGAGCCTTACACTAACATGAACGTCTAACTCCTCTAATTAGGGAGGATTAGTTGGTTAATTTAGTTTTAATTGAGCACATGTCAATTTAACAATAAATTAATTCAACTAAGATCTAAACATGTCCCTAAAAAAGGGGATCTATATTCCCTCTTGTTTGAATTTGAATTTTGGAGGAAAATGACATGGCACCTCCAAAATTCAAATTAAAACAAGGAGCAACAAGAATCAGTCAAGTAGGAGTGAGAAAGCACATGTGGAGTGAAACAAGGGGACAAGGGGGCCCACATGTCTCCTACATGCTTCATGTGTTGGTTAGAAGGGTGTGAAGAGGAATTAGGGGTGTAGAAATAAGATCCTACACATCCAAACTCTCTTGGACCAGCCCAAACAAATTAACACACTCCACAAAGAGACTAATTACATCTCCTAAATAAAAAAGAACCTATAGGCCAAAATACAAGGTTGAAAATAAAACTAACTACACTCCTAAAATTCTAATGACTTAAGGGTGTTTATACAAGCCTAAAAATGGTTAAATGAATACAATTAAATGGAACATGTCCTAAACTAAGCTCCTTGAAGCTTCATCCAAGTCATGCTCCTTTCTTATTTGTCCTAGCTCAAGCCCATGTTAGGCGTGCATGCATTAGTAAACCTTTTCTGTACATCCATAATTGTTTCACCTTGATTCATGCAGAACATTTCATACTCTTAGATCGAGGTATTCTTTTTAGCTCATCTTACTTCAGGTGTACCTTCATAAGTGACTTGGATTAGATCTCACGCTTCCTTAGCTGTATTGCATGAAAAACATCACTATTCAAAGTATAATATTTAAGGCTTTTGAATCATTCTCAACATGTTTTATTTTATCAGTGGTCCACAATTCATATGGTTTTTCAACTATTTGATTTTCAACCATATATGTAGGAATTTTATAGTCAAATACAATAGCTTGCCATATGCCTCTATTTACAGATTCCATAAAAATTTTCATTCTTACTTTTTAAAAAGCATAATTTTCACCAATGAATAATGGTGGTCTGTTAATAGAGACACTCTTACTAAAAGGTAGTTGATTCCCCGACATTTTCAAAGAAAAAAAACATGGATCAATATAATCTTGAATATTTCTCAAAATCCCGCTCTTGATGCCAATTCTTGGTCCCAAGGGGGAATCTAGAAGGGGAGTTGAATATATTCACCAAATTATTTTTCAAAAAATTTTCTATTCAACAGTATCAGAGTATTTTCAAAAACAGCCCCTTTTAAAAATTTTCAAAATCTACCTATTTTCACAAAAAAAATGGGTTTTCCAGGATTCGACCTTTAAGGCAAAACACCAATCAATTCAATTCCTTCAATAATAATTTCAAATGTAATAGAAGAATAACTTAACAAGAATCTTATTACAAGTAATTCAAAATCAAAAGGAAAGATTAGAAAGAGTGAAAATCAAACCCACAAAATATGGGTCAAAACCCAAATTCAATATCAAGCAAATGAATGTAAAGAATTGTATCCACCACAAGAAAACTTAATGAATCAAATACAGCTCCAAAAACCCATTTGTTAGCGCTCCAAAAATTACGAAAATTAAAGATTATAAGGAAGAGAGAATTTTCAAGTGATTTATACTGGTTTGGTCCACCTGACCTACATCCAGTTTACAGATTTAGCGTTCCGCTAATCTATTTTTCACTAAAATCTTAGTACATTCACACCACACATACAGATTTTAATCTTGGAAAGATTTAAACCACATAAAGAGAGGCTTCATCTCGCATCCTGCAAGAGTTTGCTACACCATGACACCCCACTACTCACAACGTCTCACTTGCAACACCCTGCTGCAAGATTTTCCCATAATCTCAAGAACACCTTAAGAGATTGTGAAACTTGTGCAAAAACACAAAGAAGGGTATATAACAATATCACCTGAAGTGAAGAATATCCAAACAGAAAGATCAAAACTTAATAGAGTCTCTTCATTGAATCTTGAAATTGAAGCACCTTCAAATCATAAAAAATGGATATGAATCTTGAAAGAATTCTGTAAATCATACAAGAGAAGCAAGCGCTTGATTGGATTAATAAAAAGTTGTTAAAATCAGTTTTTAAAATTCTTTTATATCAATTTTGATGCAAGGTAATCGATTACCTACTTGATTACCTAATATCCTGCACAAAACTTATTCAAAGTGCTTGTTCTCAAGAGTAATCAATTACTCATCAATTTCTAATCTTAAAATTCTCCTATGGTAATCAATTATCGTACTCAAAAATCCACTTTTGAAGCTTTTTAGCACAACTCAATTGATGTAATCTATCCAAAACTATCTCAAACATATTCTTAAGCCTATCTAAACACACAATATAAGTACCACACCTATAAACATGTTTGATACATAAAATTGATTTAAGAGAAAAAACAAGGAGGGGAAAAACAAAACCAAAACTTAACCAAAAATTCAATATAGTGCCTTTGGTTCCAAAAATTGTATCCTTTCGCAACAAGACTAGCTTTGTATCTCTCGATGGATCCATAAGCATTGTGCTTAACTTTATATGCCGATCTATATCCAATTGGCACTTTGTTAGATGGCACATAGGTTAAGACCCAAGTGTTGTTCATCTTAAGAACAGCAAGTTAATTCTTCATGGCCTTAACCCAACACTTAGATTTAGAAGCCTTAGCATATGATCAAGGCTTAGTGATTACAAATATAGAGCAATTGAAATGATGAAAATGATGAGACAAATGATGATAAGAGAGAAAGGAATGAAGTGGATACCTGACACTTGAAGAAGTAGGTATGGTTGAAGCAAAATTACAAATGGAAATCCTTGAGATAAGATGGAGAAAGATGAGGTCGAGTTGAACGTCTAACATGGATGGGAAAAGGTAAGCTTTGGGAGGAAGATTGTTGGTATGTAGACTCAATGGAGGGTAAATGTTGGTCAGCAGAGACATTTTGGTTACATGGTTGAGAGGTGCTTGGATGGGAGTCAATAGGTTCAGCAGATGAAGTATTAGGTTGTTCCAATGTGTAAGGTGGATGTTGGTCAGGAGAGGCAGGTTGATTACACTTAAACTGAAAGGTACTTGGCTGAAAGTGAGTAGGTTTAACAGAGGAAGTATTAGGTTGTTCCATAGAAGGGGTCATGTCTATAGGTTTTTCACGAGTGATAGCCTTTGGAGAGAGATAAAGGTTACTACCAGTAGGTAAAGGGAAGCTATCTTGACAAGTAGTGTTTTGTTTAAGGTATGGAAAATGGTCCTCATAAAATATCACATTTCTATTAACATAAAATAGAATAAGTATTCAAATTGTATAAAAGGTACCCTTTAGTGTGTGGTTTAAAACCAAGGAAGATGCATGGGTTAGCACAGGCATCAAGTTTTCTACTGATTGTTGTAAGGGTATTTCCATAGCAGAGACAGGCAAAAACTTTAAAATGAGAAACATCACAGGGTTTGTCATGGAGCTTAGTACAAGGTGCAGTTTTGTGTAAAATGGGAGTGAGGATACAATTAATAAGAAAAATAGCATGTTGAATGGAAAAGAACAAAAAAGAATAGGGGAAACCACTGTGAAAAAGAAGAGCATGAGTAACATTGAGGAGATGTTGATGTTTCCTCTCTGCAATACCATTTTGCTCTAGTGTTTCAACATAGCTGGTTTGATGAATAATTCCCTTTTCTTGGTAAAAATTATTCATCAAGAATTCAGCTCCATTGTCACTCTTTATAATCTTGACTTTGGTGTCAAATTGTCTTTCAACATGTGAAATGGAGTTGATTATATGTCCTCATGTTTCAACTTTGTTACTCAATAAGAAGACCCAAGTATAGCATGTAAAATCATCAATTATGGTTACGAAATATTGATGCCCATGCATGGAAATTACAGAACAAGGTCCCCATATATCAATGTGAATCACTTCAAAGGCTTTTGATGTTTTAGAATTGCTTAAAGAAAAGGAAATTTTCCTTTGTTTAGAGTAATGACATGTGTTGCAAATATAATTTTTATTTATAGAAATATATGGTATTGTTTTATCATGGATTCTAAGCGCTTACATGAAGGATGTCCTAGGCGAAAATGCCATAAATCTACAGGTGTAGTACTATAATTTGGGTGCAAAGGAGAGGAACAAATAGATGAAGTTGTAATGGGTTTAGTTGTCAAAATGTATAATCCATTGGACATGTCAACTATACTAATCTTCTTCAAAGTGCTCAATTTCTGTATAACACATGAATTAGGGAGAAAAACCAACTTACAATGAAGAGATGATACCAGTTTGGAAATAGAGATTAAGTTAAAATTGAAACTCGGTATGTTAAAGAGGAGAAATTGATCATTGAATTTAATGGTACCCGAATGAGTGGCATGGGCATGTTGACCATTAAGGAGCTTAACAACAATTGGTTTAATAGCAGAATACATGAAATAATAAGATAAGGATGATACAATGTGATCTTTAGCAGTCGAGTCTAATACCCAAAATATTGTTGTGTAGTGTGTGTTATTGTTGAGAATGACATGATCAGTATTACCATTGTGTGGTTGGACAATAGTGGACACAAAACTACTTATTTGATTGACCTAGGATGAGCTAGAGGTTGTTAACTGGGCATTGGTAGAATGTTGCATTAAGGCTATTAAAGTATGATTTTGTTGAGATGTGAGACGAAACTCTTGATTTTCACCTTTCTATGATTGATTATTCTCAGTAGTGACCCTTTCTTCACCAGTTATAATGTTATTAACAGCTGAGTGATTTCCATTATTACTCTTCCCTTGTGCTTTTGAATCTAGGAGGAAGTCATGCTTCCTGTAACATGTGTCTACTATTTGGCCATTTCTACAAGTGTTCTCACTAAAACCATGCTTCCTAAAACAAGTGTTCTCGCTATGCCCAATCCTCCCACAAAAAGTGCATGAATTGGAAGAATTAACATCGCATTTCTTCCTTTAGTATTAACATTTCCATTGAAATTTTTACCCTGTAATTGTTGTTCCTATTGCACAACATAAGAGAAAATCTTGAAAATCATAAGGAGAGGTTCCATTAGCAATATATGATATTGAACATTGCTATATTGATTGTTCAATCTGCGGAGGAATTGCATTGCTTGAGCCTTCATTGAGCTATGGTGGTTAGGATGTCGCAGGAACCTTTAGTCAAGCATTTGCAGGTTTGCTTGAGTCTGTAATTATCCAATTCATCCCATATGATGCAAAGTTTGGTGAAAAACTCTGTGACAGAGAGATCACCTTGTTTAATGGATGAGGCTTCTCATTGTAGTTCGGATATGCAAAGGAGATCCCCTTAAGCATATCGTGACTTCAAATAGCCCTATATGTTTTCAGTCTTGTGCATCCAAACGATGCTTTGTCGAATGGGAAGGGAAACTGAATTCACGATCTAGGACGCGACCATGTTGTTGCATCTCCTCCAAGCGGTGTAATATATGTCGTCAGCAGGTGGCTCAGGCGCACTCCCATCAATGAATTCAAGTTTATTTTTGGCATTAAGTGTTGTTTCCATAGATTTGCTTCATGTATGGTAGTTGTTAAGCTCGAAGAACAGGGAAGACAAGCGGGGTAGCTGGGTTTTCACTAGAATGAAGGTAAAGATAGTTGTAAATGTTGGAAAGAGGTTTGGGTCTTTCACTCATGATTATAGAAAATAAGAAAGAGAATAGCACAACTGAGCTCTTCAATAAAAGCACTTTGATACCATCATAACAAAGCAAGAACAAAATAGAGAACAGAACAAAAAAGCTAAGGGAGAATCAAGCAATCCATTCTAATCTAATTCTTATTTATAATGGTGATTATATACAAGGGAAAAAGAGGTTACAATCAATGATAAAAGAGAAAGGCTATAACAAAAAAGATAGCAAAATAAATCACGTGTTGCATGATGCATGGACTACATGATATATGGGCTGCATGAGACATGTGGTGGTTCTGATTATCAAAATGACATCAAACGTATGGATAGAGGTGCTCAAATCCACCAACGTTGAAAACCACTAAAGATATTTTTGTACTTCTAATATACATGAACATCGAGGTAGAAATGAGGGACAAAAATCCTCTTTATTATCACTTGTATCTCTCTTATAGGCCAATTATATTTGTAGACAGGTCACTAAAGGTGTGAAAGTATAATTTTCCTCTTATCTTACCATGCTCGGTCATAATTAACTTGGTACTGAGCTGAAGGCGCAATTGTAGTCAGAGTGAGCAACGAGGGTCATGGTTTCGCTTCATCCTCTAGTGTGCCCCTTGTCAGTTTCCTCTCCATCCTCCGGTTTTCTCAGACACTCCCTATGGTCTCGCTGCTTCCGTTTCGAAAGTTGTGTCCAGGAAAGAAGAAGCGGCTTCGTAATAAAGCAGCCTTCTTTCTTCTGCAATGCTTCGTGGCAAGAGGTCCGTACTATTCCATTTCTTTGATTATTTCCCAATGTTTTATCTGACGATTCATTCGAGAAATTCTTCCTATTGAAGCTCGCGGGAGTTTTACTATTCTCAGCGATTCCTTTCACTACCGTGAAAGCTATAGCTAATAGTCCGATAGGGGAGTCGCTTCAGAGGAAAATGGAGGAGAGAAAGAAATTTGCTGTAGAAAACTCGTCTAAATTCAAGGCCTTAAGCAACGAGGCCCGAAAGGAGAGGTAATCCCCGGTAAGCAACTGTATCTATTCGTGTGCGTTTCAACCATCACCGTGAGCAGTCTGTTGCACTTGTGAGATGTGATGACTAGTTCATGTTATCAAATTCCAAATATGCTTATGCGAGAGACAAACCATAACCAAAACACTTTTTCTTTAAAAAAAATATCTTCCATATGTTTTTTAGTTTTGTTGGCGTTTTCTTTTGTTCAGGGTATGGTTTTGATTCCAGCAATCATGTGTTATGCAACCCATTACTAGTTAGGTTACTTAGTTACCCGTTAGTTTTAGTTTGAAGAAAGCATGATGTAGTTTGAAGGAGCAACGATGCTTTTAAATAAGAAAAGAGTTTGAGAGAGGGGGCATTTTATCATTTTGGTAACGTTTAGACTCCTGACTGGGGATACGTTAGAGTCTTTGGAATATCTTTAGCACTACTGTAATTTATCCTGGCAGTGTTACCAGAAAGTTCTAGAGAATAATACACATTATGGATCACGGGTCGCATGGTTCCGAAATTAACTCTTAAATTAGTATGATTTTAAGATTCTATATTCTATCAAACTCATTTTTTTTAAACTCATTAAATTCGTATAAATTTGCATAAACTCTTGTGTGAAGAAGAGAGTTAGTGAGAGTTTGAATTGAAATCTAATGGAATTTTTGCCCTAATTGATGTTACAATGACTGTTTTAGCCTAACTTAAATGATTTGAAGAAATTAACTTCTTTTTTAGATTTTTTTACTTTAATAACTTTGTTTTTATAAATTTATATTTGATTCATCATTTATGTAGTTTGATAGTATATTTTAGTACTAATATAATATTACAATTTGTTATGTTATTTTTCTTTGTTATGATGTTGAAATATTGAATCATTGCTATATTAATAGTATTTTACTAATTGTTTATGTCATTAATAGGTCTCTTAATATTATTTTTATATTATGTAAATTTTTACAAATTTCGGACCTAATTCTACTCATCAAGTTTGCGGAAGATGCATAAGTTTAACAACCTTAATTGGATTTTAACAACCTTAATGGGTGACAAAGCTGCATATCCAGGGCTCAAAATGAGACCACTACTAATTAAGTTAAACCAATTTTGTATCGATTGATTCACACACTTGAATATCTGATGGTGTTTTTTGGTTTTGGAAGCAATTTTCGGGAGTAAATAGATTTTGAATGAGAAATTATAAAACAGTTTTTAAAACCTAAAACATGAGTAGTGAATCAAACATGCTGAAAGGAAGCTCTATCCTGATCCAATTCTATCAACAAGTATAGAGCTCTCTTGATCCAGAGGGAGCAGCGCATATTTCAGTCAATGAATGAGACAAGATTGGATTTTGTGGATAGAAGATTATAAACTTCAAAGAGAGAAGATAGGAGAGTAGCAGAAAGTAGTGGTAGTTCTAACAATCTTGCAGTCTGTCGCAAGAAGCAAAAATGAAGACTGAAGACCTTCTTGAAAAGCTGACCTGTTTCTCTGACAAAGGTACATTTGGGAGGAAGAGCATGTTTGTTTTGCTGTTTGCAAGTATGTGAACATTTCTTCACACATTCTAAGTGTCAAAGGATCCTTCCTGTTGGATAGGAAAAAATTTGAGTCAAGTTCAATCTAACATTTTTCCAAACACACCCAAATACATTGGACCAGTTAGAAAATGGAGAACACAGATGGAGCGGACTGGCAGAGGCAGGTAGGCAAATTGACTGAAGAGAAGATTGTTGGAAAAAAAATTAGAGATTCCTTTGTTCTCTGGAATTCTTGCCAATGACTGGGTTAACCGGACCGAGAAGTATTTTCAGTTAAAAAGGATTTCCGACAGGGAGTGGATACAAATGGTGACAATGGCAATGGAAGGACATGATCTGTCATGGTTTCAGTGGTGTGATTCCTGAATTCCAAACCCGACTTGGATGATGTTTAGGAACACTGTATTAGACGTTTTCTGTTATCCATAATCCCAAATCCTTACAATATGTTGTTGGAATCTGAATCAAGAAGGCTCAGTGCAAGAATATAGAAGAAATTTGAGGGGCTTTTGCATGACCAGTTTTCCTCATAGAGCAAGATTACTTTTGGGGAGTCTTGAATGGGCTTCGAGGAGGTGGGAGCAGAACTTAACATGAGTAGCTGTCGGGGATAGCCTGACAGGTCTTTGAATGGATGGACTTAGTACAACTCATTGATAAAGATTCTTTAGTGCAACTTGCAAGGAAGCCAAAAGGAAGGAGATGGTGTGGACATCATTTTAGAATTTGGGTTTACGGTTGACTCAACCTCAAAAGTTAGTTCATGAGATAAGGCTTGTCCTCCATTTATATATACTACTTTGTCCATATTACTAATTAATGTAAGATCTCCTACATCTCAAGAGCCAGGAGTGTTACAGGGGAGAATTGAAGAAGCAATTTCAAATGAACCACAATTAGAGATCAACAACTACCAAGCTCAAATGGAGCCACAAGTGAAGATTTTGGATCAAGAACAAGAAGTTAAATGTAGCAAGGCATTACAAGAGGTTTGACAGAAAGATCACTTGATCCGTCTCAGTTTGAGGGGGAGAAACAAAAACAGAACTATTTGGGTGATGAATAGTTGAGGATGGCCAATAACCTGACTAGTAAATTATGCATTAAAAAAAACTGAACAATTCACCACTATTGCTGGAATTGCCAAACACAGAATGCCATGCAGGTGCATGCGTCTTCGTCTCTTGACATCTCAACTAGATGGAAAAACAGAGAAGATGGCGCAGGCAATACAGGAAAGATGAAGGGACAATTGGGATTTCTGAAGTTTGATCATTTTTATCTCATTGACCAGGTCCCAAACGGATTGAAACTGCTTCTTTCGTAACAACAAAGGTCAGAAGTAGCAGGAGGTAGTGTGAAGGACTTTGGTGATCATCAACTTCTATCATTTGCAATAGTTAATTCTCAATGGAGCCTTGGGGTTCTCGTTAGATATACAAAGGCATTGATGCTCTGTTATAGGATAAAAATATAGGAGAATGTAAATAAGTGTCTTGGATGCCTACAAAATTTATTTATTTATAATTTATAATTTATAATGAGCAAACATGACCAAACAGGATCATCAGGATCACTATTAATCTGTTATAGTAAATAAGGAATAAATTTTCAGTTACTATTTAATCATAAATAAGAAAACAATATTTAATTTTTAAAGAGGAAAATGAGTATCGGAGGAGATTCAAAGCACTCACTTGTTTGTGTTTGACCTAGGAGGGGTGGTGGCTATTTTGGGCCACAAGGCTCGGATTGACTTCATCTTCAAGCTTCAACCAGTTGGAACCTGATGGAATTTTGTTTGTAACTGTCATCAGTCATCACTATTCACTTGAAGGACAAAGTGAAAGTTTAGGGGAAAGGAGGGAGTATTGTTATGTAAACCCCATTAGTAGTTAGTTTCAATAGGTTAGTTAGTTGCCCATTTTTAGTTATAACTTATGTTTGAGGGAGAGTTTGATGAAGGCATGTTGCCTATAAATAAGAAAACGGGTTAAGAGAGGGGGAATCTTATCATTTGGGATAGGTTTGTACTCTTGAATACCCTGAGCACTAATGTAGTTCAACTCTGGCAGTTAGAGTGTGTTTTTAATCGGCAAAAGTTATTAGAGATATACTAGAGAATAATTAAGAGAAAAGGAGGGTTTCAAGTTATCATTTCATTACATAATCATTATTCTCACTGTTGCTTGTGCGTCCAAATTTTATGCTTATTTTGTTAAACATTCACTAATTTTCAGCTTTTGGTATGGAGAAGATCGGCCTCGTTGGCTTGGTCCTATTTCATATGAATACCCGTCATATCTTACTGGAGAACTGCCTGGGGATTACGGCTTTGACATTGCCGGGCTTGGCAAGGATCCTGTGGCACTTCAAAAATACTTCAAGTATGTATATTTGACATTTTTAATGGAAGGCATCATGCATGTGTTATTGCTCTGCTAATGTTTAATTTTTATTTACTTGTGTATCTTCTACACCTATAGAAATTATAAAATATGTTAGTTATTATGATATATTGTGGACAATAATTTCCTGTTTCTTCTAAATAGTTTATCAATAATCTGAACTGATTATTTCCAAAATTTTGACAGAAAAATGTATCATATAAATTAAAAATGTTTATTAATGATATCTTTATATTGTGTGTGCTTTGTATATGGTTATTTTAACATCTTTTATCAATAAGCTTTGAGATATTGCATGCTCGATGGGCTATGCTTGCATCTATCGGTGCTCTGATTCCTGAAATTTTAGACCTACTGGGAACCTTTCACTTTGTAGAACCTGTGTGGTGGCGTGTTGGTTATTCAAAGCTCAAGGTCAGTATGTCCAGTCCTGTCTCTTTGTTGAGTTTTATCACTCAGAATTTTCTGCTGTTAAATATACAATTATTCTTCATTACCCTCTCCTTGAATATATTTAATTAAATGAAAAGGTTTATTTGTTCTCCAAAGGTGCCGTGCTCTAGACATGATGGCTAAATGGCAAACGAATATAGATTTTTGCATATTTTGTATCCTGTAATAGTTTGTTTGATCGTGTTTTTGTCCTTCGCCTCATTGGCAATGTATTTTTAATAATTTAATCACAGGCTCTCGCTTTATAACACTATATGATCATGTTATGAGTGCGTTTCCTTTGTTATTTTAGCTAGGTTAAAGATAAAACTAGTTAAAATGGTTTCAGTTTTGTTTGGAGTGTCCTTGATTAGTCTTTAGCTAGTTAAAAACTGAAATACTAGTTGAAATTATTTCAACACCGTTCTATAAGCAAAAAAAGTCAGTAGTTTTTTAGGTAGTTACTATTTTTCTTCTGAAAAACTCATTCAAATTAATTTTTTCTTTAAAAAAAAATCTCCTATTTTCAGTTATTGGTGGATTGTTTTTTTAAATTTACCTTCATTAATTAATAAATTATCCTCACTTATTCTATCTCCTAACATGTCAGAACATTTCTTTTGTTTTTCTCTCATCCATTATAATTTAAATATACAATTACAGTAGTTTATAATTTAAATATGTAATTATAGAAAATTATAATTTAAATATTTAATTATAGAAAATTATATGCTAAATATATAATTATAGTAATTTATAATTTAACTAGTAATTCTGAAAATTTATAATTTAAATGTGTAATCATGAAAGTTTATAATTAAAAATATAATTATAGAAATTTATAATTTAAATATATAATTATAATAATTTATAATTTAAATATCTAATCAATTTATATTAAGAAATTTTATACTATTAAAATATATTATATTATTTTAAATATTTCATTATTGATCTAATAATTAATTATGGTTTATAACTTTTGGCTAATTCTTCTAAACATTTATAATTAATTTTTAACTTTCAGTTGTTCAGATTTCAACTAGTTTTACTAAATACACCTTATTTCTAATAAATGTAAATAGACTTGCTTATGAGTCTTTCAATTTTCAAAAGGGAGATACTCTAGACTACCTTGGCATTCAAGGCCTTCACTTTGCGGGAAGTCAGGGAGTGATCGTGATTGCTATTTGCCAAGCGCTCCTTATGGTAATGCTTTTACGAGTTTTATCCCCTATATACTTTGTGATTTTTGTTAACGTTTATTTCTTGTGATATTTTTCTTCCATCGGTTTTGAGCTGAGTGCTGTTCTAAGTGGTGGCGTGGTGTAGCATATATGATTTCAGATTTGCAATTAGGTGGTACAGGATGAAAAATTCCATTTTAATTCTACAAATGGGACATGTCATGTAATCCTTCATAGTCAAAAAAAACTCACGAGCCATAACATATTGTAACTATAAACTTTGAAAGTTAAATTCGTCCCCCACTATTATATGGAATTATGGACTAAGATCAAATAATTGGAGTTGCTTAACTACACAAGTTGTTCGTTTTCAGTCATTGATGTCTGCAGATGGATGACATTTATACTAATTAAGATTCTTAAACAGGTTGGACCGGAATACGCTAGATATTGTGGGACTGAGGCATTGGAGCCTCTAGGAATATATCTGCCTGGTGATATAAATTATCCTGGCGGTCCTTTGTTTGATCCTCTGAATCTGTCCAACGATCCTGAAGCTTTTGAAGAGCTGAAGGTTAAAGAAATAAAAAATGGACGTTTGGCTATGGTTGCTTGGTTAGGCTTTTACGTGCAAGCAGCACTGACGGGTAAGGGTCCTGTACAGAACCTTATTGATCACATTTCCGATCCTTTCCACAACAACTTGCTGGACTCCCTCAACTTCATGAAGTAGTTATGTAATATCAGAAAGGAATTTACATCCACTCTGTTGCTCTTTTCTGCGTTTTGCTGAGGTAATTCTGAACAGAATGGTATAGCCATCGGCCAGTATTCTTCTCATTCAACGGTCAAATCTCTTTACAAAAGAATACATATAAGAACTATCGGGCACGTTACATTTTTACACTGTAATTTAACAATATATTATTATATATATTACGATAATATGGTTAAATACCTAAAAAAAAATCAGATTGGTAAATTTTATAATAATAGTAATTGCTTCGAAGTTATTCTGAGTTATTTTTAATTGATTGATGGTGTAAATAAATATATTAATGAAAATTGAATTCTTATTATTATTGGTATATCGTAATAGAGATGACTTTAGCCTAGGTGTACAATATAGGCAATACATAAACTTAGCGTGTGTTTTATATAAATTAAGCATTTTGAGAGGCGTTAAACATAATTTGACGTTGAATGTGGTTGAACATGAAAACAATCTTATTCGCCAAAATAAATTACAACACTGAGGGCTTTTGGTTTGTGAATCATTTTAGTCTCCTTTTTTAAATAAATTACCCTTGTGTTTTATTGGGGGAAAAAATACATGTTTAATTACATTCTGGAAGACAAAAAATATATTTCAGAGTAAGTAAATTTAAAAAATAAAAATCATTTTAAATTACATTTTAGAAATTCTAACTCAAAATGAGTAAATTTATAAGAAATACATTTAAAATTAATTTTGGCCTAGTCCATGCAAAGTTCATCCATCTACAATGGTATCCTAAAGGAATATAATTTTATTTTTTTACAGTCCTAATGGAATATAATTTTATTTTTTTACGGTCCTAATGGAATATAATTTGTTCGAGTACCAAACCGGCAGTGGGGGAATTTTCTTTTTGCATTCCCTCTTCTTCTTGCACCCGTAATTCCCACGATACCTTCGTGCACTAGTGTTGCTTCGCAGCACTGCCCTCTCCACACCTAAGCCACACCCTACGGCGGGATCAATCTATAACATTACTTCATGTACCCTTTTGTCATTAATTCTCAAGCTAAAGACTCTTCTCTACCAAATTTATTGTTGTCAGCGTCAAGGTAGATCTATGTTGTTTTGAGGGTGGACAAATGCATTTTTATTTTAATAAAATTATATTTATGCTCTAATTTTATATATTTGATCTCTATTATATTTTTATATAAAAATAAATAATTGTATTTCCTATTTTAATATTTATATTTCTTATTCATGTGTTTGAACTCATCATCGATTTTAACTTTTTTATATGTTTATTATTATTTTATTTATATCCAATTCGAAAGTCATTTTTGTCTTTTTTTTTTTCAATATATATGATAATTATTATTATATTTATTTTTTAATAGATTGTCTATATTAATCTTAAGTCCTAAATCCATCATTCTTCGGCACACACAATAGTGCATGGATGAGGGAGAAGTTAGGGAGAGGAAGGAGAAGCTTCTTGACAAGGAAGAGGGAGGAGGAGAGAAGAAGGGACTCGAGAAGGATATTACGAAATAATTAGGTGATTCATAATTACTCATTATAATTATAGATATTAATATTATAGATTACAAAATCCATAATATATAAAAAAAATTATATTAAAAATTACAAAATTCGTAATATAGGTAAATAACAATTACAAGTTATATAATTCATAATTATCAAATTTTATGTTATGAATTACAAAATTTGCAATATAAATAATAAAAAAGTATATTACATATTATGAAATCTACAATATAGGTAAAAAAATACATTATGAATTACGATATTCACAGTATAGTTAAATATACAATACAGTTAAAAAATACATTATGGATTACAAAATTCAAAATATAGATAAAAAATTACATTGCAAATTATAAAATCTACAATACATTTAAAAATATACATTACAAATTATGAAATACGTGAATTTTACATTTTATGGGAGCAAAAAAAACAAACAGGGGGGCAAAAATGAAAAAATTTCACTTGGTACTTGGTGTTGCTAAGTTTCGCAGGAACATTGGAGGAAATTTCTTTTCACACCCTAAATTTGAATTTGCACCATTTAAAATTGTGGAATACCTATATTGTTTCCTTCTCCCTCATTCCATCCATGCTCTCAACAACCACCTCACCCTATGGCTACCTCGACCACCCAACGCACAACATCCATTACCCCATGCAAATCACCCACCTCGAAGCCCCCCTAACACCCCATATGTCCCACCCCTTTTTCCCCCCCAAAACAAAACAAAATGATCTACACCCATGCCCCCATAAATGAGATCAAACAAAATGCCCTCTGCCTCACCTCCTAAAAAATACTAATAAAAAGTATGTGCATTCTATATCACTTCATCCGAAAAATGGCACAATGTCTATGTACCTTTCAAATCAATTGATATAAAATACATATATAGTATGCTCCGAATAAGATATTTGGAACAAGTAGTCATACTTTCAAATTAATTTATGCAAAAATGAAAACTTTTTTTTATAATTCGAATCAACTGACCATAATATAAAACTAGTATGCCCCAAATCAAACTAGAACCGTGAGTATGGTTATGGATCACTCTATTTGGAACTGAAATATTCTTTTAAATTTAGGATCAATTGATCCAAAATATATATCAATTATATTCCAAATCAAGTTGTTCATAACAATTAGCATGGTTACGAATCACTTGATGTGGAAATAGAATAATTTTTTTTTATATTTTTTATCAAAAGATCTGGATGTAATTAGTAGTTTTGGAGTAAGATATCTGGAATAATAAGCATGAGTTTTGAATCACTTGATCTAGAAATGGCTCTAGAGTAGTAAGCACAACATAGTTTTGAATAAATAAAAAGATGTTGCTTTGTCAAATGAACAATATTTAGGAGGAGGAACAGTAGGAAGGAGGAGGAAAATAATATTAAAGACACGTGAACATATAATTAAATTTCAGAGTTTAAAAATACAAAAGGGAATTTGGGTTTAAGGTGCAGAAGTATACAAAGGATAGTGGTATAAGAAGGTTTAGTTATTACATTTGTGTCTACACATTGTGAGAAGGAGAAGACAATATATACTTCCTATATATAGATAATATCATGGTAGCTAGTTACCTACACCTTTGGGTAATTGACTGCATCTTTTTGGGATGTAAGTTTTGGTACATGTAAACTCATGTTAATAGATTAGAACAAAATGGTAATTAGTTACACTTATTCTAACTAATTAGATTTGCCTCTAAAATCTTATGTGTATCTTCTTTGTATTTAAAGGGGCTTTCATTTGACTCTCAAAACACAAACCTAAACTCATTTTTTAAATATTTTATACTAATAATTGAGAGTCATTTGGTGATTTGTGACTACGTAATGATATTTCGAATTATCAAAGATGCTTGATTTTGTGAAGAAAATCATGAAGTACAAAAATTAATTTTCAAATTATCATTGTGAAAATTTAGGACAAATTTTATTTAAATATTCAAATTTAGGACAAATTTTTATTTTTAAAGTTAAATTAATATTATAAAATTAAGTTTCATATTATTTTATAAAAAATATATAAAAACTGGCCAAATTTAGGTCAGCTTGTCAATCCTCTAGCTCACCTATTCGTAAAGTAAGCTAAGATCTAGGATATATAATTTTTCCTAAACCTTTTTTGGCGAGCCATTGGTGCGTAGCTATAAATGAGCTGGACTAGATTGTTTTTCTTGTGTTGAAAATCTATATTTCAATTGATTTTATAAATCATCTACTTATTTTATAGTTTATTTGAAAAAATCTTGATCTATCAAAAGAGTTGTTTTTAGTTTATATTAAATTTTGAATTGGATAATTTTTTCAAAAGAATCTATTTAACCCATTTTAGATTCCTTGTGGGAGTAACGAATTGCAAGGTGACATATTGATATGCTGGGAGGATGATAATTTGCAAAAAAAATTGTATACATTGGACAAGGGATGATTTTTAATCTAGTGTGATAAAGTTTAGGATTTAGAGTTTGTATTGGCCGATAAATAAGTACCGCTCCAAATACTATTTTATTATATTGATGTTGCAAGTATTTGGTTGCAATAAATATTTAATACTAACAATTACATCTTTTTACATATATGTAGAACATCTTGCTAGGGTATTTTTAAATAAAGGTGAAATAAAGAATATATATATATATATATACTATAAATACTTAATTAGATTAATTGATAACATATTATTTTATTATGATAAAATTGGATATTTGTTAACATTAGTCATAAAGTCTCTTGTTTCTAATTGGAAAGAAAAGTTTTTTTTTTATATATAAATGTGTTATTTATATGAAATATCTATCAATTTTGTTGATGATTAATCTTTGTCAGAAAACCTAATTGACCATTTTTAGTGAGGTCTCCCTTCCCAACCACATTTTTTCTATATACATTTGTAGTAACAACTTGTTGGTGAAGAAAGGTTGGTTAGTAAATAAAAATATGGAGAAGTTAAGGGGGAAAAAAGTTCATTTGTTTATCCTATGTGCTCATTGATGTTGTTACTTTTAAAATGTGCAAACAAGGTGATGCAATCCATACAAAGAAGACTTCAAGAGAATAAGTGAAGACCTTTTCTTCCAAGAACAAGGACTCCTAATAGGCATATTGGACCTACTAGATGCGTCATATTTGGAAAACCTAAGAAGGATGAGTTAAAGTTGAAGTTAGAAGGTCCAAGCTCATGTGAGCTTGAGAATATTAGATAATTTTTTTTCCTTTAGTTGTAAATATTTGAGTTCTCTTTGTAAATATCTGTATAATTGACTTTGTGGGTTGACCCTCAATTATATAATCACCCTTGTTTTGTAGGGTTTTAAGAGAAGGATAAAATAGGTTATTTGCTCTAATTTGGGTTTGAAACTCAAAGAGAATGAAAGATGTCTTTTTAAGTTTCTCACTCTCTTTTTGTCATTCACACCCTTAATCACATGTTGAGTCTAACTCTTATTTTTAACCCCCTCCCTTTACTACGCGTACATGAAGCATTTTATTATCATGTCAATTTGACTATGGTTAGGAGTCTAGCCATGGTTAAGGAGTCTTGCACCCCAAGATTTATTCCTCTATCTATAGCTCTTATGACTCATATAATCACCTTTGAAAATTGAATGAACTTGTGAGTTATGAGATTCTTCCTTTCTTTGCACGAGTTTTTCATGAAAGGGTGACTCTTCTTCATGTCTTTCTTCAAAGGGAACCTCCTTGTAGTAAGTGTCTACCTAAAATCATCTTCAATATGTTGAATTGATCCTCCGTGTTTCTTACATTTTTTATCTTCTTCACTGTTGAGCTTTGAGTTTGTCATTTTATGTGTTGTTTTCTTTTATTTCAACCTATAAAAAGGTGAATCCTAAACTATAAAATCATGGTTCTATCACAAAGTATCCAAACCTTTTGAATTATATATTTATTAAAATTCATAACTTATTTTAGAATTATGGAATAAAGTTAACTTGTTTAAGAAAATGAGCATGAGATGTAACTATCCATCGTACATAAACTTTGAGAAAAATCAGTTCCATGTTTAAAATTTTGGTCACTAAATTGTGTCACTAAAAATATTTTATAGATGAGTTTCAAAGATCTTTTGCAGAAACAGTTTAAGAAAAAAGAAAATGAGTTTTCCATAAGTTAAAAATTAACTTGTATATAGACTAATTTTTAAGAAGTTTTACATCTTTTAACAAAACTATATGAAAGTGCTTATACTTATTTATTTATGTGTAAGGTGATGGTAATTTATTGAGAAATTTATTTTAGGCTTAATTATGCACCTTGTTTTCTATTTGTATAAATTTGAAAATTTTGTCTCTTTATTTTAAAATTTGAAAACCCTGTCCAAAATTTTAAAATAAAATTATAAATTTTGTTTAAACTATTAAACTGAAAGCATTGAATATTAAGAAGCTCAACTTCAACATAGACTTAATTGGAAGACATGAAATACAATAACAAGTTGATTAAAAAATCATTAACCTTAATTAAAAAATAAATGTTAGGAATATTTTCTATTTTTAATTTATTTTAATTAGTTAAGAACAAGTGTTAGGAATATTTTAATAATTGAGGGACATAACTTCTAAGTTTTAGCATAGGGAAACAAAATTTCTAAAAGTAGAAAAACAAAATGTTATAAGTTTGGAAACATCATTATAGGAGAATTTCTCCCTGCATTCCCATAAGTTCTTTCTACACCTTTATAAATCTTTAAAATGGTAAAAAAACTCTTAATGAAAACAATAAAAATTTAATTATCATGCATCTCTTTCTCTTCCTCTCTCATTTCGCACCTTTCTCGTTTCCTTCTCTTGCACGACTTCGTTTTTCTTCTCACTGAATCAATGACTTTCTCTTTTTCTTCGTGCGTTTGTGTTCACCCTTTGTGTTTGTTTTATTCTTCCTGATTTAAGTTTGCGTTTATTTTATTTCAGTACATTATGGAATCAAGTTTTTTGCAAAATGTTTTTACAAGTCTGGATACCCCTGTCTAGACTTGTAAAATAAATTGCAAAATTTTTTACAATCCGAACTTGTAAAAGATTTTGCAAATTTTTTTACAAGTCCAGATATCCCTATCCGAACTTGTAAAAAAATTTATAATTTTTTTTACCAAGGATTAAACTTATTTTTTTACCTAGGAATCTTTAAAACTTTTCTTACATTATGGAGGTGCAGGGAGAAGTCATGGGGTGTAGGGAGAAATTCTCTCATTATAGTCATCATGTTCAAGTTATTATCCATTTCGAAATTTTATGACTTCATGGTTTGATCCTATTGAAATGTTTCGATGAGTTAAGAAATGAGTGGCTATAATTGACCTAAATAATGAAGAATTTTGAATATCATGAAACATATATAATTAAATCTTTTATATTTTTTTCTCTTAAAAATACTTTTGAAAAAGTTTATTTAAACAAAATTATATTCTTATAACAATATAGTCAAGCATATCTAACGCTACCTTAAAAAAAAAGAAAGAAAAGAAGAAGAAGAAGAATAGCAACAAGTTGGAATAGTGGTCACTTGCTACTCGACCTGGTACAAAAACTTGCTATCCAACACTTGTTAAAAAGTCATCAAATAATCCTATGGACTTTTTTAATACACGCGGGTATCCATGGGTACATGTGAATATTTTTAAAAAAATTCTAGAAAAAGATTTTTTTATAAAAAGTTTTATAAAATAAATCATTTATTTGTTGAAAAATATACAAATAAAATTATACTATTTTCTACAATATTAACTAGATTTAAAATAGATAATATATATAGACAACATTTCATACAAATAGAATGTTTGTTTTATATTATTGACATTTTTATAATAAATAATTTTATTAATCATAAAGTTTTTATAAAAAAAAAGAATAAGATTGATATCAATGAAATTTGACAATTAATATTTTAATTTAATTTATTTCATAAAATTATCTTCAACTTAAATATATATAATATTTTAGTTTAACAGGTAGTAGATACCTACAAATTCGGATACTATGATACTCATATTCATCCACTAAGAAGCGGGTAAAAAATAACTCGTACCTATGACTTAACCTGGAACTGGATCAGGTTACTAACACATTGGGTTAGGAATGTCAATAGTTGACTTTGTACAACTAGGAAATATTAAATAAATTATATCTCATAAAATTTTACCCTTAAAAATTATAAAAGAAAAAAAAAAACATACCTTCAAAAATCTTAAAAAAATCATACCTCAAATCATGTTAATTCACTAGTCCATTATTAAGGCATAAGTCATCATTAAATAACAAAGTTTCAATATCTTTACATATAAAGATGACAAACAAGTTCTAAATATAAATAAAAGGATCCAAGCAAGTCCCATCCATAAATAAAAGGTTCCAAAATAATTTTCAAAAAGTGTATAGGTTTGTGCAAAGGTTGCATTCAAAAAGTGTATAGGTTTGTGTAAAGGTTGTATGCCCAATAGTCGTAACATATGCAGGTTGATACAGTGTTAGCTGTTTAAAATATAACTTCATTCACTTCAAACATTAATCTGAACTCGTTTGAAGAAAGAGACTGCATTCATTGATCAGTAAGATCTTGTCAAACACGAGAGACATAATCGGTTAGATATAAGTTAGGTATCTATTAGACAACCCCAAGGAAAGAGTTTCTTTTTCTTTTTCTTTTTTTTTTTAAACGAAGCTACAAATAATACACAAATAACAGACCATCTTTCTCAACTGATTAATTCTTAATCATGCCAAATCACATTCCCTTTCCTTCTCTTAAGCTTCTTCCTCTCCTATAGTCAACCTCCGCATCAGAACACGATAACCCCATCTGATATTTCCTGCAGATTCTCGAAGATTCCATTTTGGAGAATATATCCTCATCATCTACGAGAGTACGGTTCTCTGGTGTACTTAATCCAGAACTGTTGCTACAGTGCCCTAGTGATTTATGATCTGACACGAAAGAAAGTGCATATTAGCTTACAGGCACCTAAACTCCTAAAGAAAACAGCATGAAGAAGTAGAAGCTAAGACACAGGACATCCTACTTGTTTTCTCTATACAATCACTCACAGAATTGCCCTTCAACTTTTCTAGATAATATACAAATACAACTGAGTACATGACTAAATATGATTAATGCCTTACATCTTACCGGAAGTTACAACCTTAAACCATTGAAAGTACAGTACAGTACAGCACAGCAGACCATGTCTCTAGTTATAGAAATGAGTAAATGACATTATATATTATATATAATATTGAAACCAAATCGTAATTAATTTAGAAGAGTTACTCTATTTTCTTTTCTATATTCCCATGATTTCTCAAGATGCAAGGAAAGAAATCAATATTTAGACCAAGTATTTACAGCATACCTTCATATCCTTGACATATAGGGGCCTGATTGTGTGCTTCCTTGCCTACTGGACCTGGATCTGATCTTAGATTTCTCGTACTCTGCAACGGCACCTGCGTCTCCTGAGTTTTGAATCCTTTCATTAATGAAGGCTCTATGCTTTCTTCCATTGATGACTTGCCAGAAGCAAAGGGCATCATGGTAAATGAATCCTCCATTACATCAGAAATTTCCACATATTGAGTGGTAGTTATAATCTCATCCGCACTGAAACCAAAGGATGCTCGGTAAGCTTCTATTTCTTCCACATCTTGCTTAGGACTTCTAGCATGCCTAATCTGATGTCCATTTCCGCCATTAGATTGAACATCTGAATCTTTTGAAACACTTAATCTCCCACCATTATGAGGAAATGGAGGATTTTGATCTAAATAGAATTGGGCATAGGTAGCAGGGCAAAAGAAATTTGTATCCTGGGAAGCCATAGTGACACCACTTGTGTCATGACCAGACACCCTCCCAGACCCAGTTCTCTGATATTTTCCATTCTCGGGAGATAGTGATGAACCCCACTGTGGACGGAACTGGCGTTCAGGAAAAGAAGATGATAAACAGTCACCCGAGTTCCTTGATATTGGAGATATAAGGCTACTGGCAGGACTTCCAGGGTAGAGTGAATATGTAGCTTGAAGATCATTTGAAGTGATGTAGTTGCCCTTGTCACTGTTTTTGAGATTGACTGAAGACGAGAGAAAATGAGCAAAAGGTACATCTGGGGAAGAGGGAGTTGTTAAATGAGCCAACTCAGGTGGAGGAGTGAGAGGAGCAGTAGATGGTTCAGTAGTGAAATTTGAGAAGACTGGAGGAGACACCGGCTGCGTTTCATGAGCATATGGTCCAGTGGCAAACATTGTAGATGAAGGACCCCCAGGTGAGTTAGCAGATAGGGATAAGAAACAACTAGGTGATTGTGCAGTTGAAGGAAGAGCAGAATGTGTGAAGGATGCTGGTGAAGAAGGTGGTGCTAAGAGAGAAGGAGCTAGTCCTGTGGCTTGATTGGTCAACCCAACCACTTGAGGTCCATTTGGTTGAGACGCTGGCCCACTAGTGTCAGGAATGCGAGATGCAGGTACAATGCGCTTCCCACCTTTCTGTGAACCAAAACAAGAAAATGCACCCCAACATCCTCCCCACCTCTTTCGCTGTCAATGCAAGTGAAGCAAATATAGATTACTTAACAAGAAAAAGGAGATCAATAACAGGTAGATTTGAAATGAAACAGTAACTATTGATAAGGCTTTTTGAAATTTTAAATATTTAACAAGAATTCAGCCTCCGAAACATCAATAAATATTCCATCATATTTTTAAATAACCTTCAGGAATGCCAGGATAAAAGTTTACACTTGGTAATCACTACATGTCTTTTAGGATCTAAGTTTTTATGGGTGATAAAATTATATGAAAACTGTTAAACGGGTTTCTAAATTAACATTAGCATCCTATACATTGCAAGGTCAAGTGACCCAGGGTCCTTTTGGCTGCTTGATTCTAGTAATCTCACCCTTAATTTATATGTGACAATTTGACCCAAGGTTGTCAATAAGGTTATACGACAATGGCAACAAGGACCTTTACGTGCCATACTACCATGGTGGTCTATGACAAACATCATGGCGGACAAAAAGAAAATAAAATATATATATATATATATATATGTATATGTATATATATAAAATATGATGCAAAAAATAGTAAAATAACAAACAGATATATTAAAACCAACAATATAACAATCTAAAATTAATGCCATTCGTGATTGTCATCATAAAAAGGCATAAATTCCCAACCAACAAAAGGATTAAATAGTCATTTTGGGTGTTTGTTTCTGCCTTGACATTGTCCTTAAACTAAAAGAAAAAATAAAATATAGCTTTTATAAAAAAAATAGAAAAAAAGAATTGGAATATGGCTTTTTATAAAAAAAGAAAAAGAGAGAACTGAGTGGGAACCTACTACATGAAGACTCTCGAAGAATAAGAGAGAAAGGACCTGCGTAGAAGCAAAGAAGGAGTTGTCGCAGGTCATTGTTGATGGTGGGGGTCGTTGTCGGAGGTGGTGGCGTTCACAGAGCTCATCGTTGGTGGTGGGAACGTTCGCAGAGTTCATTGTCGATGGTACCAGTGTTGGCGAAGCTTGTCAACGGTTGTGGCAGCATTCGCAGAGCTCAATGATGGCGGAGGCAACAACAATAGATGTGCTCATCAAAGGCATGCGAAGAGGTTGTCACAGGAAGGAGGAGGTTTGAATGCAAAGAGAAACAGCGCAATAAGGTTTTGGAATGGTCAACTTGTGTGTTTGGCACTAAAACGGGTCGAGTCATGGTGTGGCGTCCACCATAGTTATCATCTCCTGCCATGATGCTACAGTCATGGTGCCCACCATACATGAAATGGCAGAACTGCCTCATGAACATGCCAAACGGCCATCGCAGATTGCGGCTAGGGGAGCCACAACGTTATGGCGCCACCACAATCGCCATGTGACAACACTGATTTAACCTTTAGATATTTCTAGTGTCATTATGTATTTCCCTTTCAATTTTTAACCTGATATCCTAGTCACCAATAGTTTCTCCTTGATAGACTGAATTTTATATGTAAAACTCCCCAAGGTTACCTCCTTCACTTGGAAATTATAGTTAATAGCATTAGCACAAATGACATGCTTCACTCCAAGATTCTTAGACTTCACATAGTGGTTTCTTCTAATGACCATAAAGTCACACAAATGTAAGGCAGAAACCCTGAAGCAATTCTCAAGATACATTTGAGAGGTTTTAGAAGGAAAAAGGAGACTATGATTATATGGCAAGGGAAGTTTATGCAATTCTTCAGTGCATTCAGTCAGAAAGTAATGAATGCCATCCTAACTTCTGATATGGCAAAGGATTTTGTTTTTGGCTTCTCTAGCATACAGAAAACAAAATAAACAGAGGGATCCGAAAAGTTTTTTGGTTTATTTAGCCATTTTCATTTTGGTTTGAGACTGGGCTGTTTTCTTTTCTCTTTTCAGGAGAATGCTGTTGTCCCCTCCTAGATGCATATTCTCTTCTTTTATCAACAAGAAGAGAGCATAAGATCAACAGAATCCATTCTGCATGCATCTTGAAAACTTGAAGTTCACTAAAATTCTTTTTAGCAATTAAAATGCTTATCAATGAAGAAATGAGATCATAAAATATTTGGAATAAAAAAAAAAAAGACAACTAAAAATTGGCAGGCCTGTTTAAGAAAAGCTTGAATATTTTTACAGCTCAAATACATTTATGTAATGTAATCATATTCCTATTAATAGAATGGTTATCCAAATTGTGAACTTCCAAATTATTGGAAAATGTTCACTTTTAGTATTATGCAATTTCTGCCAATTACTGTTGTGTTACTGTTTACTATTCTCAAGGACCTCTAGCAAAATCAGGACTATGTTTTCGTGTTAATATATACCCCAAAACTAGTTTATTTTAAAATGCTTTCTCAAATTGTATCATTCGAAGAAGCAAATAGTATATGGTTAATAGTATTTTATTCCCCAATCATATCCTATCTATTCCACCAATCTTATGCAAAATATCAACTTATTTCATTTAGATAAAATGTTCAATCCAAGTACCAGATGGTATAACAGTGAAAAATGGACAGACTAGGTAAATAGTAAATCCTAGATAGCATGTGCATAGCAAACAACCCTAAAACCACTAAAGCAGGACATAGCTGAGAGCAGATAGCAGGATAACCGCTATTCTGAATCTTTTCATTACTGTCATTACTTAATTTACTATATTTATTATATTATATGTTATGCTTTATTATTTGGTTTATTATACTATTTAGTTTACTATTACTCTTTAGTTTATCATATTATCTCTTGACAGTTTATTATTAATATTATTTTTTAATTTACTAAATTATACGTTATGATTTAAATAAGAAAAGTTAAAATGGACTTAAATTGAAGTCCAAGAAACCAAAACAAAAAACAAATAGAAACAGTGAAAAACATTTGGCTCACATGGCCCAATTCCACTGAAACCCTAACTCACTAATCATATAGCTAAGTGTCACCACCGCTCTCAGAAACTAAAACCCATGGCAGAGATCAAAGATGGAAAACCGGAAGGTTTAGGATAGTGGTGGCAAAAGAAAGGTGGCAGTGCTATCTGGCAATGGCACAGGTCACAGACGCTTTCCAGCATGGCACAGGTCAGAAACACTGTCCAATAATTGCACAGATCAGATACACTGTGCGGCAAAGTCACGGATTTCAGATCCTCTCCAGCTTTTGATTTTCAATGCTCAATCGCAAATCACAGCCACAAACATGTGCAACTTCGGCATTTTCTTCACAAATCACAACTGCATTTCACGCGACAGCAAACCTGCTATTGCATAAGTTCAGATTTTGCAACCAAGTCCTGCAATTTTCTGCAATAGCTGCGCTATTCACTACATAGGATACTAGATTTTGGAGCACTGAAAAAAATCTTTGAATTTTTTAAGTTATTCTTATTCCACAGGTTGATAGACACAAAAAAGAGGAATAGTAGAGGCACAGAATAAATAATATATGTGATAACTGAGGTAACTTTTAGGATAAATGATAGAAACAAAGGTGTGACCAGATTAGGATTAGGAACTGAAAAGAAATTAGGAAACACACCAAAAAGCTACTTTCTCTGGATTTTTTCATTTTTTGGCATCTAGTATTATTAATAAGAAGGAAGAGAGATTTCAGAATAACAGAGAATAAGCCATAATCCAAAACAGATGTGCCATGAGAAACCAAGAGGCACAAAAAATTTTCAATAAAATCAGGCACTCCCAAACTCTATGCATGAAGGAGGTTCTTCTATAACCATATGCCCACCACTAGAACCAAAATAAACAATCTTGACACAGTTCTCAAATCTGATCTAGATGCTGGAAATAATTCCTTAAAACACAAGTAGTTTGTTCAAGCAAAATAAATTGCAGAGCAGTATAGTAATGAAGATAATAGTGGCTACTTGCTAATAAATGTTAAAAGTATAATATCCTTCTAGCTTCAATCTACATCATATATAGTAGCTACTTGTAAAAAGTAAATAAACCATATAACAGTACTGGTTCTCGATCCCATGCTTGAACTGAATTAGGTGTTAATCTGACATAACATCCATCACATAATAAGATTACCATATCAACATGGACAAGTTGTCAAACTTGAGAACCTATGCAAACTCATGGAGCTTTTGTAGATTGAACTACAAGTTTACCAAATATAAAAAATAATATTAAAAATTGTATAATGACATATATGCAAAACAAAATACTCTGACACAACAATACGCAACATTTCAACTTCATAATAAAGCAAAGTCGAAAACCACAATGTGATAGTACATTAGCACTAAATAAGATGAAACTACATTAATGATAAATCATATAGAAACTCAAGAACATAAGTTACTAAAATGAAAACATTTTAAAGAGTTAGTTTCCTTAAATAATTTGAAACCTTGTAAACACTCTAACTCTTGGGTCAATAGGGGGCAAAAATTTTTATTTGATTTCAAAATCATTGACTCATTTCTAGCCTCAAGAGTTTGTGCAAGTTTATCAGAAAAGAGTTTGACAATGAGTTAAACTGCCTTCTTTAACTAGAATCATAACATCTTAAGAGTTCCCTTTGTGAGTTATTTATTCGAGAGTTTGACAACCTTATCCACATGCGTAATCCAGGCTATTAGGACTATTGACACAAACTCATAGACACAAAAGGAAAAAAAGAACACAGAGAGAAAGGAAAAATCTACTGGTTGTTAAAAGAAAGAAAGTAAAGCAAAAATATATAGGTTATTATAAGTGGCAGGTAGTCCTTCAATAACTACCAAAAAAACAGCAAATAGTTATTAATAGTAGGGGTTTACTTTCTTATTTCTATTGTGTATTATGATACCCTTGGACAAAAAGAATTCTTGGTAGCTTTTCAAAATCAAGGTTTACATAGCACAGTATAGCATGAAGACAAGCGTGGAAGTGGTACTATCCATCTAGATTCTGACTGAAAATTTTAATAAAAGAAACGACCAATTGCACCAAAAGAAGTAAAGTGGACCACATTTCACACTTATTAATGGGGCAAGATTTGAAAAGTAATAGTTCAGCCATCAGATCCATCCAAGTTTAGTTCAGGCGGGCTCACTAGGTTTCAGGCAGTGAGAATTATTTTTCGTCCATAATGTTCTTGAAGACTAACAGATGCAAGTATAACACAGAAAAACAATGGCGCCCAATATGTAAACTAAGTTACAAATGCAACTATCATCATTTGACATGAGATCTGAGAAAGATATGTGCTTATAAGAGAAAAAAACAGCAATGAACAAACATAAAAAAGAAATCCCCAACGGAAAACAAACAGAATTAGTGTTAGGGTATCAGATCTAACCCCAAAACCCTTTTGTCAAAAGCAAATAATATACAGTGTGGTTATAAATGAAATTTGTAAAAAAAGTAAATTTAAGGATGTGTGAGATTGAATGAGAAGGATACTCTTTCGTGCTGAGGAAATCGATTTTGCTCAGACCCCATTAGATAGTAGCTGGGCTGTTGCTGTTGCACTCTACTGGAACTGTCAGGTTGTTGGGTTGCGGACTTAAACCAAGATCTTTCTCACATTTCTTCTCCACAACAAAGCATGGACTTCTAACTTCTTGATGTAAAAGAACGAGGGAGAATATTAATTAATTAATTTATGGCAACAATCAAAGGACAAAGAAAGACAAAAGCGAAAAAGATTGAAGTGTGAGTGATGAAGATAGAGAAAAAAGAGACGGAGAGGTCGGGACAAGGGCTATACTTTATATTATCATTATTATTACCGAAAAAACACGCATAATGTCCTATAAAATTAAGAATTTAATTATGCAAACAATTTTATTTTATATAATTTAACTTTTAAAGAAAATTAAAAATAAAACCAGTTTTAAATTTTAAAATCTAGTTTTTATTAATGTTTCATTTCAAAGAATGTATATAACAGTGATGATGACATTGTTAATAGTGATGTAATGGAAGTGTTTGTTATAATTTATTCACTATGTAAATAATAATGATAATATTAAAACAATATTAATGATGATGATTTGGTATGATGTTGAATACTAATGTCAAATGTTCAATAATGATAGAGTTTAGAAACTAATATGAGTTTTTTTATTAAAAAACAATGAAAAATGATAATGGAAAAAAAGTTGAAATTATACATATGTAAAAGGCAAAAAATGTTAGAATTTATTTAAAAAATTTTTGTATTTAAATTTTATCTAAATATGCATGACTAATTTTTATTTATACATGATTTCTAAAGTTTATTTTTGTCTTTTCTTCAAAATATATATATATATATATATATATATATATATATATATATATGTATGTGTGTGTGATAATTATTAAACGTAATTATCACCAGTGTCATTTATTTAAGGTTCAATTCACTTTGTGTCTTTCAATTATTTTTATATTCATATTTTGCCCTTCAACTTTTAATAAGTGGGTAAAATTTGTCCTTCAGTCAGATTTTTAAATTTATCTAAAATTTATAAGTTAAGGATCAGTATTAATTATGTGGTTAGGATAAATATAAAAATACAAAAGAGAAAGTTCTTCCAAGAGTCATACCACTAGATTAAGGTCCACTTAATTTTAATTTATGCATTTTTATGGTACATATAAGTATAGTTTCACACATAAATATAAAAAATCAAATCTCACAAATAAAGCATGCATCATACCACTAGACCAATGTTAATTTAACACTAATTTATGCATTTTTATGGTACATATATGTGCATATGTATTTTTCTAACCACTTAATTAACACTAATCCTTAATTAACTATGTCACATCATTCATAAACTTCTAAAATCCAAATACTAAACAAGTCAATGTGCGGGAATTTGACGAAAGGACAATGTTTACCCACTTTATTAAAGTTGGTTGGCAAAGGTGAGAAAAAAATGGGGGCACAAAGTGAGCTGAAGCTTAAATAGAGGGATACCAGTGGTAATTAAGCCTAATTATTATTATATTTATTCATTTTTAAAATATATTTTCCACTGGTCTCATGCCTAAATAGAGGGACATTTAACACTCATTGCTGGCAGTAACGAAGAGGCGGTAGAAATCGGGTGAAATGTGTGAAAATAGCATGAAAGGTGGCGATGATGGCAGTAGAGAGGTAACAAAGGTTAGAGTAATAGGCAGGAAGGAGCGTGAGGGATGACTATGGTGGTGGCGATGAGGTAGTGAAAGACAAAGTAGGAGACATGAAAGGATCGTGACAAATGGCGACATAAAGGTGACAAATGTTGGAGTCAGAGTAACGAAAAAAGTGTGATAGACGGGAAAAGTGATAACGAAAAGATGACATACATAGGTTAAGGTGAAAAAAACGAAATGAGCATGAGAGACAGGGGGCAGAGGCAATGGAAGAAGTAAGGAAATTCGATGTGGTTGAAAATAAGACTGTATTTTTCAGTTTTCAAAATCTAAAAAACTACTTTCGATAGTTTTCTGGAAAACCAAATTTCATTTTCAACATTTTTAAAAAAAAAAAAAATTGGACTTCTAGACATGTTTTTCTTGTTTTCTTAAAATAATTTTCTTAGTTTTTTTTTTTTTTTGAAAAATACTCCAATTTAGTTGTCCAAAAACTAAAAAATATATGTGCTTCTTAAATTGAGAATAACTTATTAAAGTAAAAGAGTTGTTAAAAGTTGTTCTACATGTATACAGACATAATTATAGTAGTTCATAGGAAATTAGAAATAAATTAAATTTTCACATATAAGATTGTGTACCAAATTCAAGACCGAGATAGCACTAATATAGAAGTTTAAATATCACATATTAATAAATGATATTACAATTTTGCTAACTAATAATGTTTATTGAGAATTGGTGAATCCAATGCTATCATACTTGATCGGTTTAGTGACTTGGTTGGGATATAAAACCACACTAGGTTAAGGATCACCTTGAGGATTATTAGATAATCTGTATGACTCAATATATATTAAATTTTAATTTTATATTAAAGTTATATACATATTATTTATCATCATTATATGAAAATTTGTGTTCGGTGATCTCATATACGTTAACGTTGAACAATTCAAAGATAAATCTACTTTAATAGTAAAAAATTCTAAAAAATTATTTTTTTTATTTTTTATTTACTCATTAATCGTGCTAGATGGTTTGCATATTAAATATATTATTTTAATAAAAATTATATTCACTCATTACTTGTGTTTGTTGATTTTTATACTAAATAATATTATTTTAACAAAACAATAATTGTTTCATCAAACAATCTAAACTCAATCCAAAACAACTACCTATGTTATGTATAAACACTTCAATAGTAAATAATCATTGGTTGGATCCAAGAAATTGCAAACCAATATCCATAGAGAATCTTAATATTTATTTACTACAACTCTCATTACATGGATTCAAACTCATATGTGTGTACTTTTTAAATTGTGTAATAAATTTTTTTTATTCATGTACTTTTTTTGAATTTTTTAATAGTGTTTAATAATTTTTTCTTATTCTTGTATTTCTTGAATTTTTTTTAATAATGTTTAATAAATTTTTCTTGTTCATTATTTAATCTTGAAATTTCAATATTAATTAACCGCGTAACTTGAAAAATATAGTAATATAAATAATATTAAGATATATATTTTATATTATAATTATCATCCATATGCATAAAAGTCTATATTTGGTGGAGTGGAAATAGTTCTTTATATATCTGTTGGTATCAAACTCTGTAAATTAAATGCCATTTTTTTACTTTTCAAATACAAAACAAGCTTGCAAGAATATGTTTCTCAAAAAAAAAAAAAAAATAAATTGCAAGAATACTTAAATAAATTAAGTGACTCACCGATTACAAACTTGCAAGTTGCAAAGTTCATATAATGATGTTGAAGTGACGCAACATAAATTTTGAACTTGTGCCAATTTGTTGGTCACTGGTTTCACAAAAACTAGTCCGAATTAACCGGGTCTTATCGGGTTACGGGTAATTCTGATCAAACAAAATATATTCAGAATCCAGTGTTACATGTAATCAGCTTTCGATGTAACCAGCTGGATCGGCCCAACCGAGTTTTTTAACATTGGTTGATTCTGAATCCCCTGACTAGAGGGATTTTTTTTCACCTATCTTAATTTCCTAAAACACCTACCAACCGAAAAAAAAAAAATCTCAAAAATAATCCTTACCCCCCTGTAACCTAATTTACCTTTCACTCTTTCTTATTATTCTTTCCTTAGTGTCACACACATACAATGTTCCTCTCTTATCTCTTTCTTCATTTTCTTGCTATATTTTTCTCTTCCTTCCCCGTTTCATTTAAGTTTTAAAACTAGCAGGTATTTTTTTTATATAACTGGTTAAACTATGTTAGTTGATAATTTTTTACTCTCTACAGACCTTTTACTTTTATAGAGACTATAATTCGTAGATCTCACATGTATTATACATACCATCTTGTTTGTAGAAAGTAAATTTTTTTCCTTCTACAAATAATATGATTTGTAGAACAGGGATAATTATTCTATGAACCCGTAGATTCACAAAATAGTTCTATAGACTAAATTATTTGTAGAAAACAATTTTTTTGCCTTCTATGAACAGTTTGATATGTAGAAGATGATCACTGTTCTTCGGATTAGATGATCCATAGAGCATTTTTTTTTTCTTATAATGTTTTATTTTTTATATTTTTATATAATATTTAATATTTTTACATTTTTTATTTTCCTTATAATATTGAATTTTTTAAGTGTATTTCTTTATAAAATTTAATTTTTTTATACTATATTTTTTTATAATGTTTAATTTTTTATAGTTTTCCCTAATAATATTTATTTTTTTACAGTGTATTTTTTAAAATTATAGAGATGCTTAGGACTCGAGGAACAATTTATGAATTTGGTGTAGTTCATTTTGGCAAGCATATACATCCAACTGTGTCTGCATGTAAAAGGTGTGTACCTATACCATAGTCCGAGCATAAGGAAGTAATACACAAGCAAGTAGTCCAAGATAAACTTAGGGTAATAGGTTTTCCATGAGGACTGGAGGATAGACATTACTATTATGTTAATTTTTATTAATATTTAATTAACTATTTTATTCATTTTATTAATATTTAATTAATTGTTTTAATGATTTTTTATATGTTTATTATTTTTCATGTTTAATTAATTAATTGCTTACTTAATTTTAATTAATGTTTCATTAATTGTTTTATTCATGTTTCATTTTTTTATATGGTTGTTATTATTCATGTTTAATTAGTTAATTGTTTACTTATTTTTTATTAATATTTAATTAATTGTTTTATTAATTTTTATTCTTGCTTCATTAATTGTTTTAGTGATTTTTTATAGGGTTGTTATTATTCATATTAATTAATTTTTTGTGTTATTTATTTTTATTCATGTTTAATTAATTGTTTTATTCATCTTTATTCATCCTCAATTATTTGTTTTATTGATTTTTTAATTAAGTAACTACTTTTATTCAAGATTAGTTAATTATTTTATTTGTTTTTAGGATTGATTAATTGTTTGTGATTTTTATATGGTTGTTATTATTCATGTTTAATTAATTATTTGTGTTGTTGCTTCTCTTTTTGTAGGATCATGAAGAACTAAAATGTGTCTCACACGACAAAAGTTGAGCATGTTTGCCTCATCCCAAGATCAAGTAAGGGATTATGTTATGGATTGCGGCTTACTCCTGTCAGTTAGTTGTATTAAGAAGTGACATAAGAAAACATCTAGTTTTTGTTTGCCTATTAGGGAAATGTCTTTTACACTTGAAGATGTGACATACTTGTTGCATATGCCTATTATGGCTTGTTGTAAAATTATGAATTCATGAATGGTGAGATGACAATTCCTATGCTGGTTGGGGTAACATTACAGGATGCATTTTGATGAGAGCACTTTTTGCATAAGTGAAGCAGCATATATATCTTGGTTGAGGGTTGTATATGAAGATAGATATGCAGAGATGCGATGGGAGATGATTGTCTAAGCATATTTGTTACACCTTATTGGGTATACCATTTTTGCAAACAAGAGTCTCTCGGTCTCTATCACCTATCTACAACATTTGTTGTTAGAAGTTTGCATTCTAAAAAGAATTTAATAATAATAATATATCAATCATACCATGCGTCAATAATTAACAAGTAATGAATTCCATAATAATTCAAATCAGTCATGACTGCCAAATATAAATATGTACTCATCTCGCCATATTGACATCTTTTTTTGCAAATGGTTATGCATAACAGACAAAGATTTTTCACCCATACCCAACAAATCAACAATTTCACGATAGCCACAATCATAGTTATCAAAATCATGAGTTAACTCGTAAAATCATATAAGTTTATGAGTTTACAAGCCCCTAATTAGTTAAATCGCATGTAAAATCAGAACAGTAGTAAACTCGGTAAAATTAGAGTAAACTCAGTAGATTCGAGTAAACTCGTGAACAAATTTATTGGGTGGTGTTTTTCTATTCTTACTCTAATTTTGAGTGTTTTGCATATAATTTGTTCTTGTCTCTAAAAAGATTTTGAAATTTTGAGTGTTTTGACTTTAATTTGTATTTATTTGGAATAATTTAGACTTATTATATGGATATGAACTTATTTTGTATTGAAAATTTCCAATTTTTATGTGATTTATGTTGGTCCCAATGGGAAATCTAGAAGGGGGTTTGAATAGATTCATCATAAATATTTTTAAAATTTTTCCATTCAACAGTATCAGAGTAGTTAAAAAATTTCCCCTTTCAAAAATTTTCAAAATCTACCTTGTTTCACAAAAATGGGTTTTTCAAAAATTCAACCTTTTTGACAAAGTACCAATAAACGCAACTCCTCCAATAATGATTTCAAGTGTAATTGAAGAAAAACTTAGCAAGAATGCTTTTATAAGTTATTAAGAATAAAAAAGAAAGGGTGGAAAGAGTAAAAAACCAAACCCCACAAATCTTGGGTAAAAACCCAAATTTAATATCAACTAAAAAGGAGAAAGAATTAGATTCTCTACAAGAAAACTTTATAGATCAATTACAGTTGCAAAAACCCAATTAGTGATACTCCAATAATTTAATAAAACTGAAATTCAAAGAGTGTAAAGAAAAAAGAATTTGCACAATGATTTATGTTGGTTCAGTCAACGTGATTTACATCCAATTTACAAACTTAGGTCTTCCACTAATATGTTTTCTACAAAATTCTCAATACATTCAGACCACACATACAAATTTTAATCCCAGAAAGATTTAAACCATACACAAAAAGAGGTTTCATCTTGCACCCTGCAAGAGTTTGCTAAATCGTGACACTCTGTCACTCACAACGCCTCACTTGCAACACCCTGCTGCAAGATTTCCCAACAATCTCAAAAAGACCTCAAGAGATTGTAAAACTTGTGCAAAAACACAAAGGATGGTATAGAACAATATCAGTTGAAGTAAAAAATACCCAAAAAGAAATATAAAAAATCAATGAAGTCTCTTCCTTGAATCTTGAAATTGAAGCACCTTCAAACCATCAAAAGTGGGTATGAATCTTGGAGAGAATTGAGTAAATCGTACAAGAGAAGCGGACACTTAATGGACCTTTCAAAAGTTGTTAAAATCAATTTTCAAAATACTTTTATATCAGTTTTGATATAGGGTAATCGATTACTCACTTGATATCCTGCTCAAAATTGATTCAAAGTGCTTATTCTCTGGAATCATCGATTACGGTTTTCAGGTAATCAATTACTATTTAAGTAATCGATTACCTTGCCCAAAATTCCACTTTTAAAGCTTTTCTAGCATAACTCAGCCTATGTAATTTATTCAAAACCACCCAAAATATATTCTCAAGTCTATCTAAACAAACAATACAAATGTCACACCTATAAACATGTTTGGTACCATAAAAATGATTTAAGAGCAAAAACAGAGAGAGAAAAAGCAAAACCAAAAGTCAAAACTTCAAAGTGTCTTATACTTATGTTTCAATGCATTTGGTTCCAACAATTTATAAGCACATTTTTAATGAACTAAACTTTTACGATTCTACGAGTCTAGTGATGTGAATTCTCAATTTTGATAACCTTGGCCACAATGACCATCAATTGCAACATTAATTATGCTTTGAACAAATGGATGTATGAACACAAGTAATTGATTTATCAACATCACCTTTATATTTAGTTCATTTCCAACATATATAAACTTTGACGACTTTTGCGTAGAACAACTATAATGAGCTGGAAAAAATGCATCGATATGTTCAAAATAAGATGGGTCACGTTTTGTTGATATCTTAACTTGACATGCACGACCTTTTTGTCATCCTTTGATTTTTACCTTCTCTTTTGGAGGACACATTGAAGTACGGTCATAATCTGCAATTTCTCTTAATTTGCTTTTGATTGTAATTTTCCCTACTATGTTAACCTCTTTAAAACAGTCCATCATGACATTAAACTCTGGCTGGATTGTCAGTTCATTCTCATAACAATCATTCTGCACATTACCAAAACCAAGTTGTTTCCACATTGGATGAACTGCACAAAAAGGAATACTCCCAACTATATATGTGGCTAGTTCACGTGCACAAGAAAATTCATGGGTAGTTTTGAATACACGTCTACACTTTGAACTATTTATACCAATAACCTTGACCCAATCATATTCTAATGTAATAAGATTCAATGCATACCTAGAGACAAACCCACACAAATTCTTGTACAACGTTACATTAAAGCTATGTCCAACAACATTGATACTTTTCTCGAAAGAAACTTTAATTTGAGTGTGTTGTAATTGTAGTAAGATGTTCATGGAATCCCAATAGTTACAAAGGTCACCCATGCTGGTACGTAGTAATTTTTTCAAAAGTTGAATGTGATGACTCAACCCTATTAAAAACAAATAAAATTTGGTTATAAATAGTTAAGGAACATAGGGTAATTTATGTTAATATAAATCATACATATTGTTGGTTGTGTTCCCTAAGTGCATAAACTTATTAGTCTAATCTCTCACAAATCTTTTCATATGAGGAGTCACGCAAGTACCTTTTAAATAATCAACAAATAGAGGTCACACGGTTCACAAGCAACTTTAAATCTGATAAGATAACCTTCAAAATCATCTTGATTGTCACACTTTTAAGGTCTTCAAGGACTGCATAATTTGGTTTCATGCATCTTGTAGATGAACCTACATTTTGTATTTAGCCTTCACATTTTTTTGGATATGGTACTCACACAACAAATTAAATGTATATAGAAAAACTATTTGTACTACCTTCATCAAAGCTAAATCCCTATCTGTAACAAACACTTAAATACTGCATCACTTTTTTAGAAAAAGTCCTTTAAGATGTTGAAATGTCTAAACAAAGTTATTTTTCTATTCAACCTTTAAGCAGACAAAGACAACAGAAAATGTCATCCCAGTTGATGTCATCCCAGTGGATGTCATAGCAACAATTTCAAGTAAAGGCATTCAATATTTGTTAGTTTTATATGTACTGTCTAAAAGGAGAACCATGTTAAATGTGTTAACCAATTTCACTAAATCAGAGGGTGTCCAAAAGATATCACACAGAACTTCTATCACTTCATCCATTCTATGCTAGTGAATATACATATCACGCTTAAGTAATTTCATTAAATGTTGCATCTTTGTTCTAGGACCTCTTTGAGATGAACGAAATGCGTACCATGCATTGTAGATTTGCTTTATAGTTGTAACATTTTTTCATTGTGGTCCTTTAGGTGAGGAGAATATTCTTCGGTTTTACCATATTCTTCGTTATATGAGCAAGAAATACTTTCTCCTCACCTATCAAACGGTCAACATATAGATGACTAATTAATGTATTTGCCAAAGCGTGATTATGAAACTCACATACTACCTTTAGTTTCCTCTCATCTTGATTCTTTAAGGGTTTTCCTCTTAATCTGAATAGACAACTGCACTTTATGATCCAAATTGTTTTACGAAGAAATTTCTCGTGGGCTTTGTACGATTTATACTTCCCACTTCGCTCACACCCCAAATCAACAAAAAATTTACTTTCGATTGTACTTGACATTAATATGAAGATCACAAAGCCATTTTCAAATGCTACTACTCCTCTCATCCACTTTAATGACTCATCTCAAATAAAAAACACCTACAACAATAATAAATAAAATTCAAATTTTCAATTTTAAATTAAACTCAATCAATGTTATTAGATTTGGCCTAATCTCTAACTTGGTTAGGGCAATGAGTCATGGGGTTAGGGGTTTATAATGAACCGCACGACTCAAATTACATTAAAAAATATAAATATTTTATAACCTATATAATTTTATACTGTAAAAAATTATAAAACAATTAAATTATACAAAAAAAACAAATTAAAGAAGTTAATGTCAACACCAGATTTGTGGCTTATTTGATGTTAATTTTAGTGCAATTCGCAATCGTAGAAGGGCAAAGTCGTAGAGATTGGACAAAAATGCAAACACACTGAGCCATAGAAAGTGAAGATTGAATGTAAAGAATACTATTAGGGGTTTTTCCTCATTCTAAACGACTTCATTTCACCCATTAAAAAAATTCCTCCCTCAAGTCAGAAAGACTCATTAGGTTTTCAATTCTTAGGCGAGTCTAACAAAGTCACTATGGGTCAGTCCGATTCTGGTGTATTTCCAATCTGAAGGGTGGCTCGAACCGATTATATGGACGTTTCTCAGTCGAATTGGTTGAACCGACCATCCGAGGAAAGTTTTAAAACATTGAATTCAATTAAACTAACGCAAATATTGATATAACTTATACCACTGTACTCATGAATGCATATAAAATCAATAACATTTTCAATAATTTGATATCCTAATCAATGTATACTTGTTCATCATCATTCAAATTTACTTCATCCTCCTCCATATTAATTTTATCTTGAATATTATTTAAGAATTCCATTAAATCTACAAAAGATATAATTGTAAATTCCTAAATTAAAAATTTAATTTTAGAAATAAAGTTTATACTTCCAGATATGTTTATCTGTAAGTATAAAATTTAATACTATAGATGAATTGGTTCATAGTATTAATTTTTTATGCTTACGGATCAGTTAATATGAAAGCATGAAAAATAATACCACAGGCAACCTATTTTGTAGTATTAAATTTTATAATTATAGACCATCCGATCGGAAAGGTAAAACATTCCTACTACGAATGTTGTTGTCCATAATGCACCTACTTTTTCTCTTCAGATGGTTCGTTCAGAAAGAAAGATCACTTATAGGCTTACAAACCTACCTGTCCGTATTCAGTTCTTTTTTTCAACATGTACTCTGTTTAAGCCATCCTAAACAAAAATAGACATCCTTTTAACATGCAATCATGCATACAAACAAATTTTTAATAAAATAGACAAAGGACTTACCTTACACAGCAAAAATTTGTGAAAAGGAAAAGTTTGAAGAGAAGAGGGCAGTCGCAACAAGAAGAAGATAAAAGGATGAGAGCGAATATAGTTTTCTTTACTAATATCATTGAGGGTATAATAGTTTTTTTATAGGTGAGTAGGTGTTTCAAGAAACTTGGTAGATGTCACAAGAAAATCCCTACTTAAGATTGTACAATGTTGATGTAAAAGTAGGGCTTCTCACAATATGTAAATTCCTAATTTGGTGGTGGGATTTAATATAGTATATACAAAATATTTAATATAAATAAAAATTTTTCTTTACATTGACATTTTATAACAAATAATTATATTAGTTATGCACTTTTCGTAAAAAAATAGCATGGATACTAATTAATATTTTAAATTTATTTAAAAAAATGTCATCATCTTCAAATTAAGCAGGTACTAGTGAGTATTGGTGCATGATACTACCCATTAAGAAACGGGTAAAAAAATTTGTATCACAAACGACAAGTACCCATTTAAATTATTCGTATTATTTTCATGTGTCTTATACGCAAGTGTGAATTTGTTTGTTATCCTTAGTTAGTTAGGGTTGTCGATGGGTAGGGTCTTGATAGGGTATTATATTACTTGTCTCTTACTTGCATTTGAAAAATGAACATGTACTTGATGCCATATCGACACAAGTAACAACTTTGATCCCAATTCTCATATTTCCTCGGTACCTATATACTTATATCAATACTAGCGACTCACATTTTTTCTTGTGTATATGGATAGATTTACATAAGTTTTTTTACCCCAAAATTTCACCAAAAATCACTTTTAGTCATTAGAATTCAAAAATATTTTTTTAGTCCCTGATTCACTTTTAGTTATTCTTCTCTAGTTCACACCATTAAAAAATTGTCGATAGGAAACATGTTTTTGTACTCATGAATCATTCTTTTCCTCAACCCCTAACCCCTCAATCTTCAATTTCACGTTCGGCGCAACCAAATACACTAGAACTTATAAATAAAAAATATTAATATAAAAAATAAATTAATTTTAGGGACTAAAAACTATTTTTGAATTTTAAAAATCAAAAGTGATTTTTCTGAAACTTTAAGGACAAAAAACTTATTTAAGCGTATAAATAATATATACACATAAACAAATGTAATATAAAAAAAAACCCAATATAACAATAAGTAAGTGTAAACATTATCTATATTCACCGCTAATAACTCAACAAAGCAAGTCATAAAATTTAAATTGTAACTATGCAATAAAAAGTAATTAAATTTGGACATTAAATTATGTGATAATTATTTATCATTTAACACATTAAATAAAATAAAAATATATGAATTTATATTATAATTATATAATATATAATTTATGCATCTATACATTATATAAAGGGAATTCATCTATACATCATATAAAAGGAATTCATCTATATATCTATATATTGTATAAAGGGAATTATGAGTTTTGGTGTCCACAATTTGTAATACCAAAACTATCCTTTATTTAATTTTTAATTAATATTCTTGTGCTAACTAACTTCCTCACCTTCTCTCTATATATTTTGTTTAAATTGCACTCCACTTTAATTCCTTCAAACTACCCTAATCATGTTGCTTACAAGGAACTATGGATGGCCAAATGGACCAGATCCTACAGGTATCTGCAAAATACCTCCACACAAGGCGGGTAATTACTTGCAAAAATGGGTACGAGACGGACCTAGACTCGCAAAAAATGTGTGGTATAAGTACTATAGTATCCAATTCACCCGTACCTTTCATATATATATATATATATATATAATATTACATATCGTAATTTTGAATGAAAAATATTGTTAAAAACATTATTTGTATCATAATCTATGATGAATAATATAATTATAGAATAAAAATAAACATATAATATATTTGACGCAAATTTACTAAGATAAAAATACAATTTACAAGAAAAATTGATTTATTTATAAAATAACTCTTAATAAACTTACATTATTAAATTTTATGTAAAAAACAAAATTTTATGCATAATCATATAAAAATTTACGAAACATCTTATAATTTGTTCTATGTTCAATGTTATGTTGGTTTGTTTTTATATTATGTTTATTTATGTATAAAAGATATTAACTTATTGTTTCTATACATAAGTAAAGTACGGGTCGCAAGTGCAAATATAGGTACCCTGCAAGTACGTGGATGAGATTAAAATTGCTACCTACTTGGGTACGAACCTTTTAAACACGAGTATGAGGATGAATACTATAGTACCCTACCTAGACCCTACAAGGAACAATTACTTACTACACATCAATGTTTCTCACCTTTTCTTCCTTATGTTAAATATATATATATATATATATATATATATATATATATATAGAGAGAGAGAGAGTGGACGGGAGGGAGAGAGAGAGAGAGTGAAAGAGTTAGGACACGATGGATACTATAGTGTCCGATCTCATGCAATTTTTTTGTAGGTTTAAACCCACTCCATCTTTAGGTCCAAATTGCATGGTTTTTTTTCACCCCAATGGTAATTTTGCATGTACCTGTAAGGAGTGGTAAATTTTGTCATAATCATATTCCTAGTTAAGAATGAGGAAAATGAGTGGGATTTGAAATTCAAAAAGCAAGTGTTTGTTGCTCAACGATTATAAGTTTCTCTGTTGAGTTTATTATTTATTATATATTATTATTATATATATTCAAAAATATTGCAATGACCTTTGTGTATGGGTTCATGTGATTTGAATTGAAATCAATAAATGGAAAAGACAGGAGTATTATCGGCAAAAGAAGCCTTTGAGAAGCTTGAAAAGGTGGGAGATGAGACGTATGGAAAGGTGTATATGGCAAGAGAGAAAGCTACATAAAAGATCATCGCCCTCAAGAAGACTCGTCTCCACGAGGATGAAGAAAGTGTCCCTCCTACTACTCTTCACAAAGTTTTTATTCTTTGAATGCTCTCTTACGACCCCATGTTGTCAGGTATTCTTATGACTAATCTTATTCTTCTTGTTTGAGTGTAACCCTAAACCAACCTTTCAATCACACACAACACGGGTTATTGAATGTCAAACAAGGTGTGAACAAGGAAAGGAAGACTGTCCTCTACTTGGTATTTAAGTACATGGATACCAATGTTAAGAAATTCATTTGCTCCTTCCGTCAGACTAGAGAAACTATTATGTCTCTAACAATCAAAGTAATTTTTCAAATATCTTTCTTTTTGTATTCAATATTCGATTCTTTCTTATCAATTTTGTGGATTTGGCTATAAAGCTTGATGTTCCAACTATGCAAGGGCTTTGCTTTCTGCCACGACCATGGAATCTTGCACAAGTAGTGAACCCTTTCACTTCATTTCTCTCACACCTACACAAAAAGTCTTTCAACGCAAATTCTGTCTTTATTTAGTTGAAGGGACTTGAAGGCTCACAATCTTTTGATGGACCGAAAAAAAATGATGCTTAAAATAGTCGATTTTTTGGACTCGCTTGAGCATTTACTGTGCCAATTAAAAAATTTACGCATGAGGTAGAAAGACGAGAGATAAGGTTGATTGACCTAAGTGAGTTCCTTTTTAAAAATAATTACCTAGACGAGTCTATTTAAAAAAAGTTACCAAAGTCAGCTTGTTTTATGATTTAACTTGGTCAAACCACAATTCCAATTGTAGTTTTAGTGTCATGTCAACTCTGTGCTAACGTGGCGTGCAGGGGACAAAATGCATGAACAAATTATAAGTGGGGCTTGCGATTTTGACCAATCAACCACAAAACTGCAACTGCGAGTTGTGGTTTGACTGGTCTTCGACTAGCACCCCATCTTTGTTTAATGGTTATAGACCAGCACGCAATCCCACTCACACAAACTGCAACTTCCTGTTACGATTTTATTAATTTTTTTTGTTTACCTGCTTTGCCTAATGCATGTTTAGAACAAATTTTTACACATATAAAACATCAAGTTACAAAACACCTTCCTTTTTCCCAGTGGTTAACAGAACCACAACTGGGTGTTTCAGTTTGTTTGTTTTAAAAGCATGGTTGAAGAGCTTATCATTTGTTTTAAACTAACATGAAAAAGCATGTGACAAAATTTTGAAAGCATTCATTCACCAATATATTGTTCAATTTTGGTATCAAGTGGGCTTATCATTCAACCTTTTAAGATTGAAGAGCTTTTAGGAAATGGTTCTTGGTATCGGTGTTTCTGGTCCAAATTTATTAACTCTTACTCATGATGAAATTGAAGTTCCACTCCTTAACAAAGAGATGGATCACACCAAAGACTTATTGAAAGATCATAAATTGCAATAACAGAAACATGGTTGTTTAATCATTGAAGACTTATTGAAAGATTATACATTACAGTGACAGAAACATGGTTGTTCAATTATGACAGATGCATGGACTAACCAAAAGTAATGATAATAATTTTTTTGCTGAATAGCCATGTAAGGATCATGTTTGTGAAGTCAATTAATGACTCTAAATTTGTCAAGACGAGTGAAAAACTATTTGAGATGTTTGATTCCCTTCGCAAGAAATTGGTTATTTGTGAAGAGAATGTTGTTCAAGTTATTCCAAATAACAAAACCAATTATGTTTTAGTTGGAAAATTGGACTCTTGTGCAGGTTGGAAACTCCCAAGAGGATGGAATGAAACTGGCTTGAAAACAGGCTTGCTTACTTGCTTTCAAGCAAGACGGAAGAATGAAAGGTTTCACCTTGCTTGTTGCTTGCTTACTAGAAAAAACGATAATCTGAATTTTTTTATTTTCATTCTCAATCTTGAATTCCTTCTGCGAAAAATTGCTCCCTGAAACCTACCAGACAAAGAAATCCCATACCCTAAATTTAGCCATATGGAGCCACCATCGTCATCTACGCGTGTTTTTTCATGGGTTTTTTAAGACCTCAAGGGAGGATACCGATGGATCCTCTAAGCTCATTGCATAGATTTAATGCTTGAAAACACTAGGAAGTTTCCCGTAATCAATAAGGCAATTGAAAGAATAGTTCATCTTGTTGGCTTTTTCTATTGCCATTACTGTACCAGTAGTTTATTGAAACAATTCACAAACAAAAGAAATTAGTATTTTTCTATCATTTTATAGATATTTGAAGTTCTAAATTTTCTATTATTATTTATTTTATTTTATGTTTGTCTTTAATTATTTATACATTAGAATTATAATTTTGCACCTCTCTCTCTATATATATATATAAAGAATTCATTTACTCCAATCATAGTATAAGAACTATTGTGCAAGAATATGAATGGCGAAGATCAACAATAAATCTCTTACACACATATATAAAAATATATATATATATATATATATATATATATATATATATATTATATTATCATTATACCATTCGGTATATTTTCATAAAGTTTTTTTTAGTTGTCGTTATGGACATATGAATGGCGAGGATCAACAATAAATCTTTTACACACACATATATAAATAAATAAATAAATAAATAATATAATATAATATAATATAATATAATATAATATAATATAATATAACAAGATCGAAGGGATAGTACATCTGCTATTCCCGACAATGATCATATTGTTATGATAAATATCATAGATAGTGATGATGAAGAAGATATGACTGAGGAAGAATGAAATCATCATCAAGCAAACATAGTCATGCTTAGTTAATAAAGTTTCTAGATTATCATCAGGAATAACTACACAACTAAAACAATTTGTAGAAATACTCACAAATATGTTAAAGTAATTGCACCAACAAACAAAGCTGAATCTAGTAATAGAAATCAGACTACACAGGAGAATAATAATTCTAACAAAGATAAATCTATTAGTTAAATATGAATTTTACACCAACTAATAGTTCACAAACACAAGTACAAGAAATTTCTATGGATAGTACATCTAATAGGAATCAAAGATCAGAGACGTTTCCTGGAACTTCTCGAAGATTAAGAGAACACAACACTAGGAGACAAGATCTCATCCAACATCCTGGAATCTTAGACTTCTACACAGAAGAAGATCTATTAATGTTAGAAGATTAGAAGACTTAGTAGATACATAACAAAATGTTGAAATAGGATCTAATTCTAGAATAGATTCTTTAAATCCTAAACAGTTATACAACATAGGTTGGTTAAGCTCCGAGAGAACTAGCCTCTACAGGTATAGGAGAATAGAAGATTTTCACCTACTAGACAATACATACGAGATAATTCCTTTAATATCTCAACAAACAACTACACAACTCCTAAATCAATACGGGAGATATATTCATATGGGATTAATTACTATTGGTGTAAGATCCCTAGCTAGACACATGATTGGTGCTAGAGCCTTAATAGTTCTCCATGACACCAGATTTCAAAATAATGATTCCCAAAGCATTATAGGTATACTAGAAGTTGATCTAAATCAACCTATATCCCTGATATACCTTACCCCAAACTTTACACTTACTCTTCCAGACTTTGTAAATCACATTAGTCTAGAAGTATAAACCATAGGATTTGGAACAAATTGGATAGGAGATAACCTACACCTAAACATAACCTTCATAGGAAGAATAAGTAATTATATTTCTTCTATGTATAGAATAAACACTAGACCATTAGAAGAAGCCATTAGTTCTATTGGTACACAATTCTTACCAGCTCAAGCCTTTACTAGAAGAAATGAGGGTCATCTATGGAAAACTCACTTACAAAGGGATGAACGAAATCCCATTACAAATCCAAACTCTGCTATTTTACATAATAGATCTAGAGGCCTTAGTTTGAGCTTTACTGATTACAGAAACACATCTCTAATAGATCTAGAACAAGATCGAAGGGATAGTACATCTGTTATTCCCGACAATCATCATATTACTATGATAAATATCATAGATAGTGATGATGAAGAAGATGATGACATGACTGAGGAAGAATGGAATCATCATCAAGCAAACATAGCCATGCTTAGGCAGGGAACTTTAGAAACCATATCTAAACAAAATTCCCCAGAACCAATTCAGGTTAGCAACCTAAATTTGGAACCTTGGGATCTAAATTTGGAACCGTGGGATAATTTTCCCCAAAAACATAATGAGGTTATAACACCTCAAGAAAATGATATAAATGATACAGTTAATATCTTTTTACAAAATCTAAAACTTGAAAAACAAACTGAAGAAAAAGAATATTTTTATAAGCTTCAAGAAAAATTTAAAAACAAAGAAGATGATGAATCATCTACAACCTCTGAAAATACAAAAGTAGGATTAATAAATGAATATGAAGAATCATCTGCTACAAATTATAGGTTAGATCCAGCTGGTACACAAAATTACACTCAAGGATTTCTTCCAAGAGAAACTGCCCAAAACATAGTCTTAAGTGATAACAAATATACTTCTCATGGTAAAAGATTACCGGTAGAACCAAACTTTCAAATTCCAAATTTACTTTTAAACATAGGAGGAATAGATCCTAAACTCCTCCCAACATACATAGAACAATGGATTGCCACTGTAATCCGCGATTATGGCATACATCATGAAAAAGATGTACAGTCTTCCCAAGAAATGATCGCAAAAGGAGAAACTTATATCGGCAATATTGCTCGATCTGGTTGGGAATCCTTTAAGAAAAACTTCCCAAATGATCTAAATACTTTGGTTGTTGAACCTGGTCCAAACATTTACAATTTTTGTTCCCTTGTACAAAGATTGTTCACTTCACAATCTGTCAATGATGGTAATACTATTAGACAACAAATTTATTTAGGACACCTAGAAAGATTGTCCATTGACTACTTTGGAAAAATAAAAGAATATTGTCAGGATTATTTGTTATACGCGTCTATAGCTGGATGCTTTCATGACGTGAATGTAGGAGATAAAATGTTCCTTAAACTGTCAGGCAAGTTAGGACAAAAAATTAGAGAAAATTCGAAAAATGATGAGGTTACTCTCATGTTGAATAATCTCTCAATACGTATACAACACATTATGAAAATAATGGAAGATACATGTACACATATAGCCATACAAAAACAACTTAAACATTATGATGTAGGAATCTGCAAACAAATATATACACCTCAACAATATTCACAAAACAAGTATAAAAGTAAAAGAAATAATTCTAGAAGTAAGCCTAGAAATATCAATACACAAAAATACTTAGGACCAAGAAATCCTAGAAAAACTTATACAATAAGAGCGTCTAATGCTAGAAAACCTACACTAAATCCTAGTAGACATGTTAGGAAATACAGAGATAATAAAACTTACAAACAAATATTAAAATGTTTTGCTTGTAATCAACCAGAACATTTTTCAAGAGATTGTCCAAACATTTCAAATCTTTACACTAAAGAAGCAAACTTAATAAAATCTTGTCATATGAATTTGCTTCCAATAGATGAAGACGTATCAACAGATTCAGAAATTTTATCTGTAATCAGCATAACAGAATACACTGATGAACCAAATTCTAACAAAATACACAAAAATTATGATTTAATAAATGAATTTACAAATAATGAATATAACCATTTATATTCTAATACTGATGAGAATAACTTCCCCATGGGAGAAGAATACAATGAAATGGGTCAATTATTAGATGATTTAGGATATTGTCTAATGAATACCTTAGAAATAAAAACTTGTTCTCACAAATTCCAATATTATTCAGGGACAGATTCAATCCCGTGCACATATTGTGAACGTTATTTTCATATATAAAAAAGGGCTCATTGTCCACTTTGTTACAAAAACTTTTGTATTAAATATATAGAGAAACATTTAAACATACAAGAACAAGATATACCCTCTTTTGAAACAAGAGAAAATACAAATAAATCTAGTAGTAAAAATTTAACAGATACAAGAGTTTCTGTATTAGAAACTCGCATAAATTATCTAGAAGAAAAGGTAATTCTTCTAGAAAAATTAATAAAAGGAAAAACTAAAATAAATACTCCTGAATCTAGTAATACACATGAACAAAATATCATGATGGGAACAATGGAATGTATCCCATTAGTTTGCAATAAACAACAACTAATAACTTTAAAAGTATTAGTTAAAATAACCTTCCCAAAAAAAAATAATAAACCAGCTACAGAAAAAACAATACAAGCCTTAATAGATACAGGTTGTTCAGAAACTGTTATATGTAAAACTATAACCCCAACCCAAAACATAATTAAGAGTAAACACATTCAGAAAACTAGGACAATGTCCGAAGAAATTATGATAAATGATGAAGAAGTTAACAATGTTATTCTTCAATTTAGTACAAATTGTGAAATCTTTGGTTATAAAACCTTTATAAAAACAATTAGGGTAGAAAACCTAGTTCCTTCTAAACAAAGTATGATAATTGGTTTAGATTTTATCTTAGGACAAAACAGATCAATTACAATAAATAAAGATTATGTAATGATATTTGACAAAACACAAATGACACCAATAGTTAGCGGTGATTCATTAGAAAAAGAAATTGTATTAGAGAACTGTAACTGTGAAAATCCAACAATTTCTGACACATGTAAATGTAATACAAAATTTTTATACATAATCAATGAAACAAAAGAAAACTATCTAATAGATAGCATACTAGATAATACAGCTGAAGCCTTTTCTTCTATAAACATTTCGAAATCTATAAAATTCGAAAATATCCAACAAATTCTAGATTGACTAAATAAAACACATATAATAGGAGAAGACCCAACAAAATTTTGGGATAGAGATCCCATAAAATGTAAATTAGACATAATTAATCCAGATTTAATTATAAAAACAAAAGACATTCAATTTAATAATTGGGAACAGGAAGAATATCAAAATCACATACAAAATTTATTAAAACTAAAGGTAATTGCACCAAGTATTAGTCCACACAGAAGTCCAGCTTTTATAGTTAATAAATCTTCTGAACAAAAACAGGGTAAATCAAGAATGGTTTACAATTACAAAAGACTAAATGATAATACAGTAGAAGACAGATATTCTATTCCTTCTAAAGAAGTTTTGATAAATCGAATTCAAGATGCTAAATGGTTTTCTAAATTCCATCTAAAAAGTGGATTTCATCAAGTAAAAATGGATCCAGAATCTATCAAATGGACAACCTTTTCTTGTTCCGAAGTATTATTTGAATGGAATGTCATGTCATTCGGTCTAAAAAATGCTCCTGCCATTTTTCAGCGTAAAATGGACAATATTTTCAAAAATGAAAAATCTTTTTCCTGTGTCTATATAGACGATATACTGGTATTTTCTAAAACAAAGGATGATCATTTTCTTCATCTAAAACATGTTTTATATAAATTGGAACATTATGGGTTAATTGTTTCAAAATCAAAAATGGAAATTTGTAAACATTTTATTGAATTTTTAGGAACTGAAATTGGTAATGGAACTATAAAACTCCAACCACATATTTCTAAAAAAATACAAGAATTTCCTGATAGAATGGAAGATATCTAAACACTTAGATCCTTTTTAGGATTATTAAATTATGCAAGAAGTTTTATTCCTAATTTAGGAAAATACACATCGTCTTTGTATAATAAAACTGCTTTAAAAGGAGAAAGAAAATTCAACTCTGAAGATATAAAATTAGTACAAAAATTAAAACAAATGGTAATAAATTTACCAACTCTACAACTACCATTAGATTCAGACTATTTAGTAATTGAATGTGATGGTTGTGAACTTGGATGAGGAGCAATCTCAAACGAAAGAAAAACAAACATTTAACAAAAACAGAAGAACAAATTTGCAGATATGTTTCTGCAAAATATACAACAAAACCCAAAATTTATAAAACAAGCACTGATTATGAAGTTAATGCTATAATACATGCAATGGACGCATTCAAATTATTTTTAATAAATAAAAAAGAAATAACCATTAGAACAGACTATGAAGCCATAGTCTCTTATGGTAAAAATCAACTCAATAATGATAAAAAACCTCACAAAAGATGGTTATTACTAAAAGATTATATAAATTTTTCCAGAAAAACTATTCATTTCGAACATATAAAAGGATCTGATAATATTTTTGCTGATATCTTATCCAGGTTTATCAAGTAACTTCTACAAAGATCTTTGTGATCACATACACAAACATCCATGACACTGGAACCTACAAAGAAAGGCCCTATGGGGCCCAAACAAGTGAGATCACCCTTCAAAGCTGATCAATTTACAAAATACGGCAAGCAAGAATTGCCTATTCTCACAAATATTTACAATACCCTGGTAGAGACAATACAAATATCAAGTTGAATGTCTCGATAGACAACATTTGGAACATTCCAAAATACACAATAGAGAATGAATCTCAAGTCACCAATGTAAAACAAAGCATTATATGCGCTTTATACAGCTTCTGTGCACAAAATAATCAAGGAGTTGTTTTAACATCTTCTGCCTCTCCCTCTGGAAAAGGTTTTACACACTTCGCCCTTGTAAATGGGCCAAACAAAGGGGTTTACACCTCATTCAGAGATTTATCTGAAGCCAAACAGGACTATTTATGGTCCACATACAAAGGATTCTATTCCAGTGAAGAAGCTTATATGGCACTTCGTTTAGCAACTGTTGACAAATAAAAACTGCCTTACAATTAGAACCCAGAACACAAACACAAACTTATGCTAGCGCCACTAGTATCCCACCCAGTATTAACCCAAACATTATTTTATCTAAATTTAATCTCATACAAGAATTTCTTTTTGAACTACACTCTGAAGCTATATCTCATAAAGGTCTTTTTGTTAAAATACATACTTATTTTAACCATAGAACTACTTGTTTAGTCCCTTCAGATTATTGCAAAACTGTAACCCAAGACTGCACATGCCAGCTCAGGTTTTTAATTAGGAAAGCTCAAATAAACCTAGAAGAGTTTGAACCACTCTTACACAGAGACTTTCTTATCAACCCTATGTCTTTATTAGAAGTCGGGTGTTTATACTCTATACTAATCCCTCCTATAGATAGATTTAGCTCTCTATCACCCTCCCTAAACTCAATCATTAATGACATCTAGGCCGAACTCATGCACAAAGTGGTATTACAAATAACCACATCTCCAAAAAGTATTAATTTACCTGAAAGTTTTCCCACACATGTAATAAAATTATACACAGAATCTAACCCAGAAATACATTCCTTTCTTTCATTTGAACATGATAATTTAAAAGGTCTTTCCTTAAATAAAAATAAATCATATCAATACAATTTATGGAAAGCATACACAGAAGGATCCAATTGGGGATTTACCAAACACGATTCAGAAACCTTAATTTTACTCAAAGAAACAATTGATTCTAAACTCTATTGGAAAAAGAGTATGGGATCCAAATTTCACCCTTTCCCAACAGAAGCCAACTCATCCTTGGTAAAGCATTTCGAAAAGGAAAGGATATATAAAGAAATATATGAAGAAGCTGGCTGTTATGGCCAAGGCACACCAGGAGCATCCTCACTTCCCTCCGAAGGAGATGACCATTCCTTACCAGAACAAATGGAAGAAGAATTCCAAGAATTCACTGCATCTATCACGCGGTTAAAATAAAAGTTTTACCTGTGACACAGTAAATTTACCTTATGGTAATTGACTGAAGGGTAAAAACTGACACAGCAGGTTTCCGGTAATCAGGTGACCTATACAGCCAGTTCCCGGTCATACACTTTGTATATAAATAGGCCTTAACTCTCTTATGCGGAGCAGGTCTTCAAACACACTGTCCCTCTCTCTCTCTAAACTCTCTCCCTTCTCTCTAAACTCTCCTCTTGTACACACTCCTGCTCTGCAATAAAATACGAAGTTTTTCTTCACCCCTCCCCTCTTCTCCCCTCTGTGAGTATATTATTTTCCTTTTTATGTTTACGTAATTTAATCATGGAGTAGTCGGTTTACTAAGGTATCTTCGGATGCCTAAAACGGTAAATATTTAAAGATGCGATAATCATTTAAAGGTTTATCATCTGTTTGTATATTCACCATCTTTCTCATCTTCTTCTGAAAACCAGGGTTTTTGCCCTTGATTTTCGAAAACCTGGGATTTGTAAGCCTGGTCGAGTTGATAACTGGTATTGCGCGGACTACCGCCGTATAAATCCAGCTTAAACTCATAAGGTGTGCCCTTGATAACTGGTATTGTGCGGATTACCGCCGTATAAATCCAGCTAATTGTCTCTCTTTCTTCTTTTTCTCTCTTTCTTTCTTCTTTCTTGAACACGTGCATATTGCGCAAACAAGTACAGATGTTTATTTTTTATTAACTTTGTAATTTAAAAAAAAAAAAAAGTTATTTTTCTGATAAGCCTTATGATTTTCTAGATTCTTTAATATTTATTGTTTTACAGTGTATTCCGTGGATACCTTACTTTTATTTAATCTGCTGCTTTTACTCTCTCTTGTCTTTTGCTATTTGCTTCTGCTATCTCTTGTGTTTTCATTTTTTCTTGTAACTTTCACAAATTAAACTTTCATAAACACAAAACTTTATAAATGGCAAATATACAACCCATAAACAGGAAAGATTATAAATCAGCCCTTGCGGCTGTTGAACACTTAACAAAATCTCCTCCTATAGGATATACCAAACCAAACAAAGATACAGATTTTGTTCAAACCATAATAGGACAAAACAATATAACAATAGCCTTGTTAGAAGAGGTTTCTAGAAAATTGTCAAATCTCTCAGATTTAAACAAAAATAATAATATATCTGATGATATAAATGATTTAGTTAATAAAGTTTCTAGATTATCATTAGGAACAACTACACAAACTAAAACAATTTGTAGAAATACTCACAAATATGTTAAAGTAATTGCACCAACAAACAAAGTTGAATCTAGTAATAGAAATCAGACTACACAGGAGAATAATAATTCTAACAAAGATAAATCTATTAGTTAAATATGAATTTTACACCAACTAATAGTTCACAAACACAAGTACAAGAAATTTCTATGGATAGTACATCTAATAGGAATCAAACATCAGAGAGGTTTCCTGGAACTTCTCGAAGATTAAGAGAACACAAGACTAGGAGACAAGATCTCATCCAACATCCTGGAATCTTAGATTTCTACACAGAAGAAGATCTACTAATGTTAGAAGATTAGAAGACTTAGTAGATATACAACAAAATGTTGAAATAAGATCTAATTCTAGAATAGATTCTTTAAATCCTAGACAGTTATACAACATAGGTTGGTTAAGCTCCGAAAGAACTAGCCTCTACAGGTATAGGAGAATAGAAGATTTTCACCTACCAGACAATACATACGAGATAATTCCTTTAATATCTCAACAAACAGCTACACAACTCCTAAATCAATACGGGAGATATGTTCATATGGGATTAATTACTATTGGTGTAAGATCCCTAGCTAGACACATGATTGGTGCTAGAGCCTTAATAGTTCTCCATGACACCAGATTTCAAAACAATGATTCCCAAAGCATTATAGGTATACTAGAAGTTTATCTAAATCAACCTACATCCCTGATATACCTTGCCCCAAACTTTACACTTACTCTTCCAAACTTTGTAAATCACATTGGTCTAGAAGTACAAACCATAGGATTTGAAACAAATTGGATAGGAGATAACCTACACTAGACATAACCTTCATAAGAAGAATAAGTAATTATATTTCTTCTATGTATAGAATAAACACTAGACCATTAGAAGAAGTCATTAGTTCTATTGGTACACAATTCTTGCCAGCTCAAGCCTTTACTAGAAGAAATGAGGGTCATCTATGGCAAACTCACTTACAAAGGGATGAACGAAATCCCATTACAAATCCAAACTCTGCTATTTTACATAATAGATCTAGAGGCCTTAGTTTGAGCTTTACTGATTACAGAAACACATCTCTAATAGATCTAGAACAAGATCGAAGGGATAATACATCTGCTATTCCCGACAATAATCATATTACTATGATAAATATCATAGATAGTGATGATGAAGAAGATGATGACATGACTGAGGAAGAATGGAATCATCATCAAACAAACATAGTCATGCTTAGGCAGGGAACTTTAGAAACCATATCTAAACAAAATTCCCCAGAACCAATTCAGGTTAGCAACCTAAATTTGGAACCTTGGGATCTAAATTTGGAACCGTGGGATAATTTTCCCCCAGAACATAATGAGGTTATAACACCTCAAGAAAATGATATAAATGATATAGTTAATATCTTTTTACAAAATCTAAAACTTGAAAAACAAACTGAAGAAAAAGAATATTTTTATAAGCTTCAAGAAAAATTTAAAAACAAAGAAGATGATGAATCATCTACAACCTCTGAAAATACAAAAACAGGATTAATAAATGAATATGAAGAATCCTCTGCTACAAATTATAGGTTATATTATATTATATTATATTATCGTTATATTATATTATATTATCGTTATACCATTCAATATATTTTCATAAAGTCTGTTTTAGTTATCGTTATGGACAATTATCTTTTATTGACAACACTGAATGGAGCTCGCATTTTCAAATTTGAAAGATTGCAGCATAGAAGAATCCATTTTGTGTAGGTTTAATGAACCCAAAGACATAATCCAGGGGCAGGATATGTTGCAGAATAAACAGATTGAACTTTTCAGTGGGAGCAGATTGACTCTATAAACAACAAATTAGAGAAGATAAATGTAGATATGACCGATCAATGTAGAGAACGGTCAAAAGTCAAAACAAAATAGACCAACCTCAGAAAAGGGAAATTTTAGCTAAATACTATAGTATGAACAGTGAATTCACTGTAAAACAGTTAAAGCACCTTCAATAAGGGAATGAAAGTTGTTAAGTTATAGATTCTAGAACAAAGAAACTCCACAGTGATTCTGATTTTGGTAAAAAAGGTTGAAATAAATCCATTGAAGACATATAATAAGGAGAAGTCTGTTGACGAAAATTTCAATCATATACTTCGTGCTGGAATGAGTAAAATTGACAAGGAAGGGACAAAGACACGGAACGGTTCAAGGTCATCAACAGATGATGACGCATAATGCATAGATAGGGATCCATTCCTCAACTAGGATTTTTCTCACATTACCCTATATATTCAACAGTGTATGATGGACAAGCTTCAACAAGGCCAGTGTTAAAAAATTCCTAGCACTTAAATAGTTGAATGTATTGGCAATGCTAGCTTCCACTTAGTCAAGCAATTAAATATAACAGAGTATTGATTTCCTAACCTGTACTGTAATTGTACAAATAATCTGCAAAAGCTCGACAAACTCTTATTTCCTTGCTCTTTTCAATAGTAAACGCAACGAAAAAAACCCAAGGGCAAAAGTTTGCCAAAACCATCCTTTTGCATTGGCATGATCCACCCTTTTAGCCAGGAACCAAGCATAAATTGCCTCAACAATATGTGCAGCAGTAGCCAGAAGAAACACCAGCCTTGTCACCCAAATTGACCGAAAGACAAACAAACATGTAGCCCTGAGAAGGAACATGATCCCTCTTTCAGGTAAGAAAGCACCGCAAAACAGTGAGATCATTCCAATGACACAAAACAACCAAACATAGATTGTTGGTCCATCTAAAGTTGTCCTTTTCCTCTCTTGCCAATAAGAAATGGTCAAATCTATCCCCTCTTGTGAGGTCACCATGGGAACATAGCCAATCTCCTCTTTGGCTTTAAGATAAGAGAAATAATGGGTCACTCCCACCTGTCAAAAAACAAATATAATATATAGTATTGGTATTTTATGATAGTTGTACTCATTTAAAGCACACAGGCGACTAATTTTCCAAGTTTATCTATTTCAAGCATGCAACCTCCAACTATTAAGCAATCTAGAATTAGAGTAAAGGGCTGACCTTGTGTACTTCAGAGGGAAGAATGAATGGCTGTGGAAGCCACCACCGATTGAGCCATGGATATAGGATTGTATAAACAGCCCAGCAAATCCTCCCAATAACAAGAGCATTATGGACAGGTAAGGAAGTCTTTGGTAGTTCATAATCCAAACTCCTAAGTAGAGGTTGTAGGAAATCAAAAGAATTGACCGGTGAGCCTGAAAAAATACGACTTACTCAGCAATCAGGATAGATTGTTATACAAATATTAAGAAAGAAAGGATGGATCACCATCAGATATAAAGTAGGCCTGGCCAGCAGCTACAGGGAGTTTTCCCTTGCTAGGATTGTCATCCAAAAGTCCCATACTTGCCAATATAAGAGCAAGGACAAGGTTGTCCACAAAAAGCCAGTCTGATTTTACAGTTTGGTCGCCAATTCTGAACAAAAGGAGACCCAACCTTGCCATGGTTATAATCCTAGGGAGGTGCCTGCCTTCACCCGGTCCATAGATTGCCGCGGGACGAACAGCACAGGTGTAAAGTCGATTCCCAGAGTCGCCTCTTGAAATCAGTAAGCATATGTTTAGGAAAGAAAGGGTATCATTCAATTTTATATATTATTCGGGTCCAAGTAAAAGTAGTGAAGTTGCTAGTGCTAATAGTGATATCAAATTACATAACAATGAGTGTGAGATTGAGATGTATACTTGAGAGTGCGGGCATTGTTCTTTAGAACCAACTGTTCAGCAATTGATTTACTGCGACCATATGGATCGACATGGTGATCGATTGGGAAATAAGGCAATGTCTCATTGCCGTTGATGATCTGTTGACCGCCAAAGACAACATTATATGTGCTACAATAGACCAGCCTTTTGATGCCAAGGTCGAGGCAAGCGTCAAGAACATAGCAAGTCCCATTTATGTTGACTTCATCAACACGACCTAATTGGAGCATCTCTTTGCCAGACATTCCGAAGGCTGCAAGGTGGAATACACAGTCGGCACCACGGAGGGCCCTTTCCACATCTTCTTTGCAGGCAATATCCCCTTCAGATAGTTTATTTGTTCAGTCAATAAACAAATAAATAACAAAAAATTAAATAGAACCTAACCAACCTTGGATGCAGCGGACTCCCTTATCCTTGAGAGCACACGACCAAGGAGACAAGGGGCAGAGGTCAAAGGCTCGCACCTCTCTGGCACCTCTTCGTTTGAGCTCCAAGCACAGAGCAGATCCTACGAATCCCAATCCACCTGTCACCACAAAGGCCTTCCCCTCTATTCCTTCATTCTCGCTCAAGTGCATTTTTTCTCTTATCTTCTCTTAACCTGATCTTACCTGTTCAATTAGAAATATTAGATCACTTTCTTCCCCAATTCATTCAAAGGATAACTGTAAGGACCAATGGAGATTATAGCAAGTCACACCTACCTTCAAGAGCTTATAACTTATTGAAAAACCACTTACAAGGCTAAAAGAAATAATGAACTTTCATGATGATCGTGAAAGTAGCAAAGACCTTTTGACTCAACATAACTATATGAGGAGCTTCCAGACAAGTTTCAAAATCAACTCCAAGCTCAAAAACAAAGGGGATGGCATTGGTTATAGCGTCCTAAAATACCATATATCTTGTTAATTTCAAACAATGTTTTGGGCCTCATGTTTCATGATTCTTAAAGAAATGAAACCTTTACATTATATCACGACATGAGAAACCTCACCAAGGCATACAAAGTTGTGCTCACTGGTGATATGCACATCAAATGGAATTTAAATATATATAGTAAATAATATTTTTACCAACAACCGAAAGTAAAATAACAGAAAGAACATTGCATTTTTTCGTAGGGGCAATGTATGGTATTGTTTGAGGAGGCATGGACTTTAATACTTTCTCTTTTTCATGTAACAACTCATGCCAATATTGAAGGTTATCCATTGAGCTGTTGATGCTAACTATTGAACTATATTTTAACTGATAATGAAGTTATTATTGTGGCATCTCTTACCACTTATTCAATTTCATGATCTTTGCCACCTAATCATCTAAAAAGTGAAAGCATCAATTATTTGTAGAGGACGGCAGAGCGATAGAATAATAGAAGGATTCAAATGATGTCCTATTTATTTGTAACAAAAGTTTGCAACATAATGATAAAAAGTTATATTTAATTTTAGTCATCCACTACTCCCTTCAACGGTCCAACAATCCTATGGCTCGGCTCTTCCTAAATTGTTATCTTAAAAGAACCAAAGTCAGTCTAGCTCCGCCGTCAATCCCTCCTCCTAGAAATAAGGGCGTGAACATCCTAGGTATGTCAAAGTTAGATTCCAAATTAAAGAATGGTAGATCACTGCTTGATAGAGTACAACTACCACACCTGGTAAGATGGGGAAACATAGCATAAAACAAAATATTACCTAGTTGGTCAACTATGACACGATGGCTTTGCGGCTTTCTAACGAGTAACGAGAATGATAGGGAATGAGGGTGAGACTAAGTCAATTTAGCTAGAAAGATCGCGGGGAAGAACTTCTGAACCAGACAGAGGGAGAGAATTTACCTTCACAAAAATAAAACAGGATGAGTTAAGGCAAAGGAGTGTGTGGGATGACGCTTTGGTGCGATGGAAGAGGATGGCGTTGAAGCTCTAAACAGAACCAACAACTTACAAGGGATAGGGTAGCCCCATCCGCTTAGGGTTTGGAACGGAATGAGTACAGAGCCGCTTACGGTTTGGAACGGAATGAGTGCAGAGACGAGCTGGGACAACAAATTTTGGAAAGGTTTGGAAGGAGAAAAAGAAAAAGTATGGATGTATACTTTTATTTTTTAACTTACAGATTCTTAATAATAAATTAATTAAAAATATAATACAAATAATAAATTACAAAATAATTCTAAATTAGAATTTAAAAAGATTATAATATATCTTTTAAAAAATAATTTCAAAATTTCAAAATCTAAATTAAATATAGAAAAGATCTTTAAAAATTTTGTAATTTATTATTATTTCTCAACAATTTATTATTATACCCCCAACCCCCAACCATGAACTCCAAAAACCCTGAAACCCCCAAAAACCCTAAACCCCCTAAACCCTAAACCATGAACAATGAACCCTAAACCATGAACACTGAACCCAAAACCCTAAACCCTAAACCCAAAGGTGTCTATGTCTATACTTGTGTTTGTGTATGCTTGTGTGTGTTTGTGTTAGTGTGTATATGTATGTATGTATGTGTACATGTTTATGTGCTTGTGTTTGTGTGTATGTGTTTGCGTGTCTAATCCGTGTTTGTGTGTTTGTTGTGTGTGTGACCGTGACTATGTCTCTATTTGTGTTTGTATCTGTTTTTGCATGTGTGTCTGTCTGTGTCTTTATGTTTGTGTTTGCGTATATGTGTTTGTGTCTGTCTTTGTGTATTTATGTCTATGTTTGTATGTTTTTCTATTTGTGTATCTATCTTTATATATGTATATGTGTTTGTGTGTCTATGCATGTATCTATGTCTATGTCTATATGTGACTAGGTGTGTTTGTCTTTGTGAGTTTGCGTCTATATGTTTATGTTTGTGTGTCTGTTTTTATGTGTTTATGTCTCTGTTTGTGTGCTTGTGTCTGCCTATCTATCTGTGTATGCGTTTATATTTGTGTCAATGTGTACATGTTTGTGTCCATGATTATGTTTGTCTTTGTCTATTTATGTGTATGTTTGTATGTTTTTCTAGTTGTGTATTTTTCTTTGTATATGTATGTGTTTGTGTGTCTATGCATGTATCCGTGTCTATGTCTTTGTGTAACTAGGTGTGTTTGCGTCTTTGTTTGTATGTCTATATGTCTATGTTTGTGTCTGTGTCAGTGTTTGTGTGTCTATGTCTATGTTATGTGTTTGTGTCTCTGTTTGTGTGCTTGTGTCTATCTATGTATGCGTCTATGTTTGTGTCAATGTGTATGTGTTCGTGATTATGTCTGTCTTTGTGTATTTATGTCTATGTTTTTCTATTTGGACATATACATATTTTAATTCAATTTTTACCATAAGAAGGCATCCGAACCAAACAAAAAAATTAAGTGTAGTTTGATTTGGTTTGAAGGTATTATAGCGGTTTGATTTGATTCAACTTTTTTGTTTTGTAAATATGTTATTAAGTATGATTTTTAATATTTCTAAGAATATTTAAATAATTTATTTTACTTTGAAAATTATTTAAATATCTATTAGTAATTTTACTAAAAATAACCTCACTCCAAAACTACATACAAAATAAAATTTCTTCACATATCTAACTAGTAGAAATTATAGTAGTGATATTGACGATTATTTATTTCCTGTGTGGTTATGTTTATAACATGAATCATGTCATATCTTATAAACTAGACATTATTTGGCTGAGAAAAAAAAGGAATTATTTATATTGAGGTTTGGTTTGGGGTGAGTTGGTTTTCAAATCTTAAACCACAAATCAAACCAAACTCGTAGTTTAGAAATTTAATAAACCAAATAAATCCGAACTATTTCAATTTTTTATCAGTTTCATTTTTTTGGATCGGTTTTTTATTTTTAGTTTGAGTTGTTTCGGTTATGAACATCCCCAATGAATACTAAATTTAGTGTACCTCTTGAAATACAAATGCTTTGAAAATATCACTTTATGATATTTTTTAAAAACAAATTTTATTTATAATAATTAATTTATCATTTGAATTATAAACCCTAAAGCTAGACCATAAACCATAAACGCAAACCCTTAACCCCTAACCACTAGACCATAACCCATAACCTCTGAACCCTAAACCATGAACCCTCGCCCTAAACCCTAACATATTAGTATACTGAAATTAATTTATTATTTGTGTTTATTAGAATAAATTAAAAATTAGTCTTATAAAATAATTGTGGATGTAGACATTAACATGGTTTGAAGATTAAGTTTGAGTCCAGTGTTAGAAAGTCTTATCCAACTATTAACCTAAAGTACTTTAGAGTTGTTAGGGTATTGCACTTCAATTTCACATTTATGACTTAAGAGATTTAAAAGAAAGTTGCAGAGGAAACGTTATCAAGAGAGTTTGAGGAGCAGCATTTGGGAACTTGAGGACACATCCTTCACATCTGAGATCATCATTCAAGGTAAGGGGGAAGGGACTGAGAAATTATCTCTCATTTGGCATGTGTAAGGAAAATGGGTAGTGAAGCGATCTCTAAGCTTCAATAGCTTTTATGTATGTCATTGAAGTATGCACACCTGTAACGAGAGCCGATAAATAAATTTTGACTGTGTGGATATATTGTTTTGTTAATTAGAGTTTTTGTATTTAAATTATATATAAGAAAAATTGGGATTCAGGTGTGGTTGGTGCCCATGAATAGTTAATGGATATATCTATTGAAGGATGTTTTGTTTCATGGAATTCATGCGTGATTATGTTGATATATTGTTGGAGTGTTGATTGTGTTGATATATTATTTCATTGTAAGGGAGGCTAAACTTTTGTTTTGGATTTGGGAATTATTGATCAATGATGTGTTTGTGCAACTGGTTATTTATTACTATTGTTTTGGATTTATATTGAGGTTTGGAAGGATATTTTAGTCCTTTTTCAGGGAATTGGTGGATTGGAAATTATTTTACTTATTTCTTTGTATGTTCAAATAGAAGACTTCAAAAATAAAGAAAGGGTTATTTGGTAAACACATGGTAATTAGAGCAGCTGGTAAGAAGCCTCTAGCAGCATGGTGGGAAACTTATGGAAATGAACATCCAGAGCTACAAAAGTTTGTCATTCATGTATTAAGTTTGACCTGCAATTCTTTTGGATGTGAGCGCAATTGGAGTGCATTTAAGAGGGTGAGTAAAACTTGAATTATGTAATGTGAGACATTTTCATAATTTAGTTGGTCACCTTAGCCTTATGATTTTGCATTCGAATTTACTTAGGTACATACAAAGAGGAGAAACCATTTGAAGCAAAACACCATGAATAGTGTTGTTTTTATTATGGCTAATTCAAATTTGGCAAAGCCAAAGCAAGCTAGAAGAAGTAATGGAGAGCTACCACTACTTGATGATATTGAATCCGATAACGAATGGATTTTTGAAAGTGATGGAGTTGACGTGAATGAAATCACTGAACTCACTAAAGAGTTGGATATTTCAAATCCAAATGAAGATGATGATGATGGTATTCAAATGCCACCTTTAGATGAAAGTCATCTTGCTACTATGTTTAATGAAGGAGAAAAAGATCAAGATGGAAGAAATAATGACATCTTAGATTATTATGATTTTAACTTAGATGATTTATTTTAGCCTTAGAGATAGAGTTCTAGAAATACTAATTAGATGTTTTAACATTTAAGATCTTTTGCTATTGAAAATTAGAAGTACAAAATTTGAAGAATTGAAATTGTTTTGTTTGTCATTTTGACTATTTGAGTTTAGTACGAATTTTAACTATGGGTTATTTAACTTATATTGTCCTTATGTTATGTTATTGACTTTTTACTATAAATTTAACTTTAATTTAGTATTTGAATGCATTTATATATATGATTTTTCATATTTATAATTCTTATAAAATCTACGTTTTGAGTTACGATTCTATATTTACGATTTTGTGAACCCCTATCTAAGTTGCATTAGAATCTTGATTCTGTCAACCTTGCTTCACACCTAATTAATTAAACATAATTTATGTCATAGTAATACTGGAATAGGGGTCATTCAGATAAGCAGGTCCAGTACTCCAGTGTGCTAACAATCCAATCTAAGAAAATAACAATTCAAACTAGTATTGAAGGAGAAAATAACAATCCAAACTAACAAAGTAACAATCAAAACAGAGTAACAAGGAAGCCAATAAACTCCTGAAGACAATATCATAGCCATGGATTAAATGTTCAGTCATGGATCGCATTTGAATTAGCAAATACTCACTGCTCACTCCCTACCTCCCTTTCTTTCTATTTTAATCAGCACTAAAAATGCTCAAAATTGGGTAAGAAAGTAAAACTAACAATCCAAACTACTAGAGAGATATCCAGGGAGAATAAGGTCCAATGTGCTAACAATCCAAACTAATATTCAGGGAGAATGAAAAGTAAGTAACAATTCAAACTAGTATTGAAGGAGAAAGTAACAATCCAAACTAACAAAGTAACAATCAAAACAGAGTAACAAGGAAGCCAATAAACTCCTGAAGACAATATCATAGCCATGGATTTAATGTTCAGTCATGGATCGCATTTGAATTAGCAAATACTCACTGCTCACTCCCTGCCTCCCTTTCTTTCTCTTTTAATCAGCACTAAAAATGCTCAAAATTGGGGAAGAAAGTAAAGAAAGTAAAACTAACAATCCAAACTACTAGAGAGATATCCAGGGAGAATAAGGTCCAATGTGCTAACAATCCAAACTAATATTCAGGGAGAATGAAAAGTAAGTGTAACTAACGATCCAAACTAAAATACTATCAGCTTCCTTTTAATATTTAAAATTTTAACCCTGATCGTAAAATAAGGTTCAATGTGCAAAAGTGGAACATCAGGGTGAGATAGGACTTACCACAGAGATGCAGAGGTGTTGGGTCGCGTCGTCGCTGGAGTTGCGTCGCTGGAGATCACTTGGAAGTAAAAAGAATGGCCTCACCATGAAAACTAAAAAAACAAGATGGAGCTTTACAATCGCGTGGTCGGAGATAGAGGCTAGGGTTCGCAAGGAGCTGATGAGAAGCAAGGAAACGCAATCGCGAGAGGATGGAACAGAAGAACGAACAAAAATGAAAGTCACCGGACGGCAGAATGCGAGAAGATCAAATGGCAAACGCGGAGATGCCCTAGAGTGTGAGCGACTCTGTTAAAGTGAGGTGTTGTCGTGCTTTATATGAGTAAGAGTGAGAACAAAGATGACAAAATGTAAACAGGGGTTAATAATGAGTTCAGGATGCGGGTTGGTTTTATAGTAGAAATCATTGTAACCGAATAAGAAAATCATGTAGTATCCGGTTTCATGTAAAAGTATTATTAAATTTTTACAGTACCAAATCAATATTTTTACCGGTTAAACTAGAAAATAGTTGTCCGTTAGATATGAGAGCTTAATAATTAGGGATGACATACCAGGTCTAATTTATTGAAAATCGGTCGTTAAAATATATGCAGGATAGATTAGACGTTTTGTCCCATCCTGCCTAACACATCAACCCATCCATATAACAACTTAAATAAAAAATACGTAGAGTATGTTAAAAAATTGAAAAACACAAAATAAATTAAATCTTAAATAAATAGTAATGGTGATAATTAAGTCTAATAATTATGACACTCACATATACACATATATATTTTGGAAAAAAGAAAAAAATAAACTTTAGAAATTATATATAAATAAAAATTAGTATGAGTTGCATGCATATTTAGATAAAATTTAAATACACAAATTTTTTAAATAAATTCTAATATTTTTTGTCTTTTATACATGTATAATTTCAACTTTTTCTATTATCATTTTTCATTGTTTTTTAATAAAAAAACTCATTTTCGTGTCTAAACTCTATGATCATTGAACATTCACATTATTATAATATTATTATAATATTAATATTATTATTTCTATTTTCGTGTCTAATATTATTATAATATTATCATTATTATTAACATGGTGAACAAATTATAACGGATATCTCTATTATATTATTATTATAGCTATTAACAATATCATCATCATTGTCATATATATTCTTTGAAATGAAACATTAATAAAAACTAGATTTTAAAATTTAAAACTGGTTTTATTTTTAATTTTCAAAGTTAAATTATATAAAATAAAATTGTTTGCATAATTAAATTCTTAATTTTATAGGACATTATGCTTGTTTTTTCGGTAATAATGTTGATAATATAAAGAATAGCCCTTGTCCCCACCTCTCCCTCTCTTTTTCTCTATCTTCATCACTCACACTTCAATCTTTTTCGCTTTTGTCTTTCTTTGTCCTTTGATTGTTGCCATAAATTAATTAATTAATATTCTCCCTCGTTCTTTTACATCAAGAAGTTAGAAGTCCATGCTTTGTTGTGGAGAACAAATGTGAGAAAGATCTTGGTTTAAGTCCGCAACGCAACAACCTGACAGTTCCAGTAGAGTGCAACAGCAACAGCCCAGCTAGTATCTAATGGGGTCTGAGGAAAATCGATTTCCTCAGCACGAAAGAGTATCCTTCTCATTCAATCTCACACATCCTTAAATTTACCCTTTTTACAAATTTCATTTATAAACGACACTGTATATTATTTGCTTTTGACACAAGGGTTTTGGGGTTAGATCTGATACCCTAACACTAATTCTGTTTGTTTTCGGTTGGGGATTTCTTTTTTATGTTTGTTCATTGCTGTTTTTTTCTCTTATAAGCACATATCTTTCTCAGATCTCATGTCAAATGATGATAGTTGCATTTGTAACTTAGTTTACATATTGGGCGCCATTGTTTTTCTGTGGTATACTTGCATCTGTTAGTCTTCAAGAACATTATGGACGAAAAATAATTCTCACTGCCTGAAACCTAGTGAGCCCACCTGAACTAAACTTGGATGGATCTGATGGCTGAACTATTACTTTTCAAATCTTGCCCCATTAATAAGTGTGAAGTGTGGTCCACTTTACTTCTTTTGGTGCAATTGGTAGTTTCTTTTATTAAAATTTTCAGTCAGAATCTAGATGGATAGTACGACTTCCACGCATGTCTTCATGCTATACTGTGATATGTAAACCTTGATTTTGAAAAGCTACCAAGAATTCTTTTTGTTTAAGGGTATCATAATACGCAATAGAAATAAGAAAGTAAACCCCTACTATTAATAACTATTTGCTGTTTTTTTGGTAGTTATTGAAGGAATACCTGCCACTTATAATAACCTATATATTTTTTGCTTTACTTTCTTTCTTTTAACAACCAGTAGATTTTTCCTTTCTCTCTGTGTTCTTTTTTTCCTTTTGTGTCTATGAGTTTGTGTCAATAGTCCTAATAGCCTGGATTACACATGTGGATAAGGTTGTCAAACTCTCGAATAAATAACTCACGAACTCTTAAAATGTTATGATTCTAGTTAAAGAAGGCAGTTTAACTCATTGTCAAACTCTTTTCTGATAAACTTGCACAAACTCTTGAGGCTAGAAATGAGTCAATGATTTTGAAATCAAATAAAAATTTTTGCCCCCTATTGACCCAAGAGTTAGAGTGGTTACAAGGTTTCAAATTATTTAAGGAAATTAACTCTTTAAAATGTTTTCATTTTAGTAACTTATTTTTTGAGTTTATATATGATTTATCATTAATGTAGTTTCATCTTATTTAATACTAATGTACTATCACATTGTGGTTTTCGACTTTGCTTTATTATGAAGTTGAAATGTTGCTTATTGTTGTGTCAGAGTATTTTGTTTTGCATATATGTCATTATACAATTTTTAATATTATTTTTTATATTTGGTAAACTTGTAGTTCAATCTACAAAAGCTCCATGAGTTTGCATAGGTTCTCAAGTTTGACAACTTGTCCATGTTGATATGGTAATCTCATTATGTGATGGATGTTATGTCAGATTAACACCTAATTCAGTTCAAGCATGGGATCGAGAACCAGTACTCTTATATGGTTTATTTACTTTTTACAAGTAGCTACTATATATGATGTAGATTGAAGCTAGAAGAATATTATACTTTTAACATTTATTAGCAAGTAGCCACTGTTATCTTCATTACTATACTGCTCTGCAATTTATTTTGCTTGAACAAACTCCTTGTGTTTTAGGGAATTATTTCCAGCATCTAGATCAGATTTGAGTGGTGGGCATATGGTTATAGAGGAAGCTCCTTCATGCATAGAGTTTTTGGAGTGCCTGATTTTATTGAAAATTTTGTGCCTCTTGGTTTCCCATTGCACATCTGTTTTGGATTATGGCTTATTCTCTGTTATTCTGAAATCTCTCTTCCTTCTTATTAATAATACTAGATGCCAAAAAGCTCCAGATTGGTTCAATAAGCTCCATCTTGTTTCTTTAGTTTTCATGGTGAGGCCATTCTTTCTCTCACCAGATTTTTTTTTTACTTCCAAGTGATCTCCAGCGACGACGCAACCCAACACCTCTGCATCTCTGTGGGTAAGTCCTATCTCACCCTGGTGTTCCACTTTTGCACATTGAACCTTATTTTACGATCAGGGTTAAAATTTTAAATATTAAAAGGAAGCTGATAGTATTTTAGTTTGGATCGTTAGTTACACTTACTTTTCATTCTCCCTGAATATTAGTTTGGATTGTTAGCACATTGGACCTTATTCTCCCTGGATATCTCTCTAGTAGTTTGGATTGTTAGTTTTACTTTCTTTACTTTCTTCCCCAATTTTGAGCATTTTTAGTGCTGATTAAAAGAGAAAGAAAGGGAGGCAGGGAGTGAGCAGTGAGTATTTGCTAATTCAAATGCGATCCATGACTGAACATTAAATCCATGGCTATGATATTGTCTTCAGGAGTTTATTGGCTTCCTTGTTACTCTGTTTTGATTGTTACTTTGTTAGTTTGAATTGTTACTTTCTCCTTCAATACTAGTTTGAATTGTTATTTTCTTAGATTGGATTGTTAGAACTCTGGAGTACTGGACCTTATCTGAATGACCCCGATTCCACTATTACTATGTTATTCTTACCTTTAAAATTTTGAATTCATTGCATGATTATAAGCTATGATCTTAGATGCTATGGGGAAATCTTTAGAGGAAATCTTCAGCATTAAAGGCTATGATCTACGATGTTGTGTAACATAACGTTTTCAGCATATGTTATAGTTTCAATAAAGGAAAGTCTTTGGGGTTTGGGGTATGGAGTTTGGGGTTTAGGATTTAGGGTTTATGACTTATGGTTTAGGGCTTAGGGGCCAAGGCTTAGGGGTTAAAGTTTAAAGTTTAGGGTTTTTGGGGTTTGGCATTTGGGGTTCAGGGTTCAAGCAAAAAAGTATAAAATAAAAGAGTTTAATTAGTATATATTGGCAGGTAAAAACTTTTACACTACATTCAATTATTTATGACTACTTTGTTGATTTTATCGATTAATACTTCAAAAGTCATATAAATAGAAAATTATTTTATTTTTGGGGTATACAAATTGTAGATGAAAGGGTTGTTGGTTATTACAGTGCAAACTGAGTTTTGAAAAGAATGGTAGAAGGAAGTGAGGCGGTTCTGGCATGGATGCGCCACCCCGTTGACATCACTCACTGTGAAGAACTCTCCATCTGTAGGGTTCCTTTCCTTGACCGCAGGTACTTCCCTCTGGTCAATTAATTTCAATTTCTTTGCACAAAATTCAAATTAATTCTAGTCACAATTAGGTTAAAGTCAGTACTGCGGGAGAAGATGGGAATCTCGAAGCTCTTTCCGGTTCAAGTCGGTATTTGGCTAGAAACTGTTGGACCAGGTGATTTTGAACGAGATCTTTGTGTAAACTCGCCCACCGGAAGTGGCAAAACGTTGGCCTATGCTCTTCCTATCGTGCAAAACTTGGCGTCCACTCACACCGTTCACTGCCTTCGTGCTTTGATTGTACTTCCCACACGTGACCTTGCTTTGCAGGTTAAGCACGTCTTCCACCTCCTTGCATCACCGCTGGGTTTGCACGTTGGCTTGGCTGTTGGTGGTCAATATTCGGTTGATGATGAGATTTCTAGCTTCCTTTATCGACCAGGGGGGAACAACGGTCTAGACCCACCATTGTTTGGCTTTCAAACCAAGGTGGACATATTGGTAGCCACCCCTGGAAGGCTCGTCGACCATGTCAACAATGGCTTAACTTTGAAACATCTTCATTATCTTGTCAGTACTACATTATTATATTACTTTGCAAATTTATAAATTTCCTTCATTTCAACTACACATATTTTATTTATCAAGTCAATAAGATTTTTTTTTGTTTGAAAATGAAACTCAATGTATGCCATATGTTGACTAATTAAATGGTCTTAGGTGGTTGATGAAGCAGATCGATTGCTCCGGGAGGACTATCAGTCTTGGTTACGTACTGTGCTTAAATTGACCCAGTCTAATGATAAGGATGATGGTGGTAATGCTTTTCAATTGGGGTTCCCTTTTTCTCCCTGGAATGTAATAGGATGGTGAGTTTATTATTCATTTCATTCTCCTGTTATATCTTTCTATCATATTGAAAATGAGAAAAAATGTGTTGCCTAGATATAAAGTGTTAGTTTAGTGGATAATAATAATAATAATAAGTAGGTTTATAATATGTACATAGTAATAACTATGTTAAATAGAAAAAAATTTTAAAATATATTAAATAATAATAATAAGTAGGTTTATTCTTCTACTAATTGTAACTATGTTTCTTTGGTTGCTTATCCATGTTAACACAAGCATTATGTGTTGGTTCATTTTTTAAAATGATGGAATGGAAATTAGCATTACATTATGTAGCTTAATTTTGTCAAATGATAAAATTTAAAATATCACTTCAACCTTTAGTTAGGAATAACTTTGCAGTAATATATGTCCAGTTTTATAGGTATGATTTTTTTATACTTTGTATTGTTGCACTAATAGTCTTACCAGTAACTTAAATTTAACATTTTTGCATTGTTAATAATCAAATTATAGTTTTTGAAGCCTAAATGGATCTTTAGTTGCTTTTTTTTAATTTATTTCTTGTCTTTTCATTTCATTTAATAGAAAAAAGAACTCATAATCATACAATACCTGGCTGTGTTGGTTTCTGCAGTAGTGGAGTTGAGAGGGGGTCCAAGCCTCACTCTAGGCTGGCAAAGATAATTTTATCTGCAACATTAACTCGGGACCCAGGAAGGCTTGCTCAGCTTAATTTGCATCACCCTTTATTTCTGAGCGCTGGGAAAATGCGTTATCAGCTCCCAGAAAATTTGGAATCTTACAAACTGGTATCACATTGCTCAAGATTTTTGTTTCTTTTAATTTCTAGATGGTGTGAGTGGGATAACTTTAGACTTTTTCACCATAAATTTTTATCACTCTATTATATAACTCACCATTTTTATTTAATTTGAAATTTTGTAGTTTCTACGTAAAAGTTCCCTCGTTCTTTTTATATTTATACTTCATTGTTTTGTAGATCTGTGAAAGAAAGGTCAAACCCTTGTATTTGGTTGCCCTTTTGAAATCCCTAGGAGAAGAAAAATGCATAGTTTTTACAAGATCTGTGGATTCAACACATCGTCTCTGCAAATTGCTGAATTGTTTTGGAGATCTGCAAATTGATATTAAGGAGTATTCTGGTCTAAAAAATCAACGGGTAAGAAGGTAAGTTTTTTATTCACTCTAAACAAATAGTAAATATAAGTATTTTAATTTGTGCTGAATGGTCTCCTTGTAGACTGGACATTATGCAAAACTTGTTCTGTAACAACTTTTCATCTTTGTATGAATAGCTTGCTTATAATTTAGAATTTAGATTAGCTTATTTGATGTTTGAAAAAACTTGTATTAAAAAGTTTACCGAAGAGTACTTTTGAAAGAAAAACAATTGGCATCCCAGATTTATCGAAAGAAAAATGCTACTTTCTGCAGCAAGACACTGGATAAATTTCGGAAGGGGGAGTTTCAAGTGCTTGTATCTTCTGATGCAATGACTCGTGGAATGGATGTTGAAGGGGTAAGAAATGTAATTAATTATGACATGCCCAAATATACAAAGACTTATGTTCATCGAGCTGGTAGGACGGCAAGAGCTGGCCAGACTGGACGTTGCTTCACATTAATGTCAAATGATGAGGTATAAACTATGAAGTCCTTGTGCCACTCATGGTCTTTGTTTGTAATAGATCCCATTTTATGCATTTGAGGCAATGAAAGAAGCTATAAAAAGCTCATAATGAATGACTGCTAAGGTGTTGTGGCAGTGTGGAGAAGCTCCTCTCTGTGACAGGGACCTCTGTAGCACCGTGGTTCAATGTCACGGATGCCTTCACAGCTGGAATACTGAGAGTTGTTGCATCATTGCATCACTCTAATGATTTTTACTCTTATGTCGTCTCCTAAAACTTTACAGATGTTTTCGTTACAGATGCAGAATAATATTTCTAAGGATTTGATTTTTAACCTAGCTGAATGATGTCGTTAGTGAGATCCGGCTATTATTGTTGGGTGTTCTTTCTTATATGCATTGATGATTGGGTAGCTTTGCTTCATTGATGTTGGCTTTCTGGTTTCTTGTTTATTTCTTGCTGACTCTTTTTATTCATCTTCTCTGTCTTTATGAAATCCTTTTTACCAAAAGAATGAATTTAATTTGTTTTGGATTGAATAATTAGCAATAATTTAAATATATATATATATACACACACAAGTACTTTCTGTTTTGACTTGAATAATTATCATTCTGTAGTTCATTCTCTCTTATCCCTACTCACTAATTCAACTTATCAATACTAGAGTCTGAATATCCTTGTTTTACTATGTTGTATTCTTACCTTTGAACCTAAATCTTGCGAGCTCTTGTCCTGTTCCAGGTTGGAAGATTTAATAAGTTGATGAAAAAGGCTAAGGGTAGTGCTTGTGTCGTGCATAGTGTTCCGTCCAGTTTGATTGAAGCACTTCATAGTACCTACCAATCAGGTGAATATTGTGTAGATCTTCTAAAATTGTTTGATGCCTGCATAAGGAATGAATATAAAATAATACAGTTGTCCTTTGAGAATGTATCTGGGACAACGAGCTTCATGCTTGATTTTCTTCTCCTTTTTGCTGTTTTACATGGAGTGTTTCATAGACTCTGTCATGGTTGTATTATATTTGTGCATGTACCTTGGATGAACTAATCACTTCTTGATGTTTGTTTCCTTTATTCTGTTTTTGATTTACATTAAATTTTTCATTAAGTCTCTGGCATGTTTCATTGTTGGCAGCACTGTCAAAATTGAAGGAGATAATTTTGGAGACCCGGAGTAAACCCAAGGATAAGTGTTCTCAATATTCAGCAGAATAGTTGTCTATGAACGGGTATACAAGAGATTCTTTTACTTTTCATTAAGTCTCTGGCATGTTTCATTGTTGGCAGCACTGTCAAAATTGAAGGAGATAATTTTGGAGACCCGGAGTAAACCCAAGGATAAGTGTTCTCAATATTCAGCAGAATAGTTGTCTATGAACGGGTATACAAGAGATTCTTTTACTTTTGCTGTAGCCGAGTTAATTCATTTGTGATTTAATTAGAATGATAATTACTACATGTAGTTAGCATGGAGAAATTTAATTTTTGAACATTTTCATCAAATACTATAGTATATATAATTTTTTGAAAATTTATACTATCTAAAGCATCATTTTGGAAGAATTGTTCTTTCTTTTTATAATGCATTTTTAAATATCTATGCATTATTTAATTTTTGTTTTCATAATTAACTAATTGTTTATATTAAATACTTCAATTGTGTGTGTTTTAACGATAAGATAGTCTATTTGTTTACGGAGTATGCTTGTACTTATTTGTATATGGAGGAGAAAGTTAACAAGTGGTTAATAATATGAGATATACAACTATGCGATGTTAAATCACAATTTTTTTTCATGATTTTTAAAGTATTAATTTGAAAAATCAATAAATTTATCATATGTAAAAGATTGTAATTTATTTGTAGAACTTTTTATATTGACAATGTATAGAAAAATAATTAATATTAAATTTAAGTTTTTTATGCTTAATTTATATTTTTAATATTTTGGTATTTTATGTTTTTTAAAAAGTTTTTTACATCAAATAAAATATCAATGTATAATATTGATGAGTATTTGTGTTCTTTAAAGTAATAACAATTATTATGATCAGAATTGATTTAATGTCAACTATTAGCTTATGTAAAATTTAAGGCTCGTTAAATTATTTTTTAAAATTTAAAGATAAGTCAAAAATTAATTTTACTAAAAACAAATTGCTTACTAAGAACAAATTATTAAGTCAAAAGATAAAGGATGAAAGACCTTTGATAAAAACTTATTAGGAAGATATTCTTCAAGAAAAAGGATTCATGACACTTTACTAAGAACAAATTATTTAAAAGATAAAATCAGAGTGATTCTTTAAAATCTTTTGTGTATATTCCTCAACATCTAAACTATTCATGGAATGTGAGAAACATATGAATACTAGTTAATATTTTAAAATCATATAAATAAAAGGGTGTGATTAAATATCAATATAAAAACTTTTTTTACATTACACTGAGTGCATAGAAATTAAACTTTTTCGAAATTGGTTTTGAATCCATAAAAAACAAGCTATGAATAAGTATATGGAACCAATTTGAATCCCTACTATTAAAGTATTTTTTATTTTTAATTATAGCAAAAAAATTATAGATAAATATAAATATATTTATACGGATTATAAATAAATATATATATATATATATATTATTTTACCCATAATTTTTTTATAAAATATATAATTTACTCATACATATTAATATAAATTATGCTTTTTCATATCTTAATTTTTTATAATTTGATGTTATAAAATTTTGGTATTTTGTTTTTATATTAAAAATAAATTTTTATTGTTAATGATATTGTTATCTTTTATTAAGCATTAAATTAACTATTTATGGTATATTTTATTTAATTTTTTATGTATACTTAAAATATAAAAAGGAAATTTTATTTTAATATTTAGTCATAAAATTATGATCCCTGATCCATGAACCCAGAATCTTAAACCCTGAACTGTGAACCCTGGACCGCTAAACCCGTAACCCAAAACCTCGAACCCAAAACCCTAAACACTAATACATAAACCCTAACCCCATAACTCTTAACCCTAATCCTAACCCATAAGCATTAACCCCTAAGCCCCAAACCCCAAAGTCTTTCCTGTATTGAAACAATACATATGCTGAAAAAGTTTTATAGCACAACATCATCGATCATAGCCTTTAATGCAGAAGATTTCCTGTAAAGATTTTCCTATAGCATCTTAGATCATATTCAAATTTCTAAAGGTAAGAATAACATATGTTGTAAAAGTTATGTTGCACATTATAGGTTATAATCACGATGTTGTGCAAGATAACTTTTTCAGCATATGTTATTCTTTCAATATAGGAAAGTCTTTGGGGTTTAAGGTTAATGTTTAAGGTTCAAGGTTTAGGGTAACCAGGATTGGTAGTCCTCCTAAAGCAATATATTTGCTTCATCAACCACCTAACACCATTTAATTAGTCAACACATTACATACATTGAGTTTAATTTTCAAACAAAAAATTCATGACTAAGAATTGTAAATTGACACAATAATTAACTATAGAATATCTTATCCCCAAATTTTCCAATTAATTTCCAAATTACAAATCAAATGAGTCATATTTTACTCAAACCAATAAATAAAGCGAAGGTTATAATTAAAATCGCTAGTAAAAAATTGAAATAACTAGTTATGGCGGGCATATAGAAGCTAAATGAAATATGTTCGTTTTATACATATGTTTTGTTTATAAAGCACTTCCCTAAATTTCCATTTTTGAGATAAAAATAAGAGGATAAGAAAAAATACTACTTGAAATGAAAGATATAATTGAAAATTATAGATTCACAAATAAATTATTACAGATGAATAAAAAGAAATATAGTGACATAATTAAGAAATAAATTTATCTGGGACATCTACGCATCATGTGATTCCAAATCAATAGACTTATTAGTCAACTCATGAATTGAATAAACTAATCTAATGAAAATATTTAGTATTCTATATAAAATATTTATATTAGAAATAAAAAAAAATAATGAATATTAAAACAAAGAAAGAATAAGAACTAAAATCTACACTTTTCCAAACCCAGAAAATCGAAGGAATTCTGGGATTTTTTCTTCCAACAAATATTTTTATGCATACCACTTTAGGTTGATCTATATCATACTATATTCTCGTAAGATGATATACACTAATTAATAGTCCTCCAGGTGCTACATCATAGCCACATTGGGAACGTAGATAATTGTAACCATATACATATAAAATGACAGCAATGGAAATGATTTATTAAGTGTATTGCCACACCTCGAAGGAATAGGTTCTTTTTTTACGGGCCAGTGGAATCTTTATGCTCAAAACCTCGATTCCAACAGTCATATATTTGGTACTCAAAATGGGAGCAGGTTTGAAAAAGGATCTTAGAGTGTCTAGGGTTGCGCCACGAGGGTCTCTTAACACCTTCCTTTTTCTTCTCACCTGAGTTATTTCACAAAGATTTGCCTTGGTAAAGAAGAAAAGGGGAACAAGCACACTTGGAGAGCCCAGTACAACGGATTGTTGTATGGTACATTCAGGAAAGATGAATCACTCCCGAAAAGGAATCTATTGATTCTCTCCCAATTTGTTGGGTTTAGGGGTTAGGGTGTAAGGTGTAGGGTTCATGGTGTACGGTGCAGGGTGTAAGATGTAGAGTTTAGGGTTTAAGGTGTAGGGTGTAGGGTTTAGGGTTTATAGTTTTAGGGGTTATCGGTTATGGTTTATGGGTTAGGTTTACGGTTAGAGGTTAGGGATTAGGGGTTATCGGTAAACGTTAGGGTGTATGGTGTAGGTTGTAGGGTTTAGGGTTTTAGGAGTTATCGGTTATGGTTTATAAGTTAGGGGTTAGGGTTTACAGGTTAGGGGTTAGGGTGTAAGGTGTAGGGTTCAAGGTGTACGATGCATGGTGTAGGATGTAGAGTTTAGGGTTTAAGGTGTAGGGTGTAGGGTTTAGGGTTTATAGTTTTAGGGGTTATCGATTATGGTTTATGGTTTATGGGTTAGGGTTTACGGTTAGAGGTTACGGATTAGGGGTTATGGGTAAACGTTAGGGTGTATGGTGTAGGCTGTAGGGTTTAGGGTTTTAGGAGTTATCGGTTATGGTTTATAAGTTAGGGGTTAGGGTTTACGGGTTAGAGGTTAGGGGTTATGGGTTATTGGTAAACGTTAGGGTGTATGGTGTAGGGTGCAGGGTTTACAGTTTTAGGGGTTATTGGTTAGGGTTTACGGGTTACGGTTTAGGGTTTAGGGTTAGGGGTAGGGGAATATGGGTTAGGGGATGGGGGTTAGGGCTTAGGGGTTAGGGGTTATGGGTTTAGGGTTTTTGGGTTAGGGGTTAGGGTTTTGGGGTTAGGGGTTAGGGTTTCGGGTTTGGGGTTTGGGGTTTAGGGTGTGGGGTTTGGGGTTGGTGGTTTGGGGTTTGCGGTTTGCGGTGTAGGGTTCAGGGTTCAGGGTTCAGGGTTCAGGGTTCGGAGTTCAGGGTTTGGGGTTCGGGGTTCGGGGTTCGGGGCTCGGGGCTCGGGGCTCGGGGCTCGAGGGTCGGGGGTCGGGGGTGCGGGGTTCGGGGTTCAGGGGTCGGGGGTCGGGTGTCGGGGGTGGGTTAGGGGTTAGGGGTTAGGGTTTGGGGGTTAGGGGGTTTGGGGGTTGGGGGGT